>CM074524.1:12826856-14190829 GCA_037379345.1 Perna viridis
GCAAGCCTTAAAGAATTATAGAATATACTTTACGTACAAAAAAAAAAAAAAAAAAAAAATAGCAAACCACATTAATGACTTCCCAAAGAAAACTTTTCCATTCCTGCAAGTATTCAATAAATGCACTATCAACCAATGTTAATATTGGTTTAACAATTGAACATTTTATTGTTATAAATTGCGTTTAAAACGGTTTCAAATATATTTATAACTTATGCAGATGTTCGTTTTATTCTGCGTTCAGTTTGGATAGGTTCCACTGTAATTGACAAAAACCGGTTTATACAATTCGTTCAATCTAATATCACAATCTACTATACAATCCCTTTTCACCAAGACGATGTATTGAATGCAAATGTTACACCATACGATTATTGCAGTACATTATAATTATTTCGATTCTTTTTCTAGTGCAAATAGTCAGTATGTGTTCATATATACATAAATTTAAAGCAAATCAGAAAAAAAAAATATTTTGATAGTTAGAGGAGAAGGAAGAATTTCACAGATAAATATTTCATGTTGTTGAGTTTGCATCATATAATATCTGAAGTTTAATATTAATATGTCAATGTAAAATTAAATCTTCCTATGCATGTGCACTCACCATCTTTAAAATAAAGCAGGGACATAGTTCTCAGAGTACCCAATATCTAGAAGCGCGCGTGAGAATGAAACACCCATACGATTTTAGCTTAAGCTTACTGTTGTGTGGAGAATGAATTGACCTTCAGGCTGCTTTGGTGCTTTGCTTAAATACAAAAAAGTACCAATCATAAATATAACCACTAATCAGCAGCAAAAGATTTAATTTAAAAATGTACTTTACATCATGTAAAAAGAAATATTTGTTTAAGAGTAATAAAGGGAACCAAAGTTATAGCGGGAATCAAAAGAATGTAATCCAGGGACAGAGACCAGACATGGAAAACAGACACACACAACAAAGAACATGAAGTAACTGAAATCATACATACAAAGTAACAAAAGCAAATGAGCAACTCGACTCCACTAAAAACTGGAAGCATGGACCAGGTGCACCGGTAGGTTAAGCGTCCTCTGCTTTTCTAGGAACACCCGTCCAGTTTAAATTGATAAACATTTATTATAAAATGCCATTATGTAAGGAATGATGGTGAAAGGAAATTTGTTTACTCATGAAAACAGTAGTTAAGTGCATTGTTGAGAACCTATAGGGCATGAAGCAAAGGGTACATCACATAGTGTATGTTGGTGTAAAAGAGTAATCAAGGGAACCAAGACTGTAGGGTAATCAAAAGAATGCAATCCAGGGACAAAGACCAGACACGGAAAACATACATACTCAACAAAGAACATAAAGTAACTAATATCATACACACAAAGCAACAAAATAAAATCTGCTATTTCTAAAAACACCCGCCGTATTGCTCATAAAAAGTCAGGTTCGGATAGTGGAAACAGGAAAGGAAAACGTTGAAAAATTCATGGCGCAAATGGATACACCGTAACGATTCACGAGTTGATAATAACGACCATAAAACTTCTGTACTGATGACTTCAATCTTGTAGCAACATATCCCTGTTGTAGCAGCCTATTTGTTAGAATTCTAGTACGATGCAAAAGTCTGCGTAGTTTCGGCATGCTCTGGCATAACGTGGGAGTTGTGAAGTGAACACTCCATAGGCAGGTGCTGAAGGGGTGTTGCCACAGATGAAAATGTACATTTATATGAATGACAAGTGGATACATTGTGTTTTGCAATTATCACAAATTTATTCATTGCACTAAGTTATAAAATATCTACAAATTACTCCGTAGTCCTTCGTGACCATTAAAAGTTGCTGTATGTAGTAATCATAGTAAAACGCAGATGGAAAGTTGACCCCATCATTTTTACATAGAAATTGACGACCTGTGACGTAAATGTTCGATTGTTCGTCATTGTTATGCCCGAAGGATTTATCAACATACTTGGCTCAAAATGCCTATGCAATACATTATATTTAGATCCGAGAACAGTCACACTATATCTCACAGGATTTGTATGGCAAACTAACTTACTGTTTAATGCTATATGTGAACTACGGCCTACAGCGATATCAGTTATGATATTGTCAATATCTTTCATAATTGTGTTCATTATTATTTTTTAATCCCTTTGTCCTCTACACAGAATAAAAGACATCCCTCATAAAACGTTAATCCTAGAACAGGATACTTTGTTGAAAGAGTTTTTATGATCTGTTTTTTTTTTCTAACTCTATAATAGTGAAGCATTTTTGTTTTGATTTGACACTGCGACGCTTTCATCATCTACAACATCGAGTAAACCCTCCCTTCGGAAGTCAATACATTCCCTCGATGAACCATCTGCATTCAGTATGACTAGTTCTTTTTTGTCATGCTTTAAATTGGTTACCACAATAAGTCCACAAGGTAAAGTATAACAGCCATTATAAAGACCAGGTGTTAAGATAAATTGTTTTTTAAATTCAAGTCTAGTTACACTTTCACGCAACACTGATACAACAGCTTCGTTACACCGATTCAATAAGATATCAACAGGTATGGAAACGTTCTGTTTCGATACTTTTATTTCACCTAGATTTTCAATTCTTCTGATATTAGAATCGACCTCTGAATTTACGTTAAAGGACATGCATATTTCAAATAAGTTTTGAATAATATCTTTTGTGTTATTGAAACGTTCTTCTGCTTCCTTTATGCCCAGGAATATTTGGAAGTTAGATGAAATACTTTCGATGATGTCCTTTTTGTTCTTGAACGTCTGAAATAAGATTTCATTAAGCGTTTGAAATGCACGTAACATGTTCGCATGGTGAGCCTCGTACACATCATTTATCTCGGTAATTGTTTTATCCTTCAGGTTATGGAGATGTCGTATCATTGTCTCGATTCTTGTGGCGACGGATTCTATCAAACGGTCTTTCTGGTCAGCTAACCCATCTAAATTGTCTTTGCAATGTTACATTGCTTGAGGGAGTGCTTCACATATTCCATCTAATTCTAGATAAATCCTTTCATACGCAACAGATGTTTTGACATTATGACCGAGGTCTTTGATTTTCCAAATATTTCGACAAGAAGAGCATTTTTGACATACATGTATTGGGTATTCGTATTATCTGCAATACCGTCCATACGCTGTATTGTGTCTTTCACACAATAGTGAGACATTTCACATGAAAGGAGGTAATTCTTGGTAATATGTTTTTTGAAAAGTTGTATGATTTTTATTTTAGGGATGTGTTTGGTGATTTGCAGAACATTGCGAACACAGAATATCTTTGTATTTCTGACACCACTCGACACTTAATATTATTCTGTTTTCACGTTTACAAACTGTACATTTTAACAGCAATTTGGGCTGCAAATACAAAATAAATGTGTCCATATGAAACTGCTACAGGATTTTTTTCTCATTCTACAATGATAGTAGCTTGAAAAGTTTAAAATTGTTTCCTTCTTTTATTACCTTTGACTTGAAAATATTTACAGGTCTAGTGTCTGCCTGACAGGAAGTGATTTGCTATGGAAATACAGAAGTTACGAATGTGGGAAAAATCAACTTGCAGATAAGTCACCCAAAGTCCGCATACAATGAAGATATTATTGTTTCTCATTCTGCAATGAAAGTAGCTTGAAGAGTTTTCAATTGTTTCATTCCTTTTTGATCTTTGACCTGAAAATCACTAGGGGTCTAATGTCTGTCTGACTTAAAGTGATTTGCTGTGCAAATACAGAAGTTACTAATGTGGGACAAATCGACTCGTAAATAAAAAGTCGTCCAAAGACCTCCAGGGCAACAGTAATCAATGGAACCAAGGTTATAGCGTAGAGAGACCAAAAGAGGATAACACAGATTTATAGTTTTCCACAATCTCTTCTTTGGAGAGTGTGGTAGCAGTATAGGTCTTATTACTGCTATTATTGTCTACGTCTAGCTCTGGTAATAAACATTTGATGTAAAACGTTTTGCAGACAAAAACTATGTTGCTTTGGGCTTTGTCTGCTGGTATGACAACATATTTGTCATGTATAGTAGACAATGTTTTAGTTACATCGGGGTCTTTGAAAACTGAAGTACTTTTGGCACTCATTGACCTGCTTGAAACTTTCATTCGTTTCAAAATTAAAGACCTCACGGCCTTTAACCACTCTGACAGGGAATCAATGTCTTCTTGTTCTCGTTTTATCAATTTACTAGCATAGTCATCGACTCAACGGCATCCATAACAACTTTAAAGTTATAATTCCAATTTATGGAGCGTGGTTCACGGTACTTCAGACCTTTAGAAAGGATATTACGCAGAGATTCGTTTTTGATGATGGTTAAATGTCCCGTAACGGCGTGACCAGAAGGACCATATTTGAATGGAGAGTTTGTGCAAGAACAGTCAGGTGGTTTAGCCTTGAAGTCCTCAATCTCGAGGTTCTGAATAGCATTTTATAACTGGAAATTTTGGATGCAATCAGTGAAGTAGAAGAATATGAAATAATTGGTGGAAAAGATGAAACCAAAATTATCAAAAATTGAATGCTTGTAGCTTAATTGTCATACACACAGAGAACCTATCTTGATTTTGCTATATTTCCGTACTTAACTGTTATAGTTTTCCTTTCCTCTATTGTCTACCCGGATTTGACTTTTTAACTCGGTGGGTGTTTCTAGACAACCAAAGGACGCTTACACTACAGGTCCATGCTCCCATTTCTGCTAAAATATTTGTTTCCTTGATTATTCTTAACTGTTTTATTGAAGCTATATGTTCAGTAAATTCTTTACTAAAGCCCGGAAGTTACCAATTGTGATTTCAAGTTCATCATTATTTCTTCAAAAGTATTTTTTATCCTTTTGAAACGAGTGTGTTTTAAAAAAACAACTTTCAGATCTGACAGGATTGAAGTTGTATTTTTCTATCGATAGATTATAGTGAATGGTCCAAACAGAATTAAAACACAATATTAAAGCGAAAAATAAAACATTTCCTCTATTCTTCTTGCCAACGATACCAGTAAGTGCAATCTCGAAAAAGTTTCTTATTTATTTAATTTACGACATTGAATCATAAATGGTTTATTGATTTATAATATGCCCTTAATTTATGGTTATACAAATGGCAAATAAATACACAGGGAAGAATAACAAAATAAAACCATGTGCAAAGTTATATGATTTCGAATATCTTATAACAGATATTATTTTACATCTATCGTTTTTGCAGCAACAACAAAAAAAAAGATGAAACACAAGTAAAGGACATTTTATGAAATACAACACAATTATGTCAACTATTATAATAAAGCATGAATATTTTTATAGTTTCTTAACCACTTGTTATACAAACACAGTTGATGATGACGCGTGTGTGTGTGTGTGTGTGTGTGTGTGTGGTACTGTTACAATTTGGCGTCAACTAGCATTCTCATATACCTTTGTGTGATCATGACCTTTTTTGATAATATAAACAATCCGTTTGGTACTACATGTTTGTAAACACATAATGAGGATCGTGTGATAACAACCACTTTATAAAACTGTTGCTTGCTCAGTATCGTGATGTTAGTCATAATAAAAGAACCAGGTAAAGAAAAAAAATGATACCCGCCTTTCTGAAAACCTAATCCCTGGTATAATGTCGAGATATACATGCATACTATCTGCAGATCAAAAATCAATATTCAATAGTAACGCAGAAAATCGTAATTGTGGCTAGGTTATATCAGGTTTCCTTGGAGTGCAAAAAATAATAATTAGTCATATAATCTGATTTATAATTGAATGCAATAAATAGTCTTTTTTCATTTTAACGGATAGCAAGTTTTTTCCAAAGAACGTAACTCACCAACACAGGGCAACCCGGTTGACGGTATCAATGGGAAAAGAAAGAAGAGTAAACATGTTTCGCTAATATTTAAGCCATGTTCGCGTCGGTAAGTACTTAAATGATCTAACATAACTATTGAAAAATATCAAAGTGCTTGTCACAACCCCAATAAACATTGGAATTCGAAGTCTACTGCTGTTTATTGTTCAAATCGGACAGTTAACTATGAGAAATATGATTCCTCCGTTTTCGTTTATTTTTTTTTTCTATGACAGACAGCACATGACAGACAGGTGCACGCCATCGTGTATGTCATGGTATAATAGTCAGTCGCAAAACACAAAGTAAAATTAGTCCAGTAAAGTTCAGATGGTCAATGAATAAATTAATGCAATTTTGTGTACGCATGTCCACATCTTTGTATGACAATATATGTTTAATAATTCAAATTATACAAAAACTTGAATTAATTACTAAATAATGGAATTATCGGGGTGATTACTGTTAATTGCTAGTGGTTACTAGTAATTGGCGCCCAGTAATACGACACATATTTCATGCAAATTACTCTTGACTATTATTGTAATTCCACACCGTTCGCTGTAAAACGAAAGGAATACGTTCTTACATTCCTCATCAATTGAAGATCTGGGATATCTTCCACTCTTGTGAGAATTAACTTGTCTTTTCACTGGTCCACTGCGTTCTACTTGTGAAAAGACAGAATTTCTCACATTCGTGGAAGAAATCCCAGAGTTTCAATACTGACTCTTGTAAGAATCTATTATACTTAACCGATACTGCTGGTAACAGAAATCTGTTATCAACATTTTGCTCGTGACTAGACGTATTGCTAAGTCGCTCCAGTATACACTTGTATCTGCTTGAGTTTATATAAATTTATAATTTGCATGCATCAAGCGAGATAACTCTATTTCAGAAGAATTCATATTTCACTATTTTACAAGTATTGTGTGAACACGGATATATTCAACAAAAGTGAAGGTAAAAACTGGTGGAGAAAAACATCATTGCATGAGTATGGAACTTGATTCGACAATTGTCATTTCATGGATGTTTGAGAAATCCGGGACGGAATGAAATTAGAACTATTGTTTGGCACTTTATATACATGTTTCTTTCTGTTTATGCATCGTTGATAATACAAATGATCATTATTTCATTTTCATGCAAATAAATGGGGAATATGAATTATATAACAGCTTTTGTAATAACATTAATCATAAAATATCCATCGTTTAACTACAATATGATTCTGAAAATAAAAAGTATGTTCACGTGAAAATCAAACCTAATATATAAAATACAGCACATACATGTGCATTGTAACATAGTTGTAAATGGAGAAATACACCAAATATAGCTCTCATTACCGTTTAAAAAAGTGAGCAATTTTAGATTATTAATTTTAGTCATCCCTTCATTTTTTTCTTGTTCTAATAACGGTTGAAGATCCATGCAATTCAGTTCGACGCTTAGAGTAGTTAACCACGTATATCACAGGCATCAGCTTATACGATTTTGGTACATGTGCAGACATGTATATACTAAGTTTTATCCAAACGTTGAAAATGAACTGTGTCTTCGTCTACATTTACTGTAACATACATTACATAATCCTCCGATTCCAGATTTTTTCAATGTCTCTAGTCTTTGCTTCAAAACAGCATTTTGATATTCTAAATGACTAATTGCGGAATCTTTTATTCTTATGTCTTTTTCTAAGTATTTTGCCGCTTCTTTTTCATTGATGATTTCCTGTTTAAGCACCCGCATATTATTCCATGGAACTTTTAGTTTCGTAATTTTTTCTTTCAAGTTTTCTATCGATTGTTTGTATTGGACAATTTTATCTTCAAGCACAACACATAGCGCCATATTGCACACTTCTATCGGGTCCACGCCGAGATGACTGTAACTTAACGTCTGCATTTTATCCAAAAGACCGGAAACTGCGTCTACACATGCTAAAGATTCTTTGGCGGTTTTTGGCACTTTGCATTCTTTTGCTTCCGGTCCAAGTACCATAGGAGTTATTTGTTTATTCACTACACTCGATAATCCTTCATTGTACTGTTTGGTAAAAGAAGTCTTTTCCTTAATGAATTCTCTGAGCAAATGACTAGATAGCCAAGGGTATTCATTTTGTATTGCATGTATAAACCGTAAACAGCAGCCGTCTTCCTGTTGTGGCAGGATTTGTAGTAATACCGTCATCCGTTGACTCCGTGTAGTCCCTTTCTAAAACGGAAATTATTTCGCCATTAAACAACATTTTAGTTTACACAAAAATAAGACACTGTAACTAATAGATAAACATTTAAATTATTTTAAAAATTTCCTTTCGATTTTGTTGTTTGTTTGTTTGTATGTTGTTTTTTCTTTTGTTTTTGTTTCGTTTCGTTTCGTTTCGTTTCGTTTTGTGTTTTGTTTGGTTTTTTGTTTTGTTTTTGTTTTGTTTGGTTTTTGTTTGTTTTGTTTTTTGTTTTTGTTTTGTTTTGTTTTGTTTTGTTTGTTTGTTTGTTTGTTTTTCGTTTTTCGTTTTTTATTTATTTATTTATTTATTTATTTTTTTTTTTGGGGGGGGGCGGGGTATACATTTACTTTTGTCTTGTTTTCTACGCTGAGCTTAACATTATAATTATCACAAAACAAAATAGTCTGCTAAGAGTATTCAGAGTAATTTACATTTATTAACTGGTAAATCTAATGACATCGTGACGCGTATTGTACAATGTACATCTTGGCGCCATGAAATAAATGTCAACGCTATCCCTAGAAAGATTGTAACTCATCCAAACTGTTTATATGCAAATTCCACAAACCTCATTGTTCAGTTACAAAAATCATTGTTAAATAAATATAATGCTTTCAAATCAATCTGATGTCGGATGTTTTTGGAAATAGTCAAAGTAAATTAATTGGAGCCGCCAATTCTGACTTTCTATTATTATGTAACATATTGTATTTCTACATAAGCATTTATCTGAAAATTCTTAACTACATAAACTAACCAGCTGAGTGACTTTATTTGCAATTCTATTTTACGGTTCCATTCATTCTGTTGAAAAATCAATGTTGTATTGTTATCCATTTTCTGTACGCGTGATAGTTTATAACTTTTGCATCTATATTTATTTGACTTTAAGTAATTGCATCTTCAATATTTCATTGAAATTATCTTTTCATACGTAACTCCTGGAAAATTTTCAATACTGATGTGCAACATACAGATGAGATCTGTTCTAGCATATCAGGGGAATTGTCAGAAGAGCCGGCTATAGGACGCAGAATAGTTCTAGATCAGCCTCTCTGACAGTTCTGCTAACAGAACCACCTCTAAGAGAACAGTTCTGAAACTAGAGTCAGCTCTTTTGGCAGTTCTAGTGATGGCTCTCCTGAGAGTCAGCCTGAACTGATCTTCTCTGTATAATACAGAAACTAGTATTCATAGTTCTTTATGCACATTCTTGGATATTGAGAGCACATGAAAGGGGCTAGCCAATATAGATGTTATGTACATGTAGATAATGATTTATCAATTGTATTCTGATTCTGTCTTTGTCACGATGAAACCCCAGTTAAGTTTGTTTTTTGTTTTTTGTTTTTTGTTTTTGTTTGTTTTTGTTTTTGTTTTTGTTTTTTAATTTGACCACTTAAATTCCTTTTTTAGCGATAGCGAGGGGCTTACAGACGGTCATATTTTAAAGCTACATATTAGCTTAATTGAATGATGCTGATTTTTGTTACAGTAATAATTAACAATTATGCTAAATAACCCTTTTTGTGGCTTCTCATAACTCTAAGCCAAAAACACTCACCTATACTTCTACGAATAGAGAGATCGAAACAGGGCGAAAAATTTCAACGATTATATATTTATAATGCGCCCAAACATGCATCTGTCTACATATAGAATACATTGAACAAATACAAAATGCAGTTCAGATGACATTTAGGTGATCAAGCTTTACATAGAGTACATGCATATAACGGAAACTCATGCATTACGGATATTGGTACATGTACGACTTGGAAAAAGTCTCACATGATTCTTCCAAACAATTTACCTCAATCTTTTTTAAAATTTATTTAAAAAAATACTCCCTGTCCTTTCCAGAAAGAATATCTAAAAATTATATATATTTTGCATGAATACAAAATGTACAACCTTATTGATTCTTTGTCATTTGAAACAAAACAAACATAATATTGATGTTTCATGTGTACATGTACATGTATCACTGTTACATCGTAATCTACGTGATAGCATGTATGACAATAGAAGAAGGAACAAATGCAGATAAGATCAGTTCTAACCTATAAGGGAACCGTCAGAAGAGTCGGCTCTAGGACAGTTTTTAAAGAGTCATAAAACAGTCCTAGAGCCAGCTCTTCTGACAGTTCTGTTAGCAGAACCGGCTCTGCGAGAACAGTTCTGCTACTAAAACGAGATCGCTTATCTGACAGTTTTAGTAGGATACCCAGGGCTATGATAACAGTTCTACTAGTAGAGCAGACTGTTCCATAATTGTCCAATGAATGTTCTAAATCTGTCATACAGCTGTTTTTCTCACACTTATGTACGGTGAAACGTAGCAGATACACCATCGTATAACCTTTATAAACACACTAACGGTCTTCAATACATGTAATCATACCTTCAAGTAAGCTCTGAGAGGCCCAGACAACACGAGAAATCAAATCCACGGTAGCAGTACGATTGTACTCCTTCAAAATAGACTAAAAGGTCAAATAACGACACGAAGACACTTTGAATGACAAACATTTCAAACGCTATTGACTTTAGGGCGTAATGATTGACTATTAATTAAGCGCAGCAGGCAACTTGGAAATAGTAGACAAACATCGGAAAGTGACAAAATTGGCAACGAGATGACACCACTAAACACGCGTTATTTATCAATCATTTTTGGAAAATTTTGAATTTGATCTTGAACTTGTTATCACAGGGCAATAAATCGTGCGATAAAAACCAAAAGTACTTTTGTTCATTAATATATACATATGTAATTGAACTCAGTTAAAAAAATAAAGCAAGTTTTCCGGCATTTCTAAATAGTAGACCACTCACCGAGATCTGTATCCTCTGTTCAGCATCAACTACTTTACATCGCTCCAAGTGTGACAAAAATGTAGAATTCGGAACCAGATCTCGAAGAAGGGCGTGATGACACTTTTTCAGTGCCCTCTTTTCATACACGTACATCCTTCTGTGAAGAAATCAAATTGTTAGTTTGTATGCATTCAAATTATATATAATGCAGTGTACATTGGCACTGGACTGCATGTGCGCCTATTAAAAATAGTTTCTACTGACAAAAATTTGCTTCCATTATTTGTCGTTAACTTCGTACACTTAGATAATAGAATGTTAATGGTATCATGTATTATGGCGATTAATTTGTCAATTTTAGTGTATTGTGTCTATGGCTTACTTAATAAAAAAAAGGGCGATGTTAGATCGAATATCTTGAAATAAATACACAGTTCACAACATTTGCAGCGTACAATGATTTAGATATTGAGGACATACGTGTAAGGACAGAAAGCAGATGTCAAAAGAGCCATGAGCAAGATCTGGAAGCTCAGAATACAAATGTCACCCACGCCAAACATCCGTTCCCTTTTCTCACACACTCTATTTACAAACGACAGAACAATTAACTTTCAATATTTTCGGAGTAAACTTCGCTTCGCGTATTCAAAGTAACAATTTTCCTACCCCAATGGACCTACAAACTCTTTATGATTTTCTCTTGCTACAGTTGTACATGTACGTGCAGACCTGTGAATTTAACACAATCTTATTGCTAAGCTACGCCAAGTATGAAACATGAATTGCCTGTGTTTAAGCATCCAAACTTCCTTTTTCAACGAAAACACAAGGTCACAACTGAAATCATTCCACGAATAGCACTCCAATAACAGTGATAAACTATATGCCTTTAAGTACAAATTATTCAAATCGAAGGCGTAGCGTGTTCTGAATCCATTTTACTACAAGTTCCTTTCAAACTCGTCCTTTAAAACTTATTTAAATCTTCAAATTTGCATTATTGACTATTTCACAGCTACAAAACGTAAACAGTTTATACATGTTACGAAGTGGTATTATAATCTGCACAACAATGTCGGGTCGAGAGAAACGCGTTCTTTAGATAATACTTTGTAACGGATTAAGAGATCAATTTAAAAGCCTTGTTTGAAAAGTTTTGTAATGATCTTTCTATCGAAAAACCAATAAGTTATTAGAGTAAGGTAAATCCGTCAATAAAGAAGATAATATGTCATCCTGTTGGCTTTTATTGATTACCGTGGATGCGTTGAAATAGTTTCTGAATTACCGTTGATGCGTCGCTAGTTGTCAATAAATACATTTGAATTTCACGAGAGATTACTTGTACGCGTTGATCAGAAAAGATATTAAGAGGAAGTACGATGAAGAGGTACACGCATTTTACAAATGGAAAAATTCGAATCGTTAAATCAACACATCCACTTCTTCCACTCCTCTTATCATTCGAGCTGGTTGTCTCTTTTTTTTCTATTGTAGTAGACACAAAGACAGATTACCCGACCACCGTTTTTTTCGTTTAATTGTCCAAAACGGGTCCAATTTTTTTTTTTTGCGATATAAGTTACGATACATTACAACTAGAAAATATCCCACTTTATTGAAATGCAAACACTTACTGTTTTATGTGAAATCTTAACTGCATGAGAAGAATGATATATGAATGGAAAAAAAAATTAAAACGAAAAAGATCATGCTAATTGAAACAGAAAACTGGTGAAAAAATCTGACTCTGGTAGTCGAATCGTGTATTTTCATGTATATAATCCTGCTTTTCGTTTGAAAGAAATTCCATTATGGTTACAATTTCTTGCGGCAATTTTTTTTTGAAATATCATGTAAAATTGTAGATAAAAAGTTTGTTTTTATGTGGCAAATTTTCTTGAAATTTCATGCAAAAAGGCTTTAAAATTGATAAAAAAAAGTCCGCCCCAACTCGGTAACAACAGCTGCCGCATTCAAAGCTTAGGTGTAGTAAATGTTATTCCATTCGGAAACCAACAATGCGGTTGGGGGGATTGAATTAAAAAAAAATTCCTACCTTCTTTAGTGTTCCATTTATTCATGGATAGCCTTACACTGCATATGACAGATTTGACATTAATAAGTCAATCGCTTATAATCAATAATCGATAGATTAGAACCATTTCCGTACTAAAGCCATACTAAGATAAAGCAATATTTGCAATCTTGAGACCATTAGAGTGTTTACCAGCCAAAATATCTGAGGGTCATGATGGTGAAACCATTGCCAAGCAATGTGTAAAATTACATTGAAGTTTTAAACTTTGTATATGTATTTCTTATAGTTGTCTGTTTTAGAATTTTGGTATCTGCTCTAAAATTCGAGTGACGTCCGGTCACCTACCATTCTTCAAGCTTCGCGAAGCAGTAGATATTTATCTAAACTTGCAACATAAATATGATTGCTATTTTTGTAGTTTCTAACTAATATAGGACTTACAAAGAGCATTTAAATGAGACATCGTATGAATTCGGAAAACGTCTCGTACATGTATATTTATTCAAACTTCAAAACAGCGAATATCGTTACGTAGAGATTTATATTTAATCGGTTCATCCTGACAAAAAACCGTTGCTCCTTCGGCCTACATATACTATCCTGTAGACTGTGACGGTATGAGGATGATATAGAGTACGGAGGAATTGGAGGGTTAGTTTTAATGTGCTTTATTAGAAGTGATTGAAAGTAGAAGTAAACACTGTATAAAATGTAGCGCTATATTTTTACTTATACATAGGCGATATTATAATATGATGTGAATCACCAGCGTGAATATGTCATTGGAGTACTCTGCAGGATATTTCTTATAACTTTTTCGATAGGTCAATCTATAAGCTAAGCCTCCTGACAGATCCCATTCAAGACAAATGCTGTTGGCCACTTCAGAACATGAGGTCATAGGATATCCCATGCAGGACCGATTCGGGGGTCTACGCCAGTTCAGTTCAAGTCACTCTAGTGATACTAATACAATGCAGATACTTATATATTGCCCCTTGCTTTGATAATGTTTTAGTTTTCCCTACACACTGTGCACTTTGATAACAACACGGTGATTAGAGGTTGTGGAATCCTTTTACACTTTTTTTCGAAAACAACAATCGAGTAATATTAACAAAAAAAATGAATATTTCTTCTAAACTCCACCCTCCTCAAGAGCCTCACTTTCACCGTTTAGTCTGCAAACACCATAATTTAAACCAAAAATGTGATAAAAGTCTTCAAGTTTATTCATTGTTTGTTTGAACAACTTTCTTTAAATGGCAAACAGTAGTCCACCGTGAGAAGACAACGGCTCGACCGCCCCGTTAGTTTTATTATTTCAAACAGGTCATTAAAACACACCATGTTTGGTTAATACAAATTACATGCTATATACCACCAAAATACTCAAAGTTTATTTAGGAATGTGAGAAACAGTAAATACAAAAGTATTGTAAACAAATGTACATATAATTAATGTTTGGTTTTAAAGTTTGAAAAGTTTGCGAATAGCACTTACAATCAATCCGAATTAGGTATTGTCTTTGGATTGCACTTTTACACAATATTTCTCATTATAATAGTTCAACCAAACTTGACTTATGGTGACCATAAGATATATGGATAAAAACAGGATACAATCTTTAATTTGTATAATGTACGTGTTGTTAAGGGCCCCGTGCAGGTCCGAGTGTTGAAAGAATAGGCCAGCAGCAGCGCTAAGCTTGTCGTAAAAGGCGCCTAAATAGTGCTCAGAAACCTAGCTGGGGGCTAGGCGCTCTGCCCATAGAGCAACCGGGATGTGTGCCCCAGGTGGTGGAATGGGGTATCCCTGGCGTGTTACATGCTGGGGTTGTCAGGCTATAATACGGAAAACCTAACCGCAAACCACAGTGGTGCACCGTATTGGGAAAGATGCAACGTTCCTCGCACGTGAAAGAACCCTGTTGTGATATTCGATAGGAGAAGGAACCTTTGACCTCCGCCACAGGAGGCTAAATTGCCCGACTTTACCCATCCCTCCCTTTTATCTTGTGGTAATCAAAATTTATCTACCCTTTTATCCTTGTGTCCCATCCCTTTTTTTCATTTCATCATCATCATCATTTCATGTTCATTTTATCACCCCTTTCATGTTCATCGCCTGAATATAGCTGAAATACAGCTGCTCGGGCGTTAAACCCCAACAATCAATCAATCAACCCTGGTGTGTTACATGCTGGGATTGTCAGGCTATAATACGGAAACCCTGACCGCAAACCATAGTGGTGCACCGTGTTGGGAAAGATGCCACGTTCCTCGCACGTTAAAGAACCCTGTTGTGGTATTCAATAGGAAAAGAGAGAGAACATTTACGCTCCGCCACAGGAGGCTAAATTGCCCGACCCTACCCATCCCTCCCTTTTTCACGTGGCAATCAAAATTTGTTGACTATTATCCTCGTGTCCCATCCCTTTTTTCATTTCATCATCATCATTTCATGTTATCATCTATTTCATGTTCATCGTCTGAATATAGCTGAAATATTACTGTTCGGGCTAAAAGGGGCGGGGAACCAAAATTTTAGTAGTTTCCGGTCCGACTGTACAGGTATGCAATACATTGCAGCTCCATCATCAAAGAGAGATAACTCACTTTTCTCTGATCATTATATTGTAATTTTGTACTGTCTTTCCTGCGTCCCCTGACACATTTAAGACAAAGGAACGGACGGTCAATTAGCCTTCAATAGGCTATCAACTATGTGCCAACATTGTTTAATTCAATCCGTTCGTTCAGTTTTTCTGTGCATGGATCATTATTTTTCAATTTTGCAAGGTTCCAGCACATATACGTATCACCTAACATTTTGGAACTGAATTGTATACTTTTTCACTTTTATCCTTGGAGCATACAAATCATTCATTGGTTCGGGTTCGACGACGTTGTTTGTTTCAAGTTTTTGTTTCAAAAATCGATTCGTATAAAACTTGGATTTTCATTGTCAATTCCATTTTACTCTGAAATTATAAATAAAAGTATGTACAACATAAACCAACGGAAGATTGAAACCTGTGTTAATTTTTAGATTTTATTAATGACACCATAGGTTTTTGTTAAGTGTGGTTATTGTAATGTCACGTGTTTGAAGTATTCTAATTAAAAATTAAACACAAAAACACATCATAATTCAAATTTGCAAGACAATCAGTCGTCAACCTTGCGACGCTTTTTCTTGAACCTATGGGTCATTTGAGTAACCATTTGAACGGCGATTTTTGATATTAAAAAAGGAGAAGGGTTTGGACATTTATTCGGAGTCAAACATTAAGTCCGGATCAGATGATTCATGTATTGATTTGAAAGGTTCAAAATGTTTTTCTCCCGTCTTCGAGTTCAAGTTAAAATTATTTCTCTTTGAAAAGATCTGTCAAAATGATTTTCCTACCCACCCATCAACTTCACGACAAACGTAATAACTTTTCATTCACAATTGTCAACTTTCCTTTCATCTGTGGCAACATCCCTTTAGCACCTGCGTATTGAGTGTTCATATCACAACTCATAAGTTATGCCAGAGCTTGCCGAAACTACACAGACTTTTTCTATCTCACTAGACTTATAATAAGTAGGGTTCAAGAACAGGGTTATGTTGCTACCATATTGAGTCATCACTACAGAAGTTTTATGGTTGTCATCATGAACTCGTGGATCGTTACGGTGTATCCATCTGCGCCATGAAAACTGATTTGTTCAAGGTGCCATAGTTTTCATTTCCTCTTTCGACTGCGGTAATCCCGGACGACTTTTATGAGCAACTCGGCGGGTGTTTCTAGAAAAGCAGAGGACGCTGCAGTGCCTTACCGGCGCACCTAGTCCATGCTCCCAGGTTTTAGTGGAGTTCAAGTTGCTCATTTGCTTTTGTTACTTTGTATGAATTATTTCAGTTACTTTATGTTCTTTGTTGTGTATGTTTGTTTTCCATGTCTGGTCTTTGTCCCTATATTACATTCTTTTGATTACCGCTAGAACCTTGGTATCTTTGATTTCTCTTTCAAACATCTTAATTAACCCTTAAAGGAATCTTTACAAATAAATGAATGAAACAACAATAACGCCCATATTCGATATGATTCGCGTACCATGTTAGTGTGTCTTCCAAAGTGCACTATTTAAGTCAAATTACCTAATTTTATGATCATGTGCCTCATAATTAAAATAGATGTGTGGATAAACTTCGAAACTGGGAGTCATCGGTTGAATTTACCCACTTTGAACCTTGAGCTACTAGTATCTTCCAAATGTAATTAAGAAACGTGACAGAAAAGGAAAGAAATTAACCAAAAATTATTTGAAATCGTGCTAAGATTAAAAAACAAACTATGCTTTCTTGGATTGCTTAGGTATTGTGTAGCTGCATGTACATTTGCACTCATTTTTCATTTCGAGTATCAGATAATAACGCATTTTGATCTATAAACGTCGCTAAATATTTTGCGTTTGGGTATTCGTGCCAATAAAAAATTAAACTGCGACTGCTGCTAAACAACTAAATATTCCTGAAATAAACATACATGTAAGGTCCAACCCCCCTCCCCCCACCGTTTGCTCTCTGGAGTATTGTTTACATAATTTCCTGAATCTGCATTTTCTACTCCTGAAAATATGATCATTTAAACCCACAAATCACCCATTCCATTAAAGGACATACATATACTTAAAAAAGAAATGAATGCAATTTCTGCATTTCGGATAACATTTTGAATACAACATAAAGGAAAGACTTGTGTGTGCGTGTGTGTGTGTGTTTTTTTTTTCAGACATGATCCACCCTGCCTGTTGCAATTAATAGAAATTATGCATACTTGTAACACCAACCCACTTTTGGTAAGCAGTGATTGCTTAAAAATTGTTTCCCTTTTCACTAAAAATCAGAATAGAAAAAAAGTTTATATCGCATAGAAACAAGTACTACAATGAAACTCCCAGTCTAAGCATGAAAAGATTTCCATTTTATACCTCATGGGGCTTTATAATCCCATAATTTTTGGTACGACAGATTACTTCGTTCTCAATTAAGGAGCGGGTTCGGATTTTATGTTAATTAAATTAGATTTTTTTTTCTTCAGCAGAACTTGAGCCGGATTTGAAAACCTACATTGTTAAATAACGAGGAAAATATTGACGCATATTTCTTTTCTAGATCTGCCAATGCCCCTCCTCACACCTCTCGTTAATAAGATGATTCGTGCCTAAACATATAATATACCACTGTAAGAGGAAAACTAGGAAATTGCATTTGTTCCGTTCTTTTTATTATTTTTCAAAAAAAAATATTTAAATTCTGGTACAGCGACATCTTCCGTCAATGCAGTGTTTGTTGCCTCTGTCACAGTCTGGGCAGTCACCAGTTCCTTGACATGCTGAAAAAATATCAGGTACATTGAAGCGAAGAATTCCTCTTATTGCATTTGGAATATGATTTATTTGTGTACTATGTTTGTACAATCTCATGCATAATAAGCAGTGAAGCGTGTCTAAACCTGACCATGAATAAACTGAAAACCTGTCAAAACCAGACACTTTAAAGTAGCACTCCAGCTAAGAATTATGCAAAATGGGATACGAGGATGGAAAACCTGTCCAGCTCTAGGACAGTTCTAAAAAGTGCCATAGAACAGTTCTAGAGTAAGCTAAGCTCTTATAATAGTTCTACTAACAGAACCGCCTCTACGAAAACAGTCTCAAGCCAGTTCTTCTGACAGTTCTGTTCCGGTAGAACAGGAATTTTAATTGAGCACACAAGGAAACATATATATAAATCAAACCCCCTGAAAATACAAAAACTTGTCTTAACCCTTTTTTTTTTAAATCTACAGTTTGAATTTATATCAAGCTTTGTAATCCAAACACCTGTATAAACCGAGTATATTTACAGCCCGGATGAGTTCGGTTTGGACAAGTTTCATTGTACTAAACGAAATACATTTCAGAAACGAGATCTTTGAGTTACACACATGCTTATTAAGTGAAACTTGTCGAAACTGCCTTTGAACCTGATAATTATTCGATTGAGTGTTTGACTCATTCAGGTTCATAACAACATTTAAACTGAATGATGATTAAGTGTCAGTCTCTGTAAGAATTAGACAGTGGGTGAAACATTGTCAGAAAAAAAAAACATCATTTTTAGATGTGACACCGTCAAAAATGGGAAAAAAGAAAAGATTCTCCATATCACTTCGGTAAATTGAGTTATAATTTCATTGCAATGCACTAAAAGTAAATATTTCAAAAGACCTCATTTTTTTAACAGTCTACTGAAAAATTCTTAGCAAATTATCCGGTGATGCAAAGATCAAATAATGGTCTTTTCAAATAGGGAAGACACCGTGAGTGCTAATGTAATGTCAGACCGGTAGGTTTTGACATACATGTTTCTGATTTTTCGCATTTTGCCTGATTCTTACAAAAACTTACGTTTAATCGGTATCTAACTTGATGGTTTACTTAATAATGTATTCTGAATTCAGTTTAGACAGGTTTTATTGTATATTCTAAAAGGAAATTAAGAATGCTTCTTCCGAAGCCCAAACTACATGTATACAACTGTAACATGAACAATTATAATGAAAGTATTTAAGACAAATTCTTTAGAAACGGATATAACCATAGACTGAATGTCATGCATGTCTTGTGTGTACGAAATAACGTTCTCTTATATTATCAAAAATTGGCAAAACGACCTGTTTTAGAGAAGTTTTATAACATGTGTAAATTTTATTGTACAATTTATAAAGAAACATAAATTAAACGTGCACGCTTTTGTAAATGCTCTTGGTTTTAGGGACTATACCGATACATGTAAATCTATCATCTTAAAATGCGTAACATTAAAAGGTAAATTATGTTAGAAATTGTCCTCATACATGTGTTAATAGCACAAATACAAATTCATATGTTCAGGGAACAGGAAACACCCATTTTTGGTTAAAAGTGTATCAAGGGAACCAAGATTCTGGCAGAAATCAAGTGACCAAGACCAGGCAAGGAAAACAGACACACACACAACAAAGAAATATAAAATAACCAAAATTTTGTTAATTAAGTAGCTAGCAAAATTTTGGCAGAAATAGAAAATGAATCTTTGAATGAAATTATATTGTCAGATCGGTTGGGTTTTGACATGCATGTTTCTGATTTTTCCCAATTGCCAGATTCTTACAAATACTTAGCCAGACTTACATTTGTAATGCATGAAAGAATACCCAAAAAGTGTTTTATCGAATGTTTCCAGTGTGTGTAGTAAGACAAAACACTAATTTAAAAACGTTTTCGCGGTGATTAAACGACTGAGAGGTAATCTAATTAAAATCAATATTATAAATACACATATTTAACACATACGATGACATAAATATACGAATTTAATCCAACTTCCATACGTGGGAGGTTAATGAGAATAGCCGTTATTTTGGCTACCCTTAGGGAAATATTTGTCACACTAATTACCGTATTTGTCATACATTGTATTAGAACAGAAATAATTCCTTCCGGTGGTAGATTTGTACACATTTTAGCATGGGAACGGCATTTATATTTGACACCGAGCGACAGCGAATTACATGTATTTCTTAAAACACTTACTTGCACCACTTGAATGGCCTTGGGTACATGTGCACTCATGGTGGACACAATGGACGGAGTAGCTGTTGTCGGAACATGTTGTAAGCCGGCAGTCACCGTCGTCACGGCACATTTCACCCATAACAACTACAGTGTACAATATAACACCGTAATAAAAAATGTTGTTTTCAATTCACGGCGAAATTGTTAATTCATCTGCTCGAAAATTTTCCGATCCCCGAGCAAAAAAAAAAGTACAAAACAAAACAAAACACGTATATATACTTCCAGTAGGAGGCATTTAGATGTTTCAATAGTCAACAAATGGTAATTTGTACATAGAATAAAAACAGAACAATATTTTACTTATAATTCTGTGCTTAATGATTTTACCTTTCATGCGAATTTTCATTCCCGAAGAAAAATAATCCCAGCTATTATAAATTATAATACGTACCGTTATAGATAGCCAAAAATTGAATTGTTAGCCATATTAGACTTTAATGCACTTTAAACCCTTAAACAAATTCAAACATTTGAACAAAAAATACAGTATAAATGCATCAAATTAACTTACATGTACGTGTAAGTCTTATCTAGAATGCTCTGTGGATAGTCTTGAAGTTTTAAGGCAGATTAAGATGCCAACAAAAGCATATGTCATAAGCTGAAACAAGATTTCTGTACATTCCCACTTTTCTTACATTGGATGCTTTCATTTTATGCTGACCAAACATTTCCATTTGTACATGTAGTGGCGGACCAGAATGGAGGGTTGGGGTGGTGGAACCCCTTTTGTATCAAAGAAATGGTAACTTAATGTGTAAAATTGACAAAAATGTGCAAATAATGTTCTCGCTACCGGTTACTGGGAAGGCTTATGGTAACAAAGGCATGAATAATAAACGCCTTTCGAAATTTGTCGCGTCCATATGTTTTCATAAGCCAGTCCAAGCTTTAAGCATATCAACTGAAAATGTTTGTACAGCCTTATTTGAAATAAATATTTAAAACATTCTTTGTTATCAACTCTTTATGAATTACTACTTTTATTATATGCATGTACAGATGAGATCAGTTTAAAAAAAAAAACTGTCATAGAACTACCAGACGAACAGTTCTCGGCCAGTTCTAGAGCCAGCTCTTCTGACAATTTTTACAAAATTGACTCTACAGGTAGAAATGATTTCAAAGCCATGGCTCTACTAGCAGAACTATTTGTGTAGATCAGGCTCTGGTAGAACTTTCAGAAGAGCTGGCTGTAGTAGTAGAACTGTTTTCGTCGATCCGGTTATGTTAGTAGAACAGATCTGGCTCTAGAACTGTACTATGACATTTTTAGAACTGTCCTTGAGCCGGCTCTTCTGACAGTTCATCTGAGAGTTTAGAACTGATCTCATCTGTATCTGTACATTCTTACAGGAAAGTTGATTTTTCGTCTAAAATAAACCTGAACATATCATAAGAATATATTAAGGGGAATTACATTTAATTTTCTTTTTTGTATTCGGAAATTCCATAAAAATGTAACGATACAAAATTGTTTGTTACATTTTCTGAATACAAGTTCAAAACTTGTATATTGTATAATGTATAATCATAGACGGATCCAACGAGAGAGATCCGGGAATTTGAAACCTTCCGATATGTGTTCCAAAATTTATATACAAATTAATTGTGTGCATGATTTAAGCTGAAATTATCTAGTAACTTATCAATACATACCAACACAGAGTGCCAAACACAGAACTAAGACTTTCATGATTAATGTATTGTCCAGTTGTAAACTATACACTTGTGAATGTCTACATGTAGTTCTTTTTATACTTGTAGCGTCGTGACTAGATAAGAACACGTTCTGACCCAGATATTACTAAAATTGACAAGGAATAGTCCCTATCAAACAAGATACGGAACGAAACATAACGAGACGAAATCGTGAAAAGGGGGCGGGGACTCCAGACTATTACAATATTCGCCCAAACTATCCAAAGTTTGCACGGATTAAAAATATTTTTTTTAACAAAAGGGGACGCGGTTCTCTATGAAAAATGTTTTTCATATAAAATCCTGCCATCAAATATGATAAAATTTGAAACAAAGGAATGATCAAATCAAGAAATTCATCACTGGATTCTCATATTGTTACTAATATTCCTAGTACATACATTTTTTTAAAAGAACATTGACATACATGTACGAATTTAAAAACAAATAAAATGTGTGAAAAAACAGCTCAAACCGTCTCAGTATCTCAGTAGTATATAAACGCCTAGGTAGACAGATTTTTTAATCAACATTTCTCTTTTTTCATTCATGTTCTGTTTCGTTTCATGATTACACGTTCAAGGCACTAGTTGTACAAGGTTCAACACAGACATGTAAATTCAATCAGTATGCAAATTTACAACTGTGAAACTTTGCTTATGTGAAAGCTTGGGAAGAGAATTATCACGCACCAACCACGTTGGATATGTGAGGTGTTGTAGCATGATTATTGTTAATATATCAATTTGTATTTACCGATATTTTGGATTAGACTTTCTACTTTTTTAACTTACATTTAGCTTCACATTAATTGATGTAACACGATTCCCAATAGATATGTATTCCATATACATACGTTTGATGTGTAGCACTACGAAATCATTTTCTTTGAACGTAAAAAAGCAAACAGTAAAATTAATAAACATCAAAGAAAAAAATATAAAAAGACGTCCTTTTACATTAACTTCGGTCGTAAATCCGTTCAGGACAAGCTCTGCATTACATCAAGGTCAACTAGTTTTAACAGGCGTTTTTTCGGAGACATTGTAATCAGAGTTAAGGAAGAAAAGAATATTGAATTCCTGAAATAATTAGTTATATGATACATTATTATAGAAGCATTTCAGATGTTTTTAGGTTCGAAAACTTAATTTCACGTGGTTATTTATGGTCTTGTTCTATTCAAATATTTTTTTTTTATTTAGGTCTCTGTTACAACCGTAAACCAGCTTCGCCAAATTGGAAATAAACTGCAAATGTGAATGTCGTCTATAGCATCGAGTTTAGTCAGCACCATACTTGAATTAATTTCGGGACTGTCTTCCGTTATAAAAATATAATATACAAAAAAAAACTTATACCAAATATCGTTCGTTTTTCCTTCTTAGTAATTCTTAGAGTCTAAAAGTCTCATTAACTTATGAAAAGGTCATTGCTTAAAGGCAACTGCTGCATAAGGTAGCAAATTTTCATAAGTATCAATAGGAAAACCAATATAGTGAATATTACAACTATATTGAAGTAAGTGTATCCTGTAAGACGACGAAGATGCATATGTTTATGCCGTTCACAATTTTACTATGATCTTTTTTCACAATTTGACGGAATTTTGTTTGGACATTATTTTCTTAAAGATACGAAACTGATAATGATCTTTGCCCTGTTTTACTCTTTGTTACAGATTGACTTCCTGTTCGACTAAAATCGCGTTCTCGGTGCTTTTTGGTCATTGGTAAAATTAGTATTTATTATTGTTAAGAGGACGTCATTTTCTGTTATCAGACCGAAAAAAAAACTAAGGTCTGGTCATATCTTTGATTTCATGACAATTCCTTTCAAAGTTTGAATATTATGACGTTACAAACACAAATTAAGTAGCAGCCTTCACTAATATCATACAAAATACCGAAGTGTGAACAACTGGAGAATTCAAATTCGTCAATATTCAAATGGATGGTTCGAACGTGAAAATAGGAAACAAGTACGAAGTACATTTGTACATGTACATATACAATGCAGTAATACGAATACAATAGATACCTATAAAAACTGAGGATAAGGAAAGCAAAACGTGACGCATTAAACTTAAATGTAAGCACCAGAAACATAAAGTTACTAAAAAACCGGGAGTGACATCACATGCTCCAAATGAGTATGCATGTCCTGCTCTGCCAACGGTACCATTCATATTGCAAGTGTGTGTTGTCCGGTATTAGTATAGCAACAACAATCCAGCTCCTTGTCACGAGTCACAAAATGGTTCCATACACTAAATTACATGTTGGAGGTATCATTCAATTCAACAATTTACGTATGTCAATAATGCAGAATTGGAGAAAAGTTGCCCAAATATCGGCAACAAATATACTGAAGCGTCTGCAGTGGGATGATTCAAATATGTCAAACTCATTACCAAACGTGAACTCATGAAACAGACGACCTACATACACAATGTAGCGAACCAAATCAAGATAAGTTAAATAAGTCGTAGCCAAAAGACTACCATTTTCAATATGAAATACCACAAAAAAAAACAAAAAACAAAAAAACAAAAAAACAAAAAACAAAAAAACAAAAAAAACGTGACATCAGGTTTCCCGGAAGGGCAAGTATGTCCTGCTCAGCCAGCGACACCCTCAATATTGTTATAGTGTATATAATCCAAAAATCCAGCAACAAAAATGCAAGTCCGCGCCTTTTACACAAAGACGATATCACTGATTTTTCACTAAGTATCATGATGTGAACGTAGTAGATAACTTGGAAGTAGTGAAAAATATCAAAAATTGAAAAACTATCAAGCAATAAGCCATTTAAAATAATTATTTCTTAAAACCGCCGGTTTGATTTTGTACTTGATATTACAAAGCAATAAAGCAATACAAATTAACATGCGGCTTTGAATTAACTTAGGATTTCAAAGAAATAAAATGTATATCCCTCTGAACGTTCTAACACGATAATACGACGTTTCTTAAGAGTAGTCAAGGGAACCCAAGATTCTAGTTGAATTCAAGAGAATGCAATCCAGGGACAAAGATCAGATATGGAAAACAGTCTAACACAACAAAGAACATATAGCAACTAAAATAATATCCACAAAGTAACAACAGTAAATGAGCAACTCAGACTCCATCAAAAACTAGGAGCTTGGACCAGGTGTACCGGTAAGGTAAGCGTCCTCTACTTTTCTAGAAACACCTGACAAGTTGCTCATAAAAAGTCAAGTTTGGCACGCGGTTGATGCACAAACAAAAACATATAGATCGTGTAGGAAACATTTATTATCTTGGTTTGGTTGATTTAAGTGGGAGATCGACTATGTTTAAGGAAAGAACATGGCAGTTGAAGATAAAGCATCATTTGTTCAGTGATTTATTTTGCCTCTTGAATTACATGTACCTCTATACTATTATTGGCCTTGCCTTAATTTTATATGGTTTAGTACTAAGTGTAAATGTTTGTAAGAATCAGGCAAAATGGGAAAAGTCAGAAGCATGCATGTCAAAAACCATCCGATCTGATAATGTAATATCATTCAAGGATACTTTCTCTATTTGAAAATATCACTATTTATTATCATCGTCACTGGCTTTGCTCAGAAATTTGTCAATAGAAAGTTTAAAAAAATAAGGTTTTTGACAGAGTTATCTGTCCTTGAAATGTTCATTTTCAGTGCAATCAATGACATTATAAGTCAATGGTCCAGAAGAAATGGAAAATCTTGTCTGTTTTCCGTGATTCTAATGGTGCAAATAGTCAAATTACACTATCAAAATGAAGGTTTTTTTTATACCATGTTTCACCCACTGATTTGATAAATGTGTTCCTTCTAATGCTTTTCGACTAGGTAAAAACACATGCAATCCGACATTAGGTGTTCAATCACTATTATCTGTATTTTTGTCTGTAAAATGACATCTGCACAGACTGTATTAATGACAATAATATGCACAGATATATATAATATCATAAATACATACCTGTACAAGTATAGCTACATATATAACTATGTAACTGCGACATGTACTATGATAATATAGACGGAAAGTCTATTACTGAAGAAATAAGGCTACATATTTTTATTGTTGTAGTTATACTATGAAATGAGTAATTGTTCATTCAAATCTGCCTGCCCTTAGGAGATAATCAAGATTGAAAATCCAGTAGATTCTATAGTATTTGAGGGACATTTACAGAGTTATCTCCCTTAATTTTGAAATTTACAGTGCATTATATATAATTTTTATCTCATATGGGCACGTGTTATATGAAAAACCACGTTATTTTCTGTTTACTATGACATTTCAAATAAAATATCAAAAATAAAAATGGGTAGGCTTTTTACCCATGAATCACATTTTGCATAATTCTTAGCTTGAGTGCTACTTAAAGAATAGAACATTATAAAGTAGAGAAATTTTCTACTTGTAAGTCCGAAAAGAATACTGAAATGTCTTGCCAGTTTTTGCAGCGAACTTAGTCTATATCTAATATTTTACAACTGCTAGGAAACTGGAAATGATCATTTCCACAACTGTCAAAGAGGGTCTGCAGTCCTACCACAACACTTATTACTCCCGTAGTGGTATTAATTCAATGTGGATCCTGAAAAATTCGAAAGATCTGTTGCAGACAATCAGTTCAAGACTATTATCTGAATATAATAATATTAAAACCTATGGTTTTTCGACACTGTATACTTCGATTCCCCATACTCAGTTAAAATCCCGACTTGAGAACTTTATACATCGTTGTTTTTTTTTTTCAAAAAAAGATGGTACACCTAGATACAAATATATAATTCTTGGTAGAGATTCCTCATACCCTGTAAGAACTAATTCCAAATCATCTTTCAAATATACAGAAGAAGATGTTTACAAAATGCTGGAAATTGTAATCGACAACATATTTGTCCAGTGTGACGTGTTTTTCAACAAAAGGTGGATATTCCAATGGGTACAAATTGTGCTCCTTTACTTGCTCACCCATTCCGTCACTCTTATGAGGCTGACTTTATAGCTATCGTTTGGCTAGATCCTTTAATCTCAGTTTCCGCTATACAGACGTATTATATTTAAACAATCCTAATTTCGGGGATTTGATACATCGCATCTACCGCAAAGAACTTGAGATAAAGGATACTACAGACACTGTGAAGTCTGAATCATGTCTTCATGTACACTTAGAAATCGATGGTAAAGGAAAACTATTGACCAAACTTTACGACAAATGTGATGACTTTTCATTCAGAATTGTCAACTTTCCTTTCATCTGTGGCAACATACCTTCAGCACCTGCGTATGGAGTGTTCATATCACAACTCATACATTATGCCAGAGCTTGCCGAAACTACGCAGACATTTTGTATCGCGCTAGAACTCTAACAAATAGGCTTCTGGAACAGGGTTATGTTGCTACATTATTGAAGTCATCACTACAGAAGTTTTGTGGTCGTCATAATGAACTCATGGATGGTTATGGTGTATCCATCTGCACCACGAATACTGATTTATTCAACGGGTCATAGTTTTCCTTTCCTCGTTTGTCGACGCCGGACTTGACTTTTTATGAGCAACTCGGCGGGTGTTTCTAGAAAAGCAGAGGACTTTTAACCTACCGGTGCAGCTGGTCAATACTCCAAGTTTTTAGTGGAGCCCGAGTTACTCATTTGCTTTTTTTATTTTGTATGTATGATTATAGTCACACTCTGTTCTTTGTTTTGTATGTCTGTTTTCCATGTCTGGTCTTTGTCCCTAGATTACATTCTTCTTTTTATTACCGCTATAATCTTGGTTCCCTTGATTACTCTTTCCAATTGCCTATCGTATTTTTTATTAATGATTAAATTATAGGGACATGTACATGTCGCGTGCACTTGTTTCTATCCACACGTACATGTACATTTTGTACCCCGAGAAAAGATTCGTCACTCAGACTGTGTATAGAAACAGGAACCTGTGCAATGTGGAGGCACTTTAGGCAAAAAATACTATTTCAAAATAAAACTTTTAGCAAACATTTTTAGTTTACTATTAAAGGTACCGACCATTTTTATTATGCGGGAGGGGGTGGGGTTGGGGGGCTCGCATTTGATGCTAGGCCATACTTTTCTATTTAATGAATGAATGAGAATCACAAAATTTGGAACTCTTTTTTTCAAAAAGACACTACGATCTTACCATCCTCAATTATAAAAATGGTGCCGAACAAAACCTTGTGACGAATTTTAACCAGCTTTCTGGGTGTCATAAGCTCGGAACATAACATGTAGCGTCTTAGCATAAAATTTGCAAAAAAAAACCTGTCATATTTTGAGAATCCATTGGTTATTATAATATTCTACTTTAATCTTAAAATTTGATTTTAAGATACGGTTTCCATATTACGATTGAAATAAAGCTATAGCACAGTACAGGTACAACATGTACGTCCTACATTACCACATTTGATCCACTTTGTTTACATTCACATGTATACGTAATAATGTACATGTACGTGTTCTGTGTCTTCAAGTAGAATTGTAAGTTTAAATAGATCACTTCTGTATGCGACATCGGCGGAAAATGATTTTTACTTTCTAGGAAAAAAAAAGAAACACTTACAATGTTATTAGTATGCACGACCCTTTTTAAAAAGACATCCCAGTTTACCACCAGATAAAGAATTTTTCAAAACTGATCCGTCCAAAGAAATCCTCGTTTAACAAATCTGTCACGCAAACCGCACGATCTACACTTGTTGTTTCCCGTTCACCATACATGTAGAAAGAACTTTGCACAAGTCATATGTTATAAATATGTGAACGTCGTTCATAATTGATCATTTTCCGTATCAGAACCACAAACTGTCTATCGCCGCCATTTCCCCAACAGACGAAATTGGGGATAATTCAACTTGGGTAGGTTTCTGCATGATTTTTAAATTTGTTATTTAAAAATCAAAACTGTCAAA
The DNA here is from genome assembly GCA_037379345.1 of Perna viridis. Classification (NCBI taxonomy): domain Eukaryota; kingdom Metazoa; phylum Mollusca; class Bivalvia; order Mytilida; family Mytilidae; genus Perna; species Perna viridis. The sequence goes on from CM074524.1 coordinate 12,856,142, forward strand.
AAGTAGGTCTTCCTCGATGAAAAAAAAAACAAACAAAACACCAAACTATTCGATACAACACTCGCACGTTATGAACTTCCCAAAAACACCATTTATGTTTTGAATAAAATGAATATAGCCGTAAATGCCTAACCGCAGTGACGCTTCATAATTTAAATCCTAGTACAACGACATCTACCGTCGATACAGTGTTTGTTGCCTCTGTCACAGTCTGGACAATCACCTGAACCGGTACATGCTGAAAAATAATCAATGATATGGTTTGATTTTGAAATTTTAAGAAGAAAATAAATTGTTTAACTTATATTTTATAATGCATAAGTGATAGTGTAATGCCATGACATTCTAATTTTTCATTAACCTCCACGAATCAACTTTCATTTATTTCACTTCTGGTTAGTCTTGTAAGTTGTCGGAGCCAAACCACTTGGTACAAGCCAAAAAACGAACATGAACCTGGTTCAAGTGGTTCGAACCGAATAAAGGAAAGGGACACTAGATCAGCCGAAATCAGAATCTAAACTAACATAAACGGGAAAATGCAGGAGAACAGAAAGATATGGAATTTGTTCTTATGAAGTAATACTGGTACATGTATGAGCAAATATAAAAGTTCGGGATAATACATAAGAGACCATGTTAAGAGAATCACATGCAAATGTGTAACGCAGTATTACATGTAAATAAAAACATACGGCTATTGTAATTGAGAAATTAGAGAACCTTTTTTTTATCAATCATGAGGAATAAAAGTAGTGTGACCCCCCCCCCCCCCCAAATACAACCAAACAAACAAACAACCGAGAAAAAAACAAAAATATAAAACTTTTAAGTGTCAGAATATCTGAAACAGGTTAAAAATTTCTTTGTATTTTTAGAAAAGAATCATGAAGACACCCCGAGAACTAAACTAAATAGTATAATTGAATTAAATATAGATTTACACGTACAAGATCCACTATCCTGAGTACATGTGCACTCGTGATTAATGCAGTGAACTGAGTAATTATTACTGGAACAAGTGGTCACTCTACAGTCCCTTGTCTCACGGCATGTTTCACTAATTACCGCTGTAAATTAAAGAAAAGGAGTTAAGTTTTAGTTGTGGAAGAGTATTAAAATTTACTGTTAATATTAGATAGAATTATTTCAATTTTACCATGATGAGGTACAATGACCAATATTTATTTGTATGACAAGATTTTCTGACGCATGTATGTTAAAAGGGTGGATGCTATCTTCCCCAAATATAATTAGGTACACAGTGAAGCAATTCAATATTAGGTACATTATGGTTACATTTCCAACGGCACGTATCAACTACTACAAATTTGTACAGTAAAAGAAACTACATCTGGGTTCAGTACAATGTGAATGAAATACGAACTGTAAATGCACTTTGGAAAATACTTTACTACTAACTGTAACCCCATGGATACATGCATTCAATTATTTCGGTTTAAAAGAAATGTATTTATCCATCAAGTGCTTATATGAGATTTCTTGCTTGCAAAACCAAACAATCAATATAAGATCTAGATAAATTGGGCTCAAGGAGGTGTAATTTTATATTAATTAATTAATTAAACCTGTGTATAAAATATCTTTTTTTATTTCAACCAAGATTAATACTGTATTGTTAAGACACAACGGAAAGGTAATACATTATTCTAATGAATTTTCCTAAATAAAACTCTTTGAATATATTGCGTGCTACAGCTGGGAAGAAAATGCATCAGTTCATATAGAACTTTAGATTCGTTGGTATGAGAAATCCAACATACAATTTTAATATGGAAATTCCGTTCACTTTGGTCTGTAAAACTCAGCAAAACCATCAAAATGCATATCCAATTCGTAATGATAGTTTTCACACTCAAATGATGCTAGCATAATAAATACCCGTCACATTCTACTAGTTTGTAAATGAAGGAATAGATACCAAAAAATAACCTTTTTGTCATACCCATTTAAGAACAGCAACCAAAAAAACCTTGCAGTTGTCAATTTATCTGTTCAGCAAAGAGGCAGTGATCACCAAATTTATAATCTTATGTGCCACACATCGGAAAATATAACATCAATTTCCCCTACCCAAGGCGAGCACGCTATCCCAAGACCACCGTTTCGATCATACAATGAAATGCAAAAAATGTGAAAAAAATATGAAAAGTTAAATATAAATAATGTTTAACCCTACAGCACGATATGTTATCACTTATTATTCTAATGAACAAGTTTACCTCAACATTGTGGCTGCATCATAATTGAACGACAATAGTAATATTGCATCAAAATGGTATCGGTTGAGTTTTTATTTATACCAGAACGTTTGATTAAGAAGACGTTTTATAACTTAGAACTGGTTAATAATTTACAAAATTTCTACACATGGAACGTCGAAAGCTTTAATATTATAAATCCACATATCAAATTGTAACCAAATGCATCCAAATTTTTCAATCATAATGAAAAAAAAATGAAAGAGTAATCAAGGGAACCAAGGTTATAGCGATTATCAAAAGAATGTACTCCAGGGACAAAGACCAGACATGGAAAACAGACATAAACAACAAAGAACATAAAGTAACTAAAATCATACATACAAAGTAACAAAAGCGAATGCGCAACTCGGAAAATTGGGAGCATGGAACCGCCGAGTGTCTCATAAAAAGGCAAGTCCGGGGTAGACAAACGAGGAAAGGAAAACTATTACATTCTTTTGATTACCTCTATAACCTTGGTTCCCTTGATTACTCTTACACCTTTGGAAAGATTTATTTAAAAGGAAATAAAAACATATTACATTATATCAAAACAATATTTCAAATACAAAGAAAACAAAACAAAACTGAAATTGCTGTACCAAGTAAAATGTATACTCATGAGTTAAGTAAAATCTGTATCAAATCACAATATTATTTGAACATCAATAAACAAAAGCATATGTATCACTGGAACAAGTTGCATTGCAATCTGCCAGATATGATGCCAAAAGAAACTTTTACTCACAAAAGGTCATTAATGTAATATTATACAACAGTCATAATAAAAACATTGCTCTTCTATAGCGATAACATCATTAACAATTGATTTTGTTCATACGATCTTTTGAAAATAAAACTTGTTGAGTGATTGCATTTATGGAACTGAATTGTAATACGAAAAGACCATGCATTAAAGTAAGCAGGCAAGCCCAAACCAAACATGATGTAAATCAGCCGAAATCCAAACGTATGCAATTGTACTTACCCACACAGAGAGCCATACAAATAATCAAGGACTTCATTCTGTATATAAATGTTCAAATCACTTTTCAGCGTTGAATTGTAATAAAAATTAGCCCCTTTTATACCCTCAGCCGCGTGACGTACAATTGTAGTTTGTGTATCAGACCAGCGAAGGCTAGTTCTTCGATAGAATTAAACAGTGTCTTGGTATGCGAAATAATTGAACTTTTGCTAGAACAAAAGGTCATATCCACTAATCTTGACATGCTTAAGCCATGATCTCTAGACATGATGGGGTGATGCAATCACAATTATGCATTTCTAATGTGGACATGCTTGCCATATTAAGATGACTTGACAATATGTATGAAATAAAGCCTTTTATATATTTTACCTGTATCAAACTAGAATAAAACAAAAAACAAAACAAAACAAAACAAGTCTAAGGAGACAGACCTAGGGAAAAGGACATAACTCTGACAAATCATTGGAACGTTTGTATTTAGCATTTGACATCAATCGCACGTAAGCATCAAAGTAACTTGGATTGATTTCATTCTTTTTCAAATGGAAGCTTGATAGACTTAGGTGAAATATGATACAAACATATCACTGATTTTAAGAGTTGGGTCCATTCCCTAATATACTTTCTTAAAGGAAAATAAAACTTGGTAGAAAAGTTCATACATATCAAGTGAAAATGTCAAAGCAATATCGAGAGAATTGAAAACAATTACAATGTTTCTGAATTGGTACATTGGGGATGATTGGGTATTTTTGCCTCGATATTCTTTACAGTTATCTTACCCTGAAATATTTATTTGCAGCATATTTTGATATAATTATAACTTATTTGCAAAATGATATTGAATTTGTACTTATCCATCATTACGATTGTACAAGTAGTAAAATTACACAGACAAAATGGTGGGTAATACTTTTCAATTAAGACAATATTAGACTGTTACGAAGTAATGCTTTCTATCCAGATTATCTACGTTTTAACCAAGTCCTGATAGCCTATGTATGGACTTACAGCTTTTTTATATATTGCACTTTTTGTCCTCCCCATTCTCTATTGCCCCATGTTCATCAACAAATGTAATTTTGCCCACCAATGCTCCATGGCCATCCACCAATGACCCAATGTCCATCCACCAAAAACCCGCACCCTTCAAATAATGCCCCATTGTCCATCCATCAATGGCTAATGCCCATCAACCAATACCCCATTGTTCACCCATCAATGGCCCGAGCCCTTCAACCAATATCTCGCTATCCATCCACCAATTGCACTTGCCGTTCAACCAAAGCCCCGTTGTCCATTCACCAATAACATATGCCCTTCAACTAAGCCGCATTGTCCATCCAGCAATAACCAATTCCCACCAACCAATACCCAATTGTCCATCCGACAATGGGCCGTGCCATCCATCAATGACCCATTGTCCATCCACCAAAAACCCGCACCCTTCAAATAATGCCCCATTGTCCATCCATCAATGGCTAATGCCCATCAACCAATACCCCATTGTTCACCCATCAATGGCCCGAGCCCTTCAACCAATATCTCGTTATCCATCCACCAATTGCACTTGCCGTTCAACCAAAGCCCGGTATCAATTCACCAATAACATATGTCCTTAAACTAAGCCGCATTGTCCATCCAGCAATGACCGATTCACATCAACAAATACCCAATTGTCCATCCGACAATGGCCCGTGCCATTCAGCCAATGCCCCATTGTCCATCCACCAATAACCCGTACCCTTAAACCAATGCCCCTTTGTCGATCCACCAATGGCCCATGCCCATCAATCAATGACCCATTGTCTATTCACCAATGGTCCATGCCCATTCGTTATTCATATCCAATATTGCTCTTTATATGACAAACACAGATTTTAATGATTAGAACTGGTATTAAATAAATTGTAATATTCATTTAGGTAGTACTTCAGTTTAGAATCATGCAAAATGTGATTTAAGGTTGGAAAGGCTACATATTTCCATTTTTAATAATTTGTTTAAAACGTTATACTAAAGAGAAACTAACACGTGGTTTTTTCATATAACTCCCGATCATACGAGATAAATATTATATAGAATGTACTGTAGAATTCAAAATAAAGGGAAATAACTCTGTAAATGATACTAAAATACAGTATAAACCGTTGGGTGTTCAATTTGAATTATCTCCTAAGAGCAGACAGAGTGGAATGCATTGTTATACATTTCATCATATAGACCTATTAAGCAACTTAATAACAAAAATAAAAATATTTAGTCTTTTTTGGGGCGTATCACATATGACGGAATTTGCTTAATTCGACTCAAAACATTATACATCGTTGTTCCAAAAATATGGAACACCTAGATACAAATATATTTTTCTTGGTAGAGATTCCTCATACTTTCATCTGTGGCAACATCCCTTCAGCACCTGCGTATGGAGTGTTCATATCACAACTCATACGTTATGCCAGAGCTTGTCGAGACTACGCAGACTTTTTGTATCGCGCTAGAACTCTAACAAATAGGCTTCTGGAACAAGGTTATGTTGCTACACGATTGAAGTCATCACTACAGAAGTTTTGTGGTCGTCATCATGAACTCGTGGATGGTTATGGTGTATCCATCTGCACCACGAATACTGATTTTTCAACGGGTCATAGTTTTCCTTTCCTCGTTTGTCGACCCCGGACTTGCCTTTTAGAGCAACTCGGTGGGTGTTTCTAGAAAAGCAGAGGACGCTTACCCTACCGGCGCACCTGGTGCATGCTCCCAGGTTTTAGTGGAGTCCGAGTTGCTCATTTGCTTTTGTTACTTTGTATGAATTATTTCACTTACTTTATGTTCTTTGTTGTGTATGTGTGGAAGAATGAATTTTATAATGAATATACAGATAATTTTATTTTCAGAATTTCCATGATTTAAGATGAGAGATTTATTAATAAAATATTATTTGAAAATCATAATTTGACTTGATCTTTTTAATTATTGAACAATCAGAACTCATTCAGAAATAAAATCAGTCAGTTACCTTGTGTTTATATTTTTTACATTTAAATTAAGTATATGACTTAAGTTCATGAATATGACCATGGATTGTTACCTTATTTGGAATTTCAGTAGTATTGATTATTTGAATTATTTGATATTTAATTGGAAGAAAGTCACATGCACTTTTGGAGGGAAATCATTTTGTTCTTGTTGTCACTCTCTATACATTTAAAGTCTCAGATGGCAGACATTTTTGTAACTCAGTAAAAACTACTGGAATATCCTGGGATATTAATTTTGATGGAAGTCTGATTGTCTACTTTATGTCTATGTCACCATTATTGACTTCTTCTACTTTAAAATGTATTTATTAGTAATAATCTTGCTAATTGTCCCAAAATAACATTTTGAGTGATTTGAGCTGAATGAATGGATGACTGACTTATCAACTTATAAAACAGTAAAATGATATAAGAATAAAGTTAAATAAAATGATAAATGAGTTAATATAAATCAGTAATAAATATAATAAAGTCTAAATGATCAAAATATTATTATTTTGATAAAACATAAATTTTATAAAGTTGATTTAGTAAGTGTTTTATTTGTGTTATGCGTTACATGTAATTGTGCGCATTTTGAAGCACAATAGTTATTATTGTAATCTTGTATTCAGATGTTTTTAACTGATTTTTGTTGCTTTTTTAGACATTTCATGCTAAATTTCATTGCATTTCATTGTGTTTGAAACATATATAGATTTGGAATATTGTACATGAGATTCATGCGCAACAGACAAATACATTATTCTAAGAAAATGCATTATATGAGAACTATCATATTGCCTATAGAATTTATCTATGCTATCAGGGTTATCTTTCTTTACCCAAGTCTTATGAATTGATGTATCGTTATTGCAGGGTCTTTTTGTTTATCCATATAACTGCAATAAATATTGAAACCTAACGATTTGTTGTGGTATATTTTCCCTTGGAGAACTGGCCGGACAACATATGTTTATTTTCCATGTCTGGTCTTTGTCCCTGGATTACATTCTTTTGATTACCCTAGAACCTTGATTCATTTGATTTCTTTTTCAAATTGTCAACTCTTAACCCTTAAAAGAATCTTTACAAATAAATGAATGAAACAACAATAACGCCCATATTCGACATGATTCGCGTACCATCTTAGTGTGTCTTCCAAAGTGCACTGTTTAAGTCAAATTACCCAATATAATGATCGTGTGCCTCATAATTAAAATAGATGTGTGGATAATATTCGAAACTGGAAGTCATTGGTTGAATTTACCCACTTTGATCCTTCAGCTACTAGTATCTTTCACATGTAATTAAGAAACGTGGCAGAAAAGGAAAGAAACTAACCAATAATTATTTGAAATCGTGCTAAGATTAAATAACAAAGTATGCTTTATTGAAGTTCTTAGGTATTGTGTAGCTGCATGTACTTTTGCATTCATAATTTATTTCAGTATCAGATAATAACACATTTTGATCTATAAACGTCGCTAAATATTTTGCTTTTAGGTATTCGTGCAAATAAAAAAAATAAACTGCGACTACTGCTAAACAAATGAATATTCCCGAAATAAACATACATGTAAGGTCCAAACCATCTCCCCACCGTTTGCTGTCTGGAGTATTGTTTACATAATATTCTGAATCTGCATTTTCTACTTCTGATCATTGTAACCAACAAATCATCCATTCCATTATGTACACACACATGTATACATGCATATACTTAAAAAAGAAATGAATTCAATTTCTATAAGCAGTGATTATGTATTTTCCCCTCTTTTCACTAAAATTCAGAATAGAAAAAAAAGTTTATATCGCATAGAAACAAGTACTACAATGAAACTCCCAGTCTAAGCATAAAGAGACGTCAATTTTACACCTCATGGGGCTTTATAATCCCATGATTGTTTGGTACGACAGATTACTTTCTTCTCAATTAAGAAGCGGGTTCGAATTTTATGTTTATCTCGTTAGAATTGTTTTAGCAGAACTTGAGCCGGATTTGAAAACCTACATTGTTGAGTAACGAGGAAAATATTGACGTATATTTCTTTTTTAGATCTGCCAATGCCCCTCCTCACACCTCTCGTTAATAAGATGATTCGTGCATAAACATATAATATACCATTGTAAGAAGAACACGAGAAAATATTTGCACTTGTTCGTTTTTTATTTTATTATTTTTCAAAAATTTAATTTAAATTCTGGTACAGCAACATCTTTGGTCAGAGTGTGGGCAGTCACCAGATCCTTAACATGGCTGAAAAATTATCAAGTACATTAAAGCGAAGGATTCCTCATATTGTATTTTCGGAATATCATATATTTGCGTACTAACTATATTTGTACAATCTCATGCATAATAAGCAATGAAGTGTGACTAAACCAAGAAATGAATAAACTGAAAACCTGTCAAAAACCAGACAATTTAAAGTAGCACTCCAGCTAAGAATCATGCAAAATGGGATATGTGGATGGAAAACTGGTCCAGCTCTAGGACAATTCTAAAAGTGCCATAGAACAGTTCTAGAGCAAGCTCTTATGATAGTTCTACTAACAGAACCGCCTCTACGAAAACAGTTCTACTACTGGAGCCAGTTCTTCTGACAGTTCCGTTCCGGTAGAACAGAAATTTTAATTGAGCACACATGAAAACATATATATAAATCATAAATCGAACCCCCCTGAAAGTACCAAAAAAAAAATCTGTTTAACCCCTTTTTGAAAGTCCACTTTATTAGTTATATATTCCAAACACTTGTATAAACCGAGTATATTTAAAGCCCAGATGAGTTCGGTTTGGACAAGTTTCATTGTACTAAACGAAATATATTTCAGAAACGTGACCTCTGAGTTACACACATGTTTATTTTGTGAAATTTGTCTCAACTGAAACCTCCTTTGAACCTGATAATTATTTGGTTGAGACAAGTGTTTGATTCATTCAGGTTCATAAATACATTTAAACTGAATGATGATTAAGTGTCAGTCTATGTAAGAATTAGGAAGTGAGTGAAACATGGTCAGGAAAAAAACACCATTTTTAGATGTGGCACCACCAAAAAAAAGAAAGAAAAAAACAACAAGATTCTCCATATCACTCCGGTAAATTGAGTTATAATTTCATTGCAATGCACTGAAAATAAATATTTCAAAAGACCTCATTTTTTAAACATGTATACAACTGTAGCATGAACAATTACAATGAAACCATTTAAGACAAATTCTTTACAAACGGATATACATGTATATCTAAACATAGACTGAATGTCATAGATTTGGTATCTTATGTGTACGAAATCAGGTTATCTTCTCTTATCGAAAATTTACAATACGTCCGGTTTAAGAGAAGTTTTATAATAAGTGTAAATTGTACAATGTATAAAGATACATAAATTAAACGTGCACGCTTTTGTAAATGTTCTTGGTTTTAGATGCGTAACATTAAAAAGTGAATTATGTTACAAATTATCCTCATACATGTATATCTGTTAATAGCACAAATACAGGAGATGATCCATATGTTCAGGGAACAGGAAACTCCCTTTTGGATTAATAGTGTATCAGGGGATCAAAGATTCTGGCGGAAATTAAATGAATAAGACCAGACAGGGTAAACAGACACACACAACGAAGAAATATAAAATAACCAAATTTTTTTTCATTTACTAGCAAATTTTGGCAGAAATAGAGAATGCATCCTTGAGTGAAGTTATATTGTCAGATCGGTGGGGTTTTGACATGCATGTTTCTGATTTTTTCCCAATTGCCTGATTCTAACAAATACTTAGACTTAATGCAAAAAAAAAACAATACCCAATAATTTCATGTTATGATATCTATAGATAGAAGTGTTTTATGGAATGTTCCCAGTGTGTGTATTAAGACAAAACACTCATTTAAAAACGTTTACGCGGTGATTAAACGACCGAGAGGTTATCTAATTGAAATCAATGTTATAAATACACACATTTAACACATACGATGACATAAATATACATATTTAATCCAACTTTCATACGTGGGAGGTTAAACGGAATAGCCGTTATTTTGGCTACACCTGGGGAAATATTTGTCACACTGATTTCCGTATTTGTCATATTAGAAATGAAATAGGTCCTTCCGTGGGTAGATTTGAACTAATTTTAACGTAGGTATTTTACACCGAGCGACAGCGAATTATTTCTTAAATAGCTTACTTGGACCAATTGTATGGTCTTGGGTACATGCGCACTCCTGGTTGATACACTGGACGGAGTAGCTGTTGTCGGAACATGTTGTACGCTGGCAGTCACCGCTGTCATTGCATGTTTCACCCATCACAACTAAAGTGTACAATATAAGACCATAATAAAAATGTTTTTTACAATTCACGACGAAATTGTTAATTCATCTGTTCGATTTTTTTTCCATTCCCGAGCAAAACAAAAAACAAAAACAAAAACAAAAACAAACAAACAAACAGAAAAAAAAAACAAGTATATGTACTTCCAGTAGGAGGCATTTAGATGTATCAGCAGTCAACAAATTGTAATTTGTACATAGTAAAAAAAATTATATTTTCCTTAAAATACTGTGCTTAATGATTTTATCTTTCAACTATAAATGTGCCACGAACTATAATCACATGTTTCACCATAAGACATCATCGATACCGTTACATGTATGCTATTATCAGCATTGTTTTACCTCTTTGGGTCACACATATCAAAATATGAAACACTGGTGTTTATTCCGTCGTTTAAAAAAATATACGATTGATATTTCAAAACAAGCGAATTTCCACTCCCGAAGAAAAATAATCTTAGCACCATTATAGATAGCCAATTATTGAATTGTTAGCCTTGTTAGACTTGAATGCACTTTGAATCCTTGAAAACAAAATACAGTATAAATGCATCAAATTAACTTACATGTACGTGTAAGTCATTTTTAGACTGCTTTGTGGGTATTATTGAAGATTTAAGCAGATCATTATGATGCTAACAAAAGAGTATGTCATAAGCTGAAACAATATTTCTGTACATTCCCCCGTTTCTTACATTGAATGCTTTCATTTTATGCTGAACAAACATTTTTCACATGTACATGTAGTGGCGGATCCAGAATGAAGAGTTGGAATGGTGGAACCCCCTTTTTTATTGAAAAAATGGTAAAATTGACAAACCCTTGCAATCATGTTTTGGTTACCGGTTACTGGGAAGGCTCATGGTAACACAAGGCATGAGTAATAAACTGAAACAATTTCATTTCCCCGTCCTTTCGAAATCCGTCGATTCCGTATATTTTCATAAGCCTGTCCAAGCGTTAAGCTTGTCAACTGAAACTGTTTGTTCAAGCTGATTTGAAATAAATATTTTAAACTTTCTTTGTTTTCAACTCTATATGAATTACTACATTTATTATATACATGTACAGATGAGATCAGTTCTAACAAAACTGTCATAGAACTACCAGTTCTAGAGCCAGCTCTTCTGGCAATTCTTACAGAGCTGACTCAACAGGTAGAAATGATTTCAAAGCCATGGCTCTAATAGCAGAACTGTTTGTGTAGATCCGGATCTGGCTGTAGTAGTAGAACTGTTTTCCTCGATCCAGTTCTGCTAGTAGAACATAGCTTGCTCTTTTGTTATATTTTCTGAATACAAGCTTGTATATTGTATAATGTATAATCATGGACGGATCCAACGAGAGAGATCCGGGAATTTGAAACCTTCCTATATTTGTTCGAAAATGTATATACAAATTAATTGTGTGCTTGATTTAAGCAGAAATTATCTTCTAACTTATGAATACATACCAACACAGAGTGCCAAACACAGAACTAAGATTTTCATAATTAATGTATTGTTCAGTTGTAAACTATACACTTGTGCATGTCTACATGTAGTTCTTTTTATACTTGTAGCGTCGTGACAAGATATGTATACTTTTTGACCCAGACATGACTAAAAGTATCCCTATAAAACAAGATACGGACCGAAACATAACAAGACGAAATCATGAAAAGGGACGGAGACTCCAGACCATTACAATATTCGACCGAACTATCTAAACTTTGCACGGATTAAACATATTTTTTTTAACAAAAGGGGATGCGGTTCTCTTCCACCGGACCTCCTATCCCTTAACCACCACCACTACCTCCACAACCGATCCACAATTGCAAAATCCTCTTTTCACTATAATAATGAATAAGACAATAATATTGATGATAATGCAGATATAATAATATGATAACGACAAAAGGGGGTTGTGGTTCTATTCACCCCCCTCACCCCAAAGAAAACTCCATTGTAAAATCCTCTGTTGACTATGATAATGATTTTGACAATAATAATTATGACAATGATAAAATAAATATAATAACAAAACAAAACAAAACACAAAGCCTCAAATTATAGTAAGACCCTAAAGTACACCGTATATTGTTACTAATATTCCTAGTACATAGATTGTTTTTTCAAGAACATTGACATACATGTACGTATTTAAAAACAAATAAAATGTGTGAAAAAACAGCTCAAACGGTCTCAGTATCTCAGTAGTATATAAACGCCTAGGTAGACAGATTTTTTAATCAACATTTCTCTTTTTTCATTCATGTTCTGTTTCGTTTCATGGTTACACGTTCAAGGCACTAGTTGTACAAGGTTCAACACAGACTTGTAAATTCAATCAGTCTGCAAATTGTGAAACTTTGCTTATGTGAAAGCTTGGCAAGAGAATTATCATGCACCAGCCACGTTGGATATGTGAGGTTTGTAGCATGATTATTGTTAATATATCAATTTGTATTTACCGATATTTTGGATTAGACTTTCTACTTTTTTAACTTACAGGTAGCTTCACATTAATTTATGCAATACGATTCTCAATAGATATGTATTCAATATACATATGTTTTTTATGTGTAGCACTACGAAATCATGTATTTTCTTTTAATGTAAAAAAGCAAGCAATAAAATGAATAAAGAACAAAGAAACAAAAAATAAAAAAAGACGTCCTTTCACATTTATTTCGTTCGGAAATTCGTTCAGGACAAGCTTTGCATTACATCAAGGTCAACTAGTTTTAACAGGCGTTTTTTCGGAGACATTGCAATCAGAGTTTAGACGACAAGAATATTGAATTCCTGAAATAATTAGTTATATGATACATTATTATAGAACCATTTCAGATGTTTTTAGGTTTGGAAACTTAATTCCACGTGGTTATTTATGGTCTTGTTCTATTCAAATATTTTTTTTTATTTTGGTCTCTGTTACAACCGTAAACCAGTTTCGCCAAATTGGAAATAAATTGCAAATGTGAATGTCGTCTATAGCATCGAGTTTAGTCAGCACCATACTTGAGTTAATTTCGGAACTGTCTTCCGTTATAAAAAATATAATATAAAAAAAAACTTATACCAAATATCGTTCTATTTTTTCTTCTTAGTAATTCTTAGAGTCTAAAAGTCTTATTAACTTATAAAAAGGTTATTGCTTTAAGGCAACTGCTGCATAAGGTAGCAAATTTTCATAAGTATCAATAGGAAAACCAATATAGTGAATATTACAACTATATTGAAGTAAGTGTATCCTGTAAGACGACGAAAATGCATATGTTTATGCCGTTCACAGTTTTACTATGATCTTTTTTCACAATTTGACGGAATTTTGTTTGGACATTATTTTGTTAAAGATACAAAACTGATAATGATCCTTGCCCTGTTTTACTCTTTGTTACATATTACCTTCCTGTTCGACTGAAATCGCGTTCTCGGTGCTTTTTGGTTATTGGTAAAATTAATATTTATTACTGTTAAGAGGACGTCATCTTCTGATATCAGACCAAAAAACCTAGGTCTTTGATTTCATGAAAATTCCTTTCAAAGTTTGAATATTATGACGTTACAAACACAAATTAAGAAGCAGCCTTCACTAATATCATAAAAAATACCGAAGTGTGAACAAATGGAGAATTCAAATTCGTCAATATTCAAATGGATGGCTCGAACGTGAAAATAGGAAACAAGTACGAAGTACATTTGTACATGTACATATACAATGCAGTAATACGAATACAATAGATACCTATAAAAACTGAGGATAAGGAAAGCAAAACGTGACGCATTAAACTTAAAAAACCGGGAGTGACATCACATGCTTCAAATGAGTATGCATGTCCTGCTCTGCCAACGGTACCATTCATATTGCAAGTGTGTGTTGTCCGGTATTAGTATAGCAACAATCCAGCTCCTTGTCACGAGTCACAAAAGGGTTCCATACACTAAATTACATGTTGGAGGTATCATTCAATTCAACAATTTACGTATGTCAATAATGCAGAATTGGAGAAAAGTTGCCCAAATATCGGCAACAAATATGCTGAAGCGTCTGCAGTGGGATGATTCAAATAAGTCAAACTCATTACCAAACGTGAACTCATGAAACAGAGACGACCTACATACACAATGTAGCGAACCAAATCAAGATAAGTTAAATAAGTCGTAGCCAAAAAACTACCATCTTCAATATGAAATACCACAAAAAAAACAAAAACAAAAACAAAAACAAAACAACAAAAAAAACACAAAAAAAAAACGTGACATCAGGTTTCCCGGAAGGGCAAGTATGTCCTGCTCAGCCAGCGACACCCTCAATATTGTTATAGTGTATATAATCCAAAAATCCAGCAACAAAAATGCAAGTCCGCGCCTTTTATACAAAGACGATATCACTGATTTTTCACTAAGTATCATGATGTGAACGTAATAGATAACTTGGAAGTAGTGAAAAATATCAAAAATTGAAGAAAAAAAATAAATTAAACTATCAAGCAATAAGTCATTTAAAATAATTTATTTCTTAAAACCGCCGGTTTGATTTTGTACTTGATATTAGAAAGCAATAAAGCAATACAAATTAACATGCGGCTTCGAGTTAACTTAGGATTTCAAAGAAATAAAATGTATATCCCTCTGAACGTTCTAACACGATAATACGACGTTTCTTAAGAGTAGTCAAGGGAACCCAAGATTCTAGTTGAATTCAAGAGAATGCAATCCAGGGACAAAGATCAGACATGGAAAACAGTCTAACACAACAAAGAACATATAGCAACTAAAATAATATCCACAAAGTAACATCAGTAAATGAGCAACTCAGACTCCACCAAAAACTAGGAGCATGGACCAGGTGTACCGGTAAGGTAAGCGTCCTCTACTTTTCTAGGAACACCTGACAAGTTGCTCATAAAAAGTCAAGTTTGGCACGTGGTTGATGCACAAACAAAAACATATAGATCGTGTAGGAAACATTTATTATCTTGGTTTGGTTGATTTAAGTGGGAGATCGACTATGTTTAAGGAAAGAACATGGCAGTTGAAGATAAAGCATCATTTGTTCAGTGATTTATTTTGCCTCTTGAATTACATGTACCTCTATAATATTATTGGCCTTGCCTTAATTTTATATGGTTTAGTACTAAGTGTAAATGGTTGTAAGAATCAGGCAAAATGAGAAAAGTCAGAAGCATGCATGTCAAAAACCATCCGATCTGATAATGTAATATCATTCAAGGATACTTTCTCTATTTGAAAATATCACTATTTATTATCATCGTCACTGGCTTTGCTCAGAAATTTTTCAATAGAAAGTTGAAAAAAAATAAGGTTTTTGACAGAGTTATCTGTCCTTGAAATGTTCATTTTCAGTGCAATTAATGACATTATAAGTGAATGGTCCAGCACGAAATGGAAAATCTTATCTGTTTTCCATGATTCTAATGGTGCAAATAGTCAAATTACACTATCAAAATGAAGGTTTTTTTTATACCATGTTTCACTCACTGCCTAATTCTTACAGAGACTAACACTTAAGTATAATATTCTCCAATTTCTAAATATAGGCAAAAATATGGAAGCGTTCGCATTGGGAATCATGTTGTTTATTGTGGTTGCTAATGACCTTAAATACTTTAAGACAAAAAAGTTATTATTTTCATTTTAAATTAGGAATATTGTTAGTAAACATTAAATTATCACAAAAACTCTATAGAAAATTTGTGAGATCTTACCTTGAAGGGATTTTTTTTCAATAGAAAACTGTTAAAGCAATTACACTCTTACGTGCATTCAGTGTATAAGATGCGGCACCGAGAAAACATCTCGATGGCGACATTACTTTAGTTGTTCAGAGGACTACGCGACATTCTTCCAAAATCCCCAATACAAACCTTATTTTACTCTGTTATAAAATTTCAGGAAGATCAACCCAGTATGGGGTAGATCTGAATCTTTCTGTATAGCAGAAAACATGCAACTTTGTCTTCCGTAATAAATTTTTTGTATATATATATATATATATACATTGTATATTATCATAGTACATGTCGCAGTTATATATATATATATATATATATATATATATATATATATATATATATATATATATATATATTTACAAACTGTTAGCTATTTTAACTAAATATATGCAATACATGTGCATACTATTTTCATTAATACAGTCGGTGCAAATGTTATTTTACAGAGAAAATACAGATAAGAGTGATTGAACACCTAATGTCGGATTGGATCAACATGTGTTTCTACCTAGACGAAAAGCATTAGAAGGAACACATTTATCAAATGTGTGAAGAAGTCAACAACTGTATAAAACGAAAAATGTTTAAAAAACAAAACTAATTCAGTATTATCATACTGCTTTTTCTATGAATTCCACAATGATCCTGGTTATATTACTGTCAACAAAATAAAATATTTAGAGTTGAATCAAACGTGAATGTTGAGTTAATACTTTCCCAAATGATTGAGGGTCCTTTCTCGGCGGTCGTATCAAACGTCAAACCGAGAAGCTGTTCATCCCCTAAAGAATTTGTATTGGTTACTAAATGTGCTTAAGGTAGCATTATACTTGTAAATAAGATACACAACATATACTTTCTACATTACCTTATTTGATCCACTTCGTTTACATTCACATGTATACGTAACAATGTATGTTTTTAAGTAGAATTGTAAGTTTAAATAGATCACTTCTATATGCGACATCGGCGGGAAATGATTTTTGCTTTCTAGGAAACAAGGAACACCTACAATGTTATTAATATGCACGACCAAATTTAAAAACACGGCACCCAAGTTTACCACCAGATAAAGAATTTTCCAAAACTGATCCGTCCAAAGAAATCCTCGTTAAACAAATCTGTCACGCAAACCTAACGATCTACACTTGTTGTTTCCCGTTCACCATACATGTAGAAAGAACTTTCCACAAGTCATATGTTATAAACATGTGAATGTCGTTCATATTCGAACACCAAACTATTAGATGCAGCCCTTGCACGTTATAAACTTCCCAAATACACCATATAACATACCCAATCCCTATTGAAAATTCCCCATTCCCATCTCCCATAAATCACCATTGTATATGTTTTATCAAATATTAATATTATCAATTTCAATTGTACAATATTGTTTTATTTTGTCCTAAACACCTCAACTGTAATTTTAATAAAGTTTAACACATGTTTGCATACCTATGGATTCCTTAGAAACTAATTACCCCATCATTCCCATTCAAAATCATCTACTACATGCGCAAACGTACACTTTCCCTTTCCCCAATCCTTCGTATACCAAAGAAAGGAAAGTTTTCCCCATACAAGTACTGTAATTGACACCTATCATTTTTCATTAAATAGGAATAAAGATTTTACTCCTTCTTTCGTGACTAAGATTCTTTTAAAATTATAATTTAATATATATATATAGGTTTTTTTTTTGTTTTTTGTTTTGTTTTTGTTTAGAAAAAAAACTTGTCGATACAAGTGTAATGCAAATACAAATAAATGAATCTTTGTAGAATGTTTTATTCCACAACAAATTGAAAAAAAATTTAAAAAAAATCATAATTTAAATTCTGGTACAACGACATCTACCGTCGATACAGTGTTTGTTGCCTCTATCACAGTCTGGACAATCACCTGAACCGGTACATGCTGAAAAAAAATCAATGGAATGGTTTGATTTTGAAAATTTAAGAAGAAAATAAATTCAATAGCTTATATTTTATAATGCATAAGTGATAGTGTGACGCCATGACATCTAATTTTTCATTAACCGGCACGAATCAACTTTCATTTATTTCACTTCTGGTTAGTCTTGTAAGTTGTCGGAGACAAACCCACTTGCTAAAAACCAAAAAAAACGAACATGAACCTGGTTCAAGTGGACAGAACCGAATAAAGGAAAGCGACACTAGATCTGCCGAAATCAGAATCTAAACTAACATAAAAGGGAAAATGCAGAAGAACAGAAAGAAATGGAATTCTTATGAAATAATACTGGTACATGTATAAGCAAATATAAAAGGTCGGGATATGATATAAGGGATCATGTTAAGAGAATCACATGCAAATGAATAACGCAGTATTACATGTAAATAAAAAAATACGACTATTGTATTTGAGAAATTAGAGAACCTTTTTTTATCAATCATGAGGACTAAAAGTAGTGTGACCACCCCCCTAAATACAACCAAACAAACAAACAACCGAAAACAAAACAAAAAAATAAAACTTTTAAGTGTCAGAGTATCTGAAACAGGTTAAAAATTTCTTTGTAATTTTAGAAAAGAATCACGAAGACACCCCGAGAACTAAATTGAATAGTATAATTGAATTATATATAGTTTTACACGTACAAGATCCACTATCCTGAGTACATGTGCACTCGTGATTAATGCAGTGAACTGAGTAATTATTACTGGAACAAGTAGTCACTCTACAGTCCCTTGTCTCACGGCATGTTTCACTCATTACCGCTGTAAATTAGAGAAAGGAGTTAAGTTTTAGTTGTGGAAGAGTGTTAATATTAAGTAGAATTATTTCAATTTAACCATGATGAGGTACAATTGCAATATTTACATATATGACAAGATTTTGTGATACGTATATGTTAAAAGAGTGGATGCTATTTTTCCCAAGTATAATTAGGGACACAGTGAAGCAATTCAATATTAGGTAAATTGTGGTTATATTTCCAACGGCATGTATCAACTACTACAATTGTACAGTAAAAAGAAACTACATCTGGGTTCAGTACAATGTGAATGAAATACGAACTGTAAATGCACTTTGGAAAATACTTTACTACTAATTGTAACCCCATGGATACATGCATTCAATTCTTTCGGTTTGAAGGAAATGTCTTTATCCATGAAGTGCTTATATGAGATTTCTTGCTTGCCAAACCAAACAATCAATATAAGATCCAGATAAATTGGGCTCACGGAGGTTTAATTTTATATTAATTAACTAATTAAACCTATGTATAAAATATCTCTTTATTTAAACGAAGATTAATACAGAATTGTTAAAACACAACGGAAAGGGAATATTTTATTCTAATGAATTTTCCTAAATGAAACTCTTTAAATACATTGCGTGCTACAGCTATGGAGAAAATTCATCAGTTCATATAGAACTTAATATTCGTTGGTATAAAAATCCAACATACAGTTTTAATATGGGAATATAAAACTCACCAAAACCATCAAAATGGATGCTCAATTCGTAATGATAGTTTTCACACTCAAATGATGCTAGCATAATAAATACCCGTCACATTCTACTAGTTTGTAAATTAAGGAATAGATACCAAAAGAATAACTTTTTGCCGTACCCATTTAAGGAGAGCAACCCGAAACAACCATGCAGTTGTCAATGTATCTGTTCAGCGAAGAGGCAGTGGTCACCAAATTTATGATCGTATGTGTTAGACATCGGAAAATTTAATATACAATGTCCCACACCCGAGGCGAGTACGCTATCCCAAGACCACTGTATCGGTCATACAATGAAATCCAAAAAATATGAAAAAAAATATGAAAAGTTAAATATTAATAACGTTTAACCCTACAGCACGATATGTTATCTCTTATTATTCTAATCAACCAGTTCACCTAAACCTTGTGGTTGCATCATAATTGAACGACAAGAAGAGGACGCTTACCCTATGGATGCAACTGGTCCATGGTCTCAGTTTTTAAGTGGGGTCCGAGTTGTTCTTTTTACTTTTGTTACTTTGTATGTATGATTTTAGTCTTTGTCCCTGGATTACATTCTTTTGATTACCTCTATAAGCTTGGTTCCCTTGATTACTCTTATACCTTTGGAAAGATTTATTTAAAAGGAAATAAAAGCATATTATATTATATCAAAACAATATCTGAAATACAGACAAAACAATTCAAAACTGAAATTGCTGTACCAAGTAAAAAGTATACTCATAAGTTGAATTAAATCTGTATCAAATCACAATTTTATTTGAACATCAATAAACAAAAGCATATGTATCACTGAAACAAGTTGCATTGCAATCTGCCAAATATGATGCCAAAAGAAACTTTTACTCACAAAAGGTCATTAATGTAATATTATACAACAGTCATAATAAAAACATCGCTCTTCTACAGCGACAACATCATTATCAATTGATTTTGTACGTACGATCTTTTGAAAATAAAATTTGTTGAGTGATTGCATTTATGGAACTGAATTGTAATACGAAAAGGCCATGCATTAAAGTAAGCAGACAAAATCAAACCAAACATGATGTAAATCAGCCGAAATCCAAACGTATGCAATTGTACTTACCCACACAGAGAGCCATACAAATAATCAAGGACTTCATTCTGTATGTAAATGTTCCAATCACTTTTGAATTGTAATAAAAATAAGCCCCTTTTATACACTCGGTCTCGTGACGTACAATTGTAGTTCGTGTTTCAGACCAGCAAAGACTAGTTCTTCGATAAAATTAAACATTGTCTTGGTATGTGAATTAATTGAACCTTTTCTGGAACAAAAGGTCATATTCACTAATCTTGACATGCCTAAGTTATGATCTCTAGACATGAGGAGCTGATGCAATCACAAATATGCATTTCTAATATGGACATGCCTGCCATCTTAAGCTGACTTGACAATATGTATGAAATATAGCCTTTTTCATATATTATACCTATATCAAACTTGAATAAAAACAAAAAACAAAACAAAAACAAAAACAAAAAACAAAAACAAAACAAATCTAAGGAGATAGACCTAGGGAAAAGAACATAACTCTGACAAATCATTGGAACGTTTGTATTTAGCATTTGACATCAATCGCATATGAGCATCAAAGTAACTTAGATTGATTTCATTCTTTTTCAAATGAAAGCTTGATAGGCTTAGATGAAATTAAATATGATACAAATATATCACTGATTTCAAGAGTTGTGTCCCTTTCCCTAATATACTTCCTTAAAGAAAAATAAAACTAGGTAGAAAAGTTCGTATACATCAAGTGAAAATATCAAGGCAATATCGGGAGAATTGCAAACAATTGCAGTGCTTCTGAATTGGTACATTTGATCTCTGCATCATTGGGGATGTTTGGGTATTTTTGACTCGATACTCTTTACAATTATCTTACACTGAAATATGTATTTGCAGTATATTTTGATATAATTATAACTTATTTGCAAAATGACATTGAATTTGTACTTATCCATTATTACGATTGTACAAGTAGTAAAATAACACAGACAAAATGGTGGGTAATACTTTTCAATTAAGACAATATTAGACTGTTACGAAGTAATGCTTTCTACCCAGATTATCTTCGTTTTAACCGAGTTTTGATTGCCTATATATGAATTTACAGCGTTTTATATATTGCACTTTCTGTCCTCCCCATTCTCTATTGCCCCATGTTCATCAACCAATGTAACTTTGCCAACCAATGCCCCATGTCAATCCACCAATTACCCATTGTCCATCCACCAAAAACCCGCACCTTCAAACAATGCCCCATTGTCCATCCATCAATGGCTAATGCCCATCACCAATACCCCATTGTTCACCCATCAATGGCCCGTGCCCTTCAACCAATACCTCGTTATCCATCCACCAATTGCACTTGCCGTTCAACCAAAGTCCCGTTGTCCATTCACCAATAACCCGTACCCTTAAACCAATGCCTCATTGTCGATCCACCAATGGCCCATGCCCATCAACCAATGCCCCATTGGTCATCCAAAAATGGCCCATGCCCATCAATCAATGACCCATTGTCTATTCACCAATGGTCCATACCCATTCGTCATTCATATCCAATATTGCTCTTTATACGACAAACACAGATTTTAATGATTAGAACTGGTATTAAATAAATGGTAATATTCATTTAGGTAGTAGAATCATGCAAAATGTGATTCAAAGTTTGAAAGGCTACATATTTCTATTTTTAATATTTTGTTTAAAACGTTATACTAAAGAGAAACTAACACGTGCTTTTTCATAAAACTCCCGATCATAAGAGATAAAAAATTATAAAAAATGGACTGTAGAATTCAAAATTAAGAGAAATAACTCGGAAAGTGATACTAAAATACAGTATAAACCATTGGGTGTTCAATTTGAATTATCTCCTAAGAGCAGACAGAGTGGAATACATTGTTGTACATTTCATCATATAGATCTATTAAGCAACTTAACAAAAATAAAAAAAAATTGTCTATTTTGGGGCGTATCACATATGACGGAGTTTGCTTAATTCGACTCAAAAACATTATACATCGTTGTTCCAAAAATGTGGAACACCTAGATACAAATATATAGTTCTTGGCAGAGATTCCTCATGCTTTCATCTGTGGCAACATCCCTTCAGTACCTGCATATGGAGTGTTTATATTACAACTCATACGTTATGCCAGAGCTTGTCGAGACGCAGACTTTTTGTATAGCGATAGAATTCAAACAAATAAGCTTCTGGAGCAGGGATATGTTGCTACAAGATTGAAATCGTCAATACAAAAGTTTTAAGGTCGTCACCATGACCTCTATGATCGTTATGGTATATTCATCTGCGCTTTGAAAACTGATTTGTTCAACGTGTCATAGTTTTTCTTTCCTCTTTCGTCTACCCCGGACGCTTACCCTACCGGTGCACCTGGTCCTTGTTCCCAGTATGTATGATTTTAGTTACTTTATGTTCTGTGTTGTGTATGTCTGTTTTCCATGTCTCATGGAATCACAATTCACTTAATTTACACTCAAATATTCTTATGTCATACCAGATTTATACATGTAATATAGTATTACTGCGTAAGGTTTTCCATATTGGATTAGTTAATGGTCCGAGGCTAGCCATATTGGACTGAAGCGTAGACGAAATCTTATATTTCTAGCCGAGGACCAATAACTCAGTCAATATGAAAAAAAAACCCTAAGGAAATATACCTTTACCGACTAACTAGTCCAATACAATAGGCCAATATGGACTTTAACCAGTCCAGTATGACGTATTGCATGGGGACGGCTTAATCCCGAATTTGACGGTTAGACCCCGATTGCCGCACTTTTTTATTTTGTATTGTATGGCCAGTTTTAATCATATTTAGCTAATATTCGAACTTATTTCTTTTTTTCCTTGAATGTACTAAAACTTAATCTACATTTACTTCAAAGAATTCTACAAGTATTCATCGCTTAAAATTACGCATATATTGTACACATCAACAGGATGTCAACGGCCCCCGGACCCAGAGATTCCTAAATGGGAGGTGATCTTTCGAAGGGGTTCAACTTTATATATATAACAACAAGATTAGCTTTTTTAACTGCCATCCATTCGGACGATTTTGAAACCAAAAAAAATAGTTGTCTTATTTTACTAAACAAGATGGGTAAAATTACATGACTCTTATACATTCTATAGATTTTTGCATGCACATATTATGGCTGCAAGTCGTATTTAATGATATTATTTTTCATTTGGTATTTACCTATTACATTACATGTCACTGTAGTATCATAGGTCTATAGTTGCAGATCTATGGTTGTATAGTACAAAAGAAAACTATAATATTCAACTATGAATGAATGAATGAATGAATGAATGAATATTTATTGCATAAGCAACATGATTGCTATAGCACAATACATATATTACATATACAACAAATGGCAGAGAACAAACAAAGCTGAATACTAACTATAGTAGCTGTAACAATGCAGTTCTTTGTTTCCAAGCTATTTTTAGATACAAACATAATTTTCTTGTCAAGTTGTCAGATTTGGCAGTAATCAAAGTTTTAAGCTTATAGGCATTTGGCCAAGAGCAAAAATGCTGGACAAAATAATATAAAGTGGTATTCGTTCTCAAGGGAGTTCATATTACAAAATTTACAAATACGATTGACTCTTTCTATATTTTCATAACGACCAACCTCTAACTGTAGCTTCAAAGTATCACTTCGTAACTTACATAGTAAAGAGGTATCAAAATCATAATTCAGATATGGTTCAAATTCAAAACAATATTTGTAAGACATATATAGACAGAGTTTTTTTTTTGCTATCAGCAATATTAGCACTCCAAGTTTGATAATATTGGTCTACAATACGACACTTGAAGTACTCATATGATACATTTATATTTTCTTGGTTCAACCATATATAATTCAAACCTAGGTCAAACAGTAAATCACGAACATTTGAAGCCCAGTTTCTATTACCAATATTTACATCGTTTAGTAATAAAATGTAAACATTATTCACTATATTAGGTCTATCATTTAACAAATGTAACCAATATTTAATTATCTTTAATCTTCGTACAATAAACATGGGTAAATGACCTAGTTCTCCATATAAAACAGATATAGGAGCATTTCTACTAAGTTTGAATGCATATCGACAAAATCGACTATGTACTAGTTCCACATCACGTGCTCTGTGAAAACCCCAAATCTCTGAGGAGTAACTCAAAACTGTGCTAATCATAGTGTCGAAAAGGAAACACTTACGATTTGTATTGATAAATAAGTTTTTAAGCGAGTTCATTAGAGACGATAACGCTCGTCCTTGCTGAGATGCTCGTTTCTGTGTGTGAGCGAACTTCCCATTGTAATGTAATAACATTCCAAGGTAAATATAGGAGTCAACTAATTCCAATTCGCTTCCTTCAAAATTAAAACGATTTTCTACCCGTCGCCATCCATTTCGGAAAACAACAACTTCTGTTTTGTCAGAATTCACAAATTTATTCCATTGTCGGAGCTTGTAAAGTATCGGGAGATTTTGCGATGTCGTCAGTGGACAGAATTAAGTATATCAAATACCCATTTAAAACAATGGCATCATTTGCTGCTGTTTGAATATCGTTAGCAATGTCATTTATGAAAAAAATAAGAATAACAGAGGAGAGAGTGGTTCCCCTTGTTTGACACCCGGAAAATTGTTGAAAGCATCGGAAAGTCCTCCTTCTGTCCGGATTGGCAAGCGTACAGACGCATAGGCGGCTTTGATCATTGTTAAGAATTTATTACTCAAGCCACATTTTAAAAGATTATACCACAGGAGTCGTCTCAAGACCTTGTCGAAATCCATGCGGAAGTCGACAAATACACTATATATTTGCTGTTTGTTTTGGAGAACGTGAGAAATTATCCCATGTAAAACAAATATCGCATCTATTGTCGAACTGCCCGGTAAAACTGAGCTACGGAGAGTCCCATAGATCTGGACGACTTATAATTACACTTTACATTCTGACATTAACTTTACGGAGCATATACTCAAACAAATATTACATTTTTATTAAAAAAATATTTTGTATATAGTGAGAGTGTGTGAATGCATGCAGTATTAACATTTATTAGATTAACATGAGACTTGCTTCATATTGAATGTAAGTCTTTGAAAGCGTAAGAAGAAATGTCTTCCCTGTCAATAATACGTTATTTCCACTATTCTTAGACGTTTATGGGGGAAATACACATGCAGTCTTCATCGGGGAATAATTCATGGAACTTTAATGTGTTCAATCCAGTGTGCTTGCTTATAATCACAATATCCTCTGTAATTTTGCTCGATACTTTGTTTGATTTTATATGTAAGAATTAGTACAAACTCGTACAAGTACATGTATGTAAGCGCTCATACTATAACAATTGTACTGCTTTACAAATTCAATATAATCACATTTTGCCGATTTTGTGCAAATAATGGCATATCTTGGCATGGACTGATTTGCAGAACATATTACGCTAAAAATACTGAACATCCTAAATGTAATACACGAAGATTGTACATTGGACGACTAAATCTAGCAAACTTGTAAGTCACAAATTTTGAATAACAAAATGAAATAACCGATTCGCATTATAGATGGTTTTTTTTTTTTCTAACCTGGACCTTAGTATCAGTATTTGATTTTGGATTTATCAGTGTTTCAAATTTGATACTTAAAATTGCAATCTGCAATTTAAGGCCCGGGCATTTTACGGTCGGTTGAATCCATAGTTCTTTGAGTCCAGGTGCACAGGTAGAGATCAAAAGAATGCCCAATTACGTAATATTGACACCTGAGGCGGTAACGTTTAGTTATTACCTGCACAACCTACAGATAGACAAACTTGCCGTTCGTTTAATGATACCCTGCAGTGTATTGAATGAATAGCTCGTTACGGGTTCATAGAAATATCCAAGAATACCACAGAATACCCAAAAATATTATAGAATAATCATGATAATTATGGAAAACATATATTGTCTATTGAGACGTGATAATTTTTAATGGAAATTAAACTATATGTATATATATATATATGTATATATATATATATTAAAACAGTTAAACTGGTGGGTTCCGACAGACGGAATGTCAATACGACAGACGGGTTAAATGCATCCAGCACGGATTCGCTTGACCGAACATTTTAACCTGACCATGACATCAAAGGATAATGCAGCACGTGGCCAGCGCTGTTGTTACTTATTTAAATGTTAAACATTTTCTTGAATACTTCGATTAATTGATATATCACCGTGATCTAAGTCAACATACATCAAAGAAAACAAATCGATTATCATGCATAATTAGCATTGCGTAACTGGTCACATTGATAAATATATTATAGATTATTTTGGTAAAGAGGTATATATGAAATAAGATACAATGTCATGTTATGTGATGTCAAATAATAGATTTTGAAATATTAGTCATTGCTATAAATCGTCTTATATTTTCCCCAAAATTTAAATAAGATAAATGTTAAAAGAAGACATTTGGTGTACAGAGAGGCATGTTACTTATCGTGACGTGGTAAATCTTTATGAAATAATACGACCAGGTACCATACCACCGACGGAGGACTGAGAATTCAGGGATCTGAAAGTCTTACATGTACATGTTGGGTGTTTGGGTGTTAGAATGGGTCAACATGCTCGATTTAAAGGCGACACTCATGAAAGTAGATGCAACTTAAGAAAATGTAGTTTTATTTTCAATTTAAAAAAAACTAAATATCTTAAAAATAATAATTGTCACTATAAAATTAAGTTACAAGTGTCATATTACCTAATTCGTCTCATCTCGTACAACTATGGTCGAACCCAATTAAGACCCAGTGTGAAATATGATATGTAACCCCACCCCCTAGAATATTTACGACTACTGAAGCGCGTGTTTCGATGCCAGTACATGTACCTTATAAACAAATACATGTCCAATGTTTAGGTAAAGGATTATTGATACATGTTAAGGTGAATAAATGACTGCAAACTAATTCAACTTTAAAACGACTCATATGTAATATTACATTATTTTCAATGATAAAAAGTATAAGAACACGACAATTGTCTAGAACATTACATGTATGTGAGTTTGAGAATAAAGCCTTTTAATATCAGTAACTTGTTGGATGTTTGCCTTGCGAGACCCAAGACTTGTGGTTCTACTAGACATTTTGAGTTTTAAAAAAGTCGACGACGAGCAGTTGCTTTGTATAATTTAATTCACGACATTCATTCAATATTGTCTTTTAAATTCAGGGTATATTTAAATTTAAATTTTATATAGGGTAGAGGAAACGTTCGTTCTCCCGTTTTATTGAAAAAAATGTATAGTTTAGCACGAAATCTTTATTTTTAACAAATTTAACCCCCCAATCAATTGCATCATACCGCTCCGCATTAAGGCCAACTAGCCTGAACAATTCGCCGCCTTGTTCAACTTGTAAAAAATTTTCGAGTTCTGATTCGATCTTTAATGTAAACTTTATTTATGTGAAAATGGGTGGTTCCGATCAAAAACTTCAAAGGGGGCGGGGTCAGACTTTTATTGCTTAATTCTGCTCTAATTTTCTAGCATATCAAAGCTATTTCAACAGAAACTAGCCTTTGGTGTCCGCTACCTTTACTTGCATTTCTGAACGGCAGAATTTATGAAAATATGGAAAATTTCTTTGTATCAATCTGATATGCAATGCAGAGTAAGATTATTAATAATATTCAAACGGTGTTCTTCCTACACCCCTGTAAACGAAACAAAAAAAAAACAAACAAACAAACAGATGGGTTTCTGATCTTAATCAAGTCTTTAAAAAAATATTTCACGATTCCTACCTAGTAACATTAGAGAAAGATGAGAGTGATTTTGTAAAAGGTTAGATAATGCATCTCTGGAATGGTGACAATCTGTGATCTAGTGTTATAATTGTCGAAACTTCAGTTACAGCTCTTAGGAAAATGCATGCGTTTTCAAAATTAGATATACATGTATTAAAGATAATACTTGTGATGATAGAGCTGTGTTTTAAAGGATTCATTGTGTATGAGACGATACGTAACATAGAAGCTATATATTTGTAAGAAATAGATGAGATTAATTGAGAGGTACATGTAGGTCAAAGACTGTACATATCTTAAGTTATATAATTTGGTTCATTATTTGACTTAGTTTGCACGATTTCAAACTGTAGAAACCAGATAAGACTAACGCAAATAGTTCATTTAAACTGGTTATCGAACAGGGTCAGTAAACTGACAATATTTTGGGTTAGATTTTTTTTAAAGATACATATATTGCCATTTCTAAAGATGTTCGAATTAAGGTATATTTGAGGTATTTACTGCCAGCATATATGTACACAGTGTGATGTATGGACTATTATTGTCATCCCACAGGGATCGCTGATGCAAATGTATAATAAAGCAATATTGTATGTATGCTACTATAAGGAAGTTTACCCTTTATATGTGTACAATGGCGGATCTAAAATACGGGTTTCGGGATGGTGTGGGGCGATCATTGACTTGACGGATTGCCTCCACATGGATCTGACTACGGTTTACATGCATGCATTTTGCGAGAGGTTCCTGGAATTTTACTATTTAGCTATATTGTACCTATGCTCTAAGGCGATATGCCACGCCGGCGTGGATACAGCTTTACATTGACTAACTACATCGATGGATGGCGTTTAAATTGTACTAAAAAAGGAGTATTTTATGATATCGAACTTCAGTTAAAGGGAGAGTTGAATGATTAATAGTAATGATGGGAAAATAATAATTTAGATTGATTGATTGATTTTTGGGGTTTAACGTCCGAGCAGCAATATTTCATCTATATTCAGACAATGTGCATGTGAAGAATGATACAATGAATATGAAATTATGATGAGATGAAAAAAAAGGGATGGGACACAAGGATAATATGGTCGAAAAATTGTGATTGCCACTAGAAAAAGGGAGGGATGGGTAAGGTCGGGCGATTTAGCCTCCTGTGGTGGAACGCAAAGGTTCCTACTCCTATCGAATACCATAACGGGGTTCTTTAACGTGCGAGGAACGCGACACCTTTCCTAACACGATGCACCGCCATGGTTTGCGGCCATGTTTTCCGTATTATAGCCTGACAACCCCAGCGTGTAACATGCCAAGGGTACCCCATTCCACCACCTGGGGCACACATCCCAGTTATTCTGTGGGCAGAGCGCCTAGCCCCCGGCAAGGTTTCTGAGCAATATTTAGTCGACAAGCTTAGCGCTGCTACAAGCCTATTCTTTTAACACCCGGACCTGCACGGGGCTAATAACTTAAAATACATGATGTATTGTTAAGTGAATCTTGAAAGTATGAATCAATTACTTGTATTGCTTATATGAAGCTCTTTTGATTAGATGGTCGCATGTGTTTCTACTGAAGAGAAATCATTATGTCTATACGCAATATTCCCCCGCTGAAACGACAAATTTAGGCTCACCATTGGTCCAAAGCACAAATAAATATAAGGCCAGCATTATGCCTATCCGACTAAAATTTATACATACCAACCAGTTACGAATGTTGGCCAAGCGGAAACAAGCTGTTTGCAATAATTCACACCAAGTTTCTCAAACCTGGTTAAATTGCAGGCATAACAGATACATTGTATATCTTAACTTGCGGTTTTATGTCCATTACTTCAAATATCCAATATTTTTTTATGAACATTCTTCCTATTGCCTACTGAACACTACAAATTGTTGTTTATGCACAACCGAATAATAAACTTTTCATAGCAAAATGACATGTACAGACAACATTCATTTTTATACAGAGACGAAACTGTCAAAAAACTGAGCTTAATGCAAAAGTAATGATATTTGGAATTACCTATGCCATGACAAATGCGCCACTAAATGCTTGTGTACACGATGAAGCCATTGCTGTTATAATCTACGCGTTTTTTTTCAGCATGCACTGGTACCAGTGACTGCCCAGACTATGACATAAAATACACAAGGTAGATGTTTCTGCACTAGGTTTTTGGAAAAAGGAAAGTTATGAGCGACATGTCAGATAATATCATTAAATTAAATGCATTATGTTATAACGTTCACACATTTTTAAAAATAGCTAGATTAGCCAACCCAGAGGATATCCGTCATCCATTACAACGAATGAATGAATGAATGAATGAATGATCTTTATTTGCATAAAACATGCTATTGCAACAAAATTGGCATAGATTTATTGGCGAAGAAAAGACAGAAGACAATATTATCAGATTGATGTTTTTCCAAAGTTTCATTGGAAGAAATATGTTTGAAGCTTGACTCGGTCTGTAAAACTTATATTTATTAGAGCATGAACAATAAAATTCAAAAATTGTATACAAAAGTAAATGAGTAACTCGGACTCACAGCATGAACTAGTTGTACCGATAGGATAAGCATCCTCTGCTTTTTTAGAAACACCCGCCGAATTGCTCATAAAAAGTCGTCCGGGCTTAGACGAAAGAGGAAAAGAACACTGTAATACGTTGAACCAATCATTTTTCATGGTGCAAATGGATACACAGTAACAACCCACGAGTTCATGATGACGACCATAAAACCTCTTTAGTCATGACTTCAGTCTTGTAGCAAAATAACCCTGTTCCAGAAGCCTAATTGTAAGAAGTCTAGAGCGATACAAAAAGTCTGCGTAGTTACGGCAAGTTCTGGAATAACGTATGGCTGATGAAGGGATGTTGCCACAGATGACAATGAAAAGTCAGCACGTTTGTCTTTAAGTTTGTTCAATAGTTTTCCTTTACCATCGATCCTTAAGTGTAGGTCAAGATACGAGACGGATTTTACAGTGTTGTATCTTTTATCTCAAGTTCTTTGGGGGTAGATGCGATGTATCAAGTCCCCGAAACTACGATTATTTAAAGATAATACGTCATCTATATAGCGGAAACTGAGATCAAAGGACCTAGCTAAACGATATTCTTTCTTTCGGATCAGGTCAGCTATAAAGTCAGCCTCATAAGAGTAAAGGGATAGACCACACAAGTATTTAAGAACAAACACCTAAATATTGTTTGACGGGTGACCTAGGTCTTTTACTTATGTATATTGTAAGAAAGCAAAATATTGTGAAATACTGGATCAATATTGTTGCTAATAGGCCAGTCATTGTGTATGATATTTATAAGATTCTTCTGACCGATTGTAATAATGGTAAAGTAAACTGGGTTATGTATGTTCGTAATTTACTTTTTGAAATCGGTTTCAATAATTTTTGGAAAGATCAAGATGCTGCAGTAATAAACTTTGATATTGTAAATGAACGTCTTCTTGATCAATTTTATCAAAATTGGCATAGGTCTGTAGACAACTGTGAAAAGCTAGTATTATACAAGAGTTTAAAAACAGACTGTGAGTTAGAATTATATTTGTTGAACAATTTTAATGTACAATTCACAGCATGTCTAAGATTCGGCGTTTTTAAACTCAATGTTGAGAAGGGTTGTTTTATTTTCTTGCCTCGTGCTGAACGTGTAAATGTTGTAATATGTTATGTGTAGATAATGAATACCATTTTGTTATGATTTGTCCAACTTATAGACAACTTAGACTACAATATCTACCAAGGTACTATTGTTCATGGCCAAATATGAATAAATTCATATCATTTTTTAAATGTACACGAAAGTCAATTGTTTATAATATTGTTAATTTTTTGAAAGATGATTGGTAACTTAGATATTTTGTTACGTCGGATAATTAACATAATGTTGTGATTGAACTCTGCTATGATTTGTCTTAAAATGTCATGCTGTTTATAAATGATTCATTGTATAACTGCTATAGCATTAATGTGCTTCTGCAATAAAATATTATCTTATATTAACTAAGTAGAGGAGCACAATCAGTTCTCATTGAAATGCTGACCGTTTGTTGAAAAACGCGTTCACTACACTGGACCAATTTGTTGTCTATAAACAATTCCAGTATTTTGAAAATATCTTCTTCATTTGAAAGATGATTTGGAATTATTTTTTACAAAGTATGAGGAATCTCTACCAAGAATAATTTTATCTAGGTGTGTCATTTTGTTAAGAAACTACGATATATTATGTTTTTGAGTCGGGATTTTAACTGAGTATTGGGAATAGAAGCGTTTTATGTTGAAAAATCATAGGTTTTAATGCTACTATATTCCAATAATGATCTCGAATTGAGGGTCTCCAGACGACCTTTCGAATTTTTCAGAATCCACATTGAAGTAATACTACTACGGGAGTAAGAAGTGTTGTAGTAGGAGTTGAGATCCCCTTTAACAGCTGTGAGTATAGTAGTTAAAAGTTTTGAAAGAGATTTGGTGGTAAATTTTGCAGATCTAGCTATGTTACGTTGTTTGTATGGATTGTTGTGGAGTTAAGGAATCCAGTACATATATGGTAAATACAAAAGACCAAAAGAGGATGGCATAGATTAATGGTTTTCCACTATCTCTTCGTTGGAGAGTGAAGTGGCGGTATAGGTCTTATCACTGCTATTATTTTCTACATCTACTTCTGATAATAAACATTGGGTGTAACACTTTTGCAGGCAAAATCAATGTTATTTTGTGCTGTGTCGGCTGGAAAGACAAATGTTTGTCATGTATAGTAGACAATGTTTTTGTACATCGAGGTCTTGTCTTCGGAAACTGATGTAGCATTTCAACTCATTAACCTACTTAAAACCTTCATTCGTTTCAAAATGCAAGCCCTTACGGCCTCTAACCACTCTGGAAGAATCAATGTCTTTTTGTTATCGTTTTATCCATTTACTTGCGTAGTCCTCCACGGCATCCATACGAATTTTGAAGTTATTATTCAAACTTATGGAGCGAAGTTCGTGTTACTTTTGACCTTAGGAAAGGACCTTACGCAGAAATGCGTTTTCTCAAATCTCCCGTAACGACCTGGCCGGAAGGATCATATTTGAATGGAGAGTTTGTGCAAGAACAGTCAGGTGGTTTAGTATTGACGTCCTAAATATCGAGGTTCTTAATTAGCCTTTTATAATTGAATAGTTTGGATGCAAAAGGTGAAGTATTGGAATATGAAATAATCGGTATTGATTTGTCGTTGAAATGTGGGGGAACTTTCTTTGTGATGTTTTTGTAATAGATGATTTTCGCCAAAGAGACTGGGGAAATCAATATCTAATATGATAGCAATAAGTCTGTATAATGATAAGGTAAGGTCAGAAACAGGAGTGTCAAGACTTGTTTTGTAAAGGGAGTGTAGTAGAGTGAGAGGTATAGAATAAATGTTATTTAGAATGTGATGAAGTCCAAGAGATTTTTGTGTGAAAGAAACAAAAACATCAATGGAAACATCGTGTATCTTAGATGACGTGTAGTGGCAATGGCCATGACTCCTTTTTGTCAAATAAGTTTATTACTTTTATGCTATTGTTATAATGGCTTAAAAGATTTTCTGTACGTTTCAATGTTGTCATTACACCCGTCAGGTATTGCAGTACCTAGTCTGCATATCCAGTATTCCTCTCTTTTCCTACGATAGTTTTTACTTAGGACGAGACTGATCATTGGATGGTAATTTCTTTTTCGAGAATACAAACATTGATAGAGAGGATTGAATGATCTTGTTGATTGATATGTTGAAAAACTGTCGGGAATTTGTTGGTAGTAATTCCCGAACGAAGACCACACATTCGTTCATTTAATCGTTCTTGTTATTCACTGACATATATTAGACTACATAAGTTGCATTCTATCCATATATTAAGTTTGTCGATTTGCAGCTTGAGTCATCGTAACTCCTTGTGTGAAAGGTTTCGTTTATAAGGGAACAAGTTATGACAGAGTCGGTTATTAGAATATTATATGCTTTGCAAATTTTAATACCAGGTTTTAAGAACGACCAATTTCAATATTTACCTCAATGTGTCACCTCGTAATACAGTTAGTGAAAGAACATTATAATAAAAATTTGAATAATTTTGAAGACAAAATGAAAATTTTAAATTACAATAAACACGTAGTTTGCTTCTTTCGCGGATGGACGATAGGCGAAAACAAATGCTGTACAATTGGACCATTAATACGATTCTTAATTATTTCAAAGTCGACACTAGACACTGTTGGATTCTAGAAGTAGCTATGCATGATTTAAACTAAGACTGCTTAAGAGGTCTCGTACATTTGAAACTCAATTTTATCACACCCTTCATTACATCATTATATAAAAGTTTATAAGAATAAAAAACAAGATTTTCATACCCAGCCTTAAAGAAAAAGATAAAACATCTCTTACCTTATTAAATCCCCATATTTCTGATGCATAAGATGAAACTGAACCAATATTGTCAAATTATGATTTGTTGTTCAGGGATCAAACATATCTTTTAGGTGAGTTCATAAAAAAAGCCATTTGTCTAGACCACTACTGAGAAAAACACTTTTTAATATACACAAAATTTCCTTTAAAATGTAATTACATATCAGTTAAACATGTTAAATACTACAAAAAATTGTCATCGACGAAAATGTACCACTAACCCCAGGGTTAATCAATTATAAAAAAAAATTCATTCATCAACTTTATCGAACGCTTTACGGAAGTCTACGAAACCTCAATACAGTTTTGACATTTCATGAAGAGTAATAATTTCATGGAGGGTGAATACTGCATCAACTGTTGCCCGCCGGTCGGGAATCCAAATGGATTACCTCAAAGTAAGTTTTCTTTATCTGTCCACCGTAGAAGCATGTTTGTTCAAATACTTGTGAATAGTTCAGAAAGTACACCAACCAAAACGATTGGTCTATAGTTATTTGGATTTAATAAGTCTCTACCTTTCGGAACTGGAACAAGGAACGCTGTTAATTTACTAGGGTATATACCCAATATCAAAATGAAATTAAACAAAGCTTTCAAAATTGCAATGAAAAAGTCTGCACTTGAGGTAAACTTTTCTCCAACGATTTCGTCACTTCCTGCTTTTTTCCCTGATTTCATTTTTTTCACCCTACCGGTGCAACTGGTCCATGCTCCCAGTTTTTAGTGGAGTCCGAGTTGCTCATTTACTTTTGTAACTTTGTATGTATGATTTTAGTTACTTTATGTGCTTTGTTGTGTATGTCTGTTTTCCATGTCTGGTCTTTGTCCCTGGATCATTTTCTTATGATTACCGCTATAACCTTGGTTCCCTTGATCAATCTTTCAAAAGTTTTTTTGTAATTTCATCTTCTGACATTTCGGCATCCAGCAAGTCTATCGAATCAACCCTAACATTACTATTGTCTATAAGGTATAATACTGATATATTCGTAACAAAGACACCGCCAAGCAGTTTTATGAAATGAAGAAAAAAATTGTTTTTATCAACTAAACAGATTGAGTTAGATCACTGCTTTACAGTTCTCCGAAACGGTTTTAAGTCAGTTGTAGCAAATAGTCCTATTTCCTTTTCCCTTGAAAATTCAGATGAGGCTTTTCGTTAAATTCGGTTATAGTTGTTTCTCACAGAGACAAATTCCACGCGATTGGCATCGGACTGGTGGCGTAAAACGATATTTCATTTAACATGAAAACTGTCCCGCGCTTTTTAACATTTTTCATCAAACCATTCATTGTCTGGTCTATCGGTATGAGTTTTCCTGTCATAAGCCATAACACAACGACCGAATAAATCAAAGGCATTTTCATGAAGAGTTTTATTTATCTCCCCTACCACGTCATTTAAGTCTGATTCTGATGTGCTTTCACTTGATGACGAGTAGAGTCTGTTTCTATGTTGCTATTAAAGGTATTGTATCAGGTAAATACCGAATTCGTGGTATACAGTGAATTGGGAAAGTGCATTTTGTATTTTGAAATGGTATATTTTAAGGGAGAAAATTGGCGTCATATGTTCCATTACTTCCAAATTTTTTCAGGTTTTATTGAAAGGAATAATTCAAATATTGCATATTATACATTTTATGTTACTTTTCACATTATCTTTTGGTTTTACTGTCCTATTCAAAACTGAGCAATAAATGCCGTTTATTGTCAAATATATCTTTATTACATAATTTATATTCTAGAATTCTTCAAAAAGTTTGTTCTTGCCAAAAGAAAACATTTCAGTGTAAGTGTGTGTAAGGATCAGGCAAAATGGGAAAAATCAGAAACATGCATGCCAAAACCCAACCAATCTGACCATGTAATATCACTCAAGGATACTTTCTCTATTTGAAAAGACCGTTATTTGATCTTTGCACCACTGGCATTGCGCAGATTTTTTTTTTCAAAAGAATCTGAGAAAAATGAGGTTTTTGACAGAGTTGTCTGCCCTTGAAATGTTCATTGTCAGTACACTGCAATGAAATAGAGACTCATTGATTCTGATATTGAATACAGTCAAATTCCACTATCAAAATGAGGGTTTTTTTCATCTGTTCATACGTTTCAATTACAGCATGATTCTTACAGGGACTGACACTTAAGCATCGCACGAATATTTTGAAATTTCCGACGTTTCAAATTGACGAGACAATGTACATATAACTTACATTAAATTATTTATCATTCAACATTCTTTCTCTACGTATTTACTATCGATATTGAGCTTTTCAAACTCTTAATGCTTATAAGAATATGTGATTAAGATATAAAAAAAACCCGCAAATACATATCCTTCAAAACTTGTATCGAACCATGGTTTTCTACTTACTCCTTCACGTATGTACATGTATATATACAGCATTATATGGTAATGAAATGGAACAACTAATTTTCATTTTGATTCACCTTATTGGACTTTAAGCCAATTTATTTTAAAAGAGTTTTTGTTTTTAATCTGAAATTTGTCACATAAGAATTAATCTGACATGAGATAATATTATCTGTAAAATGTAAGGAGGTTGCTTATTACATCTCAGTTTGAATCTTTTCACAAATTCCTTATAAATTTTAATTTTTCAAAATGATTACTTTTAAGCCATTCTCTCATCGGTTTTGATGGAAAGTTTAATGGCAGAGATATATAAAGCAGACGTGATAAAATGAAATGACTTAATAATGAACAATAAGTTGAATTCGATAGAAAAAAAAATTATTTTAACAGAACAACGTCCATTACGTTATTTTTTATCATCATTGGTATTTTTTTAAATGCTAAAATTTGGTAACAATTTATCTTCCATATATTTCCTGTTAATAGAAAGATACCCCATCACTTTTGTAACGGCAACACGTTTTGTTTGGGAAAAAAATTGTAAAGCTTCTATGGAAAGCATTGAAAAGGCCACATGGACCGACAGTGAGTTCTGTTTACCAACGGACCATGCGTCAAACCTTTAAACAATACTTTTGAGAGACAACAAAAGGGCATCAGGACATTTTTCAACATTATCTATCTATCTATCTATCTATCTATCTATCTATCTATCTATCTATCTATTTATCTACCTATCTATGTACTTAAAACATACTAAAACAATTTTTTAGCATGTCTTTCATTACTACCCCATGCAAGAATAGAAATTCTAAGACACTTCGTGATAAGATGTCAATGTGTTTAACGTTGAAAAAAAATCATTTAAGACCTATAACTATAAATCTTGGGTGTCTTAGATTTCTACATTTTGCTCTCCGGAATGTACAATAACCTCTGTAGACATGAATGAAACTCCCAATATATTATGTACTAATTCTTAATTCGAAAACTAACTATAGAACTATATCTGCCTTTTGTGTCGTAGAACATTCACAAGACACTCTTTCCTAAAATATTTGAAGCACACAAGAGATGAAACGTGGTGCTGGGTAAAATATGTGAAACTAATTTACTGATATGATAAACTCTAGGCAACAGTCAAAAGGAAAGTTCATAACAAAATGCAAGATCAAGGCAAAAAGCAGAAAGTCGGAACAAAAATGGGGATGGTCCTTATTTGATACAGGCATGTCCGATAGAATTAAACAAGGGTTTATAGCGAAAAACGTCGGCTTTAATTATTGTTAATTGTATATTGCAAGACAAATAGATAGAACAAATTGGCTTGGGGAAAATGGGTAAAATCGGTAGGCAAAAGAGTACAAAAGATATATTGATCATGGTATGGTAATCTTGGGAGACAATATTTATTTTAGGAACACATCCTTTTTTTCGTACAAAATGGGAAAAAAATGACAAATAATCGCGACAATAAGCAGTGCGATATCCTCTCGCTCACAGAACTGAAATTGTGTACATTGATTTGCTAAAGAATGTTTAAATTTGTGTGTCCGAATAGAATGTTTTACTTGTCACGACGGAATCCTTTATACTCGAATATTCGTACGCAGATCCGGCTGAAATAAATATTGATATTTTTATTAAACGTATTCTATCTATTATTTGGAAACGTTATGTTACCGTGTACGTAAGTTCAGAGAGATTTACATTTTATTTCCCTTGAAATCGTCAAGTACATTTTGACCTTTTCTTAAATTATATCGAGTGATTTATGGCTTTGTGAAATCAAGTTCAAGTTCTGCCAGTTTAAAAAGTTATTGAAAATGGCTTTGTTTTATGGAAATTCTTTTGTTACCTTAATCCTTAGCCAATTTTGTCAATTTCAGATATGTTTCCAATACTTCATAGTGATTTACTACGTTTGTATCATGATTCGTAGTTAAAATGTAAGATTTCGACCTAGGGTGAATAGTGTTTGTTACGTGTCGAGGAGCAACGTTATTATCGGATACTCTTAACATGTAATATGGTATATGGTTGGGACCGCTAGTGGGGCAGGACACGCTTGCCTGACGTTGTTCGTAGGCGTTCATATTGATACATTTAGTGCTTTAGTTATTATTATTTTCTTTTTATCATGTGACGTTTTGTTTCCCTTATCTTTATTTGTTTATGTGTAATCTTTTAGATCGTACTTGTTTCATGTGTTAAAATTTATTCCATAGTCTTGGAATTTTGTGCATTTGCATAGTTTTCCTTTCCTCGTTTTTCTACCCCGGACTTTACTTTTTATGAGCAACTCGGCGGGTGTTCCTAGAAAAACAGAGGACGCTTACTCTTTTGGTGCACCTGGTCCATGCTCCCAGTTTTTAATGGAATCCGAGTTGCTCATTTGCTTTGTTACTTTGTATGTATGATTTTAGTTACTTTATGTTTCTGGTTGTGTGAGTTTTTTTATGTCTGGTCTTTGTCCCTGGATTACATTATTTTGATTACTTCTGTAACCTTGGTTCCCTTGATTACTCTTTGAAATAATCCCACTGCCGACGCTTTTATATTGTTATATATTGTGCATTTTCCCCCCAAATAATGTTCTTTTACATGGATAAATTCAATATATAACCAAATTAAACATTTGAAGAAAGAATACAACCATGTTTATTGCAATGTTCCAAGTTGAGCTAAAATTAAAATCTGGTGCAACGACATCTGCTGTCGATACAATGTTTGTTGCCTCTGTCACAGTCTGGGCAGTCATCCTTTGATGTGCATCCTGAAAGCAAAAACGAAAATAATAGAACTGATATAAATATACATTAAGTTAAATATGGCGTATTTGAACTGATTAATATTATTTTTTAATATTAATAGCACATTTATTTTAAAATTTCTAGTTACAGATAACATCGAAATTCTAATTATATCCTGATGCTTCCTATTCACTAATTGTTAAAGGAAACAACTAGCTGCACAAGCAATACATAAAACAAAATATATAAAGAATTTTATGCTAGAGGTACGCATCTACAATTCACATAGATCACATAAAAAGTATTATGCATATACCTTCAAAATGTGTTTAAAAATTGCTTCTAGACTTTCAACTTTTTTATTATCTGATTTTACTCTAATTCTTTGATTAAATTCCTTCACAAAAAATTTAAATGTGTCAGTTGTGTCGCCCAGAGAAAAAAACTATCTTGTCGAAACTACAACTGTTCTGTCGAGATGATAAATTCACCAAACATGAACTCACCACTTCCTGAATCTTGGGTACATGTACAGTGACCACTGATACAATGTACACTCCAGCCGTTAGTGGCACATGTTTCGTGATCACAATCGCCGTCATCTCTGCATACTTCGCACATGGCAACTGAAATTATTGATAAAAGGTGAAAATGAAATATAAAAACTGTTCATAGTGACACCTTGCGAGACCACTAAAAACTACAACGCTATAAGGTTAAAAATACCTCAAGTATACTTGGACCTAGGAGTGATATGTATATCAGTAAGGCTTCACCAGCTTATAACCTAGCCTAGTCATATATAGTACTTGACTTGTTTTTATAAATATGTTCTCGAAGTACATTGTTCGGTAGTTGGGATGTCCCTTTTGTTTTAGTTGTGTCTCAACTGCCTAGTAGGTGTTGTTTTACACAAATGTGTTAGCATCAGGTAAGGTGCCGATACCAGCTTTCGATTAAAAGCGAGTCTTACTCTATGTTAAAAAGTAAACCAAATCATTATGATCAATTTAAATTGAACAACTTACAGGTGGAACTTTTGAACAATTTTCCCTGTATCTATGCTGCTCTATTGTCAATAATATCAATATCTGATAATTTTTTGTTTTATTTAGGTATTCCCTTTGAAGATAAGTGTATTGTACATTCTTCAAATATGATTATAAAAAAACAAAACAGCCGGATTATATATTTTCAAATTTGTCAATTTGATGTCATTTAACGATATGTTTTCAGCCCACAAATTATTCTTATTTGACATTTGGAATAGGCATCCATTACCCTACATTGACATTTGGTATATGTTTTACTATGAAATTTTAAAACAGCTATGTTAGACTAGAGAAATTCAAAATTATGTTTCAGTTGTCATTCACGTGTTGGTTATTGGGCCATCGGTCGGACATCCTTTATTTTGTTACACAGTTTTTGTTACAGTTCATCACATCATAAACTTTAATTCCAGTTAAAAATTAAACAAAAAAAAAACGATCGAATTTTACACTATTGGAGAAAAACCAGAGAGTAAAAAAAAATCAGAACACAATGATAATTAATCGTCGAAA
The DNA here is from genome assembly GCA_037379345.1 of Perna viridis. Taxonomy (NCBI): domain Eukaryota; kingdom Metazoa; phylum Mollusca; class Bivalvia; order Mytilida; family Mytilidae; genus Perna; species Perna viridis. The sequence goes on from CM074524.1 coordinate 12,898,070, forward strand.
TTACAATTATAAATACATATAATACTTTAAAATATATTGTTACCAACTTACCAGCAACGAGAGCAGCTAAAATGATGACAACCTTCATGATTATTTCTTTCTCTTGTCTGACACTTTCAGAAACGACAAATAATCTTTGTGATAAGAGCAGTTTCCATAGGTCATTTATACAGATAGCCGAAATGTAACATCACGATTTTGAACTAGGCAATCATGATTCATAAACATAAGCATGTTAATAATCGGATAACGACGAAGTGCTCCGAAAAGTACCGAGTCTTAGCTTTATCATGCTCTGTTGGGATCAAGTATGAACTGGTTTAAAAGAAAATGTGAACGAAAAAATAAAATGTACCTTTCACTAAGTAATATGTGTTCTGAAAGACTACTCTAGGCCAGACTGCAAAGTAGGCAAATGAAAACAAGAACAAAATTCTTACATAGGAAAAAGTAAATTTTCATAGTGAATATGGAAGATATGACTTGTGTATCTTGTTTCTGTTTAAGTATGTTTAACAAAATATTAATTAACCATTTAATAAAATCGGCTTTTCAAATATTACGTGTGAACATATCTCCCCTGGGTTAATCATGGTTTTCACTCTGTAAGTTAAAATGTACCTTTTATGAAGTATGTTTCGTTTGGTGCGCACCCTGATACAATACTTTTTACCTGGTCTATGTTCCCAGTTTTTAGTGGAGTCCGATTTGCTCATTTGCTTTTGTATGTATGATTTTAGTTACTTTATGTTCTTTGATGTGTATGTCTGTTTTCTATGTCTGGCCTTTTCCCCTGGATTATATTCTTTTGATTACCGTTACAAAATTGGTTCCCTTGATTACTCTTTTATCGCATCAAACCCTAACTCACTATCCTCTACGAAACCTCCTTTTTTTTCTTTTCACACAATGAACCCTCCATATTCTTAGCTTAAAATATCATAGTAAAGAAATAGAACAAATTAGGCACAGTCTACCAGCGAGCATCGCACTTATACATTTTTTTTCGTTTGCAAAATTATAAAAAAAAAGGGGACTGAAAAGGAAAGGCAAACAATTAATAATAAGAAAAATAATTATGCATATCGGATTTAGATGCCATCAAGTATTCTGTTTTTTTTTTAAATTATTTTGTCTTTGTTTTTTTTAAATCTTTCTTTTTCCAATTTAAAGGCTACTTTCACTTTGAATTTACTTCCCTGATCCAATTATGGGAGCCTTTCTGATGCCGTTTACTGTTTGACTGAATATCTATCGTAAGCCTCGTGTGCGATACTCGACATAAAAGTTACAATTCCAAACCTTCTTCAACATTTCTACTTCATGTGAACAATCTTATAATGCTTGCCAGAAAACTACCGGTCTGCCAATATACTATTTTTGTTCTATCTAAAATACCCACAGTATGAATATTTTCCCGTAACAATATAAAAAATATTGATATTTTCAACAAAATCAAATGGACAGTTGTGTCTTCACTCTTATTTATGATGGTATATATAGTCAATTTACACTATCGAAAGGAATTTCTTCCTACAATGTGAAACCGATTCTCTGATTCTTCCAAACGCTTAAATATAAATACCATTTCCTATCTTAGTTTTTTCATCGTTTTCCCTACCGGATCGGTGCACCTGGTTCATGCTCCCAGTTTTTTAGTGGAGTCCGAGTTGCTCATTTACTTTTGTTACTTTGTATATATGATTTTAGTTACTTTATGTTCGTTGTTGTGTATGTCTGTTTTCCATGTCTGGTCTTTGTCCCTGGATTACATTCTTTTGATTACCGCTATAACCTTGGTTCCCTTGATTACTTTTTCGAAAACAGACAAACACAACAAAGAACACAAATCAAAACAATACATACAGAGTATGTATAAATAAATGGACACTTTAGACTCCACTAAAAACTTATAAAAGCCTAATTGTAAAAAGTCTGGCGCGATACAAAAAGTCTGCAAAATACGACAAGCTCTGGCACAGTTTAAGCTAAAATTAACATTTATATACATTTTTGTCTTGCATACAATGCACACAATTGCAGATATTAGTACAAAAACACTTTTTAACATGTTTTTTTTTAATTCCAGTAAATTTCCTGGGTTCCCTTGATTACTCTTTCATACCATCTGTGCGTAACACACACAACTGAACTTTTGACAAATGACAACAACCGCTAACTCGGGATCCATTTCCCATATTAATGATATTATCTTGTTTTTGAGATATATAGACGCAATTTCCAACTCTTAATTTCACATTGCTTACAAATAAACACAGTCCGTCCTTACCATTTGAAAAAAAGCACTCATTTTTTAGCTAGTTGGCCGTAGATAAAAAGTATTTAGCATGATGAGATCTATCTGTGGTCAAATTTTGGTGAAAATCTGTTGACCCATGTTGGAATAATATCCCTGTTTAGACGGCTTTTTTTCTGTTTTTGATGTTATTACTTTCAAAAATCATCTCCTCAAAAACAACTATATAGAATTAAATGAAAGTTGTTATTTTTGTTTTGTAGGGTATCCTTAACACAATGACCTTTTGGATTCATGGTCGTCATTAATGAAAATAGAACATAGGGGTCGTACAGTAGTTTTTTTTTGCATATATCTCCAAAACCGTTAAGTTTGGCCAATATATTTTATTTGCTTAAATATCCTTAATAAAAGGCATACAAAACGCTCCAGGGATCAAAGTTATCAGACGACTCCATGCAAGGGTTATTGCCCTTGAGAGATGAAAAATGACTTTTTTTTTACAGTTTTCAGCCTATATCTGGTAAACTATGATAGATAGAATGAAACTTTCAATTGCTGAAATGATTCTTATTATAAGGCCTACAAAAGTCTCCGTCTTATTATAAGGCCTACAAAAGTCTCCGGGATCAAAGTTGTCACACGACTCCGTATAAGAGTTATTGCCCTTGAAAAGCAAAAAAAAAGGTTTTTTGCAGTTTTCAGTCAATATCTTGAAAATTATACTACATAGAATAAAACTTTTGTTTGATGAAATTTTCCTCATGATAAGTCCTACCAAAGTTTTCATGGAGTCAAAATTGTCGGATAATTCCTTACTAGAGGTATTGCCATTGAAAAGCAAACATTTAACCAGGTGAGTGATTCAGGCTCCAGAAAGCCTCTTGTTTTGTTCCAGAAAACCAAACATCTCGATTCCAAACCTTAATTTCTCATCTCATTTTTTTATTTACACACTTAAAACCCAAATGCACATTTTTAACAGATATGATTCAAGTGTTACGTTTTAATATAAACACACTGTTCATAACCAGTTTTAAATATCAATGTTTTGATATATTTGACAGAATATAGAGCACATTATCTGTACAGTATATGGATTATGTTCACATTGTTTGTTGTTATAAGCAAAGGTAGTTTTGACCTATATTTTGTTAGTACTCCGATCAGCATATATGTTGTATTGATTATATTTTTTTTACCACTGTGAAATCTGTCTGAACTGAACTTTAATGAACTTTAAAATTGATTTTGTTTACCGAGATTAATAGTACATTTGAATTAAATACAAAAGGACTTCATGAAATGAATGTTTAGACAGGTTTTCGTGATATCCAAGGCTAGAATTAATATGGTTTAATTACACTTTTCCTCAATGGACGATTATTGTTTGATTAAAATCTAGCATATTTATAAAACTTATTCACGTTCCGAAATTTTGACAATAAAACTCCTGTTGGTTTCACATAAAGTTTCGCAATATCATTCCAAAACATGACATTACTGTCCTCGATCTGTGTGGTTGTTTATTCTCCCGTTAAGTTCAGACATGATTGACTTTTTTTCAGGACAGAATTATTTATGGATTTGATACGAAACTCCCGTTCTAGGATTGTATATTGTTCCCATTTACACAATACACCATAACAGTCCATGTTTCCCATTGCCCTATCTCCATTTCTTATTTTAATTACGATTAGAATCATCAGTGTTTATATTCATATGTGTACTATAAAATGTTGTTTCTAAAACTTTAATGTAGTTCCATTATGGAACGAAACTTGATTAAGTAATATTTAAACAAACTTTAAGTGAAACCCTCAATAAAAACCAACAGAATGATTTTCATTTTCAGGATTTCATTTAACTTGCTTTACTCTATGTATATTTAGTGCTACTTCAGGTCTTTGTCCCTGGATTACAATCTTTTGTTGTTCGCTAGAATCTTGGTTCCCTTGATCAATCTTTCAAATGGATTCACAAATCTTTAATTATTACTTTGTCGTATCATGGTTGTGACATTTTACCGATATCTGTAAAACGGACATGGTTCACACATATGTACTTGTATTGTTCGTAATTGATAAACATGTACCTGTTACATACTGCATGCTTTCATTTCAGTCTTAATATATATAATGTAAATTTTTCACTAACTTCTTAATTTGAATATTCGAAATGAATGACATGCATGACATGACGTTATTGAACTTTTGTCAGTTTTAAATGTTTTTCATTACCTCCGAATTGAATTTTTTGCCGCACATGTATGTGATATAGCACTTGAGTGGTACACATTTTCCATTTCACCATTTCCTTCGCACATTCCCCATTCTTTTGTTAAAAATTCCATAGAGAATTTTGTATTTTATAACCCCATATAACATTCATGGCATTTTAATTTAATATATTATTAAATGATTGTGATTGTGAATAGTGTTATCACATGAACAACGTTAATATAAGTTTCAGATTCCTCAACTTTGATCATTATTATTATTATTATTATTATTATTATTATTATTATTTTGTTTTGTTTCTTGTTTGTTTGGTTTTTTTTATAAAGTTCAATTTGTAAACTAATTACCCATTTTCCAGGTTGAAAATCTCCACCCGCTATACGATATTCAAATATCCCATCCCTGTTCTCTTACTTACTACATGCATATAATCAGATGTACAAGTATTATACTCTTTAAGATCAAGAATTGCTCTTTCTTAAATTGTTTTACTTGAAATATTGTATTTACATTAGTATATTCATATGTTTGATTTTAAATTATAAATGTATTCTATAACCACTCTCGCCTTTTATTCAGGGCAACATTTGTTTTCCAAACATTGGTGTATGCTATTGAAAAAATCATGTACTGGTATTAGCTGGTATACTCATTATGGCAGTACATTAGCGATTGAACATTCAACAATAGGCAACAAATATAACCATTTACAAAAGACGGACATCCACAAAAGAATCAGATTCTTTTCTCCGTCTTTGCGAGAGGTATATGGTAATTATGGTGTCCGTCTGTTCGTAAGTTCATTTTATCGCGCAAAATGTTTTGTTACATTTCCCCTTGATTGCTCTTACAGCTACTCTGAAACTATTTACCAAAGCAATCTGATATTTTGCTTGATGCTTTTTTTTTATTGAATTCCAAAACATAGAATGCAACTGTAAACTAGAGCAATAATCAAGTTTCATTTGAAGATAGTTATAGTTTGAAAATATGGTTACTGAAATTGGATGCAAGGGTATCCTACGATGCTCTACCTAAATGGCTATTATTGGCCAAAAAGAGACGTCCGGAGTTGTTATGATTACGTTTGAATATAAATGTCATCTTTATCATCGGACGAAGTTTGAAAAACTTCCTTCCAGCTTAATAACAACAAATTAGTCTGTCAAATTTGATTGCTCACGGAAGATTAAATGCCTTTTTTATACGTGATGGATGATTATTGTAGTGTCACGGAAAAAAAACAACAAGCAGAAGGAAACAAATCTTTTTTGTTGGGGATGAAATTTTCCATAAATTTGCATGAAACGATTTCAATACTATACCAAAGGTGTCTTCTCAATGGGTGTTTTTACTGTCAAATTTGATTGAGATCAAGTATTAGAAAATTAAATGCAAAATCTGAATGAAAACGGTTAAAATATAACAGTATCACAAATAAGCTGATATAAATATCTTTGGCTACGATTACTCTTGGTAGCACATGGTTTATGGCACCAGTTATTGACTTTTAAAAGTTTACCGGTTACTAATAGTTGTTATATCATCTAAAATCTAACCAATCATGACCCAATCTATACACTATTTCCAACAACATCAATCCCAAAGTCTACACTTTAAAATGCACCAAGAAATAAAATCAAGTAAACTACGAGCAGCAGCAAAAGAAAACTGTATGAAGAGACTGTCGAGGAGAAAATAATTGAAATAATGACTAATATTCTGACGTCAATCTTGAACAAATTAAACAACCATGTAAAAATAGTAACCATGCACGTCTGAACCTCTTACCTTTTTAAGTAATACTATCAGATTATTTTTTTCAACGAAGGGGAGTCTGTTATGCTTATCTCTTCGAGCGGTTAAATTAATTTGTTAACCGCTGTTTTGCTTAAGTGTAAGTGGTTAGTTTTCTTTTATCTTAGGTTTTCCTAACGTAAATATGTAAGTTTTATAAGCGCTTCAAAGTTTTCTTTTGGGACTTTTTTTTCGGCGGAGTGTTACGTGACGTCACGTATGTTGTGGAACTATATGATAATTTTCATTCTAATTCGTCTGGCGTGAGATTGAAAACACACACATTATGTACCAAAAAGATGTCTGAAATGAGAATTTCGGTAAAATAAGCCCCGTGCAGTTCCGGGTTTTAAAACAATAGGCCTGCAGCAGCGCTAAGCTTGTCGTATAAGGCGACTGAATAGTGCTCAGAAACCTAGCCGGGGGTTAGGCGCTCTGCCCACAGAGCAACTGGGATGTGTGCCCCAGGTGGTGGAATGGGGTACCCCTGGCGTGTTACATGCTGGGGTTTTCAGGCTATAATACGGAAAACCTGACCGCAAACCATAGTGGTGCACCGTGTTGGGAAAGATGCCACGTTCCTCGCACGTTAAAGAACCCTGCTGTGGCATTCGATAGGAGTAGGAATCTTTGCGCTCCGCCACAGGAGGCTAAATTGCCCGACCTTACCCATCCCCCTTTTTCCAGTGGCAATCAAAATTTGTAGAACCTATTGTCCTTGTGACCCATCCTTTTTTTTTCATTTCATGTTCATTTTATTATCCATTTCATGTTCATTGTCTGAATATAGCTGAAATATTGCTGCTCGGACGTTAAACCCCAATAAACAAACAAACGGTTAAAATATCGGACCGATGAAATTAATTTGTTGTCATTCTAGATTTGCATAATTTTCCTTGAAAAATTCAAATTCATGAAACACACCATTTAATTTCATCAAATGATTACTTAATAATTATTGCAATTACTGAAACAGCATTAGTCATTGATATGTATTCAGCAAACTTAGATAGTTTAGAACTCCAGAATGATATACATCTGGTTGTAGGAATTATCAGCCAGTTAAATGTCTTACGCCAGAAGAGTTATTATTTATGGATAAAAACGTACAAGGATTACAGTTGAACAATTTTAGGGAACTTCTTCTTTAATCTGTAACAAGGAGCTAAAATTATTATTTCCATGGATAATCTCAATCGGGGGAAACATGGCTGTAAGCAAACCATAACAAGTACATGGAAATTGAAATCATTGAATTAAAAATGCGGGGGCGGGGTGATATAAAATTGAAGGACTTGTATCGTAGAGTTACACAACATGCAATTTTCTGAGCAAAACTTGAAAGGTTGTTATACATATATATTTCGGGATTGTGCATCATGTGATAATAAAATCAACCACGATGGCCCTTAAACGTACGTGAACATTGCATCCCCAAATAAAAAAAACTTACACGCTACATGAAAGTATACTATGGTATAGATAATGATACAATTTGCATGACTGTAACGTTTATCTTTGGAACAACATGACATGATTCAAATAGAAAATAAAAATTAACCCCCCATACCATTATAAATTTGTTTTCGGTATTTTGGAGCGTTCCATTTTGATTCTGTTTAACTTGCTGAAGGTACGCTTATAGATTGCTAATGGCGTTTATAAACATTAAATTAATTTGACAAAGTGAATGAATTTTTCTTTACTTCAGCTGACTCCTGCGGTCATTTTGTTTGAGAGACTTAGAATACGGGTAACAAAATTACGGAACACTAATCCGATCCATAATCAAGTCAAGTCCAAAATAAATCTGACAAAATAGACATTATGTCTCCGGAGATAATGGTACTGAATAGGTACGGGCATTTCAGATGAAATGACGGGTGAAATCTAGGTTTTCAGGGCACCAAACCACCTTTTCCATTACGGGGTGAATATGCAAATGGTGATTAAATAGCTGTGCATGCTATAGTGTCATAATTGGTTAATCAGTGATCTTATTCGTACAATGAACAATTTACAAAAAAAAGCAAAACAAACAAACAAAAACAATCATTACTCATTATTTTGAAGTAAACTGAGTATTTGTCCACATAGGGCTGATATATGAAAAAGACTTCAAATGATTGCAACAGTCTTTGTCGATATTTAAGAATATATGAACAAAAAATGGTCCACTTAATGTATATGCAATAAAAGATAAGAAACATTGTAAAGTCAAAAGGCATATACATTACGTTGGTTGTTGCGTAACTTTAAACATGCGCAGTTGTCCATATAAAGACAAGGATACCATAATTACCCGGTTTCTACCACTATGAAGTTTGCTTTTCTTTTCTTAGTCTTAATTGTTGGTATGTATGTCAAGTTTTTGTTGTTGTTGATGTTTTTTTTTGTTTTTTTGTTTTGTTTTTATTATTATTATTAATTATCACTTTCGTGAAATATGTCAAATCAAAATATAAGATTTTTTTTATCGCTTTTGCGTAGGACTTTGAGGAATTATTCCTTAAACTGTGCATCGTAGAACCTCTGAATGTTATGTTTTCTTTCTACTTCGATAGTTTGTGTTTTGAGTACTTCTTTTATACAATTGACTTTTAGATCAGATCTACCTATATATTCGATTCTAATGCTCATGGTGAGAAGTTTCTTCTTGATACACTGTATGTCAACTTGATAAATTTACAAATTTCAATTCATCATGGTCAAAGAAACATTATGTTTATCCAGCTGCTCTTACGCCATTAACACTATAACCACACTATTATTTACTCACTAAAAGTAGTGACGGTAAACAACTAAAGTCTTTTATATCTCATTTCTCTTTTTACAGCCACTTGGCAAAAATACAGGGATAGTTTGCTTCGTCTTAATTGGTGTAGTAGTGAGAAAATCCGTTTAATTGTTTGTTCAACAATTATTTCGATATTTTAATCGAAAACACGGCCTAATAATAATAATGTCATTTTTTCCTAACTTGCACAGTAATTAAACAATATTATAACAACAATGTTGATAACTTTTTGGATTAAAAAAAAATAGAACTGCAATATATATTTATATTGTTTTTATTACTATCTGAATTTAGCCGTTTCTGCTGAAGACTGCAGGGTCCAAGGCGACTGTACAGTGACGTCATGTGACGTCGGTTGGGACCTGCATTGCATCGATACTATCTGTACCTGTACCACTAACCTAGGCATAAGTATGGAATATTTGGATTTTTTTTAATTTTATCCTGGCAACACTGGGGCAATTGCGGGGGCGGTGTGAAGTGTAGTTCTTCTAACTTAAGCAGAGTTTGTTTCAAGCATTGATAAAAAAGTATTTGTATTCGTGCTCCTATTACGTTTTAAAGAGAGGGGGTAATTGTAAAGTTAATTTTTAATCTATTAAATAAGTATATTCGCGAATACTTATTTTGTACCCTCAAATATATTTAACATCAACCAAAGATTTTCTGCGAAAATTAGTCAAAGGCGAACTCAATACATTTACAGTAATATTAACCATTGCAAAACGATGCTTAGAAGTATTTGCTTATATTATGGTTAACTATGCTTTTAAGCATTGCCTTTCTTCTAAAATACCAAGTGTCCTTTGAAAGCACTGGGATTTACTTCCAATTATTTTTAACTGATAAAGACTAAATTGTTTTATCTTTTCATTTTCAGTTTGCCATAATAAAGATGAATGTGACTGTAAAATAGGTCGTCCACATTGTATACATGGCCATTGTCACTGTACTGGGCATTAGTCTGTCCACATTGCAGACATGGCTATTATCATTGTACTGGACATTTAAATTTGGATTGAAATTAAATTTGAAGGGAAATGAATGCTTTTTGTTTATTTCTGTAGTCCCTTTTTAAAATAAACACAGTAAATGCGAATTTATTTCGATGTCCAGAAAAACATACAACATGTTGTTTAAAGACCCTTTAAAGTCAATTTCTTGGCAAGTACAAGTGAAACATATTTTTATAAATAAAAGTTCATGAAATCAAATTAGAATGACAATTTCGTATGCAATACATTGTAAATGTAGCAAAATAAAAATAATAATGATAATAATAATAATGATAATAATGATAACATGTATTATGTAATACGAACAAATATCTAACATGCCGTGCTATAATGTGACCCATTTCATTGCTTGTGTTTATTAGGAGCTTATATTTGTTTTGAGAGGAAATCCAAATTTCTTCGATAGGCTTTTATATGCCATATCAGCTGATGTTTAAAAAACACCCCGTGCAGGGCGGAAAGACAGTTGCTGCAAACCTATGGAAAATTGACAATTCGAATTGAAAATGTCATAACGCTTATCGTATTGTTATAAATGAATTTTCCTCCTTCGTCTATTTCCTACTGAAAGTCATGATATAAGGCAGACTTTGCCAGTATCTGAAGTGTGATTTTTTTCAAACCACAAAATTCCATACCGCAAATGTAATCCAGCCCAAAATTAAATGTTCTTACCAAAAACATGAACTCATAAAAAATCACATGCTTTGTGTTCCTTGTGTGTAAGACTTTATGTTGCATTGGCTTGTACATTGATTTCTTGTATACTTTAAAAATGACAATAGAGGTTATATTATATAGTTAAGCGTCGTATCTTTAACGGACTTTTATTATTAAATGAACTAGGGAAGTGCATTTCTTTTAATTGAAAAGGAAAAAAAAAACCTCTTATGAAAGATGCTCATGAAAGTGAAGTAAATGATCAGCAAGAGTAGTCAAGGGAACAAAGGTTCTAGCAGAAATCATAAGAAAGTAATTCAGGGAGAAAGACTAAACATGGAAAACAGAGATATACAACAAAGAACATCAAGGAACTAAAATAATACATACTAAGTAACAAAAGCAAATGAGTAACTCGGACTCCACTAGACACTGGGACCATAGACCAAGAGCACCGGTAGGGTAATCGTCCTCCAAAAGGGTCTCCAAAAGATCTTTCGAATTGTTTAGGATCCAAATTGAATTGATACTACTACGGGAGTAACAAAAGTTAACGATTAAATTTGTATCGAAACATAAATAAAAAGGATCCAATAAAGGGCAGTACAACTGGAATGTAAGGATTGTATGTGGTATACAATACAGAAAAAACAAAGAATCTTTAAAAATGCCCGTTTTAAAAGAATCAATCCATATGTTTCAAACAACTGAAACTGATTCCTGAAAATAATGTGCATACCCACTGCCTTTATGAATCAAAGTGCTTTATTCATATTTGCATTTGAAAACTGTTTATTTTCCCTTGCAACATCAAGGTTCATTGAACGGATGAAGGAATTGCTTCCATAACTCCGGAACTAAAGACCATAAAACAAACACTTCAATTGAATATATAATTCAAATAATATAAAAAAATAATTCCAATATAATTAGTTTGCCTATTTATGCATTATGATTGGTTGTTCACCTTTTACGACCTCAGCAATGCCAGTTCTTACAACAGTGTAAATGCAATGCACATATCGTTAACATGTGTACCATCGCTTTGTCAAATATTAGAGCCGTTTAGAGGCTTCAACCGGTATAATCTGATATGTTCCATTCATTTTCGGCATTGTATATTTATTTTTTTAAGGATACAGTTATCAGTGGCTCTTAAATACTTTGAGTATTGAAACTGACATCCATATTACTTTGTCGGTAAACTGCCATCATTTGTAATGTCCATTTAGGGTGTCCACTGAATGATAGTTTTCAATATACTACTAATATATTTCAGATAGTAAGGGATAGGAATTATAAGAATTAAATTCTGTTTGTTTGTTTGTTTTTTTTTTTTTCAGAATTTGTCGATGTGGAAAATCGGACCATTCTCACACAAACTTGACATGAAAGTCCTTTGGACTTTTATTTGTTTTGTGAGTGAACGGTCCGATTTCACACATCGCTAAATTCTGAAAAAAAAAGGTTTAATCCTATTATGCATATAGAAACCTAACAAACGAAAATATGCAACCCAAAAACAACCAATAAATGGGAGAGCAATCCCGGTTAACTGATGTATATTTAATTTCAGAAGTAAAACGGTTTCTGATTAGATAAAAAAAATCGGTTATCATTTCACAGACCAAATTTTGTTATGACTGTGATGTCACCAAACTTTTGCCAATGATTTACTAGTTGAATTTGGTGAATAAATCAAATTATTAAGAATGATTGTTATATATGTTCGCTCTATTTGAAATAACCTCTATGCACACCACACATTCAAGAGTTTCTGCTACGCAGATTATTTAGTGTGCACCACTTGATTGGGGTTATTTCATCATAGACAGAAAAATATAACAGTCATTCCTTATATATTTCACAGTTCCTTAATTAATGTAGAAAACCTTCACAGAAGGAAATGCTATAGTAATTCAAATACGCTTCTTTTTTCTTTTGAGGGTACTCGTATATACAATTTGTGTAACTCCTTAAACTTCATACAGTACAAACTGTCCTATGTAATCCTTGAATGATCCGAACATCTGCTTAAAGAGACACTTTTCAGAGTTGCCTTTAAATATTTATCTTAAATCTATGAATATCTGTCTAAAACGGACCAACCGTAAAGTTTTAAAAAGGGTTCAGATTAGACAAATTTTACTCTACTGTTATATATGTATTTTATTTTGGTTCACTTGAACATAAGTAAAGATTCAGCAGATTAACTCATGAGGTACGTACAGCTCTACATATTTTGCAATATATGATAAAATCAACATTTACGGAAGACAAGAGAAAACGATGGTAATTGGTAGAACCCATTTTGATTAACAATTTTGATTATATATTTTCTATTGATAGAAACAAATCAGGTTTAAAGAAATGTTATATTACAAGAATATATTACATGACAATGAAAATCTCTTTCTACTACAGTACCAATTATTGAACAAAACAATTGTAAAAGACATATTAGTATTAATGTATGGTCTAAAGGATACGCGCAGTAGTTAAACATTGTTAACTGACCTTATGATATGGATAATGATGAATAAGAGCGTTTCAATACATTTAAAGGATCATAAATAATTTTGATCAAATTGGTGTTATGCACAATGTACTTTAACTTGATTCACATGCCTAATCTGGACCAGAATTATCGTCCTAGACATTGTATTTCTTACATATCGGAATACATGATTCACCGTTCATAGATATCACGAACAGCATGACTATTGTCGTAAAAGGTCTTCATTCCCTAATGGCAAGTTTTATCAGGTAATATCTAGTTAATTTAGGTTCACAAAATGTGACTTTACACTCGTTGCATTTGTCCTTGTCCAATTATCAGTTAAAACAACATTGGGTTCAAATAACGTCACTACACGCTTATTCCGTGTTCCTTAAAGTTTAGCCTGCACAATTTTGTTCGGGAATCGGGATAAACTATTTAGTGGAGTCATTGGCCTGTGGAATTGGCATTTGGAAAAGGAGTTGCACATCGGATTTAAGTAGCTATCTTTGTAAGAATCATGCAAAATCTGAAAAATGTGATACACCCCAAAAAAAGGCTGCATATTTTTTATTTTTGTAAATAAGTTGTTTTATGGGTCTATACTATGAAATGTGTAATTCTTTATTCAAATTTTCCTGCTCTTAAGAGATAATCCACATTGTAAATCCAGTAGATTATTGTATTTGAGTGTCATTTACAGAGTTATTTCCTTTAATTTTGAAATCTACAGTGCATTCTATATAATTTTTATCTCCTATGAACATGGGTTATATGAAAAACCACATGTAACTTTAAGTTTACTTTGACATTTCAAACAAAATATCAAAAATAAAAATATGAAGGCTTTACAACCATGAATCACATATTGCATGATTCTTATGTGGAGTGCTACTTAATTAGAAACATATTAAAGAAAACACAGATTTGTACTTCAATTTGTTTATTTAACAATACAAAATGAGATAAATGATGATAATAATAATCAACTGATTTTTGTTCCATGCAGTATCCGTGTTCTATATGTTACGGGCGGTTTTGAATATAACCTGGAAATGAGACATTGGAATTAATTATCAAGGAAACCAGGATTCGAACAAAAACAAAAGAATGTAATCCAGGAACAAGGACCAGACAAGGAAAACATACAAACAAAATAAAGAAAATAAAATAACCAAATTAACACATAAAAAATAACAAAAAAGTAAATAAGCTACTCGGACTCCCCTAAAAACATCCGCCGAGTTGCTCATAAAAAGCCAAGCCCCAGATAGACGAAAGTGGAAAGGAAAACTATGACACGTTGAACAAATCATTCTTCAAGATGCAGATGGATACACCGTAACGATCCACGAGCACAAGTCTAGCACAATACATAAAGCCTGCGTAGTAACGGCAAGCTCTGGCTGAACGTATGAATTGTGAATTGAAAACTTTATATGTAGGTGCTAAAGGGATGCTGCCACAAGTGAAAGGAAGTTGACAATACGGAATTAAAAGTCGAATACTATTTTTTTAATTTTAACACGAAAGAAGTAATCTCACAACTAAATCGTCAAACAAAACTCCTGTAGAGCATCAGTAAGCATATATGGAAACATGTTTTAATTGATTGCATTGGCCGGTGAAACTATTTCTTTTAATATATGAATTATATAGTAAAATACCTGTCATATAAATATTTCAAATTCCGATAGTTTGTACATGAGCTTTGTGGAGTAATCTCTTGTCAGCAGCATTTGAATCAAATAGATCAAGAGGATTGAAGTGTATACAAGAAGTATTCAAAGGTACATCTGTATCTTAGATGCCAAGTCCAGTAAAAAGAGGTTCAAAGATGAGCAATACGAAATAAATCGTTAAATATTTAATATATTAATTTTTTTTTAATCTGTACATACAAGCAAATGTTACAGAAAAATATACGCTTTAATTCGTGGAAAATTCTATTTGGTCGACCATGACGGAGGCGTTTCGTAGATTTGCCATCTGATGGAATACAAATAAGAAGATGTTGCACTATTAATGTGTGAAATATTCTTATCCATTTGTGTTACATACAACAATATAGTACATGTTAACTCCTTTTCCTATTTAAGGAGCAGTCTCTATAAAAATCAGACAGGAGGTGATTTATGCATGTGAAACCTCTCCCAATTCAGTTTTATTTCTTGTTCATAGACCGTTTTAGAATACATAACCAGTCCTGGTCTTTTTTTTTTTTTTTTTTTTTTTTTTTTTTTTTTTTTTTTTTTTTTTTTTTTACAGTCGGGGGTTGCTCTTTTGAGATGGAGTTTACATGTATATAGATTGTAGATGAAATTGACACTTTGCAAGAGCTATTGTACTGTATTTGGTTTCATTTGGCTTTTTTAAGTAGAGAATAAATGTATGATTTTAAAAAAGTGCAGATCTAAATGCAGAAATGATTATCGATAAGTAAAATAATAGTATATATAGACTGAAAAAAGCATAATTTGTTGGGTAGTTTTTTCTCTACCATAAATCAATCGTTCTTGATTTGGTTTAATTTGGTTGAATTTAGTAGGAGATTAAAGTGTAGTTTTCTAAAATGTACAGATCTAGCATGGACCATGTGCACCGGTAGGGTAAGCATCCTCTGCTTTTCTAGAAACACCCGCCGAGTTGCTCATAAAAAGTCAAGTCCGGGGTAGATAAACGAGGAAAGGAAAACTATGACCCGTTGAATAAATCAGTTTTCATGGCGCAGATGGATATACCATAACGATCCACGAGTTCATGATGACGACCATAAAACTTCTGTATTGATGACTTCAATCTTGTATCAACATAACCCTGTTCCAGAAGCCTATTTGTTAGAGTTCTAGCGCGATATAAAAGGTCTGCGTAGTTTCGGCAACCTCTGGCATAACGTATGATTTGTGATATGAACACGCCATATGCAGGTGCCGAAGGGATGTTGCCACAGATGAAATGAAAGTTGACAAGTCATCACGTTTGTCGTAAAGTTTTGTCAATAGTTTTCCTTTACCATCGATTTCTAAGTGAAGGTCAAGATATGAGGCTGACTTCGCAGTGTCTGTAGTATCCTTTATCTCAAGTTCTTTTGGGTAGATTCGATGTATCAAATCCCCGAAATTAGGATTGTTAAAAAATAATACGTCATCTATATAGCGGAAACTGAGTTGGAGGATCTAGCCAAACGATATTCTTTCTTTCTGATCAGATCAGGTATAAATTCAGCCTCATAAGTGTGAAGAAATAGATCAGCAAGTAAAGGAGCACAATTTGTTCCCATTGGAATGTCGACAGTTTGTTGAAAAACACGTCCACCACACTAGACAAATATGTTGTCGATTAAAAATTCCAGCATTTTGTAAACATCTTCCTCTGTATATTTGGAAGATGATTTGGAATTATTTCCTACAAAGTATGAGGAATCTCTACCAAGAACTATACATTTCTATCTAGGTGTACCATCTTTTTTGGAAAAATACAACGATGTATAATGTTTTTAAGTCGGTATTTAACTGAGTATGGGGAATAGAAGTATACAGTGTTGAAAAATCATAGGTCTTGAACTGATGTAAATGTTCATTTGACAAACGCATTGCCCTATACTTTCTCCCAATGCATGAATGAATCAAATTCTTAGCAGAAAGGCGGGACTTTTCATGGAAGAGATGAAAAGGTCGAATTAAAAGTTTCGGTTTTGAAATGTAAATAAAAACTACAATGTAATTGAATATAAGCAATATGTTCAATATTAAAATCTTAAAATATGCTATTGTTGTCATATATATGTAATTCTATAATAACGGAATGTAATGTGGATTGTATGGGGAAGGGGGATTTTTAAATGATACATTGAGAAATGTTAATGGAAAGTGTAGCTCGAAAAGGTTTACTGTAATATTTTTTTCTGTCTCGAATTCTAATCTTCTGTACTTTTTTTAAATTATAACCAGGTCGAATTCTAGACCAAAGTTTATTTTGGTTTCTTCGAGGTATAACATGATAAGGGCTATTTTAAGTACGGTTAATTTCGTAAATGTAGAATAACGTCGTCATTTACTCATGAAAATTTACTTATATAAAGAATACATACTACCAAACTTGTATAGTGTTCTGTACTGTTAACACCAAAATGAAGTTTGTTTTTCTTTGTTTGGCCTTAGTTGTTGGTATGTATTATATATACATTTAATTATTGTGTTAATTCTACTTTTTAATACATAACATTAAAGTTTTAAGGGTATAGATTATTTATGTTAAAAAATACTTCATGCTTTTTTTATATTGGTTAGTAAGTAGAAGCTTACGCTTCTCTTTTGATGTAAAAAAGATCGTGAACAATCAAAACATCTTAAAACAATTAATGAGCAACTCGGCGGGTGTTTCTAGAAAAGTAGAGGACGCTTACCCTACCGGTGCACCTGGTCCATGCTCCCAGTTTTTAGTGGGGTCCGAGGTGCTCACTTGCTTTTTTTACTTTGTATGTTTGATTGTAGTTACTTTATGTTCTTTGTTGTGTACGTTTGTTTCCCATGTCTGGTCTTTGTCCCTGGATTGCATTCTTTTGATTACCGCTATAAACCCGGTTCCCTTGATTTCTCCTTAACAAACTGAACATAATGACACAATGAAAGTACATAAGTTTACCTTTACATAATTCTGATGCTTTGAAATCGTATATAAAATTTATATTTTAGTTCCCCAACGTCAATTTGTAGTTGGGTACATGTTTTACTCACTTGTTTTATTATTGCTCATTCTTCTAATTTATGTCTTGTCCACGAGTGTTCTCAGATATGGCTTAATGTATCAGAAACAAACTTGACACATAATAAACCATTATATCAACATATACAAAAACAGGTTTTGAAATGCGGACGCCATTTAAAATGGACCACCGTTAAATATTTTAAACAATCGTCTCAAAGAACAAAAACTGTACAAGAAAGGTTAATGGACAATGGTAAAATGTTTAAAATAGCAAACACCGATTTGACGATAACCGGTATACAAAGTGGCAAAAACAAAACTTTCATAAAAATTTTGTGTCCATAATACAAATATATTTTTAAAGCTATGCTATATAAACAAAGTATTTTTTTTTATATTTTATGTAGCCATCTCTGCTGAATCATGTAATAACCAAAACGATTGTACTGTGACTAAATGCCAAGATGGCTGGAATCTCCATTGCATTGATAGTGCTTGTACCTGCACAAGTCATCAAGGCACCAGTAAGAAAATTAAAGAGCATTCAATACGCGTATGCCCGACATTTGACGAACGTGCTACATACAATGTAATATAGTTGTCCGTTTTTCTTTCAAAAATACACGTAACATATTAATTAAATATTTATCTTTTTTTTTCATTAAATACAGGACGTATCTGCCATTGAACTTAAACAAATATAAATCAATCAATCAATTTCATGTCAAACAATTTGTAGGAGAATCATACTGATAAATAATCTACACCAAAACGACACTTTTAATTTTCCTATTCAAAAACATGCAAATTAATTTGACTTTAATCTAAATTAGGAGGTGCGCGCTGGAAATAGATAATACGGAATGTGTGAAAAATAAAATCTATTACATTTCATTCAGTATTGTAAGAGGAGTACTGGATGAGAGATGGGTACACCTCTGCATAATGGAAGGAAAGAAGTAAGAACGAAATAAAAAATGGGCGGAAAGAATGAAAGAATGGAGGACTGACACCTATATCACTATATACCCACAGTCAAAGGGTTTTACAGAAAACTTATTACAAATTTGATTAAGTCCCATGATATCTTATTAACTGGAACTGATATTGCAATATATATGATTGTAGTTTTTTAAACATAGAAAAATCTTTTTCATCTGTTTTGTATTTTAGCGTGCAGACATCAAGATGATTGTTCATGCAACCATGGACGTCCACATTGTATCAACGGCCATTGCCACTGCACAGGACATTAAATTTGCCACTCAATAAAATAAGCATCTGTTTGATTTTGTCTGTGTTTCTGCTAGTTAAGGGCGAATACAATCCAATAACCTAGCCTATATATCGTCACCTGTATCTGCATTCATACATCTACGCTCGTAATTTCACACTTACCTTCCACAGGTTGTGAACTTGGTTTGACAATTCTTCAACCTATGTACTAGCGGTCGGGTTTCGAATACAAGTTAATCGAGAGTTCATAAATCGAAAAAAAGTTTGTAATATTTGGTTTTCTTACAACCATGTAAGTACAAGTGATGGCATCTCATTTCATATGTATTGCCTCTGAACATTTCAAAGGCAGATATCCCTGTCAAATACCTCAATATCTTGCTTGAAGTTTTTAGTGGAGTCTGGATTGCAGTTGTTTCTTTGTCTGTTGAATTTTAGTTATTCCATGTTCATTGTTGTTTGTGTCTTTTTCCTCCCATTTGCTATCCTTGGATTTTATTTTTTTATTTCAAATTGAACCCTTGTTCTGTTGATTTACATACAGTGTTGCAGAGATAAAATAGTGATCATTTCAAAGTAATGAAAAGACAACTAAATTTCTAAATGACGGCGCATATTTTTATCATGACATGGACGGGTTTGCAACAATCGTTATCAAGAGGGTCAGAACGATTTGGGAACATGTGGACGATTTTCAGTCATATAATAAAAAAAATGTGCATGTCCTAGTGCCGAGATTATGAGCATGTCGAGGCAAAGGGGATGATTTCAAATGAATTATGTAATGATACATTATACATGTTACCAAGTGAGTATAAACCGGTAATAATCTAGCAATAAAGATGCAAATCCGCGAAACGTGTCAATCACTATTGTAAACATTGTTAAACATGACGATGAATTCTATTCCACTGTAAAATAAGACAAAAGATTTGAGAAATTTAAGGGAAAATGAATTTAGGAAATTGATAAATTGTCAGTAAATTTGTAATTCATAATTTGTCACAGTTTTACAGTAAAAGTATTTGCCACTTTTTTGCTCCTTCGGAGTATTTCTTGCATTGTGAACATTTGAAGCATTTCACTATTACAATCAAAAGAAAGACTAAATGTTTGGACAGATGTACAAATTAAGAAAAAAAAAAAGTAAATAGAATTGTAGATCCTGTTCTAAATGTGTGACTGTATGTATGTATTTTTGGTATTAACCTAATGTATGTGTTTAATGCAACTTGTGCAAAAACGTATGATTTTTTTCACGCGTTGCGGGCAATTATTAAGAAAATACTTATGACAATAGAATAGGTACAGTATATGTATTATTTAAATTTCGAATTCATTGACATAAGTGGGGATGGAGAACGGGAAGATGGGGAATGGGCGATGGGAAATTGTGATAGTGTATAGTGGTGTGCGAATTGTGAATGAATTTTTTAAACTGTTATACCTTTTGAAAATTGTATTGCATTTAATTAGAATAAGCAGTTTATATGTTATAAATATGTTTGATTGAACATGATAAAGTAGAGTAGGTGTTTATGGGTCTTATTGGCCTAAAATACTACTGAAAATTATTTATAAAGTGTTAAAAGATTTATTTTTGAATTTAGAGATATAAATCCATTACAAATCATAAAACTTTAAGACTTCGGATAATTCCTGTATTAAATGGACAAAATGATTGTTTGAATTTAACAATGCTTTCAATTTTGTACTCTTTTGGTCAGGAAACAGATTTATATAAAGTCAATGTATTCATCAGTACATAGTTTATCATATTTGAATATATAAAATTGCTACAATAAGTACATACATGTATGACCGAAAAAAATCTGTATTTGTTCAATAACGTATAATTGTGGCTCCATTTTGAGTTCATTACATAATAAGTTTCCTTATATCTATATTTGTTTCTATGTTATGAATAATTACTATCTTATTACATACAACAAAGCAGATATTTTTAGGCAATGTTCATAACTTAATGCTCCTACACGTTTGTTGACGTAATAATTTGATAAAGATGAATGCGATAGAGGTTTCGTTGGGAATCTATGGGAAAAGGGGATGGGGACAATGGAAAAGCGTTTAAGGGTTTAACAGGGAAGTTAATACAATCCTACAGCTGTAATAAGGCAGCTTAAAATATATAAATAAGATCAAAAGAATGTAATCCAGGGACAAAGACCAGACATGGGAAACATACATATACAACAAAGAACATAAAGTAACTAAAATCACACATACAAAGTAACAAAAGCAAATGAGCAACTCGGACTCCACTAAAAACTGGGAGCATGGACCATGTGCACCGGTTGGGTAAGCGTCCTCTGCTTTTCAAGAAACATCCGCCGAGTTGCTTATAGAAAAGTCAAGTCCGGGGTAGACGAAAGAGGAAAGGAAAAATATGACACATTGAACGAACCAGTTTTCTCATGGCGCAGATGGATACACCGTAACGATCCAGGAGTTCATGATGACGACTATAAAACCTCTGTAGTGATGACTTAAATCTTGTAGCAACATAACCTTGTCCCAAAAGCCTATTTGTTAGGATACTAGCGCGATAAAAAAAAGTTTGCGTAGTTTTGGCAAGTTCTGGTATAATTTTTAGGCAATATTCATAGCCTAGTGACATATAATTGTAACTCCATTTTGATTTATAACTTTGAATATTCTATCAGGCTTCAATTTAAAAAGATGTGTAAATACGATTATAAAATTAGGGCGCAGAACTATTTAAGAATTATACAAAAAAAACAAAATTCCGACAACTATGTACCAAGGCTTCAACATATTTTACATTCTAAAACCTCTCGCAAATACCTGTTATGACACGATCCAACATCTAATAATCTGTAATTAGGACGATATGAAATTTCTGGACAGGTGTATGGGAAATCAAAATGTGTTCACTGATTACGACATTTTCACGTCACCTTCATGGCATTATATAATGAACCTATAGTTACATTCTGTGTATTTTTTTCAAAATTTGTGAAGGCTTGCAGACCATAATCATGAAGCTTATCATATTTTGTCTTACACTAATTGTTTGTGAGTATTTTGTTTACTTTTTTAATTTTGTTTACTATTAATTTTTATTTTTAAATTGCCATAGTTAAAAAAATTATTTAACAGAAAAACTTGTCCGACTGGTATGTACATCAATTTTAGCAACTGTTTTACATATTTTGTTAGGCATAAGCGCTGAAAAATGTAATATGAAGACTGACTGTACGGTTACAGCATGTTCTGCTCAATTTGAACTTCACTGTATTGACAACGCTTGTACCTGTACCAGTAACGAGGGAAACAGTGAGTATCGATACTTTCCGACGCCTTTTTTTTCGAAAAAAGTTTCAAACTGAACATTCCCCTACAAAATATACGTAGAAACTAGCCTTTGTCAGATTTGATCAATATCATCAAAAACAAAGGCATCAGAAAACGCTTCTGTATATGACAAGAACAAGGCGAAACAAAAAAACACATAGCTGATAAACATGTGCAATGCAGATAACTAAATAGAGCGTGAAATCATATCAAACACATCCAGTGGATGGTGTTGATTCATGTAAAATAAATTGGACTATGTGACCAGAAATGATTCGAGAGTGAATATCATCTACTTAAAATTCCTGGACTTCTAATAAATTATTAAAATATTCTTTAACTAATATTTACAAGAAAAAATAAAAGTTTTATTAAACATAAAGTTGAAAACGCAAACGAAATGTGAAATTTTCATTTAAACACGAGCATTTTCTGATAGAAATCGTCGAATATAAAACTTGTTAATTGTAAACTTTGACCCCAGAATATTTAACATATTATTTATTATGTTTAGAATCTTCACATCATTAGCATATAAAGAAATTGAATTGATCCTTGGAAGATCTTGCAAATTAACCTTTAATACTGTCTTGTTTTACTTGCAGCATGCACTTCTCAGAACGATTGCTCATGTGATCATGGCAACCCACATTGTGTTGACGGAGCCTGTCATTGTTCTCATCATCATAATCATAATCAGGGTAACTGAAAAAAATAAAATTATGTTATGAAAATGTGGTGTTCTAGATTATTTTGTGCAGCAACAGCAGAAATTAACAAAAAAGCGATAAAGATGAGGATGCTTATACACATATTCGGAAAAGGGAGTCCAAAAAAAGGTTCCATCGCCGAAACCGTCACTTCACTAAAACTAGTCCTTAACACAGTTGGATTCATCAATAAATCATATCAGATATATGTTTTACGTTGTTCTAACAAAAACACCAAAAAACAAAACAAAACAAAACAAAACAAAACACAAAAAACAAAAACAAACAAAAAAAAAGCTAAAAATTATCAGATAATTGGCATAGAAGACAAAGAAACTGTATAATAGTATTTTACATATATACAGTTTTAAGTCTAATTTAGCTACTGCTCTCAGGTAGAAAATAAGAGTAACAACAAAGTATCGAGCATTAATCCGTTCCATAGTCAAGTCCAAAACTAATCCGACACTTAAACAAGATACTTTACGGCTTAAGCAGCCGGAACCGCAATGGTACTGACTTGGTATAAACATGTCATACGAAATGGTGGGTTGAATTTAGATTTTACGGCATGATTATACCGATGCAGATTAATTAGCATGTGCATATTATTGCGTCACAACAGATTAATTAGCGGTCATATCAGAGCAGAAATTGTAAAAAAAAAGAATAAGGGTTTTGTAAATTTATGTCAAGAATGTTTTATGATCCGGGCTTTCTTTAGTTGAAAATACTGAAAACCGAAAACCTGCATTAATATTTTGTACGGTTGCTAATTTTGAAATAACTACGTCTCATTTCTTGTATTGCACGTGGTAGACCCCATCGGTGATAGATTTGGCACCCTATCTCGATAGTGTTGGTTTTAAGAACTTCTCGTATACAGTTAGATTTTTTATTAAGATCTTACTATATATTTAATTCTAATACTACTGCTGTTGAAAAGAGTTTTTATATTTTACTTAAGTAGCAGTCCGCCTAAGAATCATGCAGTGGGTGATTTGTCAATGTCAGATATTTTATCCAAATTGACTTTAAATTAATGGGATATATTGGAAAAACACTAAATAGAATGAAAAATAAATATTATGTAATTGTATATATCCAATGGTGCACATTTGTCAAACTACATACTTATATTAATAAATTGTGACTTCCGGAAAACAATTTACAATAAAGTACAAAGCAACCTGGTTGGTTTAGATCTAGTTACCATAGCAACCAAAATTCTTAATTTTTGACATTTTGAAATATACGGAATTAGGCTATGTTCAGACTTGTTTTGCCAGCACTAAAAATATTATATTACCCATATGTATGCATTGATCTATGGCTAGACCTCTCCACTGAAACATATCAAAAATAAAAATACGTAACCTATATTTGTTTTTTTTTTTTTTTGTTTTTTTGTTTTTTGTTTTTTTTTTTTGCTCATCTGGACCAATAAAGACTTTTTTTTCTTAATGCTTTTCATACTAACATTGTTCTCAGATCATAACTTTTTTGTTTTTCTTAGTCTTCTAATATTTGGTATGTTGGTACACCCTCTTAGTGCAGAGTGTTACGTACCAATATTGGTGACCCTTTTTCTTGACCTTTCACCTCAAGGTCATATAATATAAAGTATTTAGCAAAATACCATGCAAAACTTTGTCTTGGCCATAACGTTTTTTTGTCTTTTTCCCCAAATATCTGATATTTAGTATGTAAGTAAATCAAATTAAGGTAGAGTGTAATGTTCTAGATAGGATGACCTTTGACCTTAACCTCTGAATACAAGTTCAGATGACATACAAAATTTTGGCCAAATACCATACAAAATTTTGTCTGGGCCATATTTTTTTTACCTAGACTTCTAATATTTGATATGATGATAACATACTAATTCATGACTTATTGTTAATGAGGACGGATGTCGTATGACTGATACTTTTTTTTATTAATTAATTTCTGTATATTGAGAGAATTCAATTAGACCTCAGAATAATATTTCTTGTTGTTTGTTGATCTTCTTTTGACATGATATCCTATTTCCATTTGTTATAGTTCATGTTTGACTGAAATGCACATCTTCTTATCAAAATGTCTCAGATTACATTCTTTTGATTTCCGCTAGAATCTTGGTTCCATTGATCAATCTTATAAATATGAACATGTAGATTATTTTTTATAGAACATTTAAAAATGGTCTATAATTGTGTTGTTTAACATAATGTCACAATACTGTGACTTACTCAACATGGAATTTAGTGGCAGAAATTTAGATAAGAACAATTGAAAAATCAACATTTATAAATATATGATAGGAATATTATACATGGATAACTAGAGACTCAAGAGAGCCTGAATCGGTCACTTGGTTTACAATTTGCTTATTAGAAAAACTTGACAATGAGACAGGCTAAGTTAAAATTAACTGAATAGTCAAAATGCTGGAAATGCTTTTGAAGGCCTTTTATGACCTGAACCAGACTTTTGCTGAAGGCAACAGTTTTTTTAATTATTAAACAAAACTGTCTGTCGACCCCTATGTTCCGTTTTTAGTATAGGCAGCCATATATATTCATGGATTAAAAATAACAAGTCATTTCGATCACAAATACACTAAAGAACTAATAATCCTTATTTCCATTAAATGATCTTAAATGATTTTTCAAAGTTGTACATGTCATGCGAAAAAAATAGAATTGTTTCAGGTAAAATAACTCCTACATTAGTATACGAATCGTTTCGAAAATTTCAAAATTGGTCTTTCTTATGATGCTGAACAATATCACTCCTACAATTTTTTAATTATTTGCAAAAAATGCCTTCTGACTTCCATTTTCAATTTTTAGTAATGGTAGTCATGTTTTTCTCATGGATTAAAAGTACCAACAGTCATATTATGTGGGATATCCTAAGGAACAAATACTTCAACTTCCATTGAATAATGTACAATGGTTTTAGAGAGGATTTACGAAGTTCCTCATGCAAAAACTGGCAAAAACTGTTTAAGGGGCTTTAACTTCTGAATCAAATGATAAATTGTTTTGAAAGTTCGGCATAGGTCTGTCTCATTAGGCTGAACGATATTACTCTGCAAGAATTTTGCTAAGGGCAACAACCTTTGAGTTGTTTGCAAAAATTTTCTTCTGACTCCTATGTTATATTTTTAGTAACAAAGATTATGTTTTTTTCATGGATCAAAAATCCCAATTGTCATTTTGTGTGGAATACCCTACGAAACAGTTATGCAAACTCTAATTGAATTCACTACAATGTTTTTTTTTTTTTTTGAAGATTATTTTCAAAGATGTACATAAAAAGAATGCCACAAAATCTGTTTCAGGGGTCATAACTCCTTCATCGGTTGTCAATACCGTTTTCAGAATTTCGGCACAGGTCTGTCTCTTGATGCTGAACAATATTATCTCCAATCAGAATTTCGCTAAACGCAACGGTTTTTGAATTATCTGCGCAAAATGCCTTTAGACCCATATTTTCTATTTTAGTAACGATGGCTATGTTTTTTCACGGTTCCCAACGGTCATTTTGTGAATAATTCTCTAGAGGTGTAGATTTTCGAAAATTCGTCGACGATAAAGGATGCCAAGTGATGGCTAAAGCTTACTTGGCTTTTGGCATTTAAGAATCAATTTTATAATTAGAAAATGCGAACTACTTTTTTACAATATAGTCAACAAGTTTCTACTTATCATTGCTCATACATGAGATCTGAAGTAAATTTTAACAAAGTAAAAGAAATATAGATACTGCCCTTTCATTTGGATGCTGATTCGCTATCCTTAATGCATTAGTATATAACTTTAGTTATATGATCATGCCTTTTATATTGATTGAGGTACATGTATGATACGAGAAGCACTAAATTTTGATGAAATTTTGTAACGGTGAAAACACATCGTAAACGTTTATAGAAGTATTTTAAATCGGTAACCCTTGGTTCTAAAGCTTTCCTGTGAGGAATTTGTTGTGTAAAATAAAATCTGACAGTTTATTACAAATACGAGCTAAACAGATCAGTTATAAATGTTAATGCCGTATGAGGGTGCTCTGGGAATATCACAGTCTAGAAAATAAACAATATGAAAGTTGATATTGTCTTGTCTGTTTGTATATATCAGAACTTAGGATAATACTTATACCCTAATCCCATTGAAATATATTTGAATAGCATTCAAAAACCATTTTATTTGTGAACATTTATTTCCCATTTAAGGAAACTAGCACGAGAACTGGCTTAATTTGTGCATACAATAACATGCCGTTTATATGATAAACACAATATAAAGAATTAGGTTATTGTGACCTATATTTTTTGCCTTAGCAAATCTGTTCAGATACTTTGGTTTAGTCTTAATTCTTATGTATCAGAAATGTATTACAATTGATACCTGGTCAGTCAATAGATCTTAGTAATCACAACCAGGTTCACTATGAATTTGACTATCTTCGGATTAGGAAGTTGATGAAGAAGTGATGGAAAATCTACGTGCATGTTTATATCTGTGTTCCACCCTAGTTGAATAGATAAAAATATATAGAGGAATATGTCAAAGAAAACAAAAATCTAATTCTTTGGTAACAATATCATGATTTAGTACTTTTGGTATCATACCTCATTAAATATAAAAGGTAGGATCGTATAACTTAAGTTATGTACTGATGCATCAAGGATCGTGAATTATCTTCCAGGCAAAAGTGAACTATCTGCAACCTCTATTTTACATTTCATTGACTATGTTCAAGTTTACATCTGACCTCATGTTTGGGCAATAAATAAGTAGAAGGATAATGTAACTGTATCATATCTTGTAAAGCTCATATTGTCTATATTGCAATTGATTCTAATGTGCCACTACGAGATGAAATATGTAATTGTTGATTTCTACTAGAATTCTAGTTCCATTGATTACTCTTTCCTATGGTTTATTCATAGTTTCTGAAATGCTACACACCAAAATACACTACTCCACGCATCACCATGTTGGATACTCGAGTGAATTTGTTCGTAAGATAAATACATGTAGAAGGATCCAAATAAAAAAGAAATTAGAGTGTTAAATCAGGCAATAGAAAATATTGCAACAAAGTTAAATTTAAAAAGATGTATTTGAAATGATTTGTCAGGTGTAAGAAAAGATTGCAACAAAATAAAATTTAAAAAAAGATTTTTGAAAATTATTTTTCAGGCATTAAAAAAGACTGTGACAAAGTAAAATTAAAAAAAATATTTTTTTGAGAAAAGTAACAATAACAACAGATGCCTACAAAAGACACAAAGTGATGGCACTAGCTTACACTGACCTATGTCTCAGGTGAGCTTAAAATATACTACAAGAAAAGAAACCTCTATCTTCTAACTAAATTCTGATCAAGAATGGTAGTTTCAAACTCCAAACTTTAATTTCTTTAAGTTTTAATTAATCTAAAATAAAAATCATCTGAGTGGAACGAAACGTAAACTTGACTTGTAACTTATCATGGTGAACTTAAACCCAAAATTTATGTCAATATCTGCAACTGCTTCAAAAAAAGTCCGGAAAACTGAAGATGAACTGATGGACAGACGGACGGGTTAAAAGTATACCCTGCGCAACTTCGAAGCTCACCAGAGTTCTTCTCCTTTAAAATTTAGAGAACATATTGTTTATAACAGAATGATGTTTAAATAATTATTAACCCTGCTACTTGGGGTTAAGCATAATAAGGTAATAAAGGACAAGTGCTTCTTTACATTTATGACATACTACGAGGTGAAATAGTGCATGAAATGAATCATTAACCTAAGCCAAAATTTTGCATGTCATTTGACAATAAGGTCAAAGGTCATGTTCAAAAATCACACACCTTGGTACAAGACGTTTCGCCTTAGCATGAAATAGCCACATACCTAATGTCAGATATCTAAGTAAAATGACAAAAAAAGTTATGGCGAAGACAAAACTTTGGGGGTTATTTAGCCACAATTTGTATGTTGTTTGACTTGAGGTTACAGGTTGAGGTCAAATGTCACCTACTCTGGTACGTGACACTCCACCCTGAGAGGATACCAACATACCAAATATTAGGAGTCTGGGTCAAAAGACAAAACAGTTATGGTCTGAGGTCAAAGGTAAAGTTTAAATGTTAACCACTCTAGTACGTGACGCCTCGACTTCAAGAAATGTAACCCCGTACCAAATATCAGGTGTCTAAGTAAAAAGACCAAACAAATTATGGCCCAAACAACATTTTGTATTGTATTTGGTTTGAATCAAAGGTCAGGGTCAAAAATCATCCTATCTAGAAAATTACACTCTATCGTAATGTGATTTGCTTACATACCAAAAAGCAATAAAAATATTAAAAAGACATAAGACATTTTTTTATAGGCTGTAATAAAACTCTACCTCAATTTACACCAGGCAATGCATACACATACAAAATGTGTCCGTTCAAAGGCCTAGTGAAAGTTTGGCTTGTTTGGTATTGAAGAAATCTCAATGTTATTTGAATTTTTTTCCTACCCTTAACATAAATAATGAAAAATTCTTCAGAAATAGAAATATAAATTTTTCATCATACAACTTTTTTGTAGTATAACGATGTAGTTAAAAATTACGATTGACCATTAGGAAGAACTTATACATGCACATTAAAATACATAAACACTTTTAGATATTAATCAATTTTAGAAGAAGCATGATTGAGATTAATTAGCCAGGCCTGGCTGCATTTTTCTTTTTTTGTTTTTTTGTAAATACCTGAAGAGCATACAACATAAGTAAATTTGATATTGAAATTTGATATTACAAATAGGTAAACATTGTTCATGATGTACTAAAAATATTTTCGAATTAACATAAGTTAGAGCGAACCTATTCAAAATGTGTATAAAATTTAAAACCGTAACATTGGAATATTCCGCAGTACACCACATGGCGATTAGTGAATCCCTATTTATGAGACAATTTACATCAGGACGTAAAGGTCTGGTAAGATAAAGACAGTAAAAGTTCAACGATATCAGACCTTTCAGACCTTTTAGAAAATGTCATTAAAACCTGTTTTCGACCTACAATTTCCACATAAAGTTTATAAAATTAGATTGATTTAAAGATTGAAAGAAACTAACTCTAGAAAAATAAAACATTTCTGCATATAGAACAAAGCATGAGTTTACTGAAATAACATTGAATTGGAACGTATTATATTCCTTGAGTTGTTCCTCTAATTCTATTTCAAGCGATTTTATTGGTTAAAAAGCACATATCCAATAACATGAATAAGATGTTTGTTTTTAGCTGGAACCGAATGGACTACGTCAAGATTTGTCTGATTTTTTGTATGGTGTTAGATTAAACAAGGTATCATCGAAATATGAATGAGAAAAAACGAATTCACGGTTTTTCGGTTTCGTTGATGAAAACGCATATTTTAACTCACCTGAATAAAGAGAAAGTTAGAGTTTGTTAATATCCATAACATTTAATTGTCAACCTTATATGTGGAGATCCTTCTTTTTATTTGAGTAAAATTAAGTGATCTTAGACTTGTTTTAAGGACACTTCAGATGGTAAAATTGTCTCAAAGTTGATAATTGTCAACATCTTTATCTTATGATTAAGTATTATCTTAAACCAAGAAAGAAAGTACATCCAGTTGGGATTGAGATTGGACGGCTTATAACTATGTGTAAAGCACAAAATATATCCTAAATAGAACAACACATAACACCACGGGGTAAACACGAGGTTACAATAAGGTCTTTAATAGAAGTAAACACACCATATTCATAAGCTCTGAAGATTTTGATAAAAAGAGTAATGCTTTCATGTTCACTAAATAATGGTAATACCACATAGTTCACAACAATACCGTAATGACCAACGACTCCTGTTTTTGGGAATCCGCACAAAACCTGCAGTGGAATTAAACCAGTGGTTGTAAGGCCTTTAGAAGTCCTTTTTGGTATATTAAACTTGTCCAACCGTGGTTTCATTG
Organism: Perna viridis; assembly: GCA_037379345.1. Classification (NCBI taxonomy): domain Eukaryota; kingdom Metazoa; phylum Mollusca; class Bivalvia; order Mytilida; family Mytilidae; genus Perna; species Perna viridis. The sequence continues at coordinate 12,929,315 of CM074524.1, forward strand.
CAAACAAATGTCGGTTTTCCTTTCCTCTTTTGACTACCCCAACTTGACTTTTTATGAGCAACTCGGAGGGTGTTTCTAGAAAAGCGGAAGACGCTTACCCTACCGGTGCCCTGGTCCATGCTCCCAGTTTTTAGTGGAGTCCGAGTTGCTCATTAGATTTTGTTACTTTGTATGTATGATTATAGTTACTATATTTTCTTTCTTGTGTGTGTCTGTTTTTCATGTCTGGTCTTTGTCCCTGGATTACATTCTTTTGATTACCGCTATAACCTTGGTTCCATTGATTTAATCACAATTATTGGTTTGGGAATTTACAATTGCACAATAAATCAATATCATATAAAAAAAAAACAAAAGTAAAAAATAATACAAGATGAAACTAATATAAATGGGAACATTACCGAAAATTGCAACTCCAAACTTCGGTAGGTACAAATAGGGGTCATATATAGATTAATATACGACAGGAGGACAACATACGAAGAACGAATAAGATCACATAATTAAATTAACGACAAAGGTATGTACGCAAAATAATCGTCAAGCTAAATTACTCAAGCAATAAATCAAAAGAAAATGTACATTTTCTTTAAATTCAAGCACTGCAAATGCCTTTTTATGAAGAATACACTTAAGAAAGGTAACCCCAACTATCTAAAAAAAAACGATATGACGTGATTTTGCATCAAGATATGAATTAACTACTCTATATATTTCATTTATGACTAAACAGGACTTATCTAAATAGTACATGTATATCTTGTTCGTTTATCAAGTACGATAAATATTCCGAAAATACTCTGAAATAAGTCGAGTATATTTTCAGAATGTGAACCCGCAAAGTATTCATTACAAAATTAAATACTATTTTTAGATACAGTGTAGTCTGTATACATGTGACCCTATATTTAAGTTTTTTTAAATACCAAATTTTCTGTTACACATGGAGTGGGATGGATTCTAATTGCTACTCCTGCAGCTATCAGAAAATATATATCAATTGCGCATCTTATTAATCAGTAATTTCCCTTCTTAATAGACAAGACTAAAATCTGGATTTTACTGTTATGGCCATTCGAACTTTATATCGGAGAGGCAAAATTCGTTCGATAAGATTTCGTGATTTCCAGTCACTTATCTGGGTTGTATATATCAGCTGTCTTTCCCGGTCTCTAAGTACATTATAAGATCCAAGCACAGGAAAGTAACAAAAATGAAGGTCTTAATTGTGTGTCTTTGCCTCTTCGTGGGTAAGTTTGTTTTGTTTGTTTGATTGTTGTTTTTTGGGGGTCTTTGATTTTAGTGTCAGTGGGGGAGGGGTCCTTTGATGTAAAATCTCTCGGAGAAGTCCTATTTTCTCTGGGTTTGTTAACAGATGTAGATCTGTGGACGCCATTTTGCATCATTATCGTTAAATGAAATCGGCAGTAGTGCGTTCGTTAATTGTTAAGTTATATTCCACAGTAATGTCATTGATTGTCAAGGCCAACCTTCGTTACACTCAATGTTTTAAGTTTACGGTACAAAGTTTACACAGTTTCACAGAACAACCTAGGGTTTGTCTTAATGTGCGTGTTATCAAACCTTTAATATAAAAACGTCTCAAATTGTTTGTTATATCATGTGTTTCGTTAGTTTTAAAATGTTGAATTGAATGCCTTTGCTGAACTTGACAAAAAGAATAATCACAATTAGATATTTCATTACTCTATGATAGCAGACTTTCGTTTTTTCTCAAAACAACCTCTATATACAGCGTTTTTGAAATTGTCAGACTGCATTAATTCAAGCAGCTTCCCTTGACTGACGATTTCGTCGGTTTCGGATAAAACCACTCATTTTGCCTACGTTGTTTGTGGGTGTTGGGGGGATTGAAGCTGCCTACATTGTTCCGAACGTAAGACGTTATATCTAAGCAGGGTCTGCAAAATCATTTTGAAGTGAAAATATGACTGAATCTTGTTGTGGTTAGTTCGATCTCGTATGTATATTCTGCAATTTACAAATAAATCAATACTTGTAGCTGTTATGAGTGAGAAATGTACCAGCAAGGATCAGTGTAAAGTAACACAATGCGAGCCTGGATACGGAATGCACTGCATTGACAATATTTGTACATGCACCATAGGATCTGATCAAAGTAAGAATACATTTACCAAATGCTCCGTTGGTGTAATATCTATTTTGGCAGATTTATTTTGGACTTGACTTGGTTTTGAATCGGAATAATGTTCAGTAACTTTGGTGTTACCCTTATTTACAGTACAATAGTGTGTAATTTGTAAAAGCAGCTTACACTAGTGCAAAGGTACTTTTATTCGCGGATTCCAATTTTAGTGGTTAAGGGAAAAGTTATCAGTTCGTATGTTATATAATCATGGATTTGACAACTATCATACAAACGAATTGGAAAACCTTTCAATTAGGAACCAGATTTCGTGGTTTAGCAAAGTCTAGAGACCCACGAAAATCGGAACCTCACAAACAGGAATACTTTCACAGTATATGCTTTCATTGGCTCTTCTCTTTTGAGCTGAAAATTTTATTCAACCATTTCTACCTCTTTTCCAAACACACACCTAAACATACAGAAACTTGCACTTATCAATGAAACTAAATGGTTTCCTAATTGCTTTAGAATATTGGTAGAGGAACCTGTATTCTGGTATATGATATTTTATAAAACTGAGGTTGTTTTTTCTTTGATGTAGACTTTATGGGACATTATATTGAAAATTGAAAAAAAACATAAATATATATCTAATACAACTAGAAACATCATTGCAGTAAAATTCCTCAATCAATTTCCACCAATGGTTGAAAAGGTTCTTATATATTCATATTCATATTCAGGAATTTATTTTATTATACATTTCATGAATTTCATTTTCAAGAATAACCACAACAACTACTTCTCATCAGTCTCTAACCTTTGCTTAATAAACTGGAATTATTTTTAGTGTCACGTGTCATAGATATCAGAGGAAAGATTACAACATGTTTTCATTAGTGTGCCTTTTTCCATCATTTAAGCTTGCTTGCTGGTCAATTATATTTGTTTTCTCTTTTAAGCATGTGCAAATTTGAGTGATTGCCCGGACTGCAGAGACGGACGGAATAAGCATTGTATCGACGGCAAATGCTACTGTACCAGATTTTAAGCTCGATATTAAATATTGAAACTATATCCGTCTTACATGTTCATGTATGTTATGCCAAACAATCTGATCCAACAATACGGCCATTTTTTGTCATTGTAAATAATGGTTTTCATTGTCTAATATGCAAGAGAGGTAGATTCCTCTTACTGATATACATAAACTAGGTTAGAAGTTATGAAGTACATGTAACGTATTTCCAATACATTTATGGCGTAAACATCCCATTTCATGGGTTGCGGCAATAGGAAAGGGAATTGGGCATGGACAATGAGGCATAGTGAATTTGTATATATATATATGTGAATCTTTCTTTAACTCCGAAAATTAAGTTAAGCGATTTCGTCTTAAAAAGAAAGGAAACAAGACGCTAATCGCAATGCCGAGTTTAGGCGTTACGCATGTGTTATTGTCTATTTAACAACAAAGGTCGTTGATTTGTTTCAAATGTTACAGTCCTTAATCCGGTCAGTGCAACAATTTGACGGATCGATTATTGATTGATCGCTGACGGATCGATAACTAAAGACTGGTCCCTGATCTGATCGTAGTTTTGTAATGTAAAATTACGGATGATCTGTTCGTGTTAATTTCAATTTTGATGGAAGCGAATCAAATTAAATGTCATATCAAATTAACTTTTATTTTAAAATAATGAATCAATATTTTTTATTTCGTTAAAGATAGTAAATCATTTAAAAGGCAAATTTGTAAATCAATATCTGAATCGAAATTATTTACCTAATATCGGTCGCGTGATAAAAAATGAATCAGCGGTTTAATGGAACGGATTGAAGGATGCATGGATCAGTTCAGGTACACAACAATACATTTAGATATACAGTTGCATGTAGTGACACACTTTCTTACTGACCATTGATTTTCGTTGAACTTCAAATCATGCGTTTTCATATGTTTATTTATTTTTTATGCCATTTTTTACTTTATGTTTATGTGTCCTTTATTTGTTTGCTCCATATTATTGTCTATCATCAACACACAACTATTTGTACACAAACAACATGGCGATCTCCAGTAAATTACATGTTTTCATGGATAGTCATGATTGATTATTGTGATAATTACTATCACCGAAGGTTGCCTATATTTTATAAATACTTGGTGACTAAAGGTATCATGAATGGTGAATACTGCAAATATGTACACATATATATTACAAATTATACGACTATAAACGCTCCCTCTGCATTGGACGTTGTCTTTTTCCTCCTGTTAGTTGGAAATATACATCAAAACCCTGGTCCTATTGTGAATAGAAGCCCCATTCCCCATGGTACTTTGAATATTGTTCATGTTAATGCTTGTAGTTTGTTTCCAAAATTAGACTTATCTGACGCTGAGCTCTCTGATTATGATATAATAATGATATCTGAGACACACATAAAAGATGATAAAAAAAACTGATGAAATCCAAAAGCCGATTCGTATGGTCAGAAATAGGCATGGCGAAGGTGTCGCAATTTATGTTAAAAATAGCTTGCACATTTGTCAGAAACCAGAGTTTAAATACTCTGACCTTGAGATTATATGGGTAATCTAGACAATGGTAAAGATGTTTGCTTTGTTTTTCTGTGAAATTTCCAAAGCTGTCCACCGAGCTTGGCGCAGAGAGTTGTTATTTAAATTACAACAAATGGAAATCTTTTAGATTGGATTACGGACTATTTGATAATAATATTCATGATTATAACCTTAGACAGCACATCTCAAATGATCACATGAGGGTGCCTGCTTGTAACACCTAAGCATACTCCAACAGCTTTTCACCATCCACAATCAGGACCTGGCACCGCTTACCCGTATCAGCAAATTACTGTCCATCAGTTGATGTTTTAAGAATAGGTTTTCCTGCAAAAGCTCGAAGGCACCTGGCTACTTCAACATAGGTAACCGCAAAGAGAATATATAGCTCTGTCAGTTTAGGAATGAAGCAAGCAATCTTAATCAACATTTGTTTCTTCATCACTTCACTGATAACCAAAACTGTCCGCGCTGTAGGGACCACATTGAAAATAATCATCATTGCTTGTTATCTTGCAATTATTATGCTCATCACAGGAGGTCACTGCAGCCAGGCTGCTTGGACCTTAACATTATATTTAATTTGCCTAATCTACTATTTGGCAATGAAGTTCTGAATGATACCCAAAATGAACGAATTATGCTTGCAGTGCAAAGTTTCATAAAAATACCAACCTATTTCAGTAGGACCATATTATAGTTATACACTAAATAAATAGGTTGTTTTGTGTGCTTTTGCTGACAAACATTTATTTTTTTCCTTAAAATATTGATTTTATAAAAAAAAAATACTACTTTATTGATCAATTCATCAGCATTGAAAATGATTTATTTATCCTGCACTTTAATTTAATTGTTGCTAGATATTAAAAATCATTTCAAATGAATTCCATCTTAATGAATAGATCGGTGCATGATGTCTAGTAAACATAAAATATGCAAAAATACCTCTTCTGTCAAGATCAAATTAATAATTGTCAATCTTTGATTTTTATCCATCAATGTTTGCAAAGAAATGTATATTGATAATCTTCTAAACTAAAAAAAAAGAGTTCGATTTGAAAATATTGGAAAAGTTGTGCAGTTATTAAATGGGTTGGATGCAATAGACCAGAATATTTGTCCTGTGGTACTGAGAATGATCAAGTGTTCTCCTGAACGAGGCCAACGGCCAATGGGGAATATGTCAAAGAGACAACCATTTGACCAGGAATAGGAAATTGAACGCTATATGTTTATGAATTGGCAGACGAGAGTTACATCTACGTTTTTACACACGAGTTTTTTGTGTGTCAATGCCAATTCAATGAAGCGCTTAGAAAGCTTAGATAAAGGTCATTATGTGGTCAGTGCAATAGACTCCTCAATAGTACATCGACAGTGCAATAGATCGCCCTGTCCTTAATCAATTTTGAAAATAGAGAAAAATATGTGTATATTTAATAACAAGATAAATCTTATAATTAGGTAATTATATATATTAAACAGAGAATTACTACTATTATTATTTTTTTATTGAGTCAATTGTTAATTTAAATATAAATGTGCTTGAACATAATCATTATCAGTCAATGTACTGTTATATATAAAAAAAAGAGACCAAAAAAGACAAAAGTGAAATTAAAAACATATTCTACATTAGTAAACAACGCGTCATTTAGAACAGCCATGTTACGCTTACCGACACAAAGGGCCAACAAAACTGTTGTCGGGAGTTTCATTTTGCAAGCTATAAATCCCTTCCGGAGCACCTAGTCAATGCTCCCAGTTTTAGTGGAGTCCGAGTTGCTCATTTGCTTTTGTTACTTTGTATGTATGATTTAAGTTACTCTATATTCTTTATTGTGTATGTCTGTTTTCCATGTCTGGTCTTTGTCCCTGGATTACATTCTTTTGGTTACCGCTATAACCTTGGTTCCCTTGATTACTCTTTGATAAGAAACTGGTTCTGCAATCTGCGATCTTGTACATTATAGGTTACAATGCGTTAACTATTATAGTCACGATTTTTGCAAACGGTCACGGAAACAAACATTTGCAAGACAAGTAAACTTTTGCGCAGTTTGAAGTATGATAAGACTGTAAATACTTGACTGAAATAACACATCTGTTAGTGGGGTGCAGGGTTGAGGGCGAGAACACAACTAATATATACATTAAAAAAGATCATTCAAATAAGAATGGTCTAATATTAATACACCAGTTTTAAGCTTTAGCTATTTAGGTGTACATATATCAAGGATTTTATGTCATTAAAATAGCAGAAGTGCTAAAAGAACTTAACGTGTATGGCTAGTGTGACCTCCATAAGATCAGACATGTTATATTCGAGGAATACACGTGTTTTTGGAACTAGATGCTTAGTATTTAAGCACTTTTATAGGACACATACGTATCTATGCAATGATTTGATGCACAGAAGCTATAACCTGCCTTAACCCCTTGACACGTTCACGTGTTTCCCATTTTAGCGTATCTGATTAGTTTATCGTGCGTTTTCTGAACGTTTTGTAACGTTTGCACATCGTTTAGAGTAAAGTGAACGAAGAGACAATTTAATATGTCAGAATGCCGTTGTTTGTTATATTATGTATTATATGAACTTGTTATTGATATTTGATGGGAGTAATAAGATTAGAGAGTTCACTAGTCATTGTTTTACCTGAGGGTTCATGGTTCTATCCAGCTTAAGGGCTCCGGGATTTCAACATATTTTACCATTTTATCGTCATACTTTGTTAGTAGTAGATTGATTTATTATGTCCGTGTTTTTCCTACGTGAAAAGATATCTTAGAGTATGAAGCGTGCAGACATGCTGAAAATGACGCAAAACTTGCATGGTCAATGCAAGGGCAACACAAAGATAATATAGATAATGCATTACAGTAAGGTATGAAGCTTTTAATGTGAGTAAAAGACGACCCAATGTCGGTACCAAGGTCCTGCCAAGAAAGCCCACAAAGTACAGGATGACATACATGTAGAGCCTAATTCATAGTTTGAATGTCAATATTGGCATAAACCAGGTCACAATATTAGTAAATGTCGAAAAAAGACTATGGGACAAGAAGAATGCTATAAACCAAGCAAGAGGCAACCTATAGTTAAAAAAACAACCAAGTGAAACCAAGAGGTCCACAATAAACAAACCAGAGAAACTACTGAAAGCTAAAAGAGTGGGTCAACCTTCAGCAATGCAAAATGAAACTGGACCCATTTTATTTCAATTAAAAACTAATCATGAAGGAATGTTTGTTAAGTCCCGTTTACATGACATTCCTATATATTGTTTGATGGACACAGGTTCTACCATGAGTGTCTTAAATACCAATTTCTTTAAAGAAATTGCCTGAATGTGACATACCATACAAGGCTTAAGATGGCCGATGGCAGTTAAGTGACCCCTTTAAGTATAGTAATCTTACCTTTGACAATTGAAAATCAAATAATCACTCAACCCATTTTGATAGCTGAAGTTGAGACTCCTGCTGTACTTGATTTCATTACCACCAATGAATGTATTATTACATAAGACCAGTATACTTTACCTGCTATGAGTGAAATAAGTGTCAAATCTGAACGTATTTATGGCATCCCAGAAGGTACAAACACTATAATTGACAATACAACAGAATCACTCAAACGCAGAGGTTTAGTAGTTGTAAAAGCCCTTTATAAAACAAATTGTGATGACTTTCTAGATATTTTCAATGTCAGTGACAACATCAGATGTTACAACATAACTTCCATGACAGCTACTGCAGAAATTTTTCCTGGGAGTAGCATCATGAATGAAGTAGTAAAAACAAACTTAATGAGAATTATGCTGAAGTGTTCAATGACATTTAAGATAATTGTAAATCAAATCTTACCCAAGTACAGTACGAAAAAGTGCAAAGCTTTCTTGTAAAATATAAGGATGCATATCAAAGAGTAATCAAGGGAACCAAGGTTATAGCGTTAATCAAAAGAATGTAATCCAGGGACAAAGACCAGACATGGAAAACAGACATACACAACAAAGAACATAAAGTAACTAAAATCATACATACAAAGTAACAAAAGCAAATGAGCAACTCAGACTCCACTGAGCATGGACCAGGTGCACCGGCAGGGTAAGCATTCTCTGCTTTTCTAGAAACATCCGCCGAATTGCTCATAAAAAGTCTAGTCCGGGGTAGACAAACGAGGAAAGGACCCGTCTAATAAATCAGTTTTCATGGTGCGGAATAATACACCATAACGCTCCACGAGTTCAAGATGACGACCATAAAACTTCTGTAGTGATGTCTTTAATCTTGTAGCAAAATAATCTTATTCCAGAAGCCTATTTGTTAGAGTTCTAGGGCGATACAAAAATTCTGCGTAGTATGACATTCGTTTAACACAATTAGTTAAGCATGAAATTAATACGGGGAATGCTGCCTAATTTAAAAAAGCACCCAGACGTATACCTTGAGCACAAAGACAAGAAGTGGTGGCTGGAAAAGAAAAAAATATATATTACAGAACAATATAATTCAACCAAGCTTCTCACCCTGGTCAAGCCTATGTTAATAGTACGCAAACTTGATAACTCAATTCGAATCTGTATACTGTGACTGAAAAGGATTAGTACTCTTGATTTAGATAGCAGGTATTACCAGCGTGCTATGCATACTTAATAAGTACCCAAAACTGCTTTTGGGACTGCCCAAGGTTTATTACAGTTCACGAGTATGCCTTTAAGACTAACCAATGCAGGTGCTACATTAAACATCTCATAGAATGTATTCTTACAGGATTGCAATAGAAGATTTGCATTGCTTGCCTTGACGATATACTAGTATTCTCTCAAACCTTTCACAAACATGTAATAAGGTTACAAAAAGTTATTGATGCTTTCCATCAAGGTAAACTTAAAATCGTTCCTAAAAAGTGCAGTCTTTTTTTCCAAAGCGTGTTGCTTTTAGGGCATTTTGTTGACAGTAATGAAATTGCTCCTGGTCCTTCCAAAATTTCAGCAATAGAAAATTGGCCTACCCCTACCAGTAAAGGATATCATACTATAAGCGCTGTATTAAAGACTTTGCTTAGATAGCAAAGCCATTGCACGGGCTTCAAGATGAGAAACATGTCGCTTTCAAATGGGACTATTGAATATGTTTCGCTCAGAAAAGCACTTACCTCAAGTCCAGTACTCATATACCCGTCTTTCACAAGTAGGAGATGAGGACAAGGAACATGTATACGTAGTTGCTTACCATAGCAAGGAACTTTTTAACCATTTTCACCACTATGTATATGGTGTTCATTTTACCATTCGAACAGACCATGGGTCACTTACTGGGCTGTCTAACTTAAAACAAAACCTGAAGACCAGCTTTTTCAAAATATTAGGTATTTACCATTTTACTATAAAACATATAGTTTGTCTACTGCATTGGTTTGCACATGATTTGTCGAGACGACCATGTGGTCACTGTAGTCGCAGCGACTTGAACGAAGTCTCTAAACAGAAGCTACTTGTCAAAAAGCAAGCGCAGTAAGAACAATCGCTATTGCACAAATCAGAGCAATTAGAATACCTTCACCTTATGATACTGATAATTGTTCGTTGTCGAATAACTGACTGAAGGAGCTTGGGAATGCACAAACCAATGATTCAATTATAAACACTGTACGCATGTAGTTGAATGCAGGGTATTCTACATTTAAGTAAAATTCTCAAGACATACTAGAATGATTGGGACAGACTAGTTCTGATTGGAACCAAGTTTTGAATATACTCTGAATATAAAACCAGAAACAGTCCTTTTCGCCCCCAAAGTTCAGGCCTAGTAGAAAGGTTGATCTGTACCATTGAAGATATGCCTTCTCTAAAAACCAAAAAGACTGGGATCACTATCTACCACGTTTAATATTTGCATACCGGTCTACATTATATTACTTTTCCCTCCATGCCCGTTTTTTTACGTTTTTTGCGGGTGCGGCGCAGGCAACATAACTGAACTGAGGGGCGTGGCCATCCGATAACCGGCCAACAATTTCCATAGTTACCTTGGGCTGTAGGACGCCATATATAAACAAATGCGTAGTCTACAGAAGAAAAAGAACGTTGAAGAGGAGAAATACTAAAATAGTGAACATGTGTTCATTGTACATGGTCAATCTTTCAGATTTTCCATGTATATCTAATCATATAAAAATAATGACTGTATAAAATAACATATCAATCGAAAACACAACTTCAACAAACAAAACCAGAAACCAATATAATTATGTATTACAGCTGTAAAAATACTTTTACCACATCGGCATGAAAAATAAACACATTTTAAATGTATGACAATGTCTAATATCTAAACAAATGCAAAAGGGCTATGATAAAAGAATTATAAAATGTAAAACAACAGCATGCACAAATACTTCGAACGTGTTTAAAGTGTATATGTGAATATTTCGTTGACTCCGAAAGTAAAAAAACTATTTCGTCTGAGGTATCCTGCTGCATTTTTTTTTTTTTTTTTGTTCTTTTCAATGTTACAACAGATCGGTAATAATGATTTTTACATCAGCATTGTTGGAACAACTCAAGAGCATTTTCGTTAACAGACAAAATGACGACATATAGCTTTTAATACCGCTGAGATCTGTTTGACATACTTCTTTTACATTAAAGGAATTTTAGAAAAGCTAAGCTATTGTTCGAGCGGAGGACATTGTGCGATTTCACGACAGACCTAAAAGTATGCCAAGTAAAAGTTGTTGATCTTTTACAATATCTGAATGAAGAAAACCCCATTTATCCTATTTGGTTGGATATGGGGCTGTTAGAAATAGGACAACCGAGGAATGTGCAAAGGCGACGAGAAATAAGGTGAAATTGTTCACAATGTTTTGTTTTTTTTATTTTTATTAGGCTTTTTGTTGATTTTCTTTATTTCTCTTGTTTTTTTGTTTTGTTTTGTTTTGTTTTGTTTTTTTTTTTTTGGCTTTTTTTTGGCTTTTTTTGCTTTATGTTTTTGTTGTTATTTTTGTATCATTATAATTGTTTTGTTTTTGTGTCGGTTTATCTCTGTTTCAAACAACAATGGACGCATGAGAGAAAAAAATATATTTTTGTAATTATGAGGACAAATTTTGTTCTAAAAAAATTTATAATCCAGCATTTATTTTATATAGAATACATTTTTATTTACATTTTTATAATACATTATTATTTTTTTCAAATGGGACACAAATATTATGACATGGAAAATAAAGGAATGAGACATTGTGCATGGTGAATGGGACACAGGTAATGGGACACAAGGAATGAGACAAAGAGAATGATACACAGGAAATTGGATATAAGAAATATGACACATGGAGTGGAACACCGGGAATGGAATACGGGGAGGGGAACACAGTGAATTGGATACATCGAATAGGACACCGGGAAAGTAACACATAAAATGTGAATAGGCCACAATGAATGAGACATATGAAATGGGACACGTAAAATGGTACAAAAAGGAAAGAGACTCAGGAAATGGAGAACTACGGAAGGCAACAGATAACAGACGGAGAAGATTGTTACCCCATAGAAGAGTAGAACGGAAATATCATATGACAAAGGGGAATCGGGGTTCGATTCCAACATAATCCAATGACAACGAGCGAACAAAGTAAATTTAAAAACACAACACAGAAAATACAATGAAAAACTATTACACACGCATGGAAACAACAGTAAAAACGAGAAATGACATTATTAAAATGACTACGGGAATTGACCACGTTAATCGGTAGATTAAGAGTCCTTTGCTGTTCTGGAAACCACACTAAGTAACGTCTTGGATAATTAAAAGAGGAAGAAAAATCTATTACATTTAACAATCGTTTACAATGGTGTAGATGGATGCACCATAAGGATCCACGTGTTCATGCTGACGACCGTAGCACTTTTAAAATGATGGCTATTATGTTGCGGCAACATAGCATTGTAAAACCATATGTCTGTGCTGAAGGAATTTTGTAATAACTTAATTTATCGGTGTTTATCTAAAACAAACCTTCGTTTTTCTCATGTTTATTCATTGTTAAAACATCTGCTAAATGTAACCTTTGATTTCAGTCGTCTTTTTTACGAAGCGATATTGTCTATATAAGATGTGCTCTTTGTACTCAATGGCGTATCCAGATATTTACATTGGGGTGTTCTAGAATATCAATATATACTGAATATTGCATGTCAAAATCTGCATATCATGCCATATCAACTCGATACACCTATCTCAACCCTAGGGCTACTGGTCCGCAGTGTGATATAGGTGGAGGGTAATTACGGCATGTGATACAAATTTTGATATGTCCTTTTCATTATATCATATATATCAACTATACTTATAGCGTGTTCTTAGTAGAGGTGTGGTATATTGTGTGTGGTATAGGTCCATGGGTGTGATAAAGGGTATGTGGTTTAGGTCTATGGGTTGTGGTATAGGGTATGTGGTAAATAGGTCTAGAGGTGTGATATAGGGTAGACGATTTAGGTGTAGGGTGTGATATAGGTTATGTGGTATAGGTATAAGGCTGTGATATAGGGTGTGATATAGGTCTAGGGGTGTGTATTAGGGTATGTGGTAAAGGTCTAGGGTGTGATATAAGCTTTTCGATAAAGAGTAAACAATATAGGTTTTAAACAAATGCATATACGAAAAACGTATATTTTAATCCAATTAAATTATATAATCTATATTTATTTTATATTCTAAGTTGTGTGTTTATTTCTCGATAAAGATTTTTCCCTGGATTTTATTATTTTGATCCGTTCGAATCTTAGTTTCGTTGATTACTCCTGAATTTCCAAGAATCTCTTGTCTGTTTCAGCCTTTTATAACATTATTATAAGTAGGTTAAAAAGAACAATTAGCACCAAATGAAGGAATTTCAAATACTAATTCGACTAATTATTATTATTAATTTTTTTTTTTTTTTAATTTCTAGGTGTCTATATTTTTAACAACCAAGTAATCAGAAGTAAAAGATTGTTGTTGTAAGAATGAAGCAAAATTGGTAAAACAGAAACATGCATGACAAAAATGCAACGATCTGACCACGTAAATTCATTTAAGGATACTCAGGATACTCATTAGATTTGTTTAGAAATTGTTCAACAGAATGTTGAAAAAAAAGTTTTTTTGGACAGAGTTACCTGCCCTAGAAAAGATCATTTTGAATGCATTTCAGTGAAATTACAACTCAATGTACAAACACAATACGGAAAATCTTACATATTTGTCATGGTTATAATGGTTAAAATAGTCAAAATAAACTTGCAAAATGGTTGGTTTTTTCGTGCTATGTTTTACCAACTGCCGTATTCTTACAGAAACTGACATTCGAAAACAATACAGATTTTCAAGCATTATGTCTGATGTTACCAAATTTCGTCTTCTTAAACCTATTAGATTTGAACCTCTTCACGATGAGAATGAGATATTTATACATTTTCTATCAACCAACAGGAAATATATGTTATTAACATCAGCAATTTCTTCATCAGAAAGAAGTATTTAAAAAAAACACCATATTCTAAAAATCGACGTGTTCTTATTGCCTCTTACAGCTACACAAAGACAATAAGTAGTACAGTTTTCAGCTATAAAATGATATTGCAGAATTTAAACATTGACGAATGCTTAAAATCCCCTCTAACATGCGGCTGTGCTTCTTCTCTCTTTAATTACAGTCCTTCAGGTAATGTTATCACTGGCGATTTGAATATCATTCATGTATTGTCCATCAACAATCCTTCTTTTGGTAAATGGTTACCATCAATATAGCCACCACAGCTCAAGATAAAGGAAACTACAGTTATAGTCTGTTATGCACCTTTTTTGGACCTAAATCATTTTAGCACAAAGATTTATGATAAGAGAGACGACCTTACTTTTAATATCATTAATTTTCCTTACCTGTACAGCAATATTCCTTCACCTCATGCTTATGGTTTTTATATATCAAAATTGATTCGCTACGCTAGATCAAGTACTAACTACTTTGATTTCCTTGAACGCCATTAATATCTGCGTAACAAACTCCTGAATCAAGGGTATGAAGAAATATTTCTTACCAAATATTTATTTAAATATCAGTCGTTGGTTGAAGAAAATACTCTGTTTCTTCTAAAACAATGAGTAAACCTAGATTTAACCCACCATTTTGTTTGAAGTGCCTGTACCAATTAGGACCATTGCGCTACCAGTTGCCCGATGGTCTAATATCTATTTTGCTTGATTTATCCCGCATCTCAAACAATTAAGCAATCTACCCACGAGTTACAGTGTAACCTATTTTATCTTAAAGCAGTTGTACTTTTGAAATTGTTCTTCTTTTTCCTATTTTCGTTTGGATACAAAAATTGCATCTTTCGTGGGCAAAAGTAGAATTAAGCTAAGACAAAGCTATGTTCTGTATTTTTTCACCATGTTTTATTACTCCCTTCTTAGATACCTGAAGTTCATCCTTCTTATATAATGAATGTACATCTGCAATGTCCATCAATGCAATGGGGATGACGGTTATGGTCACAATGGCATTCAGAAGCGGCTGTGCATGCTGTTGAAAAAAAAAGAATAACAAGTGCACTTGATACTTCACATATACCGGTTGAAGAGAAAACTTAATTCGAACTCTGAATTTGTAAACCCTTTATTTTGATCAACTCCCCTTAAAACATCAAATGCCTGAATTCGATGCCAAACCTTTACTTCATAGGAATCATTTAATCAAATTGCAACGGATGTACTTGTCAGGTTGGAAACTCGGTTTAAATTGCAAAACAAATATTTTCAATTGCCAGAATACTGTTTGAATGCAGTGAAACAAACCGCACCGATTTTCTTTTTCAAATCTTTGGGGGAAAATTTCATGACAGTCCGGAAAACTTATTTTGTTTTTCAAATCCATTTTTGTCCATTCATTGTTTCTGTAACCATTATTTATTACAAATACGGAGTATTTTTGGCAACACTCTTAACACAGTAATTAGTAAGCAGACATTTGAACTGAAAAACAAAATACCTCTGCCAGGATTTAGGAGGTCATACATACGAGTTGCCACAAGAGGGAAACAGTATAGAAAACTAGATCCTTAAAGGAATGTGTTTGTGTATTTAAAGGCAACTAGATCCTTAAAGGAATGTGTTTGTGTATTTAAAGGCAAGAATATGCGGTACACGTACCACTTCCACCACTACTTCCGGTTCCAAAGGTTGAGCATGTGCATTCGCCACGAATACAAGCAAGATGATGACTGTTGTCAGAACACTGAGTTACCTTACAATCGCTTGTTTGTCGGCAGTTTTCTGCCATGATAACTGAAAAAATAAATTACCTTTAACAAACAAGTAAGAGAATAGTTTACATATGTTTACATGTACGTGTAAGCTCAAATGAAAGTTACTAATGAAACGTAACAACGATTTTAGGTATACATTTACAGGTATTGACACAGTTTCGTATAAAATTTCGAAAATACTCAAAACGTTCTAGATATGGTGTATGAATGTAGTACAACATTAAAGTAGCCGTCCTTATAAAATCAGACAGGAGGTAATTCATGCACGTCAAAAACTCACCGAATTCAGTTTTAGTTCTGATTCAGAATCAGTTTCAGTCCAAATTACAATTCATTGTTTTTCATTTGGCTATTTCGCTTTTGAAATATAAATAATATAGATAGTGTATGGAATTGGCACATTGCAAGATATAGTGATTTTTTTCTGATTTGGTTGATTTTTTAGGGAGATGAATGTATGATTTCCTCAAAAATGGCAGATCTGAATACAAAAACGATTATTGTCAGGTAAAAATATACCATATGTAGACTGAAAAGGCATTGTTTCTTTGGATGGTTTTTCTACACCATTAATCACTTAACCAAAAGTAGTGTCTTTAATTTATGCAGAGTGATACTTAAATATATATATATTCTGTCAGGTTAAGGCACGTGCATTGTCCTTGATTACGAACTGTAATATTAATTTCTTTAGTAAGAAACTAAAAACAATTTAAAGGACAATCATTATTAGAAGAAAGTTGTCAGGTTTAAAATCAAATAGAGAAAATAAACACGAACGAACAACAAAAATTCTACATAAAGTTAACGAATCATCATTTTGAACATATGATACCTCATTCATATATGACCCAAAAACAAATAAAAATAAACATAATACGCTTACCGGCACAAAGGGTCAACAAAACGGCTACTTGGAGTTTCATTTTGCAAGCTTAAAATCCGTCAGATAAGAAACTGATTCTACAATCTTGGGTCTTGCCTTTTATATGTTCCGATCCGTGACCTAACGTAGTCACGAATTGTTCGAATTGTCACGGAAACAAACATATGCAAGACAAGTAAACTTTTCACATTGCGAAAGATAATAAGATTGACAATACTTGTATTAACATAGCATATCATTTGGCGGGGTGCAGGATTGAAGCAAAATATATACACATTACAAAATAATATTTAAAAATTAGTTTTGTCCAAAATAAATACACCAGTCTAACATGTAACCTAAAAACCCAAAATAGAAAGATGACCCAAGCCCCTACCCCTAATAACAAATAATGAAATAACCTATCTTACCATTCTTAATATAATATCATGTCTAAAAGAAGAAGATTTCATAAAAATTAAAACGACTTAAAGAAGATGGCATCACAAACTCCTTTGAATTATGTACGAGGGGGAGATGTGGGGTGGTCTCCTCATACATACTTAACCAAACTATTTTTTTATTCTTAAACGGGAAAGATTATCTTTTGCATTTGAAAACAACGTCAATATTTTATTCTAACAACATTAATGTTTTTAGTCAAAAACTATTTGTTTTCACAATTTCATCTGAAAATTGAAATTAACCCATTTTATGAAAAGACATTCTACTTTATAGTATAGGGTGAGAACATATATTCACGTTTCATTCGTGGCTTCGTGATTTCGTGATTGCGTTTCATGGGAAGTGTGCACTGAATAAAATATTTGATTTGAACATTTACATTCCTAAATAATTATATCGTTTAGGTCCCTGTTTTAAAGAAGATATTTGAATTAGGCGAGTATATTAGCAGTCTTAAAAATATTTTTAGAGGTGAAAAACCATGCAAAATCTCGGGCTTTGGTCAACTATGGTCATATTTGGGACTGCAGAAATATTTGATTTGAAAAGGATAAAATGAACAACATAAATAAATGAAAAACTAATTGATAACATTTAGCATTTTAAGAGGTAAAATGACAAAAACCATCAAAGCGCATGACACTTGTGACATTTTCTTATCAAATATGATATTAGATTGCAATATTTGACCTATACAATTTGTATCGTAGCCACATAATGGTTAGACAATATGTTTTGGTTCTTTCCACATTAGTGTTGTCGATTTCTAACAGTTTCGGTAAGTCCATCTTAACAGCTAAGAAATTCGTGATGTATTACACTTAGTTTTGTCTGTTTTTTTTTTTTGTTTTTTTTTTTGTTTGTTTTTTTTTTTGGTTTTGTTTTGTTCTGTTTTGTTTTTGTTTGTTTTGTTTTCGTCCACGAATATGATAATCAATGGTGTTGAGACAAACAATCTAATTTGATAATGTTTGCACTGTTCTTTAGGATGTTGGCTGATCAGATAACAAGGATTTCACTTGAGGGGGAAATAATACAAAATCTTTCGTTCCAGAAAAAAATTAAAACAAAAACTGATGGGTCAATGCGTTCATTTTTTAGATATAAGCATTTGGAATTTTGGTGGGAAAAGGATTTCTCTGGATTTTCCACTTGTTTTGTTTCAGTAGTTTTTCTTCTATTGAAACCCCTGAAGAAATAACAAGAATTTCATATAAACTCCCCAAATAACATTTTACGAGGGTTTAACGAAATTTAAAAAAAAATGAGGGTCACTGGTGCACCGTGTTGGGAAAGATGCCACGTTCCTCGCACGTTATAAAGAACCCTACTGTGGTATTCTCCCCGAGTAGGGACCATAGGGCTCCGCCACAGGAGGCTAAATTGTCCGACCCTTCCCACCCCTCCCTATTTCCAGTGGCAATCAAAATTTGTCGACCCCATTGTCCTTGTGTCCCATCCCATTTTTCATTTCATCATCATTTCATGTTCATTTTATCATCCACTTTATGTTCATCGAATGAATATAGCTGAGATATTGCTGCTCGAGCTTTAAACCCCAACAAACAAACAAACAGCAGTTAAACTTTAGAAATTACGACATTAATGGTTGGAAAACATATCGTTGTCACATTACTTTTTGGTGCAGCCAAATCAAGACAGTGGAAGTAATTACAGCAATCTCATTGACATATGAGTTGATAGATAAAACCTGCATACACTAAAGTCTATTGAGTGTTACTACACATGGAAAGAGAGTCAAATATGAAGAAACCAACGTTATGGTGTTCGTGATAGAGTTTAGTTGAAAGGTCTTCTCTTTAGTTAATTTAAATGTCGCATGCGAGATAAGCTTCAGCTTACACTTTTGGCAAGATATCTTTTCTAATTGAGAGAACGAAAGTCACCAAACTTAGATATATTTTGTTAATAAAGCATTATCTTTATAACAGGAGCTGATATTAAAAAACTGTGCCAATTAGCGTTCCCTTCCCTTAGTTTAAATCTTAGGAAACCAACTGTCTGCTGCATTAATTATTCACCAAACTGCTTCAAAGTGTTGTCAATCAAAAAGTAATGATTGTATCATCTGTATATTGGTTGCAGGCAATTTGAAAATAAGTTTTCACAAAGCAAGATTCCTTGTGGCCTTAAACTTTGATTTAATTAAGTACTAGATACAATATTCTGTAGATTCAATATACTATATTGCTAAGCAATCCGGGGTTTATTCCAATGCCTCTTATTTAGATTGAACAACTCGTTTATAGAAATAAGCACAAATGTGCGTACAGATACCGTACTTGTATTGGAAGAACTTCCCAGTATATGGTATATGTGGTGGGGGCAACTTGGATGTGAAAAATGGGAGTATGGGGATGAGGATTTTAAAAAGGATTTTAAAAATGAATTAGTTCTTAAAAGTATTTTTTAATATGAAAAATGCATAAAATTTAATTCAAATGATCAAAAATATATAATTCAATTTGATTATAACAAAATAATCAAACGAAAAAGCAATGGCAGATGGGGATGTTTCTATAGGGAATGTGGAATAGGATTGAGACTATGATGGGAAATGTGGAAAATGTGGGGGTGCTATATAGTGTAAATGGGGCGTTTGTACCATTCAAGAGCTCTCAAATTTATAATTCTCTTTTTCTGATATATTGTAGCCTGTCAAGCTGGATGGATATCGTTTGAGGGACGGTGTTACCTTTTTTCCAAAATGACTGATACCTGGGCAGGGGCATTGGTTAGTAAAATAATGAATTTTACAGTTGTTAGATGATAATAAAGTTGTTTTTAGTGGATGTTATTTTTAAGATACTCACTTTAACGTATCTAAACATTCATTTGTACGATACTGTTTGTACATATTAATAGTTCGTGTCTTCAGTTGATTGTCAATCATAGCTGTTTCATATACATGTATTAGGTACTTTTTTTATATCTATATCTAATTAATTGTAAAAAACAATATTGTGACTGTTATTGACTTGCACACGAAAAGTAATATTACAATTTATTTCAGAGCATTTGCAACACATTTCATTCGAAGTTGGCGGAACCTCGAACACAATCTGAACAGAACTTCATCTCCGGCGAGTTAAGTCATCTTAATAACCTTGGTAAGAACGTTATATCATGTACACGTATATTTGTATGTACGTTGTATAGTTTCTCATCAGATAGTTATTGTCGTACTGGAGCGTTATGTTAATAGCTTTATATTTTGTTATAGACCTTCATAAAGTTCTTCTGAGCAATACAGAATCTTCGTTTGCACACTAATATTTTGCCAGACTTTATATAAACCAGATAAACTTGGATAAACCATCACGGTTGGAAGTTTGTCATTGGACTTATGTACTATTTATTGTATTGTCTCTTCGAGGCTTGGACTATATGAGATGTATTGAATTTTCTATTCGACTCTGGGTCGGATATAGCAGCTCTATTTCCAGCAAATTCAAAGATGAAACTTGTAAATGTGAACTTCGACTGGTACAATGTATGGCCTAGAGTGTAGATCTAGAAATAAGTCTACTCGTCTTTGTTCTGTTACCGTTATCTTACGATGTTTTTTAAATACTGTTCTGTATATTGTTGTCCGTGACTTTCCCCTAGTTCAATATCGGTAACATTACTGTTGTCACCTGACAATGAAGAGTTTGAAGAGGATCATTATGCTTCTTTTATTTGTCATTTCATAAGCTCTACAGATTTGGTCACGAAATTAAAAAAATAGAATTCCCTCTTATCTTCATTTGATGTTTCTAGGGAAGACATGACTGTGGTTTCTCTTTTTTATGCATTTGAAACCTAAGCTCCAGAAGTGTTCACACAATGAGCATTGCAATGATCAGTCAGCAAAGTGTATAATCATATCCCTTTCTAAGTTGATAACGTCTATTTTACCACCAGTGCAGAGTGACCGCCAACTTTTTTAGATACTTTTCACGATAGAAATGGTGCAATAAAAGGTGCGAGTTCTGCAAGAGATAATGGTAACAACACAATTACTAAATTATTTTCTTTAAAAAACTTGAAAATGGTTACCTCTCTCTGGAATATATTTATAGAGGACGAAGTACTAATTACGGTTTTAATGCAAATTTAATTCATAGCTTGGAAGCACTGGGGGCACGTCTATTGGAGCTTCCTACATTGTATACAAATTAAGTTCGAAGTACGAACGCTAAATAAGGGTAACAACAAAATTACCGAACATTAATCCGATCCGTAATCAAGTCGAGTCTTGAATAATTCTGAACATATAGATACTACATAACCGGAATAGCTTGTGCCGCAATTTTTCTGACTTGGTACTAGGCATTTCCAACGAATAATGGGTTAAATCTATATTTTTAAGCGCGTCAACCCTTCCCTTTCCATTTTGGCATGAATATACCGGTGGTAAATAAATATCATTTACATGACATAGTGTCATAATCAGTAAATTAGAGGTTATATCAATACAAAGAATAAGTTACAAAATCTGTCATTACTCGTTTTTTGAAGAATAAACTGAGTATTTTTCAACCAAGGACTGATATTTCAAAAACAATTTAAACCCTTTAAAAAATAACTAAAGCCTTGGAGACACATTTTCTAATGCCCCGATTCAGGAGAGTCTATTACGCAGATATTTATGACGTTCAAGGAAATCATAGCAGTGAGTACCCGCTATTGCGTAGCGAATCAAGAACTTTCTGTGAATTTCAAATCTTAATCTCGTTTTTTAATTTAGTAGCACAAAAATGTTTATTTTATTTATTTACTTATAGCATGTATATATTCCACATTCCGTAATCAAAAAGACATTATGATTCAATGCTGCTAAAAAAAGCCACAAGCTTACTTTTAAGAAAGCTCTTTCTGAATTAAGGAGGTAGACTGAGGGTAAGAGACACAAGTCTTACAAATCATTGGAACGTTTGTATTCACCATTTTACATCGATCTCATGTAAGCATTAAAGTAACTCAGACTTATTTCATTTTGTTTCAAAACTTGAAAGGCTTTGGTGAAATTGAATATGAAACAAACATATCAATGATTTGAAGAGATATTTCCCTTACTTTAAGTCTACCTCCTTACAATAACAAGTAAACAAACAATAAAAGAAATTTCTTTGATCGACCACATTTTTGCCAAATATGATGGATTATTGTTTCCACAGAAATATGCATCAAAATGTTATCATTTGTGTTCATAAACTGGTCGATTTTTTCTTAACACTAGTTAAAAAGCAAGGTCGAATCATAATCCATCCAGTTGAACACGAAATGGAACATACCATCAATATCAGCCCTTTTCATATATACCGTTAATTATGTTCTTTCAATATCACTGAATAACCCTGTATGCATTGACTGATTTTATCGCATCGAACAAACAGATAAAACTTTGGACACAATGTAAGCTATAAGTACATTGGAGTGTGTCTTATCATTACTTTCATTTCGAAACTGACGAACGGTGAAACATTTAAACACTAAATTTAGTCACAAACTCGACGTCATTGAATTTGTATTGGCATTTTCCTTTCCTACGTAGTATCATTCTGGGTACCCCAGCGTGTAGAGTGATTGTCTTCCAATACATTCGTTTCGTTGGCAATTGCGATAATTACACCGGTTTTCGAGGTGCGATTCGATGATTCCATTTTTTCTATTTTGGCAAATGGCATCCTTCTGTCAAAGGTACTCAACCTCTTACTCTGGACTTGCCCTTCATCGAAAAACACCCAGGGTTTCTTGCAAGAAACAGAAATCGGTTACCTTTCCGGAGCTTCTACGTTCGCTCCAAGATTTCAGTACGATTTGTTCTGTTTGTTTTAGATAAGCTAAAATGGGTTGTGTAACTTGTTAATCACGCGTTTATTTTATTTATTTTGTTTTATTTACATTGTTTCTCTTAGTATTTTCTATTGTTTGAACATTTATATCGCTATAATCTTATTTCTGTCGTATAAACAGCAATGTTCATTGTTAAGTAGTTCAAGTTCAAGTAATCCTTCTCAAAAGTATTTTGCAGGAAATTTACAATATTGGCTAGGGATATCTGATATCCCTGTCGAAAACCGATGGGAATTTGCATCTGATGGCGAAGAAGTTACTAATGGCTTTTGGGGCCAATCTGAACCCAATGGTAATCTAAATGAAAACTGTGTCGTTGCTGAATTAGCAGATGGTCGTCATGGGGCCTGGGCTGACTATTCATGCAAGACAAATAGGCACTTCATTTGTGAAAAACCTGAAAGGTGAATATTATAACTGCATCTTCGTTTGAATAAAAATAATTTATTCATTTATTTTTTTTTCTATAATCACAAAGGAACTACGTACTATCCTGGTCACAAGTGTTATCAGTGGTAAATATATACTTCTTAAAATCAGCAGCAACACGTGATATGTGTGTTACACGAGCGATGTACTGTTACCATTGCCACAATTGGAAGCAAATATAGTTGTTCAGCATATTACAAATAGACCTTTCTCTGTCAATCCACTGTATCTGTATCTCACATATAATTATAATTATCTGCTTGCTAATGAAATTGTGCTACAAAATGTTAGCGTTTAAAATACTGTATTTTTGTAGTGGGTCTACTGAAGTCATTGGGTAGACAGCTGAAAAGTCTTGCAAGTTGTTTATACGACTCTGAGTGACACAAAACCAAATCGTTGAAAAAAAGTAATAAACATCGGTCAAAAAGAACTCTGTCTTTAATTCGTTACCTGGATCATGACATCAGAGATATGAGTTAAATTAGAAAAAAAGAATTACCCCTATAAAGTTACAGGCACGTTCCTTAAAGATGGGTATGTATAAGGTATCCTTCGTTTCAATCATTACTGTCCCATTTTTTTTCTCATTGAGAACATAAACTTATTATAAGATAATCATTAAACATTATTTCACATGACCTAAGACATGGAGAATGTGGGTATAAATTCCTGTCGATATATTAAGAACAAATAGTTTGCTCTCTTTGTGTTGATTAGGTGATAAACGATGTCGTTTTTACCAAAATTATATTGATATTCCTGGTTGTAGCCCGTATATTATGGTAGGCATACACAGAGATGGACAACTTCTTAACAAATGGAAGTAGCCTAGGTTACATTGGCAAAGACTCACCATACAATCTTAAACTGAAATTTTCTATAAAAAAAATCCCTTACTCTAATATGATCAATCATATCCTTCCGATTCAGTGGGTATGTGGAAATTGTTTATGAAAGTAGGTTCTGGTCTAACATATTTAACTGCTGGTGTAGTATTATTGGTTGTTTTAATTTCGATGAATTATTACAAAAAAATGCAATTAAATGTTATTCCTCAGATGCTTCTGACCTGAATGAAGGGTCACCCATTTCGTGTTCAGTTTTACGGTGGACAAAATGTCTAGACGACCTTTCGTCATCATTTACAACCATCATCGTCTGGAGTCATTGTTTGTCGTCGATTTTACTTACTGTAAAAAAAAACTCTAAATCCCTTCGTGAATTGTATTTTTGGGTCGTTTTTTTTTTTAGGGGATTATGCTTATTTTGCGTAGAAAAAAACCGAGAATGCTGATTGGTGGGCAAGATATATTTCTACATATATCCTATTAACTACCAGAGATTATGAAAGGTATTAGTCAGAAGAGAACGTTTTCGTTTTGGTCGACGTCGTGTCAGTTCTTTGTGGAAGTAGTATATTTTAAATTGTTTCTTCTATTTAGACTAAAACAGATATAATGAAAATTAAACGTTTAACAGTCTTTTTGATAGGTCATTCGAGTGTTTACTTCAAGGTGCATTACAAATGTTCCAACAAAAGCCATAACTGAATTAGCTATGCCTTTAGTAGTATATCTTCGCAATCGTTTAATATAGATAGGAGATTTTAAATATACAAACTGGTATATTTTCCAGAACCCACAAAGAAGGTACTACATGCAGATATATACACTTGTCAGAAAAAAACTTTTCTTTAAACAATAACAAAATGGCTATTTTTTATCGTTATTTTCTTCGCTAAAACGTGCAAGTGTCTTCATTAAAGAACAATTGTACTGAACTCAGACTTAAAAGACTAGGTTACGTCTCCAAACCCTCGAGTTTGTTCTTTTGTTCGGAATGACGACCCCACGCATCCAAAAATATGATATACATTTTGATATTCTTTTGGCGACTAATTAAATGACTTTACTCAGCATTGTCTTAAAATCTACAAAATCTTCATTTGTTATGGATAATGTGTGATGTTCGAAAAGCTTCGTCGTATGTGCGAATAAGTTAATCAACTTATCATTACAATCAATCAATTATACATTAAACATATTTAAAATTCTATTTTTTTAATCCTGTTTGTTTTCTTACTCAAATTTAGAACGTGAAGAAGTTCAAATGTGTACTATTTCCTTATGGATTCTCTCTGTAGAAACACTAATCGTGCTAATCAAAACATAGTTCAAGACAGGGTATTTATTAAAAATTATTTAATTATTATTTATTTATTTATTAAATTCTTTAAAAAGTACATGATGTCGATCATACATGGATTGTTTAAGTACGTGTTGCGATGTCTTTTGTTTTTCCTTATCTTCAGTTTTTATATGTAATTGATTTTTTTTTCTGTTACCTACATAATGCATGTACAGAGTAGATCGTCCAAGATTCATTTCGATGCTTCGGTATAATTTTCTCGACATTTAATAATTGAATTGATGAAATGCAAGAGTGATGCCGCGATCTTCTATATATCATTAAGTGTGACTAAACCTAAACAGTTACCATGTGCAAAAACAGAAAATTTATGATCCTACCATTTTTTTTGTAATTTTTACAATTTAAAACAACAATATCCATGAACACTGACGACCAACAAATGAATGGGCACTTATAGTAAAAATAAAAATAGCCTAACCTTTAAATGAAGGCAATAAAGTTCCAAGAAGATTCAATGCATAATAGAAATATAAACCATTATTTATTCACAAAAATATCAACATAACAATTAATCAAACAACAGGTGTGCTATCCGATTGAGGTTTGGGTGTACTTATATTATCAAACCGATTATTGTCCGGGCTTTTTATTAGTTCTGTACACGTGACCTTTATTGGCGGCTTATACACTTTCTACGCCAATGAGATCATTAAAGCTGTAAAAACCTTAAGGCAGACTAAGTTGGCGCTTAAAGAAGCCTTTTTATAAATGTAACACGATTCTTTACCGCCACAACCATTCTCCTGCCATGCGAGCCACGTACTGTAAATAATAGCACCAAAAATATTGCACCAGGACCAGTGCCTATAAAAATAAAAATCATAATAAGTAATATAAAACCCTTTGTCGGATACATTTTAACAGAGATTTCATTCTTAAATAATAAGACATTTAAATCCTTTTAATACTTTTGGTACGGGACGGTAGCAGACATGGAATTTTCCAGCGGAATTATAAAATATTCTATTATATTTAGGTTCCCAAAAACGTGTCTGCTCCCTTCCGTTCCAACATTGACAAACTCCGCCCACTTTGGTCTCTATATATGTACTTACGATTCAAAGTGTCAACAAAACAGGTTCTCTCATGTAAAATGATCAAAACTTCAATAAAAAAAAAGATTTTTTTTTCGGATACAAATATTGCAACAGTATGCAGGAAAATAGTTCCGGAACCGAACTAGGTAGGTGTGAGATCCACGATTTAAACCTGAAGGCCGTAAGAAGCATCTGAAAAGCAATACTCCGCGATACCGCCAAATCTTCAACTTTTATTGTTTTGCACATCGTTCTGACATATTAATATCCAAATAAAAAGAGAAGGTTTGCAGAGTCAGAGGAAATTCGGGGTCTGACTAGGGTCTGCGCTACAACATTTGAAATCAATATTTGTCACATTTGATTAGAATTTTGATACAGACAATGAGAATAGATGATAGTAACAAAGTTAAATACCAACCTAATAATCAAGTATAAACCACTTAATATCCAGACCAAATGTCCTATGAATGTCATTAATGCACCTGCAATGTATGTACAACATACATATAATTTATATTGCTACTTGTTTTGTGCTACAATATTAAAATCATCACTATTTAAAGTTTTATCATGAACTCGCGGGTTGTTATGGCGTATCCTGCTGCGCTATAAGAGACGTTTTGTTCATTTTCAAAGAGGATTTTTCTTTCTTATATCCGGACGTCAATCGACCGGTGCTTCTAGAAAATTATGAGATTTTTTGCAAGATACAAAAATACTTGTCACAAACATTCAAGTTGTTTTTGGACTGGAGTTGCTATTCTATTGTTTCGTGTGGTTCGGGCAAAAGAAAATGTATATTTATGTCAAATTTCCCCACCTGACCATTAAAAATGTAATTAAACATGCAACTCCATTGCTTGATTCTTCTAAGCATCTAAATACTTGTTATTTTTCACATCTTACCTAAGAGTAGCTAAGGCAGAAGGTGACTGTATAAAACGGAAAAATATGGCAAACAATAACGTTGGTAGAAATACGTAGAATAGGTAACCGTCACAATTGCAACGTCTAATAGAGGCAGTTATCTCTATTTGGGCATAGTGATGGAGGCAGGTACAGTTGGTGTAAGTCTATAAAAGATAAGAGGGTTCTTTTAAGTATTTCATACGAGCATTAAAAGGTAATGTAAATTTTACCTTGTCTCATCATTCTTTAAATAGTGTTATCAGAAAGGAACTGTAAAACAGTCAAGAATTTCAATTCACATACTCACACTGACAGTCAAGAGCCAATACAATTTCCTTCCAGTCCACTCGAGAATTTGATGTATAGACAGTTTATAAAAACTAATTCATCAAACGTTTCTAACGCATTTCACCTCTGAACAGTTACTGACCATTATTCAAGCAAAAACAAATTTTAATATCAGGTTCGTACAATAATACTCAATATGGACGACGTGTTTTCCATGTTTCATATCCATGTATTTATTTTGAGCGAAATGTTGTTTGGACACATGTACATGTATAAGAGCATTTTCTCACCATTCTTTCAATTATATTACACCAGCATACAAAGCCGAAAACAAGATTATTTTTTGGTCTGCAAAACGCTTTACATCCAATCTTTGTTATCAGAGGTGGACGTAGAAAAGAAAAACAGTGATAAAACCTATACTGCTACCACAGTCTCCAAAGAAAAAATTGTGGAAAACCACAAATTTGTGCTATCCTCTTTTTTTCTCTCTACCAAGGACGATGATTGTGATTTACTGTCTATGTACTAGAATACTGAACTCCAAAAGAATCCATACAAACAACAATTCTGCTGCATCTGCAAAATGTACCACCAAACCTCTTCAAAACTTTTAACTTCTATACTCACAACTGTCAAAGAGGGTCTGCAGTCCTACCACAACACTTGTTACTCGCGTAGTGGTATCAATTCAATGTGGATCCTGAAAAATTCGAAAGATCTTTTGGAGACAATCAGTTCAAGACTATTATCTGAATATAATAGCGTTAAAACCTGTGATTTTTCAATAATGTATACTTCTTTTCACCATACCCAGTTAAAATCCCGAATTAAAAAATATACATCGTTGTTTCTTCCAAAAAAGATGGTACACCTAGGTACAAATATATAGTTCTTGGTAGAGATTCCGTATACTTTGTAAGGAATAATTCCAAATCATCTTCTAAATATACAGAGGAAGATGTTTACAAAATACTGGAAGTTTTAATCGACAACATATTTGTCCATTGTGGTGGACGTGTTTTTCAACAAACGGTCGGCACGCCAATGGGAACAAATTGTGTTCATTTGCTTGCTGACCTACTCCTTCACTCTTATGAGGCTGACTATATAGTTGATCTGATCCAAAAAAAAGAAAATCGTTTGGCTAGATCTTTTCATCTCAGTTTCCGCTATATAGATGACGTATTATATTTAAACAATCCTAATTTCGGGAATATGATACATCGCATCTACCCCAAAGAACTTGAGATAAAGAATACTACAGACACTATGCAGTCAGCCTCATATCTTGACCTATACTTAGATGGTAAAGGAAAACTATTGACCAAAATTTACGACAAACGTGATGACTTTTAATTCAGAATTGTCAACTTTCTTTTCATTTGTGGCAACATCCCTTCAGCACCTGCGTATGGAGTGTTCATATCACAAATCATATGTTATACCAGAGCTGGCCGAAACTATGCAGACTTTTATATCGCGCTAGAACTCTAATAAATAGGTTTATGCAACAGGGTTATTTTGCTACAAGATTGAAGTCATCACTACAGATGTTTTATGGTCGTCATCATGAACTCGTAGATCGTTATGGTGTATCCATCTACACCAAGAAAACAGATTTATTCAACAGGTCATAGTTCCTCGTTTATCTACCTCGGACGACTTTTTATAAGCAACTCAACGGGTGAAGAGCAGAGGACGCTTACCCTACCGGTGCACCTGGTCCATACTCCCAGTTTTCAGTGGAGTCTGCGTTGCTCATTTGCTTTTGATACTTTGTATGTATGATTTTAGTTACTTTGTGTTCTTTCTTGTGTATGTTTGTTGTCCCTGGGTTACATTCTTTACCTTGGTTCCCTTGATTACTATAGCACAACATTTGCGATTACTCTATAGCCTTTATACACACATGTACATACAGCATGAATTTCTTACAACCAGCAAAATTTCATGAAAAATATTTTACTGTATTATCATCTGTACAAATTGGCTTATAAAACTCAGAAGTATACATACAGTGGCTGTTACAAGAATGA
This sequence comes from Perna viridis, assembly GCA_037379345.1. Classification (NCBI taxonomy): domain Eukaryota; kingdom Metazoa; phylum Mollusca; class Bivalvia; order Mytilida; family Mytilidae; genus Perna; species Perna viridis. Next base: position 12,959,453 of record CM074524.1, read on the forward strand.
GCAAAGTTTTGTGAAGACAGCTCACGGAAACAAATATTCAAAAAAATTGATAATTTGAATGTAACAAGTATGAATTTTATTAAAATAAGAGAGGCGTTATCTTCTTGTATCAGTGAAGCGTCTATATATAATCTAGATCAATTGCTTTTGTGTTTACATTGACAACTGTTGAATGTCCATTTTTTGCCATGTGACAAGTGTGATTTCCCGACCGAGAATTATAATGTAGATATGTAATATACTGAGAGTTTTTGTCAGCAGCGCAAGCTTTATCGAATATGACATTTTTATTATATTTTAATTAAACTCAGTCTTACAAATGCATATGGCTCTACAATTTGCAAAATTTCGGTTGAAATTTTACGGGTTTTTTTTCAAGATATCCTTTACGTTAATGTATGTCCACACTGCTTTATTAGTAGCATTAATTCAGGTGAACTGAGGCAAAAGGAAAGTTAAGAAGGTACATGTATAAATGTATAAACGGCGAACGTACAAACTGTGAGGAGTGGTAATTATGTTTTAGCGAATGTCTAAATCTAACTAAGACTCCAATTACTGTGATGTATTGTACTCAATATTAACCCCTGCTACTGCAACTTGTGGACACCGTAGTAATTCCAATACATATATACCATGGCCGCCACACAAACTAACATATGAAGCTTTTTAAACATGTTTTAAAGATTGTCATAAGCCTGATTGATAGGCGCATCCAAGGGAGGGGAAGCCATTCAATTCTAGACCCGGCGTTTTAGATTGCTATAGAAAACCGTTAAATTTGCATTCAAACAAGAGAGGAATGAAATGGATAAAATGGTTGAAAACTCTTTTCCTACTAGTATATGCCATCTTCTCAATTAAAGCTTCTGGTGTAAGGGAAATAACAATATTTAGTTACTTTATAACCTTTACAAATAGAAGGTATTTTTCATTGATGATTTGCAGTACAATGCATATATGATACGGTATTTCAGGGTATTTCCCTTTAGCTACATTTCACCATAAACTTCATCTACTGGGACTCATTTTAAAAATATCATTTGCCACAAATGTGCTGGACAATTGTCTGAGGCAAACTTTGCCTCATTTACAAGTGAAACCAGATCTACATGTAAACATTTGTTTTTTTGACACAACTTCAAGAACAGCTGTATGAACCAACTTTGTTAATCCATCATTGACAAGGGAGAACTCCTTTCTGTCGTACATACCATCAAGCATAGATGCCCAAGATGCTTTTATTCCAACATTTGGTATCAATTTTGGCATAACTGTTGTGATGCCTGAAATAGCAAGTCCTCCCTCTATTCCAGCCAGGGTCGTCAAGACAAATGTAGGATTTGAATTGATGGTACATAAACATGTGTAAACAAACCGCCCCCAGAAAGTGAATAAAAATATTTAATATATTAAACCAATATTAACATTTTTGTCCTTTACTTTAATGTCCACACTGCTTTATTAGTAACATAAATTCAGGTGAATTGAGACAAAACAAAACAAACTTCTGTTTGAAGTTCAGTTTAGAGAGTTTAAAAAAAAACACAGATCCAAACATATGCATGTACAAGGCAGACAGGAATTGTTTTCTGAATCCATATATCTTGATTCGTACTTATTTAATTTATTGATAAAATGGAATTAAGTCATGTTAACTCGATTTGTTCACACGCAAATCTTGGAAATGGAATTCATACCTAAACGATTCATATGTTCATTAAAACTGATTTTTTAACGTGTCATAGTTTTACTTTGCTCTTTCGTCTACCCCGGACTTGCCTTTGTATGGGCAACTCGGTAGGTGTTTCTAGAAAAGCAGGGGACGCTTACCCTACCGGTGCACTTGTTCCATGCTCCAAGTTTTCAATGGAATCCTGGTTGCTCTTTTACTTTTGTTACTTTGTATGTATTATTATGGTTATTTTTGTTCTTTGTTGTGTGTGTCTGTCTTCCATGTTTGGTCTTTGTCCCTGGATTACTTTCTTTTGATTTCCGCTAAAATCTAGGTTTCCTTGATTACTCCATCAATATATAATTTAATTCAAAACTATACATGCAATTACTTACAATCGCCCCTTTTTACATTTTCATCAATTTGACCGTACTTGCCAGTGGGAAATTCACTATTCAAATTGAACTACTAATTATGAATGCAGGGAACAGAAGATTGTAACACAGTTTTTTTCATATTCAATCTGGAATTAAGTATTTTGTGGAGTGTTATTACTTTTCAAAATTATGTTCGTTTCTGTGTCTAAAGTGAACTTAAGTGAATAAAATATAATAAATGTCGAAAATAAAAGTTTGATGGGATTTATTAGTGAAGACATTTGTCAAGGATCTATTTTGTGAGGAAAAATCTGTTTCATTGTTGCGGATTATGGACCTTCGGTAATTTATCTCTTTAAATTGATCTAAAAAAAGAAAGGTTTTCTTTACACGTGTCAACTTTTGTCGCTGTGTAATATGTAAATAAGGTTTACTTTGAATTATATTTGAAAAACCCGGGCGTAGGGCTAATAAGATATTCGTATAGCAAGTTGCATGTATCTCTATATCCGAAACCTTTATTTAGATACATTTTGATTTGCATGTTCCAGTATTACATTACCATACCTATCATATGCATGTATTTTTAACGATACCATTATGGGTGGTCTTGAAACCTATAAAGTGTTATTACAAAAATATAAATAACTTGTATATACAACTTTTTTTTTACCAAATTCATATATTTCCATTTACATAAATAATTCAAAAATTGTTTTGCTTTTACCCGTAACAGATTGATTATCTATAATGTAGCATTTACATGTACATTGTCGAAAAAAGAAAATATGTATACCCGAATACCAAATTTTTATCGATAAAAATATAAGATAAGTACGTGGACATATGTGAATTGAAATTGTATTTTTCGACTAAAATTGGAAATTTTAATATATCCAATTTTAAATATCATGAAAATAGAACGTATACTATTTTTCTCATTTTTACGTATAAAAGCAGTCTTTTGATTATTATTTGTTTTACTATTTTTAGTAACCCAGTATTTACAAATCATCATGGGTAGAACACAGAAAGAATGTCGTATTTTTGGAAAGGGATTGGGTATCCACAAGAAAATTAAACCTGAGAAGCATGTAGGAAGACCAGTTTACCAAATCAAACATTAAAAAAATCAGACCACCTAAAAGTTAAAATATTACAATCTGGAAAATGCACCGATTCTACATCAACAAATTGAAGACCCCTGTTTCAAAATCCCCATTGTATGCCATTCTTTCATCCAAAGACAGTCTGAGACTTACCATTAAGGAAATAAAAAAATTTAGTCCGAAAGAATACCGATTCATCAACCTTGGAACTTAGCAGACGCATGTATCGGAAATAACAATGCGTGCTTCTGTGTGCCCAGCTGCATTTAAGGTTGCAAGTGAAAGAAAACCTCCAATTAAGCTTGAGACAGAAGTAAGGTCTTTAGGGTTGGCTATTGTGATTTTGGCTAAGTGCCTAGACTGTATGAAGTCCTTCGAACATCAGTCCAGCCCAAAAGTGCCTGGTTCACGCCCATTTGACGTAAATGTTCGCGTCGTGTGGGGAAGCATGGTTACTGCTAAAGGTCCAGCTCACCTAATCGAGTTTTGGGCTACAATGAACTCGCCAGGTTTGTATCAGCCGTTTTTTGCTGTCATCGAGGCTGATATTGGTGAATTGTGGCTAGATATTTTGCAAAGGGAAATGCTCTCTGTTGGGCAAGAAGAGAGAAGGCTTGCAATGGAAAGGAATGACTTTTATCAGGAAATCCCTGCTATAACAGTGCTAACCGATGGTGGATGGTCTAAAAGAACCCACAAACATTCCTATAATGCTGCAGGTGGTGTTGTCATATTTATTGGTAAAAGAACAAAGAAACTTCTACACATTGGGGTACATAATAAATACTGCTATGCATGCAGTACCGGCAAAACTACTCCTCATAAATGCTATAAAAACTGTGATCAAGACAGCCAGTCCATGGAAGGAGATATTATATTAGAAGGCTTCAAAACATCTGAGACAATACATGGCTTAAGATACATGCGAGTTGTATGATATGGGGATTTGTGCAAGTGTGACCGCTCAAACCTGGAGAAACTTGTCACGGACAATCTCCTTTATAAAGGTAAGCACAATCTTACTAAAACTATCCGTGTCCGCTTAGTATGCGCCCTTAGATGTGCCATCCGGGTTACAGACAATAAGCGATAATAACAAGACCATTTAAGAAAAAACAATAAAATTTTTATTCCCTTAGCTTTCAATTGGCAGAAATATGTCGTTCGTCGCAACCGAAAAGGATGCGAATATTGCCGTTTTTAATATTTTATACAGGAATTTTAGACCATTATTGAAATTAAAACTGTTTGCAACTTAACAATATATAGAAATAAGTCATTTTCAAGTAATTGAACTGAAATCAATACGTCACAGCCAAACATATGATGTCTATTTTGACAAGTTTTAAATTTTAAACCATAATATAAGACCATAAAGGTAATTTCAAGTGTTAGCACTCATTCAATTTGCAAAAAAAATATCTCAGTTTAAAGAGTTTGGTCTGCAAAATATGTATCACAGCCATCAACATAATAATGATATAGACAATTTTAACGTTTCTTACATTTATTTTAGACTAATAGGTATATTAAATGTGTCATCACACATACACTTTGCAAAAACATGACATTTTGAAGATTTTTGACTGAAATATGAGTGTCACAACCACCAACCGATACTAATATTGCCATTTTAAATATTTTTAACAATAATTTTGGACCACTATTGAAATTGAAATTGTTCACACGCTTACAATCTGCAGAATTATGAAATTTTTGCGAAATTTGACTGAAATTGATGTGTCAAAGCATCACACATGATACTTTTCTTATCATTTTAACATTTTAAACAATAATATAAGACCAGAGAGGATATTTTAAGTGTTCGCATTCATTCAATTAGCCAAAAAATGTCTCATTTACAAGAATTTGGTCTGAACAATATGTATTACAGCCATCAACATAATAATGATATAGACAATTTTAACATTTCTTGCATTAATTTTAGACTAATAGGTATATTAAATGTGTCATCACACATACACTTTGCAAAAATATGTCATTTTGAAGATTTTTGACTTTAATATGAGTATCGCAACCAGCAACCAGATACTAATATTGCCATTTTAACAATAATTTTGGACCATTTTTGAAATTAAAATTGTTCACACCCTTACAATTTGCAGAAATATGCTATTTTTGAGAAATGGGATTGAAATAATGTACCACAGCCCATATATAATACTTATTTTAACAATTTTAACATTTTAAACGATTAGTTAAGACCATTAAGGTAATTTTAAGTGTTGGAACTCATTTAATTTGAAAATATATCTCATGTTCAAGAATTTGGTTTGAAATATATGTATAACAACAATCAACGCAAACCTTATCTGGACAATTTTAACATTTTTAAAAATAATTTTAGAAATCAAATTCATTCACAATTTACACATATATCTATATTTTTTAAGAATATTGTGCATGATTATTTCTCATGCAGCTCGGAGTGTCGATAATACATGTAAACAATGCAAATATCGCGTGATTTCGGTAATTCTCAAACTTGCAAGCGAGATTCTAAAATCAATTTTGATTGTACAAAACTTTTGCATCCTAATCCATTATATGTGTGTTTTATAAAACATTTACTTCACTTTTTCTTTTCGGAATGGGGAAAGGCATTTGACGACGGGAAATAAATCGATGCAATAGGGGATGGAGCAATGGGGAATGGGGTTATAGGGAATTAGGTAATGGGGCTATGAGGGATGGGGCAATTTGGAATGGGGCTATGGAAATGGAGCAAGGGGAAATGGGGAATGGGGTATGGGGCAAGTGGAAAGTTTATCCCATACAGGGACTGTAGATCATAGGAACTTTCCGAAAATAAATATGACAGAAAGACAGCTGCTAAAAAATTAAGTAAAGACATACAAAATTAAGTTCATCACGTATTTGGCAGACATAGTAATTGTTCTGATTTTTGTAGAGCGAACGATCAAACATTCACTACATGTACAAAAATTTCAAGTGATATACAATTAACTGATGATTTGGATGATGAGACAATAAATGAACAAAGTGAATTTCGGACTGATGGTTCTTCTTTAACATCACAAGAAGAATCAGGAAACGGTACAGATATTGAATATAGTAACGTTGAGCAACATATTATTACATGTCTTCTTTTCAAAGGATAGCTGAAATGTATGATCGAGTGATTAATAACAGCACCACAATTGCAGCAATCGTCGTACTAGAAATGGCATCCTTCAAGAGGACACTGCAATTGAGGAATACAAACTGAAGAAGGCAAAGGAAGATGAAAATGTCCAGGTCAGACGCTGTAGATTAGTCATTGACCCAACACACAAATTCTTAGCTGGAAGTCCAGATGGGATCGTTTATAAAACTGTTGAGGGAAAAACGGAAATAGGTCTAATTGAAATAAAAAAAAATGTCTACATTCAACACCAATTACTCTATGGCAAGCAGCGAAAAACAAAAACATTCTGTTTTGAAATTGTTGATGGAAAATTACAATTGAAAACTAATCATCCATACTTCTATCAGTGTCGTGGGCTATTGAACATATGCGACAAAAAAGGATTAATTTCATAGTCCGTACTCTTAATCCACACCAATGTTTATTAATTATTAATTGAGAGAATTAAAAGACATTCCAACTTATGGGACAAGACAATGTTACACAAGCTCGATGCATTTTATTTCAAAGTTATTTCTACCAGAAGTAGCTTCACCAAGAGATGGACAAAGCCCTGGAATAAGAGAAAATGTTGTTTGGGAGAGACTTTTTTTTATATATTTACCTGTTTGTAAGTACAGGATCAATATATTCAAAATTTCAAGTGAAAGGTCAGTCACGTACATGTAAACATGAAGAAGAAAAGATGTGTATGAAGAACAGTATGAGAGCATTTACAGAGATCTAGGTCATTTTGCGCCAAATGTTTTCTGAAACTACAATTACAGATTACAGCCATATACAGATTACAATTTGTAAAGCTTTTAATGTTGAAGAAGGTATACTGACCTATTTGCATATACATGTAGCCGTAACGGCTAAATTGAAAGTAATTTTGATTGAACATATTTTGTCATTGAGAATCTGCAATCACATGCCGTTAATTTGGAAACAACCAACAAGACACTCCTGTTCTGGTTCCCTACTTTGGACAGGTGCAAAAGAGTAATCAAGGGAACCAAGGTTATACCGGTAATCAAAAGAATGAAATCCAGGGACAAAGACCAGACATGGAAAACAGACATACACAACAAAGAACATACATACAAAGTAACAAAAGCAAATGAGCAACTCAGACTCCACTAAAAACTTGGAGCTCGACCCGGATGCACCGGTAGGGTAGGCGTCCTCTACTTTTCTAGAAACACCCGCCGAGTTTCTCATTAAAATTCAAGTCCGAAATAGACAAACGAGGAAAGGAAAACTATAACCCGTTGAATAAATCAGTTTTCATGGTGCAGATGGATACACCATAACGATCCATGAGTTCATGATGACAACCATAAAACTCCTATAGTGATGACTTCAATCTTGTAGCAACATAACCCTGTTCCAGAAGCCTATTTGTTAGAGTTCTAGCGCGATACAAAAAGTCTGCGTAGTTTCGGCAAGCTCTGGCAAAATGTTGTTGGATTCAACTAGTTTTAAACATGTATCAGGCCAAAGTTAGTGTAGTATTTGTTTCCCCTCCTTATCTGACCCTATGTCTTTGAAATTGGGTAGGTAACCATGTTTTGTGTATATTGTATGAATTTGATTATCTGGTTCTGTAAAAAAAAATAATGGCTGCTTGAACATTTTTTATGGGTTTGTAGAGTAAGAGGAAACAAACTTGTTAACAATGTATTTTATATGAATAATTCTTTTTCAGTATACTCCAGTGAACCAAAAGAAACACAGAGCAAAGCGGCGTCGTTCAAATTCTACATCAACTTAGTCTACCTCTAAGAAATCAAAAACATTGACCATAGATGCACAAATTGAAGATGGACCACAGGCAGAAGTTCACATTAATCGGAGGTAAGTAAATACAAGCAATCAAATACATGTCATGTGTATAAGGAAATAAAGTAGCAGTAATTTCTATAGGAATCCTATACAATAACCAATGATACAGTGTACTACATGTTATGTATCAAACTATACAAATATATACATTGTATGTACAGCTACACCATGTACATTTATTAGAACATTTGGAGACACATATTTTGAAAATGAATCAATTTCGTTATTTGTATATACATGTAAAGATATTATGTGATGTCCTCCGAAAAAAATTCCAGTTGCAAGTCGGTTTATTTCTTAGGAGTTTCCGGATGATAACTTGGAGAAAGAATAAATGAAATCTTATGAAACTTTGTATAGTTGTTTATGAAATATAGGCTAAGTTACATTTACAGTTTAATAAACAAAAAAAAATATTTTCAATTTCGACTTTATATTCACTTTTTGCCATTTCCTTTTTTCAACAAAAACTTAGCAGGGTATCAATAATGCCCTATTTTTATAATATTGAACAGTATGACACAAATTTGTTTATTTTTACAGTTTGCCTCAAGAAAACCTCAAAGAAAAGCGGAACAGTTCAACATCTACTTGTAAGAAGTCAAAGCCATTGACCATAGCAGCTAGAACACAAGTTAATCCTAAATAAACAAATAATGTCCAGCTGTTTCAGTTCCAGTATAACTATTTTGATCAAATGCATTTTCCAATAGATAGAAACTTATTTCTACACTTGTCTGAACTGAAGGTCACTGTTGGTTATTGCAATCACTTGGCATACAGTTATCGTCATCATGAACTTTTTCTAAAATCTTTTTCTCTGAAACTTATTAACTGATTTAAGCAAATTTTACATCAATAATCATTAGGATATTTATATCAAACTTGAGACCAATCATTACTTTTAATGGAAGAAAGGGATGACACTGTATTAGCATTGACATTGGTCCCAAACACACCTATCAGCAGTACTTGCCATTTTATGGGATTTTCATTGTACTGAAAAGGCAATCAATGCACAAATTGTATTTTTGTTTTTCTACCAAATGCATTTTCAGCATTTGATATTAACTGAAGGCAAAACTAAATAAACTTTTTCTTAAAAAATGCAAGGAATATTAAAACCACATCTTATTAAGTTTATTCTCATTACATGTGTCAAGTATGCATATTCTGCATGCATCTTTGTCTTTTGTGTGAAATGATAAAATAAAATTTACCAATATCTTATTTTTTTTTTTTTTTTGACAGTGTGTATTCAGAAAAACCAAAAACATCAAAAAGAAGGCAAAAATGTTTAAAATCTTATCCCACAGAAACTAAAATATGCCCAGAAATCCCATTTCCTGATCGCACAAGGTATGTAAATTACATGTTATTTGGCTTTTGTTATACATAAACGGATGAGCTAATGAAAAGTATAAACCATTTTAACTTTTAAATGTGAGGACGGGAGTATCAGCCTCTCATATCACAGCTGTTTAGTTTGATTTGTAGGTCAGTATGGTTGTCAATGGTCAAGGTCAGACAAACGTTTTCATACATGCATATGCAGAGGGTGCCTAGATTATCTTCATGTTTGGTATGATGAATGGTACATGTTTGAAGATTTAAATTATATAAATTCATATTCTGTATCTTTTAGAAGATCTGAGCAGCAACTGAGTTTTTGGGTAGAAGAATCTGTCATGAGTGGGTAGTTGATGAAGAAACAAATACGAAAGACTGGTTCGAAGGCACTGTTTTGTCTGTTACCTCAGGAATTGACGGGAAATTGAATTCTACATATAATGTTTTGTATTAAGGGTACGCTCCAGCATATACAGTAGACAATTTAGTTGAGGATTTCCAATCTGGATCCCTACAGTTCTAAGACTTTTACATATAAACAGGTGTGATATTTTTTAGCCAAGTTGAAACAAAGTTGAAGTTTGGTATTGCGATACTGAAATTACAGGGAGCGGACATGCTGACATAAAAAATTGATTGAATTTTACTCAACAGTTTTCATTTGATTCAATCAACATCACATCAACAAAAACTCTATTGATTTTTCTTTCAAGGCCACAGTCACCTAAAAAAATGTTTTCGGGTCAATAACTAGAAAAATAGGTTTTCAATCAGATTTCTGGGACAGGTATCTCCTAGTTTTTGAGTAATAGAGGATTAAAGGGACAAAAATATTAATTCAGTTTGGTTTTTTTATATGATTTGAAGGATACTTTTGTCAAAATGTAGAGTAAACCAAAGGCTTTGGGACATTTAACAAATCATTTACTGTTTTCCCATTTAGTGAAAATTATTTGATAAGAGGAATTTTATGTAGTGATAAAAACATAGTTTTACTCCACTTCTTATTTTGTTCATTCTTTTTCAGACGCAATTCAGAAATAAAGATCCCACTGCACCAAACTTTGCACAACCTGGAGATGAGTGATGAGACCATCCTACCTGGTGAAAAAATAAAAATATGATATGCGATTTTTTTTTTATATTCTTGAATAACATTATGGGCCTCTAGTTTGAAAAAGCAATTGATTAGATTTTTTTTTTTTTTTTTTTTTTTTTGCATTTCTATACATGATAAAGGATATATGTATGCATTTTATGTTTGATTTTAACTGATATTGTTTTTGCTCATGTTGCTGGTTACACTGCTGGTTTTCCATAGTAAATAATAGGTTGTGAATGTGAAACTGAAACAGGAAGTTACTATTTATAGAAAAAGTAGTTCCAATCAATCAAGTCAAATATGGCTTGTTATTTAGCACCAAACATATTGTCTAAAAAACCTAATATGATTAGATTTTTACTTTTTATTGTGAATAAATGCTAGCTCCCACTAGGTATGGCCTTCATTAATACTCCTGTGTTATTTTTACAGGGAAATGTTGACATAGGAAAACTGAGGATTTTTTCTTCACCAGAGACCCTTTTAGGACATAGGATAGATTTACAATAACTTCCATATGCTTGTAATCAGGACAAAACTATTGTACTCTTTATAAGGAAGATTTTGATTATAATATGACATAATTTGTGAGAATATAATGCAAAAATTTAAGTTTGAAAATTTATTTGTTTCTTCATTTAGCGGATCCTTAAGCAAGCATTATTCCACGTTTTCTAAAATTGGTCTTTATAATATGAATTGAACAGGTACCAACAAAGCACGTGATTATTCCCTTTATAATTGACCGTATTAAGAACATGCCTAGTTGGAAAGACAAAAAATACCTCGTCCTAAATCCGTAACAGATGTTGTTATGATTAGTTTAAAGAAAACCAATGGAAAATATTGAGAGAAAATTGATTATCAACAAATAGAATGTCTTTTGGTTCGTTTTATATATTTTGTTATCGCATTCGACTTCATGACCTGAAATTTTCACACAATTTCTTGCACCAAATTTCTTCTCACTTTTGAAGTTTATACAATGTTCAAACTTTTGTAAATTAATTACATATTCTACAATTTTCATATAAATTGAACATTAAGTTTAATATAGTATAAATGATCATTTTCACAAAATTTCTGAAACCAATATTTTTTTTCTTTTAACAACATTATTTTCCACTTTTAAATTTCATATAATTTTCACATTTTTCTAAATTTACATACATTCTTTCAATGTACGATATTTAATCAAACATTAAGTTCTTTGATATACAAACAATCATTTTCCTTTATGAAACATTTATATTTTACCTCTTGGACATTTTGCTTTCACCTCACTCTGTTCGTGTGGGCGACGTTCTCCCTTTGCTGTTTGACCTTCTCACGTTGTTTTTTTTATCCGGAATTTAGATAAATCCTATTGCCCACTGGAGCTCTGTTTCCCCTTTTACGGTCACCATTCCTTTTCCTTTGTTGTCCACTTTTCCTCCTTTTCTTTGTGTCTTTTCCCCGTCCATCTCCATTTACTTGTTATTGAGTTTGATCATTTACATTGTACTATTTATCATCAATGTTTTAATCTGTTGATCTTTCTTGATTCTTGGGTGGTGACATTGATATCTGAGCTTCAGTTTGCTGCCTACCGGTTTATTTTCTCTTTTGTCATATTCTGATCCTGAGTCTCTACAGTTGTCTCTTCTTCAGACTTGGACTCATCAGATCTTTCTACTTCGCTTCCCGATTTTGACCTTCAATCTTTGTTTCTGTTAATGTTCTTGAACCCTGAGCAGTTCATCATTATGTGTTCAGATTGTGAGCACAATTTGCATATGCAATCATTTTGGCATTTCTTGATATTGTGACCATTTTCTTAACTGTTATTACATAGAAATACACTAGTGTCCTTCAGTTGTCCCTGATGGTAAATTTTAGCTGTATATATTCCAATTCTAAGAGTCTTTGAGAGTGGCACAGCAAATGGCCGACAAAATAACCATTCTCATTCCCGTCCAACAGTTTGTAAGTTTGATGTCTACCCTCATGTACTTTTTAGTATATTCAACTATTTCGATATATCTCAAAGACAATCGTCAGCGGATAATGGGATACAGTATACTTTGCCGAATATAAGGAGGTCATCCAGCTTTCTAAAATGCCTATGTCGCACTATCATTACAATCGTGCCGCGTATAGTGACTACCTCAGTTAATAACTTGTCCCGATCATCTTTGTTGTCTAAATATATACGTATATATAATTTTATGATTCTCTGAATACCGTGAATGATATGCGGTTTGATTTTGTTGCCAATTGTTTGTCAAATTCTAAATGGATGAGCCAATCATTTTTGTGTGATTTTGTATCGCCAAACACATCATATTCTCTGCGAAATATCGGTTTTACACCAGATAATTCAGTATTGTTCTTTGTTTCGTTATAGTGTTTACCGGCAGTCCCGGCCTACGACGCCATTTTAACATTGTTTACATTTTGTTGGTTTGGATTTTTTCCACTTTTGTTTAGAAGTGGTTGTTCCTTCATTTTGCTGTTGTGTTTGCTTCTGTTGATCCTTATTGATGCCTCTATCGCTTTCTACAGATGTTGCCATTTCACAAAAAATAAATTACATCTCGAACTGTTCTGTCATTTGGAGAAATGACCAATACATCAGCAAAGGCCGACCTCCCGGTTTTATATATAAATACTATTGTTTAACGCATAGTTCAAAGTTATTTTGATGTTACAAATTAAATTTTATTTAAGTTGGGAATCAAAATGAAATTTAATGTTCTTCTCTCCAAAAGTGCCGACAACAGGGAAAAAAACTTTCTAGTACTTAACAATAAGTGGTATTATAAATACCCCCTAGATCACGTGTTTTTCGTTCTTTTGTTTTTGAATAAGATCAAACGAACACTTACTATAAACTCTGGAGACCGGCTGACGTCACGCGTGTTTATATAAACTGTCCGGAGTCATTCAATTCAATAACAAATCAATACAATAACGTAGTTCACTGTATTTATTAGAAGCCGTCCTTGATCTTTATATTAATAATATTTCTGGACAATAATCTCAAATGTCAGTTTCTTTACTCATGTTACTTTCATTTATACGTTGGTCTTCTTTTTATAGCAAATAATCAACAACTGTACGGTAGTTTAACGCTAAACACGGTATTTCTACGATGAAGTGTTAATGTAAATCCATATATAATCTTGTGACACATGAATATTTGTACCCTCATTTTCAGAATTAAAAGATATTAAAAGTAAGTCCAGAATCAGGCGAAATGAAAAAGATCGGAAACGTGCATGCCAAAAACCAACCAATCTGAAAATATAATTTCACTCAATGATAATTTCTCTATTTGAAAAGACTATTATTTGCTCTCTAAATATGTCTCACTTGATTTGCTCAGATTATATTCAATAGACTGTTAGAAAAATGAGGTATTTGACAGAGTTGTCTGTCTTTTTTAAAGTTATTTTTCAGTGCATTTCAATGAAATTATTACTCATTTTACCAAAGTGATATGGAACATCATGTTTTTTTTTCCTTGATTTTGATGGTGGAAATAGTCAAATTAGATTTTCATATTGTGGGGTTTATCATGCCATATTTCACCCACTGCCCGATTCTTACAGAGGCTGACACCTAAGATGCAACAATAGTAACTGGAAATGTGTCAACTAATATACAAATGTAATGTTACATTACAAAATAGCCTAAGTGTAGACAATTATTCCACGCCATAACCGCATCTGTGGTCGTGTGGTAGCGTGGACAAAACTGTTCAGATATTAATAATGCTTGAAACTACATTTAAGCTTGTTTTAACAGGTTAAACGCTTTTGCTTAGCCTTCAAGAGGAGGCCGTCGTAACCTGCCAATCCCCTTGCCTGCGGCGGTTAAACGTTTGAACAGATTTTATAATGACTTGACCGCTGAGTTGATGTCTAATCTTCTACTGATATTATACCGTCCGAATCAGAAAAAAATTCGATAGTTGAAGTCATATGTCTTTTCCTTGTAAAAATGGAAATTGGTTTTGTGCTTATGCTTTGAAATGCTATTTTTGAAATGCTAAAGGTCCAAATGTGTAGTATTCCTTTGAAAAGCCTCCATGTAGACAACAGGATATTCATTACATTTCATGCTTACCCTACCGGATCATGTAATGTCACTCATGGATCGATTGAAGTGCATATTGCAAATGTTTTTTTTATTTATTTTTTTTGTGCAATTTCATGCTTTCCTTATCTTCAGTTTTTATATTTATTACTTTTTTTTAAATCTATTTCCTACATTACGCATGTACGCAATGTAGATTGGTACAATTTAATAAATTAATTGATGAAATGCAACAATAATGCCGTGATCCTCTATACTTCAGTTTGGTAAACAATAAGAAGTGTTCATATAACCCAAATGAAAAGTGACTGAGGAGTAAACATTTGTAGCTTTACTGTTTGAAAATCCTAATTCGTGAAAACCATACCAATATATGAACATTTACAATAAAAACACATATGGCCTAACCTTTCAATGAAGGCAATTAAGTTCGAAGACCAAAAACGAAAATTCAATGCATAATACGAATATAAACAATTATTTATTCACAATAATATCAACTTAACAATTAATCAAACAACAGTTGTGCTATCCGATTGAGGTTCGGGTGTACTTATATTATCAAATCCATTACTATCCGGGCCTTTTTTTATTTCTGTACACATGACCTCTATTGGCGGTTTATACACTTTATACGCTAATATGAACATTAATGCTGTAAAAACCTTAAGGCAGACTAGAATTATGAAAAAGTTGACACTTAAAGAAGCATTGTTATAAATATAACACGATTTTTTATCACCACACTCATTTTCCTGCCATACGAGGCACGTACTATCAATAACAGCACCAAAGAATATTGGACCGGGAACAGTGCCTATAAAAATAAAAATCATAATAAATAATACAAAGATCCTTTGCCGGATACAGGTTAATAGATATTCTACATTACTAATATATGTATTACAAATATAAATGTCTGCTATTGTAAGAATACGAGGCAATCAGTAATAAACAAAAACAGCAAAAGTGGCTTTTGTGTATTAACCAATATAACATGTACAAGGACAGTAAATACCAATACATTGTCGACATCATCACCTCAAATAAATATTGACTTGTATGGAGACCTAAATCAACCATGGAAAAATACATCAATGAGCTGCAACCACTATTTAATTACTCTGATATAAACAATGACAATAGATGATAGTAACAAGGTTAAATACCAACCTAATAATCGAGCTATAAACCACTGAATACCCAAACCAAATGTCCTATGATTGTCATGAATGCACCTGCAAATATTTATAAAACGTATATGCAGTTAATATAGCAATTTTAAGTCATCACTAAATCAGTTTTATGGCAGATATCGTGTATGGTGTAACTTTCTGAACTACAACAGCCAATTTGTTGATATTTTCATGGTATTCTTCTTTCATATATCCGGACGTGGTAATTTAAAGCACACTGATGGGTGTTTTTAGAAACACAGGAGAATCATTAAAACATTAAAAACATACTTTTCGCAAATCATTGAATTTGTTTAAGCCTTTGTATTAAATGTAAATAGGTAATAAAGCCTTCAAAAAGTTATTTCAAGTAGGTTTGTGCATGGTTCGTGTGCTTCGTGCATTGGTAACATGTACATGTCGAATATACAATTCAAAACTGAGCTTATCAAATATAAATTACCAATGACCATATTCGTATAACCATATTTCTATGGAATATTTTTTTTATTTTTGAATTTTTTTTTCAGATTGCTCCCCTTTGTGTCAACTGTAAAAAGCAGGGTCAAATCGGTGATCCCGGTTGAATTGGCTAATTTGCTTCAAAGAAAACATTCAACTCCATAAATGGATTATCCTAAGCATCAAAACTTTTCCTTTGTTCACCACTTACCTAAGAGTAGCTGATAAGGCAGGAGGTGACTGCATAAAACGGAAAAATATGGCAAACAATAACATTGGTAGAAATACGTAGAGAAGGTAACAATCTGATTTACAACGTCCAATAGAGGCCGTAATCTCCCTTTGGGCGTAGTGATGGAGGCAGGTACAGTTGGTGTAAGTCTATAAAGAGAAGAAGTGTATTTTAAGAAGAAAAATATAGTTTATCTGGTAACTTGTCTCATCATTCGTTAGTTTTATCATAAATGACCAGCAGACCACTGAAGAATTCCATATTTGTTCTATTTACACTGAGAGTCAAGAGCAAGTACAAATTTGATCTTAAAAATAGTTCCTAACAAGTTATTCGCAAAACATAGCAAAAGAATTGTACCTCTGAACAGTTACTAACAATTATTCTTTAAACTGAGGTTTTTCCAAACAAAAACAAATTTTAATATCAGTTTCGAACAATGCCACTGAATACGATTAACAGCAGGAACGACATGTTTTCCTACCTGTAATAGTTCTAGAGTGGTTGCCCTTTTGCATATAATGGGCCAGAGATTAAACTTTAGTACTTCTTGACTTAAGTGTTAATGTCTAAATAGATTAATAAATGTTTAATATACATGTACTAATTTTGACCGAGTAATCAAGGGAACCAGGATTCTAGCGGAAATCAAAAAGAATGTAATCCTGGGACAAAGACCAGACATAGAAAATAGACACACACAACACATATAATGAAGTAACTAGAATAATATATACAAAGTAACATAAGTAAATGAGCAACTCGGACTCCAGTAAAAACTCGGAGCATGGACCAGGTGCACCGGTAAAAAATGTGTTTTTGACACGTGAATAAAAGCATTTTCTCAACAAAACATCAGTGATCCAACACAATATTTGCAATAGTGTCGGTCTCACATAACTACGCCATCGCCTACGTACCTCTCCATTCAGCATGGATTTCTTACAACCAGCAAAACATGGTGAAAAGTATTGAACTTTATTATCATCTGTACAAATTGGCTCATAAAACTCAGTAGAACACAAACAGTCACTGTTACATGAATGAGCCAATTTTGGTAAAGCCATCTCACTAAACAAAAATCATAAAAAAACTTATTTTCTTTATTAACATGAAACAGGCGTTATTTTTCTTGTATCAGTGAAGGGTCTATATTAAACAGAACAATGTTTTTTTTTGTTTTACCATGAAATGCTGAGAATAAATGCAGGTTAATTTTTTTCATTTTTCCAAGACATTCTTTGCTTTAATGTTTGTTCACACTGCTTTATTGGTAGAATAAATTATTGTGGGTTGAGAAAAACGAGGCAGTTAAGAAGGTATTTGTACAAATGTACAAATGGTGAACGTACAAACTATGAGGATTGGTGTTTTTCTGATTATGTTTTATTGAATGTCTAATTCTAATACTGCTATCATTATGATGTATATACATGTATGTGCATTAAACCCTATCATTCTTCGAGGTACATTTCAGAAACGTTTTCATATACATGTATGTTAACGAAAATTTGTGTTGAAATCATTTATAGATACAAAAATTATTTATAATTCATGTGTTGTCTGATACAGACAAAAATACATTTCTTGGACAATCCGAAATGTTTTATTAATTCTATGGAAAGGATTAGTTATTCTTTAGTACAGTGTGCTTAATATCTGGATACATGTATTCCTAATGGTACATGTATTTTTGAATGTATAAACATGTATCTGCAAATGTATGCTATGAGGAGGCAGATATAAAACTCGTTAAAAGAAACGTGTCTTTATTTGACTTTCTATTACAATAAAAGAACAATTTTTGAAAAACATTGATTGTGGAGAGACATTAAAATTGGTACCAATGTACATGATGTGCATGTAGGCCTAACAATAGTTCTGAGCAATACATTTGAAATGACCTGTCAAGGTAATATAAATGCAAGTCTCTGACCATGGGTTTCAAAACCATAAAGACATCATTCGCATGTACTTACTGTGATATATTGTACTGGATATTAACCCCTGCTACTGCATCTTGTGGACACCGTATCCATACCAACAAATCCAATACCATGGCCGCCACACAAACAACTATATTAAGCTTTAACATGCCCTGTATTTTTAACTTCCGTCTTTTACAGACGAGACCACCAATAAATTGCCCACCTGCTGCGCCTGGGACAGCCATTAAACCTAAAATAAAAAAACGACATATTTCAAAGAACGCCATGAGCCTGAATGGCAAAATAAAATAAAAGTGTATTCAAAAATTAAATTATAGGCGCATACAAGGTAGGGGTGACCCTCCCCATCCCTCTGGAATCGATAGTTGAGGTTGTTAAGTAAAAACGATTAACTGGGCATTCAAACTAGAAAGGAAAGAAATGGATAAAAAAGCAATCCATAAGATGTTGAAACCTCACTTTTTAATCATATTTATTCTTTATGCCATCCTCTTATTTAAATATTCTGGTAAGGGAGGTAAAAATATCTAATTACTTTACAACCTTAACAAATTGAAGGTATTTTCTTTTGTTTTCAATACCTTTTGATGGTTGGTTAAGTTCTTATTTTGTAATCTTTTCTGTATATTAGATGGTACACCTAGATACAAATATATAGTTCTTGGTAGAGATTCATCATACTTTGTAAGAAATAATTCCAAATCATCTTCCAAATATACAGAGGAAGATGTTTTACAAAATGCTGGAATTTTTAATCGACAACATATTTGTCCAGTGTGGTGGACGTGTTTTTTAACAAACGATTGGCATTTCAATGGGAACAAATTGTGCTCATTTACTTGCTGACCTATTTCTTCACACTTATAAGGCTGACTTTATAGCTGATCTGATCCGAAAGAAAGATTATCGTTTGGCTAGATCCTTTAATCTAAAGTCCCACTATACAGATGACGTTTTATCTTTAAACAATCCTAATTTCCGTGATTTGATACATCCCATCTACCCCAAAGAACTTAAGATAAAGGATACTATAGACACTGTGAAGTCAGCCTCATGTCTTGACTTAGAAATCGATGGTAAAGGAAAACTATTGACCAAACTTTACGACAATCGTGATGACTTTTCATTCCAAATTGTCAACTTTCCTTTCATCTGTGGCAAAACCCCTTCAGCACCTGAATATGGAGTTTTCACATCACAACTCATACGTCATGCCAGAGCTTGCCGAAACTACGCAGACTTTTTGTATCACGCTAGAACTCAAACAAATAGGCATCTGGAACTGGGTTATGTTGCTACAAGATTGAAGTCATTACTACAGAAGTATCATGGTCGTCACCATGAACTCGTGGATCGTTATGGTGTATCCATCTGCACCATGAAAACTGATTTATTCAACGGGTCATAATTTTCCTTTCTCGTTTGTCTATCCCGGACTTGACTTTTTATGAGCAACTCGGCGGGTGTTACTAGAAAAGCAGAGGACGCTTACCCTACCGGTTCACCTAGTCCATGCTCCCAGTTTTTAGTGGAGTCCGAGTTGCTCATTTGCTTTTGTTACTTTGTATGTATGAGTTTAGTAACTTTATGTTCTTTGTTGTGTATGTCTGTTTTCCATGTCTGGTCTTTGTCCCTGGGTTACATTCTTTTGATTACCGCTATAACCTTGGTTCCCTTGATTACCCTTATATCTGATTCATATTTTAGGTTATTTCCCTTTAAGCTTCATTTTACCATAAACACCATGTACTAGAACTCATATTTAAAATGCAAATGTACGATTTGCCAGAAAGGTAGAACGTTTTGTTTTAAAAGAAGTATGATGGCTTTGATGGTAGATTCTCAGAGGTTATAATGGCCTCATTAACAGACGAGACCTGCGTCCAGTTTCATAAAACATCTGAAATTGAGATTTTCCTCAAATCCTTCCTCAATTCGAATTTCGACCATTCAGATCACTTAAAATATAAGATTCCAGGAAAAGCAATGGACTAAAGAAATTCTCAACTTGATATTTTGTTTTTTAAACCCAGGTCAGTAGGAAGTTATGTAACAATTTTGGAGAAGTTTAAGCTATGCTGTATATGCCATGATATTCACTGATTTTCTGTCATCTCTCGATTATGGACAGTGAAGAAATCTTCTGTTTTGTACCTACCACCAAGCATAGATGCCCAAGATGCTGTTATTCCAAACTGGTTTTGTATTAATTTTGGCATAAATGTAGCGAAGCCTGAAGTAGCGAGACCTTCCCCTGTTCCAGCCAGGGTTATCAAGACAAATGTAGGATTTGAAATGATGCTCCATGTTGCTTTAGGAAAATCTCGTAAACTTGTGTTGGTGGAATCTTTATCAATCAAGTCTTTGGTGTCTTTTCCACCATGGACTTGGGACACTCTAGTTGCCCGAACATGTTTGGCAGCTGAAAAACATTTACATTATGATATAGATAAATATATAGTGAGACGTGTATAAACAAAACTCTAAATATACCGGAAACTTGCCTAAATAATATATCCACATATATCCTTTAAAATCAGTTACACTGATACATATTTAATTGATTCGTGTAACCAAAACGCCCACCTAAACTAAATAACAAATACTTCTGTTTGAGATTCAGTTCAGAGAGGTTTCACTACACACAGTTCAAGAAATATGCAGGTACAATCTAGGCAGACGACAGTTCAACGTGATAACCGTCTGGCGTTGTCATTATCTGTAACAGTCTTTATGAACGAAAATTATTAGGGCAGTTGTTTTTCTGAGTCCATATATCTTAACTTTATTGATAAAACGAAGTAAAGTCATGTTGACTCGATTTGTACACAAGAAAATCTTCAAACGGAATTTATGCAAATAGAGCTTCACGTGAAATTCGCATGAACTTCACATGGCATTAATATGCATCAAAAAATATTTTACAAGAACACTCGACACACATGAACTTTGTCGCAAGTTTTATTTGCTCCCTTCTGATGACATTTACTCATGTGAAATTGACGTGAAAAAATTGGTAAGAATTGTTTACTGTCTATGAAATTCATGAGAAATCACATACACTAACTAATAACTGACTGAGTTTACATAACAACCACACGAATATTATATAAAGTTAGCATGGATATTATTATCAACGTAATGCTTTGTGTTGTTTTCAACTTAATATCATGCGCAATTCATGCAAGTGAGTGGTATGTAATTTACGTAAAAACTGTGAAAATATTTGCTAAATAATGTATATATATTCATGATATAACAACATGCTTACTTACTTGGGAGTTCTTTACCGAAACCAAATAATGGAAAGGAAAATATCATAAACAAAACAAATGAACACAAAAAACCAATCCACCAAGCCCCGACCCAGCGGGGATCGTCTGCACTCAGACCAGTCCTGAAAAACATAAACCATTCGAATTTTATTCATCTTGCATTAACACATGTTTGCAAACTACACTAATACCAATTTTGAGTCAAATGAAACTAATGTTACACGAACTAAGATAAACCTGACTACACCGAACCCTGAATAAAAGCAAAACTTTTTAAAACCAGACACATTTTGAACTCGCTTCATATTGGTTTAAATGTGTTTGAACTTGAGTAAATAGAACATCTGTCTAAAGCGGATAATTTGTCCAGCCAATGGAATTCGGTAAAGATAGGCTTTACTGTACTTGCACAGAACTTCATTTCCTCGTAGAGCAAGCTTCTGTTTCTCCTACATTTGTTTCTGCTTATATTTTCTCTGCGCATGATTTTTTTCTTCATTAATAATGTAGAATTCTCAATATGACAAGATTGTTATTTTTCACGCAGTGTGTATTCATTGTATTTATTCTCATTACGTACCCATCACTGTCTGCAACATGGTAATCGACATAAATGTTCAGGAATTGACCTCCAACTATATAACCTAAGGCTGGTCCAAGTGTAGCAAAGGCATACAGCACACCTAAAATAAAAAATATATAGTTCTACAGTGCATGTTCTACAGTAACATGAACATGTGTACAAAAAAAAATGAACGGGTAACAAACAGCATGTCTCGTTAACTAAAATTGAGATTTTGATAAAAATTAGAATTTGATCTTTATTTCATAAAAGATAGCAGAAATGCATCCTTAGATCTGTTGTGAAAATAGTAGTTGCTACATGCATCGGAAAAAAAACACCGAAGATGCAAACGGACGGACAGATGGACGTCTGAAAATCAAAATTGAGGGTAACACATAATACAATGTATAGCAGGGTATATAAGGTAATATAATCCGAGAAATATCGGCTTTTAAACTAATCATCACTTTAATGAGTTTCATATATCTCTTTTCGCGATAATTTGCCTTATTCAAAAAACAATTGCATATATATTTAATAGTTATTTCGATGTCAATTTTATTCAAGTCGGAAATCAAAAATGAAATTAAATATTCTTTCCTAAAAAAAATACCGACAACAGGGAAAACAAAACTTAAAGTTCTCGTACTTTGACAGTAAGTGGAATCACTAATAACCACGAGAACTAACTGTGTGTGGGTTTTTAGTGTTTTAGTTTTAAAATGATCAAAAACCAAACACTTAATATAAACTCTCGTGGCTAGCTGACGTCACGCGTGTTTATATGAAATTTCCGGAGTCATTTAATGGCAAACAACTTACGGTGCAAAAGTTTGAACAGGCTTGATAATATCTGACTCACGAATTTACCGCTGAGTTGATGTCTAATTTTCTACTGATATTAGACCTTCCATATCAGATAAAGAATTCCATAATTAAAGCTAAGTGTGAGGTTAATTAGAGAGACAATCATAATTGACCGAGTAACCAACATGAATATAACCTAAATCATTCATCTAAACCTTGTCCTATACAGCCAGACTGTCTGACTTTCATATTCATTAAGGTCAAGGTTATATCAACAAATTTATCAGTCCTGTTGACATTCTAATGTACAGGTTCATGTAAGAGTTGTGCCCACTATCGGCATGGAAATATTTTCTGAAATCGGTGTTCGCGTTGTCGTGTTAGATATACCCCCTCTCATCAAAACTGATATCAGGCGGAGTGTGGCAATAACAAGCAAATAGCTTATATGTACAACGTCAATTGATTGATTGTGCTTTGTCGTCCAATGGCAGATGTTACATGCATTTTAGAATTGTTAACCCTCCTGTATTATTCTTGATTTCCGATGATATACTAGCATCTATTAACGATACAACATGAAGTTGCACATGCAAATGCGCTATGGGTATATCCCAGCTCGTGTAGGGCATTGGTATTAATGCATGACAGCTACCAAAAACCGCTAACAATTTATGTACCATATATATAAAACCACATACCAAATTTAAAATCAATCCATTCAAAAGGAAACAAGACAGCTGCGATGAATACCGGACGGATGGACGGACGGCCTGACATGGTGATTCCCTAGCAAGAAGTAAACACTGCCCTAACATTTTTCGTTCATAAAGACTGTTACATTTAATGACAACGCCAGACGGTTATTACGTTGAACGTTTAATTTACAACAATGTCAATTAGTTTAATATTAGAAGAGACATTATCAATTTCACGAGTTACTGTCAGTTCAATTAAATCGTAACATCGTCTTTTTCTGCGCTGCAGTGACGGGAGGAGTACAATCTAATATGCAGAGGTCATTGTTTTTTATTCACTGTCATTTAGGGATTGTAAATTAGGATAACCAGATCAGAACAGTGCATCGGAAAGGAGCATCGCGGATTAATTAATCATAAAATTTTACATCCCTTATATCCAAGTAAATAGTTCAGCGGAGTGATACATAATAAATAGGTAGCGTGTCATCAGCTCTGCATAGCTAGTCATTTAAACTACTAAAGAACAGCGATTCGTACAAAAACAAACCAATCATTGAGAAAAATAAAGCCTAATTGGATGGAACCCTTGATGATGGAATACAGTGATTTAAGAGAAATTGCTTCATAAATAAATTAAACCGCGACATGTACCCTGAACAAGAACGAATGGGTTTATTGACGGTATTTCATCACTTAGGCTATGAAAATTGAGTATTACCAAATTATGAGGCTGACTTTTTATATAATGTTTGAACAATAAATTGCGTTCTAATTATGTTCTCGCTGATCACAACATAGATCATCAATGTCGTACTTAGTTAATAGCATTTCCAACGTTTTCGACCCAATTTATCGCGGTACATTAGGTTAACTTGTCTGCTAGGAAATTCATCGTGAAACGCCTTTTATTTTCCGAATCCAAACTTTCTGGGAAAGTGCATCGGTAAAATACTATCAAATGCATGTACTGCATGTTAAAGATTTATTATTCGTAAATGTAAGAAATATCCATTAGTAAAACTAAACACAAATACTTTAATGTTCAGTGTTCTAGGATTCCACTTTCCCGTTACCCGAGGCAAATGCAGCTTGGTGCGGGAAAAAAAATATTATGCCCCTCTTTACCTTGGACAAGCATAAAGCTTGAATTCTTTAACGAGTTTTTTTAAGTTTGGGAAGCAAACTTCAAGTGTAGGAAAGTTAATCTTCATTTAAAATCTAAAATTTTGAAAAAACCTAGAATACTGCTGTTGGAGCGACATCTAAGCTCAATACACGAACGAAATACATGTAGAAACAAACGAAGCCATGAAAAACGGAAACGAAACATAAAATTCGCATATAGGTCGGAATACACGCGATGAAAAAAAGTGCAAAAACACATGAACATGTATTTACATGGAATACTATACGTAAGGACCGACAAACACTGGTATTTACATGTAACTACACTTTGTAGTAGAAAATACATACATTTGTACATAGATTCTACATTGTACAAATATCCTATTCTAGGCTTAATGTCCCAGACTATACATGGATTGGATATACCCAGGTATCTAATTTAACTATTGGGAGAAAGGTTATGTGTTTGTTTGAAAAAAGGGGCAATTATCACCACTAACAGGTTTTAAGCAATTTGCAAGTATTTTCAATTGTTTTTTGTTTTCCTCTTTATGCATGGAGTGCAAATCAAAATAAAATACCAAGGCCGTTAAACTACTGCATACATCGACAGTCACTGTATTTAAATCAAAGACTAACGCATGTGATTATTTTTTTTTAATAGCCCATAAAAAATATCGGCGAGACCATTTCAGAAAATCCAAATAAAACTATGTGTTAACTTTACCGTCGTGCCAATCATCTCGCCTACAGTTTGGCTTTATAGATGATAATGCGTGCCAACAACCAGTAAAGCTAATCCCTTTTGGTGTAGAATTAAAGACGCATCCTAAACTTAGTGCAATAATCTTTACATTTAACGACCGTAGGCCCA
Organism: Perna viridis; assembly: GCA_037379345.1. Taxonomy (NCBI): domain Eukaryota; kingdom Metazoa; phylum Mollusca; class Bivalvia; order Mytilida; family Mytilidae; genus Perna; species Perna viridis. The sequence goes on from CM074524.1 coordinate 12,985,307, forward strand.
CTTATTGCATATTTTTATGATTTTTTAAAAACAAGCAGCGGATAGCGTTGAACACGACATCGAAGTAAATCAAGTAGAATTATAAATCAATTTTATAGTTTCTTCCTCCTAAATGTCGAGCAAATATCAAGTTTATACTTAAAACATGCATAATTGATACATCAAATTACATTCTTGGCTAGAGCATGTTATATACGTATATGGTCTCCATATTTGCGTTAACGGCTTATGACATGGCAATGCAAATTAAAAGCTACTCAAAATTCCCAATCATCCAATGACTCTAGAGACACGTGACTTAGAATGAATTTACACTGTATCTGGCTCCTATTCTTTAAGTTTCCAGTGATCAAATTGATTGCTTAATTGAGCAAATATTTATTAAAACACACAAATTTCACACGAATGAAGCTTCATGTCATTGTATTTTATTGACCAACAAAAAGTGGGGTGTTCTGGCGACTGAACTCACTTTTTTGTTGAAAAATATGATTTTCAACCAGTTACAATGTAACTGAGCCCTAATTTTAATTCTTTGTTGTGACCACACCGGTAAAAATGAGTTATGTAACTTATGAAATTAAAAAAGAGTAATATATACATGTACAAACTCTATACATTGTAACACTTACCTACATACATAGGCGATGAACTGGCAGGGACACTGTCATCCATTAGGGCTACACCTACAATGTACAGTGTGGTCCCGCCCACTCCATGGAGAGCCTGACCCAGTAAGAAAATATATAAATAGTTCTGTAATTGGGAATCGCTTGAACATTCTAATTCGAGGTTTGGATCTGAAAAAAAAAAGAAAATGTATTAATGTATTAAGTACCAGTCCATATAAAATTCAGACATAGCTTATGGTAAGGTGATTCATGGAGCTGAAAACCCATGGATCAGATGATGCTTATTTGGTCTTCATATGCTATATTTTATGTGACAATAGTCCCTTTCTGTATTCAAATCTGTACTCTTGAGAAATCTACACTTCAACCTCCACTAAAATAAACCATATCAAAGCGAATCAAGAACTATAACTCTTGCAAAGTGCTAATTTCATGTACAATCTGTATACATTTTACCTTAAAAGCGCAATCCCCAAATGAAAAACTAAGACTGATTATGTAATTTATAAAGGTTTCTGAACAAGAAAAAAACTGAATTCGGTAGGCTTTTGACATGCATTAATCACCTCCTGTCTGATTTTTTATAAAGACTGGTACTTAATTGAAACAAAAGAGAACTGAACAAAATGTTATTTGAAATTTTACCTCAAAGAATAGTAAAGCTCAACGCGGTTAGCATCTTTCCTTGAAGATTTGTTTTCTTTGTCAGCAAGTTACATACACAATCAAGTTCCTTAAGTTTCAAATTATTGTTCCTATTGTGACAAACTGATCTGCCAAAGGCCAGGAAAAAAGCCTTTCATGCAAACAGCCTGTGTGAACCACTATATATATATAAAATGCAATAGCTCACCAAGGAACGTGAGATATTGTGTTCCCCCTCCCATTAATTCCATATTTAAAGGGAGTTATGTAATCGTTTTCTTACCAATACAATAACGCACTACAAAACATACTTTTTTTCTCCATTTTCCCACATTTTAAGAAGTGGCTAGTAACTTTGAAAAACTGTTGGACAATTTATTATATTTAAACAATTCTCGGTGACTACGTGATGTTACAGTACAGCTCTCTACAAAATAGATTATTTTGCACTTTCCTTTAAAAAATTAGGTCACTCTCTATTTCAAGAGATCATTTTCCTTTTGTTAAACAAGACCATTAAAGGAAGATCAGAGAAATACTACATCATCATCAACTCCGTTAAACCCTAACAACTGTGTTAATTCTTAAGGAAAGGGAATTAGATCCCGATACATAATGTTATTTTATTACCCTTAATTCCAACATTAAAATGTGTCTTCTTATAAGCTAAAAGCAAAGTCTTTTGTCTATTGTAATCATAGTATGGTAACTTAAGAGGCGAATCACCGCAATTTTAATTAACTCTCTCTCTTGGCTTTTTCGCAACGTTCATTGATACTTTTAAGTATAGGTCTTTATAAATAGCAGACAAGTGATACATGCATGTCAAAAACCCACCAATAAATTCACTTTTAATTCCTATTCAGATATTGTTTAAGGAGGTAGACCTAAGGTAAGGGACACAACTCTTAAAAATCAGTGGAACGTTTGTATTCAGCATTTTACATCAATATCATGTAAGCATCAAAGTAACTTGGTTTGATTCCATTCTGTTTCAAATGAAAGCTTGATATGCATTGGTGAAATTGAATATAATACAAACATATCACTGGTTTCAAGAGTTATGTTCCTTAACCCAGGTTTACCTCCTTAAATACTATTTACATGTGTTCCACGTGTGTTTTTTTTACTCGTACGACAGCAGGAGGTTTACATTAAAAGATGAAATAAACGGGTGTCATTGAACTTTCTGTAATATAGCTGAGAAACGTTAAGACTTCGGTTCAGAGGTTGCGAGTTATTTTAATTGAGACGGTTACGAAGTCACACGATTGAAAAGCAAGATTATATCGCAACTTCGCTTGGGTTCGTACCATTTCGGACTCACTCGAAGTTTGCTGATGTTAGCCAATTCACGATCTATTGCGTTAGTTCTAAAAAGTATATTTTCGAAAAAAGGATATACACTTATTTTGCTGGTAATGTACAAATATATGATGTCAAAAGATGAAAAATATATAAAAAAAAAATAATGAAATGTATAGTATCAATCATCATCCTTGCATAGGCTTCCTTCTTCTTCAAGCTTCAGCTCACTAAAATTAGTGATTTTTTAAATTCTCTCCTGAACTAAGTCGATAGATACATCAACACCAGGGTTTATGGTGAAAATGAGAAAATCACAGATTGATTGGGAGTTAAGTTTAGTAAAGCAATGAATTCGATTGGTTATTGAAAACAAGTCAACGTCTATGATGTCACTTGTTACACTTCACATGTGCCTTTTAACCATCAGAAATAACCATCAAAGTGTTTGTAAAATTAACCTTTTTAAGATATTGATCGGTCAAATTTAGTTAAAATGCACCATAGAAAAATGGCGGGAAAATGTTCCCGCACTACTTCCCTATATAAGCAGTCAAAAAATATCTATGTCACAGATGCTTCAGAATAATCTTTAGCTTTTTGGTTGTTATCTAGATGCAGTGAATATATTTTAGGCAAAAATTACTAAATTGGGGAAAATGATGTGCCACCCATTGCCTGATTCTTACACAGAATGGTGCTTAAATTCCTTATTTGATAAAACCACTATCACACATGTTCCTTTCTCCTAAATATCATGTGTCAATTTATTTTATCTATGTATTTATTGTTTTGTGTTGTTCTTTTTGTAATTTATGCATGTATTGTCAATGATTTATACCATCTATTTTTATCATTATTTTGTGCTACTTTTGTTAGGTACCGTTTCACAAATTAGTATCTGTGAATACCATTGTTCCAGATGCGGATTGTACACAAAAATGGCACTTTGCAGAGTTGTCGTACTTGACTTTATTGATTTAAGATGGAGATGGACATATGTTTTTTTTCTCTGAAAACAGATCTATCCGCAAAAAGAATTATTACGTCTACTTAAAATTATGCCGCGTGTACATTAAAAAAGCATCGTTCGTTCGGTCGGTTTGTTAGCACCATGGATCGCCTCTACCTTAGGCACTGTCAGCAGTTTATATGGACTAGTACTTAAGTACAGACAACTCTGTTTTAGAAACAGGCAAAATCTTATGATTAGTGATTCATGCATTTTTGAATTCCACACATTTTTTTTTCTATTGGAAAGCCTTTAGTAGGCCTCAAAGAAACTGTATTCAAAAATAAAAGAGCAAATTAATGTTGCCCACTGGAGATATGAACACATGAAATTTGGTTACTCTCTACTACAGAAAAGTACGGAAAAAATTCCAGCCATTTTTTCAGACTACAACCAGTCCAATAATATTTCATGATATACACCAGATCCAAGGAAATGGACATAGGACGAGCTGTTTTGCGATGTAAAATTTGGGCAGTTTCGTTAATAACTAAGTACATTTTATTTTGAAATATGATAAATCACCCCTGCCTGGTTTTCACACAGAACAATTCTTAAAAGCTTAAAGTCTGAACTATTATAGTCTAAATATGGATTGTCAAAAGGTAATTTACAATTAAAAGCGTATTGATTGGAGAGATACGAAGACAGTGTACGTGCATTAGGTGGCATCATAACTGTATATACAGAGTACATTGTGCATATACGTGAACAATTACAACCATTATTTCTAATTTTAGCAGAAAAAAAAATTACATTTACACGGCACTTGTAAAAGCTTTCTAAAAACCAGTTTTAATAAAGTAAAGAGAACGAAAATGGTGACACTTTAAATGCTTTTGAGCTTATTCGTGTGACTACCAATTAAAAGAGTAATCAGGGGAACAAAGATCCCAGCAGAAATCTAAAGAATGTAATTCATGCACACATACAAGACATGGAAGACAGATACGCACAAAAAAGCATACAATAACCAAAATAATACATACAAAGTAACAAAAGGTAATGATCATCTCGGACTTCACTAAAAACTAGGAACATGGACTAGGTGCACCGGTAGGGTATAACTAATAATTAATGCAAAGTATACGTGAAATTCGCAGCATTAGTAAGTACAAGTGTACCAATCGTGTTTTACTCATGTACATGTACGTGTAAAGTTGATACATGCTTCACGTGAATAAAGTGAAATTTAATTGAATATTACATGAATATCACACAAATTTCACATGACTATCACATGGAATTTCCATGAGTGTTACAATGTACATATAAATGACGTTCATGAGAACATCAACATGAATTTCTAAATGAAAAAAAAAACTAACAGTTCAGAATTTATTCAAAAAGTTTATAGTTACATGTACATGTACAAATATGTACCTCCATTAATTTATCATCCTATAAACTCAAAGTGCATATATATGATGTAGCTGTATTTGGCTAATAGTTTTCTATGTTTCAACTGACTAACACCTAAGAAACAAAATCAGATCATGTTCAGTTACTCTACTTGTACGGTTTAACTTCCCATTTCTATGATACATATGGGATGGGGAATGGAAAATGGATGAATGGGGATGCGCAATAAACATGTACATGTACATGTATCATTCAGGGCATCGCTTCACAAAGCTTACGTAAGACTTACATGTACGTAAGTCCCATTAGTTTGTTAATGATTTACGTGAATGTAAGTCATACGAGTGCCAGATAGCCTGGGTAACACGAAGGAATTTCCTCGCGTACATGTACATTGTAAATGTAAATTGGGCACGTTCCATGCATGATCATTGACTATCCCACAAGTTAGGAAGTAAAAGGTCTATACAAATACAGGTAAATGTCTAGTATACTCTTTTAAAGCGGTATATATATTACTCCTTTCTCAATCTGATTTTTTCTTTAAAGAAAAAGAGAGACGAACAAGGCAAATTATTTCCTAAACCACCAAACGCATTAATAAAAGCAGCTAAATAGTTTACCAGAACAAATCAACAAATCAAATTGTCAGAACGGACAGACGGACACCGACCCTTCGTTTATATTAAGCGACTTATTAATCAGCGTGAATCAGAATATTGTTCTGTACGACGCCTACGGTTATTTGTCACAAGGACCCTCCTCTGACATATTGATTTTAGATAGAAATACAAGGCAATATGTAGAAATATTGGATAAAAACAAAAGACAACCGAGTGGTGATATTTAATTCAAATAAAATTATGGTAATCACCAATCGACGTTCTTTACAAATCGATCTAATAATGACGAACGTACAAATTTTGTTGCTTGAAATACAATAGGCTCGAATCAAATGTTTACTCTTCATTTACACATTGCATTGACCTTTCCTGACTTTAATTTGTATGGTCCTGATACTGCACGTACTTATACATGCAATAATAATGTTTTCTTGTTTTTTTTCTTTCATTTATTACAAACCAAACTTTTCGAGAATAAAGGGTCATCTCCATCCCCTTTTGGATCCTACTACGATGTATAGTAGGATCGTAACAGAATCGTACCATGACTGAAACTCTTTATTGTCTTTCTTCCAATGTAAAGTATTGAAGTAAGCTGACATACACTGTGCATGTATGTATTGAGTTAAACGTAACTCGAAAATAAACAGTAAAACACCAGACTCATTCTACTCTATGTTTCATATAAGTGACATTGGACAATTTTAAGAGAAAACGACACGTTCAATAATCTAATGCATTATGCATAATTATATCAGAATAAAATAAAAACTTTGACAGTCAGAATCAGTGATACGCTTCAGTTCTAAAATTCAAATGAACCGCACTTTGAACAAAACTAAACTTACAACAAACAATGCAGTGATTCAATGACGTCCACTTTGATTCAAATTGTCCTATATTTCTAAGTATAGTTCAGCAAACTGCCATGACTGAAACTACTCAAGTTTAACTAAACCTTTGTGCACGTGCCGTGTACTGTTGTCCCAAGCTCCGGACAGCGTCTGAAGTTCGAAATCCACTCTAGATGCTGCAGCTGGTAGAGCCCTCTCAGAAAATGCAAGAATCTTGCAAAGTCGGGAAAAAGTTAATTATTTTACGCGACGTTATCCAATTGTCGAATTTCGAAAGGCCTGTCTGCAGAGGTTAGTGAGAGACAAAACTTAGCTGCGTGGAGCTTGCCGTTGTCCGTGAACTTGTGTACCATAAACCGTGTGCTATGAACCGAGTTCTGTGTGATTGGGAACGTTCATTGATTCATGGAATGAACATGACTTGTATAATCGTCTTCCATGTGATTGGGAACGTCCGTTGAATCATGGAATGAACATGACTTATATAACCGTTTTCCGTGTGATTGTGAACGTTCATTAATTCATGGAGTGAACATGACTTGTGTAACCGTGTTCCATGTCATTAGGAACGTTCACTGATTCATGGAATGAACATGACTTGTATAACCGTGATCCATGTGATTTGGAACGAGTACACAATTTATATTCTAGTTTGTACTTCACTATAAAATTATATATGTATTCAATGTATTTAATTACATATACCTTCCAAGTCAGGGTATTGAGTCCACCTTCGTTTGAGGGAGCGAAGGTGGATTCAAAACCCTGACTCGGGAGGATGTTTCATGACATATTGTAAAACATATACGAAAATCTTGCAATGTATGTATTGATTAAACCCTCTCTTTATGATATTATGATTAGAACATGCACTTTTATAGATGATAACACTAACAATGTATTGACTACATGTACACGTATGCGTTTTGTTAAATAAAAGATCGTTCAAAACATCATACAATGTACCACCAAGATGAGACACCTTCTATATAATATGCACAGTACTAGTTGATCAATGTAAGAAAAATTAAATAAATGACTAATTTCACGAGTTTGCACAATGTGAAACGTAGGTGGCAGCGCTGTGACGACAGCATTAAATCAAAATTAAACTTTAATTTCGATTGCTATCTGACTCAGACGGTACAGTAATGTGTGCTATTTTGGTTGAGAATAGCACATCAAATGATACCCATAAATTCAACTCGTATCGACTACAATGACTGAAATAGAAGTGTTTGTGGGAATTCCTTTATTTCTCTGGTGAAAATGGTTAACGAGAGAGTCACAAAGTCCTTTGCACCTCGTCGCATTGCATTACACTTCGACTTTTAAATACAGTCTCTTACTTTGAATAAACAAGCCATGCGGGACTCCACACTTACACATTTTAAGTCAATTTTTGTTTATACAGTGGATATAAATATAGTATAATTAAGATACAACCCACTCCTTCACGTTCACGTACCCCAAAACAGAGTGGGGAAACGCTCTCGGACCCACGTTGGGTCTGGGGGAAGACCAAAGCGTCAATAGAGCAGCCCAGCTGCAAAGATATACTATGAGTTTTTCGGTCAGGTATCCCGGAGGCTGCATGGGCTTCGCTATCTCCAACTACTAACAGACATCTACTAACACAATCCCCGTAAGGGGCGGTCGTGCGAGATCCGTAAGGATAGTTATGACTGTAAAAACCACCAATCGGTAATACAACACACTTATTGTTTCATTCTGTCACTGCACTGCACTTTACGTATACCGGTATGGCCGAATAATACTCATCTGTACTTTTCGTTCAAATGACCTTTTCTGATCATTGGATTTCAACTTTCATGATTGTGGAAACCTTAAATGTACATGTAAGATCGATACAAAAAAGCCCGAGGATTCTGAAAAGGTCATCTGAACAGGTTTTAGAATACAATGTAATTGAATTATTCGTGGAGTGACAGAATGTGAACAATCAACTTGTAGGGCGAACTTGAATAGGACTGCTCAAAGGCGGATCCAGGCCCTACGCACCGGACACGTACGCTCCCGTTTATTTTCGGTAAAATATGTTTGAATTGAAAGAAAATCACTGAAAAGTGACGCAGGTCTAAAAAGCATCAAATCTGCTTTTTATTTTGTTTACCAGAATAAAAAAAACCCAACACGATAAAAAAAGGAAATCAAAATCGGAAGAACAACAATTTGAAACTTATACATGGGTATTAATAAACACTTTTTTACCCTTTTTTGACCCTTTATTCTAAAATGGTAGGGACCGCAATCTCCAAATTAAAGAACGTTCCTTTAGTGTTAGTAAAATCGTATCAAAATTTCATAACAATTGATTAACCACATCTGAAGTTATCACACGAAAAGACGACGACTGCGCTAAATCATTTTACGACCGCATAAATAAAAATAAATAAAATTATTCTTACCTTTACATGTTTCCGCTTTATTTTGACCCCATTCATAAGGCCCCGTTGTGAAGTGTGGTAAAGCCATTAGAAAAGACCCAATTGACATCACTACGGCGGCTATGGCTATCAGCCTAGGTTTATTTTGACCTGATCCGAAATAACTAATCACAATTCCCAAAATTGCCGCTGAGACGTCATAGGCACTTGAGATTGTTCCAACGCGGGAACTTGGAAGCTCAAATCTCCTCTCAATAGTAGAGGTGTTTACATTGTTAATACCATTTACAACAAAACCTATAAATAAAGATAATAAAAGAATTACAATAAAAACTTTGGTAAGAACGGTTTCGCAATGATGATTCCGCAAATTCATGATTTATATTATTTTGTTCAGTTCCGTGTAAATTTACATGATACATGTAGATACTTCATCATAGTTCAGTCAAAATGAGTATATGTCGTATGTTTTTACCGCTATGAGCTACATGTCGGTATAAAATGAACGATCGAGACTACATGTATTTACGAACAGACATGAGGGCAATTCAGTATGTGTATACATATTTATTATAATTAGAACTACTCAGTCCTTCTCGCTATCTAAAGCAAATACACTGTTTCCACTAGTAGAAGGAACAAAAGTAAAACCTCCTATGCATTGAAGAATTTCTCCAGAATTTATCCAATCCGGTTCTAAAATTATAGTTAAAATAGTTCCTTAAGCAAATATTTTTCTTTGCTTCTCTGATTGCGACGAAACACTAAACTATACTAGAACTTTAAGCGCTTTTTTGTTGGATGGAACTTAACATCTTTTGACAGCGGATTACTACATTTCCGACAAATACTTTCTAGTAAGATGGATATTTTTTTACATAGAATGAGGCGGGAATGGCCGGGTTTTCCAGATTAAAGATATTCTTTAGAATATTGTTTTAACATTCCAATACATGTATAATCTTGAGAGTGATACATGTATGAAAGCAAATGAAGAGGGAAGTAGAACAAATTAGGTTTGTTTGTTTGTTTGTTGGGGTTTAACGCCCGAGCAGCAATATTTCAGCTATATTCAGGCGATGAACATGAAGTGGATGATAAAATGAACATGAAATGATGATGAAATAAAAATTGAGATGGGACACAAGGATAATGGGGTCAACAAATTGTGATTTCCACTGGAAATAGGTAGAGGTGGGTAGGGTCGGGCAATTTAACCTCCTGTGGCGGAGCCCTATGGTTCCTACTAGCGGGAGAATACCACAGTAGGGTTTTTTTAACGTGCGAGGAACGTGGCATCTTTCCCCAACACGGTGCACCACTATGGTTTGCGATCAGGTTTTTCGTATTATAGCCTGACAACCCCAGCATGTAACACACCAGGGGTACCCCATTCCACAACCTGGGGCACACAACCCAGTTGCTCTGTGGGCAGAGCGCCCTAGCCTCCGGCTAAGGTTCTGGGCACTGTTTAGTCGCCTGTTACGACAAGCTTAGCGCTGCTGCAGGCCTATTCTTATAACACCCGGACGTGCACGGGGCGAACAAATTAAGGGTACAATTTATAATAAAATATATTTCGATACAAGTAATGTTTTGAAAATGAAAAAGTAAACAAAAGCTTAACAACATGTGACATTTATGATCAATATCATCTCCTGTTAATAAAAAAAAAACAGAAAACATCTTGTACATGTAATTATTTTAATAAATTCTTAACAAGATTTCAACAAACCTTTTTATTGAAAACATTCAGTTAAAAGGGCAGACGTAAGATCAAAAAGCTTGACTGATTCGATTTTTTCTGTAAAATGTTTCCTCAGCAAATAACTTCTTAGATAAGTTAAACCATCAGAAAGTAATACTAAGCCGTTATTTTTGCATGACGTCAACAAATCTAATTTCTAGCAATGCGTACATGCCGCCAGATATGATTTGCTGAAACTGACAAAACTATTTTCAATATGTTATATTTGTTGCTAATTAACCACACAGTGCTTAGTGGTGTTTCAACACATGACGTCATAGCTTACCTTGCACCATGGATAAACAACAAAGGAAAAATAGTAATGACTTCGGGTTGTTCCAGTACTGTAACCAGTCAGGAGAGAAACTGCAATACCCACACCGGATATCTGGATCTGAAAACGAGGCTTGGCGGTCATTATCGGATCTTTCTAAATAAGGTAGATTTTCTTCGTTCATTTTTTCCCAACGACCATTTTGTTTCGCCGATTCGTCCGTCATGTTGTCGGGAGAAATGTCGTATCCTGCAGTCAAGGGAAGTAATTCTACTCGTTTGTCGCCATCTTCAATGGAACCCACCTCCTCGTCGCTGTGTAACTTAGTCTAAAAGATATAAATCAGAGATTAAAAGCCCGAATAAACGTTTCAAAGCTCAGTTACCAAAACCCTCAAACTCTTAAGTCTTCAACAACCTTCTACGTTGTAGCATTTAAACATGTGCCAACTCCTTCTTCTTTCTTTAATTTTATTTCTTTCGTTCCTCAATTTACTGATGCTAGGTTGAGACAAACTAAAGGTGTTGTTTTATAAGACATATGCAGGTACATAATTTGGTCAGGAGGTTGGTGCAGATCCCCAAAAATACATGTACCGGGGCATCGCTGATATGCATTTATTGAACATATACATTTACATGTAGTATAATATAATTAGGATATTTGAGAAATTGTCTTGACGGTAAAAATATTACACGATTTGTTCAACATTACTGATGTAAATGGATGTAACAGAAATCCCATAATATTGAGAATAAGAATAAAATACATTTCGTAAATCATTCCCGCCAAACAACATTGCAGTGATTGCGTACTACACATGTACACTGTATAATGGACGGCTAAATTTATTGCATGCAGAAACTAGTACAATTGATGATAACCTTTTTATACTAACTTCAAAGCTGGTAACTGGACAGAAAGCCAGCGAAAACTATCTTATCTTAGTCCTTTCAAGACGGGGCAATTAATGTATTTTCGCCTAGTGTATGGTTTACTAGGGACCTAAGGACAAGGGTCCGTCGTGCACTAACATTTATTGGCTCGATTTCAGTTTTATAGTTTTTATTACACGTTATTCTGCGTTATAAGACCTTGTTTAGCCCACCTTTCATTTTGAAATGCCGGTACCAAGTCAGGATCTTTCCGGTGGTTTCCAACTTTCCGATTTTTAACCCTAATATTGTCATTGGTTTTATCAGTTCGATAATTTTATTTTTACCCTACCTGAAGGCGTGCTGAGTTTTAGGGTCTGTTTTCACCGGTTCGACAGTCATACAAATGCAGACCTTTTTTTTATCATTATTTATTAGCATCCTCAAATGCAACACTACATGTACATTGCCAGGTCTGGTTTCATACATGTAAAACATCTCAAATATAGAATTTAATTTCTTAAATTAAAACACCAAAATACTTTGACAAATCAGATACGTGAAACTCAGGTTTGAAGAAATTGGGAAAATTCAATACACATAAACAGTAATGTATATCTGTACTGAAGTGAATATTTCCTCTTTTACTTGACGAATGCTGTTTAAGAACTCTTTAAAGGATTTCCTCAAGAGGAATGTGATATAAATGATACTATCAAAGTTTATTCTAAGTTCATTGTACATCATTGACTGGGGTTTAAGTGAGCGCATCTTTGATTTACAGCAACAAATACATGCTCAACTGACCGAAGGCCAACGAGCTGTCAGAAAGGCGAATCTCGGTGAGCAGTCCTGTAAGAGTAATCAAGGAAACTAAGATTATAACGGTAATCAAAAGAATGTAATCCAGGGACAAAGACGAGACATTGAAAACAGACATACACAACAAAGAATATAAAGTAACTAAAATCGTACATACGAAGTAACAAAAGCAAATGAGCAACTCGGACTCCACCAAAAACTGGGAGCATGGACCAGGCGCACCGGTTTGGTAAGCATCCTCTGCTTTTCTAGAAACACCCGCCGAGTTGCTCATAAAAAGTCAAGTCCGGGGTAAACAAACGAGGAAAGGAAAACTATGACCCGTCGAATAAATCAGTTTTCATGGTGCAGATGGGTACACCATAACGATCCACGAATTCATGATGACGAACGAGGAAATGTAAGATAATGTGATAATAATGCAATTGCCCTGTGGTCTATGCAGAGACATCGTCAATTCAAATTAAAATTAAGTAGCACGAGACAGCCCCTTGACCAACAACGGAATTTGTACAGTTGATCGAAAGGGCAGAGTGCAGTACACACAGTGAGCATTGTAAACAACTAAATCTACATATTTTAACTAGAATTGGTCATAATTATCACGCCCCTAAATACTCTCGGACATTAAATAAAACGATATCTTTAATTCTATGGCTGCAAGACATAATTTTGTATACCAGTCGGAAACACAAGATATATTTTCAACTCGTAACACGATTATGAAGTACATTAAGTTTATCATACACACTTAGTAGTTTATCAATTTGGGTTACACCCCAAAACAAAGTGTATTTTAATTGTTTTAAAGGTATCCATCCGTGTAACAAATTAGTGAATAAAATTTTCAGTTAGATTAAAACTTGACGGTAATAAAAAATGAAAAATCCATTAAAGTATCCCAAACAAGTTAATAAACTAATCAGGAACATGCCTGAAGAATTCGGGAGTTTGGTAAATAAAAACAAAAGTGTCGATGGCACAAAACAAGTATAGACTATAGTCTAAGAGATCAAGGCACTACATAAAATAAAAATATGTAACAAAATGAAACATGGTTCAAATAACATTCCATGGTCTGACACCGTTTCAAAATAGCAGCTTACATGTATTTAATTGTCACATGGAAGTTAACGTAAAAAAAAATAGTTCACCATTTTCGCAGTTTTAATGTCGGTTGAGCTGTTCGTATTTTTGCCCATTTAAAATGTGTAAAGATTGTTCAGATTTCTGTTAAAACTCAAGAAAATGGTTTGTTTACATTTGTGTAGGTTACACGTGTATGAAACGCATGTTTAACAAGCCACAACAAATTTCTAGTGTAACTTACCGAAGCCATTGAGTTCATGGTCGTGATTTTTTTATTGAGAAATATTTTCACTTAATCATTCTCTTTTCCTCACGTAACAATCCATTCACAAAAGTAAGCACTTAATTGATATGTCTCGAATTACATAATTCAACCGTTAAATATTCAATCATATCGCCATTTTAAATATACACAAGCTGGTGGTTTATTTTTAACACGTGGTTAATAGCTACAGGCGTGTTCTGAACGTAAGGTCGGTGTGCATTGATTACGCTTTCGGATCGATAGTGTCACTAAAAGATGACTATAAATGGCCTGGAGTTGCGCAATTTTGAAAGATATTTTTTTACGATAAGTGATTTAGATAATTTCTTAATCGGGACATTTCCGGATTATGTTGACAGATTTTCACATAGATAAACATTGGCGAGTTTTTTTTATAGAACTTCCAAAATTGCATAATAAAATGTTGATGGTGTATTATATAAGAGTTTATGAATTTTATTACTGCATGTGGTATATGTAATTATGATACTAATAAATTGATGAACATTACACAGAACAATGTCGTACTGTTTACATCGGCAGGTCAAAATATTTTGAAAAGGAGCAATTTCTCATTTCTGTCCAAATTTTGCGTAAAATTAACCAAAAAATTAAAAAAAGACGTTCAACCCATGGAACCCACCCTAGATTCTTTTTAGGTCCACCAATATATGTCCCAAGACATAAATAAGTGTGTTACATTTACATGTATATGCAATACAATAGCATTCATTATCATAGTATACATGTATATATATTTTATTTTATGAAAATATCGGTTTTATGCATACAAACATTATTCACATGCACGTTATCAAAAAAAAAAAAAAAAACTTTCGTGGAACAATAAGTGCATTTATGCGACAATTCTTGGCAGTGCGGTTCTTATTTTTATTCATTTTTTTTACATATATTTAATTTTTTGGTTTTTTGTTTTGTTTAGTTTTGTTTTTAGTGTTGAGGTGTGCACAACTTGTAACAGATGAACAGATAATGGGTGACAGTCATTCCTATATAGTCTACCTCAAACATGACGTTCCATAACAAAATTTGGTCTATGAGATTATAGACACATTTTGTTCATCCAATCAGAAAACGTGTTACTTGCCAAATAATAAAATAACTGCTAGTTACTTGTTCTGATCACAGAACAAAGAATCTGCTTTATTGTTAATCCCACTCATAAATGTATAAACCGCTTAAGTGTATCAATTTGAAACCACAACCAATTTCCTTCCTCGTAAATCGCCTTTTATTACAACAATATTTATTTCAGAAAATGCATAATAAAGTGTTTTGTCATCATAGTTCACCAATTCAGAACTTAAACATGATATTCACAATTTAAGGGGACTCGAGTGGATTATCCAAAGGTCCGTTTTTTTTTTTTTTTTTTTTTTTTTTTTTTTTAAGAATTAAACTGCTCAATAATTAGTTAGGAACCCCCTTTTAAAGATCCGTCACTGAAGCCACCCTATGTTCAAAATCCGGTAAAATACATTAGAGATATATGTACGATACATTTGTCTTTAAAAATTTTAACTCAAGCACACATTGAATCCTGATTTCAAATCAACATATGTTATTGTAAAGGAGTCTACGTACTTTATAGCTAGAAAGTATCTACACACCGATACTCGGATAATTGAGGTATATGCACTACAATATAATTAAAAATTAATTTATGGCATGATAACGCATCGATATATCTAGATCTTGGCACACGTATACATATATACACTTACATGTACATATACAAGCATAATACAGTATGGTTTGTACGGACAGCACCGTTGTATTTCATACGATAGTGCAAAATTAGCGTTGTGATAATTTGTGTCCCTTTTCCCAAACACGCATATCCGCCTTCCTAATTGCACAGCAAAACTGACATTATAGAATTCCCTTACATATTTGTAAATTTGCACGAGGGTTGAAGCTTTACGACTTGGAGACAGAACCTGCACCAAGCGCTACGTGCCACGCGCACACTCCTTACAATACTTACGAACTTAATCCCGTGTCTGTCCATTGATTTCCTCTGATTAAAATGCATTTTTGTTAAGAAAATGACCAAAACGGATCATACATGTTCATGTAAACAGTCCAAGTATAAAAGGAAGTTTACAGTGTTAAATGTACGTTACACTTGAATGAAATTATGTTAATACTGTACATGAATGAGGAAACGTTCACTTTTGTATTCAGATATCTAGAGCACACACACTGTTTTATTTAAATGTAAGCGTTATAATAGACCCTTTTGTCTTAACTGTATGTAGTCGGTGTGCATGTCGCGAGGTACATGGGATAAAACAAAATAAGTATGTACTGGGCATGCACCAAGATTACCCCGTTTTTAAATCTACTGGAAGTGGTTAACTTGTTGAGAAAAAAAAATTCTCCTACATTGGACTGAGAGACGGTAAGATAGTTACAGCAATATAACGTACGAGTTCATTAAATATCAGATGTAACGCGCTTTCTGATTGGATAAAAAATTGTCTATCATCATATAGATCAAATTTTGTTATGCGACTGTGACGTAATCGACCTTTTTGATGACTCGTTAATATTTGATACTAAAATAAAATTACAAGGAATGACTGATATATTTTTTCGGTCTATTTGAAATAACCTCAACCTTTTGGTATCGCGCTAGAATTCTAACAAATAGGCTTCTGGAGCAGGGTTATGATGCTACAAGATTGAAGTCATCACTACAAAAGTTTTATGGTCGTTATCATGAACTCGTGGATCGTTACGGTGTATCCATCTGCGCAATGAAAACTGAATTGTGCAAAGGGTCGTAGTTTTCCTTTCCTCTTTCATCTACCCCGGACTTGACTTTTTATGAGCAACTCGGCGCGTGTTTCTAGAGAAGCAGAGGACGCTTACCCTACCGGTGCATCTGGTCCTTGCTCCCAGTTTTTAGTGTAGTCCGAGTTGCTCATTTGCTTTTGTTACTTTTTAAGTATGATTTTAGTTACTTTATGTTCTTTGTTGTGTATGTCGGTTTTCCATGTCTGGTATTTGCCCTGGATTACATTCTTTTGATTACCGCTATGATAATGGTTCCCTTGATTACTCAATGCGTATAATAACCGACTCTGCGGGTTATTCATAGTGTGCACCATGGGCACAGGTATTATTTCTTCATAGACCGAAACATTATCACAGTCATTCCTTAAATAATCACTCCGGATGAACCGAGGACTTTTATAAACGTTAAATACAAGATACCAATACATTTATAATATATAAACCGTGAAAGAGGCTGTCGGAACATGCATTAGTTTTGTGTATGTGTTCTGGGGGAGTGCTTAACATTTTCTAGAATCAAAATACAGATTACAACATTTTGCTGGATAAACGATTTATTTTCGATTGACGTTAGCAGGGGCAAACTATTTTATTTCCCTAATGTGTTGCGTTCAAATTTCAAAATAAACATTGTATTGTTTACTTTGCAAACTTAAATAGGGTAAGGTATTCCTGGTTCATAGATAAGGTTTATGAAATTGACAGGAACAATGTGAGTATGGTTCAGCTCGAATCAAGTTGCAGATCCAGAGATTTTGAAAAAAAGTAGTTTTAGTTTCTAGATTCTTTACCAAATTTTGCGCTTAATTTAAAAACAAAACAGGGTTCCCAGAGAAAGCGTAACTATGTCAGTTCTGTTTTTATTGTACACTTACCTAAACCTTCCTTAATACTTTGCAAAGTAAAACAGATATGAACAGTAAGTATTGATAAATACGGAACCATTTCCAACTTCATCTCTTCGTACATGCTCCCAAGTCAGGGTTTTGAGTCCACCCTCGCTCCCTCAAACGTTTGACTTGGTAGGATGCTCTCCGTGCATCAAACGTTTTTGTTTAACTGACACATAATTATAAGTACCAATTAAGTAGACATTTACGCGACTGATTAAAAAGTCAATAAAATCAGTGTATCATGTACACTGTACATGTACAAGTGTCTTTAAGTACAAATTCATATAAAAATCAGACACTGCCTATTGAAGAGGTGATTCAGGCATGGTGTAGAAAAATCCATAGAACAAACGAAGACTCTTCATATAATTATATAGATTTACGTAACGACAGACCTTTCTGCATTTTTTTAGAAAGTCATACATTCATCTCTAACTAAAAATCGACCAAATCAAGAACGATAACTCTAACTTGCGAAGTGCCAATTTCATATAAAATCTATATTACTTGTATCTCGAATTGCAAAAACAGAATGACTATCTACATGTATGACTCGTTATGTGGACTATAATATTTTTCTGAATTAAACATAAAAGACATGCATGGCTCATCTCCTGTTGGATTTTTTTAAAGACTAATACTTTGAAGGCAAAACAAAGTACTCACGTTATTGGCCATAAATGTACTGTTAATTCCGGATCCGTCGTCAAATATAAAATATTTAATGTTTTCACGCAAATATTTCCAAGTCGAGAGAAAATAAACAGTTAAATGTACTACGGGACGAGTAACGTCACTAAGTCAAACTGTTATACATGTACATGTATGTACAAGTAATGCACTGTTTGACATGTACAAGTAACACGCATACTTCGAGGACGTCGATGTATATTGGACAGGACTTTCGGAAATACCTGCAACGGATTTTATCTGTGCCCAAAAGCAAGACTATTCCTGACTTGCGGACCAACATTTTGTCAACATTTATCTCCCTTTGGAGCAAGTAGGGAATTATAAATCAATCCACGGAATTAAGACCCTGTTATTATATGAACATGGACAAAGGTGAATAATAAGACATAATGTGTTAAATTTCTTCTCTTTTTTGTATTTTATACCTCCTAATCTTTATCTTGAATTTTGTATTGGTTAGTTTGTCGTCAAATATTAAAAATATTTACATGTATTCGCACAAAAAACAGAAAAAATATATATCCTTTTTCATGTAGTTTTGGGTGGTTTGAATAATTTCTCCACACGAGATGGTAAATGACATTTTTGACATGCGAACTTCAGCAAGCATTTTAAAACTTCCAATTTTACTATTGACAGTGGAGAAATAATTCGTACCACTCGTTACTGAAGGAGAAGAGCGACAGCTAGGCATGCACGTGCCTCACCTACCGATAATATCAGTTCTAACCCCTCAGGGGAACTGTCTGAAGAGTCGTTTCTAGGACAGTTCTAATAGTGTCATAGAACAGTTCTTATGCCAGCTCTTCTGACAGTTCTGGCAGTGCCGGCTCCACGACAACAATTTTATTATTAGAGCCGGCTCTACTGGTAGAACTGTGAGAAGAATTGTTCTTCTGACAGTTGTAGGAAAGTTTTGTAGAGTAATCAAGAGAACCAAGATTCTAGCGGAAATCAAGAGAATGTAATCCATGGACAACAGACAAACACAACGAAGAACATAAAGTAACTAAAATAATACATACAAAGAAACAAAATTAAATGAGCAGCTCGAACTCCACTAAAAACTGGGAGCATAGACCAGCTGCACCGGTAGGGTAAGCGTCCTAATTAATCTCATCTGTACACAAAAAAATGTTGGCTCTTTTCATATTGACTCTTCACGTTTCAAAATGGTTTGTTTGACACAATTTCTGAATTAAACAATATTGTGAAAAAAGAAACTGTTGTGTCAAACAGACAAAATTTGAACGGTCCTTACGTGTCTTAAGAGTTCATATGAAAAAGTGCCAATGAATTGTGTCTACTGGAGCCTCATACGTTTACTGTAGTAACGTTCTGTAACATAAATTTGTATATAAAGCTTTATTTATTTCTAAAAGGGATGGGAAGAAAATATGTTTTATCATCTTTACCACCGAAATACAAACAAGTATTCTGGAAAAATAAGTTGCATAAATTGTAAACTGGGCCTACCTTTTGACTCTTTTGGTAACATTCTTCTTTCAATTACTAGAAGGATTATAGTATTACAGTATGTTTACAAGTTTTTAAATCTAAAATTAACGACGTGTGAAGGAATAAAACAAATTCAAGTGTTGACTGAAGGCCAAGGCCATTAAAATGACAGCGATGTTATCGTTCGCTTCGTTCATAGATACATGAACAAGATAGTGTCTCTAATAAATATTGTCTTTAAAATTACATGTTAGAGGTTTTATCGGAATACATACTTATGTTTGTTTAGTGTTACATTGAGGTTTTCACTTGGGTCATGGTTGTGTTTGTTTGTTTGTTTGTTTGTTTTTTTTTTTTTCAAAAATAAAGACAATCGCTGTAGACGATATATTCCCAATAGACCCTTTTGTTGTAAGTTGATGAACATGTCAATATACGCATCTGCAATGTATGGCTTAGGTATACGTAGAAAAAAAAAGAATTTTCCTCGGAGAAGTCTAAATTGAGCTCATGCTCTTCACCTGCTCATCGACTATCCCCTTCCCGTGTTCATCACTATTCGACAGTTAGCATAAAAGGCCATATTTCAAAGGTATATTTTTCTGACCCTTATATGCTAACTCTTCCCTGTGTCTACATGATCCGATGATGCAGTGTAGTGAATAGAAACGTCACATTCTGAGAGGTATGGTGTAACAGTCTTCTTCATTTTTTTTATTATGATCACGTGATGCAAGGGATATTTCACGTTCATGAAACCTACGTTTCTATGTATACACGTATGTATATTGACGCTATACTTCTAAATTTAGATCCGGATATAAACCGTGCCGTTCAGTTCCGTAATTACTCTCAGCCAATCATGGAGAAGCGAAGTAGACAAAAAGAATACATTATCTACACATGCAATATATAAATTAACGACTTTCACTCAGTCATTATAAATTGACCTCGAACTTCGTCCCAGCAATATAACCTGAACAGATCCATACATGTATATGACGTCCTCGGTCAATACAATCTGAACAGGTCCGTATATAATGTATGTCCACGCTCTAGATTTACGAACGAGGAAGTATCACTCGGTTAACAAAATCTATATTTTATATAACCTAGTTGGTCTCAGTATCGTATTAATTTTCCCATAGACTTCTATAGTGAAGTGCATATTTTTAGGATTTTTTAAAAAATATGTAAATTGATTCAATAAAACTTTCACTTATGTAGCATTTGTAAGGACATGTGAAAAAATAATTTCCCGCAAAGAAAATAGGGTGAGTCCACGAAGATCGGACAGAAAAGTAGTCTCGAACTATAAATAGCCATTTTCCCTACTTTCACTTTCGTTTTTCACTCACCAAACCAACCTTTTCAGTGGAACATTTTTATGATATTATGTTAGATTTTCTGTTAAAAAAGTTCTTCATCTTACAGTGTGATGTTTGCTCTATTTTATAAGTCATTGTTCATATCTTTTGACAAAATATTAGTTTGTAGAGAGGCAAAAAGAAAATGCACTATATTTTTATAGCATCCATGTTTTGACGTACACCTGCTCAGGGATATGCAATACGATACTGGTACCAGTTGGCCAAGCGGTCTAGAGCGTTGGACTTTCAGGCGGTGTTGCCATAGATGTCAGAGAAGAGAAGGTTTTCGAATCCCGCTTAGGACTGTTGAATTCGAATGGTGAGCTTATGCTTATCACTCTGTTTTAAAATAAACTGTGTGTATGCATGATGGATGCTATAGATTAACAAAAATAAAAATGGGTTCTTGAAGCCTTATCTTCGTGTGGGATTATTCAGTTTGATAGGGTTTAAGAGATGAACTGGGACCGATGCATAGTTAATTACTATCTATATATAGTAGTTTTGGCAAATAGACCGCCCTTATTATCATAAAACCAAGTCATCTGCTTACTGCAGTGTTAAAGTACATGTATTCCCCACAAAATCAAGAAAACCTTCAAAAGAAGTACATTGTATACAGTGTATGCAACATGAAAAAGACTTGTATCACTAAATCAGATTCGACAATATTCAACTGGACGCGTTTTTTTGTTTTGTTTTGTTTTTTTTTCGGTTTGCATAGCTGATATTTTTTTTTGGGGGGGGGGGGGATGTGATATTTTTTGGGGTGATGTGGTTTGTGGGTATAATTGTATAAACAGTGAATGCTGAGTCTAACTTTTCAAAAGTTCATTATTATACCACCTCTTACAAGTGGATTTAATTCATATTATTGAATAACTCTGTCCATCCAATTTCGTAAACAAAGTCTAGACTCCCAATGGATTGATTTGTTTTATACATGTATGCACGTTTAAGTGAGCATATTAAGCTGTCATCAAAAGAAAGCCATTTTGCTGTCCCACATCGACTTCCTAATTTATGGAACTTTCCCATTTTTACTAAATGATAGAGAAAGATTTCTTCACAAAAATCTCGGCTCCCACGGGACGGATTGCTTTCAAATGTAGCTTGCTGCTTTACACAGATGGGGCATGCGTTGTTAGCGATTCTAGTTGTTGTCCGATGTCAACTCCCCTGTACGGCGTCGAGAGCATTGGAATATACATGTACTTCACATGGCAACGCGTGCAACTCCGTGTTAATGAAAGCTTGCTTGGAAATTTTGTTGTCAAGAGTAGACTTATCAACATTGCCAATACACACAAGCACCGGGAGAGCTAAGTTTAACTAATTACCAAAAAAGAAAAGAAAGTTTATTCAAAGTGATATCGCTAAAGTAACCCAAAGAAAAAAACGAAAACAAGAAAACAAGAAAACAACAAGTAAATAAATAATGAAATTGTAAATTAATCCTACCTTTTGACTGTGAAACCAGTCTAGTTCTATTACTAGATATGTTATTTGTTCAATTTGAAATTGAATTTTAAATTTAAGTTGACTCAGACCGATGATGTGTGAAGATACCGGTTTAATTTTTACATAAGCATTGCCCTTAGGTCAATGCTAGTAAAATATTATGGATTTCTAACTGTGAAATGTTCGAATTCATGTATTTTATACATGTGCTTGTAGATACAAATATACATGTACATGTAATTTAGATGATCACATATGATAATCGATTTCTTTTCTGTATATAGATTTTCTCATGAATATTATTCTTTCTTTCTTGATTTTTTTCCGTCAATTTATTTTCCTCTCTTTCTTTCTCTAAAATTACTTTGCGGGAAGATTGTCGTTTTGTTCAGTTTTTCTTACAAGTTCCATTGTATAGTATGAAATTGTGTTCAAGATATCGATCACTTATTTCACTTTCAATTTAACTTGTTGACTTTCACAGTGTGCACAATTCGACAAAATCAAAGAGTTCAGTTTCTCACGGGATTTTATGTTTTCTTGACTGATTATATACCCTGTGTATATATTCAATCTACGAATTTCAATTCAGTGAAGCAATTGAAATTCTTCGAACCACGAAAAAATGATACAAATGTACAAATAACGTTATCAGAGGCGGATCAAGAAATTTTCAAAAAAACTCTTTAAAAGTCCATTATTATACCAGCACTTAAAAGTGAATTATATATTTGAATAACTCCGTCCTTCCGATTTCGTAAAAAAATAATCTTGACTCCAAATGGATTTATTTCCCTTTATACATGTATACATGTATAAGTGAGTATAAGCTGTCATCAAAAGAAAGCCATTACCTCACAGGGCAACGCGTCCAACTCCCATGTTTATGAAATTTTGCTCTGAAATTTTGTTGTCAAGTGTAGACTTATCAACATTTCCACTACATCCAAGTATGAAAGCTTATTTGGGTCATTTTAACCCAAGGGAAAAAATAAACAAGTCGTGGCCACGACTTAACAACTAGATAGATAGATAGCTTTATTTAGATTGAATATCAACATACATTTTTACTATTACATTCACATGTTATAAATGCATCCACATCACTATATAAATGACTTTATATTATAACAAACACATTCATGCATTACTGAGTCACATTTCTAGTGATACTTAAAATATTGATACAGGGAAGATATATAAACGTATAGAAAGGTCTGAAAAATTCCCAACGATGTTAGAACTGTCAAATTCGCGATGCAAATTTTTGGTCGTTCCCTCCGCGGGAGACGAACTCGTACTGCTGTGACATCTATGGCAACACCGCCTGCCCAAAGTCCAGCGCCCTAGACCACTCGGCCATATAAAATATGTCTGTCAATTTGATCTGATGGAGCAGTGTAGCAAATAGAGTCGTCATTTTCTGAGACGTTTGTATAATATTGATTTGTTGTGACATGCATCATTAATTTGATCCTCTATCCCACATATTGACATCTAAATGAACTGTCCCGTATTACCATACATCGTGTACTAAGTTACAGCCCTAAATTAATCCTACGAGGAGGAATGACTCGGTCAGCGAAAGCTATATTTTTTATACAGCCTAGCTGGCCGAGTGGTATAGGGCGCTGGACTTTGTGCAGGCGGAGTTGCCATAGATGTCACAGCAGTACAAGTTCGAGTCCCGCGGAGGGAACGACCAAAAATTTGACAGTTCTATAGCTATATGTTTTATATAGCCTAGCTGGCCGAGTGGTATAGGGCGCTGGACTTTGTGCAGGCGGTGTTGCCATAGATGTCACAGCAGTACGAGTTCGAGTCCCGCGGAGGGAACGACCAAAAATTTGACAGTTCTAACATCGTTGGGAATTTTTCAGACCTTTCTATACGTTTATATATCTTCCCTGTATATATTTGATCCGATGGAGCAGTGTAGCAAATAAAGTCGTCACATTCTGAGACGTATATATATATATTTAGGCCAAATGTTTAAAATCAAAGTTTTAGCTATACAAGTATGTGATAAATGTTGATATTTAACCTAGGATGGCCCATAAAACCTTTACCGCTTATTTCCAACGGGGTCATCTATTCCCTACTTGCGGAGCTCGGGATACAGCCATTTTTTATCCTGTTTTTTGCAGAGTTACCTCCCGTAAGAGCAGGTTTAATTTCGATGTCTCTCTAATCGATGTTCGGATTCGGGTGCAGAAAAAAGAGGTAACTCAAATGAAAATGGAATCCCCAGCAGACAAACACAACGGTGTTTCTAAAATTTACAGGGTGTTTCATTTTGTTGGTGTGTTACATAAGGATGATTTTCCTTTGTATCCCGGGTAAAGAAAATTTATGGCAGAGTCAGTAGAACGAGAAATTCCCTTTTGAATTTCGAGATTTTCTAAAGTATCGTCGATATCGAATGGAAAACCTTACGTGTTCCGAATAGATACCTGCTACAAAGGGAGATAAATTTTGACAAAATGTTGGTCCGCAAGTCGGGAAAAGCAATTAAGGCTAAAAATAGAAATGAATAATGTGACTGACACATGATTTAGGCAGGACTAGTTAAATATAGAAACTTTAATAATAAATTTACATGATGAAGTCACTAACAAAATTTTCTTCATTTGATCAAAAAGATACTGTTTGACACCAGTTTTGAAATTATTAATATACATGTATTTGACGTTTGTTTTTTAATTCCTGTGGCACAGACTTCCAATCTCTTATAGCATTGTAATAAAAAGTATTAGATGAATGACAGTTTACAGATGAAACAAAAAAAATTACATTCACTGTGTCTGGTATTATAAGTATGGACATTAGACATCTTAACAAAATTGTTTTTCACATAACTTGGACATTTGTTAATATATGTTATATGTGTATGGTTTCTAAAGACGCATTTGTTTAACTCTAAACTCAATCCAGTATCTACAAATAATGGATAATCTTTCATCTTCTTATTATCACAACCTTTAATATATCTTATTATTTTGTTTTGCAGAATTTGATGTTCTTTCTTAAGGGTTTTATTTACACCAATATACCCAGAAGAACAAGCTGGGTCAAAATGATATTGTATAAGAGCCAAGTCAAAGTTTTTCTAGCATTTTCTGATTATTTTGCATTTCTATAAAAAAAATTCAATCTAGCATTTGCTTTTTGTATAATTCTTTTGACTATAATGTCACCAGAAAGAAATTGATCAATATTGATTCCCAGATATTTAACACTATTTTGAGCTATAATTGTGTGTTCATTACAACTTACACTAAACTCCTTTATTTTGCGAGGTTTTCTTTTAGAACCAAAAATTATACGCTCAGTTTTGCTATGATGGAGTGACAGGTTATTTTCAACTAACGATTCACTACATGATTTTAATTCTTTTTTTTAAATTTATTAGACATTATATCAGTATTTCTGTGCGGAAAAGGTATTGCACTATCATCTGCATAGAGAAGCAGTCTGCAGTCGGACCCCACACTGGTTGACAAGTCATTAACGACTTTAACGACTCGTGGCCACGACCTGTTTATTTTTCCCTTGCATTAAAATGACCCAAATAAGCTTTCATACCCAAGCACCGGAAGAACTAAGTGTAACTAATTACCAAAAACAAAAAAAAAACAAAACAAAACAAAACCACATGTTCATTCAAAGTGATATCGCTACAATAACCCCAAGTAAACAACGAAATCAACAAACAAGTAAATAAATAATGAATTGAAAATAAAGCCTACCTTTTGACTATGAGAACCAGTCTAGTTCGATCACTAGATATGTTATTTGTTCAAGTTGAAATTTAATTTTAAATTTAAGTTGACACAGACCGATCATGTGTGAAGACACTTAATTTTAACATAAGTATTACCCTTAGGTCAATGCCAGTAAATATCGGGAATTTCTATCTGTGAAATGTTTGAATTAATGTATTTTATACATGTGCTTGTAGATACAAATATACATGTATATGCAATGTAGATGATCACATGCGATAGCCGTTTTCTTTTCTGTAAATAGATTTTTCCATGAATAATTTTCTTTCTTTCTTTCTTGATTTTTTTTTTCGTCAATTCATTTTCCTTTCTTTCTTTCTTCAAAATTACTTAGCGAGAAGATTGTCTTTGTTCAGTTTCTCTTACATGTTCCATTGTATAGTATGAAATTATGTTTATGATATCGATCATCGTAGTTTCCGTACGAAAACTATCATAACCTATTTCACTTTCAATTTTTAGTTTCGTGAACATGTGTATCCGGGAGAAAAGTAACTGGCGAGTGATGTTATTCAAATTGTAAGAAAAGTTTCCACACTTATTTGCAGGTTTAACGGCAAATTTCAATCATTACATTTTTGCAATAATTTTTATTGTTTTTTTAACAAAAGAATTAAGGTAAATAATAATAAGGTCAATAATTTCTAGATGGGAGATAGGTAATGCTACAAGAAAAGCCAGTGTTACCAAATGTATATGTACATGTATATACATGTATGCATACTAAGCGAAGAAAATCTGTTTTAAGGCCCTTTCGTGCGCATGCTCAGTTAGTACTTCCGTGAGGTAAATGCTAACATATTTACGGGAAAGTGTTTCATATAATGCTCTGAACTACTGAACTACCACACATGCCCCAGAAAAATAGCACGGACGGGCCTAATGATCTTTTCGTGTAACTGTCAGGGTAGTCGATGAGTATGCGTGACAAATACTTCAGTGAACCAGGGTAGAAATAATGCATTACGTCGTATGCTCGTTGAATACCTTACAGTAAACACGAAAGTTTCTATGTGCACGTGTTTATGTTCGTGACGTTATCTTTCTTTTTTTTTTTAATTTACTTTTTCACAACTCTTTTTGTTAAAAAGACTCATTATGTAGAAGAAGATTTATTCAACCCATTGGAGCCCTTGATATAATCAATGAAGAAATCCTACACTCCTTGAAAACTTCACGTTTCCCATTTTCGCCTTCGTGTATCGTTTGCCGTGTGTTTGCTGAGTGTTTGTGCGCGTTTGCATCACATATAGCTTTGCGTTAAACGCACAAAAATGCAATTTATCGCATTAAGAAATTAATTAAGCAAAAGTTAAAGCATTTTCGAAAGTATTTATTCCGGAAATATTCATAGTTGTCGGAACTTGGGTAAACCTTAGATTACAGATACGTTTGATGTCGACGTTCTCGTTCAAAATCATCTTCAATAAAAATCCCCAGCCATCTCAACACTTGGTCTAGATGAAACCGGCAAAAAGTCAGCGAAACCCATCAGCAATGTCACAGAAGCCTCCACAAAACAATGAGAAGCGCAACAAATTGACGTTATATGCAACAAGGAGACGTGACGTGGGAAATGATGAAACGCCAGCACAACCACAAGGTGAACTTTCTCATCAAAACTCGTCTGTTATACTCGCCGCTAATCAATCCACAACATCCACCAGTTTGGCAATGACAAAAGGACCACAAGAAATTCCCACGGGATGGCCTGCTTTGACCGGTGGCGAACATGAAGCATTGACTGGAGTCCAAGTGGTAGTCAAATTGAATGTTCAAACCCAATCCCCAAAGCAACTAGAAAGTCAGGGAGCCACTGCTGATGGAACAATGAAGCCCATGGCGAGTCAGGTGTCAACACAATGCGATCCAAATATGGGTAGTACAGGTACGTTTCAATATACAGCAATTTTGGAGGAAGCACAATACAGGGGTCACCGGGCCGGGATGTCATGAATGTAATGTAAGCCAAACACCAGATTACGCAATGGATGTATTTGATCCCATCGGTGCTCATATTCCAACAAAAATTAAAGATAAATATGGGCGCGCAAATATAAAGACATTTCTATTTTATTAAAATCTACAAAAGATTCGGCTACATACCCTCATTAAAATGTGAATAATTCAATAAATGGGGACCAACTCACAGAACAAAAGCACGCCCCTTTGACAAACATACATGTATCGACCTCGGCATTTAAGACATTCATGGGGTAATGTTGGGAAAATGGCCTAACAAGGGCCAGGAGCTTTTGTATATACAATGTTCGTCTCGCTGCTATAAGGCGCACACCACTCGGTTGGGTATCATACGACGAGCAGTATATATCCTCCGTAAGGTCAGATTTCCACAGTTATCATGGGGGATTATTGGTATAGAACTGTTTGTACTTTATGTGTGCACCACGTCACTCGTCCATCAATGGCAAGATCCCAGTAGTAATAAAGGGTTTCGTTCTTTTCGCACCCGCTGGAGCTCGTTAAATAACTTCATTGACCTAGAATTTTGTCCATTGAGATACTCCAATGTTGATGATGCGGTAGAGATGATGAAACGTGAAACGAATAGGGAAAGGCAGAAAATTAGCTTTGATTATGACCAGTTCGGTTTTGTTTTTGAGGGAATTTACTACTCCGACAAATGTTTGCCGATGGGTGCGTTCTATTTTTATTATTGGCTCTATATTTTGAAATTGTCCGCGGCCCTTCATTGGTGTACTCAAACACAAAGTAAAAATGAAAATATAATACACTATTAAGATGGTTATTTTCTAGGAGCAAAACACAAATCTCAATGTCAAACCACATTAGATACTTTCAAAAACGTTTGCGATTCATGAGGGGTCCTTTTAGCTTACGACAAAACCGTGGAACCGACATCTATTAGGAGTTGAATACGACACCGATAAACTGGAGCTTTGACTTCCGGAGGAAAAACTTAGCGAATTAAACTTACATTATATAGCACTAGAGCATGTTCCATCTGCAAAAAAGGTGTGATTTCGCCAACTTCAATCTCTAATAGGACAGTTCAATTTCGCATGTCAGGTAATTTCACGGGGTCGGGCTTTCTGTAGGCGGTTGACCGATGCGACCTCTAACGTTTAGAAACCCCGTCAGAGAATTAGAGTTTCAAACGCCATGTGCGAGGATACTAACAGTTTGGAAATCATTTCTATGTCAGTATAACGGCGTTACCGTCATGCTCGATTCGTCTTGGACACGGACCGACTCTATAGAGATTTACAGCTAAAGTGCTGGGGGCAAAATTAGTGGTTTCGGAATATATTTTCAGAAATGTGCACAGTCTCTCTGGCCGCAATATTGAGTTGAAAATGGTATCTTTAAGGACACTACTTGTTTTGAGTTATTTGCCGTATTGGTAGCTATGCATATTTGGGGCCATCTCTTAAACAAGAAAATTATTTTTAATATTGATAATATGTCTGTGTGTTGTATTTACCAGGAATAAAACGTTTAATTCGCCTAGCGTCATGTCTCTTGTTAGAAAACAGATTTTTGGAACTCTTACATTTAACATCATGATTACGATAGAACATACATGTATCCCTGGTTCATTGAATGAAATTGGTGATTCTTGATCTCGTTCGGATTGCCGAAATTCTGAACCCTTTGCCCAGGAGCAGACGAAAATGGAGAGGAAACTCCAGACCATCTATGAATGCTCTAGATTCGGAAATCAATAATTTGAAAAAAAGGTCGGTGGCTACTAATACCTGGAAAGTTTACAAAACGGCAGTCGAATCTCTCAAACTTTTAGAATCCTGTGTCAATTAGACGATGTTTGGCCAGTACCCCTTAACCACATACTGCACTTTATCACATATCTTTCTAATTGTCAGTTTTCCGCTTCGACTTCTACATACATATCCGGCATCAGTTATTTTTATCGAATTAACGGATATAGCGACAATAGCAAATCGTTTATAGTTCAGAAAATGTTAGAGAGATTCCGAATGAAACACCTATAAAACCCGGATATATATGTGTCCTCATTGTGATCGGTCTATTGAGTCGATTAATTTGCTCTCTCCTGAGCGTTTTTCATTCGATATTCGAATCGACACTCTTCTCATCAGCCTTTAGTTTAACATTATTCGCCATGCTTGGTGACGGAGAGATCGCAACCGATAGCAAAGCGCGAGACAACTCACAAGGAATACTGCATACGATTCGATATGATGTATCATTTCAAAAATAAAATTACACCGATGCATTACATTTCAATCATTACCGACCAATTTTCCTGTTCAAAAAATCTTATCATTTGAACACAGAGAAACCATTTTATTATTTTTTTGTCCGTTAGGACTATTAAAACGATATTAGAAATCTGTAATTGTGTGCCACAAACTTCAAACCTATATGTACATTTCGACGAGAGCAATTTGACACGTTACCAATATTCTTCCATGTTGTCAAAAAAGAAAAAAACATGTGCCCATACATGTATGCGTTCTCAAAAACGAACGATAGACGCGTTCATTAAATCTCACGACTGGAGCGTACAATGTACGTATACAGTCATAATAGAAGTGTTTTTTCGCCTCTGTTTCATGTGTGTCACGTTCAGGCAATGTTTTGGGATTTTTACGTATTTGAATCATCCCACTGCTGACACATTTTTCATAATTAAAGAATGTGTCAATATTTGTAAATGCACATCACGATATTAGGCTTATAATCAAATTATATCAAAATAATTTTGGAAATTTCGTTTTATCATTTGTTTTATCAATTATAAAATGATATATACAAATATATCAATAGACGCCGTGTTTCAGCACCTAGAGTTCTCATGAAATATAAAACAAAATGTTCATTGACCCGGTTAGGTAGAAGAAAAAATATACGTTCGATACATCCGCACAATTCTAGAATTTCTGTGTTAGGAATTAAAAAAAGCACCACGGATGAAGATCTTTTAAATCATTTTTTTTTTCATTCTTGAGAAACTTATAGGACCTGTCTTTTTCTTGGGTGTAAAACGTCGAAATTACCATTACAAAATATAGGGGCAAGAGGCCGTAGGCCATGTGAGCTATTGCCATCACTTTGCGTCCGTCGTCGTCGTCGTCGTTAACAATTTCTTCAAACATCTTCTCCTCTGAAACTATCGAATAGATTTGCATGAAACTTATCATGTCTGTAACTTAGAATATCCTGCACAAAATGACCGTTTGGATTTTTGATCGGTTAAAAAACATGACCGCCGTTTCTAAAAATAGAACATATGGGTCAGACAACAGATTTTTGCATATGTGTCCAAAACCGTGAGGTAAAGCCAAATTCTGACATGGTTAAACGTATTTAGCATGATGAGATCTATCTGCAGTCAAATTTTGGTGAAAATCTGTTGACCCATGTTGGAGTTATTGCCCTTTTTGGACGTTTTTTTGCTGTTTTTGATGTTATTACTTTCAAAAATCTTCTCAAAAACTACTGTACAAAATTCAATGAAAGTTGGTATTTTTAGTTTCTAGGGTATCCTTAATAAAATGACTGTTTGGATTTTTGATCGGTTAAAAAATATTTCCGCCTTAACCAAAAATAGAACATTGGGGTAGTACAGTAGTTTTTTGCATATATCTCCAAAACCATTCGGTTTGGCTAATATCTTTCAATTGCTGAAATATCCTTATTATAAGGCTTACAAAAGGCTCCGAGGGATCAAAGTCGTCAGACGACTCCATGTAAGAGTTATTGCCATTGAAAGGCAAAACCAAATACGTATTTTTTTGAAGTTTTCAGTCAATATCTTGAAAACTATAATAGATGGAATAAATCTTTCGATTAATCACATGATCCTCATGATAAGTCCTACCAAAGTCTCCAGGGTTCAAAGTTGTCAGACGACTCCATATAAGAGTTATTGCCATTGAAAGGCAAATAATTACGCTTTTTTACAGATTCAATTAATATCTTGAAAACTATAATAGATAAAATGAAACTTTCGATTGATGAAATGATCCTCATAATAATTCCCACCAAAGTCTTCATGGAGTCAAAATTGTCGGACAACTTTTTGTTAGAATTATTGCCCTTGAAAGGCTATCATTTAATCAGGTGGGCGATTCAGGCTCCTGTGAGCCTCTTGTTTCTAATTCAGTTCTAATCCCTGTCCCATTCCCTCATATAAACCAAATGGTAGTTTCAGCCTAATTAAACTAGCGAAAGAACTATAAAAACATGCATAATGAAGGGATTGTTATTTTTGTTTTAATCAGCGAGATGTAAGAATATAAAGAAAGACAGACAAGTTGAAGTACAATAACATAATTCGAATTTTTTATTCATATGTATATCGTAAGTGAAAACGGACAGTAAAAGCGTTCGTTTATCATGCGTTTAAATGCACTCTACGATCATTCGTCTTTCGTGCGTTCGATACAAATTGCACTACAGAATATTTCTTTTATCGTGCCTTTGGTGAGCGTATTTCGTGCATTTTCGGAGCGTTTAGCGAGCGTCTAGGTCCATGTAGTGTGCGTGCGGAAAACTTAAACGTGTAAAAGAGTGTTATCGTTAGATAACAACCTTAAATACAAAAAAATACCAGTTTTATATACATGTATTGTAAATTTCGATATGCTGCACACGTGTTTCAAGGAGTAACCTCTCATCAGAAGCATTAAAATCAATTATGTAGGAAGATAATAACCCAAATATTAGTTGTATACAAGAAGCACTCTTAATCAAAACTATCGAAAGAGGAAGCCAAATCCATCACCGAGAGGTTCTACCATACATGTATGCAATGCAAGGGATGAAGCCTCGGTGTTTTACGTATTTTTAAAATCATGAAGAAATCAATTGACAAACCAAATAAACAGAAGTAACATTTGCCTACCTGTTGACTGAAATGGTGACTGTTCGAATGACCACTGGTTATAATCAAACTGCAAGTTATATTTTACTTTTGAATATGATATATATACTATAAATTAATCCTAAAACACTACATATTTTGCCATAAATAACCTATATGCGACTACAATATCCGGGTTCCCACTATCACGTAACATTTATACGTTGTACACTGTATGAAGGAACGTGCAGGGATTTTATAAGTTATAAATATTATATAGCATGTTTTGTTAAATGTATTCGTAAAATGTACATGTAGATACATGTACATTTATTCTCAGCGATTTTTCTTGTCGTTGAAGAATTTTTCTTTTGTGTTTTCAAATGTATATAATTTTCTATTTGCAGATTTACTTTTTGCAAAAGTGAAGTCAGACACAGAAAAAGTGTTTTAGTGAAGTTTAGGTTTCGTATAATGTTTAATAACATCGAAACTAATGATTGAATTTATAATTTTTTAATTTATTATTCTATTTTTTAATAGCAATAATGAATAAATAAAATGAATTTAAACTGATTAACTCTTTAATATCCTTTCGAAAGTTCTGTTCAAGGTGTACAGACTAATGGGTTGCCTTGAGGGGATTCACATGTGTACATGATGTACATACTGATGGGTGGCTTGGGTCATTAACATGTGTACATGATGGATGTACACACTAATGGGTTGTCTTTGGGGGATTCACGTGTGTACATGATGTATACACTGATGGGTTGGATTGGGTGATTAACATGTGCACATGATAGACACACTGATGTGTTGGCTTGGGGGATTCACATTTGTACATGATACACACACTGACGGGTTGGATTGGGTGGTTAACGTATGCACATGATAGACACACTGATGGGTTGCCTTGGGGTATTTACATGTGTACATGATGTACAGACACTGATGGGTTGGAATGGGTCATTGACGGGTGCACATGGTAGACACACCGATGGGTTGGCTTAGGGGATTCATATGTGTATATGATGAACACACTGATAGATTGGCTTTGGGGATTTACATGTGTATATGATGTACACACTGATGGATTGGCTTGGGGATTCACATGTGTACATGATGGACACACTGGTAGGTTGGCTTGGGTCATTAACATGTGTACATGATGTACACAATGATGGGTTGGCTTTGTTCATTGTCATGTGTATATGGTGTACACACTGATGGGTTGGCTTGGGGTTATACATGTATACATGGTGTACACTTTTACATAATCAGTTTCTTTATTTCTGTTTTATCAAGGGACTCAGACTTCTTTGAAATTATTTTAGGTGTGTTTTCACAGTGGCCAGGTTTAGTGGGCGTTGTGATTATGCCAAAGTACGTGTAACCCGGCCGCACTTTTTGCATCTCTCCCCAGTCAGGAATTTCTGGCCTCTGTATGTCTTATTTTGTTTTACTTTCAGTTAAATTTTCTTCATTTCTTTACGGGCAATTATTTCGCTGTACCAGTGTATAATTTTATATTGGGACCAGCTGTAGCCTGTCCTGTGGTATGACGATTTCCTCGTCGTTCATTGAAAAGCGATTAGTGGCATTGATTTGACATTATTTTTATCCCGCTGGGGTTTTTGTCACTTTGACATATTCGCCAAATCCATTCTAGTTATATATACAATGATATTAATTTTACATGTAGCAGACTAACAGAATCCATAAAGGTATCTGACATTTGCAACTTATACATGCATACACTATATGCATCTTCTATGGCAAAAACTTTGTATTAGCACTTTATAAATATTCATCTAACGAAGTCACATCCGAGATAGCATGCCTACGTTGGATCAACATCCAAACTTGCTATTGCATTTCATATTTCTCTTTAAAGAATGTATTTATAAAAGCTACATGTATAATCATTTGCAGATAAGTGGATTTCCATTTCGATTTTGTTTTATCAAAACCATGGTATTGGAAGAGTAATCAAGGGAACCAAGGTTATAGCGGTAATCAAAAGAATGCAATCCAGGGACACAGACAAAACATGGAAAACAATCATACACATCAAAGAACATAAAGTAACTAAAAGAATACGTACAAAGTAACAAAAGCAAAGGAGCAACTCGGACTCCACTAAAAAACTGTGAGCATGGACCAGGTGCATCGGTAGGGTAAGCGTCTTCTGCT
The DNA here is from genome assembly GCA_037379345.1 of Perna viridis. Classification (NCBI taxonomy): domain Eukaryota; kingdom Metazoa; phylum Mollusca; class Bivalvia; order Mytilida; family Mytilidae; genus Perna; species Perna viridis. Next base: position 13,020,731 of record CM074524.1, read on the forward strand.
TTTCTAGAAACACCCGCTTGAGAATTGTGGGTTTCCACGATTGTCCAACGTAGAGCAAACGTTAAATCTACACATTGAATCAACATTGAAAAACATTGCAATGAAATGTAAAAATCAGTTAAAGCTGCATTCAAATTATTTGGAAAGTAAATATAATTATGGTTGTACAACATGTATGTCAAGTTGAAAAATTCACACAATAAAAATGCCAAAAGTAAGACATTTCTAGGAAAGTACATGTACATTCTGTGTACGATTGTTACCCGGGCCAACGTCGGACTATTTTTCGGCCAGCATATGGACACCGTTGGGTCAAAGTTGGACATCCAACGTATACCCGACCTATGTATGCTGTCCAGCGCAACCAACCTAAGACCTTACTCTTTAAAATGCATACCGAGTGCAAAAGTTTTATCAGTGTAAGGTTGCACTGTACAGATGCAATTGAACTGCTCATTTTCGTACACAAAATTGACTCCGTATAATTTAGTAAAACTTAAACATAAAAGGTGAATTTTGTGGAAATATTAATGGTGGGTAGTAAAGCATTCGTGTATTAATAGATGCCATATTTCTGAAGATAAAGTGGTGTACAATGCATGTTTGAAGCTTTCCGGAAATATTCAGGTCATTGCCGCCATTGGTTCTCTCCCACTGTGTTCTCTCCTCTGTACCAGCTCGCTGTTTTTTTTTTTGTTTTTTTTTTCAAAAATGCAAAATTTCGCACGAACTTTAAGAATTAAAATCATGAACAAATGAGAAGAAAAAGTTACTTATTTTATATATGTTTTACAACAGAACAATCACTGTCTTTTGACAGATATTTTAGGGAAGGCACCCACAATTTGCATTTTAACTGATATCTTTTTTCATTATGTTGCTATACCTACAGATGTTAATGACAAAATATGAAGGAGTATTAATCATTTTCATGAATCTGTATAATATGAGGATTTGAAAAACATACTTATTACAGAAAAAAATGTTGTATTTCCTTTCTAATTTAAGTTTGAAATTTTTATCTTTGTTAATCCCCAAATCGCCATTTTAAGAGTTTATATATTATATTTGACACCAGACTCTGCGGAATGAGATTGGAAAAATAGATATATTTTTATTGTGATGAAAGTAAAAATATTCTTTAAATTTTGAAATAACAAAAAATGGGAAAATTAATTCCAATAGGAAAGATTGATTCTCATTTGGAACATCGACTTTCTCATTTGAAAACCAGTTTTGCCACTGTAAAGTCACATTTTCACAAAATGTGATAAAATTATCTGCTGTGGCATATCTATAGAGTGGAATCTAACGTACGTGAAAAAAATCTTACCGGAAGTTTTGGTAGTATTTCCGACTCTTTTAAATTAACGTACATGGACAACATGGGGTGATTATCGTCTCTTCCTGGGCATACTTGTACATACATGTATATGTATCGTCAAGGACATACGTGTGGGCAAATCGATCGATTTCACTAATTTATATAACACCATCAGGCTGTCAAATAAATAGTAAACATCTGCATGCATGCAGTTATTAATGCTTCTAATGACCTCATGTTTATCGTGCGTGGAATGGACACTTGCACTGGCATTTGTTCTTGTACAGAAAGATCTGACCTAACTGTGTATACCCCTCCCCGTTTAAGTTGGAAAATAATAACTACTTCGTACAACATATGGACTAAAATCAGCAAATGATAGCATGACATCCCTTTCAAAAATGTCTGGATCAGAACCCCCAATTCGTTTCTTTCCCAGCAAATGTGCCCGTACATGTATATACATGTACAATGTAAATGTACAACGTGCTTCCAATTCACTTAAATAACTTCCTATATTGTATCCAAGCCCTTTTCTAAATCGGACATATGCTTAGAGGTAATAGGAGTTTCGAATGAGATAAGTAACCATCATGTAGGTAGGTTTAGTTAAATCTAAAATTTTTATTTGTACTTTGTGTTCTTCCTTGTTGACATAAACTTTCACACTATCGTGAGCTCTCAAGTGACGGTCATACATACATGTACATGTACGATCAAGATCGTGAACTGGACATGGTCACTTTGAGGTACACATTCAAAAGTCCAAGGCTGTAATCAAGGAAGATTGTATTGAGTGCGCTTGAACGACTTCTCATAATATAGTGCTACATCAAAAAGAATTTTTATAATTTTTCCGATGAAACATCGTTCGTAAAATACTTACCTGGACCCCTGCAATGGCCTTACCCTTGACCCATTGCATGCCTTAATAGCCCCGGACCCTCGTCGTTTTATTGTGCACCTTATCCCCTAGTAAAGCCTGTCCCGTTACTAAGCCATATCTTACACTGTTTTTTTTCATGATTTTATAGAGAAAAAGATGACAGTGATGTTAGGGTATATTTATGTTTCTCACCAAGATACAGAAAATGCATTTTATAAAGAAGGTCTACAGTAAAATTTAATTTGGAAATGTGCATGTATATGAATGATTATTTTTTAATTACTTATCATGATAAACATATTCTTGACATTAAGGAGGTAGACCTAGGGTAAGGGACACAACTCATGAAATCACTGATATGTTTGTATTACATTCCTTTTCACCAAAGCCTCTCAAGCTTTCGTTTGAAGTAGAATAAAATGAATCCAAGTTAATTAGGAGCTTACATACGATTGATGTAACATGCTGAATACAAACGTTCCAATGATTTTTTAAGAGTTGTGTCCCTTACCCTAGGTCTACCGCCTTAAATGAATATCGATCTACTACATATTGCAAAATTGCCATTCTGTGACTGTCACGATAATCAAATACACGTCAGGTAAAGGATGAAACGTGGTATAAAAACAACCACTTTGGAAGTGTTCTTTGACTATTTGCAGCTTGAGAATTAACAAAATAGAATGTTTTTTTTTACATACAAGTTTCTAATTTTTCCTATTGTACCCGATTCTTTCAAATACTTAAGTAGCTGTCCTTGTAGGTTTTGTTTTATTATATTTTTTATTTTCATTTTTTACAGGTCTATATAATGAAATGTATAATTATTCATTCCAATCTGTCTGCCCTTAGAATATAATCCACATTGAAAATCCAGCAGTTTCTATTGTGTTTTAGTGTCATTTACAGAGTAATCTCCCTTAATTTTGGATTCTACTGTGCATTCTATATATTTTTTATCTCCTAAGAACATAGGTTATATGAAAAACTAAATGTTATTTTTTTTTACTGTGGCCATTTAAACAAAATATAAAAATAAAAATATGTAGGCTTTTCAACCATGAATCACATTTTGCATGATTCTTTGGTGGAGTGCTACTTAATACTTACACTTACCAAATATTAAAAACATGGTAGGCACAACAAGGCAATTTTCACTATTAGCTACATCACCATGACAAAAGTGAGTCCCATTTAACCATATTATAATTAGCACATTTGTCAATAACGCAAAAAAAAAAAATCAAAATCACTGTAGTGCTCACTACAGAATTTCTTGGTCCACCAAAAGTATTTAGTGTACATGTACTATGCATCCACCATTGGTTCGTGTATTTACCATGCATCGAATGTTAAAGGTTAATGCGGACAGACAGTATAAGTCGTGTCAATGAAATCATCGAGTTGAAACAATTCGTCTTTAGCAAATTAATTATGCATTCGACAGATGACAAATATCCAAATCTTAATGTTTCTGTTTTACCAGACAACAAACCACTTTCATTGAATTACAAATTTATTTATTGTAGAGCCTTCTGTGCTAAATAAGGACATTCTTTTTTTTCTGATATTGACAAATATTTCACGTTCCATCTATTTATTTGAAGTACATCAATCAAGTAAATGATTGGGTCCAGACGATATTATGTCATTATTGGCACACAATACTGGTATCATCAAGACCCATGACTACTGGTCAATCGGAACGACTAGGTCATTTCCTCCACACTAACATAATTGTCTTCTGTGTAACAAGATAGGCTGATCCAACCGTAAATTTTCCCTAACAACCATTTTCTCATCTCAAATTTAAAAAAAAAACGCTTAGATTACTCGGTCCCAGATTTCCCATTGCTCCCGTCCTGTGTGTTTGAAATTGTAATTCACCGATCCATTGAGAATAGCAGCCTCATTCCAAACATTGTAATTGTGGTTTCAAGGACTCTTCCCCATTAACACTAACATGTGCAGTACATGAATCCCCCGCTGTATTTTCCTATATATGCAGAGTAAAGTAAAACCTGTCTAAACTGAACAACGAATAAACTGACGACCTGTCCAAACCAAACTGAATAATCTGACGACCTGTCCAAAACAAACTGAATAAACTGACGACCTGTCCAAACCAAAATGAATAATCTGACGACCTGTCCAAACCATACAGAATAATCTGACGACCTGTCCAAACCAAACTGAATAAACTGACGTCCTGTGCAAACCAACCTAAATAATCTGACGACCTGTCTAAACAAAACTGAATAAACTGATGACCTGTCTTAACAAGGGTTCGAAGTTCCTTCATATAAATTTCAAGTAATTTTGGACCTGTATTAACCGATCACCTCCAAAAACCGAACAATTTCTCTAGCCTCAAAGAGGGTTGCACTGCAATGTACATAATACGTTTTTAAGTATCTGGGCCGAGGCTTAAATACATATATGTATGCATGCACCAGTCAAGGCCACCTTCTACAAATTTCTATTTCTAAATCAGAATGTCAATGACAGCATATAATTCCCCCATATCTGTCGCCCGAAATCTAAGTTTTACATTAAACTATTCAACCCGCTTCAAAACGAAGGACAACCGCTTTCCAAATTCTATTTTCTATTAACACAATCTTGTCAATGACAGCTTTTAATTTTTTTATTCACTGCAACATACATCGAACAATTAGCCGATGTCAGTTTTCAATTTTCTCCTATTTATATCAATTCAGCACTTGAAATAAAACACAAAACATCGCATGTATAGCATTTCATCCTAGCGTAATGGCAATTAGTAAATTCTCATCTGGTATTGACAGATATTTCACGTTTCAAGAATAATCTTCTAAAATTCATTTTCAAAGCATTAATCAGAAATATCCTTGGGTTTTTGTTAAGTGCCATGTATTGTCAACTCCACGTGTTAAATGTGTTGTTACTGAACTCTGGATTACATGTTATGCTTTGAAATTGCAGGTACAAAAACGTGTCAAGGATCAACTTTAACGCTTTACTTGTTAGTGTGCTTGGCAGAAATGGGAAGAAAATTTCATTTCTTTCTAATTTTCTAATATTTAAAAATGGACCGGATTCTCTACAAGTTTGCAAAAATGCAGTATCGGTGCTTGAAATTCATCCTTTTTTTTTTTACTTTGCGAGCTATTCTGTTTCTCCCTTAGCAAAATACTAGTAGTGCTAAAAAGATGAAATTTGATACATGTATTGTAAACACCATGTGCCTATATATTTAATGCTTGCATTGCAGTACATTTGTACCTGTGTGGGATAAACTTCTTGTATGGGGTATGGGTATTCTCCTCTGGGGGTAGGAGAATAGGACAATAAGGTATGTAGTTTTGAGGAATGGGGCAATGAAGCATATGGAATGGGGACTATAAAGAGGACGATTGGGAATGGAAAAGAATAATGCTCCACTTTTGTATCTATTAATTACAGTTCTATGATAAAGCATCTATATATGTATTTCACTTTCCTTACCAGAATGGGGGATTAGATATTGTACAATGGGGAACGATGCGACGCATTTGGCAATGGGGCATTGGGCAATGTGCAATGGACAATGGGGTGCATGCACATTGTATAGGGCAGGTGGGAAGTTTATCCCATACGGGAACTATAAATAATTACAATGTACATCAATGAATGTTTCCTACCAAAACGATTCAAAGTAAAACGAAGCTAGTACAAAATCAGCTAGAAAACAAACTGTGTACAAAGCTCAGTAGGAGATACCCATTACAGAAACCATAGTACACAAAAATGATTTAGATAGAAAAAATAAAATAGGAGATATTGTATTGTGGGATAAAGATTGTGTGCAAATTTCATCAAATCTTTTCAGCAGATTCAGGAGAGTTTCAGATTGGAATTGGGAACAGACTGAAAGATGAAGGAAGAAATACAATTAATGAATTGTTCAATATTGTTTTACAGTGAAACATGCGAAAGATGTTTTTTTTCGGGGAGGAGGGAGGACGAAAACATTGTTTAGGTTTAGGAATGTGTCCGGTTTATACAGGTTCAAAATGTATTGCTACTGAATTGAGGGACTACAGACATGTCAGAAGAAATATGGAGTAGACAGGTTTCCGAATTATTCAGGATCCTGTTAAGACAAGTTTAACTATGGAAATTAAGTGTTAGTCTCTGTAAGAATCAGGCAGAGGGTGAAACATGGTATGAAACAAAATCATTTTGATAGTGTAATTAGACTATTTGCACCAACAAAATCAAGAAAAAAAGACAATATTTTCCACATCATGGTGCATTGAGTTATAATTTCATTTAAATGCACTGAAAATGAACATTTCAAGGGCAGATAACTTTGTCAAAAACCTCATTTTTCTACGATTCTGTTGAAAACATTTCTGAGCAAGTCCAATGATGCAGAGATCAAATAATGGTCTTTTCAAATAAAAAAAGCATCCTTTAGTGGTATTTTATTGTCAGATCGGTGGGGTTTTGACATGCACATTTCTGATTTTTTCAAATTTTGCCTAATTCTTACAGATACTTACACTTCGGTAAATATTTCATATTTCACAATGTACTGTTTTTTTTTCTTCTCTTTTCTTATTAAGATAGTGGCACAAAATAAATAAAGTCAATAACTACCATATTTCAAATGCTTGTCATTCTGTATGCATTTAGGTCTAAACCTTAATACTTTTTTTGGCTTGTATACTTGTATATTCGATCGATCATAAAACAACAGAATATTAAAAATATCCAGTCGGTATGTAGAAGACAAATAATGAAATTGCTCTTGGTGTAAAAAGTCTAGCATTTCGTCTATGAAATATAAATAATTGTCACCATAAAATCGACAGCGCTTACAGAGGGTACTCACAGGGAGAAATCAGTAGACGAAAGAAATATCGGCACTTTAACGGGCCAATAGACTAATAAGTAGCTGTCTTTGTAAGAATCATTCAAAATCTGAAAAATGTGATACACCCTAAAAAAGGCTACATATTTTTATTTTTGTAATTAAGTTGTTTTATGGGTCTATACTATGAAATGTGTAATTATTCATTCAAATCTGCCTGCTCTTAGGAGATAATCCACATTGAAAATCTAGTAAATTCTATTGTATTTGAGTGCCATTTACAGAGTTATCTCCCTTAATTTTGAAATCTACAGTGCATTCTATATAATTTTTATCTCCTATGAGCACGGGTTATATGAAAAACCACATGTCAAATTCTGTTTACTATAAAAATTAAAAACAATTAAAACAAAATATCAAAAAAACTATATAGGCTTTCCAACCATGAATCACATTTTGCATGATTTTTAGGTGGAGTGTTCAGAAGAAAACAGGAGAAGCACGGACACTATTGAGACTGGTGATCAATATTGTTTACTATTGCCGCAAATATCTGAAACTCTTTCGTCATTACCATATAAATCTCAGCTGTTCACCCTCCTGTATTTCATTAGACAAAAATGCATATACTACATGAACTATGACTTTTAAATTGTCCTGATTACATGTACATTTTAACTGTTATTTATGCATGTACATCATTTACATTTACAACATACATTTAAAATTAAACAAGTACATTTTGCACTTTATCACTTTTCCTTTTATGGATTAAGCATAATGTACATATATATACTTAATGTAATCACACATATGATGTATCAATTTTGTACGATTAGTTCTTAGTTTTTATGAATTAAATTAAGTTTGTAAAAAAAAATACTGAATCAACATCAAACGAACGCAAACTGCAACTAACCATAAACCAAGTATCAACACGTTTCCAAAATAACTTTTTTTTAAAATTAAAATCTGCGCTGGTAACGGTTACGAATATTACGTGAACACGTACATGTATACAAAATCTGATAAGTATGATATGTACATATAGGGCTACACATTTAATACAGCAAAGTCGAGAAAAAAAAATACAAAGCAGTTCAAAACGAACAAAACACAGAAAACGAAAGATATAACATAACTATACACATGTAAGTAACCCGCACTCATAACAAAAAAAACGAGTTACATGTATGGTCAACGTTGCATTTGAAAAGAAGGGGTGTTAGCCTATATCTATATTGTTGTTTTTTGTTTTGTTTTGTTTTGTTTTGTTTTGTTTTTGTTTTTGTTTTTGTTTTTTTTTTTTTTTTGGAACTATACATGTTTAATAGCATGAATGTTTGATCCACTTCACATGAAGCAAAAATAAAATAATAAAACGAAAATGTAAAACAAAGAGTGAAGAAAGGAAAAAAAAGAAAAGAGCAATCAACGGAAACAAGACTCAAACGGCAACTAAAATGAATGCAATCCAGGGACAAATATATACAGTCGACAGAGCCAATGAAATGCACAAACTACATTCCCGTTGTTGCATTTTTGTTGCACATGTAAGAAGTAATGAAAAGTCTATTACTTTTGCACCACTGGCTTTTAGAAAGCTACAAAAACTGTTTAAATCGAACCAATTTGTTCGGTTTACCAATTAAAATTGATTTAAAGGGACTTTCAGGAGTGTCCGGTTTAGACAGGCTTCCAGTTTAGACAAGCTTTCGGTTTAGACAGGCTTTTGGATTATTCAGGATTCAGTTTAGACAAATTTTACTATACAATGTATTCGAGACGACCGTGAATCATATTTCACGTCTTTGCAAATGGACTGAATTTTCATGGTGAGTGGCGGATCCAGAGGTGGGTACAGAGGGTTGGCACCACCCCCTCTTTGTATTGGAAAATTTGTCATTTTCAGGTATAAAATTGTCTAAAAGTTGCAAATAATGTTCTACCACCTCCCTTTTTCTGAAGAAAATCAGCTGGCATGCCCCCCTCTCCTTTTCAAAGTGTATGGATCCGCCCATGCATGGCTGTGTGAATATTCCATATAAACAGAACACTCAGTGTGGCGTTTAATTTTAATTTTTATAAATGATTCAATAGTTTCGGTTTACATTTACAACAATAAATCATTAAATGAGCATGGATACACAAAGTGAATTTTATTTTGCTGATGTGACCGCTGATTTACCGATTATGACGCTACAGCATGCAAATGCTATTTAGTTACCACGAGTATTCCCGCCGCAATGGAAGAGGGAGGTTTAGCGCTGTAAAAGCTTAATTTAGGCCACAATTTCGTTTAAACTGCCTGTACCAAATCAGGACCATTGCGGTACCTGCTGCACCGGTATTGTTATTTCTATTTTGCCAGATTTGTTTTGGACGACTTAATTATGGATCGGATAAGTGCTTGGTAATTTTGTTGTAACCCTTATTTACTAATATCTATTAATACGAAGCATGTGCGTAAGTAGCACTCTACAGATTAAGATGTGTGTAATTTTGTTCATGTTTCGTCAGTGCTATTTTAAGTAATAAATAATTAAAAGCAAAACAAAGCAACCAGATACATATTCAAGGGTTCCAGGGGTCGGAACCAACCTTTTGTTGGAGAATGTTAATTTGTGCATAATTATGGTAAAAATGACCGAATAATTGGCTGAGATCCCCCTTTTTCTCGACTCTACCCCTTTCCAAAAAGTCAGAAGTCGACCCTGGTTAATAACAAAACAAAAAAGTATAAATACAAAGAAAAAAAAGAAAAGTATTTAACTTTTAAATTTGATAGCTATTGGCCATGGTTTTGATTCGAGGTGGACTGTTATTTTCCCCCGAGGCATATGCCGATTTTAGCACATTAGCATTATCATTATTAATCGTTCATTTCTGTTAATTCACAATAGTATATACTTCACTAAGTTGACAGATATTTATAATGTCTATTGTCAAGTGTTATTGTTCCTTTTTGCCACAAGTATGTAACACTTTCGTCACTATCATTCAACTTGGCGAAATCGTTTCCTGTTTTTCATTGACGATAATCTACTACAATGTACATTAGTTTGTACACACATATATATTCATGTACATCGCTACGACTTTAACAATGTACAAAAGTACTTTTACATTATACATACGATGTATGCATGTTACAGATGGATAGTTTACTGGAAGAATCATATATACATGTACATGCACGGGTAACCTTGCGTTTGAAGTCGCAAATAGGATTTGCATCTGATAAGATAAAGTACTTGTGTACCCATTCATTTAATATACATAAATTCTAAGGCCGGTCCGTTTTAAATTAAAAAAAAATACAAGTAAATGTATCTAACGTCTTTTCCAGCGATACGTTCGAAAATCAAGGGATACCGAGAAAGTATAAACAGAGAACGACAAAAACTAAATATTCTGATAATTAATAAGGAATCCCGACTTAAAAAAAAACAAAAACAACAAAAAAACAACTATATAGCTATAGGCTAACACCCTTCCTTTTCAAAGTGTTTGCATCCGGCCCTGAAACAAATGGTGGGTAAACCCGGTCGAATGAATATAAAACACCTGTCCAATGCATTTCTTCTCGTTGCAAATCTGCCAACATGATGAAATAATGGAACTAGACCAACCATTTCTTACAAACACAATTGACCTATGACCGCCATGTGTCAAATGCCACTTTGACAAGTGCAACAGGTAATACCACCTATGTTGAAGTTCCCTACTCATATATTGATGCTTATTTTGCAATAAAGCAATGCACGATTTTATATTGTTCATTTAGCCATAGACAACATGATTTAACAAAAATGTAGCGGAGGTTGTGCTAGTATACTTCTGGGTGCGTACCGTCCTCCATAGTTTTGATGTAGTATGCAGAAGAAATTTTAATACAGGTACGTGCATAAAGTAGTTACATATATACTTATGGATAGAACCACCTGTCGTATGGATCCGCCCAGACTGCAGTATTAATCCAAACTATGGTTAAATCAATGATTATAAGCAAACATTAAGTCGTCTGTGAACTAAAATAATGGGTAGAGTATGACGACCCATGTGGGGCTGGGGTGGGTGGGGGGGGGGGTCTCCGAAGGTCTGAAAAAACCCTTTTGTGCTAATTGTGGGATAGTCAATGAGCACGCGTAGATCATGCTCAATATACACCTCCGCGAGGAAAGTGTTTTTGTTCTAACCAAGCCCTACCTTGCGGAAGTGTATACTGAGCATGCTCATCAACTTACCACTAAAGGGTCTGTTCAACCGGACTTTTTTTCAAATTCTTTAAACCCGCGTTTATTTTCTTTAAACAACACATTGTCAGTACTTTAATATATGAATACATGTATGTTATTATATTATGGTGTGACTTATTTTAAAAACTATTTCAATACATAACGGGATTTCCTAGATTATTACAGGGTCGGTAAATGTATAATTATAAATGTAACTTTTATAAAACGACAACATGCAATCTTCAATTAGATGTTACATGTACGTCAACCTTAATTCACACAGCGCATATTTCGGTTAATATTATTGTGCATCTAGTTGCATTGATATTCAGAATCATACACGTTTAATATGGTTCTGAAAACATTAAATCAGAACAAACACTGTCTTTACATGTGCATGGAGTTACAAGAATTTCGAACATTTTTGGCAGCAGTTTTTAGCACAAACTAGTAAATATGCATACACTGTCTAACTGGCATGACGCTTTACTATATACAAACTTTGAACATAAAAGTTTTTTACTTAAAATTACACTGAAATTCTAATATTTAATCCAGTATTGCAAACCTATTTTAAATATTAATGTTGCGTTTTTATTTAAATCAGATTATTCATTCTTATCTAATTCTTAAATATAACTAATTAGTATGTGCTGCACATCTTGTGGTACACGTGTGCATAAACTGTTCATTGTACCATATATAGTATTACAAATGTGTTAATACATCTATAGAGCTGAAAAGTCAATAACATTATTTTTCGTCATTTTCAAACTATGCACGCGTACATATGCACAGAAATGTAACAAAATGAATATATATTTCTATTACATGTACCCAACCTTATCTATCTAAACTATTTTACACTTATTTGCATATATGTATTAGTTTTGTCCTGTCAAAATACATTGTTTTATTCACAAAGGCAAAAGGCCGACACAAAATATGCAACTCAAAATATAACAATAAAACAATTTCCATAGGGAGATATTAAGATTGTCAACACTTACCACAAAAATATTGACTGTTCAAGAATTAAAATCGTTTACAGTTTAATCCATCATCACACAAAAACAATATGTATTATATCTGTATACATCCCAGTACACTATAAACATCCTTATGTGCCCGGAGGGAAAGAATGACATGATCGTACAAATGAATGTCAATCATTCTTGTGAAATCGATTAGGACACTCCATAACCGTACATTGTACAGTTCGATCTGATTTTTTGCCTCTTTTTGTATTGTGTTTGCTAGAATAATTGGAATATGGATTCTGATTTAGCTTAGGTTTAATCGCCCATCCCTAAATTGCTCAATTCCCAATACGTGTCACTTTATCTAGCTTCTTCGTCCCGATTAACGATATATTGTGTGAATTAGGATAGGAAATCGACACTAAAGTCTCATAATACACAACAAGGCGTTTACAATCTTAAATATATAATTTTACAAAATATTTCAACCGTCTCGCTTCCGTTTATTTCCAAAATTCAGAATTGTATACGGATATGCAAAGGCACTAATTGTCTTGTTCATCTACGGGATTTAAAAATATGGGCCAAGGTTTTGGTTGACCGAGACTATTTAACATACATATGTAAAAAAAATGCCTTGACCCTGGATTTACAAAAAAGAGAAATAAACAGCCCTAAAAACAACAACAAAACAAACAAAACAAAAAAATCAAAAACAAAAAAGACAAAAAACAATAAAACACAAACAAACAAACAAACAAAAAACAAAACTAAACAAAGCAATTTGAAAATGTGCAATGTTTTTTTAAACTAAATAATATGTATTAAGGAAAGAATAAATCCCTGCTATGTAAACGATACTGTGCCTATCAATTTACATGTTAGTGAATAAGACGTATCAATTGCTCCATCCTGTCACTGCATGTAGGATCTGACAACACTCCGTTCTACTTTCGGTTCCGTTTCTTATGACTTTTCTAATCAGCCAAGCAGATTTTATCTTTCATGATTTTGACAGCATTATTCAAATGGGAAAACCCTGAAAACTGAAAAGTTTATCTGAACAGAAAGTTGAATGTGGGCGTTGTAGTTTTGATACGTCTAATTTTAATTAAATTAAGTGTTTTAATGCCATATTGACATTGATGACGGTCCTATACATTTCTTTATTCATTTATTTCATTACCGCTGTAGCCTTGGTTCCCTTGATTACTCTTTACTAATTCAAACACTAAATTGTGAAAGAAATAACTGTTCTCGGTCGTCTCGACATGCATTTTTAACTAGTACCGTCTCTGGGCTGCACGAAATCATATCCCATTTCAGAAAATTCGGGTATTAAAATCAAACTCAAATTTCAGACAATATAGCTGAAAATGCAACCCTGTGTGTTGGAACATATTACCCGAAAGCATAATGTGCCTCTGGTGCCATTTTACATATAAATATTTGTTTTAACAATAGAAAATATTTTCCTTTTAATTACGTGACGACTATGATAAGTTATGTGTGTTTTAAGTTCTTGTTTAGTATTGAACATATCCTTTCGATCAGTATTTGTTCTCTTACCCAAGACTTTCGGGCATGATAAATTGGTTCGGTTTACACATGTGTTCTGTTTAACCAAGTTCAAAATCAAATCAAAGTAAGAATAATCACTATGAATAAGTGAATACAGTCACGTTTAAGTGGGGTAGACCTAGAGTAAGGGACATAACTCTTGAAATCAGTGATATGTTTGTATCATATTCAAGTTCATCAAATCCTATCAAGCTTCCCTTTAAAACATTATGAAATCAGTTACTTTGGTGCTTACATGAGATTGATGTAAAATGCTGAATATAAACGTTCCATTAATTTATAAGAGTTGTGTGCCATACCCTAGGTCTACCTCCTTAAAAAGTAAAAAGGAACTACATACACATACAATATAAATAAAACGTGAGCAATTAAAGAATATGGGTCCAAATTTTCGGCCTTGTAGCCTTCGTTAGGGGCAAAAGGTATTGAAAAGAAAACAATTGCTGATTAACACCGCAGAGAATCAAAACACATTTAAATTCGGTTTACACAGATTTCACTGTATGTATTTATGATAAAAATCCTCCTTTCGATAGGTTTATGAATTTATCGCTTTGAATGTTGTTCCATCCAAAGATGAAGGCGACGAATATATAATAGTTCTGAAGTGTCAGTCCCTCTAAGAATCAGGTAGTAGGTGAAACATAAAAAATCCCATCATTTTGATTGTGTAATTTGACTGTTTGCACCACCAGAATCAAGGAAAACAGACAAGATTTTTCAAATCATGCTGGACCATTGAGTTACAGTTTCATTGAAATGTACTGAAAATGAACATTTCAAGGGCAGATAACTCTATCAAAAACCTAATTTTTCTAACATTCTGTTGAAAAATTTCTGAGCATAGCCAGTGATACAGAAATCAAATAATGGTCTTTCCAGAAAGCAAAAGCAACCTTGAGTGGAATTATATTGTCAGATTGGTGGAGTTTTGACATGCATGTTTCTGATTTTTCCCAATTTAACTGATTCTTATTAATACTTATACTTAAACTACAATAGTGCAAACAAGATAGTTAATTAGTGTCTTCAATCGCAATCAATAGAGTTGAAATATTCTCTGGAAGCTTCGAATGTAATAGCTTAGTCGCTAGGAGGACATACTCTGACAAAGGTATACAGTCACGCTATCGGAAGACTAGGCATCACCATCAACGTAAGTTAGATACCTCGAAGAGCTTACTACAAGAATCCCTTTAAGGGACGACCAGGAAAAAACCTCAATACTTGTAAAGTAGTGAAGGTTGAGAAGCATCAAACTTATATGTCACATGGGGGAGTGACGAACAGACAGACCGACACATTAATATTGTATAACAACCAAACCTTGATGCAGATATATAGAAGGTAAACTGACATTTCAAAAGAAATATTTTCCTCTATGATTGACCCTGTGTTTTTGGTTTTGTGTGACAAAGTCAGGTTAAGATGTGGTAGTACATCCCCCTTGAGCAGATGGAAGCATAAAATATAAATGATACAATAATTGCATCCTACTTCGCTGAGTTGTAAGGCCATAATTTGAGCTTCACGAGAAATGTACACAATGAGTCAACATAGAATTCATTGGCATTTACTGCATATGTATTTAAATATATATATATATTATAATGAAACAAAATACGTTAACATGTCTATACGAGAGCCAGGAGAGCTGATTCTGCTAGCAGAATGATGAAAGCATGTAAATTTACCTTGAACATCTTTAGTATATGAACAGAGATTGATGCCATTTCTTGTATGACTGCCACTACTATATTTCCCTTCAAAAAAAAAAATACACGAAAAATTCTAAGGTGAATGATTCAGAATAAAAATGTCATAGTAAGAGTAATCAAGGGAACCACGGTTACAACGGTAATCAAAAGAATGTAATCCAGGGACAAAGACCAGACGTGGAAGAGTAATGAAGGGAACCAAGGTTATAGCGGTAATCAAAAGAATCTAATCCAGTGACAAAGACCAGACAAGGAAAACAGACATACATAACAAAGAACATAATGTAACAAAAATCATATGTACAAAGTAAAAAAATAAATGGATAACTCGGACTCCACTAAAAACTCGTTAAAAATACAATACGGCGGTCTAAATATCAAGCCTTCGATCAGAACAACAATTTATGTTTTTTTTATATACACAAGCCTTGATACTCTTATATTAAATGTTAAAAACAATTTAATGATTGTAAAAGCTGACCTAATTAAGGAATAGATGAATGAAAAGGGACGTCGGCCGCCATTATTGTTTTTGTTTAACCTTGATCCGGTACAAATGTGAAATTCTTGGTCATGCATCCATTTAATCATCATCTGAATTAAGTGTTGCCCATTTATTTTGGTTACTTTGTATGTATAATATTGGTTATTTTATGTTCTTTGTTGTGTGTTTCTGTTTTCCATGTCTGGTCTTTGTCCCTACAATTTTGGTATCTTTGATTACCCTTTTAATTCATGAACGGATTTTTCGGGTGTACTGTAAACCATAATGGCGAACTGATAAAAAGACAGTTATACCATATATGAAATGTTGAGCTGATCTGAATATGTTAGTCAACAACTCTTGACCTGACCTTGATGATATAAACGGAATGTAAGCCTTTATAGCCGTCGATTTCACGATAAGTAAGTGCATTGGACTCTTTTGAAAGGACCATTAAATTTTACATACATGTAACCTTCAATTTATAAATTTGTTTACTAGTCTACGTAATAGTTTTATTTGCATGGTCCCTATTGGTTGAATCTGAAAGCTGATGTTTTGTCATAACTTTTCGACCAATGTTTGTGTACGTTGTTAACCAGAAACTATCCAAATCGATATTTCACGGGAATCATAGTCAGGAAAAAATTAATTATCACAGTCGCAGCAGTAAATTGAAATGCGAACCAAATAACGACAAAGACACACCGAAGCATTGAGAGAACATAATTTCGTGTTTTCTGTAATTCGGAATATACAAAAAGAAAAGCAATCATTTGAAATATTAAGTTCATTAAAAAAAAATCGAAATTTTGAAAGTGTTGTCAACGGTCACTACTAACTAATCACTATAAAATAAACACAAACGTTTTAAATGTGAAAATTGACTGACTTAAAATTGCAACAAGATATCTCGCATTCCGCAAGTAATAATTTCTGATTCTACAGTATTTAAAAGAAATCAAATTAAATTCTTCAAAATGCGTCAGCTCAAACATTTATTTTGGCTTATCCATACAGGACTTGAATCTGCACTGAAAAAAAATATCTGCGATTCTGACAATACAACCATGTTAAGATTTCATCATTTCTACATTTGTTGTTGGACAAATTAATATTTTTCATTGCCAATAACACTGTAATCTTACTCTGTATTCCGTCTTTCGTAAACACATCAGCGTCGGAATTAAATTTTCAGTCTTTCCTATATATTTAGGGATGTGGTATTAGTGGAAAAGAGATGCGGCAAAATCGAATGTTTTTTTATGTGGTCCACAAACCATTGTTAGAAAAACAAAATGACTTGTTAAGTCCCCCCCCCCACCCCCCTTCCCCCGGAACGTTAACACCAGTCTATGCTTGACACATCACCGCCCTCACACTGTAAAACGAGAAAAAAAATCGTCAAAATATTGATATGTCAGGTATTGCAGCTTGGTCGTGAGCGAAGGATGTTAAATATACGTCAGGTATTGCAGCTTGATCGTGAGCGGAGGATGTTAAATATACGTCAGGTATTGCAGCTTGATCGTGAGCGGAGGATGTTAAATAAACGTCAGGTATTGCAGCTTGATCGTGAGCGGAGGATGTTAAATAAACGTCAGGTATTGCAGCTTGATCGTGAGCGGAGGATGTTAAATAAACATCAGGTATTGCAGCTTGATCGTGAGCGGAGGATGTTAAATAAACGTCAGGTATTGCAGCTTGATCGTGAGCGGAGGATGTTAAATATACGTCAGGTATTGCAGCTTGATCGTGAACGGAAGATGCTAATGATCATGAATGTAGATGTTTCTTTTGTCGAAAATTTAAGCCAATCTACGACTTTTTCTTATTTTAGGACAGCATTTAACAAAAACAGAATATTTCCCTCTATAATAACCAATTTGCGATTATGTAAGTGTATTGGACTCTTTTGAAAGGACTTTTAAACTATTAATAACTTCCAATCGAATAATTGATCCATTAGGGTACTTTTTTTTTTATCTTCATGATCCCTAAAGTTGAATAATTTGTACCAATTTTCAAGCCAAGTCTACGTTTTTATAAACAGGTTCTTTCCAAAAAAATATATCTAACAAAACACAAATGAGAAATAAAGAATAAGCGTTTTCAAAGTCGAAGCAGTAACTAGTCTAAGAAATGTGGACCAAATAAAAGGAAATAAATACCGAACTGTTAGTACTGAGATAATTCAACAGACATGGATAGAAGATGAATTCAAGTTTTATGTCTAATTATTCTATTCAATTGCGTTAGCTCAAATATATGTCGTTTGGCTTATTTCTACAGCTCTTGGATGGTATAAACTCCCCACTTACACCATATACCATCCCCCATTTCTCATTCAAAATTCCTCATAGAATAATCCCCATCCCCCTTTGAATCCCCATTGCAAATTTCTTATCAAATATTTACATTATCAAATTAAAGTTAATATTTATAAATTCTCTAGTATTCAAACTGATATTTTATATTTTAATATTTATATTTGAATTTAATATATTTTTCATGTCAATCAAAACAAATGTTCCTATCCTCCCCATTCCCCCATACAATCTCCCCATCCCCATCCCGTTCCCTCATGCACCAGAGAATGTGACATTTTCCACATACAAGTACTGCACGGGAAAATCATTTCGACTCTATTCTGCGAAAGCGTACAGTCGCGTGCTCTCCATGTTTATGATCTAAGTACAACCGTGAAAGGTTTTTTTTTATTTTAACAAGACGAAAATTATCGCAATTACTTTTCCAGAAATGCCACCACTTAAGTATAGCAATATCATTCTGTAAGAGTAATCAAGGAAACCAAGGTTATAGCGGTAATCAAAAGAATGTAATCCAGGGACAAAGACCAGACATGGAAAACAGACATACACAACAAAGAACATAAAGTAACTAAAATCATACATACAAAGTAACAAAGGTAAATGAGCAACTAGGACTTCACTAAAAACTGGGAGCATGGACCAGGTGCACCGGTAGGGTAAGCGAGACAATATAAAACACTGCAGTACTCCTATTATATCAAACTCAATTATTGCAAAACAAATAAGTAAAATAAAACTTTTGAGATGAACGTAACAATATACAAATTATTTGTGAGGCCAGTTCAATAACCCACCTTCCCCAAAATAGACAACCCCAGGATTCTGTATCATCTTCAACCCAGAAAGTCCTAATGGCAGTTTTTAGTAAACAGATTTCTAAGAAAGAAGAGAAATTAATCATGTTTTATAATGATTTTTTTATCAACACGTTCTGTTTTGTTGACGAATCAATATCATTCTATAAAATAGCAACTAATGTGGATTTGTTTTGTGACCTGATTGTACGGAATTTAATAGGAAGGTCTGACCGTATCAGAATGTTGTAATGTTTTGAGTTCAGAGATTACTATGCATATTAGCATACTTGTTCGCTATGTAATAGTATTTTTCCCCAATTGTAATTCTCGATACCGTGCTTTGTTATTTGTGCTAGTAATATATCTCTTTGTCCTTTAGCGAAAGAGTTAGTCTAAAGTCCATGAGACCCCTTAATCGACCTAAACAGATACTTTGCGCATTTTTGGAGTGTAACGTTCTCTCTTGAAAATAATTTGTTTTAATGAAATTCAAATTTGGGTTGAAAACTTAAAATGAAAAAAAAAATAAAAAAAAAATAAAAATTCAAAGACGAAAGCAAGCAATACAAAAAATATAAACAAAACAAAACAAAACACGAACGAAGTGAAACTATGAAACCTATTTGAACTTTGTGTGTGGACTGAATAATTTATTCTTTTGAAGTCGATGTTATATTTACACTAGTTCGAAAAGTTTTGAAATTGATATCATGGGACCAGAAGATATTTGGTTCAAGTTTGAAATGACACGATTTAAAGAAGCTAAGCCATAACAGTTCTTAAATATATACATATATACTACACGTATATATGACTTAACCGTACAACAAGTACCTGAAACACTATTTATAACACACTGCAGAGGTTGGATCATTAACTATTAGCTATGTGTGCATTTTTGTTTGTTTGTCTGTTTGTTTGTTTGTCTGTTTGTTTGTTTGTCTGTTTGTTTGTTTCTGATTTTGTAATTGCTGTCTGCTGTCAATGAATTTTGTTACTTTGTATGTATCATTTTGGTTATTTTATGTTCTTTGTTGTGTATGTCTGTTTTACATATCTGGTCTTTGTCCCTGGATTACATTCTTTTTATTTCCGCTAGAAGCCTGGTTCCCTTGAATTATCTTAAACAGTTTAATTGTTGTTCCATATAAAAGCGGTCTCTCGAAAAGGCCATTAAAATGTCCACTCGGATGTAATGTTCCTATTAAGAATTCAATAATTTGGACAATAAATCATTTACTTTATCACAATTTATCGTTGTACACTATATTAAAAAAAAGACAATTACACTTGTATCATCTTTAGGAGGAAGGTTATATGCACGTACGTAGTAGTCGTTGTCAGAATAATGAAATTCTGTAATACATGTATGTGATTCAACCCCAAAAAGGCTACACATTTTTATTACAATTGTTAAGTTTCTTTATAGGTCTATATGATGAAATGTGTAATTATTCATTTCAATCTGTCCGCTCTTGGGAGATAATTAACATTTAAAATCCAACATTTTCTACTGTATTTTAGTTTCTTTTGCAGTAAAACATTAAAGCTTTACAGCCATGTATCGCATTTTTCATCATTTGTAGCTGGAGTGTTACTCTAAACATTGATACCCGTTATATGCCATGTATATCTATAGTCTCGTCGGATTTAGTTTGGATTTTCGATGCATCTTATGTGTAAAAATACTCCATTGTGGTAGTCACTTGTGAGCCAGGCATAATAATCAATGTGTAAACGATTGACATGTGTAGGCATATTTAGGAGCAATGTTTATAAACAAAAAAGGCAGGAGGTGATTCATAAATGTCAAAAACTCACTGGTTTCACTCACATTTCAAATCAGAAATACAGCTAAATGTACAGGCCACATAACAAGTCTTAGTTTATCGTTCGAGGTGGATATTATATGGCATGTGTGTACAATTTCACTTCAAAAGAGTTATCAATCTTGATTTGATCAGAGATATTTTCATTGATTATTTTTATAATATAATTTAAAGCTTGATTTGAGCAGGTTGTATCAATACTTAAGCCAATAGAACTGATTTAAGTTTACGTTTTTGTAAGAATCGGGCAAAAAAAAAAAAAAAAAAAAAACAGAAACATGCATTCAAAACACCTCGCTTATCTGACAATATAATTTCACTAAAGGATGCATTATCTATTATTGAAAGGAATATTATTTAATCTCTCCATTACTGCATTTGTTCAGAAAATTTTCAATAGAAAATGTGATTTTTATTGATACCTGCTATTGAAATGTTCATTTTCAATGCATTTCAATGACATTACAACTCAATTTACTAAAGTCATATGGAAAACGTTGTCATTTTCACTTGATTTTCAGTGCGCATGTAGTCTGCTTATATTTTCAAAACCACAAAATTTTTCATTATTTTGTTTTGTTTTTGTTAAAACATCACACACACACACACACACACAAATTTTAAAAAATGTACTTTAGATTGATACTATAAATACAAAATTCTAGTATTTTTTCGTTTAAACATATTTTATTTATTAATATCAAACATGTGTACAAAATAGATCAAAGTTTAACAAACAGGATTCGGAAACAAGCACTAAACTTTTATTAATCCGTCTCCTTATCAATACTGACAATTTATATATTTCAACATACAACAAGCATGCTTAGGAAAAAAGAAACATCATGTACCTGTACTACTATGTAATGTAGAATCTGTCCTTGCCTTGTCCCTGTATAATAATATTTTGGACATGTATTTTATGTGTCTCTAGTTTTCTCCTAAGTATGCATAATAAACCAGACATTCGTGTTTCCAATGGCAAACTATTCCACAAGCGGATTGTAGACGGCAGAAAGTATTCACAGTACAAGTTTGTGCGTGTACGAAAATTAACAAAATTATAAACTTGACAAGTGAAGTGACCGTGTTGATCACCAACTGAACTAGGAACAAGGTCACATAAATAACTTGGAGTGTCCTTGTTTACCATCTTATATAACAAAATAAGTCTATGTTTGTCCCTCCTGGAGGAAAGTGTCTCCCAATCCGTATCTTGATAAAGTTTTTCTAATGACGTTAATTTTTCCCCTCATGTTATGATGCGCATAGCTTCTAACTGAACACTCCCTAACTTGTTTACTAGATATTGGGTGTGGTTTTGCCAAATGACGTCACCGTATTCAAGGATAGGTCTGATATAAGTACATTTTCTCAAAGACATATCTGTCAAGGACAAAATGCATCCTACGCAAGACATTTACTCTTATAAAAGCTTTCTTAACAATATATTCAATGTGATCATGCCAGGAACCATTACTTGAAAAATAAATGCCCAGGTGTTTATGAGAAGCAACCTCTTGAATGTTATGGTCATTCATAGAAATAGGCGGATGTACTGGCTTAACGGTTTTACAGGATATTGTTATTGTTTCCGTCTTGTAATTGTGGGTTAAATTGAAATTTAATAAAAAAAATATATTTATTTATATTTAAATGCGAACAGCTTTTCTCAAATGAAGGTAATCAATACAACACAATTTCTTAAATTTTTATCAAGGCGTCTCATATTTGAAAAAAAAAGGTACTTTCAGTGGATGTGAAAACTATTAATATGTTTAAAAATCCATAATGTATGTTCTTTTGCGCTGAAAATGTCCACTTTTACTGATACAAACCTCAGATTTTATTACATACGCTTAGATACATACATTAATGTGTTACATGAAGTCAATGAGTATCATTTAAAGAAAGCGATATAGAAATGAGCGATTTCAAATACAGATGCATATAGAAAGCGAAAAGTGAAAAGCAAATTATCATAGAATAGCAGATATTTTTATAATGAACACAGAGACTTTTCAACACATTCAAGTTGCAAAAAAAAGTAAAACACCCATTTTGTCGCGCTTTCGGTAATCATAATAAGACTTTGCCAAATGCTTTTGTCTTAGATTTTAACAATGACAATTTCACAACTAAAAATACATGGAATTCGTCGCCATTATATTCGTTGCAAAAGGAGCGTAATCTTTTAGGTTTTGGCATGTTATACTATCTTCCTTTTTTCCATTGGTAAGTGGAGATTACAAGTACGTTATTTTATGATCAAGATTATACTATGGTAGTTTAACTATATAGTTTTTATTACCAAAGGATGTTTTAAATAGCGAGCAAAAATCGCCTCTGGTTGAACCAGAAATAAGGCTTTACCAATATCAAATAAGTTCATCAAGCAAAAATTGCCTGATAATGTAAACATTCACATAAATAAAAATTGATTTGTAAAAATTGTACTCATACCAAATTTCAAATATTTTTTTAGTACTCAATCTGTTTGAATTTAAATGTTTTAGTGCCGTGCAGCTTAAGCATCACTAGATAAAGAGAATTACATAATTTGCTTTCATTTTGAACCACCCTAGCCACAAACTAAATCACGCATACTTTACCCTACCGGTGCACCTGGTCCATGCTCCCAGTTTATAGTGGAGTCCGAGTTGTTGCTCATTTCCTTTTGTTACTTTGAATGCATTATTTTAGTTAATTTATGTTCTTTGTCGTGGTTGACTGTTTTATATATCTAGTAGTTGTCCCTGGATTACATTCTTTTTTTTTCCGCTGTAATCTTGGCTCCCTTGATTATTCTTTAACAAGAACTTGCAGAGGAAATCATCTAAGCTCTCTTTATACCATATAAATTGGGATAGTTTTTTAGAACAAAATCTTATCTTAAAAAATGTCAAATAGGTTCGTTTAATTACATAAATATTTTCAAAGCCCATGATTTCAGTGCCGTATAACATATTGTGTATTACTTTAAAAATTTCTCCTTGTTCTCGCTTTTTTTTTAACATCGTTCATATCCCATCTCTCCATACGGTGTCGCACGCCATCCGGAGGTCAACGAATGTGCAATATATTTGTCAATGTGTAAAGTAACATTCCATCAGTGCATGTAAAGTGAAAATCCCCTCTTAAAACCTGAGTTTTCAGAAAGATTTGATTCAATGATTGTTGGGGTTTGACGCTCGAGCAGCAATATTTCATCTATGTCATGAACTGGGTGATAAAATGAACATGAAATGATAATGGAATGAAAAATGGGATTGAACACAAGGATAATGGGGTCGATGAACTTTGATTGCTACTTGAAATAGGGACAGGTAGGAAGGGTTCGGTAATTTAACATTCTGAGGTGATTGGAAGTTTAATAACCATATCTGTCCGACTTCTTTTATTGTTTCTTGTACCTCCATCTCAGTTATAGTACCATTTAATAATTCATAAAAAAAAACAGAAAAAGAAAAGAAAAAAACACGGATTACCGTGCACACCGTTCACATCTATATCTATTTCAGTAAACTTGCCGACTGCGTTCAAGTTCTTGAAGTATACGTTTAAGGTTTCCATATCTAATTCAGGCGATTATTTGTCTCCCTGCGAATACTTATGCAAAATCTTGCAAAATGACTTATAGTTATGTTTTGAATTAGACCTCAACTCATTAGCACATTTATCAGAATACCTTGCAGAACTTTTGCTTAGGACTTGGCGATATGTTTTCGCCCTCACATTCATTTCAGCTTAATGATGCATAAAATGTGTTGCCTTAAAATTACCACGGACGGTATGGAATTCATTGCGCTTTTCCCTGAAAAATTTATCAAACTAATGTTTAGTTTCATTTTCTCTATTCCTTGAAACTCGATTTGAAACTCCAAAGGTATTTTAGCAGTATCAATTTAAACCTTACCTATATCATTGCTGTATCAGTCACGAGATCAGTTACATGGTCAGGTGTGATCAAGCAATTATCAATATAATCAAGCTTGGACTTGATACCGACCAAAACATCCTCAGTGTTATTTATCAAGAAATGCCTATAATATACACTTTTCCTATTATCCCACTTAAAGTAAGTGATATTTCTATGTATCATATATATATATAGATTACAATATAACATTTTTTCTAAATGCATTTTAAGTGTTTGTTAAAACCTTATATCATCTTATCTATATCGCATACCCCATAGCACACCCCAAGACTTATAGCACATAGCCTACATTACACACATTGACTTATATTGCATACCTATATCGCACCCCTTCTAAGGCATTATCAATATAATCAAGCTTGGACTTGATACCGACCAAAACATCCTCAGTGTTATTCATCAAGAATTGCCTATAATATACACTTTTCCTATTATCCCACTTACAGTAAGTGATATTTCTATGTATCATATATATATATAGATTACAATATAACATTTTTTCTATATGCATTTTAAGTGTTTGTTAAAACCTTATATCATCTTGTCTATATCACATACCCCATAGCACACTCCAAGACTTATAGCACATAGCCTACATTACACACATTGAGCTATATTGCTGACCTATATCGCACCCCTTCTAAGACTGTAGCCTACATTTCACACATTGACCTATATTGCTGACCTATATCGCACCCCTTCTAAGACTGTACTTGCAGTATGTTTAAGGTTTATAATATAATGAATATGACACGTTAAAGTCTATTTCACATGCTGTATCAATCCTTGACTTCTATCATCCCGCAGACCGGTGATATAGGCTTGTTATAGTATGCGATACAGATTTTGACATAAAATATTCAGTATATATTTGATTTGGATCATTATTTTAACAGATTTTATAGTCAAATGCAAAGCAGTGTATGCATCAGAGTACATTGGGTCAAAATCTTTTATTTGAAATTCAGTAAAAATATATAACATAGATTATGACATAAGTAAATAATCGACGAAAATTCCGTCTTTACAATCGGTTTTACTCAATTTTGTATCTACTCATATACGACCATTTGCTATATGCAATAAATTCTTTTACAAAACCCAATAAGTTTATGACCTTAATTATGAACTTGATTTCTATCTCACGAATGTCTTTCTACAGGAAATCCTGCTTCTACCAGTTTATTTCTAAATATGCCAGTATCGTGCAAAAAGTAACATCTTCACTTATTTCTGAAATATCAAATAAATTCTCATCAAAGTCTACAAAATCGCTCATGTTCCCACTTCGAGCGTTGAAAGCACCAATTAATGAAATATGACAATCTTTTGAAAAATTAACCATTTGGCTCACAATTTCTTTAAATTCTTCATCAAAAGAATGTTTAGAACTTTCTGGAGATATATATACATCCCAAAAGTACCTTTTTGCAATTTTGTTGTCCGTGTTAGAAATTTTTATTTTAAAAAGTTTAATATTTTGACAATGAATTTTATATACAATAGTAATTCCTCCATATTTTCTTTACATCGTATTTCTTATTTTTGACAAGGAGCTATAATCTGAATGGATCTAAAGTTCATCAAATTCATCTAGTTTAGATGAGATAAATACATGTATTTCATATGATTTTATTAAGTTAATGAAGTCAGTGTTCAGTAGTTTCTATTTCAAACCGCACATTTTAAGACAAGTGAGGATTATTTACACACCAAAACACATACAAAGAAAGACAACTCCATCTTATTCTTAAATTCTAAAATACAATCAATAGCAAATAAAGACAATAAAAAATGATAAATAAATATAATAATATAATATATAATATTTATATTTAATAAAATATAATAAGTATCTGACAACAAATATACTTTAAAAAATGACGAAAAAGGTAGTACCTAATACTAGCAATATACGACAAAAAATGACAAAATGATATGATGAATATGAATGAAACTACACGAATTAAATAGACAAGACACAGAGCAACTCAAAGATATAAACTTAAAATGCATGCAAAATGAATGCACATGCAAAGCACACATACAGCTTACCTCATATGAAATAAAAAGTATTTTTTTAATAAACTAAGTAAGTCTGGACCGACTGGCTACATGGTCAAAATCTGCACAAAATAAAATGTAATAATCATAGGCCCAGGTGAAATTATCAAAAGATAAGTAACTACACAATAGACATAAACATAAATTTAAATATGAATAGCACGAAGTCTTCACATTCATTCAAAAACCCATAACTATATCATATCTCTCAAATCCAGGTTGCACCGGTAGGGTAAGCGTTCTTTATTTTTCTAAAAACACCTGCCAAGTTGCTAATAAAAAACAAGCCAGGGGTAGACGAAAGAAGTAAGTAAACTATGGCACATTAAAGAAATCGATGCTCATTGTGCGGGTAGATACACCGTAACAATATGACAAGATCTGAGACATTACAATACCCTTGGAGATGCGATATATAAAATCCCCAAAACAAGGATTGTTTAATGATAATACGTTATCTATATAGTGTAGCGGAAACTTCGATCAAAGGATCTGCCCAAACGTTGTTTTTTAGATCAGATTAGCTGTAAAGTCGACCTAATAAGAGTGAAAGGATAGGTCAGCGAGTAGAGGACGCCGACTGCTTGTTGAAAAACGCGTCCACCAGACTGGACAAATATGTTGTCGATAAAACAAATTCCAGCATTTTGAAAACATGTGCAACAATAAACAAGTTTAAATATTAACAGTCGTAACTATCAATGTAAAATGTAAACAATTCATTAATTGACCAATAAGAAACGTTTGTTATTTTTGAAATATGTTAAAATTTACGTTATAAGATTCACGTTATACGAATTGCGATACACGATGTTCGATACACGATGTAAGATATACGAAAGAAAAGTACGATATATACGATATGAGTACGGTACCACTGAGAAACATCAAAACAGTTGTAATCATGAATAGTAACCCAATCTATATTGATTACTAGAAACATTTAATGTAGTTGAAAAGGTTTGAACAAATTGTTGTTTAATTGAATTTCGTAATAATCAATGCAGTAATCACAAACAAACTAGTTGGTAAATGAACATTGCATCTTGCCGGTTTTGATTCGAGTTTAGCCCCCCAAAAAAGGAGAAAGCAATACTTTTCTTCTGTTAAAAGGAGAAATCATAGAAATATCCGAGCAGGGTTGTGATAAATATTAGCATTTTGATACAAGGATGGGAAAACTTGTATGATATTTATAACATATACTGAATAAATCATAAAACCAAGTAATCATTTACCTCGAAACATTAATGGTACTATAATATCTTTACCTGTTTTTCATTCTTTTCTGTTTAAGCTACACATTTGATTTGGAAACACACTTTGAACAACAATATTTCATTGTGACAAGAATACGTGTGTAAGGCATAATAGCGTCAGTTTCTGTAATGTCATTTCTTGAGATATAGAATGTCTGACCTACCTCTTTGTCATATGTATGCTTTGTGTGTGCTGTATCGAAACGAAAGCTTGATTTTACAGAAGCCATGACCAAACATTTAATGAATAAGAAAAAAAAAACATGATACATTTTATGTGCACGAAATACAAACTTAAGTGCACGAGATACAAACTTAAGTGCACGAGATACAAAGTTGAGCCACGAGATACTCGCCTGCAAGTTAGTAACTGATGCACACAAGTTAGTTATTCGTGCGCACAGATGTAAATCTTTATTTCTTATTCATTAAATGGTTCGTCAGGTCTTCGTACAGATAGATTTTATTTACAACAAAAAAAATAAAAGATTGCACCAAGGAGGTATGTGGTACCATGCCTGAATGTTTAAATATACATAATCAATGAAACTTTTTTACTATTTTTACTCGTACCATTATAGTGAATATTGCATATTGCTGATTTGAAATAAAGTCTGAAACTAAGCAAAGTAGGCAGTCGAAAATAAGGTTCTTTCTCTTTGTTTTATTCTTGTGTTTTATATTTTATGTTGTTTTTTTTTTTTATTATATAATAGGTCGCTTAACAAAAAAATTCCCACCTGGGAGATTGCAGAAACAATTGGTCATGGTTTTAAAAAAATATCGTTTTTAGTTATTCATATCATCCTAGACTAGATTTAGGGGTACATTAAAAGTATTGCATTATGTACTTCATCTCATTACCATTTATTTTTACAGTAACGAAAAAAGTACTTATTTGATGGATTCAAACGTTAAAGAAAAAACATAATGTTATTTGCCATTTGAAATATAAAAATATTCCTACGTAATAATTGACGAATGCTCATAGCAAACTGACTCAATGATTCTTAATTTAGATCAATTTGTGAGTCCATTCTTTTATTCGCAACGTTATTTCGAAGAAATTTTGTAAACATTACTAATATTAGCTGTACTAAGTGACTTTAGTGCTAAGGGATACATGCAAAATGCATTTGTTTTGTAAACGCCATTTTTGTTTAAATACGTTATACAACAGGACGGCGGGCATTAGACTAGACAAAACTACAAAACTTATGAGAAGAGCATAGTAAAGGATACCATGTGTCCCAACAAAAGTAAACTTACAGTCAAAAAAAGAAGAAGAAAAAACGTCAAATTTGATGTCACTATCTGCTGAAAGTGTAAACCACAACATTCCGAAATGGTCAGTTTAACTTTTAATATGATTATTTTAAAATACACTTATTGTTGAATAACAAGACGATCGGAGTCCTGATATGATCTGAAACATCAACAATAAAGATTTTTTATGGTGCATCGAAAATCCGATCTTGACTACATTTGTTACAGGACATTAAGGAGGTTTGTTTGTTTGTTTGTTTGTTGGGGTGTAACGTCCGAGCAGCAATATTTCAGCTATATTCAGACGATGAACATGAAATTGATAATAAAATGAACATGAAATGATGAAGAAATGAAAAAGGGATGGGACACAAGGACAATGGGGTCGACAAATTTTGATTGCCACTGGAAATAGGGAGAGGTGGGTAGGGTCGGGCAATTTAGCCTCCTGTGGCGGAGCCCTATGGTTCCTACGCCGGAAGAATACCACAGTAGGGTTCTTTATAACGTGCGAGGAACGTGGCATCTTTCCCAACACGGTGCACCACTATGGTTTGCGGTCAGGTTTTCCGTATTATAGCCTGACAACCCCAGCATGTAACACGCCAAGGGTACCCCATTCAACCACCTGGGGCACAAATCCCATTTGCTCTGTGGGCAGAGCGCTCTAGCCCCCGGCTAAGGTTCTGAGCACTATTTAGTCGCCTTTTACGACAAGCTTAGCGCTGCTACAGGCCTATTCTTTTAACACCCGGACCTGCACGGGGCCATTAAGGAGGTAGACCTAGTGTAAGGGACATAACTCGTGAAATCAGTGATATGTTTGTATCATATTCAATTTCCCGAAAGCCTCTCAAGCTTTCGTTTAAAACAGAATAAATGAATCCAAGTTAATTAGATGCTTGCATAAGATTGATGTAAAATGCTGAATACAAACGTTCCAATGATTTGTAAGAGTTGTATCTCTTACCTTATGTCTACCTCCTTAAACATATCAACATTTGTCTCTTTAACAACCACCATGTACCCACAACAACTGATCAAACATGATTTATTATATGCATGAATAAGGGCATTATAAAGGGTATTCAAAAGAAAAAATACCGAGCTTATAAAATCTTGAGACTAGTCAAAAGGAATTTTCAAAAGAATGTCCGTTTTACAAATGGCATTATCAGGGTAAAAACAGGAAAGTTGGACCTGTCTTGGTTCATGCATTTCCAAAATGAAAGGTTGGTTAAACCAGGTTTTATTTCCAGTATAAAAGAAATAAAATAAAATAAAAGGGTAATCGGGGGAACCAAGCTTTTAGCGGTAATAAAAAGAATGTAATCCAGGGACGAAGACCAGACACGAAAAAAAGACATACACAAAAAAGAACATAAAGTAACTAAAATTATACATACAAAGTAACAAAAGCAAATGAGGAACTCGGACTCCACTAAAAATTGGGAGCATGGACCGAGTGCACCGGTAGGGTTAGCGTCCTCTGCTTTTCTAGAAACAACCGCCGAGTTGCTTATAAAAAGTCAAGTCCGAGGTAGACCAAAGAGGAAAGGAAAACTATGACATAATGAACAAGTCAGTTTTCATGGCGCAGATTGATACACTGTAACGACCCACGAGTTCATGATGACGACCATAAAACTTTTGTAGTGATGACTTTAAACTTGTAGCAACATAACCCAGTTCCAGAAGCCTATTTATTAGAATTCTAGTGCGATACAAAAAGTCTGCGTAGTTCCAGCAAGTTCTGGCGTAACGTATAAGTTGTGATATGAACAATCCATACGCAGGTGCTGAATGTTGCCACAGATGAAAGGAAAGTTACCAATTCTGAATGAGAAGTCATCACGTTTTTCGTAAAGTTTGGTCAATAGTTTTCCTTTACCTTCGATTTCTAAGTGTAGGTCAAGATATGAGGCTGACTTCACAGTGTCTGTAGTATCCTTTATCTCACGTTCTTTGGGGTAGATGCGATGTATCAAATCCCTAAAATTATGATTTAATTTATGTTAATCCAAGCAATGAGCTACAAAAATGTCTTGAACTTCGGTTCATTTGTAGATATTTCTCTTTGTCAGAAATACGATATTTTTTTTTCAAAAGCTATGATATTTCTGAAATGAAACTTTTTGGGCAGCGTATCAGACGTTTATGGTCCAAAACCTGTCTCTAAGGCAACTGTGGTGTCAAAAGCTTCAGAATAGTCATTAATAGCTCTGACATAATTTAACAATTGATAAATATGACTACCATATTTACAGGGAACTGGTATATTACTACACAAAAAAGTGAAATTAATATTTAAAAAAAAGAGAACAATATTGTCTTGTTTGTCATATATTTGGTTACATGTATATCATTGCAACTGACGGTTGAAGTAGTTGGTAAATGATTGGTAAGTCTAGGTCATTTCTACATTTCTGTGGTCATCATCATGACATGATTGACCGCTGTGAGCTGTACACGTACCGATCGACATTTCAGATAACCTAAGTTCAACTCCATTTTTTATGTGTGTGTGCTGTTCGTTTGTCTTTTATGTGTGTATATATGAGGTATTCTTTGTTCGTCGTGTGTTGTCCATTGGATATGCATGTAGTTGTCTTATTCAAGGGTTACCCTTGATTGCGCCGTTGTATCAAAATTTCCTTTTTTTGCTAGTATAATATTTTACCTGATTCTGTTTGTCATGCCATAGCTAGATTGTTTACATGATTGATTGATTGATTGATTGATTGTTGGGGTTTAACGCCCGAGCACCAATATTTCATCTATATTCAGGCGATGAACATGAAAGTGATGATAAAATGAACATGAAATGACGACGGTAAATTGTTTACACATAAAATGATGAATAAGGGTAACAACAAAATAACCGAACAACAATCCAATTCATAATCAAGTCAAGTCCAAAGTAAATCTGGCAATGTAGATATTACACCATCGGAGCAGTTGGTACCGCAATGTTCATGACTTAGTACAGGCACTCCAGACGAAATGGTGGATTAAATCAAGGTTTTAAAGCACGCCAAACCTCCCTCTTCCATTGCAACCTGACTATACCGGTGGTGATTAAAAAGCATTTACATGGTATTGCCATGATCGGTAAATTAGCGGTCACATCATCATGAAGAACATTTTACAAAAAAAAAACAAAAACAAAAAACAAACAAAGCAAAAATAAACACAATCATTACTCATTGTTTTCGAAGAAACTTAGTATTTTTTAACTGAGTACTGTTATCTTAAAAAAAAAGATTTTGTAAGAGACCTTTTGAGACGCATTTCCTGATACCTCTGATTCAGGAGTCTATTACACAGATATTTATGGCGTTCAAGGAAATCAGAGTAGTTAGTACCTGCTCTCGCGTAACGAATCAATTGTGAAATTTAAACACCATTTGCAGGAGATGAAGGGATATTGTTTCACAGGTAAGGAAAACTTATGATATTAACATTAAAGTCGTCTCTTTTATCATAAATCTTAGGGCTGAGATGGCCACTGTTGTCTAATTCGAGTTTTAGGTAAAAAAATGCAGAACAGGCTTTTCTGTAGTCTCCTTTATCTCGAGCTCTGAAGGATATATTGACGGTAATCATTTACCAACAGAAGGGTTGTTGATGGACAATACATCATCAATATATCTGTATGTAAAGTTTAAGGATTAATATTTTGAATATTTATCCTTTACGAGGTTCTGAAGAAATTCAGTCTCGTATGAATATAAAAACAACTTGTCTAGGAGAGGAGCACAGTTGGTGCCCAGTGGAATGCCAAATTGTTGTTGAAAAATATCTCCTCCAAATGTAACAAATATGCTATCAATTAGGAAATCAAGCATATCGCGAACCTGATTTTCTGTGTAGCACACTTTGTCCTTCTGTGATGTTTTAGAAAAATATGTGGATTTGTAACCAAGAACAACATAATTTTTTGAAACGGCAAAAGATTTACGAATAAGTCCTTTCAAAGGAGATTTTAACTTATTATGTGGCAACGTAGTGTGAAGAGTTAAGTTAAAAGTTTGGAGAGAACTAATTTACGAAAAACTGCCGGATTTTAGGTTTTGAAGTAAATCTTTAGAATTTTTAAGTATTAAGTATCCACATATGACTAATGCCTTATTGATGGTGGTATTGCAATAAGCTTGCTGTCCATCCTTCACTGCGGTAGGTATCTTTGTGAGATGAATTTACATCTTCTTCGTGGAGCAAGATGGGATCCTGCAATTTACCTTTCCTTGTATGGATTCTTAAGAAATTTGGGAATCCAATACCAGCAAGGTAAGTCCTGACATTTTGTTTCGATGTTGAGAGAAGACATGAAGAACTTGTGGTTGTTTAGGATTTCATCTTTATCGAAAGTAATACGTGAGTATGTGGATTACCTGGTATGTTATTATCAATGAATTCCTTAATAAGGCAACTGAGGTAATGCGCTTTTCAAACAACTACAATGTTGTTTGAAGCTTTGTCCACAGGTACGATAATATATATCTCATGTAGTGAGGAAATGATATAGAAGCAAGTGTATGAAATTTCGTGTTTGAAAGCAAAATTGAAGGCATTCATTTACAAAAGATTGTACATCAGGTTTAATGTCCTTGTATAGAAGGGAAGTGCAATTTTAGCTTTAAGGGACAAAACTCTTTAAATCAGTGATATGTTTTAATCAAAGCCTATCAAGCTTGAATTGAAATAGATAAATCTAAATTAATTTGATGTCTAGGTGAGATTGATGTAAAATTCTTTACACAAACGTTCCAATGATTATTTATTATACAACGAGTAATGTCTCTTACCCTAGGTCTGTCTCTTTAATGTTTCGAATAGTTTTCTCTTTTACATTACATAGACAATACCATTCTATTACATAAACCATATTTGTACGGTCAGTCAGACGTGCATTTAATCTACATATGAACAAATATAAAAGGCAATTGTGTCTGGTTTTAGTTGAGTGGTATTTATCTTGATAATTTATGATCAGTGATGTAAAAATTTTACTACCTTTTCAAAATCGTATTTAATTCACTTTCACCAAAACGTATTTAAAATGCTAATTTGAGTGGTATCTTTTCACCATTTTCCTTTCCAATGCTAATTTCTTCTCCATTTACAAAATATCCATTACCTTATAGAAAATAAAAAAAACCTTTGTTCCACCTCAACTGAATATCACTATATCATAAGGTAAATATTATTGTAAATATTTCCATCTCCCATTTAAAGCAACAAAAATAAAAACCATAAAAAACTTAAAAAGTGACAATTGCTTATTATTTTCATTAAAGCACAACAACCAAATGAAAAAATAAAACTGGTAATGTAGTTTTTG
The DNA here is from genome assembly GCA_037379345.1 of Perna viridis. Taxonomy (NCBI): domain Eukaryota; kingdom Metazoa; phylum Mollusca; class Bivalvia; order Mytilida; family Mytilidae; genus Perna; species Perna viridis. The sequence continues at coordinate 13,055,611 of CM074524.1, forward strand.
AGTAGCTCTCCAGCTAAGATTTATGCAAAATGTAAAACATAGTTGGACAGCCTACATATTTTTTATTTTGATGCTTTTTTAAAATGCTTAGCTAAACAGAAAATTACTAGTAGCTTTTCATAGAACCCTTGAGCTTGTTCATAAGAGATAAAAATTATATAGAATCCACCGAATTTAAAATCAAGGAAGATAACTCTATAAATGGCACTGACATATAATAGAAACCATTTGGTTTTAATGTGAATTAACTCCTAAGAGCAGACAGATTGAAATGAATAAGTATTCATTTCATTCTATAGACCTATAAAGCAACGTAATGACAAAAATTAAAATGTGTAGCCTGTTTTGTAGTGTATCACATATTACATAATTTGCATGATTCTAACAACGTATGCTACTTAATTGTTTCCGAAAAAAAGTAAACGAGAATTTTGTGTGTTTTTTTCATAACTGAATCTCATGTTTAAAATTTATAAAGTCTTCTATATTCACACCTACACATATGTTATACTTACAATACACTCTTGCTGATTTCACTTAAATTGTCAATGCACCATATGTAACACAATATTATACCTGGTCAAAACAAGATGGTAATCACGTTTCAGGTACTGACGTGTCTTGTTCTGTTGTATGGTAAGCCTATTTTGTTGAAGAAAAAACACATTGTTTGACTTGGGTACATTGTATTCAGATGGCACCAGATATTTAAACTATATGCCATGCTTGAATGTGTAATTATTATACAAATTTAATGAAACGTGTCTTTTTATTACTTATATATTTAGTTTATATAAGCATGAATTTTGTCTGCAAGTAAGAAATACATGCCGTTGAACAAGGTTTTTTCAGTTGTGATCTTGTGTTTAATATATCAAATTGGGTATTTTGGATCATATTTGTAGTTGCTGTACAGGTAAAATTTTGTATGATATTGATTTAAGTACTTTGGAGAAGTATGTATGGTAATATATCGCAGTATTCATCGCAGTTTTATCATTTATTTATATGCAAAAACGATTAAATAATATGTGTTGATTGGTTTCAACGTGACACAAAAAATGTAATTTTCATAGACAATTTGCAAAAAAAAAATACATTTTGTCCATCACAACGGAATATATTGTTGTATTTATCATTTTTGTTTTGTCAATCTAAACAGAATAAAATGTTAATATAGACATTGTTTGGATATGTCATATGTTTTAGGTTGAGTGAGACAACAAATGTCTACGTCATCACTTCTTGTGTTGAAATAAACAAAATATGTCCACCCAAACACACACAAACTTTGTATTAGACATTTTGTGTCCTACTCAACACTAGATTTGTTTTGTTGTTTTAAGACAAAGTATTTTTTGTGTTGAGTTAGACAAATTGACCTTTTATTGATAATTTTCAGTGTTGATATGGTCAAAATATAACTTATTAAAACAAAACGAGCTTTAAATCGACATTATTTGTTTTCCTTACTTATATTTTGATGGTGCATGATCACTACAGCCATTTGTTAGCCAGCAGTGTTAACATTTATCGTGTTACTTTCGACATGTGATGGCTATTTTAATGCTTGATTTAGGTTATGTCAACCCATTGTTGGTTCAACCAGAAAAACATATGTTCGTCAACACTATTTATTGCATGCGCCTAACAATAATGCGACTATATTATGTCAGCCCAAACGTATGCAGCACATGTAAAGACATTTTATGGTCAGAGCTACACTTAATATGTTTGTATGAATTTAAAGAGTTCATGACTTTTCATGTTATGTTTTAGTTGGACGAAAAAGTTTTTGATGCATATTTCATATGTTTACATGACAGAGGAATATGTAAGGAACATTTTACTTAACACGCTATGTACTTCTGTATATGTCACAGTTGGACTCTACATGGTTTCAACATAAAATAGTGTTAGTAATGAGCTACATTAACACACATTTCGATTGGAATGTCAAGAGCATTCAAGTAATTATTATTAATCTTTTATAACTGCATGAAATATACTATCAAGTTATCATGTGATCGTATGTAAAATCTCCTCTAGAATGATGTTATTTTGATCAGGAAATAACTTGACACATTTTGGTGATGAACAAAATCCGACTAAACATGATTTTCCCTGTGTCTTGTGTCCGAAAATATTTCGTTGTTACCGGTGTACAAAAACTGGTTATAGTAATGAGTATACTGGGGTAACCCAATTCCGTTGGTCAAAATGATTTTCTTCCGACCGAGTTACCGATCTGACTAGACGACGATTATGTTATTTCTAAAAAAAAATTGGACATTCTACTTTCCATGTCTGTAAATTATGTTATCTGCATGTCTTCATTTCATTATTACATTAGTGAATGAAAATCAAATGTCAACTATTCACCATTATTGTTGTCGTATCCCCTTCCGTGCATTTCCGATGCAGAGATTAAACAAGTATGGGGACCATATGGCGTACAATACAATTCCAGTAAATAAATAGAAATACGCTAGTATTGGATTTATTGAAAAAAAATATAGTACTGGACAAAAATAACAATATAGAATATATTTTCTTGTAAAAAAAGATAAATATTATATGTGGGAATTTAAACACTTTTTTAAGGCAAATTATTTCAAAATCATGTTTCAAATATTTTATTTATTTCAATTCCTATTCAAATGATTATTTGATGGAAATTGATCAAGAATTGAAATCATTTAGAAATTTTTAGATCACTTAAAATTGATATACTGTTGGTTGAGCTAAATCATTAGATTATTGAAACTTGCTAATTTTTAATTGATATTCAGATATTCTTGTGTAAGTATTTTATATACCATTTTTGTGCATAAAAACACCTGTCAAACAAAAATATCCATTCTGTACTACATTAAAGGCAGATTTCGAACACTCAGGATAATACTATTTTTTCTTCCTTAATTAAAATCTGTAAAAAAAAGATTTAATATCTATAAAAAAATTTAAAAAATCCCACATTAGCCTAAATTTGTTCGTTGTGAACGTTTTCTTTTGTTAAATACTGCATATCTATTAATTTCCATTTAATTTTTCTAAGTTAAATGTTTTTAAGATGATGGAAAATATGTTTGATATTTTAATTTGTCAAATCCTCAGAAAATGTTCATTTATTGTTAATTTGGCTTTCCATAGTTTTTTCTTATGACACATGACGTATTTTGGTCACATGATTGTTGTTTGGGAAACTTTGCAAATTGCAGACGATAAATCAGTTTCGATTGATTTGTTTCATGTGTATTTTCTACATTTCTAAAATGGATTACATAATACGGCATCCAGAGGTTTTGGAAATGTTGCAAATATTCTGTTGAGCTTAAAACTTGAAAATTACCTGGAATACCGGCAATCTGATATTTGTTCTTTGTTTTCATGAAACAGGCCATGTTCAGTGTCGGCAACATCTAGGGATATTAATAATACATCGGAACTAGTTATACACCGGAGGAGGGTACAGCAGTATAAATGGTTGACATGTCTAGGTATTTGTTTTATAGTTTCATATTTAACCTAATTTAGTTCGTCTTAAAAATCAATGTTTGACTCGGGCAGATTGTGTACACATAAAACGGATGACATAAATGATATCCAGCTTAAAATACATGCTTGAACGGATTTACATTGAAATTACACTTAGCTTTTCCACATGTCGTGACTCATTTAAATTTATAATTGATGTTTTTTTTTAATCTCGATGAATACGTTTTACATATTTGTCGTTTATATCGTCAGTGCTGTTTTTAGGCTAGAAACCACTAATTCCACTTCCCATAGGCTTCTATGCTAATTTCACAATATTCAATGACTTCTCTGGACTTTACCTTAACTTTAACCTGCAGAGGACTATATATCAGCATGATTCTACATATGTCAGCTCACAATCCTCAGAATGGCATGTGGGGTTAGCAGACTTGCAGTGCAGTACTGGTCAACGGAAGTGAAGGGTCTATAAATAGCATGGGAAATCCCAGTGTTTTCACATGATAAGGGTATATTTAAAAATCATTTTGGAGATTAGGCTTCACATCACAAGAAGCAAAATGCACCTATAAAATGTACAGAAATGTTTTTCCTTTCAGAAACTGTTTAATTTTTTTAAATAAGACGAGTACTTTTTTCACAGCACTATGAGGAACAGGGGTAATTTCTGCGTAGGACTATTTTTGCGTACGTTCCAAATGCTCATTGGTTGAATTGGTGGTCTGTAACCTTTTTACTATTGCTTTTTACCAATTTTGAATGGTGGCAGTGGTTCCCAACTTTACGGTTTTCACCCTGACATTGCCGTTACGGACTCTTCTTTTGACTATTGCCTAGATTGGGTCATTTCCCAATCAGTAATTTTGTTATTGCCATTCATCTTTTTTCACCCCTTTTTTTCATATATATGATGTATATGTTGTGTATGTAGGCCGCATATACAACCTTCATTCCAATCCCCATCTTCATCCGTAAACACTCTTTCTCGTCCACATTCTCCTCCCTCATTTTCAGCCCTAAACACACTTCTTCTTCTACATTATAATTACAATTCCTTCCTTAAAATATCATTCAATATCAACGTTCCCAATCCAAATTGCCATCTTGTACACTATTCCCAATTCTACATTCAAAATCATTATTCCCAGTTCCTATTCTCAGTTTAATACACCATTTGCCGTCCTGCATATTAAAATCAACATTTCCATTTCCTATTCTCATTTTCACTCCTATATTCCGTTTCTCGCGTTTAAAATTATCTTTCAATATCCCCATTTGTAACTTCTATAATCCATTTTGAATCCGCCAAGACTTAATTTTCTTATTCCTTTACAGAATGCTATTTAAATTTTGCCCTATTTATGGACTGATAGTTAAAAGAAAGGTTTGCAAAACAAGAAAACCTAGATCAATACGAAATCCCATTTCCCCTTACCTTTGCCCCCTTCCTACTACATTCGGAATACATTAAATAATCGAAAATGCATGTTAAGGGAATATTGAATAAAAAAACAGTGCATATATATGAAGCATTTTATTCTTTATTCAGTATTCCGATTTTGGAGAAAAAAAAATTCATATATAGCTAAGCTGCATATGGAAGGTTGAAACTAAATGTGTCAATTTATGATACAATATTGAAGTAATCATGTATAAACAGTCAGACATTTCACATTTCATACATTAATATATCATAAATGCCTTGGACTGTGTATCTGAACGAAGAGCTTTATTAAACAAAATTTTCACAGCGAAGAATAAGCTAAAAACTGGAACAATGCACAAGGTATGATCTTGGAATGGAACATTTCTTCGCATAGTTAAAGAAATTAAAATTTTCGATTTGATGTATACTTATGTGTTGTTTTGTTTTTGTTTTTGTCTTTGTTTAATGTTTCTTTTTATCTGAAAAGACAGAGAACTGAAATGGTGAACTTTAAAAAGAGAAAAATACCGATATTAGCTATTTGTGAATATGTGAACCTCATAACTAAACCTATTTAATTCAGCTGTGTGTATTTTTTTCTGTTACCGTGTATTATGTATAATTGCTATTTTTAGGATATATCTCTTTTCGTGATTCATTTTCAAAGAATTACTGGCACTGAATTGTGTTGTGGACGTCATGAAGTTCATTTTGCTACGAGTACTATCGCATGACTATGTTGCTCTAGTTAAATCTTCATACAATCTAAATAGTTTTGTACTACAAATGTACACTTTTTTTATACAGGATGGCGTCTTCTCTGGTCAACCATTTCAATGACCCAAATGTAAGCCCAGAAAAGAAACAAGAGTCATATGAAGTAATATGTGAAAAGTACGACGAAAGTAAGTTAAAAAGTTATCAAGGGAACCAAGGTTATAGCAGTAATCTAAAGAATGTAATCCAGGGACGAAGACCAGACATGGAAAACAGACATATACAACAAAAAACATAAAGTAACTAAAATCAAACAGATAAAGTAACAAAAGCAAATGAGCAACACGGACTCCACTAAAACCTGGGAGCATGGACCAGGTGCATCGGTAGGGTAAGCGTCCTCTGTTTTTTTCTAGAAACACTCGCCGAGTTGCTCATAAAAAGTCAAGTCAGGGGTAGACAAACGAGGAAACCGGTTTATGTAATATTTATTATTACCGTTGATTTAAAATTGTGGAAATATTGTTACTTATGCAAAGTCGCAGTAATTAAGTAGCTGTCTTTGTAAGAATCATGCAAAATCTGAAAAAAAATGTGATACACGCTAAAAAGGTTCCATTTTTTTATTTTTGTAATTAAGTTGTTTTATTAGTCCATACATGTATCATAAAATGTGTAATTATTCATTCAAATCTGCCTGATCTTATGAGATAATCTACATTGAATATTCAATGGATTACATTGTATTTGAGTGTAATTTACAGAGTTATATCCCTTAATTTTGAACTGTGCGTTCTAAATATTTTTTTTTATCTCCTAAGAGCACGGGTTTTCTGGGAATCCACATGTTTATTTCAGTTAACAAGAACATTTTAAACGATATATCAAAAATAAAAATATATATAGGCTTTCCAATCATGAATCAAATTTTGCATGATTCTTACCTGTAGTGTTACTTAAAATTTGCATCATGGAATTTTGAATATATTCTGATAAGTACATGTTTGTGAGATTTTTCTCAGAATCGCAAACAATAGAAAGACTCTTTGAATTACATTGTAAATGACGAAATTGCAATAATCAATTTTTGCAACAGTTTCTGATCTCTTTTGACTGTCATTGTAAATGACAAAATTACAATAATTAATGTATGCAACAGTTTCCGAACAACAGTAGTTATATCAACATTAGGGGACAGTATTTTGTTTAGTTGATGGATTGATTATGATTTATCTTTCTTTGGCAAATATTTCATGCTTTTCAGGACGCTAACGACTCATAGATTAAAAGGTATTTGTTGTGTATTAGTCCGACACGCCGGGTCGATTATTTGATGTGCTCACAAAAGCTACAACAAATAGGTCGACAAAACACCCACTCGGACACGTTATATGTACTTCAAATTAACCAGTCGTCAATTACCTAAATTACCGCGTGCTTGTAGGAGAAAATGACTACTACTTAAACCTCGGTTTGGAATTGGCATTAGAGACAAGCATGCAACCCTGACACCACCAAGTCGGTTGCTGTTTTTTTTTTTTAAATCAACATAGAATAAAAGCATTTAATTTACATTTTGTAGCATTAAGACAAATGGATTTTACAGGTCACACAAGGTGTTGTGACGCTATATGTTCATACATTCAGGATAACAGAGACAAAACATTAATTCTAGATGTTGGTGCTGGCACTGGTTTAGTAGGAACTAAGGTAGGATGGAAAAATCTCGGTATTGATAAACTGAATACAATAAATAATAAAATTATAAATCATAAAATGTTGTTCTTACCGGTATACAATTGAATAATAATAAAAAAAAATGTTACTTTGAACATCAATGCCGTGAAAATAGTAGTTATGCATGGAAGAAAATGGCAGAAAAGACAGAAGAAAAATACAAACATTTCAAAGAGTAATCAAGGGAACCAAGTTTATAGAGGTAATCAAAAGAATGTAATCCAGGGACAAAGACCAGACATGGAAAGCAGACATACACAACAAAGAACATAAAGTAAATAAAATCATACATACAAAGTAAAAAAAGTAAATGAGCAACTCGGACTCCACTAAAAACTGGGAGCATGGACCAAGTGCACCGGTAGAGTAAGCGTCCTCTGCTGTTCTAGAAACACCCGCCGAGTTGCTCAAAGGTGACAAATATATGACATTCTTTGCTGTAATCTAAGGTCTGTAATTGATTAAACTTTTGAAATATGATTAACAAAGAAATACCAATACTATGATAATTATACTTTCGTTATAGAAATTGAGTGCTCTATCATTTTACTGGCCTATCAAGATATGCAATAAATCTGAATATGTAATAATGTAATAATGTGCTTTAAGCTTTATTGTTTTACATCCATCTTTAGCTCTACCAAAATGGCTTTAGAAACATACATGCATTAGATCCTTCGCGTGGAATGTTGAATGAAGCAAAGAAAAAGAGCGTCTATACCAACTTCTACTGCGATTTTTTGACATCAAAACCAAATAAACATTTGAATAAAGGTAAGTTTAAAAGCAATTGATAAGTAATTAAGTAGCATTCCAGCCGGAATCATGCGAAATGTGATTCATGGTTTTTTATTTTAATATTTTCTTAAAAAATGTTTTAGTAAACAGAAACTTACATGTAGCTTTTCATATAACCCTTGTTTTTAGCAGATAAAACATATATAGAATGTACTGCAAAATTCAAAATTAAGGGTTATAACTCTGTATAAATGACACTAATATACATAAGAAACTGTTGGATTTTCAAATGTGAATTATCTCCTTAGAGTAGACAGATTGGAATGAATAAATATACATTTCATCCTCTGCTTTTCTGGAAACACCCGACGAGTCTGGAAAACGTCAATTCGAAAGGTAGACGAAATAGGAGAGGAAAACTATAACAAGTCGAACAAATCAGTTGTCATATAAACTAGTACACAATATTGTATTATTTTTTTCGTTCCCTTTCCAAATTTCTTGTTTTACTATCTCATTAACTCATAATGACACTAACAATCCCTAATTCTAGATATCCAATTCACTTAAAACATGGTTTACCTCCTGTAGATTATTATGATGTAGTTACTTCATGTGCATCGATTAGTCCGGGACACTTGCCATATGATGTTATAATTGAGATGATACGATTAACTAAACCAGGTATATATCATGTATATTATTACTCCTGTATATTGTGGTTTTCGGTTACCATTGACCGACTGAGCAAGGACGGATCTGGAATCGGTCAAACGTGATAGCGTGCTAAGGACAAAGTCGGGCACTCCACATAATTTCTTTTCAATTTATGTCTTATAGACAAAATATACTAAAACGTATAAAACTTAGAAAAGAGTATTGCTAAAACGGGAAAGCATATTCAAAGTGCATGGGTCTTTATTCTTCCGTTTATGTATAATTTTCTTGGTCAATAGTTACCAATTTCAAATATACCGGTAAGATAAGATGCATTATGCGGTGGTTTTGCGATAAGTGGAAAACATGCGCAGCGAAAATGGAGAAAAAATGAGGCTAAGTTCATATTTTGCTTTGTAAACCTCATGATTTATTGGGTTTTGACATTGCTTGAACTGTGATAGTTCTTGATTTCCGATGCAATACATTATTCAAAAGTGAACGAAGCTGAAAGGGTCTCCTTCAATGGTGAAGCAGATAACTTGAGAACAGTAATCCTTTGTCTTTTTTTTTAATTTTTTGTTTTGTTTTGTTTTTTTTAAAGTTTCTAGAAAAGAAACGGTCGACTACTCTCCCGATGCACCAGTCAATGGCTCCCATTTGTATGTGTGTTGGTATGTTTGGAATCCTGGCTACTCGTTTGCTTCTGTTTCTCTGTGCTCATAATTGTTTTATTATTTTCTTTGCTGTTGTGTGTGCATTTTTGTCTGGTCGTTTTCTTTGGATTTGGTTTTTAATTAACGTTTTTATCCTTGGTTTCCATTAGTATATTGTCTCTTCTTGTCACACACAATGCAGTAGTTGTTATGAATGTATATTTGTTGACATTTATGTAAACCCTTATACTCTATTTTACTATATATATGATTTGCTGAAAAATTCAACCAATATATATCTTTTGAAGTTTCGGACAATGAAAGATTTTTTTTCTGGTTCAAATCAATTTGTTGCCTCTTAAAATTCTACATTCAAATATAATCGGGACTGACAGGACAAAAATTAAAAAAAAACATTTTAGCATTTCATAGGTTTTGATTGCTTATTGTTAAAAACACAATCTTCTTACAAACAAATGTTTGCATCATAATCAGAATTATGATGTCGACCCTTAATTTTATATTTTTGCATGCAATTTTGTTAGTAGTAATCTTTCTAGGAATTGGGCTAAATGTGTAGATTGGTATTTAAAAATGTCAGAAATTGTCGACCTTAGAATCATGCAAAGTTGGAATCAAGAAAATCACATAATGTTTATTTGTTTATAAAAGGCAACTTCAAGCATTCTTTTATGTAATTATATATGGTTTTTCATACATGTATTTATCATTCTAGTAGAAAAGGCTTGAGGTGTAAGATATAGTAGAATATGTTGGCAAAAACCAATAAATCTCCATATCAAACGAAATGGTAATGGATTTGATTGTTTATTTTTTACGCCACTAGAAACCTTACTGAAATTCAGTTCTACAATGCAGTTTCAATAGCAGACTAAAATAAAAACAAAATAAATTGTGACCTTTCAATTCATCGATTATTCCCTCTATGACTCTTTTATAGACTACTACACAATAGTTCTGTTACAGGTGGAATTGTGTGTTTATGTTGTCGACTCGAACATTTGGATAAACAGCCGGAGTACGCAAAGTTTTTCTCTCTATGTGAACAACTAGAAAAAGAGGGAAAATGGATGAAAGAGGAAGTCACAAGGATTGAAGATTATTTGAAAGATGCTTGTGGGGTAATAATTGTGTATCGTGTTGTATGAATAGACGTCATTGTAAAAAAAAAATAGTTATCATCTTTACTTTGAAGCACATTATCAGCAAAATTGTGATTTGTTATTATCCTTTTTGTAATATTGGGCATAATTTTATATGGTGGGTTCTAATTTAGTTTATTTTGCTAACCTGTGTAAAAAACAATGTAATGAAATTATAATTTTTAAGAAATACCTTATGGTTTAGCGTTATCGAGCAATATTGTCCATTACGTACTACCTTATTTGCTATTTTGACCAGGACACTAATTACGGTATCCCAATTCACTCGAAACCGTTAAGATTGATGTCATAATATTTTTTAACTTTCTAATAATAATAATTTGCCGAATACAATCATGAAAAGAATTTCTCAAAAAAAAACCCTAAAAGTACAATTATTTGTGCTTTACAACAAAAATAAAAAGAGATTTCCGTCGTCTGCTGTTTTAAATAAAAATAGCATCTTTATTACTAGATGAACGTTTAAATCTTTTGAGTTGGTTATGAACTAGGATTCTGATGTTGAGGAAGTATGCACTCTGAATCATGGGAAATCAAATAAAATATGGCATCTTAAAATGACTGAAAATGAGCTGAACTTAGTTTGTGGCGAGGAGGGAAAGAAGACAACTTCGCAGCTCTTCAATTAAACAAGCAGTTCTGGAATTGAGAAAGAAAAAGCCTACGTCTGTGTTTTGGGAGGATTAGCAGGAATTACAGAAAAAAAGTCCAACAATAAGAACACAATACTTGGGTATTAAAATACTCCAATTTTGTTTTTTTTTTTTTTTTCAAAATAATGCACAAATTTAGTTTTCAACCTAGCTATCTATATTTTTAACCCAGATTGGGACTTGCTTCTAAATCCCTCATAGAAATATGAACACTTTTCATTAAGTTATATGTGTCTGCAATGATAAAATCAATAAGCCATATCTAAAGAATGTGTAAAAATAAAAAAAAATATATATATTAGATTAAAAGGGTTTAATTTTGGGTTTAGAATTGAGTGTTGAGTCTACTGGGGAACTAACAGATTTCATTGAAATCTCCGCGTAGGACCTAGACAAAAAATGGTACAATTCAATGCAATAGAAATACCGAAGCATGTTGAAAACAGAAGCCAACAAGGAATGAATATCCGGCTTCATTATATGATTCAGAGTCATTTAAGTATATTAGCAAAATAGGAGTGGAATTAAAGAGGCATCATGATTTGAACAGAAATGTTGACATTGCAAGGGGAAAAATTCGATTAAATAACAATATTTTAGATGGTAAACTCCAGAAACATATGCAGGAAATGATTGGCAATAATAACAAAACACAAGGATAAATTCCAACTTCAAATTTAATAAAAAAAAAATTCAGCCTTCTACTATGGAAAATTAAATTCAATCGTCTTCAGATTCCGAGTACGGTATTTGCGTGGCATTTCATTTTGTGAAACGAGGATTAGGAATCCGTGTGCAACCAAAATTGAATTCCTTCGTTAATAAAATTGACGAGAACGGAAATGAATTTGCAGGTCCGACAATTGAAAAAAACACAAAAGAACTGGCAAGGACGTATAGATAAAACTGACATTCAAAACCAGTGAAAATGAAACATCAATGTTCAATCATTGCTCGAAATCCATACTACCCTCGCCAGATAAAGAAAGTATCCCGTACACATATGTTCCTCCAAAACAAATATCAATTTACCAGATTTAGGGAACCACTTTCACTGCCCAGAGTCTGGTATTGAAATTCGCCAAATTAAGCATGTTGTTCCAAAAACGCAGCCTAGAAAGCAGCTACTGCAGGTATTCTACTGTAAAGAAGAAATTAATGAGTGACGAACTAGACAATTTTGTAACACGCAACAGTTCAGAAAATGTACCCATTGATTAATCACGTGCTGTTTTTATTCCACGTGTCTCACAATCAATGCTCTTGATATCCATTTAGCAATTTTACGACTACTTCCATGTCGTTTGGTTTTTTCTCCAATTCTAATTCCAATAACTGCATATTAAATTTCGACAATTTCAACCAAATCCCATCACTATAGTGAAAAACTTCATTGACAGGGCATTTGACATGTTGTGGCAAGACATTGATTTAATGGCGACACTCGATTTATCTATTGATGGCGTAACAATATTAATCCACGTTTTGAATTTTTTTTAATTAGTGTAAAAAAAAATGTTTCTTGTGATTTGATTTTATTCTACTTCGCGGTTTCTTCATCGTTTATTGACCCGAAGTCATTTATATCGTATAATCATACGAAGAATGGAAAAAACAATCCTTAAATATACAACATTCGTGCTATTATTGCATCATAAATTGGAAAAATCCAGAGACGGACTATGGCTAGATTTGACACTTTGCTTTTTTCACTTAGATATCGGCTGCATTTATCGTGTTTTGTCATGTTTTGGGACATTTTTTGAAAATGTTGTATAAAACATGCGTCTTTTCAGTTGTATGAAACTTATACATAGATGAACATTAACTCTGAATTTAAGAAAGACAAATGCTACAAATATTTATGCAGGCTCAGTTGGTACTTCCATGAGACAGTTATATAGGTGCAACGCTTTCCTGTAAATATTTTGTAAAGCAATGTTATATTTTTTTTTAATTCGGGAGTAAATTTTATTTACCTCTTTGACGAACCAATTGAATCTGCTAAGAGAATAATTACGAAACGGTATATTTATTATTTGGATTGAAGTGCTAGTTTAAAAAAAAGATTTTAAAAGGGTTTATTAGAAATGATAGAGGGAAAAGTATTTACGCGAACATAAATTCTTCCAATGAATATATATATATATTTTTTTCACCTAAACAAGATAAATCAATTCTCTTTAAACCAAATACATAACTGGGTTCAAGAATCTGAATAGGTATTACTCCATTGCTTGTCCTTATCAATATAAGACAGAGATGATTCACGTTTGTCACAAACCCTCATAATAAATTTAGAGACAATAACAGACCACATACTCAGTGTTAGTTTTTCAGTCCTTGTTGCATTTTTGAACCAATAAGTACATAGAGTGTACATGAAATTGGCAATTCACAACATTTTTGTTTTTTTAAATTTAAAGTTGGAAATGAATGTATAGTTTTCTCCATTATACAAATCAGTATGGTGTTTCTAGAAAAGCAGAGGACGCTTACCCTACCGGTGCACCTGGTCCATGCTTCCAGTTTTTAGTGGAGTCCGAGTTGATTATTTACATTTGTTACTTTGTATGTGTGTATGTCTGTTTTCCATGTCTGGTCTTTGTCCCTGGATTACATTCTTTTGATTACCGCTATAACCTTAGTTCCCTTGATTACTCTTTCCTTTATCCACGAAAATTGGTATCCACGAATTAAAGTACTTTCACAGTATCTGACAAATCGATGCCTTACAAGAATTAATTTAATTTAAGAAAAGTTACAATTATTAACTACTGTCTTGCTTAAAATGAATCGTTCACGATTATGTTGCAATGAGGAATAGTTTTCCGTCCTTTGGGAACTAATGAATTATAACTCCTTTGTCAAATTTGATGACAATATGTAAACATGCGTCACACTTTGACATCAAAATGGATGAAATACCACAGAATATTAACGCAAGGTAATATAATACAGAGTTCGATACAATGAATGCACTTTCAATGGCATGTTCATGATTAACGAAAAGAATAACAAGAAAGACAACTCTAAATATAAAAAAAACTGATACATAATACATCAACCTAAACATGTTTGCCCTAGTTGTGAATAAATAAAAAACTATTTTAATTATTATGATGCCATATCTGATGATTAATATTGTTTAATATGACGCGACACAATAGTATGATATAGTATGTCAACCCTCATTATGAGAGCAGGTGTGTTTAATTCTCTCGTAAATAATCATACATGACAAACCTTACTGGGTGTTCCAAAAAACCGTAGAAGACTCTTACCGGAACACCTGATATTTTTTTTCTCTAAATCTTTTTTTTTTAGTATGCTAGTACAGTCAATGTAGAAATCATTTTGTAAGGGAGGCACAGAGTACATTGTACCTGACCAATTTATTTGATTATTCCAATTAATGTTACATTCAGTATGATTTTGGGAAAACAAACAAGGAATCCTCTCTATCAAAAGTGGATTACTCAGGATATTTGCTCAACATCCTTAACAAATCAACTAAGTAGAGAACAGGCCTATTGAAGAAGTTTCATGTGCTTTTTATGCATTTTCTCCATTTAGTAAATTATAAACCAAGATTCGTTTATTTTTCGAAAACGTAGTTTTGGTCTTTCACGAGTGATTTTGAAAAGGAAATAATTTGGCATGGGTCAGACACTGCCTGGATCATTCATGGACACTGCTAAAGTTGTTGTCTCCATTAAGATGTCTTTAATCTTTATTTAACAAATTCGTTTAAATGAGCAATCAATAATCGTTCACAAAAAGCACTGTTTGAATCATTTCCTGTTTGTAAAATGCATTTTTACAGGCAAAATTCCTATGATTTAAACCACATTGGGTATTAGTTTTTGAATTATTTCGTATTGGATATAGCTACTTATCAGTCTCCTCTACCTCCAAGGTTTGGGAACGGTTTCAATAAATAACGTACATTTGGGCTATTTGGCAAAAATATCTGGTCTGGTCTGTATTTCCCGTCTTTTTGCACAGTAAACAAAGCGAATCCAAAGATACAACGGAGGTAAAAGTGTAATCAAGGGAACTGAGATTCGAGCTGCAATCAAACGAATATACTCCAAAAATGCAGACTAGACAGGGAGAATAGACACATACATGTACAGCAAAACATGAGAAAGCCACATAAACAGGTAAAAAGAGAAACAAATGTTTATAAGTACCTCAAACTCCACTGAAGAATGGGAGCATAGAAAAGGTGCACCGAAAAGATTAGCGTCCTCTTTTCTCAAAACACCCGCGAAGTTGCTTAAAAATATCACGTCCGGAAAACTATGACACGGTCAACAAATCGACATATTGAGCTCTTAATGGCAACCTTTAACTTTTGTAGTGATGACTTGAAAATTGCAGCAACATAACCTTGTTCCAGAAGTCTATTTTGATATATCAAGATAAGAGGTTTTAGTGGAGTCCGAGTTGCTCATTTGCTTTTGTTACTTTGTATGTATGATTTTAGTTACTTTATGTCCTTTGTTGTGTATGTCTGTTTTCCATGTCTGGACTTTGTCCCTAGATTACATTCTATTGATTACCGCTATAACCTTGGTTCTCTTGATTATTCTTTCAAAGTGTCTGTAGTGTAGTGTCCTTTATCTCAAATTCTTTTAGATAGATATAATGCATATAATCTCGAAGCTAGAAAACTGATATTAAGGCTATTTTGACTACTGTGAATGTTCTTTTATTTGTGGGAACGAATTTCGTGGTTTATGAAAAAAATCATCAGTTCGTGGTCCTTGAATTTGTGGATGTGTCAAAACTCTCATACAAACGAATTAAAATTTCCGTTTCGTTAGGAATTATACCCCGTGGTTAACAAAACCCATAAAAACACGGATATTGGTACCCAACGCACAATTATACTTCCACAGTATTCCGTTCTGATAACTCAAAAGTACATGCATACTAAATAAGGCATATACAATATAGTACAAATAAAAAATAATCTTCCTAACTATTTGACACGTATGTTGCTGATGAGAGTTTACCCCTTGAGACATGTGTACAGCATATCCATATTTTCAATATATGTGATTGTTATCTTAGCACTAAAAACGCTTGAACCACGTTGGTTACGCAATAATTTATGTATGGTGTTTTTGTAAAGTTCATGTTTGTTTTTTTTTATTTATACGTTGTATTCCCGTTGGATTGTTTGACTAGCGTCATCTTGTGTTTTAATTATTTTACTACTACACTAGAGGCTCTAGGGAATGTGAATCGCTCATCTGCCTCAACTCTTGACCCTACAGCACCATTGTTACCAAAACAATTTAATCAATAGAGAGCATCTAAGTTATCCTCCCGGTTTTTATATATATATATTTTTAAATCTCTTTCATTTTTGGATCTTCAATGGCAATTAATCCAACATCGATCAAAAGATTTTTCATAAAATTATGACAAAGGTCCGTATAACCATGCTAATTAAAAAAATAAATTTGCCCCATACGAATTTGGCTAAACATGTTGTTTTCTAGATATTAGCACAAATCCTCATTTTGTAAAGTACGGGTGGCCATGTTTGTCGACAAATCAAAAGTCTCCAAACGCAGTGTTAAGGATATTCTAACAAACATTCATGCCATGTTTGGTGGTTTCAGAGGAGAAGACTGTCAAAGTTGGAAATGTCAACTATGGAAAAAAATATATCAGGACCCGTATCTCAAACATCTGTCGATAGATCTTTTTGACAATTTCACCATAAATCCATCTTATCGAGCTGAACAATTTTACTACCTGTCAGATTTTAAGTTAACCCCTACTGTTTGTGAGCTATTTGCAGTATTCTGTTTTTTGCCCGCTTTTTTTAAGGTGGGTTATAAAAGACTTTTTTCTATTCGATTGACCCATGACATAATCGGGTATTGTTTGTTTTTGGAATACGTCTCAATAGTTTGCACTTTAAAAAAAGATACTTAAACTATTATATTCTACATAAGAAAGAGCAATCAATGGAACCAAGATTTCATCGGAAATTAAAAAATATATAAAATCCATGGACAAAGACCAGACATGGAAAACAGACAAAGAAAATAAATTAACCAAAATAAAACATACATAGTAACAAAAGTAAATAGGTGACTCGGACTATACTAAATACTGGAATCATAAACCAGGTGCAACGGTAGGTAAGCGTGCTAGAAAAATTCGGGTTAATGGATTAAGCGAAAATAAATCGATTGAAACACACGTGTACCCATCTTCAAAATGGAATACTTTTTCCGAACTATCAACGTAAAATAACCCCGATATTACCAAAACATGTTGAATGGTTTTATCTACAAACTAAAAATATACTTTTATTTTGAGAATCTCGGCTGAAAGTTCATTTTCGTGTATGTATGAAACCATGGGGGTAATTAAGGTAACTTCACTAAAACAAATTCTCTTACTAGAGCTTATTCCTCTACATTCAAGCCATATTTTCAGCTTGCTGTTGGACCATTTTGCATGATATAACCCTTCTCAGGACGCTTATGGAACAACCTCTTCTCCTAATGACCATGGCCATCTATTTTCTTTTGATTGCACCTTAACTATCGTTAATCAAAATGAGGTCGTAACGTCATTTATTTTTTTTTCTTTTTTTACAAAAATATGCAAAGTCATTTCTGAATTGGTCCATTTATGGAGGTTATAGTTCACAGAACAGTACTTTTATGAAGGGGGTAAACTATATGATCAATGGGGAAAAGTATTGGAGGTTGGGAATTAGAATATCATTAAGGTTTGGAATTGTGAATTGGGAGAATAGGGAAACAAGATAAAACATGCAATCTTTATGAACATATCTAAAGGATTTAAAGTAAAATATGTTGAAAAATCTTAAAATGTGCAATCTAAGTTAATTATTGAATAAAACATTACATCAACTGCAATATGTAAATTGGAATTCTATGAGGGAGGGATTATTCTGTAGGGTATTGTAAAGATTTATGATTTAATGAGTAAGTTTTACCAAATACGGGCTGTTTGAATAGTTTCAATTTCGATTTCATTTTATCATAAATTTGAATAGGTGATCATTTTTGATACCACCATCTTAAATTTAATTTCATATTTTAGCGTTGGTTACAATGCCACGTAAATAGGGAAATGACAACAATTTGATTATTTTCGTCATTTGATTGTTGCACTTTTTAGATTAAAGATGTATATCAATTGCAGACGTGAGGACGATGGTGGCTGATTACCATAGTGTTTTCATTGCGTTGTTTGTGCAGTAACTTTAACATAGTTTTAGATTCGATATGATAAGAACACAACGGGATTGTACTTGAATTAATCATGTGAAGGTAAAGAACTTTTAGTCACGATACTTTGTAAGATTAAAGGTTAAAATGTAGTGCCAGGTTTATATGCGAAGCTCATCCTAAAAGAAGGCTTTCGTGCCAAAGTATGCAAGATCCTGACTGATAACTATTGTGAAACTCGTTTGTAATAAAATCGAGAAAAACCTGACATGCATTGCATTTTTTTAATAAAATGTCAAAGGATGATTAGTACTTCGTGTCAATCATTGTTTTTATAATGATTTAAAGATTGCATTATCAAGAACAAAGACTTTTAAAACTTTCAAAGAGTAATCAAATGAACCAAGATTCTCGCAGAAATGGAAAACAAACAAACACAACAAAGAACATAAAAAAAATCTTGAATAATACATACAAAGTAACAAAATTAAATGAACAACTCGGCCTCCACAAGCACCTGGGAGCATGGACCAGGTGCACAGGTAGAGTAAGCTTCCTCTGTTTTTAAAATGTGTCAAAATAGCAGGGGTTTGCTGATAATCTACATAATTCTGAAACATTGCCTGAATTTTGTAAACATGTTATATCTAAATATGACGACATGATAAGGTTACACGAATATGATAAATATCCCTCGAACACTACATCTACTTATTATCTTTGGAAAGCTATACCTTTGAAAATGAAAATTGTGATCGTTTTCCTTGCTCTCGTTGCAGGTGAGTTTGATTGTTAATACAATAACGCTTGGATATAGGCAATTAGTTATCAATTACTAGGTCAGTCACATTTTTTTGTAATTATAAAACATCGTAGTAAATTTTGAACTTACAGTGAGAGAACTCGTAATTTTAAAAAGAATCAGGACATAAACAACAGTTAAGTAGATACTTTCTTCTTGAACCAATAAGTACACGACATTTACATCCCATGCATATATTAATGTCACTTATAATATCACGATGTCAAAGAGAAAGAGTGTCAAGTCCACATCATGGAATATAATTGGTGGTAGTTGGCTGTTATTCTGCGTGTGTTAACCTCTATTCCTTCTATCAAGCGGGATATAGAAAATAATAGGATAATGAATTGGAATGAGTAAATAATAAAAATATGATAACAAGTGCCGAAGATTATCTTGTTTTAACGAGTGTGCGGAAAATATTAATACGTTCAAGGCAGGACTGATCATATTTTTTTGTTATTTACGATAACCATTGATTGTCCTTTTTATTACATAGATTTTCTCCATTATTCGTTGCTATTTTCAATATAAGTTTACAATGTTGTTAACGGCGGATTATATTTGGTTTTGACGTTTCTTGACGTTTTGCGGGAGAAAGTGCAAAAGAAAAATTTCCCGATTTATTTCACAGTGGGAAGAATCGAAATGTTTTTCACTTGGAACATTGGTAAATCACTTCTATCTATATAATAAAATTTTCATCTTTACAAAAAAAATATTACTTCTTATTTCTTTACATACACCTGCCGTGCTTAGTTAAAAAAAATTATATAATGATTATTAACATGCACCTTGAGATGTTGTATGAATCAAAGAAACCAAGTTAATAGCGAAAATCAAAAGAATGTAATAAAGGCACAAGGACCAGACATGGGAAAAGATAAACACAACAAAGAATATTAAGTACCTAAATTATACATACAAAATAAATGAGCAACTCGATCTCCACTAAACACTTGGAGCTTGAACCAGGAACACTGGCAGGGTAAGCGTCCTCTGCCTTTCTAGAAACCCCGCCAAGTTGCTCACAAAAAGTTAAGTTCGGGGAAAACGAAAGAGAGAGGGAAACAACGACACATTGAACAAAGCAGTGCAAATGGATACACCGTTACGATCCACGAGTTCATGATGACATCCTTAAAACTTATTTTGGTGTGACTTTAATCTTGTAGCAACATAACCCTGCTCCAGAAGCCTAACTGTAAGAAGCCTAGCGCGATGCAAAAAAGTCTGCTTTTATTTGACAAATGTTTTTAAGCTGTGACGATTAGTAAAATAAACTTAATCAAGAGATTGATGAACAAAAAGTGGGAAAAAATGATCAAACATTGATAGTCTATCACTGATTTTAAAAGTAATTTATTGTCTGAAGCTTAGATATATAAACAATATATTCCATGTATTATTAGTTTTATTTATCGTGCTTTCAATCCTGTGGCATTTTTTGCAATATTATCGCAGAGAGAATTGTTGAAGGAGAATTGTTCGAAAGGTATCATTTTGCATAGTGTTATTTATTTGAAGATGAATATAAACTCTTAATGAAATGCAAAAATACCAAAGATGAATATAAACTCTTAATGAAATGCAAAAATACCATGTGAGAATCATGACGCGCTCATTGAAAAAAAATAGTAGCAAACCAATGAAATTACAACAAACTAGTAGCTATCATATAATTATATATAAGTATTGTACTCGGAATACACTTCTAACTGAAAATCTGACAATTTATCATTCAAAGCACATGTTAACAAATATCCATTTTCATTCAAATATAATCCTGAAGAACGGGAGACATAGGATCTCAAGGCTATGAAGGAGTTGTATATGTGTTTAACTTTAAATTAAAGATGTGATATATCGTTATCTTCTTATTCTAATATTCTTACGTAAAAGCGAATAGGCTCAAGAACATATTTTTATTTGTTGATAGCTGTATTAGCTGAACCTTGTCAAAACGACGATGATTGTCGTCGACATGGTATTACCTCCTGCGCTTCCGGCCATGAGCTTCATTGTGTCAACCATGAGTGTGATTGCACTATGAACACTGGCAATTGTGAGTAGATATGTTAATACGAAAATGTCCAGTACTTCTTCCTTATTCAATTTCATGAAAAAGAAAATTCATAAAGACTACTAAACTCCAATACCATTAACGTTTTTATTGTGGAGCAAATTGTATTTCAAGCATATTTTAAAATATTTCCCGCCGTTTTTCCCGTATTACCCAATGCATATTATTGCATCATATAGAGGTGGTTAAATCTTAATACTATAGTATTATTGCATGAAGTTTTCCATATTGGCTTAGTTATTGGTCCGAGGCCAGCCATATTGGACTGAGGCGTATATCATATTAGAATATCCTTTCCAAACTTGTGTGCATAAAACTAAGTGGAATAGAAATATAATATCATGGCTGGTATAAAACAAGTGTCCCTATTTCGGAAAAGCAACTTTACATGCAAAGATGATGTGTAAAATAGAATTATCTAGTATAAATTCTGTATATTCCCAAATCATTTTAATGTCTGAGTTTGATATTATTCAAACCAAAGCCATTAACATTTATATCTGTATTAAATCATATTATTCAAAAAATGAATCGTTCGAAACAATTTTGAAATAGGAAAAACTTTAATAGATATTAAATAAAAAAGATATGATAAGTTTTAAAATACTTCACAAAGCGATTTTCCGTTATCATCTACTGCTTTTTGATCTCTGTGGGTTGTTTTTGCAATATTAAAGGATCACAAAAAATGGATTCACAGTAAACAAAAACTTTAAAAAAAAAACTTCTTTTTGCATTTTCAACACGACAATTAATTTCAATTATTTTCAGCATGTACTCAACTGTCCGACTGCCACCGCGATATGTGTCATCATGATCAGGAGGTTCATTGTATTGACGCTCATTGCCGATGCACTAATCGACCTGGGGACCAGCAATAAATATAACACAGATTATAGGTTTCTAGTTTTCTTAGTAGCTAGGCATAAAAATCGCCAGAATGAAAAGGGTTCATTCGTGTAGGCCCTGTTTTTTTTTTTTTTTTTTTTTTTTAAATGTTACCTTATAAGCTTCAAAAAGTAATTTTTTTGCATATATTTGTCTAAAACAGCTGACTAAACCCGGATAAACATCTTTGCCAACTGTCAAAACGTGTACAATTGACATAACAAAGTATCTTTTGAATGCATTTTTAATAACTCCTTGCGAAAAGAGGAGGTTTGTGGGTGGTTTTTCGATCCAGTTATATAGGCCTCATGCTTCGACAAACCTAAATATTTTGACACAGGTACTCATGATACAGTTTACTGTTATAGATGGAGCATTTTAAATGAAAACGCAAGCGGCAGATATCAGATTATAAGGAAATGTGTTTTTTCGACGATTTTGAAAAATTTACACATTTGGATAAATTTTGCACTACGCGATTTATTTTCTTTCATAGATGGTCAGAAAAAAAAGATTTTGCTTTCAAATTATTTTACTTAATATAACCTTTGAAGTTACCAAGTTTAATTTCAGGACCAAATTTAATGTAAATCAAACAAACCCATTTATAAAAAAAAGCTTGCCAAGTATTGATCAATATATAAGAGTAGCCTTTGTTAAAGATTAAAATGTAAATTATAGTACTCCATCATCCTGTAGTACTCTCGATCTAGTACTCCACTGTTCTATAACAGATCATTAGCTTTATATCAGTAAATGACACAATGCTTTACGTCAGATAGTTCTCAATCTTATTATTATTATTTTCGTTTTTGCTACGTACGTGTTCCAAATAGTTTAAGCGTTTTAAAAATCCTAAAAAGACGTCTTATTACAACTGTTTGGTCCTTTATAAAGTATCAATATTCCGTCAGAACTCGTAAATGTCTCATCACAATGGCATCCAATCACTTCATAATTACCGTATTTCTTACAACAAAAAGATCTTAATTATCAATTTATCAAGCCCTAATAACTGTATGATTTTTTACTTCCACAAGTATATAAACTAACAGACTTTCACTGAGGTCTGATGAGGAAAAATTACTTATAGATAATCAAATTGGATTCCAACCCGGGTTGTCAACAATTGATGCAATATTCACACTCAACGGAATTATAACTCACATTCTTCATAAAAGTCAAAGCTTTATTGTGGTTTCGTATACTTCCGAAACGCGTTCGATAAAGTTGATAGAAGATTTTTATTAATGTTGATTAACACTGGAATGAATGGTAAATTTCCTACCATGGTTAGATTTATATATTCGTCCGCCCAGTTACGTAAACAATCTAATGGACTACTTTCAGATTCGTTTGATAACATTTCCGGTGTCAAAAAGGTTGATCCCCTATCTCTTATTCGATGTATATCTGTAAACGCTGGAAATGATAATGTGAACTACAACTGATGTCTTATATATTTGATTTTACCGGCCGACGATACTGTTTTGTTCAGAAGAAAACGCCAAACATTCTCCAAGAACTGCTTGGTAAACTGTTTGTTTATTGTCGTAAATGGAATATACAGGTAAATGCGGAAAATACAAAAGTGTTTGTGTTTCATAACGGCTACAGGTCTATGGAAGAACATTTTTATTACGTTGGCGATGAACTCGAAGTAGTAAACTGCTTTGTTTATCTAGGAATGTTATTACATTTTAACATAAAGTTTGTGCATACTCAACAGAGTTTTGCTTGGCAGGGGTGTTAAACCCCAACAATCAATCAATCAATAATACACAGTTAAACTGTAAGAGATCTGTTTGACTCTTGAATCAATATGTAAAACTTATGTATATCAGGCCATGGACAAGGATATTTTGGCAAACATTGTATACGTAGAAATCTAAAAGTACGATAAACAAGTTCAGAGTGGTATTTATCTTCTATAGCTCTCATATTACAACATAAATACCAATGATTGTCTGTAATAATATTTAGAAAAAGACCAGTTTCCACATTTAACTTTTAAGTGTCACTTCGTATTCAACGGGTCATAGTTTTCCTTTCCTCGTTTGTCTACCCCGGACTTTTTATGAGCAACTCGGCGGGTGTTTCTAGAAAAGCAGAGGACACTTACCTTACCGGTGCACCTGGTCCATGCTCCAAGATTTTAGTGGAGTCCGAGTTGCTCATTCACTTTTGTTACTTTGTGTGTATGATTTTAGTTACTTTATGTTCTTTGTTGTGTATGTCTGTTTGCCATGGCTGGTCTTTGTCCCTGGATTACATTCTTTTGATTACCGCTATAACCTTGGTTCCCTTTATTACTCTTCCCTACTAATCCAGTTCCAGCAGCAACATCCAGAATTAACTGTTTGTCTCTATTCTCCTGTATATATGAACAAATAGCTTCACAACATTTTTTGGAGTTGTCAATATTATCTCTTGCATTGTTACAAGAATAATTTTTTAATGCATATTTAATATTATATTGTCCACATTTGCACGTTTTGATAATCAAATTTGATGACAAACACAAAAGAAAAGGGGATATAATCTGATAAACTATTATGATTAAACTGAACCAATCTTTAATTATTGTTTTGTGGATTTAATGTAGTAAAGATATGTGATTGCAAAGAACATGATAAATGATATGACATGTATATGAAAATATAATATTACGGATAAAAACGTGCAAGGAACATGGTATATTCATGTAATAAACTGTATACAACTTACTGGGAAAATATTTTGAGATAAAGGGCCATGCATATATACATTTTGTTTATCATTTACATACTTCGTGAAGGCAACTTTTTTTTTCCAAATAAAGTACAACATGTACGCATAACAGCAGAAGAATAATTTTAAATCTTTGTCTATTTGGCGAGGGGGGCAGAACCAAATTCTTATCCGCTTTTTTATTATTGGAAAATTTATAGGTTATGTCTTTTTTCTTACGAACTGTCCAGCCATTGCCTTTTTATTAATTTATTTTATATTTGATTATAGCCTCCACAAAATTCAAATGGTAGTTTCCCAAAGAAAATTTACACAAACGGCCATCGTATTAACGGAAATGTTTTTTTTACTTATAATTGGTGACGGAAAATCCAAATTTATATCTCGGTCAGAATGAAATGGCTTTTTAGGAAGTTGGTATTTCTGTTCATCGCTGAAAATACCAATAAATATTTCTCTGGAATTGACACTGTTTGTGAAAACGTTTTATAGGCGTTCTCCTATACATGCGAAAAAATCTCATAATTGTATTGTTTCTCGGACTGCATATAAAGTCACAGCATCCTGTCCCAACTTGCGTTTTGATACTAGTAACCGTAAGATTATCAACTAAAAGGTAGGAGCTAGTCTGGTCGCTTGTTCTTACTAAGTTTCCTTCAATGAGTGTTTTCACAATTAAATACCAGGTAAATTTTTATACACAATTACTCCTATGAACACCCCGTTGTATCTGAATTTAATCAGTTATAACCTGAAAGATTAAATTCCATAATCTCCGTTGTTTTTAATAAGTTTATATAAATAAGGTATAAAACAGGGTTTTCAAAACAATTCTTGAACATCGAGCTGGTAAATCATCGTCACGACCTACAAACGAACACTTTCCTTCTGTTGCATGAGACTTAAATGTCTTAACGCCCTGATGCATAAAATCAACTGTGATCATTTCAGGTAGTAAATTCGTCTTTAAGTAACATAATACAATCAGATCGGAGAACTTTTAAAATTCATGTTTCATTTGTTTTGTTTTGTTTGTTTGTTTGTTTGTTTGTTTTTGCTTTTGCTTTTTTTTGCTTGTTTGTTGTTTTTTTTCTGGTTCTACAGGTTTGTATTTTACAGCGATTACGTATGAAACAATTTATCGTGTCATTGCTTTAATGTGTTGTTGGGTTTTATAGTCAGTGAATTGGAACAGTATTTTTGTGGGAAGTAATATAAAAAAAACGTAAGATCTTCACATGGAATACATGTATGTCAAGTGGTTATATGAAGTACTTTGCATTGATAGTTCATGATTTGTTTTTATATTTAACGCTATTGAAACAATATATCTGTCAATATATGTACATAAGATATTCAATATCATGTTCATTGCAGGTCTTATAGGTTAAGCCCTAACAACCTCACTATTTTTTATATAACGTTATGCATTAATGTATATATAATTAACTGATTAGCGTGCTTTTGGACATACATTTTGTCCAAATTCGTTGTAGAGAAGATATAAAATTGTTAAAACTTTTTTTAAATTAAAAAAAGTATAATTGAATTATGAGCAAGACAAAGAAAGTAGATTAATAAATCTTTTCCAATCTCCTGTACTCAAGTAGAGGTATATGGTATATTTCCCATTTATTATATTCAGGTATAGGTATGTTTCCTATCTCCTGTGCTGAGGAAAAGGTATATGTTCTATTTACTGTACTCAAATAGAGGTATATTTCCTATCTCATGTACTCAGTTGGAGATATACTTACTATTTAAAAAGTTTTAAGACACTGTGACACTTAGGTCTTCAATAATTTTTTACCGATGCACCTGGTCCATGCTTCCAGTTTTTAGTGGAGTCCGGGTTGCTCATCTGCTTTTGTTACTTTGTATGTATGATTTTAGTTTCTTCATTTCTTTGTATTATATATCTGTTTTCCATGTCTAGTCATTGTCCCTAGATTACACTCTTTTGATTACCGTTATAATCTTGATTCCCTTGATTATTCTTTTATAAAATAATCCGGGAAAGAGATACAATTATTGATTGACTTCATGACATACATTATCCATATTCATTTATTACCGATCCCTATAAAATTCCGAAAATGCCATGGGTGGATGTGATTCATTTTGAAAAAAAAAAAGAAACAACAAACAAAAAATCCATTTAGGCCATATTTTTTTCATTTAAATGTGGTCATTTTAGTATACATATCTGTCCTTCAACACAACAATACATTCATCCATACATAAATTAATGAAGTAAGAACGATAACTCAAATTTCCAATTCCATATACAATCTATATCAAAATATATCATACGTGCAACAAGTCAATGACAATTTTAGACGGTTGTATGGTCAGTAACAGTTTCTGAATGATTTTTGAAGTTTTTGACATGCATGAATCACTTCACTTCAAAGTGACAAAGGTAAAAATATGGAATAGGGACATTGGGTATTGGAATATGACAAGCTGAAATAACGAGTTTGTAACATTTGTGCCTGAAAGAATACGTATTTGAACTTCAATCTTTTTCGTGAAACTAATGACATATTTCATATTCACAACAAATCACTACGCTAGCTTAGCTCATGGCTTGCATTTCATTTTTCTACAATTTCTAGAATTGTCTAACAGCACAGCTCTCTGGAATCGTTTAAAACAAGTCCAACATACTGTAATCTAACATGTATTTGTAGTGGCAATATCGAAGAAGTTAGACTAACTATATTGATAACAGCACTGTACCGTTTATCGTTGTTATTGGAACTTCCACTGTTGTGCACCACTTCTCAAGGACCTATTTCTGTATCGTTACGAATCACAATTAATGACTAAAATATATTATCCTGCAGAATTTATTTGATTACATCAAAGAACAATAATGAATTATATCATTTTTGTTTTGTCCTAGTATTAATAACAATAACGGTAACCATAATGCTAAATCTTAAGATTAAGGGGATGACTTTTCATTCCATATTGTTAACTACTTGTTTTGTTTATGGTGCCCCTTGTTACTATGATATGATATAAAAAGTAACGCACTATGTTTTATAGGGATTTACCTTGCTTGTAGTGGATTCCCAAACTTCATAAGAATCCATACAAATAACAGTATATAGCAGGATTTTCATCTTCCTCCACGAAGGATATGATAATTCACCTTACAAAGATATTGTCCGCAGTGAAGGATGGACTCCAAGCTAGTTGCAATACCACCTACTCTCGTAGTTGCATTAATCATATGTGGATACAATTCTAACGATTTACTTCAGAACCTAAAACTCCGCACCTTTCCCTAAATTAGTTCTCGCTGAACTTTTGATTTCTAAACTCTGTACACTACGTTCCCACATGATAAATTGAAATCTCAATTGAAAGGACTTATTACATAGAGTAATAAAAATTTAATTAATTATTTTCGAGGCTATGTTCACGAATAAAATATGAAAGTAATGTCTACAACCGTTTTAGTTCACATCAAGATATTTACATAAATCTTGTTCATTAAATCGAATATCATGCAAGATATTGTTTTCTTCTTTCTCAACGGCAACAATCTAAAAAACCAATCGCGACGAAAAGTTCCATTATAATATGAATGAATTAAAACAAAAAGATATTGCAATACATGTAGTTCCACACGAAATCAAAGATACAAATCCATTTGTTAAAACCAGAATTTGTTTATGCTATTTTTACTGATGATAATGTACCAAAATTCTTCTTCAAAATCAGGATTATACTAGGATGTTTGAATAAGCGATTTGCTTTCAGTTTTTAATTTACATTTCTGAAACCATCAAAGTGACACGACATATTGTTTATTACAACAAGATATCGATTATCATAAAATAAGTCCAGATCTTAACTACATATGGGACATAGAAGTACAAAGAGTTGAAAAAAAAACAGAGGTTTTAATGCTAATGTATTCTAATAATAATCTTGAATTGAGGGGTTTCAAACGATCTTTCGAAATTTTCAGGATCCAAGTTGCATACATACCACTATGGGAGCAACACGTGTTGCGGTAGGACTGGAGACGCTCTTTGTGAGTATAGAAGTCAAAGATTTGAAAGCGGTTTGGGGATAAATTTTGCAGATCGCGCTATGTAGCATATGGTACATTGATAAGAAACATTCTGAAGAAGCAGTGGTAGTGTTCTGTGTCGATCATTCGAAACAATGTTGTACTCCTTATGCCACTATCTCACACAGAAGATGTGACAGTGTCATAACTGTCGAAGATGGGTCAAAAGTATACATGTAGAGAATAACAAGAAACAATACGGGGGCTGGAACAGTTAAATGACGATATACATTTTATTTTTAAGTTAGTTAAAGACGGAAAACAAAATTTTACTGATGTCTAAACAGACACCACCGAAATATCAACAATAATTTTGTAAATGAAAATGGAGGTAATTCAACATTTTGACGTTATTAAAAATGACAATGTCAACAAATTTTTAACGCATAAGAACGCAGTAGACAAGTGGAAAACAGTGTTGACGGGAGTTCCAGAACACGGATCGGACGAACAAATTCTGAACACGGTATATGAAATAAAACAGAATGTCGAGGACCTTGATGACAAAATGGAAAACAGATTTGAAGTCATTTAGCATAAAGGTTATCTATTTCAACAATGTAATATAAATATTGAGTCGAGAGACATTTGTTTCAATTAATCTTCCTGAATTCTAAATGCTGTGTACAAAAATACAGACATCAAAATCGTGCAATGTCGTAAACATTCCAACAGAAAAAAAATAAGGATCATATATTTGTAAACGTGACTTATAAACCTGTCTTATGCAGCAGAAACGTCCCAAATCATAAACGTGTTTGGAGCCACGAGGGTGTCCAATATATCAAACGTGTCCTCTGCCACAAGATTTTCCAATATTACAAACGTATCCGATGCTACAACAGTGTCCGATATCACAAATGTTTGTTGTGCCATAGGAGTGTCCAATATTACAAACATGTCCGGTGCCACAAAAGTGTCCGATATCACACACGTGTCTGGTGTTACAAGAGCGTCCGATGTCATAAACATGTCTTGTGCCACAAGGGTGTCTGATATCACAAACGTGTCTTGTGCCACAATATTGTCCGATATCACAAACATGTCCTGGGCTAAAAGAGTGTCCGATATCACACACGTATTCTGCGCCACAAGAACGTCCAATATTACAAACTTGTTCGATGCGACAAGAATGTCTGATATCACAATAGTGTCCGATTTCACAAACGTGTTTGGTTTCACAAGAGTTTTCAATATAACAAACGTATGTAATCACGTCCCACAAATAAAAGCCAATATGATCCCCCCACGAAGTACATGTATTACCTACTGTTGATTATATTTTATCGAGTATAAATTGCATGCTTGTGTTTTAACAATGTCGAAATCAGTACGGGAACGCTAGTTAGCTGTAGCCGTATCGTTATTGTAGAAAGAAAACGCAAGAAATTTTTAATTGCAACACTCAATTTGAACGCCTTTTACCGATATATTTTTTGATGCCACAACGACAACCCAGACTTGGTTGGAATCTTAGACTGTCCTTAATATAGACATGAATGCGTTATGAATAAAACCTGTACTCAAACTGAACGTCTTAATACTGACAATTGCATCTATTTTCAAACAATAGTATTGACTCTTATTGCCTTGTTCGTAATAACGGGCTAGCGTGGATAGCTTACCTCTGAATCAATCCCTCGTGTGATTTTTTCCCCTAACATAACATTTTTCCATCGTTTAGCATAAAAATATTTTATTGCTAAATATACAGGCAATTGGATTGGACATGAGTTATACCAACTTACCAGTGTCCTTTCCACATTATTGATTACAAGTATTTGGTGTCATGCGTCAGTAAAAAAACATAGTATACAATGTAAACAACTAAATATGAAATACTGAATCAAGAACAACAATATATATGTATATATTTATATATTATCATATTTAATGAATTTGTCATCTCAATATATGTTGCAATAGTCATCTAAACTGAAAAAAAAGTATAAAAGAGAAAACAAGAGAAACATTAACCGGATAATGTGATTGGCTTCCCATGATCATCCTCTGCCAAGTCGCTTTGACTATTTGATGAATAGTTGAACGGATTTAGATATATCTTTGTTTAAATTATCAGAGAGGATGTCATGTCCAAAAAAAATAAAATAAATGGTCGTTTCTAGTAAAAAGCAGAATTATTTAATTATTTTACGAGTTTCTAAATAAAATGGGCATTCCAAAAGGTAATCTTCAATCTGTACGGCATCTTCAACCACCCAGTCGCAGATCAGGGATAGATCTCCATTCAAGCATTACACCTGTGTCAAAGTTTCGATTGTAGAATATTATATAGTCTACAACCTGAAAATTTAATAAGGATGTATAAATAGATTTCATATGTTTTGTTTTTCTTGCCTTACATCTCCTTTATACGGTGATACACAGTCATTTAGAGCATCGTTTAGCTATATCATTGAATATCAGTTTCTGCTATATAGATGACGTGTTATCATTAAACTGTCCTTGTTTCGGGAATTGTATACATCGAATCTACCCCCAAAGAACTTGCGATAACATATACTACAGACACTTTGAAGTAACCCTCATATCTTGACCTTTACTTAAAGATCAATGATCAAGGAAAGTTATTGACCAAACTATAGAACAAATGGACTGACTTTTCATTTCGTATAATCAACTTTCCTTTCATCTTCTGTAACATCCATTCAGCATCTGTGTATGGAATTTTTCATATCACAACTCATATGTTATGCTAGAGCTTGCCGTAATTACGCAGACTTTTTGTACCGCTCTAGACTTTTGGAACAGGGTTGTGTTGCTTCAAGATTGGATGTTTTTTGCTCGTCATCATTAACTTGTGAATCGTTGCGGTGTATCCATCTGCTTCATAAAAACTTATTTGTTCAACGTGTCTTGATTTTTCTTTCCTCTTTCGTTTAACCCGGACTTGACTTTGCATAAGCAACTTGATGAGTGTTTCTAAAAAAGCAAAGACGCTAACCCTACCGGTGCATCTGGTTTAGGATCCCAGTTTTTTAGTGGAGTCCGAGGTCATTCACTTTTGTTACTTTAATGTATCATTTTGCTTATTTAATGGTTTTATTTTTTGTTCTGTTCTGTGTTTGTTTTTGTTTTTGTTTTATTATTATTATTATTATTTGGGGGTGGGGGTTGAATTATGTCAGCCAGTTATTTATTTTTTTTTCAGTCATTTTCTGGTCTTTGTCCTTGGTTCCCTTGACAGCTTGATTACTCTTTAATTTATCTAAATCTGAGTTAATATTTACCTCGACTAAATGCAAATTCAAGGAGGCGTATGGCAGGGATATATCATTAGCAAATTTGACTTGCGATATTATCAACTTTGTCATTTATATTCAAAATGAAAAATGTCGGTCCTAGCACTGACCCTTGAGAAGCACCTCCTTCAATAGTTTCTATATCTGACCGACAATTTCCTATCAATACCTTTTGGTTCCTGTTCATTGTATAATTTTCTAAAAACTGCTATAACCTTGGT
Source organism: Perna viridis (assembly GCA_037379345.1). Classification (NCBI taxonomy): domain Eukaryota; kingdom Metazoa; phylum Mollusca; class Bivalvia; order Mytilida; family Mytilidae; genus Perna; species Perna viridis. The sequence continues at coordinate 13,088,186 of CM074524.1, forward strand.
TCCCTTGGTTACTCTTCTCGTTGTGAAAAACGTGATAAAACGCTTTCTATATGTCAGAGAAAACTGTGCACATATGTTGTCCCTTTTCAATAGCTAGATTAACATCATAATAAGTTTCAATCAATTTATGAATTGTTAATTGTCTGGAACCGGTCAATCAAGCAACTCCTATGATTTGTTATACATATATTTGTAAATAGCACGTTCGAAGACTTTACCTACACAACTTAACTATGAAATTCCGCTAAAATAAGTTTTCGACTCATTTTATTTAAAAGATCTATAACATAAGCAATTTTCTAAGTAGACGGGTATCTAACATCCCTTAATAATTTATTATTATTATTATTATTATTATTATTATTATTATTATTATTTATAACTTTTGCTTCTTTGATACTTGTATGATACTATTAATTGTGTATTTTTTCTTGCGTTATACTTGCTTGTGAAATTGACCACCAATTTTCATTTCTTATTGATTGACGCGTTAAACCCCGATTTGTCGTTAGGTCTAATTGTTACCTTTTTGCAGGGAATATACTCCTTTGCAATTTTTAAATATTTAGTGGTGAATTTAAATGTGATATCATCAAAATCTTGGATATCAAAACAAAACATCAAATAAATTTGTTTTTTATCGATTCTGTGGTTAAATACCTAAAGATTACCGTTTTTTATAAACCCAAACATCTTTTTGATATAATGTTTTGTAAGTTAAAGGGAATTGTCAGTGATACCATAGTGGTATTTTATTAACTGCAATTATACGAGAAAATGAAATGTCTCACCGATCTCACATTTGAATATGAAAAATTACCCATGACGTTTGTTTTGCGGAACATATATAGTGATCATGATGTCTGTTTGTCCGTTCACAACACTTTATTATGGTTTTCCCTTCAACATGAAAGGAACGTTATATTCTAATATAAAAATGTTAACATTACAGACATTCTATTATTTAATACATTAATATTTCAAAGCGCCGAGGTTAACTCGAAAACATCCATTGCAATTCACCCCACCATCACCCGAGCATCCATAATGTGAGCAGACTGCATCTGTATATGGGTTGAGTTTTGGGCAACCAGGTGGAATGGTGCATCCAACAGCTGAAATAAATATTATATAAATAAAGTTGGATTATAAGTAAGTTTACTTTACAACAACAGAACTGTATCAGCGAGGAATCCAGAAGTCTAACGATGAAGGATAGTGGAACGGTGGGTGTTCCAGAGCGATTAAAAATAGGACAATTTTGCTTATTTATCACCAGATAATTGTACACGAAATATAAAAATACTGCAACAAAGGTGAGCGAGGTGCATGCAACCCCAGAACGTCCTGAACCTACCGTCCCATATTGGCTATTGAATTGTTAAATAATTAGGAAAAAAACAATAAATATAATTAAGATTTGTTCACGTACAGGATATAAATATTAACATATTTTATAAACTACTATCTATAAATAATGATTTCAAAAATATGTTTGTATAAGTATGAATATTTTTTTATGTATATCGGCACAAGCATTCAAATTATAGAATTCTTTACTTACGTGGAATTGCTTCAAGGGCTGAAAAAGTTAACACAATAACATAATTATTCATTCATTCCGTTAATGTTTTAGTTTATTCCCGCCTCAGCATAGCTGTACCGTTTGTTTATATAACATACGAACTTATCCTTTTCTAAACAATGAAAACGCATTTGAAAACCCGCTTCCCATCATGATCAGAACACAAAGATCACATTTTGAACACTCAGAAGCATTCATAACAACATGTAAAATATAGATTAAGTGAACTGTGGAGTTATGGACCAATTTATCCTCCACCTCATTGTCCCATTTTCCATTGTCCTCATTCCTGTTTCTCATTACACTTCTCTTTTTTCCTATACAAAAAAGTCTAAAATATTATAACAATACCAACATAAATTATTTAATAGTTAAACCACATTTATTTTTATCTAACGCTTTCAAATCGACTTCTCAATTCACTGTATTCAAAATCCCCCATACATTGTTCTGATTACCTATTCCCTTCCCCCTTACAAAGTCCATATAACCCTTCTCGTATACACTATACAATGGGATATTAACCTCATAAAGCATGAAACTGGACTTTCTTCTGCCCTCCCAAAGCTCATTATTGATTGTTGCCAAATTAAATATACAGTTGACTTTATTTTGATACATGTCTTGATAAATATTGATTTTTCTTTCGTGTATTTAATACAATATATGAACGGGTTTAGAACTTACCTCTTTTAATCGTTTTCTCTGAAAGGAAAACGAAAATAACTTCATACTATAAAATGGATTACTCCTTTATTGATGAATGTATTAAGAAAATATTTGAATGAGCTCTCAGTAATATCTTAAATGGGCAGACATGAGAATTCTCTGAATTGACCACATATGAAATCTTTCTGAATTGGCCAGACATGAGAACTCTATGAATAGGCCAGACATAAGAATTCCCTGAATTGACCACACATGAGAATTATACATAATATTATGTAGTACTCCACATCAGAATCATGCAAAATGCGATTCATGGTTGGAACGCCTACTTATTTTATTTTTTGATATTTTGTTTAAATTGTCATAGTAAAAAGAAATTAACATGTGGCTTTCCATAAAACCCATGCTTTTAAGAGATACAAATTGTATAGAATGTACAGTAGAACTCAAAATTAAGGGAGATTTCTCTGTAAATGACACTATATAATATTATATATTTCATTATAGACTAATTAATGGACTGAATAATAAAAATCAAAATGTGTAGCCTTTTTTTGGGTGTATCACCTATTACAGCATATGTATGATTCTTATAAAGACTGTTACTTAAGTTTACGTTACTATCATATGATAATCATATTTTTCAAAAGCAAAATTAACACCTGAGAATCATGTGACTATCATATGTAAATTAATATATGATAATTATGATGGTTTACGCATAAATGAACAACATATGTTTATAATATGACTTGAGCCATATTATCAACATATAGATACAGTAACCTATGCTGATCATATACATTGAGTAACATATGGTTATCATATAAATCGAGTAATATACATCTACGAGTATCATATAAATCTAGTAATATACATGTACGTGTATCATATAAATCTAGTAATATACATGTACGAGTGTTATATAAATCGAGTAACATACATGAACGAGTATCATATAAATCGAGTAACTAAAATTATTATATACATCCATTTACATTGTACACATGATTATCATATAAATCCAGTAACATACGATTATCATATAAATTGAGTACCATATAATTGTCATATAAATCTAGTACCATATAATAATAATATGAATCCAGTGCCATTGGATTATCATCAATCGATCACCATAACCTTTTCAAGTCAATCTAGCATCATTATCGTATGAATATGGCAAGCAAAAGTGGACAAAAATGAGTATTTTCTAATATTAAAAAATGATTTTTTAATATTATAAATTCATTTTTAAATATTTCAAATTATATTTCTTAGATCACAAAACACTTTTAAGAATAATTTTTTTTTTTAAATATCAAAAATTCAATTAAACTTCTAATATTCCAAAAACGATTTTTTAATATTAAAAATTGATTTTCTAATATTAGAAAATGGGTCTGTTGTATGCAATTGCGTTTTTTTAATATTAAAAGATGTGACTGATTTTGCAATATTGCAAAGTGATTTTCTAATATTACAAATTCATTACCTAATATTACAAATTCAATTTGTAATATTTCAAAATGTGTGATGATTTGTAATATTACTAAATCAGGAATTTGTAATATTAGAAAATAAATTTTTAATGTTACAAAATGAATTTTTATATTAAAAAGTCTCGTTTCTAGTATTACAAAATATTGATTTTTTCGACATTGGCTTGCCATATATGAATCTATTACCGCTTGATTATCATATGAATACAGTGCTATATGATTATCATATTAATAAAGTAACATATGATTAAAATAAGGCATGATTATTATAGGAATCAACTACCATATCTGGTACCATATGGTTATCATATAAATCTAGAAATGCAAATACTGCACATTTGGCTGTGAATGGATGGACGATGAACTATGGGTAGCGTTTTAACTTAAAAAAAAAACAAACAAACAAAAAAGAAATCAAAAAAAATAATAATGAACACATTGAGATACTTCGGTCTCCTAAAACTTCCGCAGCTGATCTTGATTAGTATACTTTTTCGAATGGTTGAACAATGCAATGATGCTTGATAAACTATTTCTCTTCTGCTGACATATAAAAATCCATTTTAAAACGTTTAGGGAACGAAAGGAAGATATATTAGGCGAAAAGCTACAATGCGAACAAAACCGAAATAATCGACGTCAATTATCATGTTACTGGACATTAACTCTTTAAATGTTAAGATACATATCTATCCTTACCAGGTGTGCCTGGAGCTGAAAAATAAATTAAATACTATACAAATATGATTATTAGTATTTAATCAACTTGGAAAAAATTATTTAAAACGTAGTGTTTTAATAAGATATGAGATAATTCATAAACTTTGCTATCTCTTCAAACTTCCCTTCTACATTTGCACAATTATTAATTTACAAAAAAAATATTAATGTATGAACAGTCAATAAAAACGGATATCACAAGCTCCTAAAGGCATTTACTTTTTTTCAACCAATACAAGGAACTCTCTCTCTCAAATACAGATGTAATTGTGAAGGATTAATATATACAGGTATATCTCACACTTTGTTTTACGGTAATTTTCTACACAAAACACGAAAATCCCAATACTCACTCAAAAAGTTAACTAAAGCTTATTCGTAATTGATATAGTTATGATATAGTTGTTAAATCGATAACGAACACAAAAAGCAGGACAACAAGAAGACGGCAAAACAAACAAAACAAAAAAGAAAACATACACAAAAACAAGCAAAACACAAAACAAACAAAAAACAAAAAATGCAGAGTATTATTAAAAAGAAATCGTACAAAACAAAGCGAAAAGGGAAAAAAAGAATGAAAAAAAAATTACAAAAACAAGACAAATACCAACTGATATCGTATCTACTATGTAATTAAATGTACACGCAAATACTGGTACTTACCAACATCCAAGAAAAACTTCCATCCATCTTTACAACCGCAAACGTCACAAATAGTAGGTATGCCCTTGTATTTTTCTATCAAGAAATATAAATAATATCAGAGATTAACATACATTTTGATGATGTCTAGGTTTGAGTGACAAAAGATACATGACATTCTCTATGAAATTATGATGTATAGATTTGACAAAATGGGGTTAAATATTTTAGCCTGACCTCCAACTGACATGTAATATTTTCAAACATTTTTAAAATAATGTGTAAAGGTTCTCGTTATTCCGCTAAAAATTAGGGTATTTATTGGATTTATCATTACCAATTTGGGTTGAAGTTTTTTTTTCCTTCTTCTTCTCCACCCAGCTAGATGTATATGTCCTTGACAAAGTCCATTTGACCAAAACTTGGGCCTCCTTTTCTCAATTTATTAATGTTTAATTTGTATTTCATTTGTATTTAGATCCTTTTTATTTTCAAATATGGATATTGTATTAGGTATTCATTATTTATAGCTATCAGAAACATGTTATTCTTACAACTTTACATGTTTTAATTCTGACCAAATCGTAAGCAATCAAGTATATAATAACTGAAATACATATGTATTAAAACAAAACAAATATTCCAAAATCCTTTTTTTTTTATTTTGACAGTTTTGGTTATGAGTACTTCTTGTATACTTTTATGTTATGGATTAAGATCTTTTTATAAATTTGATTATAATGCTGCTGATGAGAAGTCACTCCAAAAAACATGTGTACCGCCTATTAAAATTTGCAAATATATATGATTCGTATTTTTGTCGTCCGTTTCTTGCGTAGATATACTTCATTGGATTTTGAGAGCTATTGTGTTGCGTTTTCTAATTGGCTACACCACATACAGGTCGATTAAGTATGATTTTTTTTTTTTTTTTGGTACACAAAAACGTGTGATTTTTATACATTTTTTCCAACAATATTAAATATACAAATCAAAAGTACAAAGCAGGACTAACCCTGGACATACAAACATATTGATAAACTGATAATATGCAAGTAAAACTTGTCGCACTGCTCGTGCTTTCTTAATGATTTTAATAAATTATTTAATTGCATACTCCACGGTTTTGCATAATAAGGTGCAAATACAGCTCCAGCAGCGTCTAAAGCCAAGTTTTTAGCACATCTGTATTCGTTTCCTTGACGACTAAAATAATGCAAAAGAGACATGATATGACATACACTAGCAATAATGTACAAAGATTGAAATGAATGTGAAATATATTTGGTATTTAGATCTAATAGTCGTATCAAAAATTGAAAATGTCGATATGTGTATGTTTCAATTTTGCTAGCCCCACTGGTTAAAATTCCCCCGTTTTAGACGTGTATCATTGTCATTAGCTAATACTAATAGACAAACAAAATATGTTCATATAGTAGACTTTTATAAAAAAAAAAAATCAGGAGGGATTAATGCAAGTAATCAAATCACTATTTTAGCTTTAATAAAATACCACAAAAATGGTCTTTGAAAAAATAATCGTTTTAATTAAGTAAACTTTTTATAACAACGCACATGTGTATACAGAAATAACTATTTAGCGACGTAAAAGAATTGTCGAAAAATCATCGCTTATTCGTTAGATTTTTCTGCATATTTTACCTAACTAGAATGCCTGCCAAATCTTTCAGATGCAGTGGAAGATTTTTTTTTTATTTTCTAGTATGCATATACAAACTCTGTCTATGTGTTTATCCTTAAGTAGCATTCCAGCTAAGAATCATGTAAATTCTGTAATATGTGATACACCCCAAAAAAGTCTACATATTTTTATTTTTGTAATTGAGTTGCTTTATAGGTCTGTATGATGAAATGTGTAATTACTCATTGCAATCTGTCTGCTCTTAGGAAATAATCTACATTGAAAATACAATAGTTTCTATTGTATTTTACTGTCATTTACAGAGTTATCTCCCTTATGTATTCAAATCTATCTGTTCTTACGGGACAATCACATTGAAAATCAAACAGCTGTATTTCAGTGTCATTTACAAAGTTATCTCCAGGTCTCGATTTCACAAAAAGTCGTAAGTGTAAAGTTGATCGTATGTAATGACGTCATAAACTAAAATAGCATTGTGACGTCATGATTTACGATCAATTTCACACTTACGACTTTTTGTGAAACCGACGCCTGTACTTTTTTTAATTCTTCAGTACATTCTATACAAATTGTATCTCTTATAAACAAGGTTTATAAGAAAAGCCGCATATTACTTTGAGTTTACAATAACATTTCAAAGAAAATATAAAAAACACAAATACATAGGCTTTCCAACAAAGAACTATATTCTTACCTGGACTATTACTAAGAATATGACATATCAACAAATTACGATGAAACCTGCCTTAACCCAGTCATGAGAAAAAATAAACATTTCAAGAAGTAATCAAGGGAACCAATGTTCGAGCAGAATCGAAAGACCGGTAGAATAACATCCAAAGACAATGCCCAGACAGGGAAAACAGACACTCACAACAAAGAACATGAAATAACCAAACATTAACGTACTCCACCGGGAGTATATATCAGGTGTATTGGTAGGATACAAACAGTTTCATAAATGCATTTCTATAATTTCAAAAGTATGTTATAACAATAAACCGAACACAATCTAATATTATTGAGTTTTAAAATCAAAAGGTGGGTTCGATGTGGACAGGTTTCGATATAAATTCACTATTCCACAGTCTGAATTATCAGGGTTTAAGGAAATGTCTTACCAAAATATTTTTAGACTGAGCGTTGACTATATTTTAAATAAAATTTTGTGTTTAAAACGAAGATCTTATCCAATATGTGACACTTACTAAAGTATTATTATTACAATTGAAATATAATAAAATGGTTATAATCATTAAAACTGTCATCTTTCAAATCTGCATGATGTTTACACAACTATTATATCTAATGATATATAAATATAAAATTCTGGAAAATAATGTATTTGTGTTTTCTTCAAAATAAAATACCTTACCGCTGGAGGTAAAATGGACCCTTTTGTTCTACACATTCAACTGCTTCTCCTGTGTTTCTGAACAGAACATTTGGTCGTTCACAGGAATACTCAGTTATCTTATATTCCTGACCTATGACATTGACATATCTTCCGCCAACCTGCATGTTGCATGGGTAGTTACATCCCAGACCACCTAGAGCTTCAGCTTGGTGTGTAAAATACAAAAAAAAATCAGATCATTTTACTGTTTTGAAATACTGTATGCTGTTCATGTTTTTCAAGGAGTATGTTTTTTTAGCTCTGCCATGTGCAATATAATATCTTGAAGCCTTAGTAATGTTTTAATATGTGAGACTTTTAAGACCACACATTTTGGTAAAAAAAAACAACTATGATATATGTCGGGTCTCACAAGTCTGACTATTGGATTGGAGAAAATTGATCCACTACCAGTGTCATAGACTTGTTAAAACATTCAGTTCCAGGGTCTTGTATTCACGAAATTTATTCCGCACAGATGATTTTTCTCAGAACCTTTTCAAATATCAATATGCTATTCAAAGACAACTGCGTTGACTTTTATCATCGTAAGCTTCAGTAAACAACGGCATTGCTTTCCAGTATTAAGGGAATACCAAAATAACTTTGATAGTGAGATCATTACTTTATAAATTTGCAATAGATTCCCTGTTTTCAGTGTTAAAATCGCATTCAACTTACCTCCTTTGTAAAACAAAAGGGCGAACAGAAGAACACCAAGCATTTTACTAATCGTATCCAAGCTGAATTCATTCAGGTACAACTTATATACCAACTTCAATCATTGAAAATATAATGAAATATGATTAAGTGTATATGAATGATAGTTGTTTGATTGAGCATTTTTTTAAACATCACTTAATTGTGTACCACAATGAGATATATGAACAATTATACCAAAAAAGTAATTCTTAGGGGAATATTTCTCACTTAAAGAAAGAGAGCCTTCGACAGTTGGACGGATAAATGGTCAATAGTCAATGTAGATATGAGATATTGGGATTAGTACTTGGAACTGCATTTGATGTTTTGAAAATATATAGTGAAAGTTACGTAATGGAATGACACTAAGAAAAAAATATGTTCTCCGTAAAAATAATATAGTCAGTTTGTTAAATGGTGTTCGATAGAGAATGAAACAAATAAACGCCAATGCACAAGATTGAAACATATAAGTTTATCTTACAGATGAACTGCATAATTCGTAATATTGTAAGCTTCCCCTTTTTGTATGTGATTGAAAACAGATAATTCGGATTGAGAATGAGTCTTTTTTTTTGGGGGGGAAGGGTTGCTTGGGTCCTTTACCAACTGAAAATGGGACTTTGATTGAATGTAATTATCATACACTGATTACATTTATCCTTCCGTCTTTAAGCAACGTGCCTAGAATAACTTTGAGTCGTATATTACTCAATTATGTAGGCAAGAGAAAACATCCTTTGAAACTTTGAAATATTGCATTGACAGAGTTGCCGGAAGTTAAAACAAAATTAAGTAGACTGGTTATCGCGTTATATGTTTTGAAATCCAGAATTCGTCATTGACCAGTATCGAAGTAACGAAGGTTTCGATTTGTTTTATAATGTTTATACACAGAAAAAATAATATGACAATTAGGTTCATTTTTTAAAAAGTGTAGAAGGTTTTAAATAGACGTTGGGTGGCTATGTTGTCATGGAGATTACATTTACTATTTATTATTCATATATATCAAAATTAAATGCAAAATTACAAAAAAAAACAAGAAACAAAAAATACAAAAACTTGCATTTTTTTAGGAAGACGTTACATTATATGCTATATGGCGGTGCATGTGGATTTCGTTTATGAGGATGTGGATTTCGGATGGAGAGAATAGGCAAGTGGCTTAAAAATACTGATTTCGATTATTCTAAATTTAATTCAATTCAACTTAAAGCGTTGAAGAACGATACGAAATAACACTTGAGTTGGTAATAAACTTATATGACAAAGAAGAATGCAAAGGGTATGACGTTGGAGTGGGAAACTCGACGAGACCAGGATCAAGGGAATACGGAATACTGGGTGTTAAAAGTTGTATATTTTTTTGTGTGTTTGTTTGTTGGGGTTTAACGTCCGAGTAGCAATATTTCAGCTACATTCAGACAATGAACATGAAATGGATGATAAAATGAACATGAATTGATGATGAAATGAAAAAGGGATGGAACACAAGGACAATGGGGTCGACAAATTTTGATTGCCACTAGAAATAGGGAGAGATGGGCAGGGTCGGGCAATTTAGCCTCCTGTGGTGGAGCCCTATGGTTTCTACTCCAGGAGAATACCACAGTAGGGTTCTTTAACGTGCGAGGAACGTGGCATTTTTCCCAACACGGTGCACCACTATGGTTTGCGGTCAGGTTTTCCGTATTATAACCTGACAACCCCAGCATGTAACACGCCAGGGGTACCCCATTCCACCACCTGGGGCACACAACCCAGTTGCTCTGTGGGCAGAGGGCCCTAGCCCCCGGCTAGTGTTGTGAGCACTATTTAGTCGCCTTTACCACAAGCTTAGCGCTGCTGCAGGCCTATTCTTTTAACACCCGGACCTGCACGGGGCTAAATGCTGTATAAGTGAGGTTCATATACAGTAAAACCAATCTAAACCGACCCTTTTTCGAATTGTAGAATTCGGTCGGTTTGGTGAACGGTGTATCCAGGTTTAAAATACATTTAAACCGGCACAATGGGACTTCAACAGTTGTTTGGTGTAGACAGGTTTTCGCTTAATTCAGGATTCGGTTTAAACTGATTTCACTATAACTCAAAAGTATAGCGTGATGTATTTTGAAATCGATTAATATATCGGATATATCGGTATTTTATTTAGGCACTAAAATGAGAAGATAGTAGATATATATTACGTTATACACAATACACGAATGAGGATAGTGTCAACAGTGCAAACTAAGGACAGATTGTACTTGCATTTCAAAATCGCTGATGTCAAAAATCAAATATGCAAACTATCAAATACATTACACACGAAAGCACTTGTTCTTTTCTGTTAACAAATTAACTACTGTGTTAAAGTTTGAACAACAAGTACGCAATCATATTCTTTATATAGTAAATAACTATATTGGTTCTAAAATGTTATGAAAGCTGCTATTGTAGTTCATGTAGTATTTATATATAAAATTCATGTACTGTGTATGGGAATATGAAGTTAAAATTCATTCAGATGGAGAGTACACAAACATTTGATTTTTTACTGATTGAACTGATAAATTAATCTTAAAATATCAAAATACCTTGTTACTTTTTCTTAGATTATTAGTTTGTTGTTTGCTTGTAGCCTCAGTGAAATGTTATAAATCATTAGCTAAAATTTATTTTTAAAAAAAGTTTTTTTTTAACTCTTATGAAGTTTTCCAGGCATGGTTGACAAAAATTATTAATATTTTCATTAAATATTATTTCATATGATTTGATACAAACTTTGCAATGATGTAGACAATGGTTATTATTTTTCATATTCGATAAGTAGTGGGGCTAATAGAAGGTCTATTGACTTTCATCTTTTGACAATAACCAAGTAATAAGCATATATACAGCTCTTGTACGGTATAAGCTTCACACTTATACCATATACCATCCCCCATTCCCAATTGCCCCTATCCTCATTCCCACTTCAAAATTTCCCATTCCCCATAGAAAATCCCCATCCCCAAATACCATCCCCACTGCATATTTTTAGCAGATATTTAAACTATCGAATTAAATTTTATATTTTTGAATTCTTTAACTTTTCAGCTGTTACTAGTATTTAAATTTTACACTTTTTTTCATGTCAATAAATAAAGACCTATCTCCCCGTCTTTCCCATTCAAAATTCCCATCCCCATACACAATCCCCATACACCATCCCCATTCCCCATTCCCCATATACCATGCAATGGGAAGCTTTCCCCATACAAGTACTGTATCATGAACATTATCAAGGCCATGGAATAGGTACACCTGTTTTATAATGCATTGCTCGATAAATCATCCCAATTTCATGCATAAGTCAGTAATCTGTGTTGAAAAGTTATTTTTAGGCCTCTTCAAATTATTACAATAGCTTGGAACCTGTGAAAACCGTTCAAACTTAGCCGAACATATTTCTCTTTCAAGAAGTAGTTCAGTTTAAATAGTTTACAATCTAATTAGTTTGTGAAACATCATAAAATTGTTAGTAAAGTAAGAATTAAAACAGACTAAGCATACAAGTTTAATTTGTCTGTCGACAGTTAATCAAATATGTGTGTAAGACAGGTGTCACTATCATTTAAAATTTTACATAACCTTATAACATTTATCATATTTTGAGCCCTTAATGAAACAAAAAGAAGGATAAATGATTATCTTAATGCATTTCACTAAATCATTTCATATCTGTATTAGGGTCTCACTAACCACTTCTAAAGTTTCGATTACTTTACATGTTAAAAAAAGTAATTTTCAAAGTCTCACTGTGAATTCCCAGGACAAATGATATCTTAACGTTGCATGCCGTTGCGAAGCTTGGAAAATAAGGCTTCCAAAATCATTATGCTAATGGTACGATGATAGTAGAAATTCTTCACAAAATTTACTTGAATAAATAATACTGAAAATCCACAGTTTTACCTGTTCTGCTAACTGACAGCATGGAGGCAAATTACCCACACATGTTAACAATATTCATACACATTCTCAGCTTCATTTTGACTACTTTTAATCATAATACACACAAATAATGCACTTACAATTCATATGTCTAGGTTCAGTGTGTTTTTGGTACTACATAGCGGGTGGCCATTTGACCCGGAAGTGGTTAAAGAGACCTTGATCAGTCCGTTTGGCATTACATGTGTTCATGTTTTGTGTTGTCAAACATGACTAGATATCGTCATCATGAACTCGTGGGTTGTTATGGTGTATCCGTCTGCACTATGAAAACTGATTTATTCAACGGGTCATAGTTTCTCTTTCCTCGTTTGTCTACCCCGGACTTGAGCCATTCGACGGGTGTTTCTAGAAAAGCAGAGGACGCTTACCGATGCACCTGGTCCATGTTCCCAGTTTTAGTGGAGTCCGAGTTGCTCATTTCCTTTTGTTATTTTGTATGTATGGTTTTAGTTACTTTATGTTTTTGTTGTGTGTGTCTGTTTTCCATGTCTGGTCTTTGTCCCTGGATTAAATTATTTTGATTACCGCTATAGCCTTGGTCAACTTGGTTACTCTTTCAAATAATGACTATATTAGCTATATAACAACTAAATAAACTGTTTGTAATGCTAAGGTAAATGGCAATATATGGACCGATTATGTAGTCTGATCAAAATAATCTGGGCCAAAGCGTAGCCGAAAACATACAGCACTTTATACACCAAAACATAAGTATCGTTTTTTGAAAATATTGTTATTTGGACCGACGGATATTTCTAATATTTTTATCAAATTAAAAAATCTATGAAATGTTCTTAAGTCTTAAGATATACTTGTAGTCGACCATGCCCGTGTCAATTCATTGAATTAAACTGATATAAACTTTATAAAGCAAAACAAGTTGGGAATTTGAGATAATGTAAATAGTCAACATTCAATGAGAGTTTTCTTTTTATCATTTTATATTTATAAAATCCGATATAGCTTGTATGATATATAGCTTTTATCGCTATTTTGTTTAAAATCCCTTTGATCTTGCTATATGATAATTTTCAATATTACGCCAATCGAGTGACATACAAGCAACAGCGTAGGAATATTGGACGACCTAAAAAACCGTCTGTTTATTTACTGTGTATGAAATAATGGCTAATTTGTGGCATTATTTTCTAGTCTATAATGAAAAATGATTCAACACAGTAACTTACCCTATAATAATAGATAAATCCTTAAATCAGTCTGCAAATTTTTAACGCGAGAGTCAGAGTTAACCGATTTTTTTTTTTCAAATGATGTGTATCAAGCAGCACAACATACGTGACGTCACATAGCACGTCGCCAAAAAATAGTCCCGGAAGGAAACTTTGCATCGCTTATAAAACTTACATATTTAGATCAGGAAAATAAAAATAAAAGGAAAGTAATACCTTACACTTCAGCAAAACAGCAATAAACAGATTATCATTTTTTTTTCAACTCGCGGAAATTTCTCAGACTCATCTCGAAGCCGCTCGACAAGAAAATACGAGAATAACTATTGAATAATCTAACTGTATCCTTGATTAAACACTTTTCTTAACTAAACACTGTTTAAAGTGTAGTTTTTTTATATAGTAGTTTAAATGAGTTTCGAATCTGCAATTATGTTTTGCTTGATTAAATTCATTAAATATAAATCTGTTCCAAGTTAAAAGCATGCAAACACGCAAATGAAAGTTATAATATTGCAAAAAAGTGGTCATATTTGAAATGAATGAATGCTTCATATATATAACTATGTGATTTTGCTGCCAATACTATTTGATAGGTTGTCGATGGGGTTGTACAAATGCCCGATGTATATGAATACACTTGTGAGTTATAATTTATTGATGTACAAATGGTACAATAATACAAATAGAGATGACCCCCCCCCCCACCAACCTATTGTATAGCGTAAGCTAATATAATATATTGACCCCTGGAACACAATTATGCACCTATTTTCACTTGTCATTGGAAGCTTTTTTTACAAATTTGTGTTCCGTACAATTGTAACCGATTTGTCATAAAGCTTAAGGTCAACAAATAGAGCAATTATGCAGCTTACTCTTTATATATGGGTTGAACTTTTTCCTTTCTGCGGTACAGTTTTACATCATTAAACTTTTTAAAAAGATGTGTCTACTGCTTTGTTTCTTTAGAGTTTAAATACAACCCTCATGATCCATGAACCGATCCGTGCAACGATTTGACGAATCGGTGACCGCTGACTGATTGATCGCTGACAGATCGATAACCAATGACCGGTGACCGATCTTATTGTAGCTTTGTTATGTAAAATGACAGATAATCTGTCAAAAATAAAATAAATGTGAAATAAAAGTATTAATTGATGTTTATATAGCAATATGTGTAAAATTGACAAAGAAAACAAAATCATCTTTCAGTGACACTTCTGATCATGCAAATTATTTTTGTTTTATGATCTGAAATACTACGTGTCATTTTTTGTATTTACATTCACCGAGACTATAATTATAGCATGCTTACCTTATTGGATAATTGGCCTTTCACGTGAGTCGATGAAACACGTCTTCGAACTGTATATATAAGCCTAGCCCACAATTAAGTGGACTTCTTTCACCTAAAAACTCTGTTATACACATTGTATGCCTAATTTTTTCTAACCCCAATACAAAAACTTTACCTCATTCAATTATTTGAGCTACATATGCATATACAATGAAGATCTTTACAAACGCGAGTATGTCATATGAAGAACGCAAAAGTGTACCTCAAAATCTCCAGAAATAACCATCAAAGTGTTTGTAAGGTTTACTTTTTTTAAGATTTTGATAGGTCGAATTCTGATGAAATACACTAGGGAAAAATAATCCGAAATAAAACCTATCTTTCCCTATATAGGCAGGAAAAATAATAGCGTACGATAACGGTACATAAGTACATATAACAGAAAAGGATACGTTTTCAAATAAATGACATGTGTTTATTCCGCTAATTCATGTCTGTCATTTATGTGTTTTGTATACATCTGCTGTTTTGGCACGCGGATTTTATTTCCTTTTTCACATTTAATATCTGTACTTCCATAATTTTCTTAAAACTTTTTGTTTAAAAAGAGTAATCAAGGAAACCAAGGTTTTAGCGGTAATCAAAGAAAGTAATCCAGGGACAAAGACCAGACATGGAAAACAGACATACACAACAAAGAACATAAAGATCATACATACAAAGTAACAAAAGTAAATGAGCAACTCTGACTCCGACTAAAAATGTGAGCATCGACCAGGTGCACCGGTAGGGTAAGCGTCCTCTGCTTTTCTAGAAACACCAGCCGAGTTGATCATAAAAAGTGAACCCCAGGGTTGACGAAAGAGAAAAGGAAAACTATGACACGTTAAACAAATCAGTTTTCATGGCGCAGATTGATACATCGTAGAGATCCACGAGTTCATGATGACGACCATAAAACTTCTGTTGTAATGACTTCAATCTTGTAGCAACATAACTCTGTTCCAGAAGCCTATTTGTTAACATTCTAGCATGATACAAAAAGTCTGTGTAGTTTCGGTAAGCTCTGGCATAACGTATGAGCTGTGATATGAACACTCCATACGCAGGTGCTGAAGGGATGTTGGCATATATGAAAGGAAATTTAACAATTTTGAATGAAAAGTCATCACGTTTGTCGTAAAGTTTGGTCAATAGTTTTCCTTTACCAATCGATTTCATAGTGTAGGTCAAGATATGAGGCTGACCACACAGTGTCTGTAGTATCCTTTATCTCAAGTTCTTTTGGATATCAAATCCCCGAGATGAGGATTGTTTAAAGATAAAACGTCATCTGTATATCGGAAACTGAGATTTAAGGATCTAGCTAAACGATATTTTTTGTTCCGGATCAGATCAGCAATAAAGGCAGCTTCATAAGAGTGAAGGAATAAGTCAGTAAGTAGAGGAGCACAATTTGTTCCTATTGGAATGTCGACTGTTTGTTGAAAAATGCGTCCAACACACTGGACAAATATGTTGTCGATTAAAAATTCCAGCATTTTGTAAACATCTTCCTCTGCATATTTGGAAGGTGATTTGGAATTATTTTTTTACAAAATATGAGAAATCTCTACCAAGAACCATATATTTGTATCTTGGTGTACCATCTTTTTTGGTAAAACAATGATGTATAATGTTTTTAAGTCGTGATTGTAACTGAGTATGGGGAATAGAAGTATACAGTGTTGAAAAAGCAATGTGTTAATGCTATTAAATTCTACCAATAGCTCTTTAACTGATTGTCTCCAAAAAATCTTTCGAATTTTTCAGTCAGGATCCACATTGACTTAAAAAAACGAATGTTTGACCACCGTAATAATTTGAATATAATTAACAGTAAACACCTTAAATACAAACTTTACAGAGACTATATATTCGAGAGTTGTAACCAAGCTACAAAAATATATCATTTTTTGTAGTTTTTCATCAAGTGTTGATAATAGAACAAGGTTTTCTAGAGTTACCTCTCTTTTGTAGCTAAAGACTTTTTCTCTACTTCCTTAATATTGCATGTCAAAATCTGTATCACGTATCATATCTGTATAAGCACAAGGGACACCGGCTGCGGGTGATAAAGGTCAGTGGTTGATACCACGTATGATACAAATTTTGACATATAATGTTCATGATATCGTATATCATAACCAGACTTCAAGTGTCTTCTGTGTAAATGTGCGATTTACGATATGGGATTTAGGTATATGTGTGTGATATAGTGGAGGCGATACAGGATAAATAATATATGATTAAAACAATCACTCATAAAATATGTAATATGTAGTTTGTATAAATGTATACTGTAAAGAAAAAAAAAGAAACAAAAAAAAAGAAAAGAAAAAAGAAAATGTTTTCAAAATTTGTAGTAACAAATATGTAGGTTTGATATTTTTCATATACAGGATGAGTTTGTAAATATTTTATATAGCTAACCCTACAAGATGCATTACAAAGGTAAACTTATCATGTAATAACTTTAGCTTAGTACGGCTATACATAATTTTGTTCAAATTTTCTATTATTAGAGGATGGTATGTGATAAGGATATTCGAACCAAAAACTCGAACTAAATAAACCAAACAAAAACAGATTTTTGTCATTGTTATATTGATCCTTCTAGCATTACATTAAATTGATTAACTTCATCATAATAAATAGCAAATATATATGCATGATGAACAATTATCTTCTGCTTTATATCATCATTTTATTTTATATAGAGACGAATTATAGATGGGTAGGTGTACCATATCCTTCTAGCATTACATGTTCATAAAACTAGGATGTTTTATATTCCGATATATTCAGTGGTAACCATGGTCACTCCATTAAACTTCGTCCATGGTTCATCATAAAAAATACCAAATATATATGCATGGTGAATAATTATCTTCTGCTTTATATCATCATTTTATTTTATATAGAGACGAATTATAATGGGTAGGTGTACCATATCCTTCTAGCATTACATGTTCATAAAACTAGGATGTTTTATATTTCGATATATTCAGTGGTAACCATGGTCACTCCATTAAACTTCGTCCACGGTTCATCATAATAAATACCAAATATATATGCATGGTGAACAATTATCTTCTGCTTTATATCAGCATTTTATTTTATATAGAGACGAATTAAAGATGGGTAGGTGTACCATTATTTCAAAAAGGCCCACAGGTTGTTCAAATATCATTTTAAAGCTAAGATGCTATATTAATATTGCCTCATTTAACTAAAAAGTCGAATTGAATGACTAACCCTTTCTAAATATCTATATAGAACTACTAGACTACACGATTAAACAACATACTGTAAACGTACTACTGTTCGTGGAGTACAAATTTTCGCAGTTTTCGTCAGACCTTAAATTTCGGTTCCCAACGAAAAGAAGATTGCCATTATGGTGTATACTACAAACCTCAAAACCACGAATTCAAAAATTAAGAAAAAATACTTTTGTATCTTTCCTAATACACGACAATTTGTATCTACGAATTAAAGTACTTTCATAGTATATGCTTATTTTCTTCGTTATGTAAGTTTGAAATATTAAAAAAAGCAAAATTGGATTTTCTCCTCAACAAGAGATTAAAAGTGATTAAAATGCAATAATGATACAGTTCATTTTTTTTTCGTATTGTTTTAGTGACAAATAAAGAGTTAAGTGGGGGTTGGGGTGCACGCAAGATATCAGCATCCACATAAAATCTCATATTGCCGAAACCATACGATACTGGCAACGTGTATTATCGCCACTCTGAGCTGCATGACAATAATCATGCAAAATATTCTTACAACTATAGATTTATTGCATTGTGTTACATGTCAACTCATTCCATTTATTAACGTATCAGTATTATGAAGCTGTTAATTTGGAAAAGAACCATTCATATTGATTCAAAATATTTGGTAAAATTAACCTAATGGTTCACAAATATAGTAGTTGTGCTGAATGCGAGTACAATATCTACAAAAATTGACAAATTTCGGTAAATTGTATGGGTGTGAACACTTTTATTTTCAATAATGATTTGATATTATTGAATAAAATGTTAAATTTGTCATTTTCAGTGTCATGTGTGTGGCCATGACACATATATTTCAGTTTAATTTCTCAAAAAAATGACAACTTTCTGCAAACTGTATGGGTACGAACACCTTTAATTTCAGTAATGGTAAAAAATTATTGTATAAAACACTCAAAATTGCAATATTAGTAATTTGTTCGTAGTTGCGAAACTTATATTTCAGCCCACAATCTCTAAATGACTTTTTAAATGTAAGTGTGCTAACACCTTTAATATACCTAACAGACCAAATCTTTGATTTAAAATGCTAAAGTTGTCAACATAAGTATTATGTGGATGTCTGAAAGACAAAAATTTCAGACAAAATTCTATAAAAAGAGATATTTTTTCAAATTGAATGCGTAAACACTTGAAATTTCCTTAATGGTCTAATTTTATTTTTTGAAGTGTTAAATTGTCCTAGTTTGTATAACATGTGTGGTTGCACCTCATTTAATTCAGTCCAAATTACAAAAAGTAACATATTTCTGCAAATTGTATGGGTGAACACACTTTTAATTTCGATCTGGTCTGATATTATTGTTTAAAATGTTACATTTGTCCATTTTAGTGTCATGAGAGTGGAGTCTAATTTCTCTTATTTCTCTAAAAATGACATATTTCTGCACTCTTCAAAGAAGAGTTAGTGGAAAACTAAAAGTCTATGTTATCATCTTTTGGTGTCTTTACCAAAGACGATGACTGTGATCTACCGTCTATGTACTGGCCATGGAGTCCAAAAATCCCCAAGAATAAATACAAACAATGCTACACAGATGAATCTGCAAAATTTTCCACAAAACCTCTTTCAAAACCTTTAACTTCTATACTAACAGTTGTCAAAAAGGTCCCCAATCCTACAATCATACGTGTTACTCCCGTAGTGGATCCTGAACATTCTAAAGATCTTCTTAAAAACCTCAATTCAAGATTATTATCAAAATACAATAACATTAAAACCTATAATTTTTAAACTCTTTATATTTCTATTCCCCATTACTCAGTTAAAATCCCGACTCAAAATCATTATACATCGATGTAACTCCAAAAACGACGGTTCACCTAGATACAAATTTGTAGTTCTAGCAATCAATTACATAGACGGTAGATCACAATCATTGTCGTTGGTAGAGAGACCAAAAGAGAATTACACAGATTTATGATTTCCAACTATCTCTTTAGAAGGTGTGGAGCAGTATAGGTCTTATTACTGCTAGTATTTTCTACGTCTACACCTGATAATAAACATTGGCTGTAATACCTTTTGCAGACAAAAAACAATGCTGTTTTGGGGCACTGTCTACTACTATAACAAATTTGCCATGTTGAGGTAGACAATGTTCTTGCTACATGGGGGTCTTTGAAAACTGATGAAGCATTGACACTCATTGACCTACTTCAAAACTTTCATACGTCTCAATATTAAAGATATCATACACCTTTTATATACCTAACAGTCTAAAACTATTTAATACAATGATAAAATTGTGTCAGGAAAAGTATTATACAGATGTCTGCAGACCAAATTCTTAAAAATGAGTCATTTTTTGCAAATTGAATGATTGCGAACATTTGGAATTTCCTTAATGGTCTAATAATTATTGTTTAAAATGTTAAATTTGTATATATAAGTGTTATTTTTAAGTGACAGTGACACAACATCATTTCAGTCCCAATTTAAAAAAAATGACATATTTTAAGAAATGGTACAAGTGCAAACATTTTTTATATATAAATGGCAGGAAACGATTGTACTTAATATACTTAAATAATATTAATACGTAATGAACTGTGACACATTTATTTTAATCCAAATATTTAATAACCATTTTTTAGTCTTTCACTTGCTGTCATAGAAATATGATAGGGACGGTGCATTTGGAAAAAAAACAGTACGTATTATTCTTTCCCCATGTTTCATTCCCTATAATCATTCACCACTGCCTCTTTCCCCATGCTCCATTTTCCCATACACCATAAGTGATTTTACTTATAAGTAGAAGCCTACTGAGATTTTCAGAAGTGATTAGAATCGGTTAAGTGGAATACGATACAGTAACAAGGGCAAATAATTACTTTATCAAATAATACACGTAGGTTTCGTGACGCTGTGGTAAAGAGCGTGACATTGTGACATTTTATAGAACGTCTCTATTTTGAGGGAAAGCGCCGACGTTATAAATAACCGATTGCGTAACAATTTGTAAGCACTTGCTTTAAGCTGAAAATACCGTCGAAAATAAATATTCAGTGTGTTTAAGAAAAAATAGAAAGAAAGGTTATTTAATTTCAGACGCTTTCTGAACAATTAAAAATATGTGACTGTAGTGGTTCACTTCTAAAATTTGGTATATTTTGAACAAGAACGTCTACAGGGGTTTGGAAGCTACCTATCTATTTGTTGTAATTTGCTAAAGATGGTCGTTACAATCAAAAACTACCATGAAAATATTTTCAAAAATGAAATTCCTGCAAATATGGTCACTCGACTCCATCCTGTTTAATGTGCAATGTTAAGACTTTAAGACTTCCGATTACTTATTTATTCTCCAGTTTAGTATTTGTTTATTTTATTTATGCTATTAATCTATAGCGTTTTGTCTATTATGACCTGTTCTATTCAAGAATGGATATCGAATAATGGCATCTTGCTTTTATTTTCCTTCAAATGTCTGTTGATCAGTCTCTCCGTTTTGCATTTTCTTATTATTAAAGTTGTCGAATACTTGAATAAAGTTAGGTTAACAACAATATAGTCTATAGAAGAAAGAATACAGTGGTAATAGTTTTTAGTTTTTCCATTTTTATCGAAAGAAAAATGATGCAATAAATACCAGCTTAACATTTATTTTATAATCATTTGTGTACGACCGCAAATATTTGCGTCGTATATTGGTATGGCGTCGTCGTCGATGGACAGTTGCAATAACTTGAGAATTATCTGGTATTGATTTTAGGGGGTCATAACCCAAATGTTTTAGAATTAGTGGCCATGGAGTGCATAAACAAGCATTTCACAGAATTCAACTATGTAACTCCAGTAAAATCAAAGCACTGTCTATGATATTCTTCCACGATGTTTTATACCACAATAGTCAGACCAGATTGATTGTGGGAGGAGAGACTTGAACGAAAATTAGGGGCCAATTAGGGGTCTGAAAAACATCATTTTCATGATCTCCAGACACCAATCTAAATATCATTTTTTTTGGCTGATTCCGGCCGAAAGTTTTTGTTATGATACCTATTGAAAATCTGTGCCTGCATTTTGCAATCAGATTTAAGATACCGTTTACGTTTTTCGGTTACAATGGGTCAGAGGGGACAAATCCGAAGAAAATAATTTTTTATCCAATTTTGAATATTTTGTTTAATTTTCGGTTTGATTTTGAAAATATTAATTGAAGTTCTGAACAATATATTGTCTAAACCAGTTGTTGTTTTGTTGTGTCCATAATGAATTGTAAGTCCGTATGCTTAAGTGAGCCAAATCCTAATATTGTGTCCACACTTGCCAAAAGAGTTCAAGGTGCTACCACTGGGGTTATATCATGCTGCGCGTGGCGAAACTTTCATTAAGAACTTGAATATCCATATTCAACGGTCAATATTCCGACAATGAAAATTTTATGCATACACGTATAAGTTGTCTTAAACAAATGCTTATGAGCATGTTTTGATATTAGAAAATATATGACCAACTTAAATGCACACAGCAGGGCTGGATTAATTTATGACTATTTCAACACGGCATACCGTACACATAGTGTTGAGGAGTAATCAAGGGAACCAAGGTTATAGCGGTAATTAAAAGAATGTAATCCAGGGACAAACACCAGACATGGAAAACAGAAATACACAACAAAGAACATTAAAGTAACTAAAATCATACATACATAGTAACAAAAGCAAATGAGCAAGTCGGACTCAACTAAAAACTGGAAGCAAGGACCAGGTGCACCGGTAGGGTAATGTAAATCAGCCTAAAAAAAATTCAGATAATGGTACATTTTGTACCATAATATGCAAATATGCAACTTTTTTTTTAATCTTTCGGAAAATGTCCAAAAGTCAAACATAAATGTTTCGAAAACTAAGTGATAAAGATATATTTTTCTTTGCATATTTCGGTAGAGAATATTTGCATTAACTTAACTACAAATTTTCCGGAAAAAACTCAATTGTAAATCTTTCCTGTGTGGTATATCCTTAATTTTCAATCCATATAATGTGTCATTGTTGTTATTTTTGTGATGTATGTTTCCGTCGTTCTTGATTTAACGAAAAGGTTACGGCCCTGACTATGTAGGCATAGTCATTATATTACATATCACATCTCAATACACACAATGCGTTGCATACGCCTCTGTACTAAACGGTGACTCATTGCTATAGAAGAAAACAAATGAAAAGTCATTTATTTTTTTGTAATATTAATACATCATTGTTTAGACGTTGAGTCATTTGGCTTTTGGTACTCATTTTGCTGAAATTTACATCGTTTTAAACCGGTCCTAAATTTTTTATCAAACAAGTAGTAAATAATTGGATTGACGACATTATTTAACAAATACAACCTATAAAAACACAAACAGACCAAATATTCTTCTTCAGAAAGGTCGTCCCAAAACCCATCAACGACGGCTTCAACAATCATCAGTATAAGTCGAGGTAGAAACGATAAAATATATACGGCTGTGACCAAGAAAAACATAAGAGATATCTTATGTTTACGGAAAATGCGCCTGAAAAGTCGACTTTGACCATTCCTTTGCCTGTACCTGATTTTTCCTTTCGCAGTTGATTCAACAGACTGGCTTACATTTGATTCGCCGCAATCGGAATCTGCCTGACTGCTTGGTGCATCTGCAGATCTTATCGAATTTAAACAGCTCGTCCTCTCTTTGTCCTTTCTATCCACCCGTTTACTTCCCGTGTCACATTCTATTTTAGTCCGGTTTGTTCGACTGACTGAAGTGTATTTCTTTCTGAAAGATTGTTGCTTGAAAATTGTCTTCAAGATAGCTCCATATAGCACACAAATAGTTGTTATACCGAGGACACACATTATCAGTAGAAAAACTGAGTATCCGAATAAAATAGATTTATTTGCATTGGGTACCGCATCGCATGTATAACCTGTTATCAGGGTATGGTTATAAATGATTTTGTAGTCTGATTCACCGTATAAGTATAAACAGGGCAAAGCAGAAACAATAGAATAACAAATAACTGAAACAATTACCAGTCGTCGTGTTCGAATACTTAACGTTCCAATGAAGGGTCGGCATACTTTAAGGAATCTCTGTACAGCTATGACAAGAAGCATTAGACTGGAGCATGTAGAGCAGAGCATAACGGTGGTCCATAGTATCTTGCAGACTGAATTGTTCCGAAAGTTCACAGGGTTAAAATTTAATACTAATCCAAACGTTACTCCTATTATGCAGGCAGCCAGGTCAGTTACAGCCAAACATGGTATAAAATATCGGTCATCAGAAATCATTTTGATTTTAACGGCATAGACATACAATACTATGACATTCCCAAAAATAGAAACGACTAAGAATATTAGCAAGATGACTGTATTTGGGACAAAAAATTCCAATCTACTTTGTGAAAGCTTCTCCAAAAGAAAGTAGTTTTCTATTGTATAGTTCATGTTAACATTATATCCTGTAAAAAAAAGATATATAACTTTATTTCAAAGGGGAGTTTTACAACATCTCATAAAAGGTACTATTACAACATATGGTATAATTTTATACAACTAATGTACTAATTCAAATACTGTGAAAGTACTTTAATTCGTGGATACCAATTTTCGTGGATAAGGGATGAAACATAAGTTCGTGGATTGTTGAACTCGTGGTTTTGAGGTTTTAAGCATACACATCAATGGAAGTTACCAGAGATCGAAAACAGACATGCACAACAAAACAAAACCATAAAATTACCAAAATAACACGTACAAAGCAACAACAGTAAATGAGCTACTTGGACACCAATAAAAACTGGGAGCATGCACCAGGTGCAACAAAAGGGTAAGAGTCTGTTTTCCATCTCTGGTCTAGTCCCTAGATTAAATTCTTTTGACTTCCGCTAGAATCTTGGCTCCCTTTATAACTCTTTGTATATGCATATTGTAATAATGTTTTATGAATGCAATGATTTGTGTTTCAACCTGTTCAGTTGAAATGTGTATAGATCATTACTATGCGTTTTAAACATACCATGTCAAAGCATATTAAGCATAACTTCCAACTTCCGGTTATTATTTCGACAATGACATTTGTTATTAGGACGGACTTTTTGACCCTTTGAATATATCCTAGATTTTATCAATTTGGTACTGTTGTTATTACCTTTCATATATCTTTGTTTTCAAATCAATTTTTGTTTATATTAAGACAAACCATATATGTTCTAATCTAAATGATGTAGGAAACCAAAGAACATTGAAATAAATTGAATGTGTGTTAGAAAAGGCGCATGTGAATATGAATGAAAATATCATTAGCTGAATATCACATTGACTAAAGAAGTATAAAGGTTGATTGAATGTACAGTACCTGAACCAATCCGTGCAACAATAAATGCGATCGGTCATCGATCACCGATCAGTATCCAAACAGTCATCGATCCACCAATTCGATCCTCTAAACCGGTGATCGTATCACGTAACCACTCAGTGATAAATATATAACATGGATTCATTTTTTTTCTATTTGTCGATTTAACACATATGTTTTTAATGTAATAGATTTAAACAACAATTAATTACTTTCATTTTACATTTGTCTTAGTTTTAACAAAATGCAGTATGTAGATTTAACATCTTAGAGTTAAAGAAAATTTCATATGGTATTTGTTCCATTTGAAATTCTTAAATTTAAATGAACCGATAATTCATCATTTTGCATAACAAAACTGCGATCAGATCAATCACCGGTCATCAGGTATCAATCCGTCAGCAATCAATCAGTCAGTGGTCATCGAGCTGTCAGATTGTTGCAAGGTTTCGTTCAGGAACTGTAATGCTTATGACACGACAAATACAAACAATACACCCTTCTAATGATTTCGTTTAGCATTTTTAAAATGGAGTAAACTTACCTGTGCATATGACTTGTTTTGTTTATAGTAATGTTTGAATTCAATGGAAGAGGAAACCATGTGCTTAACATGGAAGTATTAAACTGTCAGATGTTTCCTGTAAGATAACACTGTATACGTAGTCAATAAAAAAGTTAATCTGGGTAATAGTCGTAATGACAGTAAGGTAAAAGCTGACACAGAGTAAATCCGAAGGCAACATCAGTCAGACAACAGTCAGAACCAGACTTACACTACCTATTTGTACACGTACTTTACTAATTAAGCAATCAGAGCTAAAGAAAAAGGCTTTTCAAAACATGTAAACTAGAAACAAATGTAAAGCTCACTAAAGTACACCTTACTCGTCCTTTAAAAAACTATTGTCAAAATATAAATTAAAAAAACAGCCGTGATTTGACAAAGTTATATATAGCTTCTATCAGAATAATTAATGGCTGTGGTCAGTAGTTCGGAAAATTTACTGATAGCAAATCTTTGGTTTCAAACAGTATGATAAAAATATATACATAGTCGTGAAGATGGATGTCAAAGAGTAATCAAGAGAACCAAGGTTTAGTGTATATTACATGATTCTGAAATCGATTCCCATATCCGATATCTATGTCTTTTCCGTCAGAATATTAAGTGGATGAAATAAGCACTACTGTAGTTAGAGAAGTAGTTGTACTTTATATGCAAACTATATATTTAAGATATAAAGAAATGTAAGCAAAGATTGAAATTTGAATCCTACGACAAAACAGTCATACATAGTGTATGTTTATAAAAGGTCTAGGGATTTTCATGGTCATTCCCATTAATGCACCATTAAATGTTTAGAATACTCATAGAGTTAATTGTTTTCAGTATGTTATACGCTCTGTGCCGGAGCCATGATTTGTTATTTCTACTTAGTAAATGATCTATTTATCTTTTTGTATATGAAATTTTCTATGACGAAAGACACAATCTTATATTTTTGAAAGGTTTCAGCACGTCACCATGCTGTACAGATCAAGTATATTTTCTTTCAAATTGCACATATATAGTAAGCTAAATGGTTCACATTTTTCAAACCTGTCCTGATTCTAACAAAGACTTGTACATAACCTATAAAAGTGGATTGGACGTTTCCTGTTTACTTCAAAGAATCGTTAATTTTCACCAAGCTAGATATACAATAATTACGCGATTAAATTCATTTAACCTCGAATTGCTAAGTAGATTGTTGGTTTGAAAAATGGAGCTTTAAATTTCTATTGGGATAGCTCATGATATACAGACATCTACATGGCCTTCGGATGTCTTATTGTGTATTTATCAAATATATATATATTTCCATTCAAACCTTTTCACCAATTAAAACAGCAGTTATGATAAAATCAATATAAAATACGGCATATCATTTTGATATATTATTGTAATTAAGTATGAAGCTATTTTAACTTAAACGGACAGTAAACTTTTGTATTAGTCAATAGGAGATGGGTACTGTTAAACCGAAATACGTATAACTTTCATTTATTGCTAGTGATAAGGTTTCGGTCCGATATAGACTTTTTGTTTTATTTAAGTACTAGTCCACAAAAAAATTCAGATGCTGCCAATGTTTAAGTGATACATGGTGAAGAGAAAAAACCACCAAACAAATGATGCTTTATTCGGTCTGCATATGCTATACTTTCTTATACCAACAATCTTTTCTGCATTTAGATCAGTGCTTTTATGAAAATCGCATACTTTTCTCCCACTGCAATCAACCAAATCAAGCCAAATCAAGAACAATAAATCTTGCAAAGTGTACATTTTATGTACAAGCTATATGAATTTTTTTATCTCAAAAGCGCAAAAACCTAATGAAAAGTAAGACTGGTTATGTGATCAGCAACTGTCTCTGAACAAAAAATAAGACTGAACTCGATGGGTTTTTAACATTCATGAATCACCTTCTGCCTGATTTTTAGAAAGACTGCTACTTAAAAGAAGTGAGGTTATACTTAGCAGAACATCACGTGCAACATCGTGTTATATTTATACAAAGCTGAGACATTAAGTAGCAAAGCGATTCATATAAATGTTGAATTACTATATATGTATATGACTTATCCCTGAGGACTTAAGAGGATAAAATTGAGATACTTCTTGATTTTTACCCAATATTTGGGTTACACATACAAGTAAATACTGATTAATTTTGGCAAAAATTAATGTTAGGGTTTGAAAATACGTTAGAAACAGTACTTGATTTGAGGGTAAGGATATTGCACGTCCCTCTTGTTACCTTGCACTTTGTCGCCATTGTTTTGTAACTCTTGCATGGACAAAACAAATTTTGATATTTTATCATAGTTTAAGGAGGTAGACCTAGGGTAAGGACACAAATCTTTCAAATCATTCAAACGTTTGTATTCAGCATTTTACATCAATCCTATGTAAGTATCAAATTAACTTGGATTCATTTTATTCTCCTTCAAACAAAAGCTTGAGAAGCTTTGGTGAAATTGAATATAATACAAACGTATCGCTGATTTCGTGATTTCATGAGTTATGTCCCTTACCCTAGGTCTACCTCTTCATTGCATGTTGTCTTTTTGCGTACGGAATTTTATTTAGAAAAATAATGTACCTAAAGTGGGATATCCGTTAATCATTTGGAAAATAATCTCGTAATTGGAATTTCAAATTATCTACACACATACTAAAAGGAGTCTGAATTCCAAACTTTATTTATACCCTATAATCTATTGATCCACAAGACTGAAAACAAAACTAAACAGCAGGCCAATAGATGAATAAAGTTTGTGCCGTTAAAACAACGAACCACGTGTAAAAATCTAAAAACACAATCATGACAAAAACGTAGAAAACATTAAAAACGAAAAACAAAGCAACGAAAACATAACAAAAAAAAACAAACTTACATATACAGAATGAATGAGGTAAACCATCAATGTAAATTGAGAAACACCTATCGTTTAGACGGACATAACAAAATGAATAAATATGTAATAATGGTCAGTAAGAAGGAGAGTTCCTATTTATTATTCTTAATGAGTAATCAAGGGAATCAAGGTTATGGAGTAATCAAAAGAATGTAATCCAGGGACAAAGCCCAGACATGAAAAACAGACATACACAACAAAGAACATAACGTAACTAAAATCATACATACAAAGTAACAAAAGCAAATGAGCAAATCGGAGTCCACTAAAACCTGGGAGCATGGACCAGGTGCACCGGTAGGGTAAGAGTCCTCTGTTTTTTTTTCTAGAAACACCCACCGAGTTGCTCGTAAAAAGTCAAGTCCTGGGTAGACAAACGAGGAAAGGAAAAGTAGGACCCGTTGAATAAAAGTAAATATTATGAGGCTAATATGAGATATTATATGTACTTCAGAGTACACGTTTCAAAAGGTTATCAGTAAGTGTTGTTATTTGAAACTAAACTTCGTGTTCACTTAAACATCCTTTTGATAGTGCTTGGGTAATAAGATAAAAAAATAACTTCACAATTACGTAGCCATTAAGCATTAAAATTGAGAAAATATTTCAAACGTTCTTTCCCTTTGACTTTACATGATATAAAATTGATGGAGAACAGTTGTTCTTTCAAACAAAACTTAAAAACGCTTTTGTAAATCTCTAAATATTTTGTTTCTTAAATTCTTGTGTCAATCGTTTCCTATTACTTTGTCTTATACACGTTACAAAATGGAAAATATATGTATTTTATAAATTTTAATTATCAGTAAGTTTGCATCACTAGTTCCTGTTTTTGTCCTATTCCTTTTTCGACAACTTTTGTCGAAAATAATGGGTTTTTGGGAGAACTAGGTAAGAAATTGCATGATTTTGTATATCAAATATAATATTTTTTTAATTGTACACTTTCTACCACACTCGCAATGTCAATGAAAATGTATTCAGTTGATCATCCAAATAGTTACTTTATCATAATATGATTTTTTTTTTTTTTTCATTCAGCGAAGTCGTTGAACTTCTTTCACTCTCGATGACAAGCACAATCTTAGCATACTTGTACATGTCATTTTTGGTGTGTCATTCGGATATAATTACATCATTCAATTATCACATTGTACCGATAATATAGGTAAAGACTTTACTTGCGGAAATGACAAGGGTTTGATATTGTATCTTAAACACCCATTGTGTTATATGTTGTATATGTTGTATCAGGCTTCTTTTCTACCTTTGAGTTTTCAGTGTCCTATGTTCACTTGTACTTAGCATAGCCTGTAAGGTACGTAACCCGCACTATGGACATAATCATATAGTATATAACTAGAATGAAAATGGTGAATATGTCAAACTTCAAACCCATGAGGTTGAACAATGTTAGGTCAAGCCCACCCATGTGTCTTCAATTAACTACAAGGAAACCCTCTCACGCAGGACAGGCTGCAATTGGCCCTAAAACAACATTGTACTTAGGTTGAGAGAAAAGTTCCCGCTACATACACTTGTACTCCGGCAATATACAAAAATGAAAGAGGCAAGAAATTCCTATGTTGGGAGAAGCGCAAAATATGCGGCGGGGTGAAATGTTGAGTAACTGGTTCATTTAATAAAATACACCAAGTTTTCATCAAAAATATTTTATTTTATATTGCGTTCTGAGGGTATGTCGATTTTATTTCAATTAACAAATAAATTATTATGATGTACTTAACAAATAATTAAAGTCAACAAAATAAACCCACAAACAATAAAATAATAATTAAGTAATGACTTGGTATAGGATTTTCGAAGTAAAATGGTGTTTTCAAATAGGTTTTCTGGTAATCCAAACATCATAGAATCTATCCAGCTCTGTGGTTGCATCAAATGATTCATTCTATCGATAGTGGTATTGAACTTAGTCCTATATGTACTTGATTGTGTTGACTATGTATGCCATATAAGGTCATAAGGTTTCAGATTCTCACATTGTTATGTCAGGACATTAACAAAATGAAAGAACTGACAGGCATAATGTTATAGGTCTAGTCAAAAAGTGCGATAAAAGGCAATATCAAGACAGCGACAATAGGGAAACAACCTCAATGGTTTTGACTTGACACAAGCATATCCGATTGAAACGGTTAAACCAGGTCGAATAGCTCGCTAATTGTAGCTATTTGTTTCTGGTATATACAAAAAGGTAGGACAAAATATTACACGGGAAAAGTATTAAAGCCAGTGGTCGAAACAGTACTGATGATATATCGTTTAATTTTTTTTTCAGAAACATAATATTTCTCAATTACTCTTCCAAAGAAAATTTATTTGTTTTCGGAACTAAAACTTAAATTCTACATATCATCCTTGCAGACAATCTTATAAGAATTAGACCTATAACTGGTTTTATTTGGTTATTGCATGGATGATGTTACAAAACAGAATGGATCGGATTCTGCATACAGTGACTGAATGAAACAATATGTAGATCTTATTTTAATCAGATATTCAGTTTAATTGTACTAAATGGGGTTTGTATCTTTTAAAGTAGAATTTTACGAGGATGTTTCTTGTATATACAGTAGCAATATGCTGCCTAAAAGCAAGTACAATATTCAATAACAAACAATATCAGTAAACAATACATGCTATAAACTAAAATATAATTTGCAAACCATACCGGTTCAAAAAAGTAATCAAGGGAACCAAGGTTATAGCGGTAATCAAAAGAATGTAATCCAGGGACAAACACCAGACATGGAAAACAGACATACGCAACAAAGAACATAAAGTAACTAAAATCATACATACAAAGTAACAAGTAAATGAGCAACTCGGACTCCACTAAAACCTGGGAGCATGGACCAGGTGCACCGGTAGGGTAAGCGTCCTCTGCTTTTCTAGAAACTCCCGCCGAGTTGCTCATAAAAAGTCAAGTCCGAGGTAGACAAACGAGGAAAAGAAAACTATGACCTGTTGAATAAATCAGTTTTATGATATATAAAAATATATCAATAAAATATGATATAATATCTAGTTTTGTTCATAATATTTTATATTTAAATTGACTAATCGCCATCCTACCTTAAATATGTTTTAAATCTCACCTTATGTGTAGATGAAACCCCAGCGTATGATACATGTATTGAAAATAAATAAAGAACATCGAGGTCTATCGTTAGATGTACATGTATTACATGGTTTCGACACATCTGAAGTAACCGATAAGTGTTTTATCAGGAAATGCTAGATGAACCCCTCTTGAATCTGTCCGTTAAGGAGCAAATACGTTGATATGTTAAATCATAAGTGACACGCTTAGTTTCACACATGTAGTTACACTCAGAGTCTAGTACATGTGTACCCGCAAGTGTCAAATGAGAAGATGTGTGTTGATATAAGGTGAAACATGCTGAAAAAAACAGAATACCCATTTAGACAGTCGAATATGCTCAACTTAGATAATTGTCCAAAGTATTCAGTTTCAAAACACATTAAAATACAAAAATATTAATCAAATATATTGCAAATTTCTATATGCTGTACACGTGTTTCAAGGAGTTACCCTCCTCTCATCGGCTACATTAGAATTAAATATATAGGAAGAACTAATCTAATTGAATACATTGAATACAAGAAGTACTCAAAACCAAAACTATTGAAATATAGAAAACCATCACTGACGTCAAATACAATGAATGAAGACTCAGTGTTTAAGGTGTTGGGTTTTGAAAGTTGTAATACTGCAAATTTTAATAGGGTATGTAAGTCTCGTTCTTGTTTCATTTTCTTTACTGGAATTTCCGGCGTAGAACTTGTTGATAACCGGAGACCGCTCTGCATTTTATGTATACTTCCGGGTACTCGAAACGCTGTATAACAATGCATAATCTTCAATTTTATGTTTTTCTTAATACCTTTATCATGTAGAAATATATATTTGTCTTTTTAATCGGTATTTTTACACAAAAAGATGTTTTGCCTTTAACACTGAACTTAATGCTCTCTAAATGACAAATCTTCATGCTTTTGAATGGTAGACTTGGACCAATTCTCGTGAAATCATGGGGTCACATGAAGAGACTTACATACCCTATACATATGATGACTAAAAACATAACATATCTGACAAATGAGTTGATCAATAACCTATAAAAGTGGATTGGACGTTTTCTGTTTATTTCAAAGAATCGTTAATTTTCACCAAGCTAGATATACAATAATTACGCGATTAAATTCATTTAACCTCGAATTGCTAAGTAGATTGTTGGTTTGAAAAATGGAGCTTTAAATTTCTATTGGGATAGCTCATGATATACAGACATCTACATGGCCTTCGGATGTCTTATTGTGTATTTATCAAATATATATATATTTCCATTCAAACCTTTTCACCAATTAAAACAGCAGTTATGATAAAATCAATATAAAATACGGCATATCATTTTGATATATTATTGTAATTAAGTATGAAGCTATTATAACTTAAAAGGACAATAAACTTTTGTATTAGTCAATAGGAGATGGGTACTGTTAAACCGAAATACGTATAACTCATTTATTGTTAGTGATAAGGTTTCGGTCCGATATAGACTTCCTCGTTTTATTTAAATACTAGTCCACAAAAAAATTCAGACGCTGCCAATGTTTAAGTGATACATGGTGAAGAAAAAAAAACACCAAACAAATGATGCTTTATTCGGTCTGCATATGCTATACTTTCTTATACCAACAATCTTTTCTGCATTTAGATCAGTGCTTTTATGAAAATCGCACACTTTTCTCCCACTGAAATCAACCAAATCAAGCCAAATCAAGAACAATAAATCTTGCAAAGTGTACATTTTATGTACAAGCTATATGAATTTTTTTATCTCAAAAGCGCAAAAACCTAATGAAAAGTAAGACTGGTTATGTGATCAGCAACTGTCTCTGGACAAAAAATAAGACTGAACTCGATGGGTTTTTAACATTCATGAATCACCTTCTGCCTGATTTTTAGAAAGACTGCTACTTAAAAGAAGTGAGGTTATACTTAGCAGAACATCACGTGCAACATCGTGTTATATTTATACAAAGCTGAGACATTAAGTAGCAAAGCGTTTCATATAAATGTTGAATTACTATATATGTATATGACATATCCCTGAGGACTTAAGAGGATAAAATTGAGATACTTCTTGATTTTTACCCAATATTTGGGTTACACATACAAATAAATACTGATTAATTTTGGCAAAAATTAATGTTAGGGTTTGAAAATACGTTAGAAACAGTACTTGATTTGAGGGTAAGGATATTGCACGTCCCTCTTGTTATCTTGCACTTTGTCGCCATTTTTTTGTAACTCTTGCATGGACAAAACAAATTTTGATATTTTATCATAGTTTAAGGAGGTAGACCTAGGGTAAGGACACAAATCTTTCAAATCATTCAAACGTTTGTATTCAGCATTTTACATCAATCCTATGTAAGTATCAAATTAACTTGGATTCATTTTATTCTCCTTCAAACAAAAGCTTGAGAAGCTTTGGTGGAATTGAATATAATACAAACGTATCACTGATTTCGTGATTTCATGAGTTATGTCCCTTACCCTAGATCTACCTCTTCATTGCATGTTGTCTTTTTGCGTACGGAATTTTATTTAGAAAAATAATGTACCTAAAGTGGGATATCCGTTAATCATTTGGAAAATAATCTCGTAATTGGAATTTCAAATTATCTACACACATACTAAAAGGAGTCTGAATTCCAAACTTTATTTATACCCTATAATCTATTGATCCACAAGACTGAAAACAAAACAAAACAGCAGGCCAATAGATGAATAAAGTTTGTGCCGTTAAAACAACGAACCACGTGTAAAAATCTAAAAACACAATCAATCATGACAAAAACCAGGTGCACCGGTAGGGTAAGAGTCCTCTGTTTTTTTTTCTAGAAACACCCACCGAGTTGCTCGTAAAAAGTCAAGTCCGGGGTAGACAGACGAGGAAAGGAAAAGTAGGACCCGTTGAATAAAAGTAGATATTTTGAGGCTAATATGAGATATTATATGTACTTCAGAGTACACGTTTCAAAAGGTTATCAGTAAGTGTTGTTATTTGAAACTAAACTTCGTGTTCACTTAAACATCCTTTTGATAGTGCTTGGGTAATAAGATAAAAAACATAACTTCACAGTAACGTAGCCATTAAGCATTAAAATTGAGAAAATATTTCAAACGTTCTTTCCCTTTGACTTTACATGATATAAAATTGATGGCGAACAGTTGTTCTTTCAAACAAAACTTAAAAACGCTTTTGTAAATCTCTAAATATTTTGTTTCTTAAATTCTTGTGTCAATCGTTTCCTATTACTTTGTCTTATACACGTTACAAAATGGAAAATATATGTATTTTATAAATTTAAATTATCAGTAAGTTTGCATCACTAGTTCCTGTTTTTGTCCTATTCCTTTTTCGACAACTTTTGTCGAAAACAATGGGTTTTTGAGAGAACTAGGTAAGAAATTGCATGATTTTGTATATCAAGTATAACATTTTTTTAATTGTACACTTTCTACCACACTCGCAATGTCAATGAAAATGTATTCAGTTGACCATCCAAATAGTTACTTTATCATAATATGATTTTATTTTTTTTTCATTCAGCGAAGTCGTTGATCTTCTTTCACTTTCGATGACAAGCACAATCTTAGCATACTTGTACATGTCATTTTTGATGTGTCATTCGGATATAATTACATCATTCAATTATCACATTGTACCGATAATATAGGTAAAGACTTTACTTGCGGAAATGACAAGGGTTTGATATTGTATCTTAAACACCCATTGTGTTATATGTTGTACATGTTGTATCAGGCTTCTTTTCTGCCTTTGAGTTTTCAGTGTCCTATGTTCACTTGTACTTATCATAGCCTGTAAGGTACGTAACCCGCACTATGGACATAATCATATAATGAATGAAAATGGTGAATATGTCAAACTTCAAACCCATGAGGTTGAACAATGTCAGGTCAAGCCCACCCATGTGTCTTCAATTAACGACAAGGAAACCCTCTCACGCAGGACAGGCTGCAATTGGCCCTAAAACAACATTGTACTTAGGTTGAGAGAAAAGTTCCCGCTACATACACTTGTACTCCGGCAATATACAAAAATGAAAGAGGCAAGAAATTCCTATGTTGGGAGAAGCGCAAAATATGCGGCGGGGTGAAATGTTGAGTAACTGGTTCATTTAATAAAATACACCAAGTTTTCATCAAAAATATTTTATTTTATATTGCGTTCTGAAGGTATGTCGATTTTATTTTAATTAACAAATAAATTATTATGATGTACTTAACAAATAATTAAAGTCAACAAAATAAACCCACAAACAATAAAATAATAATTAAGTAATGACTTGGTATAGGATTTTCGAAGTAAAATGGTGTTTTCAAATAGGTTTTCTGGTAATCCAAACATCATAGAATCTATCCAGCTCTGTGGTTGCATCAAATGATTCATTCTATCGATAGTGGTATTGAACTTAGTCCTATATGTACTTGATTGTGTTGACTATGTATGCCATATAAGGTCATAAGTGTTCAGATTCTCACATTGTTATGTCAGGACATTAACGAGATTAAAGAACTGACAGGCATAATGTTATAGGTCTAGTCAAAAAGTGCGATAAAAGGCAATATCAAGACAGCGACAATAGGGAAGCAACCTCAATGGTTTTGACTTGACACAAGCATATCCGATTGAAACGGTTAAACCAGGTCGAATAGCTCGCTAATTGTAGCTATTTGTTTCTGGTATATACAAAAAAGGCAGGACAAAATATTACACGGGAAAAGTATCGAAGCCAGTAGTCGAAACAGTACTGATGATATATCGTTTAATATTTTTTTTCAGAATCATAATATTTCTCAATTACTCTTCCAAAGAAAATTCCGTGCAGACAATCTTATAAGAATTAGACCTATAACTGGTTTTATTTGGTTATTGCATGGATGATGTTACAAAACAGAATGGATCGGATTCTGCATACAGTGACTGAATGAAACAATATGTAGATCTTATTTTAATCAGATATTCAGTTTAATTGTACTAAATGGGGTTTGTATCTTTTAAAGTAGAATTTTACGAGGATGTTTCTTGTATATACAGTAGCAATATGCTGCCTAAAAGCAAGTACAATATTCAATAACAAACAATATCAGTAAAAAATACATGCTATAAACTAAAATATAATTTGCAAACCATACCGGTTCAAAAACGTAATCAAGGGAACCAAGGTTATAGCGGTAATCAAAAGAATGTAATCCAGGGACAAACACCAGACATGGAAAACAGACATACGCAACAAAGAACATAAAGTAACTAAAATCATACATACAAAGTAACAAGTAAATGAGCAACTCGGACTCCACTAAAACCTGGGAGCATGGACCAGGTGCACCGGTAGGGTAAGCGTCCTCTGCTTTTCTAGAAACTCCCGCCGAGTTGCTCATAAAAAGTCAAGTCCGAGGTAGACAAACGAGGAAAAGAAAACTATGACCTGTTGAATAAATCAGTTTTATGATATATAAAAATATATCAATAAAATATGATATAATATCTAGTTTTGTTCATAATATTTTATATTTAAATTGACTAATCGCCATCCTACCTTAAATATGTATTAAATCTCACCTTATGTGTAGATGAAACCCCAGCGTATGATACATGTATTGAAAATAAATAAAGAACATCGGGGTCTAACGTTAGATGTACATGTATTACATGGTTTCGACACATCTGAAGTAACCGATAAGTGTTTTATCAGGAAATGCTAGATGAACCCCTCTTGAATCTGTCCGTTAAGGAGCAAATACGTTGATATATTAAATCATAAGTGACACGCTTAGTTTCACACATGTAGTTATACTCAGAGTCTAGTACATGTGTACCCGCAAGTGTCAAATGAGAAGATATGTGTTGATATAAAGTGAAACATGCTGAAAAAAACAGAATACCCATTTAGACAGTCGAATATGCTCAACTTAGATAATTGTCCAAAGTATTCAGTTTCAAAACACATTAAAATACAAAAATATTAATCAAATATATTGCAAATTTCTATATGCTGTACACGTGTTTCAAGGAGTTACCCTCCTCTCATCGGCTACATTAGAATTAAATATATAGGAAGAACTAATCTAATTGAATACATTGAATACAAGAAGTACTCAAAACCAAAACTATTGAAATATAGAAAACCATCACTGACGTCAAATACAATGAATGAAGACTCAGTGTTTAAGGTGTTGGGTTTTGAAAGTTGTAATACTGCAAATTTTAATAGGGTATGTAAGTCTCGTTCTTGTTTCATTTTCTTTACCGGAATTTCCGGCGTAGAACGTGTTGATAACCGAAGACCGCTCTGCATTTTATGTATACTTCCGGGTACTCGAAACGCTGTATAACAATGCATAATCTTCAATTTTATGTTTTTCTTAATACCTTTATCATGTAGAAATAGATATTTGTCTTTTTAATCGGTATTTTTACACAAAAAGATGTTTTGCCTTTAACACTGAACTTAATGCTCTCTAAATGACAAATCTTCATGCTTTTGAATGGTAGACTTGGACCAATTCTCGTGAAATCATGGGGTCACATGAAGAGACTTACATACCCTATACATATGATGACTAAAAACATAACATATCTGACAAATGAGTTGATCAATAACCTATAAAAGTGGATTGGACGTTTTCTGTTTATTTCAAAGAATCGTTAATTTTCACCAAGCTAGATATACAATAATTATGCGATTAAATTCATTTAACCTCGAATTACTAAGTAGATTGTTGGTTTGAAAAATGGAGCTTTAAATTTCTATTGGGATAGCTCATGATATACAGACATCTACATGGCCTTCGGATGTCTTATTGTGTATTTATCAAATATATATATATTTCCATTCAAACCTTTTCACCAATTAAAACAGCAGTTATGATAAAATCAATATAAAATACGGCATATCATTTTGATATATTATTGTAATTAAGTATGAAGCTATTATAACTTAAAAGGACAATAAACTTTTGTATTAGTCAATAGGAGATGGGTACTGTTAAACCGAAATACGTATAACTCATTTATTGTTAGTGATAAGGTTTCGGTCCGATATAGACTTCCTCGTTTTATTTAAATACTAGTCCACAAAAAAATTCAGACGCTGCCAATGTTTAAGTGATACATGGTGAAGAAAAAAAAACACCAAACAAATGATGCTTTATTCGGTCTGCATATGCTATACTTTCTTATACCAACAATCTTTTCTGCATTTAGATCAGTGCTTTTATGAAAATCGCACACTTTTCTCCCACTGAAATCAACCAAATCAAGCCAAATCAAGAACAATAAATCTTGCAAAGTGTACATTTTATGTACAAGCTCTATGATTTTTTTTATCTCAAAAGCGCAAAAACCTAATGAAAAGTAAGACTGGTTATGTGATCAGCAACTGTCTCTGAACAAAAAATAAGACTGAACTCGATGGGTTTTTAACATTCATGAATCACCTTCTGCCTGATTTTTAGAAAGACTGCTACTTAAAAGAAGTGAGGTTATACTTAGCAGAACATCACGTGCAACATCGTGTTATATTTATACAAAGCTGAGACATTAAGTAGCAAAGCGATTCATATAAATGTTGAATTACTATATATGTATATGACATATCCCTGAGGACTTAAGAGGATACAATTGAGATAATTCTTGATTTTTACCCAATATTTGGGTTACACATACAAATAAATACTGATTAATTTTGGCAAAAATTAATGTTAGGGTTTGAAAATACGTTAGAAACAGTACTTGATTTGAGGGTAAGGATATTGCACGTCCCTCTTGTTATCTTGCACTTTGTCGCCATTTTTTTTGTAACTCTTGCATGGACAAAACAAATTTTGATATTTTATCATAGTTTAAGGAGGTAGACCTAGGGTAAGGACACAAATCTTTCAAATCATTCAAACGTTTGTATTCAGCATTTTACATCAATCCTATGTAAGTATCAAATTAACTTGGATTCATTTTATTCTCCTTCAAACAAAAGCTTGAGAAGCTTTGGTGGAATTGAATATAATACAAACGTATCACTGATTTCGTGATTTCATGAGTTAGGTCCCTTACCCTAGGTCTACCTCTTCATTGCATGTTGTCTTTTTGCGTACGGAATTTTATTTAGAAAAATAATGTACCTAAAGTGGGATATCCGTTAATCATTTGGAAAATAATCTCGTAATTGGAATTTCAAATTATCTACACACATACTAAAAAGAGTCTGAATTCCAAACTTTATTTATACCCTATAATCTATTGATCCACAAGACTGAAAACAAAACAAAACAGCAGGCCAATAGATGAATAAAGTTTGTGCCGTTAAAACAACGAACCACGTGTAAAAATCTAAAAACACAATCAATCATGACAAAAACCAGGTGCACCGGTAGGGTAAGAGTCCTCTGTTTTTTTTTCTAGAAACACCCACCGAGTTGCTCGTAAAAAGTCAAGTCCGGGGTAGACAGACGAGGAAAGGAAAAGTAGGACCCGTTGAATAAAAGTAGATATTTTGAGGCTAATATGAGATATTATATGTACTTCAGAGTACACGTTTCAAAAGGTTATCAGTAAGTGTTGTTATTTGAAACTAAACTTCGTGTTCACTTAAACATCCTTTTGATAGTGCTTGGGTAATAAGATAAAAAAAATAACTTCACAGTAACGTAGCCATTAAGCATTAAAATTGAGAAAATATTTCAAACGTTCTTTCCCTTTGACTTTACATGATATAAAATTGATGGCGAACAGTTGTTCTTTCAAACAAAACTTAAAAACGCTTTTGTAAATCTCTAAATATTTTGTTTCTTAAATTCTTGTGTCAATCGTTTCCTATTACTTTGTCTTATACACGTTACAAAATGGAAAATATATGTATTTTATAAATTTAAATTATCAGTAAGTTTGCATCACTAGTTCCTGTTTTTGTCCTATTCCTTTTTCGACAACTTTTGTCGAAAACAATGGGTTTTTGAGAGAACTAGGTAAGAAATTGCATGATTTTGTATATCAAGTATAACATTTTTTTAATTGTACACTTTCTACCACACTCGCAATGTCAATGAAAATGTATTCAGTTGACCATCCAAATAGTTACTTTATCATAATATGATTTTATTTTTTTTTCATTCAGCGGAGTCGTTGAACTTCTTTCACTTTCAATGACAAGCACAATCTTAGCATACTTGTACATGTCATTTTTGATGTGTCATTCGGATATAATTACATCATTCAATTATCACATTGTACCGATAATATAGGTAAAGACTTTACTTGCGGAAATGACAAGGGTTTGATATTGTATCTTAAACACCCATTGTGTTATATGTTGTACATGTTGTATCAGGCTTCTTTTCTGCCTTTGAGTTTTCAGTGTCCTATGTTCACTTGTACTTATCATAGCCTGTAAGGTACGTAACCCGCACTATGGACATAATCATATAATGAATGAAAATGGTGAATATGTCAAACTTCAAACCCATGAGGTTGAACAATGTCAGGTCAAGCCCACCCATGTGTCTTCAATTAACGACAAGGAAACCCTCTCACGCAGGACAGGCTGCAATTGGCCCTAAAACAACATTGTACTTAGGTTGAGAGAAAAGTTCCCGCTACATACACTTGTACTCCGGCAATATACAAAAATGAAAGAGGCAAGAAATTCCTATGTTGGGAGAAGCGCAAAATATGCGGCGGGGTGAAATGTTGAGTAACTGGTTCATTTAATAAAATACACCAAGTTTTCATCAAAAATATTTTATTTTATATTGCGTTCTGAGGGTATGTCGATTTTATTTTAATTAACAAATAAATTATTATGATGTACTTAACAAATAATTAAAGTCAACAAAATAAACCACAAACAATAAAATAATAATTAAGTAATGACTTGGTATAGGATTTTCGAAGTAAAATGGTGTTTTCAAATAGGTTTTCTGGTAATCCAAACATCATAGAATCTATCCAGCTCTGTGGTTGCTTCAAATGATTCATTCTATCGATAGTGGTATTGAACTTAGTCCTATATGTACTTGATTGTGTTGACTATGTATGCCATATAAGGTCATAAATGTTCAGATTCTCACATTGTTATGTCAGGACATTAACGAGATTAAAGAACTGACAGGCATAATGTTATAGGTCTAGTCAAAAAGTGCGATAAAAGGCAATATCAAGACAGCGACAATAGGGAAACAACCTCAATAGTTTTGACTTGACACAAGCATATCCGATTGAAACGGTTAAACCAGGTCGAATAGCTCGCTAATTGTAGCTATTTGTTTCTGGTATATACAAAAAAGGCAGGACAAAATATTACACGGGAAAAGTATCGAAGCCAGTAGTCGAAACAGTACTGATGATATATCGTTTAATATTTTTTTCAGAATCATAATATTTCTCAATTACTCTTCCAAAGAAAATTTATTTGTTTTCGGAACTAAAACTTAAATTCTACATATCATCCTTGCAGACAATCTTATAAGAATTAGACCTATAACTGGTTTTATTTGGTTATTGCATGGATGATGTTACAAAACAGAATGGATCGGATTCTGCATACAGTGACTGAATGAAACAATATGTAGATCTTATTTTAATCAGATATTCAGTGTAATTGTACTAAATGGGGTTTGTATCTTTTAAAGTAGAATTTTACGAGGATGTTTCTTGTATATACAGTAGCAATATGCTGCCTAAAAGCAAGTACAATATTCAATAACAAACAATATCAGTAAAAAATACATGCTATAAACTAAAATATAATTTGCAAACCATACCGGTTCAAAAGAGTAATCAAGGGAACCAAGGTTATAGCGGTATTCAAAAGAATGTAATCCAGGGACAAACACCAGACATGAAAAACAGACATACATAACAAAGAACATAAAGTAACTAAAATCATACATACAAAGTAACAAGTAAATGAGCAACTCGGACTCCACTAAAACCTGGGAGCATGGACCAGGTGCACCGGAAGGGTAAGCGTCCTCTGCTTTTCTAGAAACTCCCGCCGAGTTGCTCATAAAAAGTCAATTCCGGGGTAGACAAACGAGGAAAAGAAAACTATGACCTGTTGAATAAATCAGTTTTATGATATATAAAAATATATCAATAAAATATGATATAATATCTAGTTTTGTTCATAATATTTTATATTTAAATTGACTAATCGCCATCCTACCTTAAATATGTTTTAAATCTCACCTTATGTGTAGATGAAACCCTAGCGTATGATACATGTATTGAAAATAGCATCGAGGTCTATCGTTAGATGTACATGTATTATAGAAAACCATCACTGACGTCAAATACAATGAATGAAGACTCAGTGTTTAAGATGTTGGTTTTTGAAAGTTGTAATACTGCAAATTTTAATAGGGTATGTAAGTCTCGTTCTTGTTTCATTTTCTTTACCGGAATTTCCGGCGTAGAACTTGTTGATAACCGAAGACCGCTCTGCATTTTATGTATACTTCCGGGTACTCGAAACGCTGTATAACAATGCATAATCTTCAATTTTATGTTTTTCTTAATACCTTTATCATGTAGAAATAGATATTTGTCTTTTTAATCGGTATTTTTACACAAAAAGATGTTTTGCCTTTAACACTGAACTTAATGCTCTCTAAATGACAAATCTTCATGCTTTTGAATGGTAGACTTGGACCCATTCTCGTGAAATCATGGGGTCACATGAAGAGACTTACATACCCTATACATATGATGACTAAAAACATAACATATCTGACAAATGAGTTGATCAATACCCTGGGGGACCTTTGGTCCACTAACAGTGGCATCGAGCCAGAGGTTATTAGATATTTAACTGACATGAAGGGATTTAAAAATGTCCGATTTGCACATGCATGTATTATCAATTACATAAGAGGTGCATACAGAAACAATCAACAAAAACACCATCCAGAAATACATGTCGCAGTGCAATTCACCCCACAAACTAATCTAGAAAAATATGGCCACTGCTATAAGAAAATGAGCCGTCCAACTTTTAATATTTTATTAAATTCTGAAAAACAATAATCATCAATTGTAAATAAACACAATTCATAACACATAGATCTAAGTAGAAAATACTATGTTTTCTCCAGGAGCAAAACCTGAAATCTATGGTCAAAATATTCGGAACTTCGATTCAAAAGTATAAATGTACTTTACTAAACTTTCTATTATAAAATGTAAAATCTTTATCTAACGTGTGAAATTATCCGTAAATTTATCCAAAATGTTACTGATAAAACTTTATTCGAATTACTATAAAATATCATGAATTAGAATAATAATTTCTACATAG
Organism: Perna viridis; assembly: GCA_037379345.1. Lineage (NCBI taxonomy): Eukaryota > Metazoa > Mollusca > Bivalvia > Mytilida > Mytilidae > Perna > Perna viridis. The sequence goes on from CM074524.1 coordinate 13,133,129, forward strand.
CTAGTAATTTATCCTTAACTGAGAATAAATAAATGCTTTTGAAAATACTTTAAAAATATTAACGATACCTGAAAAGTAGCGGCATTAACTAAACTACATATTTGTGACACTGAATCTGGACTAAACATAATTTAGTAGTAATATTTCATTAATTAGTACATATACTGGTGAAGCATGCCGTGCACGTAATAATACAACAAGTTCAACGCGCGAAGCGTAAACGTAGTAAATAACTGTCAGTATAGTATAGTATAGTATAATCAGTTCCATATATCTGTCCATGAATGAAAAGTTCTCCAGTACTATAGTCTTGTCCAGATATATATGATTTACGAACATGAATGATTATATGAATAATATGCATGAATGAAATGGTTAAACAAACTCTATGAACATGACTCCACAAACCAGACACAAACAACACATAAGATAACTATATAGAACCGGTGACATACAGGATAATGTGCATGACTTCATAGAAATATATGTCAGGTAGGCATGTAGGTTTTTCCCGAAGTTGCATTTGACCTGCCGTCGATTTAATGTTTTCTTTTTTTTTTCTTTTTTTTCGATAACGACATTGTGAACAGCCTTCAATGTAATGTACAACGTCAGACCTAAACGTCGATGACCAATCTAACAACATGAAAATGAATTGCATCAAAAGGCCTTAAAATATATAAATATGTCTTACACAAGCAAACAGTATAAAACAGTTTTGCATAAAACAATATTATATTGCTATTAATATGTACTATCACATTATTTATGATTAGAAATGTGTAAAATAAATTTATTTAATATTATCCTTTTGAGAATATTAATGTTTTGTTAAATTTTGTCATAGTCACTGCAAAAAAGGATTTATTAGCAACAACTACCAAAGATTTGCCACTGATTACTGAGATTACATATATTTTATCTCTAAATTAAAATATGGCTATATTCGTGAAAAAATTAACGTTGCTACAAACCTTTCAAGAAGTAAGTTTTCATGACAATCAGTGCATAGTGTTTTATTTGGCATCAAGCGGTGACATGAATCTTTGTAAAAACCCATATTTGTATGGGTGTATTTGATAGTCAGAATATTACCTATAACTTAAAATTGTATCACAAAGTACCATGAGCATGCATGTACTCATCTTTAATACATGAAATGTATATGGATGAAAGAATTTGACAAAGGGGGTTGCTGATGCGTTTGCTGTCGTCAGTTGAAATTTATCCTTTACCACATAAAATATATCTGTATCTGTCTCTATGTTTTTGATGTTTAAAATTAGTACTTCTTTATTCATATGCCAAATTAAAACAAAATATATGATTGCATAAAATTTATTCTGTGCTTTGCCGCCCATATCACAGGACCTGTCGGGTTTCTTCATGGACACTCTTTCTACTTGATCACAGTAAACGCATGGAAATGACTACCTAACCTTAATTTTAGTTATTTTAGTTTACATTATCGTAAAATCGTTGTATTGGCCACCTACATGTATATTCAGCAATAACCTGTCTTTTTTAAAATAAATCTTATCCGAAAAAATACTTTTAATCTATAAATGTTTTCATTTCAATGAACACTGCCAAACACAAATACATTTTGAAAGAAAATTGCAATCAATTTACCGACAAAAATACCTGTGTACAAGTTATGAGGAGGTATTTAAAGTTGTTTGGCTTACACTTTGATATAGTTGGGACTCTTCTCTTTAGAAATGATGTCTGAAAACGGTGGCCAAAGACTGCATCTCAGCGATTAGGAAGAGGGACTGCAGTGTTATTTATCTTGAACTTTAACAGAGAGCACCAACCTTGATAGTCAAACTCATTGTGTGTTTCGCCCTGACGATTCTTGCTTTAATATATACGACCTAAATCTTGACATTGCTGCCACAAAACTTCTCTTCAGGTATTATCAATAGGAAACAATACCTTTAAACAGCTTACTAACCATTTACTTCAAATGATTCGTCCAAACCATTTTTTTTATAAAACCATAAAGAGGAACCGTAAACTCTTAAAGACATTCTCACCCGGTTCGTTGCCATTAGTATACATGAGGAATAACTGCCACACATGTAGCCAGTGGAGGTAAATTAGACCACATTATATTAAAAAATGGGACGCTGACACCCAAATATACTACAACGTTATATACGCATTGATTTATTATCAGTATGACAAATGTTCCATGTATACCTTACAAATCAGACCAGGTTTTGCCTGCTCCATATTGCGGATGTCTAGTTATATGAAATTGCTTTTGCATTACTGCTTAATCATTTTTCTGTTGTTTATTGTAGTACATTTTAAGTTGGTCCAGACATGCAGTTAGTAATATGGAGCAGGCCAGTAGTTTGTGTTAAGTTTGTCCAGACCTGTAGTTAGTAGGAGGCAATTAATCCATGTTAAGTTTGTCCAGACCTGTAGTTAGTAAGAGACCAGTAGTCCATGTAAAGTTTGTCCAGACCTGTAGTTAGTAGGAGGCAATTAATCCATGTTAAGTTTGTCCAGACCTGTAGTTAGAAGGAGGCCAGTAGTCAGTGTTAAGTTTGTCCAGACTTGTAGTTAGTAGGAGGCCATTAATCCATGTTAAGTTTGTCCATCTTTGTGGTAAGTAGGAGGCCAGTAGTCAGTGTTAAGTTTGTCCAGACCTGTAGTTAGTAGGAGGCCAGTAGTCGGTGTTAAGATTGTCCAGACTTGTAGTTGGTAGGAGGCCATTAATCCATGTTAAGTGTGTGAAGACTTGTAGTTAGTAGGAGGCCAGTAGTCAATGTTAAGTTTGTCCAGACCTGTAGTTAGTAGGAGGCCATTAATCCATGTTAAGTTTGTCCAGATCTGTAGTTAGTAGGAGGCCAGTAGTCAGTGTTCAGTTAGTCCAGACTTGTAGTTAGTAGGAGGCCAGTAGTCGGTGTTAAGTTTGTCCAGACCTGTAGTTAGTAGGAGGCCAGGATTTATTTGATACCTTACATAAATTTACCCCAAAGTGTCATGTTATTTTATGGTATATTTACATGTAGGTGTGAAGCATGTTATCGACAAACATAAACTTATTTCTTATATTCCACGGTGGACTTACATTTTGTAATATGGTGCATAGCTTGAGATCAGGATTTGCCGGCTCTTACCTATGTACTGTTTTTTCATTATCCTGATATTTTTCTTATGTGTACATATGCACATGTACCTGTATATGTAGCTGCATAAAAAGTTATATTTTCTATGTAGGTTTGCGTTTTCTGGTGGCTCATCAGACGCTGTATAAACAAAATGTATTGCATTGTGTTATACATGTACGTATACTTATTGAGGTCAGGATGTGCCTGCTCAATGAAGTTATTTAAACCTTTTCAAAATACATATTGTTTCCTTGGTGTATAGAAAATGACTAATTTGAACTAATAGTTATAGTTTACACATGTTGTAAGCCATTGGCTCATCACATTAAGCTGTTACTTTCTTACATATGTGTGCTTTTGACATGTGTACATATATACTTGCTGTATGTTGGTGCCAGTGTCGCTTTGTACAATATTACATAACGTTTTGGATCTGCAATGTATTACCCCTGATCTTGTATTTTGTGTGTTCATTTGCTACAACATAGTTTACACCAATATAAAAATTTTAAGTTAAACACTGATCAGGTCATCACACACACTCATTGAGTGACGCTTGCTGTAAACATACAATGTGTCCAATTTGTTTGGTCTTTTTTGGTACACCACCTTTGTTAGGTTGGCAATTTTACATGGAGTGAACAAAAAAAGTTGTGTAAGTAAGCTCCCTTTGTATATAAATATGTAATGTCTTGTGTTCCGTTTTTTTAAATAAATGGCATTTTGATTCAAACTATTCCCTTATAACAAAAATCAAAGCCGTTGTATGTGTGTTTCTTCTTTCTCTAGTTGATCACATAAAGGAAAGAATTTAGCATTTTACTCTACCGGTGCACCTGGTCCATGCTCCCAGTTTTCAGTGGAGCTCATTTACTTTTGTTACCTTGTATGTATGATTTTAGTTACTTTATGTTCTTTGTTGTGTATGTCTGTTTTCCATGTCTGGTCTTTGTCCCTGGATTACATTCTTTTGATTACCGTTATAACCATGGTTCCCTTGATTACTCTCTCTTGCAAATGTTTCAGCGAAAACTCAAACATACAATCCAACTGTAACCAAACGTATAGATGTTAATGACAGGTAATGCAAAAATGAATAGTAGTTGTGATACAATACTTGATATACATGTATACTGAGCGGACATAATAACATATACAAACAAAAATATATATTATTCACGTAAAAACCATCTGAATCGAGCTTCATGTAAAATTAATATTAACGTGTTTTCGTTGATAAAGTCCATAATATTACATGCATGTTTCTACTTAACTAAAGATATGGTTTATACAGAGTCTTAGTCTTGTTCTTCTTTGTAATGTCATGTCTGTCTTTGGTCTTTTGTCTCTTTTTCCTCGTTAGGTCCATTATGGTTGTCCGAGAACTAATTGAGTTCCGAATGAAGATTTACTCTCGGGTTTTTAGTATTGGGTGCGTTCAAGGTTAATGCATGAGTACTATTCTCATTTTAGGGTAGAGCAATTTTGTTTGAATACAAAGTCCTGGGTAATACAGATTAAGTTCTACCTCATGTTTCTATAATCCTCGATAAATATGTAATATGGCAATTGAAAAACCGCTATGCATACGGATATTAACCAAGTGTAAAGTTTGCAGAGCGAATTGAACAGGGGAGAGTCAAAATTTTCGATTTTTCAATGAATTGTATCAAAAATAAGATATTTAAACATGTTAATAATCGTAGGCATAGTACTTTTCTAAATCTACATTTTTAAGGTATTGGTTATATGGATCTGTTGGGAATATCACGCAGAACTTTTCTGTTTTATGTGAAGTTCGTCCATATGTCATTAAGTGTCATTTTACATGCTAACTTTCGATTCTAAATATAGAAACAATAAATAAGGAAATTTTTATCGCTTGTTTTCTTATATCATAACTTTTAATGAAGCACATTTTTCGTGTGGAAGAAATAAGGAGGTTTAAAGTGATCCGTCAATTCCATCATATTTTTATCCGGAATTTTCCCTTAAGTACTCCGCGTATGCTTTTGCGCAGTTTTAAATTTGCAATTGTTCATCAAATTGTACTGTAATGTTCATCGGAGAACGTTTCGCCACAGTTCAATTTTGGCGTTACGGATCTTTGCATAAAAATGGCGAAAATAAATTTGCCACGCAACTTCACAGTTTACAGTAATAGAAGATTTTTCATTGTAATTTAGGTTTTTTTTTGTGCCATGTGATTTGTTATTGTCTCATATTCCCCCATAATATCGCTTATAATTATTATTTATTCAAGGGTTAAAAAACGTGCATTACTTTAATTATCAAATGATTAAATATCTAATTATTTTTATATTTTATATGTTTAGTTAAACGAAATATAATTGATTATATACTTCTTATTTACTGAATATATTCCCACTGCCTACTGTCTGTCAAGTTTCATGACACAATGAAAAATCATTTAGCGTTGTAATCAACAGTACTATATTATTAATAATAATTCGTGATGACCTATAATAACATTTTAATTGAAGGAAAACATTAACACCAAGTATTATTTTACGCGTTTCTGCGAACTTCCTGTTGATCAGTAATAACGTCAATACTTACGACTAATTCTATACTTTAAGTTTTTTTTCTGAAAAGGATTGCCGCCTCCTTAAAATACAAACTTTCAGTGAATAGTTAGTTGAAGCAACACATTTTTAACTCTGAAATGAATGAACAACGAAGATTAGTTTGCACGACTAGTTCGGACCGAAACACTACAATTGTGATCTTTAGGATGCTATCAAGTAATTATCTCTCTTTTATCTGTTACAATGTTTTAGAACTAACAAATTGTATGTATAATAATTCATGTGTGTATAGTGTTCGCTATAATTTCGCTAAAGTTTTGGTTGACCATATTTCACACGTACACGATATGATATTTTTTACAGGCCATTGTAGCGATTTCTTAAAAGTATGAAATTTGTGTCGACAGAGATATATTTTGAATACACAGAACTGGTAGTAATATAATTAACGTGAATTGTTGACTAACATCATTTAAGAGAAATATAATGATGTTCACCGTCTTACTAATTTTGTAACATGTAGGGACAAGAAGTGCCAAGTGATAATTAGATATAATTTGATTCAATGAATTGGCAATTAATATTGAAAAGTTTAAATACAAATAAAAATTACTGTTTCGTCACATACAAATGTATAAATATCGCATTTCAAATTTATACACTTTTTTTATCTTTTTAAGTATATGTTTAGACAAATTGGTTTCAAGAGCAATTGAAAATAATACCATTGAATAGAAATTCAAAGAAATGTGAATTGTCTTCTTGTAGGAAATAAGAGCGATGTTATTTACAGCACAAATAAGATGTGGTAAATCTGCTTGTTTATACCTTCATGAGAAAAAAAAAGACAGGTCTTTAATTCTGGTTGTTGCTGCCGGAATTGGATAAGTTGGAAAGAATGCACGTGATTAAAAAGTTTTCTGTTTAAGTATATAATTAAATTAAGTTTGGTATAACTTGAATTAAATGAAAATGTCACAAAAAGGATTCGCAAAAACATAAGAAATTTTTATATAAAAACATGTTTTAAAGATATAGATTTATAGAATAATCATGATAATTATGGAAAACATATATTGTCTATTGAGACGTGATAATTTTTAATGGAAATTAAACTATATATATATATATATATATATATATATATATAGTTTAATTTCCATTAAAAATTATCACGTCTCAATAGACAATATATGTTTTCCATAATTATCATGATTATTCTATAATGTTTTTGGGATATTCTGTGGTATTCTTGGATATTTCTATGAACCCGTAACGAGCTATTCATTCAATACACTGCAGGGTATCATTAAACGAACGGCAAGTTTGTCTATCTGTAGGTCGTGCAGGTAATAACTAAAGGTTACCGTCTCAAGTGTCAATATTACGTAATTGGGTATTCTTTTGATCTCTACCTGTGCACCTGGACTCAAGAACTATGGATTCAACAGACCGTAGAATGCCCAGGCTTTAAATTGCAGATTGCAATTTTAAGTATCAAATTTGAAACACTGATAAATCCAAAATCAAATACTGGTACTAAGGTCCAGGTTAGAAAAAAAAACAATCTTCGTGTATTACATTTAGGATGTTCAATATATTTAGCGTAATATGTTCTGCAAATCAGTCCATGCCAAGATATGCCATTATTTGCACAAAATCGGCCAAATGTGATTATATTGAATTTGTAAAGCAGTACAATTGTTATAGTATGAGCGCTTACATACATGTACTTATACGAGTTTGTACTAATTCTTACATATAAAATTAAACAAAATACCAAGCAAAATTACAGAGGATATTGTGATTATAAACAAGCACACTGGATTGGACACATTAAAGTTCCATGAATTATTCCCCGATGAAGACTGCATGTGTATTTCCCCCATGAACGTCTAAGAATAGTGGAAATAATGTATAATTGACAGGGAAGACATTTCATCTTACGCTTTCAAAGACTTACATTCAATATAAAGCAAGTCTCATGTTAATCTTATAAATGTTAATACTGCATGCATTCACACACTTTCACTATATACAAAATATTTTTTTTAAATAAAAATGTAATATTTGTTTGAGAATATGCTCCGTAAAGTTAATGTCAGAATATAAACTGTAATTATAAGTCATCCAGATCTCTGGAACTCTCCGTAGCTCAGTTTTACCTGGCCGTTCGACAATAGATGCGATATTTGTTTTACATGGGATAATTTCTCACGTTCTCCATAACAAACAGCAATTATATAGTGTATTTGTCGACTTCCGCAAGGATTTCGACAAGGTCTTGAGACGACTCCTGTGGTATAAACTTTTAAAATGTGGCTTGAGTAATAAATTCTTAACAATGATCAAAGCCGTCTATGCGTCTGTACGCTTGCGAATCCGGACAGAAGGAGGACTTTCCGATGCTTTCGACAATTTTCCGGGTGTAAAACAAGGGGAACCACTCTCTCCTCTGTTATTCTTATTTTTTTCATAAATGACATTGCTAACGATATTCAAACAGCAGCAAATGATGCCATAGACTTAAATGGGTATTTGATATACTTAATTCTGTCCACTGACGACATCGCGAAATCGCCCGATACTTTACAAGCTCCGACAATGGAATATACTTGTGAATTCTGACAAAACAGAAGTTGTTGTTTTCCGAAATGGATGGCGACGGGTAGAAAATCGTTTTAATTTTGAAGGAAGGGAATTGAAAATAGTTGACTCCTATAATTACCTTGGAATGTTATTACATTACAATGGGAAGTTCGCTCACACACAGAAACGAGCATCTCAGCAAGGAGGACGAGCGTTATCGTCTCTAATGAACTCGCTTAAAAACTTATTTATCAATACAAATCGTAAGTGTGTCCTTTTCGACACTATGGTTAGCACAGATTTGAGTTACTCCTCAGAGATTTGGGGTTTTCGCAAAGCACGTGATGTGGAACTAGTACATAGTCGTTTTTGTCGATATGCATTCAAACTTAGTAGAAATGCTCCTATATCTGTTTTATATGGAGAACTAGGTCATTTACCCATGTTTATTGTACGAAGATTAAAGATAATTAAATATTGGTTACATTTGTTAAATGATAGACCTAATATAGTGTATAATGTTTACATTTTATTACTAAACGATGTAAATATTGGTAAAAGAAACTGGGCTTCAAATGTTCGTGATTTGCTGTTTGACCTAGGTTTGAATTATACATGGTTGAACCAAGAAAACATAAATGTATCATATGAGTACATCAAGTGTCGTATTGTAGACCAATATTATCAAACTTGGAGTGCTAATATTGCTGATAGCAAAAAAAAACTCTGTCTATATATGTCTTACAAATATTGTTTTGAATTTGAACCATATCTGAATTATGATTTTGATACATCTTTACTATGCAAGTTACGAAGTGATACTTTGAAGCTACAGTTAGAGGTTGGTCGTAATATGAACTCCCTTGAGAACGAATGCCACTTTATATTAGTTTGTCCAGCATTTAGACTTTTTGGATTTCGTTTTTTACCAAGATATCATTGCTCATGGCCAAATGCCTATAAGCTTAAAACTTTGATTACTGCCAAATCTGACAACTTGACAAGAAAATTATGTTTGTATCTAAAAATAGCTTGGAAACATAGAACTGCATTGTTACAGCTACTAGAGTTAGTATTGTATTCAGCTTTGTTTGTTCTCTGCCATTTCTTGTATATGTAATATATGTATTGTGCTATAGCAATCATGTTGCTTATGCAATAAATATTCATTCATTCATTCATTCATTCATAGTTGAATATTATAGTTTTCTTTTGTACTATACAACCATAGATCTGCAACTATAGACCTATGATACTACAGTGACATGTAATGTAATAGGTAAATACCAAATGAAAAATGATATCATTAAATACGACTTGCAGCCATAATATGTGCATGCAAAAATCTATAGAATGTATAAGAGTCATGTAATTTTGCCCATCTTATTTAGTAAAATAAGACAAATATTTTTTTTTTGTTTCAAATCGTCCGAATGGATGGCAGTTAAAAAAGCTAATCTTGTTGTTATGTATATAAAGTTGAACCCCTTCGGAAGATCGCCTCCCATTTAGGAATCTCTGGGTCCGGGAGCCGTTGACATCCTGTTTACGTGTACAATATATGCGTAATTTTAAGCGATGAATACTTGTAGAATTCTCGGAAGTAAATGTAGATTAAGTTTTAGTACATTCAAGGAATAAAAGAAATAAGTTCGAATATTAGCTAAATATGATTAAACTGCCGATACAATACAAAATAAAAAAGTACGGCAATACGGGATCTAGCCGTCAAATTCGGGATTAAGCCGTCCCCATGCAATACGTCATACTGGACTGGTTAAAGTCCATATTGGCCTACAGTATTGGACTAGTTAGTCGGTAAAGGTATATTTCCTTAGGGTTTTTTCATATTGACTGAGTTATTGGTCCTCGGCTAGAAATATAAGATTTCGTCTACGCTTCAGTCCAATATGGCTAGCCTCGGACCAGTAACTAAGCCAATATATAAAACCTTACGCAGTAATACTATATTACATGTATAAATCTGGTATGAAATAAGAATATTTGACTGTAAATTAAGTGAATTGTCATTCCATGAGACATGGATAACAGACGTACACAACACAGAATATAAAGTAACTAAAATCATACATACTGGGAGCATGGACCAGGTGCACCGGTAGGGTAAGCGTCCGGGGTAGACGAAAGAGGAAAGAAAAACTATGACACGTTGAACAAATCAGTTTTTAAAGCGCAGATGGATACACCGTAACGATCCACGAGTTCATGGTGACGACCTTAAAACTTTTGTATTGACGATTTCAATCTTGTAGCAACATATCCCTGCTCCAGAAGCCTATTTGTTTGAATTCTACCGCTATACAAAAAGTCTGCGTAGTCTCGACAAGCTCTGGCATAACGTATGAGTTGTAATATGAACACTCCATATGCAGGTACTGAAGGGATGTTGCCACAGATGAAAGCATGAGGAATCTCTGCCAAGAACTATATATTTGTATCTAGGTGTTCCATATTTTTGGAACAACGATGTATAATGTTTTTGAGTCGAATTAAGCAAACTCCGTCATATGTGATACGCCCCAAAATAGACTAATTTTCTTTTTTTATTTTTGTTAAGTTGCTTAATAGATCTATATGATGAAATTTACAACAATGCATTCCACTCTCTCTGTCTGCTCTTAGGAGATAATTCAAATTGAACACCCAATGGTTTATACTGTATTTTAGTATCATTTACAGAGTTATTTCTCTTTATTTTGAATTCTACAGTCCATTTTTTATAATTTTTTATCTCTTATGATCGGGAGTTTTATGAAAAACCACGTGTTAGTTTCTCCTTAGTATAACGTTTTAAACAAAATATTAAAAATAGAAATATGTAGCCTTTCCAACTTTGAATCACATTTTGCATGATTCTACTACCTAAATGAATATTACCGTTTATTTAGTACCAGTTCTAATCATTATAATCTGTGTTTGTCGTATAAAGAGCAATATTGGATATGAATGACGAATGGGTATGGACCATTGGTGAATAGACAATGGGTCATTGATTGATGGGCATGGGCCATTTTTGGATGAACAATGGGGCATTGGTTGATGGGCACAGGCCATTGTTGGATGGACAATGGAGCATTGGTTTAAGAGTACGGGTTATTGGTGGATGGACAATGGGGCTTGGTTGATGGGCATAAGTTATTGGTGAATGGACAATGGGGCTTTGGTTGAACGGCAAGTGCAATTGGTGGATGGATAACGAGGTATTGGTTGAAGGGGACGGGCCATTGATGGGTGAACAATGGGGTATTTGGTTGATGGGCATTAGCCTTTGATGGATGGACAATGGGGCATTGTTTGAAGGGTGCGGTTTTTGGTGGATGGACAATGGGTCATTGGTGGATTGACATGGGGCATTGGTTGGCAAAGTTACATTGGGTGATGAACATGGGGCAATAGAGAATTGGGAGGACAGAAAGTGCAATATATAAAACGCTGTAAGTTCATATATAGGCAATCAAAACTTGGTTAAAACGTAGATACTCTGGGTAGAAAGCATTACTTCGTAACAGTCTAATATTGTCTTAATTGAAAAGTATTACCCACCATTTTGTCTGTGTAATTTTACTACTTGCACAATCGTAATAATGGATAAGAACAAATTCCATGTCATTTTGCAAATAAGTTATAATTATATCAAAATATACTGCAAATACATATTTCAGTGTAAGATAATTGTAAAGAGTGTCGAGTCAAAAATACCCAAACATCCCCAATGATGCAGAGATCAAATGTACCAATTCAGAAGCACTGCAATTGTTTCCAATTCTCTCGATATTGCCTTGATATTTTTACTTGATGTATATGAACTTTTCTACCTAGTTTTATTTTCCTTCAAGGAAGTATATTAGGGAAAGGGACATAACTCTTGAAATCAGTGATATATTTATATCATATTTAATTTCACCTAAGCCTATCAAGCTTTCATTTGAAAAAGAATGAAATCAATCCAAGTTACTTTGATGCTCACATGCGATTGATGTCAAATACTAAATACAAACGTTCCAATGATTTGTCAGAGTTATGTCCTTTTCCCTAGGTCTATCTCCTTAGATTTGTTTTGTTTTGTTTTTGTTTTATGCTTTTGTTTTTGTTTTGTTTTTTGTTTTTATTCAAGATTGATACAGGTATAATATATGAAAAAGGCAATATTTTATAAATATTGTCAAGTCAGTTTAAGATGGCAGGCATGTCTACATTAGAAATGCATATTTGTGATTGCATCAGCTCCTCATGTCTAGAGATCATAACTTAAGCATGTCAAGATTAGTGAATATGACCTTTTGTTCCAGAAAAAGTTCAATTAATTCACATACCAAGACACTGTTTAATTTTATCGAAGAACTAGTCTTTGCTGGTCTGAAACACGAACTACAATTGTACGTCACGAGACCGAGTGTATAAAAGGGGCTAATATTTATTACAATTCAAAAGTGATTGGAACATTTACATACAGAATGAAGTCCTTGATTATTTGTATGGCTCTCTGTGTGGGTAAGTACAATTGCATACATTTGGATTTCGGCTGATTTACATCATGTTTGGTTTGATTTTGTCTGCTTACTTTAATGCATGGTCTTTTCGTATTACAATTCAGTTCCATAAATGCAATCACTCAACAAGTTTTATTTTCAAAAGATCGTATGAACAAAATCAATTGTTAATGATGTTATCGCTATAGAAGAGCGATGTTTTTATTATGACTGTTGTATAATATTACATTAATGACCTTTTGTGAGTAAAAGTTTCTTTTGGCATCATATCTGGCAGATTGCAATGCAACTTGTTCCAGTGATACATATGCTTTTATTTATTGATGTTCAAATAATATTGTGATTTGATACAGATTTAATTTAACTTATGAGTATACTTTTTACTTGGTACAGCAATTTCAGTTTTGTTTTGTTTTGTTTGTATTTCAGATATTGTTTTGATATAATATAATATGTTTTTATTTCCTTTTAAATAAATCTTTCCAAAGGTGTAAGAGTAATCAAGGGAACCAAGGTTATAGAGGTAATCAAAAGAATGTAATCCAGGGACAAAGACTAAAATCATACATACAAAGTAACAAAAGTAAAAGAGCAACTCGGACTCCACTAAAAACTGGGATCATGGACCAGTTGCACTCATAAGGTAAGCGTCCTCTTCTTTTCTACAAATACCCGCCGAGTTGCTCATAAAAAGACAGGTCCGGGGTAGACAAACGAGGAAAGTAAAACTATGACACGTTGAATAAATCAGTTTTAATGGTGCAGATGGATACACCGTAACGATCCACGAGTTCATGGTGACGACCTTAAAACTTTTGTATTGCCGATTTCAATCTTGTAGCAACATATCCCTGCTCCAGGAGCCTATTTGTTTGAATTCTACCGCTATACAAAAAGTCTGCGTAGTCTCGACAAGCTCTGGCATAATGTATGAGTGGTGATATGAACACTCCATACGCATGTGCTGAAGGGATGTTTCCACAGATGAAAGGAAAGTTGACAATTCTGAATGAAAATTCATAACAAGGATTCCGATTACTGTAAAATATGTTGTTATATTTTATCTACATACACACTAACTCTGAAAATTCTTTGATCTGTTAGCATGACTACATGCAGGTATTTAAGTGAACAGTTATTAAAGAAAAAAAACAAAATTGTTCAATTGGTTATGATATAAAATACTGGGGAGAAATAAAGTTATTTTTCATACCCTTTTCGTCAGGATTGTTTTTGTTTGTTTTGTTTTGTGTTTGTTTGTTTGTATGTTTGTTCGTTTGTTGTTGTTGTTGTTGTTGTTGTTTTGTTAAATACCGGAAAACCGAGGATGCAACTTTCGCATGTTTCATTTACTTTTTTAAAATGTATTCGTTTGTTGTACAAGTAACAATCATGATATATTTGTTTCAATGGTTTTTGAAATTAATTTTCGTTTTGTAACCCGTTACCTGCTTATGCGTTATTTATGGAGGTAGACCAAGGGTAAGGGACACAATTCTTGAAATCAGTGATATGTTTGTATCATTTTCAATTTCGCCAAACCTTCAAAGTTTTCATTTGAAACGGAATGAAATCAGTCCAAATTACTTGGTGTAAAATGCGGAAAATAAACGTACCAATGACTTGTGAGAGTAGTGTCCCTAACTCTGGGTCTACCCCCTTAAACTGAAAATATTTATGTAAATTACTCCCTTATTAAGAAAAAAGTATATTTTTATTTTTTTTTTTTTCATTATGATTGAGAAATTTGGATGCATTTGGTTACATTTGATATATGGATTTATAATATTAAAGCTTTCGACGTTCACATGTGTACATTTTTTTGGGAATTATTAACCAGTTCAAAGTTATAAAACGTCTTCTTAATCAAACGTTCTGTAATAATTAAATACTCAACCGATACCATTCTGATGCAATATCACGACTATTGTCGTTCAATTATGATGCAACCACAAGGTTTAGGTGAACTTGTTCATTAGAATAATAAGAGATAACATATCGTGCTGTAGGGTTAAACGTTATTTATATTTAACTTTTCATATTTTTGTCATATTTTTTGCATTTCATTGTATGACCGATACAGTGGTCTTCGGATAGCGTACTCGCCTCGGGTGTGGGAAATTGTATGTTAAATTTTCCGATGTCTAACACATACCATCATAAATTTGGTGACCACTGCCTCTTCGCTGAACAGATAAATTGACAACTGCATGGTTGTTTCGGGTTGCTGTCCTTAAATGGGTACAGCAAAAAGTTATTTTCTTGGTATCTATTCCTTAATTTACAAACTAGTAGAATGTGACGGGTATTTATTATGCTAGCATTTGAGTGTGAAAACTATCATTACGAATTGAGCATCCATTTTGATGGTTTTGGTGAGTTTTATATTTCCATATTAAAATTGTATGTTGGATTTTTCATACCAACGAATCTTAAGTTCTATATGAACTGATGAATTTTCTCCATAGCTGTAGCACGCAATATATTTAAAGAGTTTCATTTAGGAAAATTCATTAGAATAATATATTCCCTTTCCGTTGTGTTTTAACAATTCTGTATTAATCTTCGTTTAAATAAAGTGATATTTTATACACAGGTTTAATTAATTAATTAATATAAAATTAAACCTCCGTGAGCCCAATTTATCTGGATCTTATATTGATTGTTTGGTTTGGCAAGCAAGAAATCTCATATAAGCACTTCATGGATAAAGACATTTCCTTCAAACCGAAAGAATTGAATGCATGTATCCATGGGGTTACAATTAGTAGTAAAGTATTTTCCAAAGTGCATTTACAGTTCGTATTTCATTCACATTGTACTGAACCCATATGTAGTTTCTTTTACTGTACAATTGTAGTAGTTGATACATGCCGTTGGAAATATAACCACAATTTACCTAATATTGAATTGCTTCACTGTGTCCCTAATTATATTTGGGAAAAATAGCATCCACCCTTTTAACATATACGTATCAGAAAATCTTGTTATATATGTAAATATTAACAATTTTACCTCATCATGGTAAAATTGAAATAATTCTACTTAATATTAACACTCTTCCACAACTAAAACTTAACTCCTTTCTTTAATTTACAGCGGTAATGAGTGAAACATGCCGTGAGACAAGGGACTGTAGATTGACTACTTGTTCCAGTAATAATTACTCAGTTCACTGCATTAATCACGAGTGCACATGTACTCAGGATAGTGGATCTTGTACGTGTAAAACTATATATAATTCAATTATTCTATTTAGTTTAGTTCTCGGGGTGTCTTCGTGATTCTTTTCTAAAAATACAAAGAAATTTTTAACCTGTTTCAGATACTCTGACACTTAAAAGTTTTATTTTTTTTGTTTTGTTCTCGGTTGTTTGTTTGTTTGGTTGTATTTAGGGGGGTGGTCACACTACTTTTAGTCCTCATGATTGATAAAAAAAGGTTCTCTAATTTCTCAAATACAATAGTCGTATTTTTTTTTATTTACTTGTAATACTGCGTTATACATTTGCATGTGGTTCTCTTAACATGATCTCTTATGTCATATCCCGACCTTTTATATTTGCTCATACATGTACCAGTATTATTTCATAAGAATTCCATTTCTTTCTGTTCTTCTGCATTTTCCCTTTTATGTTAGTTTAGATTCTGATTTCGGCAGATCTAAAGTCGCTTTCCTTTATTCGGTTCTATCCACTTGAACCAGGTTCATGTTCGTTTTTTTTTTTTTTTTTTGGTTTTTACCAAGTGGTTTGTCTCCGACAACTTACAAGACTAACCAGAAGTGAAATAAATGAAAGTTGATTCGTGCCGGTTAATGAAAAAATTAGATGTCATGGCGTCACACTATCACTTATGCATTATAAAATATAAGTAAAACAATTTATTTTCTTCTTAAATTTTCAAAATCAAACCATTTCATTGATTTTGTTTTCAGCATGTACCGGTTCAGGTGATTGTCCAGACTGTGATAGAGGCAACAAACACTGTATCGACGGTAGATGTCGTTGTACCAGAATTTAAATTATGATTTTTTTTTCTTTTTTTCAATTTGTTGTGGAATAAAACATTCTACAAAGATTGATTTATTTGTATTTGCAATACACTTGTATCGACAATTTTTTTTTTTTTTTTTTGTTAAAAGAATCTTAGTCACGAAAGAAGGAGTAAAATCTTTATTCCTATTTAATGAACAATGATAGGTGTCAATTACAGTACTTGTATGGGGAAAACTTTCCATTCTATGGTATACGAAGGATTGGGGATAGGGAAAGTGTACGTTTGTGCATGTAGGTGATGATTTTGAATGGGTATGATGGGGAAATTAGTTTCTAAGGAATCCATAGGTATGCAAAAATGTGTTAAACTTTATTAAAATTACAGTTGAGGTGTTTAGGAAAAAATAAAACAATATTGTACAATTGATCTTGATAATATTAATATTTGATAAAAAATTTGCAATGGTGATTATATGGGAGATGGTAATTGGGAATTTTCAATAGGGAATGGGTATGTTACATGGTGTATTTGGGAAGTTTATAACGTGGAAGAGCTGTATCTAATAGTTTGGTGTTCGAATATGAACGACATTCACATGTTTATAACATATGACTTGTGGAAAGTTCTTTCTACATGTATGGTGAACGGGAAACAACAAGTGTAGATCGTGCGGTTTGCGTGACAGATTTGTTAAACGAGGATTTCTTTGGACGGATCAGTTTTTTAAATTAAATTCTTTATCTGGTGGTAAATTGGGTTGCCGTGTTTTGAAATTGGGTCGTGCATACTAATAAAATTGTATGTGTTCCTTGTTTTCTAGAAAGTAAAAATCTTTTTCCGCCGATGTCGCATATAGAAGTGATCTATTTAAACTTACAGTTCTACTTAAAAACACAGAACACGTACATGTACATTATTACGTATACATGTGAATGTAAACGAAGTGGATCAAATAAGGTAATGTAGAAAGTGCATGTTGTGTATCTTATTTACAAGTATAAGGCTAATTTAAGCACATTTAGTAACCAATACAAATTCTTCAGGGAATGAACAGCTTCCCGGTTTGAAGTTTGATACGACCGTCGAGGAAGGACCCTCAATCATTTGGGAAAGTATTGACTCAACATTCACGTTTGATTCAACTCTAAATATTTTATTTTGTTGACAGTAACATAACCAGGATTATTGTGGAATTCATAGAAATAGCAGTATGATAATACTGAATTAATTTCGTTTTTTAAACATTTTTCGTTTTATACAGTTGTTGACTTCTTCACACATTTGAAAAATGTGTTCCTTCTAATGCTTTTCGTCTAAGTAGAAACACATGTTGATCCAATCCGACATTAGGTGTTCAATCACTCTTATCTGTATTTTCTCTGTAAAATAACATTTGCACCGACTGTATTAATGAAAATAGTATGCACATGTATTGTATATATTTAGTTAAAATAGCTAACAGTTTGTAAATGTATATATATATATAACTATATAACTGCGACATGTACTATGATAATATACAATGTATATATATATATACAACAATTTTATTACGGAAGACAAAGTTGCATGTTTTCAGCTATACAGAAAGATTCAGATCTACCCCACACTGGGTTGATCTTCCTGAAATTTTACAACAGAGTAAAAGAAGGTTTGTATTGGGGATTTTGGAAGAATGTCGCGTAGTCCTCTGAACAACTAAGGTAATGTCACCGTCGAGGTGTTTTCTCGGTGCCACATCTTGTACACTGAATGCACGTAAGAGTGTAATTGCTTTAACAGTTTTCTATTGAAAAAAAAATCCCTTCAAGGTAAGATCTCACTAATTTTCTATAGAGTTTTTGTGATAATTTAATGTTTACTAACAATATTCCTAATTTAAAATGAAAATAATATCTTTTTTGTCTTAAAGTATTTAAGGTCATTAGCAACCACAATAAACAACATGATTCCCACTGCGGACGCTTCCGTATTTTTGCCTATATTTAGAAGTTAGAGAATATTATACTTAAGTGTCAGTCTCTGTAAGAATTAGACAGTGGGTGAAACATAGTTTAAAAAACCCTTCATTTTGATAGTGTAATTTGACTATTTGCACCATCAGAATCAAGGAAAACAGACAATATTTTCAATTTCGTGCTTGACCATTGACTTATAATGTCATTGATTGCACTGAACATTTCAAGGACAGGTAACTGTCAAAAACCTTATTTTTGTTCAACTTTCTATTGAAAAATTTCTGAGCAAAGCCAGTGGTTAAGATAATAAATAGTGTTATTTTCAAATAGAGAAAGTATCCTTGAATGATATTACATTGTCAGATCGGAAGGTTTTTGACATACATGTTTCTGACTTTTCCCATTTGTCTGATTCTTACAAACATTCACACTCAAGTACTAAACCATATAAAATTCAGGCAAGGCCAATAAAAGTATAGAGGTACATGTAATTCAAGGGGCAAAATAAATCACTGAACAAATGATGCTTTCTTATCTTTAACTGCCATGTTCTTTCCTTAAACTTAGTCGACCTCCCACTTAAATCAATCAAACCAAGAATAATAACTGTTTCCTACACGATCTATATGTTTATGATTGTACATCAACCGTTTTTTCTAGAAAAATAGAGGACGCTTACCTTACCGGTACACCTGGTCCATGCTCCCAGTTTTAGTGGAGTCCGAGTTGCTCATTTACTTTTGTTACCTTGTGGATTTTATTTTTAGTTGCTTTGTGTTCTTGTTGTGTTTGTCTATTATCCATGTCTGATCTTTATCCCTGGATTGCATTCTCTTGAATTCAACTAGAATCTTGGGTTCCCTTCCTTGATTACTCTTAAGAAACGTCATATTATCGTGTTAGAACGTCCAGAGAGATCAAGATTTTATTTCTTTGAAATCCTACGTTAATTTAAACCCTATGTTAATTTGTATTGCTTTATTGCTTTGTAATATCAAGTTCAATGTCAAACCGGCGGTTTTAAGGAATACATTATTTTAAATGGCTTATTGCTTGATACTATGATCTATTTTTTTTTTTTTTTTTTTTATTTCTGATATTTTTTCACTACTTCCAATCTACTACGTTCACATCATGATACTTAGTGAAAAATTGGTAATATCGTTCTTGTGTAAAAGGCGCGAAGCTGCATTTTTGTTGCTGGATTTTTGCCGGATTATATTCACACATATTTTTGTTTTGTTCTTTTTTGTGGAATTTCATGTTGCAAATGCTAGTTTTAATTGCTTACGACTTATTTCACTTATCTTCAATTTTTATGCGTATTTGTTTTATTCAGTTAGCTACATTGTATATGTAGGTCGTCTCTGTTTCATGAGTTCCCGCTTGGTCATGGATTTTGGCATATTTGAATCATCCCACTGCAGACGCTAATATTTTTGCCGATATTTGGGCAACAATTCTCCAATTTTGCATTATTAACATACTTAACTTACATCATGTTATTTAAATTGTTGAATTGAATGATATCTCCAAAATGTGATTCTGTGTATGGAACTCTTTTGTGACTCGTGACAAGGAGCTGCATTGTTGTTACTAGACTATTACCGGACAACACACACTTGCAATATGAATGGTGCTGTTGGCAGAGCAGGACATGCATACTAATTTGGAGCCTGTGATGTCACATGTAAGTTTAATGCATCACGTTTTGCTTTCCTTATCCTCAATTTTTATAGGCATCTATTGTATTCGTATTACTGCATTGTAAATGTACTTCGTCCTTGTTTCCTATTTTCACGTTCTAGCCATGTATTTGAATTCTCCAGTTGTTCACGCTTCGGTATTTTTTTTATGATATATGTGAAGGCTGCTACTTAATTTGTGTTTGTAATGTCATAATATTCAAACTTTGATATATATTGTCATGAAATCAACGATATGAACAGACCTTAGTATGCGGCACTTCGGTCTGATACCAGAAGATGACGTCCTCTTAACAGTAATTAATACTAATTTCACCGATGACCAAAAAGCACCGAGAATGTTATTTCAGGAAGTTAATCTGTAACAAAGAGTAAAACAGGGCAAGGATCATTATCAGTTTCGTATCTTTAACAAAATAATGTTCAAACAAAATTTCGTCAAATTGTGAAAAAAGATCATAGTTAATGTAAAACTGTGTACGGCATAAACATATGCATCTTCGTCGTCTTGCAGGATACACTTCAATATTAGTTGTAATATTCACTATATTGGTTTTCCTATTTATACTTATGGAAATTTGTTACCTTATGCAGCAGTTGCCTTTAAGCAATAACCTTTTCATAAGTAAATCAGACTTTTAGACTTTCAGAATTACTAAGAAGGAAAAAACGAACGATATTTGGTATGGGTTTTTTTATATTATATTTTTATAACGGAACACAGTCCCGAAATTAATTCAAGTATGGTGCTGACTAAACTCGATGCTATAGACGACATTCACATTTGCAATTTACTTCCAATTTGGCGAAACTGGTTTACGGTTGTAACAGAGACCAAAATAAAAAAAAAAAACATGATATGAATAGAACAAGACCATAAATAACCACGTGGAATTAAGTTTCCGAACCTAAAAACATCTGAAATGGTTCTATAATAATGTATCATATAACTAATTATTTCAGGAATTCAATATTCTTGTCGTCTTAACTCTGATTGCAATGTCTCCGAAAATACGCCTGTTAAAACTAGTTGACGTTGATGTAATGCAAAGCTTGTCCTGAACGGATTTCCGAACGAAGTAAATGTGAAAGAACGTCTTTTTCATTTTGTTTCTTTGTTGTTTATTCATTTTATTGCTTGCTTTTTTACATTAAAAGAAAATACATGATTTCGTAGTGCTACACATAAAAAACATATGTATATGGAATACATATCTATTGGGAATCGTGTTACATAAATTAATGTAAAGCTACCTGTAAGTTAAAAAAGTAGAAAATTTAATCCAAAATATCGGTAAATACAAATTGATATATTAACAATAATCATGCTACAACACCTCACATATCCAACGTGGTTGGTGCATGATAATTCTCTTGCCAAGCTTTCACATAAGCAAAGTTTCACAATTGTAGTAAATTTGCAGACTGATTGAATTACATTTCTGTGTTGAACCTTATACAACTAATGCCTTGGACGTGTAATCATGAAACGAAACAGAAAATGAATGAAAAAAGAGAAATGTTGATTAAGAAATCTTTCTACCTAGGCGTTTATATACTACTGAGATACTGAGACCGTTTGAGCTGTTTTTTTTCACACATTTTATTTGTTTTTAAATATGTACATGTATGTCAATGTTCTTGAAAAAACAATGTATGTACTAGGAATATTAGTACCAATATACGGTGTACTTTAGGGTCTTAATATAATTTGGGGCTTTGTGTTTTGTTTTGTTCTGTTTTGTTATTTTATTTATTTTATCATTTTCATCATTATTATTGTCATAATCATTATTATAGTTAAAACAGGATTTTACAGTGAAAGTTTCGGGGGGTGAGGGGGGGGGGTGAATAGAACCACAACTCCTTTTGTCTTTATCATATTATTATATCTGCATTATCATAAATATTATTGTCATAATCATTATTATAGTGAAAAGGGGATTTTGCAATTGTGGATCGGTTGTGGAGATAGTGGTGGTGGTTATGGGTCCGGGGGTCCGGTGGAAGAGAACCGCATCCATTTTTGTTAAAAAAAATGTGTTTAATCCGTGCAAAGTTTGGATAGTTCGGGCGAATATTGTAATGGTCTGGAGTCCCCGTCCCTTTTCATGATTTCGTCTCGTTATGTTTCGGTCCGTATCTTGTTTTATAGGGACTATTTTAGTCATGTCTGGGTCAAAAAGTATACTTATCTTGTCACGACGCTAGAAGTATAAAAAGAACTACATGTAGACATGCACAAGTGTATAGTTTACAACTGAACAATACATTAATTATGAAAATCTTAGTTCTGTGTTTGGCACTCTGTGTTGGTATGTATTCATAAGTTAGTAGATAATTTCTGCTTAAATCATGCACACTATTAATTTGTATATAAATTTCCGAACAAATATAGGAAGGTTTCAAATTCCCGGATCTCTCTCGTTGGATCCGTCTATGATTATACATTATACAATATACAAGTTTGTATTCAGAAAATATAACAAAAAAATTTGTCTCGTTCAATTTTTTATGGAATTTTAAAACACAAAAAAGAAAATTAAATGTAATTCCCCTTAATAGATTATTATGATATGTTTATGTGTTTATGTTCTTTTACACGAAAAATCAACTTTCCTATAAGAATGTACAGATACAGATGAGATCAGTTCTAAACTCGCAGATGAACTGTCAGAAGAGCCGGCTCAAGGACAGTTCTAAAACTTTCAAAATACAGTTCTAGAGCAAGCTATGTTCTACTAGCAGAACTGGATCGAAAACAGTTCTACTACTACAGCCAGCTCTTCTGACAGTTCTATGAGAGCCGGATCTACACAAACAGTTCTGCTACTAGAGCCATGGCTTTGAAATCATTTCTACCTGTTGAGTCAGCTCTGTAAGAATTGCCAGAACAGCTGGCTCTAGAACTGGTAGTTCTATGACAGTTTTGTTAGAACTGATCTCATCTGTACATCTCATCTGTACATGTATATAATAAATGTAGTAATTCATAAAGAGTTGATAACAAAGAAAGTTTAAAATATTTATTTCAAATCAGCTTGAACAAACAGTTTCAATTGACATGCTTAATGCTTGGACAGGCTTATGAAAATATACGGAATCGACGGATTTCGAAAGGACGGGGAAATGAAATTGTTTCAGTTTATTCATGCCTTGTGTTACCATGAGCCTTCCCAGTAACCGGTAACCAGAACATGATTGCAAGGGTTTGTCAATTTTACATATTAAGTTACCATTTTTTTTTTCAATAAAAAAGGGTGTTCCACCACTCCAACCCTTCATTCTGGATCCGCCACTACATGTACATGTGAAAAATGTTTGATCAGCATAAAATGAAAGCATTCAATGTAAGAAAAGGGGGAATGTACAGAAATATTGTTTCAGCTTATGACATACTCTTTTGTTAGCATCATAATGATCTGCTTAAATCTTCAATACTACCCACAAAGCAGTTTAAATAAGACTTACACGTACATGTAAGTTAATTTGATGCATTTATACTGTATTTTGTTTTCAAGGATTCAAAGTGCATTCAAGTCTAACAAGGCTAACAATTCAATAATTGGCTATCTATAATGGTGCTAAATTCTTTAGAAGCTAAGATTATTTTTCTTCGGGAGTGGAAATTCGCTTGTTTTGAAATATCAATCGTATATTTTTTTTTATTTTTTTAAACGACGAAATAAACACCAGTGTTTCATATTTTGATATGTGTGACCCAGAGAGGGAAAACAATGCTGATAATAGCATACATGTATCGGTATCGATGATGTCTTATGGTGAAACATGTGATTATAGTTCGTGGCACATTTATAGTTGAAAGATAAAATCATTAAGCACAGTATTTTAAGGAAAATATAATTTTTATTTACTATTTACAAATTACAATTTGTTGACTGCTGATACATCTAAATGCCTCCTACTGGAAGTACATATACTTGTTTTGTTTTGTTTTTTGTTTTTTGTTTTTTCTGTTTGTTTGTTTGTTTTTGTTTTTTGTTTTTGTTTTTGTTTTTTTTTGCTCGGGAATGAAAAAAAATCGAACAGATGAATTAACAATTTCGTCGAGAATTGTAAACAACATTTTTATTATGGTCTTATATTGTACACTTTAGTTGTGATGGGTGAAACATGCAATGACAGCGGTGACTGCCAGCTTACAACATGTTCCGACAACAGCTACTCCGTCCAGTGTATCAACCAGGAGTGCGCATGTACCCAAGACCATACAATTGGTCCAAGTAAGCTATTTAAGAAATAATTCGCTGTCGCTCGGTGTAAAATACCCACGTTAAAATTAGTTCAAATCTACCAACGGAAGGACTTATTTCTTTTCTAATATGACAAATACGGAAATCAGTGTGACAAATATTTCCCCAGGTGTAGCCAAAATAACGGCTATTCCGTTTAACCTCCCACCTATGAAAGTTGGATTAAATATGTATATTTATGTCATCGTATGTGTTAAATGTGTGTATTTATAACATTGATTTCAATTAGATAACCTCTCGGTCGTTTAATCACCGCGTAAACGTTTTTAAATGAGTGTTTTGTCTTATTACACACATTCCATAAAACCCTTCTATCTATAGATATCATAACATGAAATTATTGGGTATTGTTTTTTTTTTTTTTTTTTTGCATAAAGTCTAAGTATTTGTTAGAATCAGGCAATTGGGAAAAAATCAGAAACATGCATGTCAAAACCCCACCGATCTGACAATATAACTTCACTCAAGGATGCATTCTCTGTTTCTGCCAAAATTTGCTAGTAAATGAAAAAAAATTTTGGTTATTTTATATTTCTTCGTTGTGTGTGTCTGTTTACCCTGTCTGGTCTTAGTCATTTAATTTCCGCTAGAATCTTGGATCCCATGATATACTATTAATCCAAAAGGGGAGTTTCCTTTTCCCTGAACATATGGACCATCTCCTGTATTTGTGCTATTAACAGATGTACATGTATGAGGACAATTTGTAACATAATTCACTTTTTAATGTTACGCATTTTAAGATGATAGATTTACATGTATAGGAATAGCCTCTAAAACCAAGAGCATTTACAAAAACGTGCACGTTTAATTTATGTTTCTTTATACATTGTACAATTTACACATATTATAAAACTTCTCTTAAACAGGACGTATTGTAAATTTTCGACAAGAGAAGATAACCTTATTTCGTACACACAAGACACCAAATCTATGACATTCAGTCTATGTTTAGATATACATGTATATCCGTTTCTAAAGAATTTGTCTTAAATGGTTTCATTGTAATTGTTCATGCTACAGTTGTATACATGTAGTTTGGGATTCTAAATTTCCTTTTAGAATATACAATAAAACCTGTCTAAACTGAATTCAGAATATATTTTTAAGTAAACCATCAAATACTGATGAAAAGTAAGTTTTGTAAGAATCATGCAAAATGCGAAAAAATCAGAAACATGTATGTCAATACCTACCGGTCTAACATTACAATTTCACTCAAGGATACCGTCTATTTGAAAAGACCATTATTTGATCTTTGCATCACCGGATAATTTGCTAAGAATTTTTCAGTAGAATGTTTAAAAAATGAGGTCTTTTAAAATATTTATTTTCAGTGCATTGCAATGAAATTATAACTCAATTTACCGAAGTGATATGGAGAATCTTGACTTTTTTCCCATTTTTGACGGTGTCACATCTAAAAATGGTGTTTTTTTTTAACCATGTTTCACCCACTGTCTAATTCTTACAGAGACTGACACTTAATCATCATTCAGTTTAAATGTATT
Source organism: Perna viridis (assembly GCA_037379345.1). Lineage (NCBI taxonomy): Eukaryota > Metazoa > Mollusca > Bivalvia > Mytilida > Mytilidae > Perna > Perna viridis. The sequence goes on from CM074524.1 coordinate 13,159,351, forward strand.
TATGAACCTGAATGAGTCAAATACTCGTCTCAATCGAATAATTATCAGGTTCAAAGGAGGTTTCAGTTTAGAGAAATTTCACTAAATAAACATGTGTGTAAAAATCAGAAACATGCATGTCAAAACCTACCGGTCTGACATTACATTTTCACTCAAAGATACCGTCTATTTGAAAAGACCATTATTTGATCACCGGATAATTTGCTTAGAATTTTTCAGTAGAATGTTTAAAAATGAGGTCTTTTGAAATGATTTTCAGTGCATTGCAATGAAATTGATACTCAATTTACCGGAGTGATATGGAGACTCTTGTCGTTTTTTTTTTTCTTTTTTTTTGGTGGTGCCACATCTAAAAATGGTGTTTTTTTCCTGACCATGTTTCACTCACTTCCAAATTCTTACAGAGACTGACACTTAATCATCATTCAGTTTAAATGTATTTATGAACCTGAATGAGTTAAACACTTGTCTCAACCAAATAATTATCAGGTTCAAAGGAGGTTTCAGTTGAGACAAATTTCACTAAATAAACATGTGTGTAACTCAAAGGTCACGTTTCTGAAATGTATTTCGTTTAGTACAATGAAACTTGTCCAAACCGAACTCATCTGGGCTTTAAATATACTCAGTTTATACAGGTGTTTGGAATATATAACTAATAAAGTGGACTTTCAAAAAGGGGTTAAACAGATTTTTTTGTACTTTCAGGGGGGTTCGATTTATATATATGTTTCCATGTGTGCTCAATTAAAATTCCTGTTCTACCGGAACGGAACTGTCAGAAGAACTGGCTCCAGTAGTAGAACTGTTTTCGTAGAGGCGGTTCTGTTAGTAGAACTATCATAAGAGCTTGCTCTAGAACTGTTCTATGGCACTTTTAGAACTGTCCTAGAGCTGGACAGGTTTTCCATCCACATATCCCATTTTGCATGATTCTTAGCTGGAGTGCTACTTTAAATTGTCTGGTTTTGACAGGTTTTCAGTTTATTCATTTCTTGGTTTAGTCACACTTCACTGCTTATTATGCATGAGATTGTACAAATATAGTTAGTACGCAAATATATGATATTCCGAAAATGCAATATGAAGAATCCTTCGCTTTAATGTACTTGATAATTTTTCAGCCATGATAAGGATCTGGTGACTTCCCACACTCTGACCAAAGATGTTGCTGTACTAGAATTAAATTAAATTTTTGAAAAATAATTAAAAAAAAAACGAACAAGTGCAAATATTTTCTTGTGTTCTTCTTACAGTGGTATATTATATGTTTAGGCACGAATCATCTTATTAACGAGAGGTGTGAGGAGGGGCATTGGCAGATGTAAAAAAGAAATATACGTCAATATTTTCTTCGTTACTTAACAATGTAGGTTTTCAAATCCGGCTCAAGTTCTGCTAAAAAAAATTCTAACGTGATAAACATAAAATTCGAACCCGCTTCTTAATTGAGAAGAAAGTAATCTGTCGTACCAAAAATCATGGGATTATAAAGCCCCATGAGGTGTAAAATGGACGTCTCTTCATGCTTAGACTGGGAGTTTCATTGTAGTACTTGTTTCTATGCGATATAAACCTTTTTTTCTATTCTGAATTTTAGTGAAAAGAGGGGAAAATAAATAACCACTGCTTACCAAAAGTGGGTTGGTGTTACAAGTATGCAGTATTTCTCTAAATTGCAACAGGCAGGGTGGATTATGTCTAAAAAGACACACACATACACAAGTCTTTCCTTTATATTCTATTCAAAATGTTATAAGAAACGCAAAATTGCATTCATTTCTTTTTTAAGTATATGCATGTATACATGTGTGTGTCCTTAATGGAATGGATGATTTGTGGGTTACAATGATCAGAAGTAGAAAATGCAGATTCAGAATATTATGTTAACAATACTCCAGACAGCAAACGGTGGGGAGATGGTTTGGACCTTACATGTATGTTTATTTCGGGAATATTCATTTGTTTAGCAGTAGTCGCAGTTTATTTTTTTATTTGCACGAATACCTACAAGCAAAATATTTAGCGACGTTTATAGATCAAAATGTGTTATTATCTGATCCTGAAATAAATTATGAGTGCAAAAGTATACGCAGCTACACAATACCTAAGCACTTCAATAAAGCATACTTTGTTATTTAATCTTAGCACGATTTCAAATAATTATTGGTTAGTTTCTTTCCTTTTCTGTCACGTTTCTTAATTACATGTGAAAGATACTAGTAGCTGAAGGATCAAAGTGGGTAAATTCAACCGATGACTTCCAGTTTCGAATATTATTCACACATCTATTTTAATTATGAGGCACACGATCATTATATTAGTTAATTTGACTTAAACAGTGCACTTTAGAAGACACACTAAGATGGTACGCGAATCATGTCGAATATGGGCGTTATTGTTGTTTCATTCATTTATTTGTAAAGATTCTTTTAAGGGTTAAGGGTTGACAATTTGAAAAAGAAATCAAATGAATCAAGGTTCTAGGGTAATCAAAAGAATGTAATCCAGGGACAAAGACCAGACATGGAAAACAAACATATGTTGTCCGGCCAGTTCTCCAAGGAAAAATCAACCACAACAAATCGTTAGGTTTCAACATTTATTGCAGTTATATGGATAAACAAAAAGACCCTGCAATAACGATACATAAATTCATAAGACTTGGGTAAAGAAAGATAACCCTGATAGCATAGATAAATTCTATCAGTCAAATAAAATAAAATAGTTATAATATAATAACATTACACCTTCTATATGATAGTTCCCATATAATGCATTTTCTTAGAAAAATGTATTTGTCTGTTGCGCATGAATCTCATGTAAAATGTTCCACATCTATATATGTTTTAAACACAATGAAATGCAAAAATTAATTTAGAGTGAAATGTCTAAAACAGCAACAAAAATCAGTTAAAAATAAGCTTAATAGTTACTGATTGAAAGCCAAATATTACCAAGCAAGCAAATAATATTAGTTAAGCAAATTTCATAAAAATGTAACACTTCCTTACCTCACACTTAGGTGCAAAGGTCAGTTTCCCAGTATATCAACTCATTACAATACTCTGTGCAATAACATTAGCAGTGTCATGGTTACATCTGAATACAAGATTACAATAATAACTATTGTGCTTCAAAATGCGCACAATTACATGTAACGCATAACACAAAAAAAACACTTACTAAATCAACTTTATAAAATTTATGTTTTATCAAAATAATAATATTTTGATCATTTAGATTTTATTATATTTATTACTGATTTATATTAACTCATTTATCATTTTATTTAACTTTATTCTTATACTATTTTACTGTTTTATAAGTTGATAAGTCAGTCATCCATTCATTCAGCTCAAATCACTCAAAATGTTATTTTGGGACATTTAGCAAGATTATTACTAATAAATACCTTTTAAAGTAGAAGAAGTCAATAATGTTGATATACACATAAAGTAGACAATCAGACTTCCATCAAAATTAATATCCCAGGATATTCCAATAGTTTTTACTGAGTTACAAAAATGTCTGCCATCTGAGACTTTAAATGTATAGAGAGTGACAACAAGAACAAAAGGATTTCCCTCCAAAAGTGCATGTGACTTTCTTCCAATTAAATATCAAATAATTCAAATAATCAATACTACTGAAATTCCAAATAAGGTAACAATCCATGGTCATATTCATAAACTTAGGTCATATACTTAATTTAAATATAAAAATATAAACACAAGGTAACTGACTGATCTTATTTCTGAATGAGTTCTGATTGTTCAATAATTAAAAAGATCAAGTCAAATTATGATTTTCAAATAATATTTTATTAATAAATCTCTCATCTTAAATCACGGAAATTCTGAAAATAAAATTATATGTATATTCATTATAAAATTCACTCTTCCACACATACACAACAAAGAACATAAAGTAAGTGAAAAAATTCATACAAAGTAACAAAAGCAAATGAGCAACTCGGACTCCACCAAAACCTGGGAGCATGCACCAGGTGCGCCGGTAGGGTAAGCGTCCTCTGCTTTTCTAGAAACACCCGCCGAGTTGCTCATAAAAAGGCAAGTCCGGGGTAGACAAACAAGGAAAGGAAAACTATGACCCGTTGAATAAATCAGTTTTCGTGGTGCAGATGAATATACCATAACGAGTTCATGATGACGACCACAAAACTTCTGTAGTGATGACTTCAATCTTGTAGCAGCATATCCCTGTTCCAGAGGCCTATTTGTTAGAGTTCTAGCGCGATACAAAAAGTCTGCGTAGTCTCGACAAGCTCTGGCATAACGTATGAGTTGTGATATGAACACTCCATACGCATGTGCTGAAGGGATGTTGCCACAGATGAAAGTATGAGGAATCTCTACCAAGAACTATATATTTGTATCTAGGTGTTCCATATTTCTTGGAACAACGATGTATAATGTTTTGAGTCGAATTAAGCAAATTCCGTCATATGTGATACGCCCCAAAATAGACTAAATATTTTTATTTCTGTTATTAAGTTGCTTAATAGGTCTATATGATGAAATGTATAACAATGCATTCCACTCTGTCTGCTCTTAGGAGATTCAAATTGAATACCCAATGGTTTATACTGTATTTTAGTATCATTTACAGAGTTATTTCCCTTTATTTTGAATTCTACAGTACATTCTATATAATATTTATCTCTTATGATCGGGAGTTATATGAAAAACCACGTGTTAGTTTCTCTTTAGTATAACGTTTTAAACAAAATATTAAAAATGGAAATATGTAGCCTTTCCAACCTTGAATCACATTTTGCATGATTCTAAACTGAAGTACTACCTAAATGAATATTTTATTTAATAACAGTTCTAATCATTAAAATCTGTGTTTGTCATATAAAGAGCAATATTGGATATGAATAACGAATGGGCATGGACCATTGGTGAATAGACAATGGGTCATTGATTGATGGGCATGGGCCATTGGGGGATCGACAAAGGGGCATTGGTTTAAGAGTACGGGTTATTGGTGGATGGACAATGGGGCATTGGCTGAATGGCACGGGCCATTGTCGGATGGACAATTGGGTATTGGTTGATGGGAATTGGTCATTGCTGGATGGACAATGCGGCTTAGTTGAAGGGCATATGTTATTGGTGAATGGACAACGGGGCTTTGGTTGAACGGCAAGTGCAATTGGTGGATGGATAACGAGATATTGGTTGAAGGGCTCGAGCCATTGATGGGTGAACAATGGGGTATTGGTTGATGGGCATTAGCCATTGATAGATGGACAATGGGGCATTATTTGAAGGGTGCGGGTTTTTGGTGGATGGACAATGGGTCATTGGTGGATGGCACGGGCCATTGTCGGATGGACAATTAGGTATTGGTTGATGGGAATTGGTCATTGCTGGATGAACAATGCGGCTTAGTTGAAGGGCATATGTTATTGGTGAATGGACAACGGGGCTTTGGTTGAACGGCAAGTGCAACTGGTGGATTGATAACGAGATATTGGTTGAAGGGCTCGGGCCATTGATGGGTGAACAATGGGGTATTGGTTGATGGGCATTAGCCACTGATGGATGGACAATGGGGCATTATTTGAAGGGTGCGGGTTTTTGGTGGATGGACAATGGGTCATTGGTGGGCAAAATTACATTTGTTGATGAACATGGGGCAATAGAGAATTGGGAAGACAAAAAGTGCAATATATAAAAAAGCTGTAAGTTCATACATAGGCAATCAGGACTTGGTTAAAACGTAGATAATCTGGGTAGAAACCATTACTTCGTAACAATCTAATATTGTCTTAATTGAAAAGTATTACCCACCATTTTGTCTGTGTAATTTTACTACTTGTACAATCGTAATAAAGGATAAGTACAAATTCAATATCATTTTGCAAATAAGTTATAATTATATCAAAATATACTGCAAATAAATATTTCAGTGTAGGATAACTGTAAAGAATATCGAGGCAAAAATACCCAATCATCCCCAATGTACCAATTCAGAAACATTGCAATTGTTTTCAATTCTCTCGATATTGCCTTGATATTTTCACTTGATATGTATGAACTTCTCTACCAAGTTTTATTTTCCTTTAACAAAGTATATTAGGGAATGGACATAACTCTTAAAATTAGTGATATATTTGTATCATATTTCACCTAAGTCTATCAAATTTCCATTTGAAAAAGAATGAAATCAATCCAAGTTACTTTGATGCTTACATGCGATCGATGTCAAATGCTAAATACAAACGTTCCAATGATTTGTCAGAGTTATGTCCTTTTCCCAAGGTCTATCGCCTTAGATTTGTTTTGTTTTGTTTTGTTTTTTGTTTTATTTTAGTTTGATACAGGTAAAATATATAAAAAAAGCTGTATTTCATACATATTGTCAAGTCAGCTTAATATGGCAGGCATGTCCACATTAGACATGCATAATTGTGATTGCATCAGCCCCTCATGCCTAGAGATCATGGTTTAAGCATGTCAAGATTAGTGAATATCACCTTTTGTTCTAGCAAAAGTTCAATTATTTCGCATACCAAGACACTGTTTAATTCTATCGAAGAACTAGCCTTCGCTGGTCTGAAACACAAACTACAATTGTACGTCATGAGGCTGAGGGTATAAAAGGGGCTAATTTTTATTACAATTTAACGCTGAAAAGTGATTTGAACATTTACATACAGAATGAAGTCCTTGATTATTTGTATGGCTCTCTGTGTGGGTAAGTACAATTGCATACGTTTGGATTTCGGCTGATTTACATCATGTTTGGTTTGGGCTTGCCTGCTTACTTTAATACATGGTCTTTTCGTATTACAATTCAGTTCCATAAATGCAATCGCTCAACAAGTTTTATTTTCAAAAGATCGTACGTACAAAATCAATTGTTAATGATGTTATCGCTATAGAAGAGCGATGTTTTTATTATGACTGTTGTATAATATTACATTAATGACCTTTTGTGAGTAAAAGTTTCTTTTGGCATCATATCTGGCAGATTGTAATGCAACTTGTTTCAGTGATACATATGCTTTTATTTATTGATGTTCAAATAATATTGTGATTTGATACAGATTTAATTTAACTTATGAGTATACTTTTTACTTGGTACAGCAATTTCAGTTTTGTTTTGTTTTGTTTGTATTTCAGATATTGTTTTGATATAATATAATATGTTTTTATTTCCTTTTAAATAAATCTTTCCAAAGGTGTAAGAGTAATCAAGGGAACCAAGGTTATAGAGGTAATCAAAAGAATGTAATCCAGGGACAAAGACTAAAATCATACATACAAAGTAACAAAAGTAAAAGAGCAACTCGGACTCCACTAAAAACTGGGATCATGGACCAGTTGCACTCATAAGGTAAGCGTCCTCTTCTTTTCTACAAATACCCGCCGAGTTGCTCATAAAAAGACAGGTCCGGGGTAGACAAACGAGGAAAGTAAAACTATGACACGTTGAATAAATCAGTTTTAATGGTGCAGATGGATACACCGTAACGATCCACGAGTTCATGGTGACGACCTTAAAACTTTTGTATTGCCGATTTCAATCTTGTAGCAACATATCCCTGCTCCAGGAGCCTATTTGTTTGAATTCTACCGCTATACAAAAAGTCTGCGTAGTCTCGACAAGCTCTGGCATAATGTATGAGTGGTGATATGAACACTCCATACGCATGTGCTGAAGGGATGTTTCCACAGATGAAAGGAAAGTTGACAATTCTGAATGAAAATTCATAACAAGGATTCCGATTACTGTAAAATATGTTGTTATATTTTATCTACATACACACTAACTCTGAAAATTCTTTGATCTGTTAACATGACTACATGCAGGTATTTAAGTGAACAGTTATTAAAGAAAAAAAACAAAATTGTTCAATTGGTTATGATATAAAATACTGGGGAGAAATAAAGTTATTTTTCATACCCTTTTCGTCAGGATTGTTTTTGTTTGTTTTGTTTTGTGTTTGTTTGTTTGTATGTTTGTTCGTTTGTTGTTGTTGTTGTTGTTGTTTTGTTAAATACCGGAAAACCGAGGATGCAACTTTCGCATGTTTCATTTACTTTTTTAAAATGTATTCGTTTGTTGTACAAGTAAAAATCATGATATATTTGTTTCAATGGTTTTTGAAATTAATTTTCGTCGTGTAACCCGTTACCTGCTTATGCGTTATTTATGGAGGTAGACCAAGGGTAAGGGACACAATTCTTGAAATCAGTGATATGTTTGTATCATTTTCAATTTCGCCAAACCTTCAAAGTTTTCATTTGAAACGGAATGAAATCAGTCCAAATTACTTGGTGTAAAATGCGGAAAATAAACGTACCAATGACTTGTGAGAGTAGTGTCCCTAACTCTGGGTCTACCCCCTTAAACTGAAAATATTTATGTAAATTACTCCCTTATTAAGAAAAAAGTATATTTTTATTTTTTTTTTCATTATGATTGAGAAATTTGGATGCATTTGGTTACATTTGATATATGGATTTATAATATTAAAGCTTTCGACGTTCACATGTGTACATTTTTTGGGGAATTATTAACCAGTTCAAAGTTATAAAACGTCTTCTTAATCAAACGTTCTGTAATAATTAAATACTCAACCGATACCATTCTGATGCAATATCACGGCTATTGTCGTTCAATTATGATGCAACCACAAGGTTTAGGTGAACTTGTTCATTAGAATAATAAGAGATAACATATCGTGCTGTAGGGTTAAACGTTATTTATATTTAACTTTTCATATTTTTGTCATATTTTTTGCATTTCATTGTATGACCGATACAGTGGTCTTCGGATAGCGTACTCGCCTCGGGTGTGGGAAATTGTATGTTAAATTTTCCGATGTCTAACACATACCATCATAAATTTGGTGACCACTGCCTCTTCGCTGAACAGATAAATTGACAACTGCATGGTTGTTTCGGGTTGCTGTCCTTAAATGGGTACAGCAAAAAGTTATTTTCTTGGTATCTATTCCTTAATTTACAAACTAGTAGAATGTGACGGGTATTTATTATGCTAGCATTTGAGTGTGAAAACTATCATTACGAATTGAGCATCCATTTTGATGGTTTTGGTGAGTTTTATATTTCCATATTAAAATTGTATGTTGGATTTTTCATACCAACGAATCTTAAGTTCTATATGAACTGATGAATTTTCTCCATAGCTGTAGCACGCAATATATTTAAAGAGTTTCATTTAGGAAAATTCATTAGAATAATATATTCCCTTTCCGTTGTGTTTTAACAATTCTGTATTAATCTTCGTTTAAATAAAGTGATATTTTATACACAGGTTTAATTAATTAATTAATATAAAATTAAACCTCCGTGAGCCCAATTTATCTGGATCTTATATTGATTGTTTGGTTTGGCAAGCAAGAAATCTCATATAAGCACTTCATGGATAAAGACATTTCCTTCAAACCGAAAGAATTGAATGCATGTATCCATGGGGTTACAATTAGTAGTAAAGTATTTTCCAAAGTGCATTTACAGTTCGTATTTCATTCACATTGTACTGAACCCATATGTAGTTTCTTTTACTGTACAATTGTAGTAGTTGATACATGCCGTTGGAAATATAACCACAATTTACCTAATATTGAATTGCTTCACTGTGTCCCTAATTATATTTGGGAAAAATAGCATCCACCCTTTTAACATATACGTATCAGAAAATCTTGTTATATATGTAAATATTAACAATTTTACCTCATCATGGTAAAATTGAAATAATTCTACTTAATATTAACACTCTTCCACAACTAAAACTTAACTCCTTTCTTTAATTTACAGCGGTAATGAGTGAAACATGCCGTGAGACAAGGGACTGTAGATTGACTACTTGTTCCAGTAATAATTACTCAGTTCACTGCATTAATCACGAGTGCACATGTACTCAGGATAGTGGATCTTGTACGTGTAAAACTATATATAATTCAATTATTCTATTTAGTTTAGTTCTCGGGGTGTCTTCGTGATTCTTTTCTAAAAATACAAAGAAATTTTTAACCTGTTTCAGATACTCTGACACTTAAAAGTTTTATTTTTTTTTTGTTTTGTTCTCGGTTGTTTGTTTGTTTGGTTGTATTTAGGGGGGGTGGTCACACTACTTTTAGTCCTCATGATTGATAAAAAAAGGTTCTCTAATTTCTCAAATACAATAGTCGTATTTTTTTTTATTTACTTGTAATACTGCGTTATACATTTGCATGTGGTTCTCTTAACATGATCTCTTATGTCATATCCCGACCTTTTATATTTGCTCATACATGTACCAGTATTATTTCATAAGAATTCCATTTCTTTCTGTTCTTCTGCATTTTCCCTTTTATGTTAGTTTAGATTCTGATTTCGGCAGATCTAAAGTCGCTTTCCTTTATTCGGTTCTATCCACTTGAACCAGGTTCATGTTCGTTTTTTTTTTTGGTTTTTACCAAGTGGTTTGTCTCCGACAACTTACAAGACTAACCAGAAGTGAAATAAATGAAAGTTGATTCGTGCCGGTTAATGAAAAAATTAGATGTCATGGCGTCACACTATCACTTATGCATTATAAAATATAAGTAAAACAATTTATTTTCTTCTTAAATTTTCAAAATCAAACCATTTCATTGATTTTGTTTTCAGCATGTACCGGTTCAGGTGATTGTCCAGACTGTGATAGAGGCAACAAACACTGTATCGACGGTAGATGTCGTTGTACCAGAATTTAAATTATGATTTTTTTTTTCTTTTTTTCAATTTGTTGTGGAATAAAACATTCTACAAAGATTGATTTATTTGTATTTGCAATACACTTGTATCGACAAGTTTTTTTTTTTTTTTTTTTTTGTTAAAAGAATCTTAGTCACGAAAGAAGGAGTAAAATCTTTATTCCTATTTAATGAACAATGATAGGTGTCAATTACAGTACTTGTATGGGGAAAACTTTCCATTCTATGGTATACGAAGGATTGGGGATAGGGAAAGTGTACGTTTGTGCATGTAGGTGATGATTTTGAATGGGTATGATGGGGAAATTAGTTTCTAAGGAATCCATAGGTATGCAAAAATGTGTTAAACTTTATTAAAATTACAGTTGAGGTGTTTAGGAAAAAATAAAACAATATTGTACAATTGATCTTGATAATATTAATATTTGATAAAAAATTTGCAATGGTGATTATATGGGAGATGGTAATTGGGAATTTTCAATAGGGAATGGGTATGTTACATGGTGTATTTGGGAAGTTTATAACGTGGAAGAGCTGTATCTAATAGTTTGGTGTTCGAATATGAACGACATTCACATGTTTATAACATATGACTTGTGGAAAGTTCTTTCTACATGTATGGTGAACGGGAAACAACAAGTGTAGATCGTGCGGTTTGCGTGACAGATTTGTTAAACGAGGATTTCTTTGGACGGATCAGTTTTTTAAATTAAATTCTTTATCTGGTGGTAAATTGGGTTGCCGTGTTTTGAAATTGGGTCGTGCATACTAATAAAATTGTATGTGTTCCTTGTTTTCTAGAAAGTAAAAATCATTTTCCGCCGATGTCGCATATAGAAGTGATCTATTTAAACTTACAGTTCTACTTAAAAACACAGAACACGTACATGTACATTATTACGTATACATGTGAATGTAAACGAAGTGGATCAAATAAGGTAATGTAGAAAGTGCATGTTGTGTATCTTATTTACAAGTATAAGGCTAATTTAAGCACATTTAGTAACCAATACAAATTCTTCAGGGAATGAACAGCTTCCCGGTTTGAAGTTTGATACGACCGTCGAGGAAGGACCCTCAATCATTTGGGAAAGTATTGACTCAACATTCACGTTTGATTCAACTCTAAATATTTTATTTTGTTGACAGTAACATAACCAGGATTATTGTGGAATTCATAGAAATAGCAGTATGATAATACTGAATTAATTTCGTTTTTTAAACATTTTTCGTTTTATACAGTTGTTGACTTCTTCACACATTTGAAAAATGTGTTCCTTCTAATGCTTTTCGTCTAAGTAGAAACACATGTTGATCCAATCCGACATTAGGTGTTCAATCACTCTTATCTGTATTTTCTCTGTAAAATAACATTTGCACCGACTGTATTAATGAAAATAGTATGCACATGTATTGTATATATTTAGTTAAAATAGCTAACAGTTTGTAAATGTATATATATATAACTATATAACTGCGACATGTACTATGATAATATACAATGTATATATATATATATATACAACAATTTTATTACGGAAGACAAAGTTGCATGTTTTCAGCTATACAGAAAGATTCAGATCTACCCCACACTGGGTTGATCTTCCTGAAATTTTACAACAGAGTAAAAGAAGGTTTGTATTGGGGATTTTGGAAGAATGTCGCGTAGTCCTCTGAACAACTAAGGTAATGTCACCGTCGAGGTGTTTTCTCGGTGCCACATCTTGTACACTGAATGCACGTAAGAGTGTAATTGCTTTAACAGTTTTCTATTGAAAAAAAAATCCCTTCAAGGTAAGATCTCACTAATTTTCTATAGAGTTTTTGTGATAATTTAATGTTTACTAACAATATTCCTAATTTAAAATGAAAATAATATCTTTTTTGTCTTAAAGTATTTAAGGTCATTAGCAACCACAATAAACAACATGATTCCCACTGCGGACGCTTCCGTATTTTTGCCTATATTTAGAAGTTAGAGAATATTATACTTAAGTGTCAGTCTCTGTAAGAATTAGACAGTGGGTGAAACATAGTTTAAAAAACCCTTCATTTTGATAGTGTAATTTGACTATTTGCACCATCAGAATCAAGGAAAACAGACAATATTTTCAATTTCGTGCTTGACCATTGACTTATAATGTCATTGATTGCACTGAACATTTCAAGGACAGGTAACTGTCAAAAACCTTATTTTTTTTCAACTTTCTATTGAAAAATTTCTGAGCAAAGCCAGTGGTTAAGATAATAAATAGTGTTATTTTCAAATAGAGAAAGTATCCTTGAATGATATTACATTGTCAGATCGGAAGGTTTTTGACATACATGTTTCTGACTTTTCCCATTTGTCTGATTCTTACAAACATTCACACTCAAGTACTAAACCATATAAAATTCAGGCAAGGCCAATAAAAGTATAGAGGTACATGTAATTCAAGGGGCAAAATAAATCACTGAACAAATGATGCTTTCTTATCTTTAACTGCCATGTTCTTTCCTTAAACTTAGTCGACCTCCCACTTAAATCAATCAAACCAAGAATAATAACTGTTTCCTACACGATCTATATGTTTATGATTGTACATCAACCGTTTTTTCTAGAAAAATAGAGGACGCTTACCTTACCGGTACACCTGGTCCATGCTCCCAGTTTTAGTGGAGTCCGAGTTGCTCATTTACTTTTGTTACCTTGTGGATTTTATTTTTAGTTGCTTTGTGTTCTTGTTGTGTTTGTCTATTATCCATGTCTGATCTTTATCCCTGGATTGCATTCTCTTGAATTCAACTAGAATCTTGGGTTCCCTTCCTTGATTACTCTTAAGAAACGTCGTATTATCGTGTTAGAACGTCCAGAGAGATCAAGATTTTATTTCTTTGAAATCCTACGTTAATTTAAACCCTATGTTAATTTGTATTGCTTTATTGCTTTGTAATATCAAGTTCAATGTCAAACCGGCGGTTTTAAGGAATACATTATTTTAAATGGCTTATTGCTTGATACTATGATCTATTTTTTTTTTTTTTTTTTATTTCCGATATTTTTTCACTACTTCCAATCTACTACGTTCACATCATGATACTTAGTGAAAAATTGGTAATATCGTTCTTGTGTAAAAGGCGCGAAGCTGCATTTTTGTTGCTGGATTTTTGCCGGATTATATTCACACATATTTATGTTTTGTTCTTTTTTGTGGAATTTCATGTTGCAAATGCTAGTTTTAATTGCTTACGACTTATTTCACTTATCTTCAATTTTTATGCGTATTTGTTTTATTCAGTTAGCTACATTGTATATGTAGGTCGTCTCTGTTTCATGAGTTCCCGCTTGGTCATGGATTTTGGCATATTTGAATCATCCCACTGCAGACGCTAATATTTTTGCCGATATTTGGGCAACAATTCTCCAATTTTGCATTATTAACATACTTAACTTACATCATGATATTTAAATTGTTGAATTGAATGATATCTCCAAAATGTGATTCTGTGTATGGAACTCTTTTGTGACTCGTGACAAGGAGCTGCATTGTTGTTACTAGACTATTACCGGACAACACACACTTGCAATATGAATGGTGCTGTTGGCAGAGCAGGACATGCATACTAATTTGGAGCCTGTGATGTCACATGTAAGTTTAATGCATCACGTTTTGCTTTCCTTATCCTCAATTTTTATAGGCATCTATTGTATTCGTATTACTGCATTGTAAATGTACTTCGTCCTTGTTTCCTATTTTCACGTTCTAGCCATGTATTTGAATTCTCCAGTTGTTCACGCTTCGGTATTTTTTTTATGATATATGTGAAGGCTGCTACTTAATTTGTGTTTGTAATGTCAAAATATTCAAACTTTGAAATATATTGTCATGAAATCAACGATATGAACAGACCTTAGTATGCGGCACTTCGGTCTGATACCAGAAGATGACGTCCTCTTAACAGTAATTAATACTAATTTCACCGATGACCAAAAAGCACCGAGAATGTTATTTCAGGAAGTTAATCTGTAACAAAGAGTAAAACAGGGCAAGGATCATTATCAGTTTCGTATCTTTAACAAAATAATGTTCAAACAAAATTTCGTCAAATTGTGAAAAAAGATCATAGTTAATGTAAAACTGTGTACGGCATAAACATATGCATCTTCGTCGTCTTGCAGGATACACTTCAATATTAGTTGTAATATTCACTATATTGGTTTTCCTATTTATACTTATGGAAATTTGTTACCTTATGCAGCAGTTGCCTTTAAGCAATAACCTTTTCATAAGTAAATCAGACTTTTAGACTTTCAGAATTACTAAGAAGGAAAAAACGAACGATATTTGGTATGGGTTTTTTTATATTATATTTTTATAACGGAACACAGTCCCGAAATTAATTCAAGTATGGTGCTGACTAAACTCGATGCTATAGACGACATTCACATTTGCAATTTACTTCCAATTTGGCGAAACTGGTTTACGGTTGTAACAGAGACCAAAATAAAAAAAAAAAAACATGATATGAATAGAACAAGACCATAAATAACCACGTGGAATTAAGTTTCCGAACCTAAAAACATCTGAAATGGTTCTATAATAATGTATCATATAACTAATTATTTCAGGAATTCAATATTCTTGTCGTCTTAACTCTGATTGCAATGTCTCCGAAAATACGCCTGTTAAAACTAGTTGACGTTGATGTAATGCAAAGCTTGTCCTGAACGGATTTCCGAACGAAGTAAATGTGAAAGAACGTCTTTTTCATTTTGTTTCTTTGTTGTTTATTCATTTTATTGCTTGCTTTTTTACATTAAAAGAAAATACATGATTTCGTAGTGCTACACATAAAAAACATATGTATATGGAATACATATCTATTGGGAATCGTGTTACATAAATTAATGTAAAGCTACCTGTAAGTTAAAAAAGTAGAAAATTTAATCCAAAATATCGGTAAATACAAATATATATTAACAATAATCATGCTACAACACCTCACATATCCAACGTGGTTGGTGCATGATAATTCTCTTGCCAAGCTTTCACATAAGCAAAGTTTCACAATTGTAGTAAATTTGCAGACTGATTGAATTACATTTCTGTGTTGAACCTTATACAACTAATGCCTTGGACGTGTAATCATGAAACGAAACAGAAAATGAATGAAAAAAGAGAAATGTTGATTAAGAAATCTTTCTACCTAGGCGTTTATATACTACTGAGATACTGAGACCGTTTGAGCTGTTTTTTTTCACACATTTTATTTGTTTTTAAATATGTACATGTATGTCAATGTTCTTGAAAAAACAATGTATGTACTAGGAATATTAGTACCAATATACGGTGTACTTTAGGGTCTTAATATAATTTGGGGCTTTGTGTTTTGTTTTGTTCTGTTTTGTTATTTTATTTATTTTATCATTTTCATCATTATTATTGTCATAATCATTATTATAGTTAAAACAGGATTTTACAGTGAAAGTTTCGGGGGGTGAGGGGGGGGGGGGGTGAATAGAACCACAACTCCTTTTGTCTTTATCATATTATTATATCTGCATTATCATAAATATTATTGTCATAATCATTATTATAGTGAAAAGGGGATTTTGCAATTGTGGATCGGTTGTGGAGATAGTGGTGGTGGTTATGGGTCCGGGGGTCCGGTGGAAGAGAACCGCATCCATTTTTGTTAAAAAAAATGTGTTTAATCCGTGCAAAGTTTGGATAGTTCGGGCGAATATTGTAATGGTCTGGAGTCCCCGTCCCTTTTCATGATTTCGTCTCGTTATGTTTCGGTCCGTATCTTGTTTTATAGGGACTATTTTAGTCATGTCTGGGTCAAAAAGTATACTTATCTTGTCACGACGCTAGAAGTATAAAAAGAACTACATGTAGACATGCACAAATGTATAGTTTACAACTGAACAATACATTAATTATGAAAATCTTAGTTCTGTGTTTGGCACTCTGTGTTGGTATGTATTCATAAGTTAGTAGATAATTTCTGCTTAAATCATGCACACTATTAATTTGTATATAAATTTCCGAACAAATATAGGAAGGTTTCAAATTCCCGGATCTCTCTCGTTGGATCCGTCTATGATTATACATTATACAATATACAAGTTTGTATTCAGAAAATATAACAAAAAAATTTGTCTCGTTCAATTTTTTATGGAATTTTAAAACCCAAAAAAGAAAATTAAATGTAATTCCCCTTAATAGATTATTATGATATGTTTATGTGTTTATGTTCTTTTACACGAAAAATCAACTTTCCTATAAGAATGTACAGATACAGATGAGATCAGTTCTAAACTCGCAGATGAACTGTCAGAAGAGCCGGCTCAAGGACAGTTCTAAAACTTTCAAAATACAGTTCTAAAGCAAGCTATGTTCTACTAGCAGAACTGGATCGAAAACAGTTCTACTACTACAGCCAGCTCTTCTGACAGTTCTATGAGAGCCGGATCTACACAAACAGTTCTGCTACTAGAGCCATGGCTTTGAAATCATTTCTACCTGTTGAGTCAGCTCTGTAAGAATTGCCAGAACAGCTGGCTCTAGAACTGGTAGTTCTATGACAGTTTTGTTAGAACTGATCTCATCTGTACATCTCATCTGTACATGTATATAATAAATGTAGTAATTCATAAAGAGTTGATAACAAAGAAAGTTTAAAATATTTATTTCAAATCAGCTTGAACAAACAGTTTCAATTGACATGCTTAATGCTTGGACAGGCTTATGAAAATATACGGAATCGACGGATTTCGAAAGGACGGGGAAATGAAATTGTTTCAGTTTATTCATGCCTTGTGTTACCATGAGCCTTCCCAGTAACCGGTAACCAGAACATGATTGCAAGGGTTTGTCAATTTTACATATTAAGTTACCATTTTTTTTTTCAATAAAAAAGGGTGTTCCACCACTCCAACCCTTCATTCTGGATCCGCCACTACATGTACATGTGAAAAATGTTTGATCAGCATAAAATGAAAGCATTCAATGTAAGAAAAGGGGGAATGTACAGAAATATTGTTTCAGCTTATGACATACTCTTTTGTTAGCATCATAATGATCTGCTTAAATCTTCAATACTACCCACAAAGCAGTTTAAATAAGACTTACACGTACATGTAAGTTAATTTGATGCATTTATACTGTATTTTGTTTTCAAGGATTCAAAGTGCATTCAAGTCTAACAAGGCTAACAATTCAATAATTGGCTATCTATAATGGTGCTAAATTCTTTAGAAGCTAAGATTATTTTTCTTCGGGAGTGGAAATTCGCTTGTTTTGAAATATCAATCGTATATTTTTTTTTATTTTTTTAAACGACGAAATAAACACCAGTGTTTCATATTTTGATATGTGTGACCCAGAGAGGGAAAACAATGCTGATAATAGCATACATGTATCGGTATCGATGATGTCTTATGGTGAAACATGTGATTATAGTTCGTGGCACATTTATAGTTGAAAGATAAAATCATTAAGCACAGTATTTTAAGGAAAATATAATTTTTATTTACTATTTACAAATTACAATTTGTTGACTGCTGATACATCTAAATGCCTCCTACTGGAAGTACATATACTTGTTTTGTTTTGTTTTTTGTTTTTTGTTTTTTCTGTCTGTTTGTTTGTTTTTGTTTTTTGTTTTTGTTTTTGTTTTTTTTTTGCTCGGGAATGAAAAAAAATCGAACAGATGAATTAACAATTTCGTCGAGAATTGTAAACAACATTTTTATTATGGTCTTATATTGTACACTTTAGTTGTGATGGGTGAAACATGCAATGACAGCGGTGACTGCCAGCTTACAACATGTTCCGACAACAGCTACTCCGTCCAGTGTATCAACCAGGAGTGCGCATGTACCCAAGACCATACAATTGGTCCAAGTAAGCTATTTAAGAAATAATTCGCTGTCGCTCGGTGTAAAATACCCACGTTAAAATTAGTTCAAATCTACCAACGGAAGGACTTATTTCTTTTCTAATATGACAAATACGGAAATCAGTGTGACAAATATTTCCCCAGGTGTAGCCAAAATAACGGCTATTCCGTTTAACCTCCCACCTATGAAAGTTGGATTAAATATGTATATTTATGTCATCGTATGTGTTAAATGTGTGTATTTATAACATTGATTTCAATTAGATAACCTCTCGGTCGTTTAATCACCGCGTAAACGTTTTTAAATGAGTGTTTTGTCTTATTACACACATTCCATAAAACCCTTCTATCTATAGATATCATAACATGAAATTATTGGGTATTGTTTTTTTTTTTTTTTTGCATAAAGTCTAAGTATTTGTTAGAATCAGGCAATTGGGAAAAAATCAGAAACATGCATGTCAAAACCCCACCGATCTGACAATATAACTTCACTCAAGGATGCATTCTCTGTTTCTGCCAAAATTTGCTAGTAAATGAAAAAAAATTTTGGTTATTTTATATTTCTTCGTTGTGTGTGTCTGTTTACCCTGTCTGGTCTTAGTCATTTAATTTCCGCTAGAATCTTGGATCCCATGATATACTATTAATCCAAAAGGGGAGTTTCCTTTTCCCTGAACATATGGACCATCTCCTGTATTTGTGCTATTAACAGATGTACATGTATGAGGACAATTTGTAACATAATTCACTTTTTAATGTTACGCATTTTAAGATGATAGATTTACATGTATAGGAATAGCCTCTAAAACCAAGAGCATTTACAAAAACGTGCACGTTTAATTTATGTTTCTTTATACATTGTACAATTTACACATATTATAAAACTTCTCTTAAACAGGACGTATTGTAAATTTTCGACAAGAGAAGATAACCTTATTTCGTACACACAAGATACCAAATCTATGACATTCAGTCTATGTTTAGATATACATGTATATCCGTTTCTAAAGAATTTGTCTTAAATGGTTTCATTGTAATTGTTCATGCTACAGTTGTATACATGTAGTTTGGGATTCTAAATTTCCTTTTAGAATATACAATAAAACCTGTCTAAACTGAATTCAGAATATATTTTTAAGTAAACCATCAAATACTGATGAAAAGTAAGTTTTGTAAGAATCATGCAAAATGCGAAAAAATCAGAAACATGTATGTCAATACCTACCGGTCTAACATTACAATTTCACTCAAGGATACCGTCTATTTGAAAAGACCATTATTTGATCTTTGCATCACCGGATAATTTGCTAAGAATTTTTCAGTAGAATGTTTAAAAAATGAGGTCTTTTAAAATATTTATTTTCAGTGCATTGCAATGAAATTATAACTCAATTTACCGAAGTGATATGGAGAATCTTGACTTTTTTCCCATTTTTGACGGTGTCACATCTAAAAATGGTGTTTTTTTTTTAACCATGTTTCACCCACTGTCTAATTCTTACAGAGACTGACACTTAATCATCATTCAGTTTAAATGTATTTATGAACCTGAATGAGTCAAATACTCGTCTCAATCGAATAATTATCAGGTTCAAAGGAGGTTTCAGTTTAGAGAAATTTCACTAAATAAACATGTGTGTAAAAATCAGAAACATGCATGTCAAAACCTACCGGTCTGACATTACATTTTCACTCAAAGATACCGTCTATTTGAAAAGACCATTATTTGATCACCGGATAATTTGCTTAGAATTTTTCAGTAGAATGTTTAAAAATGAGGTCTTTTGAAATGATTTTCAGTGCATTGCAATGAAATTGATACTCAATTTACCGGAGTGATATGGAGACTCTTGTCGTTTTTTTTTTTCTTTTTTTTTGGTGGTGCCACATCTAAAAATGGTGTTTTTTTCCTGACCATGTTTCACTCACTTCCAAATTCTTACAGAGACTGACACTTAATCATCATTCAGTTTAAATGTATTTATGAACCTGAATGAGTTAAACACTTGTCTCAACCAAATAATTATCAGGTTCAAAGGAGGTTTCAGTTGAGACAAATTTCACTAAATAAACATGTGTGTAACTCAAAGGTCACGTTTCTGAAATGTATTTCGTTTAGTACAATGAAACTTGTCCAAACCGAACTCATCTGGGCTTTAAATATACTCAGTTTATACAGGTGTTTGGAATATATAACTAATAAAGTGGACTTTCAAAAAGGGGTTAAACAGATTTTTTTGTACTTTCAGGGGGGTTCGATTTATATATATGTTTCCATGTGTGCTCAATTAAAATTCCTGTTCTACCGGAACGGAACTGTCAGAAGAACTGGCTCCAGTAGTAGAACTGTTTTCGTAGAGGCGGTTCTGTTAGTAGAACTATCATAAGAGCTTGCTCTAGAACTGTTCTATGGCACTTTTAGAACTGTCCTAGAGCTGGACAGGTTTTCCATCCACATATCCCATTTTGCATGATTCTTAGCTGGAGTGCTACTTTAAATTGTCTGGTTTTGACAGGTTTTCAGTTTATTCATTTCTTGGTTTAGTCACACTTCACTGCTTATTATGCATGAGATTGTACAAATATAGTTAGTACGCAAATATATGATATTCCGAAAATGCAATATGAAGAATCCTTCGCTTTAATGTACTTGATAATTTTTCAGCCATGATAAGGATCTGGTGACTTCCCACACTCTGACCAAAGATGTTGCTGTACTAGAATTAAATTAATTTTTTGAAAAATAATTAAAAAAAAAACGAACAAGTGCAAATATTTTCTTGTGTTCTTCTTACAGTGGTATATTATATGTTTAGGCACGAATCATCTTATTAACGAGAGGTGTGAGGAGGGGCATTAGCAGATGTAAAAAAGAAATATACGTCAATATTTTCTTCGTTACTTAACAATGTAGGTTTTCAAATCCGGCTCAAGTTCTGCTAAAAAAAATTCTAACGTGATAAACATAAAATTCGAACCCGCTTCTTAATTGAGAAGAAAGTAATCTGTCGTACCAAAAATCATGGGATTATAAAGCCCCATGAGGTGTAAAATGGACGTCTCTTCATGCTTAGACTGGGAGTTTCATTGTAGTACTTGTTTCTATGCGATATAAACCTTTTTTTCTATTCTGAATTTTAGTGAAAAGAGGGGAAAATAAATAACCACTGCTTACCAAAAGTGGGTTGGTGTTACAAGTATGCAGTATTTCTCTAAATTGCAACAGGCAGGGTGGATTATGTCTAAAAAGACACACACATACACAAGTCTTTCCTTTATATTCTATTCAAAATGTTATAAGAAACGCAAAATTGCATTCATTTCTTTTTTAAGTATATGCATGTATACATGTGTGTGTCCTTAATGGAATGGATGATTTGTGGGTTACAATGATCAGAAGTAGAAAATGCAGATTCAGAATATTATGTTAACAATACTCCAGACAGCAAACGGTGGGGAGATGGTTTGGACCTTACATGTATGTTTATTTCGGGAATATTCATTTGTTTAGCAGTAGTCGCAGTTTATTTTTTTATTTGCACGAATACCTACAAGCAAAATATTTAGCGACGTTTATAGATCAAAATGTGTTATTATCTGATCCTGAAATAAATTATGAGTGCAAAAGTATACGCAGCTACACAATACCTAAGCACTTCAATAAAGCATACTTTGTTATTTAATCTTAGCACGATTTCAAATAATTATTGGTTAGTTTCTTTCCTTTTCTGTCACGTTTCTTAATTACATGTGAAAGATACTAGTAGCTGAAGGATCAAAGTGGGTAAATTCAACCGATGACTTCCAGTTTCGAATATTATTCACACATCTATTTTAATTATGAGGCACACGATCATTATATTAGTTAATTTGACTTAAACAGTGCACTTTAGAAGACACACTAAGATGGTACGCGAATCATGTCGAATATGGGCGTTATTGTTGTTTCATTCATTTATTTGTAAAGATTCTTTTAAGGGTTAAGGGTTGACAATTTGAAAAAGAAATCAAATGAATCAAGGTTCTAGGGTAATCAAAAGAATGTAATCCAGGGACAAAGACCAGACATGGAAAACAAACATATGTTGTCCGGCCAGTTCTCCAAGGAAAAATCAACCACAACAAATCGTTAGGTTTCAACATTTATTGCAGTTATATGGATAAACAAAAAGACCCTGCAATAACGATACATAAATTCATAAGACTTGGGTAAAGAAAGATAACCCTGATAGCATAGATAAATTCTATCAGTCAAATAAAATAAAATAGTTATAATATAATAACATTACACCTTCTATATGATAGTTCCCATATAATGCATTTTCTTAGAAAAATGTATTTGTCTGTTGCGCATGAATCTCATGTAAAATGTTCCACATCTATATATGTTTTAAACACAATGAAATGCAAAAATTAATTTAGAGTGAAATGTCTAAAACAGCAACAAAAATCAGTTAAAAATAAGCTTAATAGTTACTGATTGAAAGCCAAATATTACCAAGCAAGCAAATAATATTAGTTAAGCAAATTTCATAAAAATGTAACACTTCCTTACCTCACACTTAGGTGCAAAGGTCAGTTTCCCAGTATATCAACTCATTACAATACTCTGTGCAATAACATTAGCAGTGTCATGGTTACATCTGAATACAAGATTACAATAATAACTATTGTGCTTCAAAATGCGCACAATTACATGTAACGCATAACACAAAAAAAACACTTACTAAATCAACTTTATAAAATTTATGTTTTATCAAAATAATAATATTTTGATCATTTAGATTTTATTATATTTATTACTGATTTATATTAACTCATTTATCATTTTATTTAACTTTATTACTATTTTACTGTTTTATAAGTTGATAAGTCAGTCATCCATTCATTCAGCTCAAATCACTCAAAATGTTATTTTGGGACATTTAGCAAGATTATTACTAATAAATACCTTTTAAAGTAGAAGAAGTCAATAATGTTGATATACACATAAAGTAGACAATCAGACTTCCATCAAAATTAATATCCCAGGATATTCCAATAGTTTTTACTGAGTTACAAAAATGTCTGCCATCTGAGACTTTAAATGTATAGAGAGTGACAACAAGAACAAAAGGATTTCCCTCCAAAAGTGCATGTGACTTTCTTCCAATTAAATATCAAATAATTCAAATAATCAATACTACTGAAATTCCAAATAAGGTAACAATCCATGGTCATATTCATAAACTTAGGTCATATACTTAATTTAAATATAAAAATATAAACACAAGGTAACTGACTGATCTTATTTCTGAATGAGTTCTGATTGTTCAATAATTAAAAAGATCAAGTCAAATTATGATTTTCAAATAATATTTTATTAATAAATCTCTCATCTTAAATCACGGAAATTCTGAAAATAAAATTATATGTATATTCATTATAAAATTCACTCTTCCACACATACACAACAAAGAACATAAAGTAAGTGAAAAAATTCATACAAAGTAACAAAAGCAAATGAGCAACTCGGACTCCACCAAAACCTGGGAGCATGCACCAGGTGCGCCGGTAGGGTAAGCGTCCTCTGCTTTTCTAGAAACACCCGCCGAGTTGCTCATAAAAAGGCAAGTCCGGGGTAGACAAACAAGGAAAGGAAAACTATGATTCGTTGAATAAATCAGTTTTCGTGGTGCAGATGAATATACCATAACGAGTTCATGATGACGACCACAAAACTTCTGTAGTGATGACTTCAATCTTGTAGCAGCATATCCCTGTTCCAGAGGCCTATTTGTTAGAGTTCTAGCGCGATACAAAAAGTCTGCGTAGTCTCGACAAGCTCTGGCATAACGTATGAGTTGTGATATGAACACTCCATACGCATGTGCTGAAGGGATGTTGCCACAGATGAAAGTATGAGGAATCTCTACCAAGAACTATATATTTGTATCTAGGTGTTCCATATTTCTTGGAACAACGATGTATAATGTTTTGAGTCGAATTAAGCAAATTCCGTCATATGTGATACGCCCCAAAATAGACTAAATATTTTTATTTCTGTTATTAAGTTGCTTAATAGGTCTATATGATGAAATGTATAACAATGCATTCCACTCTGTCTGCTCTTAGGAGATTCAAATTGAATACCCAATGGTTTATACTGTATTTTAGTATCATTTACAGAGTTATTTCCCTTTATTTTGAATTCTACAGTACATTCTATATAATATTTATCTCTTATGATCGGGAGTTATATGAAAAACCACGTGTTAGTTTCTCTTTAGTATAACGTTTTAAACAAAATATTAAAAATGGAAATATGTAGCCTTTCCAACCTTGAATCACATTTTGCATGATTCTAAACTGAAGTACTACCTAAATGAATATTTTATTTAATAACAGTTCTAATCATTAAAATCTGTGTTTGTCATATAAAGAGCAATATTGGATATGAATAACAATTGGGCATGGACCATTGGTGAATAGACAATGGGTCATTGATTGATGGGCATGGGCCATTGGGGGATCGACAAAGGGGCATTGGTTTAAGAGATGGGTTATTGGTGGATGGACAATGGGGCATTGGCTGAATGGCACGGGCCATTGTCGGATGGACAATTGGGTATTGGTTGATGGGAATTGGTCATTGCTGGATGGACAATGCGGCTTAGTTGAAGGGCATATGTTATTGGTGAATGGACAACGGGGCTTTGGTTGAACGGCAAGTACAATTGGTGGATGGATAACGAGATATTGGTTGAAGGGCTCGAGCCATTGATGGGTGAACAATGGGGTATTGGTTGATGGGCATTAGCCATTGATAGATGGACAATGGGGCATTATTTGAAGGGTGCGGGTTTTTGGTGGATGGACAATGGGTCATTGGTGGATGGCACGGGCCATTGTCGGATGGACAATTAGGTATTGGTTGATGGGAATTGGTCATTGCTGGATGAACAATGCGGCTTAGTTGAAGGGCATATGTTATTGGTGAATGGACAACGGGGCTTTGGTTGAACGGCAAGTGCAACTGGTGGATTGATAACGAGATATTGGTTGAAGGGCTCGGGCCATTGATGGGTGAACAATGGGGTATTGGTTGATGGGCATTAGCCACTGATGGATGGACAATGGGGCATTATTTGAAGGGTGCGGGTTTTTGGTGGATGGACAATGGGTCATTGGTGGGCAAAATTACATTTGTTGATGAACATGGGGCAATAGAGAATTGGGAAGACAAAAAGTGCAATATATAAAAAAGCTGTAAGTTCATACATAGGCAATCAGGACTTGGTTAAAACGTAGATAATCTGGGTAGAAACCATTACTTCGTAACAATCTAATATTGTCTTAATTGAAAAGTATTACCCACCATTTTGTCTGTGTAATTTTACTACTTGTACAATCGTAATAAAGGATAAGTACAAATTCAATATCATTTTGCAAATAAGTTATAATTATATCAAAATATACTGCAAATAAATATTTCAGTGTAGGATAACTGTAAAGAATATCGAGGCAAAAATACCCAATCATCCCCAATGTACCAATTCAGAAACATTGCAATTGTTTTCAATTCTCTCGATATTGCCTTGATATTTTCACTTGATATGTATGAACTTTTCTACCAAGTTTTATTTTCCTTTAACAAAGTATATTAGGGAATGGACATAACTCTTAAAATCAGTGATATATTTGTATCATATTTCACCTAAGTCTATCAAATTTCCATTTGAAAAAGAATGAAATCAATCCAAGTTACTTTGATGCTTACATGCGATCGATGTCAAATGCTAAATACAAACGTTCCAATGATTTGTCAGAGTTATGTCCTTTTCCCAAGGTCTATCGCCTTAGATTTGTTTTGTTTTGTTTTGTTTTTTGTTTTATTTTAGTTTGATACAGGTAAAATATATAAAAAAAGCTGTATTTCATACATATTGTCAAGTCAGCTTAATATGGCAGGCATGTCCACATTAGACATGCATAATTGTGATTGCATCAGCCCCTCATGCCTAGAGATCATGGTTTAAGCATGTCAAGATTAGTGAATATCACCTTTTGTTCTAGCAAAAGTTCAATTATTTCGCATACCAAGACACTGTTTAATTCTATCGAAGAACTAGCCTTCGCTGGTCTGAAACACAAACTACAATTGTACGTCATGAGGCTGAGGGTATAAAAGGGGCTAATTTTTATTACAATTTAACGCTGAAAAGTGATTTGAACATTTACATACAGAATGAAGTCCTTGATTATTTGTATGGCTCTCTGTGTGGGTAAGTACAATTGCATACGTTTGGATTTCGGCTGATTTACATCATGTTTGGTTTGGGCTTGCCTGCTTACTTTAATACATGGTCTTTTCGTATTACAATTCAGTTCCATAAATGCAATCACTCAACAAGTTTTATTTTCAAAGATCGTACGTACAAAATCAATTGATAATGATGTTATCGCTATAGAAGAGCGATGTTTTTATTATGACTGTTGTATAATATTACATTAATGACCTTTTGTGAGTAAAAGTTTCTTTTGGCATCATATCTGGCAGATTGCAATGCAACTTGTTCCAGTGATACATATGCTTTTATTTATTGATGTTCAAATAAAATTGTGATTTGATACAGATTTAACTTAACTTATGAGTATACTTTTTACTTGGTACAGCAATTTCAGTTTTGTTTTGTTGTCTTTGTATTTGAAATATTGTTTTTATATAATATAATATGTTATCTTTCCAAAGGTGTAAGAGTAATCAAGGGAACCAATGTTATAGCGGTAATCAAAAGAATGTAATAGTTTTCCTTTCCTTGTTTGTCTACCCCGGACTTGCCTTTTTATGAGACACTCGGCGGTTCCATGCTCCCAATTTTCAGTGGAGTCCGAGTTGCTCATTCGCTTTTGTTACTTTGTATGTATGATTTTAGTTACTTTATGTTCTTTGTTGTGTATGTCTGTTGTTCATGTCTGGTCTTTGTCCCATTATTACATTCTTTTGATTAACGCTATAACCTTGGTTCAATTGATTACTCTTTTTTTACAAAAATCATAATTTACATGTATTGATAAGTTATGATTTGTTCATTTCGCTGTTGATTTATATATTTGGGTAATTTGCATTCTCTGAGCTATATTTGTTCATGAATAAAGTCGTACTATCAACACTTTGCAAAACACACAAAAAATGAATGACAGTAATTAATACAAAGACTATCCTTAAAGACTTTGCACCCATGAATAACACATTTATTCACCAAGCTTTTATTTCAATAACAGTGAAGATTACCATGAAATATAGTTGTATCGACTTCAAAAAAGGGGAACCTAACTTATTAAGTTTAATGTTAAAATAATAAGATGGTTACTGTTTTGTTTATCCAAAATTATACAACAAGCTACAAATGGCATTGTCATCAATTGGACTCAAAACAAATAATTAGTTCTAATCCATTGAGTACCAATCTATAGACGTACCAGTCTTGCATTGCATATTTTTGAGCGGGTTATCTATCTTTATTCTGAAAAGGTTTGATTTTGATGAGTGCAAAACGAAAGTGAATGTAGTGAAATGGCTATTTATATTTCAATACTATTTTGTAGTCCGATCTTTGTTGGATCACCTTACTTGTGGGTTATCTCTCTTTATTAATTTTTCACTTGTCCTTTGACATGCTATATAAGTGCATGGTCTATTGAATCAATTAACATATTTTTTTGCACTTCACAATAGAATCCATGGAAATAGTAATGCAAAACTGAGACCGTTATAAGTCATTGTCTGCCAATGATAGACACGATTCCTAAGGCAAAATGCTCAAATGATGCTTTTTGTATCTATATATGGGAATATTTTCGCTAAACATAAATATACCCCATTCGGATCTATTGTTTTTAGACAGTCATTCAGCCATTAACATGATCAATTTACATTTTATACTTCTTATTCTAAAACATGTAAATTTTGGGGGTGTTTTTGTTTTTCTGATTGTATATTTTTTTCCGTTCTCGATTCCAAATTCCTATCCAGCTTTTTCCTCGTCTTTTTTGTTCTCAAATATTTTGAACGAAATTGTAATGAATCAATGGAAAAAAATGATATGTTTGCAAAACACCGCCTCAAATGGCGAACGCAGAAGTTTTCCGTACACGTCAACAACAAAAACGAAGTATATGTTGGATAATTTCGTTCAATATGACACTAATTTTTCCACGTTTTATTTTATTCTAATGTTCTGTTTATAATTGTCACACACAACAAACTTGCAGAAAACATTTTGGTACATCTAAAACGAGAAAACCAGAATTATCATCATTCACATAGAAATGCCTGGATCCTTATGACCATATGGTCAAAAGATCGGAGTTGGTTCTGTCCGTAATGAACAAACCTTTTGTGTACAATACATAAGGGATGGAGAAACGAAAGGACCACCAATCCTATCATGCAAGGATTCTTTAGCCAATTGTTCAAATTCGGCTTCCTTATTCCAAAGGAGGGTTGTGATTTTTAGACACTGTTCTTATTATCTTGTTCTGACATACCAGGAATAACAATACCATTGACAGGTGTTTTGTGCAATTTCTTGTTGTAGCCTTGCAGCTCATAATTTAATCTATTTGAGTTTATCGATGCTGGTAATGGGTTTTGAACCTGTGTCAAGGAAAGTGTTCTTTTGGCGGTGTCGTGCAGCGTTTTTTTTATTTGTATTCACTGTATAGAAATTTTGTGCATCAATCTTCGCATGGTTTTAAAGAATTTAAGACAGTTTGAAACACTTTTGAGAGACATGATATTTTGCCATGCATTTCAGTTCAGGCTACATACCACTAATACAGATTTCCATTACTCTCTATGTTAATTGGATCATTTTTCAGTGAATTCTCAGGAGTTTCGCTTACGCTTAACCTAACCTAACCCATATATCACCTGAAACATACACATGTACTGCTGTGTCACTCAATATTTCACAAACGGTTTACTACCTTGCAGTGCAGCACTAATACTCGGAACTCATCTACCCTAAAAATAGCCCGGTGAATCCAAACAATTCTTAATTCAGACCAGTTTTAGTTATAGTTCCACCAAATAAGTTTATTTAAATTTGAGGCAGCATACACTTGGCTCAAAATTATTAGGTTAAAATTTCTTTAAAAAAACAAACTTCATTCATTTAAAAATGTTGTCAACTTTTTTATAATGGCATGCTGAAGGGACTACGTTGTACCTTAGCGTAGGACTTTTTGCGTACGTTCCAAATTGACGATGCAAATGGTGGTCTGTAACCTGTAAGATAAAGAAAAAAAATACCGATGCATAGGTGTTGATTCTTTCTTTTTCCATTGTTTGTGAAAAATTCAACACTCTCCAACAAACTTGCCGTGTTAGGCCGGGAGATTTAGCCCCATTTTTCCGTCGTATTTGAATTTTAAGCTTAAGATAATAACACGAATAAATACAATTCATGTAAAAACATGTCGTTAAGATAACAAACTCGGCAAAGATATTCCGCTTTAATAAAAAATGAGTTGGAGAATTCCGAAAGTTAACACCTATGAGTACGTCGTAGTTTCAGGTGTCTAAATGTCTCAATTTCGTTACCAGTACTAGTACATTTTTTACCCTATATGTGTTGTTTATCATGGTTTTTACCTTCATTTTCATTGCTCTGTCTATGCACTGACTTTCGAATTTAGAAATCATATTTTGTGTTATTGTCGTATATGAAACGGAAGAGCCATCAATGTACTCACCTTAGTAATAATTCTACTTGAATTAGCTTCCTCTGTGGTCATTTGTTTTTGTCCCTTTGGAATGAAACTTGGCATTTCAGCTTTGATGCCAAGGTCTTCCAGCATCTCTATTGAGTCTCGAAATCCACGGTCTACCAGAACAATGTCATTTTCTTTAACCCAGTTCTCGATATCCTGTACATTTTGGTTGAACATGTGCTTAAAGGTGAAATCGCCATTATTTTTTAATCGGCTAGATTATGTCCTAGTACTTCCACAAAGTATCCAGTTTTAGAAACAGCGATCATCGGCTTTACAAGGAGACGTCCTTTATGTAAGCTGTACGTCCTTTTTGGACCAGAAAGATCCCACTTTTCTGTATGTATATGTACGTTCCATCAAGCACAAGTATACCTTCTGTATCTGTTCCGTCACCTAATAAAGTTTTAGCAAGTGGCTTAGTATGTCTTTCAATTATCTCTTTGTGACTTACATGCTTAAAACAAGGAATTGAGGCACCAAGTTTTCGGTCAAAGCTTTTTCTGACAGATTAAATGGCTCGTCTTATATTTGATTTTGATATGTCAAAAATAATTGAAATAATTTTGTTGGAGATTCCAGATTTTAACTTGAAAAGAAAAATTATGTCCTTGAAATATGAGCTTGTGAACATCAAATACTGTCCTTTTTATATGTTTGAAATAAATCTTTGAAATCAAGTTTTGTTATTGCAGTAAGAGTTGGATATTCTGAAGGTGAAAAATTGTTATCTTCAAAATTAATTCTTGTGTTTTCATTTTTTAAGGCTGTTGATTTCAATTTGTTCAAAAAATATGAAATTGCAGATCTGTTAAGGCATTAGCATCTGTACATTTTATGTTCATTAGTCCTTTATCCTTACGACAATAACTTTGTTTGTAATACATTGCATAATGTATCTTCAGGCCAAATTTAGATACATAAAGTTCTTTTTTTAAAGATAGTACACACATCTTTGTTGCATGGTTGTCGTTCTCTCGGCTTTGTCCTTTTATTGCACACAATGCAATAGTACTGTATGGGGCCTGTTACTGAAAAAAAAATATTTCCTGATCGTGTTAGAGAACTGCATAGCTTAATGTAAGATTTATTTTTAATTTGCAACAGTTTCTGGGTTCAGCAGGTGAAATGTTTTCGATATTATTTTTATCCCGATGTATTTAGAATACTATCTGGAGACACATGAAACTGTACTGTAGTAACCCGGAAATAGGCTTATAGTTTCTCTGTGCATTACATCAGGAGTAAGTTATTTTTTTTTACTTTATTGCTTTTGTTACTTTTGTTTTGATTAATATTAAAAAAAAATGAAGAAAAAAAATGCACAATTCAGATCAGATCAGAACAGAACGTTGACTTTAAAGGAGATTGTCATCTGCCGTTATCCACGCTACAGTTCGTCACAACAGCCAAGGGGAAAATCATACTTAAACTTGTAATAATGTAAACATTTTATTTGACTCTTTTCTAAAATCTATAAAATGTGTTTCTCAATTCGTTTTGTTAACAATTCATGAACATTTATTTTTGATTAAAATGACACACAAAAACAATGTAAATATCACGTAAGTAGTACAATACCGTGCAGTCTCACTAATTATTAATCAACTAATTTTTCATAGTAAGAAGAAAAAGAAGACAGGTTTCGAAATATAGAATTAATCCAAAACAAAAGCGATTCATACCTATGATCCAAACACCTAGAAATGTAGATCCCAACGAGCGCTAACCATTAAGCCATGAGACCTCCACGAGATATGAGGGGAATATACTACTTAAAGTAAAGAATGAATAATACCGCGTTAGGACAGATTTATTGTAATTTTTATGAACATACATTGAAAACTTTTCATTTCTTTTCTTTCTTTTCAAAATATGATAGATGGACTACACTAATTTCGTTTCGAAACGGTATGTGTCGGAGTTTGGATGGGGGTCAAAATTCACGCTTGTTATGTCGAGAAAAAATATATATATAATGCATGCATTGAATTGCATGCCATATATAATAAATGATTTTTATTTCTTTTGAAATCTTCTCTTTTTTATATTTCACTTGTATGTACCATGATTTATCTACACGACTCATTACCTGAATATGCAACATATTCTGTACTTCAGTAGATATACAGTCACCACTCGCAATTTATGTTGCCACAAAATTACAAGTGATACTTACCTTGCATCTTGAATTTTTTCTTCAGATACGTGCAATCCATTTTACAAAAATAACGTTTTCTGCTCCTTCGAATATTGTTGCTGACGATGAGAAATGGAAACCAAAGCAGGTGCTAAGACAAGCGACTTGCCCGCATTATTATATTTAAAAAAAACTGTACTTTTCTTGATTTTGTCTGTTGCCCAAGTTTACAAGTATTTTTGCCACTCTAGGAAGCACTGGGTCTTCATTTTTAAACCCAATCATA
Organism: Perna viridis; assembly: GCA_037379345.1. Taxonomy (NCBI): domain Eukaryota; kingdom Metazoa; phylum Mollusca; class Bivalvia; order Mytilida; family Mytilidae; genus Perna; species Perna viridis. Next base: position 13,192,165 of record CM074524.1, read on the forward strand.
TCTAAAGTACAGTACTAATCATATGAATTATTATTATTGCTGTATCTCATTATTCAAGTCTACATTGAAACGATCAGAAGATCATCATGAACGTTAATTTTTAGACATGGCGCATGTTTATCTTTATTTTTAAAGTTGGCTGCATGCCACTAACAACTTGACTTTAGAGTTATTTTACTCATGATTACTTTTCTTCAAATACTATAAAAAATGTTTTGTTCGACCAATGCAGCCAATACAAAATTTCAACAATATCCGCCGGATTTCGGTCCTTTTGAAGCGATTTCGCCGAACCGTCATTTGGTCCGGATATTATTACACAATAACAACATCCTAAAATACTGCTATACCAAAGAACTACAATACATCACCCTTTATTTAAGCACCATAGATAATGGATTGAATGACTTAATTTTTCCGTCACTTAACATGGCCGATATCTTTACAACCTGGCTCTACCTCTTTCATAAAGGATGCTTTGTACAGTTGATCCATCTTGATTAAGTATTGTAGCAATTTGAGTATTTTCTATGTTTCTTTCTGGCACTGGTACATATGCATTTGTGATGTTCAGTTCAGGATTGATCACTCGACTGTTTAGTTGTTTTAATATTTCAGCCCGCGATCAAACTGTAGTCAATACCTACAGTTTTAGATCTCATTCTGGGTGTCAGAGCAGGTTCATTTGTCCTCTCTGATTCAGGTTATTGCGTAGTTTTTTTCTTACAAAGCATCTTATACAAAATAAATATTAATTAACAGATACAATGGAAATTATATAAATAGTCGTTTGCGGTCTGTCGGAAATACGATACACCCAATGACCTACAACAGAGTGTAAATAAATCATTTTCGAGAAAATATACTGGGAATGGAAATGGTGAGTATGTCAAAGAGACAACCCCAGGGTGAAAAAATATCAGCTGTAAAATTGCAAAAGAACAACTTCCAGCTTACACTGTAACTACATGGTACACATACAAACGATTTGAATAAATGTTCTTGTGACATACAACATTTCAACTGAAGCCCTTTATATTCATGTTCATCATAGACTGTACCAATGTTTAGTTGTATATATGCATGTATATATACATATCTATGTAGAGTTAGTGCTTACACCGTAAGCAATAGATGGTATTTGTCATTACATTAGACAAGTAAATCAGACTTGTCTAATTAAGGAAAAAATACTGTAAATTTATTTTTTCACATTTTTTCATTCATGTAAAGTGTATATAAAAATATAATGCATTCTCACACTGTGATAAATCAAATATTGTAATTAAAAATTACAACGTAAGTTGTAATACCTATAGTACAAATGTAGCTATAAGATTAAACAAAAGTAGATTGTATTTAAAACTATGGCTTACACCGTAAGTCGATAATATGTTTGGAATAGGTAACATGTTTACACTGTAAACAGCAATGCATTTTATAATGTTCACCCTCTAAGCTAAAGATGTACATGTATGCATTCAACATATAATTCATACCCAAACTGTTAGTATCCATGTGTTATGTAGTTGTACTGTACAAACATTTTTATTTGACGAGTTCATGAGTACTTTATGATCCATGTACGGTTTACATATTAAAGCTTACACTGTCAGATGTATGCACATCATTCATGCTTACATGTTGTAACAGTAATCAAGGGAACCATGATACTTGCAGAAATCAAAAGAATGTAATTCAGGGACAAAGACCAGACATAGGAAACAGCTAAACACAAAAAGAACATAAAGCAACTAAAATAATACATACAAAGTCAAAAGTCAAAAAATAACTTAGACTCCACTAAAAACTGGTAGCATGGGCCAGATGCATCGGTAGGGTAAGCGTTTTCTGCTTTTCTAGAAACACTAGCCGGGTTGCTAAAAAGTCTGGGGTAGAAGAAAGATGAAAGGAATGCTATGTAAGCTGATAAGTAAATTGTTGTAATCATGTAACAGTATTGCTACAAACTGAAGCAAATACTGCACCTCATTACATGTTCATTTTGACACTATAAACACGTACCCTAATATTATATAAATGTATTTATTATTTTAAGATGCATCAGAAATATCAATTTTCGACTACTTATTTTGGTTCTGCATAGCAAACAACAGAACGCATACTATTAAAGTATCGTCTGGTTACAAAATGGTTTAAATGAGTGCCATTAAAACATTAACAGTTATGCTGTTGCCAGAATCCACGGTGATGCCCAATCTTAATGATAGTCAAACCTCCTGCGCGGATTCGTTCTTCTAGATGGTGCATGGTGATGACTTACTTTGCCTTTTCATTATGCCCGGGAAGATTGATGTTTTAGTTTGTGGTAACAGCTGACCTATCATTATTTTATTTTATTTCAAAGACTATGTTAACAAAATAAAACTAAGGAATATATGTCTCCAGCTATTCAATTTGCCTTATCATTGATACCTAAACATACAGAATTACGGTTAAGTTGTGATATCCAAAAAACGTATAAACTTAAAACAACTCCACAACCCACAACAAAATGACTATGCTAAATAGATAAAATGATTGTTATCAAAAGAATTCTAGAGTTGTTGATAGTAATATTTTACGCTGATGTTGCTAATAAACAATTGAACAAATACGTGTATCTCATTGGCTGTTACTATCAATGCAGGGTCTAGGTTACAGACCACCAATTCAACCAATGAGCATTTGGAACATACGAAAAAAATAGTCCTACGCAGAAATTACCCTTGTTCCTCATAGTGCTGTGAAAAAAATTCTTATCTTATTTAAAAAAAATGAAACAGTTTCTGGAAGGAAAAACATTTCTGTACATTTTATAGGTACATTTTGCTTCTTGTGATGTGAAGCCTAATCTCCATAATGATTTCTAAATATACCCCTATCTTGTGAAAATACTGGGATTTCCCATTGCATTTATAGCCCCTTCACTTCCGGTGACCAGTACTGCACTGCAAGTCTGCTAACCCCACATGCCATTCTGAGGATTGTGAGCTGACATATGTAGAATCATGCTGATATATAGTTCTCTGCAGATTAAAGTTAAGGTTAAGTCCAGAGAAGCCATTGACTATTGAAATTAGCATAGAAGCCTATGGGAAGTGCAATTAGTGGTTTCTAGCCTCTAGTTCAAATTTTCTAAATGCTCACAATCAGCCTTAATGTCCCACCTAAATTATAACACCCATTTTAAATCCAACATGCAAAAAAATGTAATACTAATAGCCGACATAAATTATAATTCACCCCCTAAATTTTAGTTAACTGTTTGGAAATATAAGAATTAAAATTGAAATTTCGTTTGCCACATATTAGTAACATGTTTAAGAGTACAATATCTGTACAGTGTCAACTTCCCTTTTAAAGAAGGGGTTGGAAAAAGAAATAGTGTTTATGTATTGAAGTAAGTGGTTTTAAAGGAATTTATTTCAAATTCATGTTTAATTCAATGGAAAACAGATTCGAAATTTTAAAGAATATATTTCCCGTTGACAATGTAAAGTAAGAAAATTAGAATAGGGAATATACGGTAAATTTGGAATTTCAATCAGGAATTGTCTTTTTAATTTGAACCAAACTGCCAGTAAGCTTCTAATCATTTTTTGAAATTGTATTTTAAAACAGAAAATTGTACAAAACTAACATAGCTTTACTACAAGTTATTTGCGAAACAATGCTCCGTAAAAAAATCAATCTTTTGGGAAATATTTAAGGGAGTCTCCCTCTTTCGAGTTCTTCAAGGTTCACCTACGAGATGTACCAGTTGTCGAAAGTCAACTCTTTGGGTTTGGAAATAAGTAATCAGGGATGATATACGTATATGGTAAAAATGGGAAGTGTATGTCATTCAAAGCTCGAATAATATTGATAGTCTAGGCTTTACATTAATGCGCCTTGTTATGAAAAAAATATGTGTAAAACTAGGAAAAATACTTACAAATATATATTCATTTTGGCAAATATAATTGAATGCAATTATTATTATGTTTTTAACTGCGCTTTTGTTTACGGAAACTGAAGCGATGTTTTTATTCGAAATATACCCGAAATAAAGAACCGTAATGGAAGCATGATGTTAAGCGCGTTATAAAATCTGGTTTAACCTACCTTTCAATGCCTCTACCAAGCCAGGACCATCGAGTGGTTTTCCAACTTTCCAGTGTTTTCCTCATATTGCCAGTTATGATACGGACTTTCCGTTTAGACAATTACTTTTGACTACTGCCAAAATTTATCGTTCCTATAATTTTGTTATTAACCTTTATTGTTTTAACCCTTGTTTTTTTATATTACCATTTGTCATACGAACATTCCTTTTTTATTCAACCCTTAACTACTGTCTAGAGATTATCAGTTCAGTAATTTTACTATTACTCGTAACTGAACATAGCTGTGGCTTCCTTTTGTTAATGTAATTTTGACGAGAAAAGAGAACATCCTGAGAGTATTCATGGTATTACAGGTGTCAATGTATATCAACAAATATCTTCTTATGAAGTACTTCTCTGGCTAAGACTCGGGCAAAATGTATATCACATGTGGCACATGAAGGAAAAACGCAGAGATCGAAGAGTTTTTTTTTGCATTAACCAACTATTCATATTTTATTACCATTAAGGTGTTTGTAAAATATGCCTTTTTTAAAGATATTGATTGGTCAAATTAAAAAAAAACATCCATGCATTTTTTCCTTATAAAGGCAATCAAAAACGATCTGCGTCACAGATGTTTTTCAGTTGTTTTTTTTTTTTCAGATGTATTGAATTTTTTTTTTTTTTTTTTAAATTCTTTAACAGAATGGTTCATGTACTTGAACACTTGCACATGCACTACATTCTGAGTGTAACTGAATGTGTTAAGCTACTGAGCGTTTAACCAACTCATGTTACTTCTGATCTGACAAATCAAAGTGTTTTCTCCCTAACGGACGAATTCAAGTGGCTTCATCTTGCATTTCCTGATAAACCACTAATCGGCTATTTCAGTTGTGTCGACACCATCTAATATATGTACATCCAACAATAAATCTTAACGTTCTCATCAGTTCATGTGCAATACAGGTATCATACTCTGGAGGTTTATCTTCAAATCAGTTGAGATATAAAAAGTATCTAAGGTAAGAGTTCGAATATTTAGATATTAAATACTATGACCAAAATTAGATGTGGAGCACTTTGATAAACTCAAGGAAAATGAATTTGATCCCTTAACCTCTGCTTTGACTTTGACAGGGCTACATTCTTTCGTAATCATAACTGTTATTAAAAAGATCATGTATTTTAAATAGAGCATGATATTTCGTAAAAGTGCATAAAGGCTGAATAGCTATGCGTTGCATAATGAATTTGTAATATAGGATATCATATTCTAAAAGCCGGTATTGTTCACAAAATAAATTCGGTTTACTCTCTACTTTGCAAGTTCATGTGTTATATCAAAAGTCCCCTGATTTGTCATTATGTGTTCGGGTATTACCTATAACAACTTTATTTGCACAATGTTAACTATCAAATAAGTTTAAATCGACTAATTGTTAAATTAATAGATAACATCTTAACTCATATTTTTTTCTTTTAAATTACCGAATATTGACATTAGCAGAGAATTCAACCTTAAAAGTTACATTTATTAAAAAAAAAAAAAAAACACTGATGTATGGTTATATCCATAATATTGGATACACAAGGTCAATATACTGTAAGTCTCTTTTAAGACTAAATTGAGCTTTGTGCAATTAATAAAGGCCGCGAGACTCTTATCAGAGAGATTCTTACACAGGCTATATTTAAAATTAAATAGAACAAAACACTCCGCACACGTGCACTAACATGAGAACAAAAACCAACCAGTTTGATACAATATATAGTAAGACAATGGGTGTTTGAGATAGAATATCAAACGCTTATCATTTCCGTGGCTAAAGACTTTATATGTATATATATTAAGTACAATGTGATAATTGAGTGATGTTTTTATATCCGAATGACTCACCAAAGTTGACATGTACAAGTATGTCAAAGACTGTGGTTTATTATTGTGGTTTATGTTATGGCATTAAATTAAATCTTGGTGAAATTTGATGGCCAACTGTATAAATTTCATTGACACTGTGACTGTGGTAGAAAATGTGTAAATATAACTACTGAACTACTTCTCTTACTATATTTGTACCTATCTAAGCCATTCGATATTTTGATGGAATAATTATCGAATAATAAATCGTAGAAATTTGTTTCATACTCAAGCAAAGTACGCTTTACATCCTGCTTGACGACTATGGATACATTTTATCTAATGTTTGAAGCAGAGATTTGGTATCAGTCGTTTCTCTTATCTACTGATCTCTGCCAATTGATAACTTGACAGAAGCTATATATAACTTTGCCATATAATGGCTGTCCATTTTGTTTTTGTTATGATCATATTTTTATGTACGGTGACAAGTGAGGTATCCTTTTGTAAGGTTTTATAAACAAACAGTTTGTTTTTCTAGTTAACTTGTTGTGAAAAGCCTTTTTTCCTTAGCTCTTAATGCAAAATAAGTAAAGTACATGTACAAATTCAAAGAGTAATCAAGAGAACCACCATTATATACGAAATCAAAAGATGGTAATCCAGGGACAAAGACCAGACATGGAAAACAGACAAACACAACAAAGAACATAAAATAGTCAAAATATTACATACAAAGTACCAAAAGTAAACTAGCAGCTCGGGACTCCACTAAAAACTAGGAGCATGGACGAGATGCAAACTTTGGGATTAACTCTGTGTCATGTTTTACCATACCGTCGTTACGTCATTAGAACACACCTTTGTTTTTATTGACTTAGTATATAGTGTTATCTAACAGGAAACATTTGACAGTTTAATACTTCCATGTTATACCCGTGGTTTTATCTTACATTGATTCTAAATTTTAGTATAAACAAAACAGAATCAAATTATCTGCGCTGGTAAGTTTATTCCGTTTTAAAACAACGAAATCAATATAAGTAGATGTATTTTCTTCTGCGTCGCTTCGTAATCATTACATACTGTATTTTAATTCAAACATTTCTTTACTTCTTCACTCATTGTGTTGTTCTGTTAATTTTATTTACACCTTTTCTAAAAAAATATGAAGTTTATATCAGTGTTTTTGTTTGTTTGTTTGTCTGTTTGTTTTTGTTGTCTTACATCAATTTAATTAGAATTTATATGCATAATTTGTCTTCATGAAATAAAAATCGACGTGATAAAAGATATATGGAGGTTTATATCAAAAATACTAACCTCTTGCATAAGTCGTTATATTTTGATATCCGTTTGCATTCTGGTTCGATTGATTTCCCTTAGGAACTAGGCAAAATACTGGCCTACAGAAAATACCTTTTCACCATGCATATTTACCAACTACTGTTGTCATGTTAGTTCCTGCCAAGAAAGACCGCCAGGGATTATTTTCATATTAGAAAGAATGTAATGGGTCTGGAAACTTTTTTTTTTCTTGTCATGTAAATATATAACTGAAATTCGACTTAAATACCTTTTGAATAAGGATAACAACAAAATTTCCGAACACTAATCCCATTCACAATCACGACAAATCCAAAATAAATGTTGCAAAATAAATATTACACCACCGCAGCAGCTGGTACCGCAATGGTCCTGATTTGGTACAGCCATTTCAAACGAAATGGTAGATAAAATCTAGGTTTTACAGCGCGCTAAACCTCCATCTTCCATTGTAGCGTGAATATACCAGTGATATCAATCACTACTCATTGTTTAAAAGAAACTTAGTTTCTTTTTCAACCAAGGACTGATATTTATATAAACAAGACTTTGGTAAGAGACCTTTTAGGACGAATTTTCTCACACTCCTGATTCTGGAGTCTGTTACGCAGATAATTATGACGTTCAAGGTAATCAGAGTAGTTAATACTTGCTCTGGCGTAGTGAATCAATTGGGAAATATAAACACCATATGCAGGAAATGAAAGGATATTGTTGCACAGATATGATTTTAAAATTAAATTCGTCTCTTTCATCATAAATCTTAGTGATGTGATTACCACTGTTGTCAACTTAAATTGTGGGTCTACAAAGATGCAGAACAAGCTCTTTCTGTAGTATTCTTAATCTCGAGCTCTGTTGGCTATAATGACGGTAAGAATTTACCAAAAGAAGGACTGTTGAAAATACATCATCGATATATCTGGTCGTATAGTTACAGGATTTAGCATCTTTTAATCTTTTTTCTTTACGAGATTCTGAAGAAATTTTGTCTCGTATGAATATGAAAACAAATCGGCTAGAAAAGGAGCACAGTTAGTGCCCATTTAAATGACAACTTGTTGTTGAAAAATTTCTCCTCCAAATGCGACAAATATGTTATCAATGAGGAAATCAAGTATTTCGCAAACCTGCTTTTCTGTGTAGCACACTGCCCTTCTGTGACGAATTAAAAAATATAGAATTCAATTTGATTATATACATATTGGGAGAAACAATTCAGTTGAGTTTATATGGGTGGTGATAATTTTTTTTTTCTATTTTGGAATGAGGAATTCTTCATCAGGAATGGATGTGGTATATGGTGTAAGTTTATACCATTCAAAAGTTGCACTGTGCTGATATTCCCGTTTTATACAACCATGTTCATTGACTATGTAGGGTTCATCTTAATTCCATCATTTACATGTATTTAGAGATATTCAAGTCATGATAGGCATATTTAATGACTTCTATCTATAAAATATTACATAAATGCCCACAGCTTAGCTACTGATAGCGGTAGGTATTACAGTATGGACAGAAGTGCAAGAATATGTAAACTGTGTAATAATAATGTCGTAGAAGATGAATACCGCTTTATATTGATGAGTTCAACATATAGCTTTGTTCATTTTAAATATATCAAGCCATATCAATATAGAACCCCTCAGCATATAACTTAATTCAGTTGTTGTCATTGCGTTATGTTAAGGAATTGAACAATTTTGGAACATATTTGTAGCAGAAACTTAGAAGTTCATATTTATAGATAAAATATTATTTTGTCATCATTCGCATATTTTATTCAGTATATTGGTTATATAAAATGATATCGTGTGCTGTAATAGTAACTTTTAATTCATGTTGTAAGAAAGTGTATTTCCCTTGTGGAATAATGTTATATATAATGTTATCTTTTTTTATTACAGGATATAATGTTAACATGAACAACACATTAGAAAACTACTTTCTTTTGGAGAAGCTTTCACAAAGTAGATTGGAACTTTTTGTCCCAAATACAGTCATCTTGCTAATATTCTTAATCGTTTCAATCTTTGGAAATGTCACAGTGTTGTATGTCTACGCCATTAAGATCAAAACAATTTCTGATGACCGATATTTTATTCCATGTTTGGCTGTCGTTGACATGGCTGCCTGCATAATAGGCGTAACATTTGCACTAGTTTTAAATTTTAATCCCGTATACTTTCGGAATAATTCCGCCTGCAAGGTATTATGGACAACCGTTATGCTTTGCTCTATTTGCTCCAGTCTAATGCTTCTTGTCGTAGCAGTTCAGAGATTCCTAAAAGTATGCCGGCCATTTATAGGAACGCTAAGTATTGGAAAACGCCGATTGATAATTGTTTCCGTTTATACTTATACGGTGAATCAAATCACAAAATTATTTACAACCATACCCTGATAACAGGTTATACATGTGATGCGGTACCCAATGCAAATAAATCAGTTCTGTTTGGATATTCAATATTTCTACTAATTATGTGTGTTCTCGGTATAACAACTGTTTGTGTGCTCTATGGAGCTATCTTGAAGACAATTTTTAAACAGCAATCATTCAGAAGAAAATACACATCAGTCAATCGAGCAAACCGGACTAAAATAGAATGTGACACGGGAAGTAAACGGATCGATAGAACCGATAAAGAGAGGACAAGCTGTTTAAATTCGGTTAGAGCTGATGATGTTCCAAACAGTCAAGGAGATTCCGATTGTGGTGAATCAACTGTAAGCCAGTCTGTCGAATCAACTGTGAAAGAAAAAATTGGATTCAGGCAAAGAAATCGTCAAAATCGACTTTTCAGGCGCATATTTCGTAAACATAAGATATCTCTTATGTTTTTCTTGATCACAGCAGTATATGTTTTGTCGTTTCTGCCTCGGCTTATACTGATGATCGTTGAAGCCGTTGTTGAAGGGTTCTGGGACAACCTTTCTGAAGGAGAGTATTTGGTCTGTCTGTGTTTTTATAGGTTGTATTTATTGAATAATGTCGTCAATCCAATCATTTACTACTTTTTCGATAGACACTTTAGGTCCGGTTTAAAACAATGTAAAGTTAAGAAAAATGACTATCAAAAGTCTAACGATTCAACATCTAAACAATGATACAGATATAATGTAAAATTTAGTTGATTTTTCTTCTGTCTAGTTTTCTGACAATGGGTCAACATCATCGATATATGATATAATGACTATGCCTCAATATTTAGAGTGGTAACAAAATCTATACACGTCGATTTAACAACGTTGACCCATTTAATTGATTAGTAATCAGAAAAATTTTGCACAACTCTGCAGGGTTAGACTTTTAAGAAATAACATTGACAGTTCTTGTATCATTATGGAAAAAACGCCTTTGTATATGGATAGGGATTGGAATATGAATGTTACACGCAATTGCCGTACATTTTGTTTTTCGACAAATTCTTGACTTATTGATCAATTTTTGAATTCGCATAATAGAGGATGAAGGCTTTATAACGGTATTGGCTTTTAGCTCAAATAGGGTCTAAGTCCAGTCTACCCAGAACTTAATAACTATATGTGTTTACGGATATGTGAATACTAATGTCATTGGAATTTTTCTAGAATTTAACTAGAATATCTTGAAAAGTAATCAGTTAAAGTTAAATTATATATAAGATCTTGTACATGTTCAACGATTAAGTGCACTCTTATAGCTGTAATGTATAACTGGACAAAAACGGTTTTCATTGATTTACCTTCAATTTGAACGCTTAAGGTATTTTTAACGTATCTGTTTTGGTGAAAACACAGTATAGTTTATGAGTGAATAATCCCGTGCACTACTCCAACTCATCACTTAAGCTACCCGTATGTATATATAAATATCTATATATATCTATTAAGAAACCCGTTTCTTTCCAAAACTACAACAAAATGTATTATGAAACATGTTTGTATTTATGCCCATTTTTTATACTTAATTGACATCCAATGTTGATTTTCTTATCCAAACTTTTACAATAAATAAAACGAAGCATATTAATTTATGTAGGCATTATCGTAGAAATTCAGATTTCGAATGGTATCAAGAAAAATGGCGGTCATTTCAAGAAAAAAAGGGGTAATTTGTACGTGTTATCAGCTAAATGCAGCAAAACATTTATACAGCATCGTAGCGTTTAAACAAGCTAGGCCTATTTATTATTAATATTACCTTAATCCGCTATAATTTGACTCAATATGACCGAACTTGATAATTTATGGCATTCAAAAACTGTACACAATGCCTTTTTGGTATTTAGCATCATTTAATTAACGGCCAAAGCTTTTGTGAGAATATTAAGAATAAATGAATGGAAGCCCTGCCGGCTCACCTTATAACTATGCTTTATGGCCTATCTTCCTATTCAGTTTATTGTTTCCTTTTTTGCACTACTTTATTTACCCTTAGTTATTGTATCTGAATACCCACTCTTCTATCTTCTCCAATTTATTTTAGACTATAAAACGTGTTGAAGTTTGTCTGTGTTCTGGAAACGTCCAATTTGTAATGTATAGTTTGTCTTATATTCATGTTGTCATTATTTACCAAACAAAATTACCGGAAAGTCAATGTTTACCATCAAATATTGCTGAAAGTAAAACAAACTAAATTTCATGAACATGTAATGCTGGCAGGACATGATTAAACTGCTTTATCAATTCATTTTCAACAAATAGATCAATTAAACAAACTCTTAGTGTTTTTTTTTTTTGTTTTTTTTTTCAGAATGGTACATAGAAAAAGTAAAACAATTGGTTCCTCCTATATACTCCAGCCATATAAAAGTATACTGAAAGTTAAAACGAAACCATATATACAGAGGTCAGAAATATCATAATTAAGCAACTTAGTTTCAAACAAATGACAAATTAAGTGCAATATCACTCAAGGATGCTTTTCTTCTATTTGGAAAGACCATAATTTGATCCCATCATTCCTGGATTTCCTCAGAAATTGTTTAATAGAATGTAAGAAAAGTGTTTTACGCCATATTTCACCCACTCTCTGATCGTTAGAGAGACTGACATGTAACAAATATCCACAATTTGTTTTTTGTTTTATTTTTGTGTGTTTTTAGTTGTTCTTTTTTATTATTATTAGAAAGGTAAATGATATCCTCTACCCATTAGAACAGAAAGATATATAGCTTTACTTGAGTAAAAGTTATCACATTACAGCTTTACCTATTGATTGTATCTTGCGAAGATAGCTATACCAATTTTTTACAAAGTCACTCAGAATATAAACATAGATAGCAAACCGAAATATTTGTTCTTACATTTATTTTAAACAAAAATCGATTCAACATTTCTTTGTGTAGATTTGAAAGTTTTTCATTTGCATTTGTTATTAACATACAGTCACGTTAACGGTGAGTGTTATACAAACAATCGTAACCATTCATGCAAAGATAATCTTTGCTCCGGGAAGGTTAAATTCCCTCTGATTAGTGTTTAGAGACTTTACTTGTTCCCTTCGCTTTGAATTGTGATGATTTCTTTGAACGATTTATATACATCACATTTTATAGGTACACTTCAACACAAAGATGTATTATAACTATATAACATTGAGGAAGTAGAAAAAGTAATTTCCTACAAAAGAGGGTTAACTCTAGCAAACCTTGGTTGTAATATCTCAACTTAAGGAAACATATATATTTTCTATTCATGTAGCTCGGTTGCAACTGTCCATTACAGAGTAGTTTGTTTCTGTTCAACGTGTCGTAGTTTTCTTTTCCTCTTTCGTCTACCCCGGACTTGACTTTTTTTTTTTGACAACTCGATGGGGGTTTCTAGAAAAGCAGAGGACGCTTACCCTACCGATGCACCTGGTCCATGCTCCCAGTTTTTAGTGGAGTCCAAGTTACTCATTTACTTTGGTTACTTTGTATGTATGATTTTAGTTACTTTATGTTCCTTGTTGTGCATTTCTGTTTTCCATGTCTGGTCTTTGTCCCTGGATTACATTCTTTTAATTACCGCTATAACCTTTGTTTCCTTGATTACTCTTTGATCTTAGCTTCTCTGAATTTGCTTAGATAATTCTCAATAAAAACGTTTAAAAAGGAAGTTTTTGACGGAGTTGTCAACCTTCGAAATGTTCATTTTCTGCGCAATGCAATGAAATCATAACGCAATATACCAAAATCATCTATAAAATTTTGTCTTTTTTCCTTATTCTGATGTCACAAATAGTCAAACTTAACTTTTAAAACGGTGGATTTTTTTCGTATCACGTTTCACCTACTGCCTGATTCTGACAGAAACAGACACGTAATCTAGAAATTATTTTAATGCGATAGACCAAGGATAGGGTCATATAACCATTACAAATTTTTGGTGCTTTTGTGTAATTAATTTCTGATAAATCGGTCAGCATATAAGTAATATAGCTTGATTTCATTTTATTTCAAACATTTACTTGACATTCTTAAATGAAATTTCATATGATAAAAACAAGATTGATTGCAACTGTAATGTCCCTTGACCAGTCTTCCTGTCTTCCTCACCTTAAGCTTATACTTAATTAATTATATAATAATATAATTATATTTGGAAAAATAAGTTAAATATGATACAGTTCGGTGTCAGAGAAGTCCGTCCAGTAGATTTGTGACTTCCGTCGGGTAAAAACAGCCATTGAGTGTAATAATCTTAAACCCCTTCTCTCATAATTAACCTTGTATTTGTGCAAGTTTAAGACGACTATGTTATATAAAATCCTCGTTTAATAGTTTCTATATTTTTTTTAGTTCAGAGCTTCAAACTGCTATTATTGACTCGGTAACATCCTTTGCACTTTACACCACCACCATCACCGGAGCATAGATAGTGTGGACATAATATATCTACATAAGGGTTCTGTTTTGGACAGCCAGGGGGAAAATTACAGACGATCGCTAAAATAAGAAATGGGAACTAGTAATTTATTTCACTTATATATAGCATATTTAACAATTTTGATCAATATAAATGTATTATTACATTGAATGTGGACAGATATGTAGAAAAACCGAGAAAAACATATTCACAAATGACGAAACAGCTACACGGTAATTTGAATATAAATAGATTTAAACTAGTGCATTTCTTGAAGTTTATCTTAACATGCTTCCTGTAAGGTTATTGTTCAGTAATCCTTCAATTATATTTAAGGATAACTGAAAATCATTGTTTGAAAAGATATCATTGATAAGGGCAATGAAAGCGTACTTCTTTATTGATATGTAATATATAGCTAATGTTACATATTAACTAACCTGGAATTGCAGTCATAGCTGAAATAAACAATACCGGGCATATCAATAATTATTATTTTAAAAAAGACATTGAACGTAAGGAAGCAGTTTATGTAAAGCAATGTAAATTATGATTTATAATTTATATTACGGTGCATCATTATCGAAATGTTTATAAATGTCGTTTGTAATATCACAATGTATTTCCTGTCGGGTAGATTTTACTTTTAAACATATTTCAGAAGGTTTAATCTTGAAGTTATTTTTAGAAGTAATATATAATTAAAAATGATGCATTTTTTGAAATGATAACATTAGTAAAAAGATCTAATTCGTTTGTTTTCATATTATGTAAATGTACAATTAAGCATTTGCTTTGTAATTAATAATTCATAAAATAATTTTTGAAGCATTTCACAGATAAAAAATATATATATATAGACAATGATTTAATACAGAGCACCAGATAATGGGTACAATCGAGTAAATACTCAATTGAAAGAATACCCAAGGCAGCCAAGATTCTAGCGGAAATTACAATAATGTAGTCTAAACATGAAATATGTGCAAAATACTAAAATACTACTGCGTTGTCATTGAATGAACGGTGAAAAATATTGTTCAAAAAAATAAAACAAAAAGGAAACAATGACGTACGGCATAATTTGCAATATATATATTTGTTAGGAGCTTTTCTTCCTTAAAGGTAGTCAATGTGCTTCATAAGAAGTCTTATCGTGAAAAACTTGTATTAATTGATCAATTACTCAATTCATATAATAACATAGGAGTGATAGTGTGCTAAAGGAAATTCCATAATGTTTTCACCCAAATATATATTGAAAAATGGAGTGTGATTTTCACTCATCTGGAGCTCTTTTTAAAAGAGTAATCAAGGGAACCAAGGTTATAGCGGTAATCAAAAGAATGTAATCAAGGGACAAAGACCAGACATGCAAAACAGACATACACATACCCTTAAAGACGCCCTAGACTCGAATTTAACATAGGAAGTAGCTGTCTGTAAGAATCGTGCCAAATTTGAAAAATGTGGTACATCCCAAACAAGGCTACATATTTTATTTCTGTAATTAAGTTGTTTTATGGGTCTAAATTATGCAATGTGTACTTATTTATTCAAATATGCCTGCTCCTAGGAGATAATAAATATTGAAATTCAATAGATTCCATTGTATTGGAGTATCATTACAGAGTTAACTCCCTTAATTTTGAAATCAATAGTGCATTTTTTGTATAGTTTTTATTTCCTAACATGGGTTATATGATAAAAAACTGAATGTTGATTTCTGTTAACTATCACGTTTTTAGCAAAATTATCAACTTCCAAACTATGAATCAAATTTTCCGTCATCCTTAGCTGGAGAACTACTTAATGATAGTAGGAAGAATTTGCCTTGTAAATACAATGTACTTTTATATTAATGATTGTGTTTTTGCTATCATATAGTTTCAAATATATGTTTACCTACCTCGCTTTATAATTTTCTCTGAAAAAAAAACAAAACAAAATAAGGCTTCTTAGATTTCAAATATATTATTTAGATAACAAGTTTTTAGTTGGTTGTTACCTGTTCCCTTCCATTAATACATACTTTTGACTACTTGGTAACAGAAATTGTTTTACAAAAACAATATACAGTTAACATTTATTATTCGATGTTAGCATTTCATTTTCATCAGACCTAACGAGCAACTCGGCAGGTGTCGTCAAATGCAAGAAGCAGTAATTGCGTTACATTCCAAGCCTATTTGGTTCAGTGAAGTTTTTAGTAGGGACGACTGTTTGTTTTAAGTCGTTTTGTATATTTTGTTTTGTTTTTGTTTTTGTTTTGTTTTGTTTTTGTTTTTGTTTTTTTTTTTTATTCTGTTTATGTGCTTTTTTTTTCTCAAAGCTGTGTGTTGTGTGCCTGTTTTGTGTTTTATTTTATCCTTTATCTTTTTGGTGTTTCCAGCTGTTTGTCTTCATGAATCTCCATTCGTTTGCGCCTTCTATATTGCTGTTTCTTCTTAAATACTGAATGTTGCATTTTTGACGTGTCATTGGCATTTACCTGCGTTGACCGTAGCACATTTTCATTAAAGCACTTTAGACCTTCATGCCCAATATAAGTGACCGATCAACGTTGAAACATATAGAATGAAACATTTATTTCTTAAATTGATATTTGACATGTTTTTATGCATGTGTAATCAAGGGAACCAAGATTCAAGCGGAAATCAAAGGAATGTAATCCAGGGACAAAGACCGCAGATGGTAAACAGAAACATACAACGAAGAATATAAAATAACCAAAATAATACATAAAAAGTAACAAAAGTAGGTGGGCAACTCGGACTCCACTAAAAACTGGGATCATGGAACAGGTGCAAGGGTATTGTGAGCGTCCTCTGCTTTTCTATAAACACCCACCGAGTTGATCATAAAAAAACCAAATTCAACGAAGACGAAAGAAAAACTTTAACAAATCAGTTTTCATAATGCAAAGCGTTTTAATGACAAAAAACCATTTCGATTTTTTTTTTATTTTATCTTAAGAAATGCAACACACGGTAAACAGTAAAATTAACTGTGGACAAGGTCTATATGAATAGTTAAAACTGTGCTTCAACGGCTTAAGAAACTTGTAGCTTTTATAAAGCCGATTACCCTTTGAGATTTGTGTCATTCGTTCATACGTACATTAAATATCATTTTTTTTTATTTTTAACTTAATATATATCATGAACGTGATATATTCTCTGTGATGGAATGCCCGATAATTTGATAAAAGATTTGAATAATTTATTCTTCTCTTTATGTTGTAGATTAACTTGTAATAAAAAATAGAAGTAGAATAAATAAGAATTAAAAAAAAAACATGAGTAGAATATATAAAAATAAAAATTAACTATTTTCACAGGACTTTAACACGAACACTCATCAGATATGTATCAATGATTTTATTTATAAAACAAAAAGAGTAAAAGAGTACAGGTTTGGCTGCCGATTAAGTGTCGAAAGATGAGACGTTAGAAGGCGGCATATATTTACAGTTTTATAGTGCCTTATATCGCAACATAATATATTTTATATATGTATACGGTACATGTAACAACACACTGGAAGAGTAATAAGAGGCAATATTCTAGCGGAAACCAGAAGACTGTAATTCGGGTACAAAGATCATACTTGGAAATAAGACACACACTACAAGAAACGTTAAATAAAGAAAGTGAGAGTGTAATCAAGGGAACCAAGGTTATAGCGGTAATCAAATAAATGTAATGCAGGGACAAAAACCAGACATGGAAAACAGACATACTCAACGAAGAACATAAAGTAACTAAAATCATACATACAAAGTAACAAAAGTAAATAAGCAACTCGGACTCCACTAAAAACTGGGAGCATGGACCAGGTGCACCGGTAGGGTAACCGTCCTCTGCTTTTCTAGAAACACCCGCCGAGTTGCTCATAAAAGGTAAGTCAATATGTTTATGTATAAAAAGTAAGTCAATATGATACATGTAAAATAACAAAGTTAAATGAGTAACTTGGACTATACTGAAAATTGGGAGCATGGACCAGCTGTACCGGCAGGATAATTGTTCATTGCCTTTCTAGAAACACCCGCATTTTGTGGAAGTGATTTGCAAGGAGTATGGGTAACGCAACATTTACTGCCTACAAAAATTATTGCAACTACTTATAGTTATCCCTACCAGAAGTACCTAGTAGTCAAATAAATATCATTTAATGTATGTTTAACCCTTAAAAAAAGTATGTAAACATACTGAAAAACAAAATTTATTAGTCTTGCATGAATTATATGTACTTTTATATAAATACATGTATACGTCACACATAAGGAGAATCTTTAAGATTAATAAATATATGTAAATTTACAGAGGATTTAATTTAGTGTACAATAAAATCTGATTGTGTATGACACAAAACTGAAAACACTGACCATCATCAAGGAACAACTTCCATCCATTTCTACAGCCACATACTTCACAAAGAGAAGGAATACCTTTGTAATTCTCTGTTAAAAATATATCATTCTTTTAATCATTTGGTGAGAATTTGGTATTATATTCGATCAAGAGATGGATTGCTCGTATGATAATGCCAACTATAGTGCTGAACTAATGATTAATTATTGAAGCAATAGAAACATGCATTATTATCATTGTTTTAAAAAATGTTCTTTTAAATGAAGATAAAGAATAAAACACCGTGAAAAACAATTCTAAATTGTTATGTCAAGGAATTGAAATGAAATAAATGTGTTATTAATAAAAGAATCGGTAGAAAAGTATAGGCAATGTTCATTGCATTATTGTGAACGAACTATTTTTCGCGAGCATAAAAAACGAGAAAATATATGACCGCCGAAAAACAGTTTCTTTAAGATATCAGTATTTGAATATAAAATTCAAAATATGGATCAGTATCCTGATACGCAAATAAATCGGGTAACAGTAAGTTCCATGCTGACTGAAATAACTTTCAAAACGAGACTTTCGTGAGAATATCTACCTTGACACAAAATGTATGAACATAATTTGAGAAAAAGTGAAATTACAAAATGCACAGTTACATGCTTCCTGCCTTTTTAATACCTTCACAAAACATAAAATGTCTTTATTTGAAAATAATGTTAAATTCAATGATATTTTAATGGAAAGCTTCAATGTTTACACGTTTTTAAAAGTTAAATTACATATTATATAATATACTATATTGTATACACCTTAATGAGTATACATGTATTTTTGAGACTTATAAGAATGTCCACAGCGACAAAATCTGACATGTTTGATATAAATATGCTTACCGCTGTAAGTAAAATGGACCTCGCTGTTCCATGCACTCTACTGCAACTCCATTTTCCCTGAACAAAACATTTGGTTGTTTACAGGAGAATTTTGATATCCTGTATTCCTGACCTATTACATTGACAAACGTTCCTCCAACCTGTGCATTACAGGGATAGTTACAACCAAGGGACCCAAAACCTTCAGCTATAGACAGAATATAAGCTTAAATATTAAAAACATATCGCTATTGGTTACTTTTCAGTTTTGGCTACATAACTTGGATCATTTATGAACCTCCAACATTTATGATGTTCTAATCATGTTCACCTTCGATACAGCGACGAGGTTCAGTTTAATAACGTTTTGACAATTCCCATAAGTATATAATCTATTTACTACCTTGAGGAAAACTAATTTGAATTCGATACTCTGTAATCTTTTTGAACGTAACCCCGAATAATACGAAAACCTCATAAACCAGGCACTTTTTAACAGTTCCTGTATTTACATTTTAATGTTTATGAATCATGGTGAATCTAACTCATGTTAAAACTACATTTCAAAATTCAAAAGAGATTTATAAAGGTTGCACTGTATCAATTTTGTTTTACTTTTGTGTTTGTGTTTTATTATTTTTATTGCATCGAAGCTTTATACAAAACAACTTAATGTCTTCTGACGCAAAGGGTATCAATCAGTTAAACCTAGATTCCATTTTTGAAATGAATATCATGAAAATTAAAACAAAAAACAATTTTGTTTAGCTTGGTGTGCATGAATATGAAATAATATCTCCATCCCGGATTTTATGTTTATTTAAACGTGAGTAGGCATATTATTTGTCAGAATTTAACATCTCAGGCAATGACAAATATAATGCCTAACCATGTTGAAATAAACATAACAGCCCAGGGACCAAGTATTATTTCTTTTCTAACATGGCTGACGAGTCATGCGCTCCTTTGAAAAGGAATAAAATTCTGTTTCGGCTTTTCCTATTACCTCTCCAAATAAGCTTCAAAATAAAGAACACTCAATTCAACTTTTTCAATAATGATATTTTAAATACACGCAAATGATAATAATAAAAAGTAACATTTATAATAAAAAGACATTGGAAACGAATTTACGGATAAATTAATCATGCAACGAACTCGTGTCATGATGTAACATCATATGCGGTAAATATAAATCATTGGATCATTTTGGAATGCGCGCTAAGTAGCTAAAATTACTTTTGACATGCATCAAATAAAATAGATAAATGTCCAACACATGAGAATCAAATAGGTTGTATTATATAATATGAATCGAGCACCATATAATGATCAGCTCGTGCTAAAGCAATGATAAATTGGAGTTTCCGTAATTCATTTCGATTCTAATAAGACTACACTTGTTTCTTAATATTTGTCTTGAAAAGATGCAACTTATGTGTTGTACAAAATGACGACTGTATTGGAAGAAATTTAGTTTTGACGTCTATAAAATTTGGTACAATTTATCCATTACGTCGCGAAAAGACTGTCATACTACTACGACATCGACGTTAGTCACATGTTTATCACTTTTTTACTACGGCGTTTTTTAAGCACGTCAAATTAGAATATCATATGTGGCACATTCGACTGTATACAAACGGTATTTTGAACACGTTCAATGCAATTGGGATTTCCAGGGTTTCTTGACAGTTATGCTCTTCTTTATAGTATTTGTTTATATAATTTAAATAAGGTAATTCAGAATCAAACCAATCTTCATTGACGGTGCCGTTTGTGAATCCATATGTATTTGTTAACTTTTCCAGATGACACATTTTCTATCAGCTTTTACGTGGGAGTGTCGATAGAACAGCCTAAAGGTTTTGTCATAATATCCCATATTTATGTAGTAGGCCAAAGGCGTAGTAGAATAAAGGCGATTTTTCAGAAAAATTATCGGACTTGTCGCTTTTATAATTAGTGAACGATTAAAATCGATGAATACTATGACAGGTGAGTCATTATAACGATTGCGCAATTGTGAGCAGGGTATTCCGCTATTAAGACCATAGCTGTTTACAACGGGAATGCGTCACGCCATTTTAGAATCCAATTTTGTCGTACATGTAATGCGACATGCAACCATGACACTCAATTTACGTATATCTTAACTGCAAACGCAAGTGGTGTCTTTTAATTCTTTATTCATGTCTATGGATTAAAGTTGAAATATTACGTGATAATACTTTTTTTTTTATCTATGCATATAAACTTCCGTTGGTAGAAATGATTCATGTTGTAGAATAAAACATCTTTTAAGGTATGATGTTTTTGCCTACATGTTCTATATTGTTACACCATTGCAATGGTTCTTATTGTGTTCCAGGGCATCCTTTAACAAAGCTCATGAGTCTCATTTACGTGTAATTTGTGAATCGATTCCCTGATCTGTATGATTTAGATAGTCATATATTTATCTCCCATTTTAATCAGCAAAATCACACCAAATCGAAGAACGATAACTCTTGCAAAGAACAAATTCGATACACGACCTTTATAATCTTTTTTCTAAAAATTTCAACAACCGAATGACAATATAAGTGTGGAAATGTTGTCTGTAACATTTACTGAGTTAAAAATAAAAGTTTATTCTTATACATCCTTATATTTTCTGATGTACTTTAGTAACCTTTAAATAACGGATAATTGTTTACATGTTCTCCCTGTAAACTAGATCAAATGGATTACTTTGTAAATGTACATGCTAAATATATAATTAATCGATTGACAAAATTAACTAAGCAGTACAACAACTGATGAAATAACAAGCCCGGGAACTGTGTCACAAGTTCAATGTTGTAACTTGAAAATATGGATAGTTTGAAATGTTGCAATAGTAATCTCACCGCAAAATGGGGTTTTACGTTATAGAAAGTGCTAATTACTTGTTAGAACCGAAACATTGACACCCGCGAAAAAAGCAACGGATAAGTTCAATAGCGGCATAAACATGATTCCAGCAAAAATAGAATGCTTTCCCTTTTCGTTCCAATAAAGGCCCTTACATCATCATGGTCTTACTTTTTTTTCTGTTCATATTATTTTAGTTATAATACTGTAGAATACCTTAAGTCGAGCAATTTAAAAGTTATTTAAAAAGGTATAGTGATTTGAGAAATTTTATTATATTTTGTCTAAAAAATATATATCAAAACGTTAGAAGCCTTAGAATTGTATCTAAGGCTAAACAATCATAAAATTATTGATTGAAATGGATTTGATAATTTCTTCTTAAAATTTATGACTAGACTTTCTTATATCCACTACAAATAACTTTATAATACATCATTCTATAGCTTACCTCCCTTATGTAATAAAAGGGTACAAAATATTAAAGCAAACATCCTGAATTCTCAGTCTACACAAATGTGAAACAATGCCTATTGTTACACTAATATAACGTATGAATAGGTAAAGCAAAAATAGGGCATGTCTGACCTTGTTACATATCAAATGCATGCCACACAAGTGTCGTACTTTTCTGTTTTGGTACAGGTAATTAAGATGAATCTTTTGTGGTTTAAGTATTTTTTCAAAGAAAACAAATGGCATTTTTATCTATAAAAGTGCGACCAGTACATTACAATGAAGACTCCGTGTAAACATGTCATAACATTTTTTTTTCAATTTTTTAACAAACAACGAATTATACTAAATTGATACAAAGACATACTTCATATTTGTCTACGCTTCATACAAAAAAATCTTCATATTAAGTAGCACTCCAGCTAAGAATTATGCAAAATGTGATTCGTGGGTGAAAAGCCTACATATTTTTATGTTTGATATTTTGTTTAAATTGCCATAGTAAACAGAAATTAACGTTCGGTTTTTCATATATCCCGTATTCTTAGGATATACAAATTATATAGAATGCACTGAAGATTTCAAAGTTAAGGGAGATAAATCTGTAAATGACATTCAAATATATTTATTATGTCTATTATCTCCTAAGAGCAGACAAATTTGAATGAATAATTACACATTTCATAATATAGATCCATTAAACAACTTAAATTCAAAAATAAAAATATGTAGCTTTTTTTTTGGGGGGGGGTGGTGGGTATCACATTTTTCAGATTGTGCATGATTCTTACAAAGTCAGCTACTTAATCTCTTTGAAATGTTGATTAGCTTACCTAGCCTTCATGGACATTACCATTTCTCGTCACCGACATAGGCGTGGTTAGATCTTTCTTTTTTAATTCTCTGAAGAAACCGCTAAGCAGATTTTAATGAAGGTATGCATTATTTTGGGTATCCTGTACAAAATATGCATTTGTTTAATCCACTAATAACTATCACATTTTTCAGATTTTGCATGATTCTTACAAAGACAGCTACTTAATCCCTTTGAAATTTTGATTAGCTGACCTGGCCTTCATGGACATTACCATTACTTGTCACCGACATATGCGTGGTTAGATCTTTCTTTCAACATATACTTCTCTGAAGAAACCGCTAAGCAGATTTTAATAAAGGTATGCATTCTTTGGGTATCCTGTACAAAATATGCATTTGTTTAATCCACTAAAAACATGCCCATCAGGATTTATGATATTCATCAGTTAGTTATTGTTCATGTCAATTCGTTTATAGATGTGTGCATTTATCTTATACATAGGTACGAAAGCTTGCTTCCTAAAGCACCAATCAATATAAAATTCAGACACTGCCAATAATAGAGATTATATTCGTTTGGTTTAATTAAATACGACATATAATTATCTATTAACATAAGTCCTTTCAGTACACAGATTTGTAGAAAATCATTTCCTCCCTAAATCAAGCAAATAAAAAATTATAAGTCTTGCAAAGTGTCACTTTCAAATACAATTTTATTTCTTTTTTTTTATGATTCTAAAAACTGTAACAACAATATGATAATTTTAGGCTGATTGTGTGGTTTGTTATACTGTATCTTCATTCAAAATATATATAAATGCATGGTTTTTTATATGCATGTATCACCTCATCCTTATATCTGATATTTATGAAGTGTTGTTTAAGTGATATTCTCTGTAAAAATCAGCCACTGGTAGAATCTTGGTGGGAAAATCATAAATTGCCCTTCCGTGTATTCTTATTCAAATTATATCTGAAATGTATGAATGACATTCATTTCTGTATTTTCATGTCAGTAATTCGAGTCATAAACTATATGAAATTCAATGCAATTTCATTATCAAAGGGACATAATACATTTACCCCTATCAATCTATTTAACTTTGAGCTCGCTTTTCTGGATCTTCTTATACCTTTGACAATTTGGCCTCAATGGACTATTTAAATGTTTTTTCTTATCATGGTTCTTTTTTTTTTCACATTTGCCTAATTCTTACAGAACCCAGCACTTAATCGTTGGCCTTGATTAAAAGTAATAATAATTCAGTCGCCATTAATATATTTTGCAGCTGTGTTAAGATATATTTTGCTTATATTAATGATATAAACGATATTTGGCATTCACAACTGAGAAATACCATCCGCTTAACGCAAGGATAACATCATGTTCGAATCAGTGAAAATAAGTATTATTTTATTCGCTTTATTATGTTTAGTAGATTTTTCAAAAGGGAATACAAATCATTCTGTTGAAATTCCGTTAGTGTCAAAGCTGAATGCCCCATTAAAAGCAGAAATGGACATTTCAGAACTGACATCTCAGTTAAAGAACATAATCGAAGTCAAAATAAAAGAGAGGGTCCAAAGCGCTATAACCGAATCTGTTAGTGACCTCATATCGGAAAGGTTTCAAAAAGTTCAGAAATTTCTAAACGATACAGTCGGTGATTCCTTTGTAGAATGTGAGTATCTTTATTTATTTTTTTTTTTTTTTATTCGTAAAGAAAAAAACTAATTTAAAATTCAAAAACGAATATAAAAAGTGCGACCTTTTTTTTCTTGTGCTTTTGTTTTTGTTTTCGTTCGGTTCGAAATTTAATTGCTGTCATTGTACTAAGACAAAGCAACATTGTGTCATTTAAGATTATTTAAGACTACTTAATAAATTGCCATAGCTTGCAGTAGCTCGACTAGTAATTTTAATATGACATTCGGGTAGTGTTCTGTGATTCTTTTTCATCACCCGGACAATATCTTTTTCATTTGTGTGTAATGATCTCATTGTAGTAAACTACTGTTGAGTTTCCTTTTTTCTATGTTGGAGGTTTATTGTCTGCAAAATTTTTCCAGATACAGAAGATCGAGTGGTTGCCTTTTTTGCCACACTGACAAAAACAACGGCCTTGACAAAGAACAAAATACTGAGACTCGATAATGTACAGACCAACATCGGACGCGGTTACAATCCCGAATCAGGAAAATTTACTGCCTTCAAACCAGGTGTGTATTCATTTATGGCTTCTCTTGTTTCCAATGGAGAGCAATGGTTGGAGCTTAATTTGATCAAGAATGACGAATTCATTGTCCGAGTACACTGTGCGTATCTTCATGGCACTTCCGGTTCACTATATGCAATTCTTGAGCTTAAAAAAGGTGATACGGTCTTTCTGAGGAATCCAAGAACGTATGGTACTGTAATTGGGAGCAAATATTCTATGTTTGCCGGACATTTGTTATAATGGTGTAATATATATGTTGATACAAATAGATTTCTGTGGATTACTTTTTCTTAGACGTATGTACTTTTCTGTGGTGTTTTGAGGTATTGTGGCGCCTTTTAATGTAAACAAAATAATTTTCTGTAGTTTTTACTTGTATATTATTATCTTTATCTTGAACCTGACGCATTTTCCCTACGAGTTATTATACTAGTAATGATAATTATGATAATAATAATCAGACGAAATATAAGAAGGCCTTTCTGTCTGAATCCGGAAAGTTTTAATGATATAATAACATATCGAAAGCGAAACATAACAGGTAGGACGTTTGCTAAAGAAAATGTTTCTTCTTTGTAACCGAAATGTTGTTTACAAAAAACTTCTTAACCAAACCATTTTAGGACTTTAAAAATTTTACGGTGGAGACGGGTGTTCGGTTATGAAGGTTCATAATATATTTAGTTTGATAGCAAGGAACTATAAAAACTGTCTGGTTAAGACAGGTCTGTAAACTAAAAGCAAGTAAAAATAAGTATATCCAAGAGGATGATATATTCAAAATAAGTCTATAACTTATTTTCAATATTACTTTTTTCGCGAGCATCCATAGCAAAAATGTCTTGTAACATATCATTTCGATACCTTGTATACTGTTTGAACTTTGAGAATGAGAATACTAAGCGATTTTCCTTTTGGACACAAAGTTTTCTCTCGATAAAGAAAACAAAACATTTGCGAACTGCTATATGTATGCTAAACCTGGATGCTACAGTATAACAGCCCGCAGTAATAGTTCACGATGTTCCGAAAAATTTGAAGATCTCCCTGGTTACGTGATTTTGCCTACTAAAATGAAACTATATTGGTTTGTCGCATACACATTTTAAACAGGGGTTGTAAAAACTTGTGACATAGATATTTTATTATAAATTGGGAAAACAATTTGGTGTTGTTTTGATGAGTTAATTCCCCTGGTGTGGTTTGCTAACCCTGTTTTTTCTGTTTCACTTTTTAAACCGCATTAACAAATATAAAGCAAATAAAACAATCAAACAAAGAGCACATCTGGATTGACCGATATGAATTTTCTATCTGACCGATGAGACAAAATATCATCATCTCGACGAACAGACGGTCCGACGAGCTTGACACTTACCAAATTATACTCGCTAATAATGCAACGGGTATCGCTAGTAAAGTAAGATATGCGTATCTTTCTGGGGCAATTAATGTTCATTCCAGTTTTTATCTGTCGAAAATATATGGCCACCGTTACTAAACGTAGAACAGAGTGGTCAGACAGAATTTTTTTTTTTTTTTTTTTGCAAATGATACCTTCAAAACCGTTATGTTTAGTAAATTTTTGACGAGGTACAAGTGTTAAGCATGATGATATCTATTGTTTTGGTTTGCGTCATTTTTAACGTAATTACTTCAAAAATCTTCTCATCTAAAACTACTCGACCAATTTGAACCGAACTTAATGTGAATGTTCTTTAGGGTATTTTGTATATAAATGATATGAAGATATGTGTTCTGTCGAAAAACATGGCATCTGTTACTAAAAATAGAACATAAGGGTCAGACTGATCTTGAAGTTTTTCGCACATATCTCAAAAATCGTTAGGTTTAGCCAAATTCTGACAGAGCAAAAGTGTCAGCATGGTGAGATCTATTTGTAGTCAGTTCAGCCATTTTTTCAATTGCCAAAATATACGCCGTTCGCACTTTTTATTTTAATCATGAACCGGTTAGAATGAAATCTGGTCGTGCAAATATATATTGTAAGATTCAAACGGTCAACATGTCGTAATACTCTAAATTTCAATAATGAGTTAGAAACAACATACTTTAGCCCAGTTCTCCACGAAGCCATGTTTTCATGCAACCCTTAATTAAAAGTTCTTATACTTTTTTTCTAAATATTTGTTTGTTTGCTTCTGTTTTTGTTTTTGTTTTGTTTTGTTTGTATTGTTTGTTTTGTGTTTTTGCGGGGGGTGGAGTTAACAGTTATGAAACTTTTTAAAGAAAATATAGCTATTCATGACTATTATTATGCAAAACGAAAATTCGTTTTCCATCCAACAACATGTGATTATCAATTTAAATTTAAATTAATTATTCGTTTTATTGTATAACACAGACACTTTTATCATTTTTTTCAAACAGACAATAAGTAAACGTTTGACAGATTGGAATGTCACGTTATAAATATATCGTAACAGGAATAGGTATGGTGTAGATGTCGAAGAGACAACAACTCAATTGGAATGAAAATGTCAGCCTAAGGCACCCATTGGCCTTCAATGAACTACGAAGAAACCTTCATACCGGACTTTTTTATAGTTCAAAGATCAAATATGCAGACAATCACACACCGCATCAATTTACAATACATAGAGTGCATTGGAAGAAGAGAAACAAACAGTTAAAATTAACTCCAAATGCCTTCCAAAACTAATTAGTTTTACCTTACTGTAGCATAAGAGTCACTACGATTATTTTTTGTGTCTTTCACAATTGCTTATACAATAATAATATTTTTATTTCAAAGTACAAAATTTTTGATATTGCAAATTCCGGTAAACTGTTCACCTGTTTCAAGGAGAAATCTCACTTCATCGGCATTAGAATCAAATATATAAGAATACTGTACGATTTTGTGTAGTGTTTACCACTCTTAAAGGAATTCGTTCTAATAACCCAAGCAGCAATATGCAAATGAAGACCATTCATAAAATGCCATTCGGGGTTGATGAAGTATTTGTAGTATCAAACCAATGAACATTATGAAAATGGAGACCTCTAAGGGAAAATCCAGCCAACAATGGTAACAACGTCGATGACCTTGACTATCAGAACGGAACATGCTGAGTCTGCAGTTTCAAACAATTTGACCTGGATGTGGTGGCGTGGATAGTTCAATTACGCCACCGGTCAATGTAATTTCAGCCGAATGACTTCCTAAAAAACCAAAAGGAAGATCTATAATTCTAAATTATATTCATTTCTGGTTTATATAAAATTGTACAAAATTGTTAAAGCTCCCGTAACCATCTATGGTTATTTTGACAGTCTGTACGTCTGTTAGAGGGATTTGGCAAACGCCTCATTATCCAGCAGAATTTATAACTGCCTAAATGACCATAGACGGTCACTTGGGAGCTTATAACTTATATCTAAAACCAACTCCAACAAAACAAAATCGAAATACGAGGCCATATCAAGAAATGGAAAGTTCTACATTTGAATAACAAGGAATGAAGCTTGGTTGGTCAGCGCTTTTGATTTTTATTATGTTTTATTGTGTTTTATGACTACCAGCTCTGAAAACCTAACCCAGAGGTAGCTATATACAAATAGAAACTGAAAAGCCTGTGACACTCACCTGGAGAATCGAAATCATTCAGTCGTATCATTTGGAACAAATAGCTCACCAGTTAAAGATGTCCCATATTTATATTGCTACTGCTATCTGTACTAAGCCATTTTAGCAATACACAAATTGGATCATTGGTAAAGAGCATAGAGCAACACCCTCATAAAGTTTTTGGTCGTTATCCTTAGAACACCGAGGCATATGCAGTTTTCATACCAATTTGAAAAATAATTCATGGATGTAAAAAAACACAAAATAGATTATATATGTTATTTGTACTTTGCCATATTATTCCTGATTTGGTTGATTTATGTGGAAGATGAATGTATGGTTTTCCCAACAATACAGATCAGTATGCAAATAGAACTATAGTTACGTACACTATTGCGTAATTATATTGATCAGTGGTTTTTTTCCTCCACCCTGAACCACTTTTATCATTGGCATTTTTATATGGATTGGTTATAAAACATTTAAGTTATTTCTTCATCATCTTGTCGTTCGCCATTACACTTGAATGCCAGTCTCCTCAACAAATCTGGCCGTCTTCTGTAGGTCTACAGGTAGAAGCTATCTTGCTTCTAAAGGGTATTGTGCAGAGACTTGATGATGGTCTTCAACTCTGTGTACCAGACAGGATTTTCATATTGCTGTTGTTGAGAGCCTTTCTTTGCTAGCTTATCTGCTTTTTTTCATTTCCATTGATTCCACATTGTGAAGGTATCCACTGTATGACAGTTTTAAGGCTTTTGATGGAATAAATAGCTCTTTCAAGTTGTGATAGTTTGTTGTTGGTCAGTGCTTGTATTACGGAGAGGGCATATGTTAGGAATACTACTTGCATATTTTCTGCGGTTTCCTTGATGTAATTTGCCGCATGAATGAGTGTTTCTTCTTCAGCCTTGTAGTTGGAGCAATGTAATTATGTTGGTATTGCATTGACTGTTGGACTCCATTTTGGGTATTCTATGTAGATATCGGGACATCCTTTTGTTGTCGCATTTGTGGCTGAACCGTCTATGTAAACTCTTGCCCACAATTCTGATGGATACTCTTCATTCAGCATGCTCATTGTTACGGTTTTTCTGACGATGTTTGATTGTTCATCTTTGGCACTGAGTAACGGAACTGTTGTTTGAATGGTCACATTGTCCTCCTTCTCTGCACATAGATTGTCATTCATTTTAAAATTTATAGGTTTGACATGCTTGGGTAGATGTTCTTGGTGTTTTCTTTGCAATGCTCTTGTTTCTGGAGTGAAGATGGATCTTTTGAGTCTTACTAAGGATAGTTGTTTCAATCTCTCATTCATAGTGTGGTTTGGTAAGCATTGATATTTGGTGACCTGTATCATAGCTTTACATTCTCTTCTCTTACTTAATGGTTGTATGTAATTTCCTCCATACTAGCAATAGGTGTTTATTTCATGGCTCCTGTGATGATGCGGAGAGCCTGATTCTGGACTTTATCTAGAGTCTGATGGTGAGACTTAGCTGCTGTCATCCAAGTACTAGAGCCATATTCTAGATGTGGGCGTACATTTCCTTCGTAAACAGATTTCAAAACTTTTTCATTAGCACCTCACTTTGTACCAGCAAGTTTTCTCATGATGTTTAGTTTTCGTCTGGCTTTGGCTTCTGCTGTCATTATATGCTGTTTCCATGTAAATCATTTATCGAAGGTTACACCAAGGTATGTTTGCTGATCTGGATGTCATCCATGGTGACAGATTGGGTTTTAGGTGAGAGTGTAAAGAGGGTTGCTGTTGTTTTCTCTCTATTGATGGTAACACACCACTCATTTGCCCATTTGACTACATATCTTATGATGTTTGTATCCTGTACCTTGCAGTAGTTGCATACTCTTCAGAGCACCAGAGGAAAAGATCATCTACGTTGAGTGCTGATTGTACACCATTTGGTAGCTCTGGAACTAGGTCATTCACATAGAGTATGAAGAGAGTCGGTGACAATACTCTCCCTGTGGTACACCCTGTTTCAGAAGTATTTTTCAGCCATGCTTCCCATCTACCAGTATTCTTGTCCTTCTATTGTACAGATATGAGTAGGTCCATTTGTACATTCTTTCAATTATTCCAAATCTAAGATGTTTCACAAGAAGGCCATCCTTCCAAACTTTGTCAAATGCTCTCTGAAGATCTACAAAGACAGCTAGCGTTACTTTTTTTATTGAAATGCATCCTCGACTACTTGAGATAGATGTGTTGTCTGATCTTCTGTGCTCTTGTACTGTCTAAAACCAGCTTGTTCATGACCAAGAATTTTCTCCGATTCCAAGTATGTCTGTAGACGCTTGTTGATTATACGCTCCATTAATTTACAACAACTGCTTGTTAAGCTAATTTGGCGGTAGCTTGAGGTTTTCGACTTGTTCTATCCCCTCTTGAGTATTGGCATTATTTAAGTTATTTTATAATACCGTCTACTTGAAAAAACAAGTTTCGCTCGCATTTAACATTTGAAGCTTGAAAAACGATAAATAATATTTTTATCGTAAATCAGGCACAAGTTTTCACAATGCAATTTAAAGTTGTGTATTTGCAGTAGTAAAATAACTAAATAAAAAATCTTAAATTTCAACTTTATTTTCTCTTATCAGATGTCTGAATGGTATTAAACAAGTTGAACTTCGAACGATTGCCCCGAACAAAACACGTTAACAGATAAAATGTCATCAATCGTTACCATAACATAGGTCGTATAAGGCGAACTTTATCCCATCAATCAATCAAAACTTGATCTCAGAATATGTGTTTAAAGTTTCCTGAAAAATCAGGTAAAGTTTGATTATATCAAAGAGTTGTCTTCTTTTATTTTCTACTGCTCTCTATGAAATCTAGTTCATTCTTGTTATTGCTGTATATTACAAACCAACATTCACTTTGAAGCAGACAGGAACTCGTGATCCATAAGAAATGAAGATATTTAGAAAACAAAATGTCTTCTGTACTGTCCACTGCATGCGTCTTCCATGAACACGCCTAACAGTTCTTTTTTTTCAAATTGGTAATAAAAATTAAGCTTATTCTTCTCTCCACATATTTGTACCCCCATGCAGGAGAACGTTATACTGGGTAGAAAGAGGAAATCATGATATAATTCAATTTTGCAAACATCAATTTGTAAAGGTTTTTTTTTAAAGAAAGTGTATATTGTAAAAACCATCCCCTTCCAAATGCTATTTTTGTATTATTCAATAAATACCAATCATTTTCATTAGGTAAAGTCTATGTGAAAGTCTGACACTGCCAAAAGTAGAAATGAAAAAAAAAACATTGAACAAACGGTTCGAGTAAGGAGTCGATTGCATGCAAAATCTATATAATTTTCTTCTCCAAATGGCAATATCCGAATGACAAACTAAGACTAGTAAGATGGTTGTAATTGTTTCATTGTTAAAAATAATTGAGAATCCAGATCGATTTTAACATGAATGAATCCGTTGTGATTTTAGTAAAAACATCTACTTAAGGAGGTAGACTTAGTGTAAGGGACATAACTCTTGAAATCTGTAATATGTTTGTACCACGTTGAATTTCAACAAAGCATATCAAGCTTTCATTTGAAACAGAATGACATCAGTCCAAGCTACTTTGATGCTTACAAGAGATTGATGTAAAATGCTGAATACACACGTTCCAATGATTTGTTAGAGAGTTGTGCCCCTTACCCTAGGTCTACCTCCTTAAAACCAAACTTAAAAGTATCAAAAATCAATAGATTTTCTTTTAGTTATTAATGAATAAATATATAGAAACAGGAATATTCTACCTAATAATTAATTGTTTCAATTTTGATGATTCATCAGTGTGTGAAATTTTTGCGACAGGTCAACTTTTTACAAGCCTACGAAACATCAGAAATAAAATATTCAATTTCTATAATTACATTTGATAATTTTCTCTTTTTTAATTTCTATCTTATTTTTGGAAATACATAGAAAACGCCAATACACACTGATCAATAAAGGTAGTTTTGGGTCTAACTCCAAAGCAGCTCCAGTTCCGAACTATTGACGTTCCTCCACTATTCTGGAATGGCAAAAGTATTGCCGGCATGGAAGAGACCAATGCTTGGTTTTGGGTACGGCCTATATAAATAATTAGCAGTTGTTGTTCATCGACATATGAAACATCATTTTATTAAGTCGAATATTCTATGAGATCAGCATATTTAATCATGATATGCACCGAAACGTATTAATTATCAAATTATTATTTAATATAATAATATTATTATTTATTTTCATTGAGGACAGAGTGTTACGGAAAAGCAATGGGCATACGGATTTGAACGGTAATCAAAAAGAACTTAATCCAGGGATAACGACTCGACATACACAACAAACATGAAATAATAATTGGATAATTCATCGGAAAGAGTGAATAACCAAAATATTATCACAAGTGCCGACGAACGCCTAGAAGTGTTCAATTTATCGATATTTTCAATATGAATTTTGAATTCTGTGATTGATATCAAAGTTGTGAAGTTTTGGTTGAAGAGAGAGCGGGAGTGAAATTACCGAATTTAGTTAGTGTGAATTATCGAAATTTATTACACTGAGAACATTCCATAAAACACGGCTATCAATATAATAATAAAAATATAACACGAACATAGAAACAAAAGTAAATGAGTAACCAGGACTCCACTAAAAACCGACTAAAAACATATTTAAATCATAATTCAATTTATTTATGACGTTTTTTGATTGGATTACTTGTATATATACTAAATAATAAACACAATTTTTGTGTTTTCATGCCGTCGCGAAAATTATGTTGATATTAAATGGCGATATTTAGATTTAATAAATACCAGTTTTTGTTTTGTTTTGTTTTTTTTTTTAATTTATTTATAAGTTCGAAAAAAACATTATTTTTATCGTCCATACTTAATAATCGTTTGACGCATTACTCAGTGTATTCGATAACAAAATTTTGTAACAATTTCTTTAATAATTTTCTTCATATTTGATGAGCGGGAAATGTTCCATTGGGATACAAAATTTATTCATAGCCCACTCTACATTGCTGATTCTCGCATCTTTTCTTTTTATTTTATTGAATTATGATCTTATTTATTTTTAGGTTTTTTTTTTCATTTAACTAAACCTTTACAAAGAGTATTAACAAGTTAATGTGTATTTCTTATCACTGAAAATATCTCCCGAAGGCATTGGAATTACAAGATGTCTCCCTAATGTATCCTGAAGCAACCATCAGCTGATTACAACTTCCTGTAATTTAACTTATAGGTGTTAATAAATCGTCCGTCAAATCAGTCAGAATGCCCTTATAAATTTCCAATATAATTCTCTTTCTGGTAGTATAGGATTAAAATGAAAATTATTTTTCTTATATCGTTACTGGTGTGCATTCGGAATATTTCGGGAGATTTCTTCACATGTACTCATTATATGGAAGAATCAGAGAAGACTGCAGTAAAAGTTCTGAAAATTTTGGAGAATAACATTAAAATAGAGGAATCAAAGTTACAAGCTTTAAAAAGGTAAGAAAAGATATGCACTAAGCAGTGGCGGATCCAGGAGGAACTTTTCCTCATTTGGGGATATTTTATTTTTTTCGTTCAAAATTTAGGGTAAAATGAACAAATAATAACCTGATATCCCCCTCTTTTCAATAACCTCTCTGGAACCCTCACTTTTTCAATGTCACTTGATTTGCCACTTATATGTAAATTTTTGGAATGGTTTAGTGATTGTTTAGTTTACTGTTTGCATTAAATCGTGTTCATCTATTTTATTTTTTCTTCATTTTCTTCATTTTCTAAAATGTTACAAAGTCACGCAAATACCGATTTATCAT
The DNA here is from genome assembly GCA_037379345.1 of Perna viridis. Classification (NCBI taxonomy): domain Eukaryota; kingdom Metazoa; phylum Mollusca; class Bivalvia; order Mytilida; family Mytilidae; genus Perna; species Perna viridis. The sequence goes on from CM074524.1 coordinate 13,227,360, forward strand.
CTGTATTCGTTACCTCAAGACAGAGACTAAGATGCACGTGTCTTTCAGCGAAATGGAATACATGTACATGTACTATATAGCTTTATATGGATTACACAGTAAATTATGATATATAAATCGATGTTATATACTATAAATATAATAACAATTTTGCAATCATTTCATTGATGTTTGTTCTCTTAGAAGTCTTTTGTTTACTTAATGTCAGTCCAGAAACGAATCCTGACTCGGGGGTCGTGAGGTTGCATTAGTCACTTTTAAATAACAACGTAGTTTGATTTTTGTAAAGACTGAGGCAAAACCAACAAAAGTGAAGGTGGAAATTCTCTTTTCTTATTATTTTTGGTGCAAGCCCCATATTTCTTTAATTTCGGATTCTGACATCATGTCCAAGCTACTTTGATGCTTACAAGAGATTGATGTAAAATGCTGAATACACACGTTCCAATGATTTGTTAGAGAGTTGTGCCCCTTACCCTAGGTCTACCTCCTTAAAACCAAACTTAAAAGTATCAAAAATCAATAGATTTTCTTTTAGTTATTAATGAATAAATATATAGAAACAGGAATATATTTACTGTTTGCATTAAATCGTGTTCATCTATTTTATTTTTTCTTCATTTTCTTCATTTTCTAAAATGTTACAAAGTCACGCAAATACCGATTTATCATCTGTATTCGTTACCTCAAGACAGAGACTAAGATGCACGTGTCTTTCAGCGAAATGGAATACATGTACATGTACTATATAGCTTTATATGGATTACACAGTAAATTATGATATATAAATCGATGTTATATACTATAAATATAATAACAATTTTGCAATCATTTCATTGATGTTTGTTCTCTTAGAAGTCTTTTGTTTACTTAATGTCAGTCCAGAAACGAATCCTGACTCGGGGGTCGTGAGGTTGCATTAGTCACTTTTAAATAACAACGTAGTTTGATTTTTGTAAAGACTGAGGCAAAAACAACAAAAGTGAAGGTGGAAATTCTCTTTTCTTATTATTTTTGGTGCAAGCCCCATATTTCTTTAATTTCGGATTCTGACATCATGTCCAAGCTACTTTGATGCTTACAAGAGAATGATGTAAAATGCTGAATACACACGTTCCAATGATTTGTTAGAGAGTTGTGCCCCTTACCCTAGGTCTACCTCCTTAAAACCAAACTTAAAAGTATCAAAAATCAATAGATTTTCTTTTAGTTATTAATGAATAAATATATAGAAACAGGAATATATTTACTGTTTGCATTAAATCGTGTTCATCTATTTTATTTTTTCTTCATTTTCTTCATTTTCTAAAATGTTACAAAGTCACGCAAATACCGATTTATCATCTGTATTCGTTACCTCAAGACAGAGACTAAGATGCACGTGTCTTTCAGCGAAATGGAATACATGTACATGTACTATATAGCTTTATATGGATTACACAGTAAATTATGATATATAAATCGATGTTATATACTATAAATATAATAACAATTTTGCAATCATTTCATTGATGTTTGTTCTCTTAGAAGTCTTTTGTTTACTTAATGTCAGTCCAGAAACGAATCCTGACTCGGGGGTCGTGAGGTTGCATTAGTCACTTTTAAATAACAACGTAGTTTGATTTTTGTAAAGACTGAGGCAAAAACAACAAAAGTGAAGGTGGAAATTCTCTTTTCTTATTATTTTTGGTGCAAGCCCCATATTTCTTTAATTTCGGATTCTGTCTCTGCCAGTCTTTGTTATGTCAGCAATAAGTCAAACTCCTAAAAGGGGCATAAATTGAACAATAAGTGACACCCCCCCCCCCCCCCACATATGGTGAAAAAAAGGGGATGGCAAAATACTCAAGATAGCACTACTACATTTTAGATTTTGGAGAAAATTGAACTTAACATGTTTTTTATAGAACTTAATAACTGTGCAAAGTTTAAAAAAATTATTGATCCGTTATCAATTAATATTATATATCTGGAAACCGTCGAGAGTGGACAGACGGACGGACGGGCGGATACTCAACTTAATGAAAACAATTTATTAAAATTTCGTTTAAACTACAAATCAAGTACAGATAACTCTATGAATTAGTGTCGACTTTCAGTTTGATAGAACTAACACCCAACAAACGTTAATCGTAAATGGTTTTTATTTGCATGGATATAAGCGGGAAGGTGTAATAAGTGAAAGAAGAATAGTTTCGGCATTAAATTTATATATAATTCCTTTAGTTTTACCGGCTTAAACATGTGCTGTTACTTAACTTATGTATATATTATTATGCTATATTTCATTTTATTATAAATATGCGGCAAAAAGTGCGGATATGTTTCAATTGCATTTGATAATTTTCAGAATAGCAGCTAATATCAGATCAAATTTAATGACTTCAACGAATTCTACAAGTAAGACTCCCCCAAATCCTGTATCAATGTACCTGTTTGCCAAAGCAATGAAAGACGCTTCTGAAGACATTACGGAATTCAGTAAATTAATCGAAAACAACACGATTAACTATCTTGAAGGTATGTACAAAGAAAGCGTAGAAAGCATTCGTAATTCGTAACAGATGGATTCTTAGACACGTTAATGAACTGATAAAATCTTGGCAGTAGTCAAAAGGATCAGTCAAAAGAAAAGTCTGTATAGCAATTGTCCATGCTAGGGTAAATGATTATGTTGTAAAAACTAGACCTAGAAACATGAAATTAAAAAAAAATTAATTCAGATGCTCATCTCACAATCTTAATAAAAGTTTATGTAACTTGCATTTGAGATCTTGTAAACATATGTATTCTTCAGGGGCAAGTCCAGAGTATTTGAAGGGATCCAAGCTTTCATTTAATCATTTTGCCAAAATTTTTCACCAAATTAAATTAGCGTTTCCTGGTCTTTGTCCCTTGGTTACATTCTTTTGATTTCCGCAAAAACTTGGTTCTCTTGATTACTCTGTCCAACAAAACGGCAGATGGAACTCTTTCAATCCGCCCCTGTTCTATTCTGTGCGTAATACAAACCCACACCCGTTCACTTTAACTGGTCATTAGGTGGTTCCCTGCATACTGCAATAATTCAAAACACGAACATGTTGATGGGTATGTAGTTGAATTCTTGTGTCTATATTTTTAAACAACCAGGGATGCAACTTTTAAATGTGTATATACATGTACAAGGAACAAAGGGGTGACATGTGTTGAATGAAAACAAACCACTTTTTGCACAAAAATAAAACGTTACATAATTTAAATATGCACTATTTTGCAATCCATTGTAGTGCTGCTAAAACAGTACTTTATTACTTTGATTGTTTTATAAGCTTTCAAATCGTCTCTTATGAAAACAAATTATAATAATACAATGCATGATAAGAAAATGTTTCCTGGAATTTATTTTGAGCCCTGTGGGAAAAATCAATGGAATTATTTAGATATTCCATTAAAGTAATTGCTTTGTTTAAATGTCTGCTGTTTGCACAGCATTAGGTCCGGCATTCAATGAACATTTACCGGGTAAAACGGATGTAGATGGCGTGGTAAACGCATTTGCCAGATTACAAAACACGTACAGTGTAACTGCAGCAGAAATGGCGAGTGGGAGTGTCTTTGGCTTTGAAGTACCAGTTTTAACAGGTAATTGAAGTGAAAAACCTAAAAACAATATACAAATATGAAAAAAGCGATTTCAGTTTTGTAAATATTGAATACGGTAGTCTTAATCAACCATTAAAAATATATTTCCTATATGGATAAGATCTAAAACTTATTACATATATTATTTGGAATAGTTTGAGAATTTAGGCCACTTAAAAAGATACAATGAAAATTGAAATTTTACATCAGTTTTTGTTTAATTATTTAAAACGTTAATATCGCAATGACAAATTGGTCAAATTGTATTTGTATATATGGGCTTTGTTTAAGCTTTGTGATATTAATTTTTCATTTGAAACATAACGTATTAAAAGGTCGTTCAGTTCATTCGAACATTGAAAAAATGTGCTTGAATATGCAACTACTTAAGTCGTAATACAGCTGCGAATATAGAGTTCTTAGTTCCGAGACCGTGTCAACGTCAACTGTAAGTCATAAGTACGTTGGAAAATTTCATTTTACTTTAGACTTGAATTTTAACTCTGTCTCTGCAAATATAAAGGGCAGTTACCCCATCAATAATGGCACGTTAAATCTGTTTTTCTTTTCTTAATCAAACAATTTAGGCAAAATATATAATATGTCTATTTCCTGCTACTATACCTTACTTAGCTTTATTTATTTAATCATTTATATATTTATTTATTGTTTGTGCTTTCCCTTAACATTTTTGCTTAAGCACTTGTTGAAGTCTTGATTTCCTCCCATTAACTCAATGTAAAATGATTTAAAAAAAATAAAATAATTTCCCTACTTACCTATTATTCATACTGGTTGCGAGAAACAAAGACTTTCATTTTTTTTATATTTACATTTTTTTGTTTGGCCTTATATATTGACTTATCAATCAGCACCACAAACAAATCGTGTTTTTTACAGCCTTCGATTGCTTTGATATCGGTGCATTCATGTATGATCTGAAACAACCAAGACTTGCTATTGAATGGTTGGAAACAGCCCAATCAAAAGCCTTGGAAGGAAGCAATGGAACGGATATATCAAATCTTTTAGACGACCTCAAACGCTCACTGACGGAAGCAAAGAATCAGGTAGTATGACCTCATTATGAACAGTATATTACATCATTATTTTGGGGGAAATACAATATGCAATACACATTTGTTATACTCAAGGGATTGAGTATAATTTTGTCTATTTCAATACAATATTTTGAGATTTATTTGTAACTATGGTATTTGCATTCAATTTTCTATATGTATGGTGCTTGTCGTTACATGTATACAAATAATTCCAAACTTCCCGGATCATAAGTTCCTAAAGTTAAGTTTTGAACAATGAAGAATATCCTAATTTCTCTTACCATTTTAATAAAATAATTTACAGCTGCAGGCATGGAAAAGTGTTTTGGGTATATCGAAAGCTACTTTAAAATACCTGTCCCTAGGAAAAGAACGTGAGCAGACTCATGAAAGAAAGCCCTTGAAAATTTTCTAAAATATTATCAAAATTTCTCCATAATGTATTATATCTCAATTTTACACATTACATACGATACCTATTGAAGCCTGGCTTGAAAAAAAAACAAACTCTTTCAACGAGGATATATCAACTCAGCCTTTGAAATTATATTCACTTAACTTTTTGTACTGTAAAAGTAGGACATTGATGGAGGGTAAGTACAAATACGAAATATAGTGTTTGCATAGTTCCGAGACAAGTGCGTATGGTCATTTGCCAATGTCATTAAATGCAAAATTAAAAGCATTTACTGTACACGTGTTTCAAGGAGTAACCTATCAACAGCAGCGTTAGAGTCAAATACGCGGAAAGATATTATTCCAAAAATCAATTGTATTCAACATGTACATAAAACCAAAACTATGGAAATAGGAAGCCAAATCCATCACTGAGAGGTTCTACCATTTGATATACAAGGAATGAATCCTCAGTGTTTTATGTATATTGAAATTTGTAATACTGCAAATATTGATAAGTATGATTAATAAAATCTGATATAAATCGGGATCACACGAGTCTGACTCGTGGGTTGGGGAACACAATGCTTAAACAATAATTTAAATAGTACTCCAGCTAAGAATCATGCAAAATGTGATTTATGGATGAAAAGCGTACATATTTTTATTTTGATATTTTATTTGAATTGCCATAGTAAACAGAAATTAACATTCAGTTTTTCATATAACCCATGCTCTTGAGAGATAAAAAAAATATATAGAATGTACTGTAGATTTCAAAAATAAGGGAAATAACTCCGTAAAAAAAACACTCAAATACAATAGAATGTATTGGATTTTCAATGTTGATTATCCTCTAAGAGCAGAATGAATAATTAAACATTTCATAATAGAGACCTATAAAACAGCTTATTAACAAAAATAAAAATATGTAGCCTTTTTTGGGGGTGTATCACATTTTTTCAGATTTTGCATGATTCCTACAAAAGCTAGTACTTAATAAGTCAAAGTATGTACAACTCTTCCAGTTTTAGTTTTACCCATTAATGTTTCTATTTCATTTTAGTACAGGTCAGAAAAACTAAGAGATAGAATAGCAATAGGGTCCTATGAAGTTGTCGACCCAGGTTAGTATTCAATTTTTTTTTTTTTTTTTTTTTTTTTTTATTTATTTATTTATTTTTTGCAAAGGGGTATCAATTTCATGTTAGATCTATAAATTTCAAACTATAATTGTTGGAAATCTTTTTATTATTATCCAAATAAATTAGCTATTGACTTAAGAATACACCTAGAAATAAATAAATATTTTTTTATTCTATTTTTTAAGAATGTATAAAACCGTAATTACTACTCGTCGGATAATAAACGAGGTCTATGTGTTTTTGATTGAGTTCATATTCAATATACACATTTTGGGTAATTAGATCATTGTACACTGATTTTTGTTATATATAAGTTAACATCATCTTCCCTGTATCAATTTGATCTGATGGAGCAGTGTAGCGAATAAAGTCGTCACATTCTGAGATGTTGTATATATATATATATATATATATATATAAACGTATAGAAAGGTCTGTAAAATTCCCAACGATGTTAGAACTGTCAAATTTGCGAAGCAAATTTTTGGTCGTTCCCTCCGCGGGACTCGAACTTGTACCGCTGTGACATCTATGGCAACACCGCCTGCACAAAGTCCAGCGCCCTAGACCACTCGACCAGCTAGGCTATATTAAAATATAGCTTGCGCTGGCCGGGTCATTCCTCCACGTAGGATTAATCTAGGGCTGTAACTTAGTACACGATGTATGGTAGTAGGGGACAGTTCATTTAGATGTTATTATGTAGGATAGAGAATCAAATTAATGATGCATGTCACAACAAATCAATATTATACAACGTCTCAGAATGTGACGACTCTATTCGCTACACTGCTCCATCGAATCAAATTGATACAGGGAAGATATGTAAACGTATAGAAAGGTCTGAAAAATACCCAACGATGTTAGAACTGTGAAATTTGCGATGCAAATTTTTGGTCGTTTCCTCGAGTAGGCCAGTCGAGTGGTCTAGGGCGCTGGACTTTGTGCAGGCGGTGTTGCCATAGATGTCACAGCGGTACGAGTTCGAGTCCCGCGGAGGGAACGACCAAAAATTTGCATCGCAAATTTGACAGTTCTAACATCGTTGGGAATTTTTCAGACCTTTATATGTATATATTATCTTTTGTCTTTTCCAATATTGCAGCATTGCTAACTAATGAAAAAATTGATGAGCAAAATAATTTGTTGGAAGTTCGACAAATGATGAGAAAAAATACCATGAAATTCTATGGGGAAGAACTTATACGAAACACAAAGGCTTTCCAAGGATATGAAGCATCATGTATGAAACGGGTATGTAATATATTGATTTCCTCCACAGATCTAATAACTACTCGCCTAATCATAAGGTATCACTCGGCTAATATTTTTTATGTGAACATTGAAAAAATAAAACTATGTGCTTGACCGACAAAACTGGTGCATGTTGTATTTAAGTGTGTAGAAATTGAAAGAATCAGGCAAAATTGAAGAAAAAGATAATGAATCATTTTAAGGAAAAAAACACACACGAATTTGGCAATATGGGCACATAGTCCATCGTCTTAGATGTGTAAAAAATACAGACAAGCGACTGCAAAGCTAAAAAAGGATTATTGGGGGAAATGAGTTATCTCCCTTTCGTTGTGAAATTGCAATCCGTATCATATAATTTATACCTCGAATTAATGACCCTTTAAAAATGAAAGTATTTTAGATAGCATAAAATTCAATAAAAAAAAAACTTTAATAGTTTGAAGATTAAAACCAGAACCCTGGATGAATTATCTATCACATTTACTCTTTTAATGAAATGACATACAGTTAAGTGTTTAGGAGGAAGGCTTGTTTGGTTTTTGTTTGTCCCTAAACTATGACGTTTTTTTTTTTGTGCTGAAAACACAAACCTGATATACCAATATAATATTGAATTGTAAGTGATGTTTTGATTGGCCATATTAGCGATATTTAGTTTAAACATATTTTTGGTGTCTTCTACGATGAGGTACGGGATAATTTCACCAAATTTGTACACTTTTTCAAAAGCCCTACTAAACAAATCTTATATAATTAAGTTTAAATATAACGTAGGTGAACAATCACAATCTGCATGATATTTAGACAATAAACGTCTGCCATATTCCACGATTTCTAGAGTATCAATGATTCCATTCGACATATTTCCCTGGATTGTTCTGAGAGCCCCTGTGATCAGATGCAATGAAAATTCTATCATGTTTTTTTCTTTTTTTTTCAATTAACAGGAAACAAGATTTGGTGGATATTGTAAATACTCCACTTTTAATGAAATACTTTTCTATGGAAGGCCAATCAAGCTTGAGTTTATAAATAAATCACCGAGGATACTAATAATACATGATTTATTTGGTGAAAAATTTAGAATAAAACTTCTCAGCTTTAAAGATGAGGTAAGAAAGGTCTTAAGGAAATTTAAGATCATATTTTCCCAGTAGCGAGTTGTGGTACTGTTCTCGCTGAGATTAGTGAGCGCAAAGCTCAAACTGATTGTTACAAATGTTTCTGTAATATGTTGATATCAAAAGCATATTTATATAAAGGTTATGAGGCGCGTTATGGGTCTCAGTGAAATGGTTATTATATGTCAATTTTGCCTATTTATAATCTCAAAGAGTTCAAAAAATGCTTCTCTTGTGTTATACTGCCATGGCTATGTCCACGAATGTCCCAATCATCTAAAGATTTGGTTGACTAGGCACCAACTATTTTTATACTGAGAAGAGGGCAAAAAAATTAAATGATTCCAAATTTAAGCAGACAAGTTTTACATAGCAATGGACAGGAAAAAAATATGTTTCAATATTAATCCCATCACTTGAATAGACAAAACTGAAAATTCCTTCAGGACCCACCTTAGGAGTCAGCGTCCCACTTTCGGAAATCCCGGATCCATCACTGATGAAAAATACTTAAAAAGCCTATATTGGAAACAAGTTCCACTGAACATGTTGCGTTTAGTAAATCGAGTACCAATCTATATAAAATCCAAACAGTGCCTATAGTAGAGGTGATTCATAGAGTAAAAAAATAACACCAAACAAATGATCCTTTTTCGGTCTACACATGCTAAAATTTCAGTACCGATAATTTATTTTCTATTTTGATCTCAGTTTTGTAGAAAATCATACATTCATTCCCTAATAAACCTATTTGAGATAAATACTGTAATCTGCTTGGTTAAAATAATTTTGTTTATATATCAATGGATAAAAAAAATATTGACACGCCCCTATTCATTTTAAATTCAGAGCTACTTTTCTCATGTTTAAAGATAAAAAATGTTTTAAAATTAATTTATAAGAATTGGCTATGATAAAAATTTTGTCTATTGAAAAATAACATAAATTTTCCATGTGCATATTTTCTTTATTGCAGTTCGCGCAATAAACAATATGCACATGGAAAATTTATGTTATTTTTCATTGGACAAAAGTTTTATTATTGCCAATTCTTAACTAAAATCAACCAAATCAAGAACAACATTTGCCAATTTCATAACAATCGTTGCAAAAACATCAGGAAAAGTAAAATGTATTAGATACCAGTCCATATAAAATTCATACACTGCCTATATATGGTAGAGACAATTCATAGCGTACAAGAACCCACCGAACATTTTTTTTGTATACATGTGCTATATTTTTACATGAGGTTTTTTTGTATTCAAATATGTATCTTTGGAGAGACCATACATTTATCTCCATTAAAGATCAATCAAGTAGAGAATAATAACTCTTGAAAACTACCAGGTGTATTTGGATGGTTTTGACATGCATGAATCACTAAAGACTGATACTTTAAAACTAAAACATGCATGATAGGAAAACAATGCGTCTTACAACACATTTTCACTCAAAGACAAAGAAGCAGGACTGAATGTACATGAACGGAGAACCCATAGACCAAACATCGCCTGAAACACCAAAAATAACACATGGAGAAAAGACGCATATCGTCATTCAGCTTTATTCAGTTTTATCAACTCATAAGATATGTCGATATTAATGTCCAAAATGCGGATCTTGGAATGAAATTCACATTTCAGTTTTCCTGCTTTTTATCATACTACTGAATCAGGGGTATGAGGAAAATACGTCTTAAAAGGTCTCTTACAAAATTGTTTTCTAGATATCAGTTCTTGGTTGAAAAATACTCAGTTTCTTCTAAAAAAAATGAGTAATGATTGTTTTTTGTAAATTGTTCTTTGTGCTGATGTGTCCGCTGATTTTATGATTATGACAATAGCAAGTCAGGACCATTGCGGTATCAGCAGTTCCGGTGGTGTAATATCTATTTTGTCAGATTTATTTTGGAATTGACTTGAATATGAATCGGAGTAGTGTTCGGTAATTTTATTGTTAACCTTATTTGCTTACTTATGTCCATAAATGTGTACTAAGTATATTTCTACCATTAGAACACACTTCAGTTACGAGTATGTGTCAATTCAACTTTTATACAATCGGATTCTACGCGGACTTTGTTTACCTTACTAGACTTCTAGGATTCTGAACAGGGTTGTGTTGCCACAAGAATGAAATCATCACTACATTACCACCGAAGTCATCATTAACTCGTGGATAGTTTTTTGTTTTGTATTCATCAACACTATGAGAACTGATATGTCCACTGTGTCAGTTTTTCTTTTCTTTTCGCTAACCTAGGACTTGACTTTTTATAAGCAATTCGACAGATGTTTATAGAAAACTTTTGTTTCTTTTTATTTTATTTTATTTATTTATTTTTAATTTTAATTCCTTTTTTATTGTTTTTATTTCTTATCATTATTATTTTGTTTATTTTATTTTATTTTGTTCTCTGATTTTTTTTTTAAATTAACGCAGCAAATTGTTTAAATATTAATTCGCTTAACATAGTGTCCTAAGCATTTACGTCTTGCATATTTATTAATTCGTCCATTTAACTGTTTTCTTAGCCTCTGTACAAATAACAAACAGGGGCATACAGTGAAACAATCTACAAAAGAAACATTTGTTTAACATCAATCAAAATTAAAAAAAAAACGTTACTGCCAATTGATTACGAAAAAAAAAGCGTTTTGGAGTATGTAAGGCGTCAACCTCTTCTATAGCTGCATTTTACAAATATTTCCGCTGAAATTTCGTTTAAAACCCGTACCGTAAACCACCATGCACAGGCAAAACCTGTTCAAGATTTACATGAAATTCACAGGAAATTAACATGAAATTAATGTGCAAACTTAAAATGTAATGTGAAATTCATGTGAAGGCTCAATTTACATGAGTAGCATGTAACGTTTCGTCTGCTACGAAATTTATTTGTTCGGTTGAGTCGTGTAAAAAAAAAAACAAGTGAAAATACTTTGCCCAACGTTTTGCGAAACGTAAACTTTAATTAATTTTTTTTTTCGTCACTTTCTGTCTTCCTATCAATGAACTTATCCGTACAAATTCTCAAAAACCGTAAGGCCGACTCTTACGAAACTTTGCACACATATCAGGTAACATCTGAAGTTGTACCTAAAGTTTTTTAAACTCCGGAAAATGCGGCTATTTTAAAAGGGCTGCCGAATTTGGAAACAGGTTAAAATATTGGACATATGCAATATTTCAGAAACCTAAGAACCTAGGAGCTTAAAATTGGGTGCAGTGGTAAAGTTAGGCATGCTGAACAATAGCATGCAAAAAATCGGTATCGATATGTTGTCTGTTGTCATGACAGCCAAAATCCCGCCAAACTTATAAAATGCTCCCATTTGGATAAAAGTTGGTTATTAGGGTAAAAATGATATGCTCAGTTTATATTTTAAAATTTCAAGAAGATTCAAAAGTCGCCGTTACAATGGCAACCGATTTCCCAGCGAAAATTTCCAAATGCTCCGATTTGGATGAAATTTGATTTTTTAGGTGGTGAAAATGAAATGATTAGTATACTTTTACATTTCTAGAAGATTCGAAATTCGCCGTTACCATAGCAACCAATTTTCCCGCCAAATTTAAAAATGATCTGATTTGGATGAAATTAAGTTTCTAGAGTGAAAATCACATTCTGAATCTAAATTTCGGGATTTCATGACCATAAGAAATTCGCTTTTACCATGGTGACCGATTTCACCATGTTTCGATTTTGGTATAATTTCATTTTTTGCTGGTGAAAATAATGTGCCTCAATTTACATTTGAAGGTTTTGAGGCAGAATGTGTACGGGAGGTGACTTGCCCCACGTTTCGCGAAACGTAAACTTCAATTTTGTTATTATTCTTCATGCACACTCGTGTGCATTTTTGTAAAGCATTGTCGATATATTTCTGAATATATGTATATAATTATGTGCCGAAACCTATATTACATTCATCGTTTTATATATGTACGAATTTGTGGAGTGACTTATAGATATAAGTAATTGGTCATTAATTAATCACTTCAATTGAATTCTGCTTTCATTACTTTAAGTTACAAATTTAAAATCGAAACAGAATTTGGTAAACATTTACTATACATATACTTTTATCGTGTTTCATATCTAAACCATTAATTTCTACAATTTGTCGACAATAAGTCGAAATTGTACAATTCCAGCCCTTGCTGTAGTCATACAAGTATTATCTTCTTGCAAAATAGACGCAGAGCGAGATTGTCGTGTCGACATTATTTATTTATCCGTCTTATATACTTTTGTATTTACAGCTTGTGCGATCTGGTGTCTTTATCGTCGATACTACAAAGGGGGAAAACACAACGCGACAAACATCAAACGTTAGGACGAGTTCAACGTATGTAAAACCATGACTTCTTTCCTCGTTTATCAAGATATAAACGGCGACTAATGTTCTCGTAGCGATACAAACTATATATCAAAAAAGGTAGTCAGCTTCAGTGGTATAAATCTACGAATCATTTGTTTTGTAAACCATTTAACGTAAATTTCATGTCAGCATCTAAGTAAATTAAATGTATTTCATTCTATTGATGATTGAATGTATGACAAGTGTATTACTGATTTCAAGAGTTTGTTCCGCAGCCTATGTTTTAAATAGCATGAACCAGATGACTTGTTCTGCATGTTGCTTGCCAACTATCATTTGACGAGTGATTCAAAAACTATTTCAATAAGTGATTATAGAAATAAACGTTTGCCGCTATTTAAAATTTGTATATATATGTTAAACTTTATTTTCTATCATGAATATGAATTTAGTATAAGCATCACAAAACTATACTAATTTTTTAAAATGACAGACCTCATCAAGAAAGATTAATCAAGGGAATCAAGGTTATAGCGGTAATCAAAAGAATGCAATCCAGGGACAAAGACCAGAAATGGAAAACAGACGTACACAACAAAGAACATAAAGTAACTAAAATCATACATACAAAGTAACAAAAGCAAATGAGCAACTCGGACTCCACTAAAAACTGGGACATGGACCAGATGCACCGGTAGGGTAAGCGTCCTCTGCTTTTCTAGAAACACCAGCCGAGTTGTTCATAAAAAGTCAAATCAGGAGTAGACAAACGAGGGAAGGAAAACTATGACCCGTTGAATAAATCAGTTTTCATGGTGCAGAAGGATACACCATAACGATTTAAATTCAGATTTGGTATTTTTTTTTAATTACTATTTTCCTTATTTATCTTATAACTATTTTCTTGTTGTAATGTTGTTAAATTGTTAAGCCAATATAAATGTTCTCCCTTTTCAGTTATGTATTTAAGAATGATAGTGACGCCGATGGTCGTCATGTGAATACACTTTTAGAAAAATTAACCGGTCTAGGAATGGATGGTGAAAGAGCAGACTACTTTCAGGTACAGTGAAATTTGTACTTTTAGTATACCAATAATTTGCTAGATTGTCTAAGGCATGTAGAGTAGTCTACATTCATTTAGTGGCTGTTACACATAGGAAAATAACTCACAGGGAATTCGTGTATACAATGTTTCAGGTGAGGTTCCCCAGAATTAAATTTGAAATTCAAAGAACATGATGTCCATATTATCCTTTAAATGCAATTTGCAAGAATATTTAATTCACTTGAATTGCATGTGACCTTGGTCACATGACGTACGTTCGTGTGTATTTCATGTAAAACTATGTAGTCTGTGTGCTCATAAATTCCCCCAAAATATATGGCATTCTTTTTTAACATAAAAATTTACATACGTTTTACTGACAAAGACTTCCACGAACATTTGTTTCATTTAAAAGCCATATACATTTTCTATTGAAATAGGTGCATGCATTAATAATAGGAGAATACAAGTACATTTAATCATCTGTTGTCCATAAGTCTCTCTCCACAGTTTTATAGTTTCCATGGGCAAACCTTCTACACCGGAATGGCGCACTGGGGAAATTTGCACATTTCCTGTTTTATTTTACATTCATTTACAATGGTCTATTAAATTCTGTTGGAAATGAAAAAAAAATCCTGAATTAACAAATAATAAAAAGAGCAATACGGCTAATAAATCTCGTCACGTGACACTATGATTTCATGGATACCAAGCTCCCATTGAAAACATTGAAACGATTGGGTAATCTTAGACAGACACAAACTCCCCTTTTGTATTTTTTATGATTTTATAGTGGTACATGTATTCCTATCGATTGCAATATTTCAGTATGTCTTTTCGGTATGTGATCATCAGGAAACATTGATTCTCTTCTTGGTGATTGATTTTGCTTCCTATTCCAATAGTTTTATTTCGATTACTTCTTGATAGCAATCTCTTAAGCTTTTTGATTTAGATCTTCCTATGTATTGTCTACAGTGCTTCTGGTGAGAGGTTACTCCTTAAAACACGTGTACAGTGTATAAAATGAATTCGCAATATTCATGTGATTAGTATTGTTGTATTTTGTAAAACAAAACATACTTCTTTACTTTCATCTCATAAAAGGGCCTAATCTAGAAGGAGAAATGAGCAAACATTTTCCTTGTTTGTACTCACTTCTCAAATGTGTCTTTGACAGAGAAAGGTTTATGTAATAAGTAGACATAAATGTAAATATTGTTTTGTTTTGTTTTTTAACAGAATTTACTTCAACTTCTCCCTGTCATTGATGTCTAGATAAGGTCCTGCATAAAATCTCTTTTTTACTTTAAAAATTGAAACAATATGGTATTCTTAGCAAGACATATTATTCTCTTAAGTATTTCTTATGAACTAGTACGAGAACTCTAATCGGTTGTAAAATTGTAGTTAATTCTTGCAGCATTTGATCTTTACAAAACATCAGTTATAAAGTGTTTCAGATTCATCATCATAATTACCATCATATCATCTAAGTGTTATGCAAAGCTTAAGGCGTCTACCAGGGTCCTATATCCAGCTCTGTCTTATGCTATTCTTTCCAATATCCCAATCGATTCCATTCTCTTTCATCTCCCCTTCTAACGTCCTTCTACATGTGTCCGTTAGTCGTCCTGGTTTCCTTCTGCAAGGTGGTGTCCACCTTAGCGCTTAAATTCCTTACATGCCTGAAATTATCCATTCCAAGTACAAGTCCTGTATATTTCCGTCTCCTTTTCTGTATGTCCATGTTGACGTTACTTATTGCAGTTCGTACTGCGAGTTCAATGCTAGATACTCTATCCGTCCATTTAATTGTGAACATTTTCCTAAACAATTTTCCTTCTACTCCATGTAGTTTTCTCTCTATTTCTAGTTGGCTCTCCATGTTTCTGCTCCATTTTGTATTTCTACTCTTACATTGCTCTTGAATATTCTTATTTTTCTTGCTTTTCTGACATTTTCAAGTTTGTTAAAAGCTGATGTTGCTTTGCCTATTCTAATATTGATTTCTATTAGTACTTATTTTCAGATTCAGATTAGTTTTCGGTAATCTTATTGTTAACCTTGTAGGTTACATATTATATACTTATATTTCAGGTCGTAAATTACGGAATAGGAGGAGAATACAAACCACATTACGATTGGATACACGATTATTTGGTACGTTTCTGTGTTTTTTTAATGTACATTGTATTAATAGATAGCGGTAATAGTGGATGATGTTGAGAACTGAGAAGTGACAGTACGTGTAGTAGATTATAAAAAAATGAAAAAAAATTCATTGTGCAATACAAGGAGAAAATGGGAGGAAACTGCTGTACCACCACAAAAATTAATTTTAATACTTGTTTAACATGATGCACAAGAATAACTATTAGCCTTTAGCAGTCAACACTATTCTGAGATTGAGATATTTCATTTTAAAAGGGTGTCCATGGAAAACCCAGGCAGTGTATAACATATAAAATTTAATTTTATATCCAAAATTTGACAACTTCGTGTTTTCCTAAAACTGCATGTTGTTTTAGTGAAATGGTAAGAAAATTTAAATTAAATAAAAAGCACTACAAACTTTGAAATAAAGGGAAGTAACTCGTTGATCTGTTGAAAATTTAGTTGATTTGTCCGAGCATGTTGAGCATATATTCTATTTCATTCACTTATAATACAGAAAAAAATGCTGCTATCTCTATCATTACATTGAATAAAAAGAAAGTGGGGTAAATTTTACCCTGTGCCACCCATATCACAAGACCTGTCTGGTTTTCACATGGGCACTCTCTATTTGATTACAGTGGACATATGGAAATGTCTACTTAACCTGAGCGGAAGTTTATATTAACAGTAAAACCCGTCATATTGGCCACCCTATATTCAGCCATAACCTGTCTTAAAAGACTATGATTAAAGTGTTGCTATGTTGTGCTTTGAATGTAAAATTACCCAACAAATAAAGACCCCCTGTCTTATGTGACCATGATTTTACTCTTCTTTTGGAAGTTTATTTAAGACAGGTTTTACTGTATTTTCGAAAGGATTTTTTATTATGACTTTGCTTTTCCTTGAAGGTCACGTAAGACAGGTTACACTGTATATTTAATTGCTATTTTTTTCTTTAATTCTAGTTGCCACATTTTTATACGCATACAAACAGAATTTTAACTGTTCTTTTATATGTAAGTATTAAATAAGCATTTGTACAGTTGTATTTGTCTACAAACCAGTCCTATTACTAGTAGTTTAAATGAGTGAAGAATGAACGATTTTTATGTAAAGAAATCAACACCAAAAAGATCGGTAAAAAATTGCTAAATGAAGCAGTATGTTTCCATCGCTGATGAAGTGTAAAATGCTTACAAGAAGATCCTTTACTTCTACAAAATTTGATGTATTGAAATGATGGTGTAGTTTCTTAATACACTGTTAATGATAATTATTCCTACCAAATATATACGCAATCCGTCAAGCAGTTTCGGGAAATTCGTTGAAAAAAGCTAAGTTCCATTTCTGGTGGGGATTGGTGTACAGTAAAGGCTACTATTTTAATGTTTGTCAATAAGGAAGACTATTTGGGGTAGAGACAAATAACTCCTGACAACCGTAAAAAATGTTATGCAAGAAGATATTGCATTTACCCCTTATTATAACGTTATTTCTAATATGAATAAAACCTCTATAATTGTACAAAACATGTTAGTTTATTTAGCAAAATCACATTTTGTATATTTAATTTTCAGTTGACAGACGTTGAGGTTGGAGGCTCCACAGTTTTTCCAAATTTAAATTTATCAATTGCTCCATCAAAGGTACAGAAAAAGATTATATGACGTTTTGTAAAAGATAAGTTGTGGTGTAACTAAAGATGGAGATCGTTTTCACCACCAGAGATCATATTTCTGCGAGCGGTTACTTTTGTATTTCAATCGGGACGAAACTTCAACGACATCCAGTAATTGTAGATGCTCTGAAAAATGAATGACTATTTTTTTAATTTTTAATTTTTTTTTGGCGGAAGGTTAAGTGACGTTATTCGGAAATGACGTATGTAGTTAGGAAGTGATTGTTTGAACTTTTAACCCAGCCGTACAGTATGTTACAGAGTTTCAGTCTTCTTAACACAATCCCTATTTCCATCCTTTTCCATAATAACTTAAGTACTTCAACAAATGGCTGTAACTACTCAAATTATACGATAAAAAATAACTTATCGTGTGAATGATTTCAACTGTTATCATTGGTCGATATAACAATTAACACTATTTTTCATACTACAAGAACGTATGCTTTTTTTGGGGGGGGGTTTTGCTTTTTTTGTTTTGTTTTTTGTTTTTTGTTTTTGTTTTTTGTTTTTGTTTGTTTGTTTTTTTTTAACATAAGCAGCCCATATAACAATAGCATGGCTTATTTATTTTACAGGGATCAGCTTTGTTTTTCACCAACCTAGACAGCGAGGGGAAGGGTGATCCTATGACTTTACATGCTGGTTGTCCAGTGTTCATTGGATCTAAATGGATCATTAACAAATGGGTTCATGCAAAGAACCAAGATACAAACTTCTTAAAGACAGTGCCATCAATATGGACAGCTGCATAATAAAGTTTAAAATAAAGAAGATGCTTTTTCTTTCAAAGAGTTACCAAGGGAACCAAGATTCCAGTGGAAATCAAAAGGAATGTAATGCTGGGACATAGACCAGACATAGAAAACAGGCACATACAACAAAAACATAACAAAAATAAAAATAATACATACAAAGCAACAAAAGTAAATGAGCCACTCAGACTTACTTAAATCTGGGGAGCATGGAGAAGATGGTATGGTAAGCGTCCCCTGCTTTTCTAGAAACACCTCAAGATTCAAAGATCTCAAAATATTCTTTCAAACGACCCCTATCTGACCTCAGTATTACTAGAAATGTTTGGAAATTGTAAATAGGATTGTTAGAAAATTGAGGAATTATCTGCCCCTGAAATGTTTATTTGCAATGCATTTCAATGAAATTATAACTCATTTTACCAAAACGATATGGAAAATTTTAACTTTAAATCTTGATTTTCATGGTACAAATGGTTCAAGAGTGGGTTATTTCAGACCATGTGTCAGCCACTGCCTGATACTTAATGAGACAGAAACTTTAGAATTGATATACAGCTTTCGATTTAATGAGAACCCTCAAAATTGTAAACAATATAAACTGAAAGTGTGTCCTTCTATGACACCAAATATCTATCCAAAACGAGAGGCAGATCCATGATTTCAGGTAATGGGAAGTAAATAAATTTAAAGGTTGTGCAAAATAGTGCAAGAAAATTTTAGGGATAGCACTTGTGAAAATCAAGTTTTCATGCCCCCCCCCACCCCACCCCGATTTGAATCCACATTTGCTCAAAGTTATCATACAACATGCATTCAGATGGATAAATTGATAATAGTGAAGTACATGAAGGTCTTTCAAAAGATAGGCATATAAAAACTGAAAATTAACTGAAAAATGTCCTTTATTGCATACATACATATACATCACATAAACTTTATTAACAATAAAAAAAATCTATATAAAATCATCCACATCATAGTGCATACTACATTAGAAAACAAATACAGTATGTGATGTATGAAAATGGCAGGAATGTACATGTTTATATAATTGAGCAAAATGTTTCCCCTTTTATCAAGTTGTCCTTAAAGTGGTGAAAGATTTAAGAGTAAAAGTGCCCCCTAATTTCACCAAAATTTTGTTTCTGTGGTACAATGAAAATAACAGTATGTCTTAATTTGCTTCAAAATTGCAATTTTACAAACATTAAGTAGTAGTCTTTGTAGGAATCATGCAAATTCTGTAATATGGGATACATCCCAAAAAAGTCTACACATTTTTATTTTGGTTATTAAGTTGCTTTACAGGTCAATATGGTGAAATGTATAATCATTCACTCCAATCTGTATACATGCTGATAAGAGATAATCCACAATAAAAATCCAACAGCTTCTATTGTATTTTAGTGTCATTAACAGAGTTATCTCCCCTAATTTTGAATTCCACAGTGCATTCTATACAATTTTTATCTCCTAAGAACACGGGTTATATAAATTGTTAATTTCCGTTTTCTACAGCATTTTAAACATAATATCAAAAATAAAAATATGTTGGCTTTCCAACCATGTATCACATTTTGCATGATTCTTAGCTGGAGTGCTACTTAAAATGTAAGATGATATCACAGGTAGTAATTAGAGTTGTTTACAGCAAAAATCCAAAAACTCATTATATTTCAGTTTATGTTCTCCTGATGACAGCTAAGATCAATTAGCACTTAACACTTAAGAACTGGGGTTGGCAAATCAACAAGCATTAAGGAATTTGTCAGTTAGTGGTTGCATTAAGTAAATGGGCCGTCATAGTTCAGTTAATTAAATCAGTGGATTTAATTACTTTGTTCACTCATCGTTTCTTTTCATACATGAACATGCATTCAGTTGAAAAATCTAGTGTAATCTTAAGTCAAGTCATCAACACAACGGTGCAAAAATCCTCATCAACTTAACCACAACTTAAAGTAATTTCTTCTTGGTAGGTGTTCCAGTGGCACAGGTTGTACGCTTCCATCTTTTGGCATTAATTTCATGTCCTCAACTCTTGCCAATGCTTAAATAACAATCTAATCAAAGTGACACTTTGGAAAGCAAGCTGCAACTGTAAATGGTGTTTATCTTCTGATAACAATATTTTTCTTTTCAATGACCACCAGTGAAAGTATCAGAACACTTTGATACCATCTAGACTCTAAAATGGCCATCAGTCAAGTCAATACTTGTAACCTGGGTTCAGATGGTGGTGGGTTATGCATTTGTTTTTCTAGTTCCTGATATTCATCAATTAATGTATTTAGAGATTCATAACTCTGATTGAAGTCTGAGATATCCATACCATCTATGTGAGTGTAGTGATGTATGTGAGCCTATAAGATAAAAAGGAATAACATTTATTAACTCTATGAAATCATACAGATGAGATCTGCTCTAAGCTCTCACCAAAGTGTACTAGAATTGTCTTTTGAACAGTTCTATGACAGATTTACAACAGTTCTAGAGTCAGCTCTTCTGACAGTTCTAGCAGTAGAGCCAGCTCTACTAGTAGAATTGTTTTTGTAGAGCAAGCACTGCTAAAACTGTCAGAAGAGCTGGCTCTTGTAGCAGAACTGTCAGAAGAGCTGGCTTTATTGGTTCTATGACACTTTTAGAACTGTCCTAGAGCCGGCCCTTCTGTCAGTTCCCCTGAAAGGTTAGAACTGATCTATCTATAGAATAAAACTACAAATCGTGTCCTTACTATATACCAAGATGTGTGAAAGTCTGTGTAGTAGTTTGAAATCAGTTATGATAACAAGGACCCTACTTCTGGAAACTACATGTATGTTCAAAGGAGCATAATTCCCATAAAATATGATGGGTCAAAATTTCCTTGTAATAACTACAAACTGTGTCCTTTCTACATACCAAATTTCCTAAAATTGTGTTCAATAGATGGACAACGGTTGTAATGACTAAGGAAGAACTGACAGACACTTTATAAACATTATACCCTCAGCAATTTTCCTGCATGAGATATAAAAGTTACAAAAAAATTTGAACTATCTTTCGTAGGTGAATCCATGGGCACCTCCTTACCTTATGGAATTGAAATATTTGTTAAATGTTACATATTTTATGTTAAAAAAAAACCAAATACTCAAAAAGCAATATACATAGTAGTTAAATGCAAAATCAGGTCCCAGTGCCACAAACTTGAAACCAGAGGCTCACGTGAGCCTGTATCGCTCACCTGGTTTAATACTTGCTAAATATTTCATATAATTTTGCGTAAATTTACAAGGAATTTTCCTTAGATGAAGATTTTCTTGCAATTTAAAGCATTGGTAAACAGGAATTATTGCATGGGACAGGTTGGAAAGGGGACATAATGCATAGTTTGCAACCCCAACATACTAAAATCCGGAACCAGGCCTTTAAAAATGCAGAAATTGCCATTGTTTTGCGGAATCCATGAAATTTCTGCAAAACACAGCGTTTCTTAGCCTCCAACATGATTACTTTGCTAAAAAACTAATCTTATTAAACTAGGCATTTCACATCCAGTTTTGCATGGAAATATAGTTTACAAGGCACATAAATGCAAACAATGTCCATCAAATCTTAAGAATTATTTAAATAGACTGATTCATAAAGGATATAAATTCGACATTGTTGTCAGATCATTAAATCTTGTCTTTGTAGGAAAAAATATTGATACTCTTATTAGATCATTACATTATAACTTAATCATTCATATTTTAGCATTTTAGTCATTGCACAACTTCTTGCTAGACCAACATAGTCTATGATGTTGCAGTTCTAAATCCTTTGGAAGTTTTGTAACTGATATTTTTTGTGTTGGGAGGCTTGAAGATTTGTCATCCTTATTTGTGTCCTGAGCTTGCTTTCAGTAACTGCGAGCATTCATTGTTTATACCTCATTTGTTTGTCTTCTATGTTATTGTTAATAATTGTTGAGGTACTTTTCTAATGAATTGGATGTATTTCAGGTTGATTTTTACTGTGTGTCTTTGTATTTATTTTAGCCTTTGACCGTATAGAGGGGGAGGGTTTGGATCCAACAAAACTAGTTTAACCCCGCTGCATATTGTTTGTGCCTGTCCCAAGGCAGGAAATATAGTCACTGACATGTAGTTGTCTTTTTTTAAAACATTTTAGTTTCTTACCATAAATGATAAACTGATATAGTATTGAGGAAGGGCCGGACCTTTTTCGGGATGCTGGGATCAGAGGTTTTTAAGCTCAGGATTTCGGGATTTCTGAGAATTAAGCCCGGGATTTCGGGAAATAAATCCACCGGGAATCGGGATTTTAGCAGTTTTTAAGTTCCTTTGTTGTTCGGGATTTCGGGATTTAGTAAAAATAAAGTCGGGATTCCGGGATCAGACCCCCTCCAGCCCCCCCCCTCCCCTCAGTATTGTGTTCACTGATTTATCCACTTTGTTTTTATTGGGGCAATTTAGAGCTTGCTACATGGAGGAAATTTCCCACATGTTGAAGATCATGTGGCGACCTCTAGATGTATATTTTCTCGAGCGGAAACTTTGGTTAAGTTAAGATCCACAGTGGCAGCCATTTTGAAATGGCAAAAGAATCACAAGCTTTCATCTCCTCATGCCAACGATCATTTGTTTCCAGTTTTGTTTCATTTGGTCAAGCGGTTTCCGAGAAAAAGATTTTTACATGTTTTTCTCATAGGGTCTAATGTTAAAGTAAGATCCTCGGTGGCGGCCATTTTGAATTTCCGATTGGCACCAAAATCACAAACTTACATCCCTTCATAAAAGTGAACATTTGTGTCAAGTTTTGTTTAATTTGGTCAAGCGGTTTCCGAGAAGAAGATTTTTACATGTTTTTCCCATAGGGTCCAATGTTAAACTAAGATCCTCGGTGGCGGCCATCTTGAATTTCTGATCGCCACCAAAATCACAAACTTTCATCCCCTCATATCAGTGAACATTTAATAGTGTCAAGTTTTGTTTAATTTGGTCAAGTGGTTTCCGAGAAGAAGATGTTTACATGTTTTTCCCATAGGGTCCAATGTTAAACTAAGATCCTCGGTGGCGGCCATTTTGAATTTCCGATTGGCACCAAAATCACAAACTTTCATTCGCTCATATCAGTGAACATTTGTGTCAAGTTTTGTTTAATTTGGTCAAGTGGTTTCTGAGAAGAAGATTTTTACATGTTTCTCCCATAGGGTCCAATGTTAAACTAAGATCCTCGGTGGCGGCCATCTTGAATTTCCGATCGGCACCAAAATCACAAACTTTCATCCCCTCATATCAGTGAACATTTGTGTCAAGTTTGGTTTTATTTGGCCCTGTGGTTTCAGAGAAGAAGATTGAAATGTAAAAGTTTACGGACGGACGACGGACGGACGGACGGACGGACGGACGGACGGACGCCAAGTGATGGCAAAAGCTCACATGGCCTTTGGCCAAGTGAGCTAAAAAGTCAGAAAAAATTCTTAACTTCATTAATTTCAAAGACTTTGAAGTTACCATGGAAGTTAAGAATATTCTAAGACTTGAGTAAATTTTAATTTTTGTGGCGACAGGGATAAGCAAATAAGTTAAAAGTATTATAAACACAAGCAAATATTTGTTCACCCATTACTGGAAGGAAAGTTTGGTACCCTGGGTTAGCTCCTAAACCTCCTTCCCCTCATATTTCAATCTAGGGAACTATCACTGCCCTTTCCTAATTTGGACCTTTTATGACTAATGCACAGTTTCTGAAGTCAAATACTAGTAACTATGAATTCCTTTACATATATGAAACTTGTCTATTGTTATACCCCTGCCACAAAGGAATGGTGGGAATACTGTCCGTAGCTGTTCAGTCCCACTTTTCCCAGCAACTACTCATCATAGCAGCTTTAAATTTTAACACATTCTTCCTGTACATATGCCATATGGTTAGATCTATCACTAGTGAGCCAACACACACAGATTCCTTGCTTATTCTAAAAAGTTATCTACACATTCTTCCTGTACATATGCCATATGGTTAGATCTATCACTAGTGAGCCAACACACACACAGATTCCTTGCTAATTCTAAAAAGTTATCTATCTTTATCAAGGCAATTGCCTGTTTTTTCAAGATTTTGAAATTAAAATAATAGCAATTTTAAAGGTCAAGCCAATAACAGTTGTCATACATGCCTTTAAATACTATAACTTCCAGGCGCATAGCTGCCGTTAGGCAAAAAAGATTTGCCTGCACTTATTTTTGCCAATTTTTTTTTTTTATTTTGAGATAAAATACATCCAGAAGAGGCATAAATGATGCTCTAAAACGCTATCTCCGCGGAGCTTGGGGGGCTGCCCCCTGGACCCTCTAAGCTGCCCCCAGACCCCCTGCCGTAATTTTGCCTACACCTCAATTTGCCCTCAGCTACGCGCCTGACTTCCTTTTATAAATTTGGAATAATTCTATTTTTTTTTCAAAATAATCAAAGCCCCCCCCCCCCTCCTGTGAAAATGTGCCTTAATACTATAATTGTCATTTATAAATCTTGTCTGTTAGTACAGATCCAACAAAGAACTATGCATACAGAATAGTCAATTTTTCTATCAAATTTCTTAATTTAGAGTCAAAACTATTCAAGATTTTAAAAACAGAAAGTTGGAAAGTTGAGAAATAAAATAACTGGTTATATAGTGGTTTGACGTGAACAAATTCGGGAATTTTTCTGGATATTTTGGGAATGGTTCTATCTGGTCCATTTTTGGAAGATTTCTTGCTAAAATCTGGTCAGTTGGTAATTATCATTTATTTGACTTTCTTCAAGCCCACAGGTTATTAGTAAATTGACAGAAACATTGAACTTATCTTATTTTTTTTTTATTTGTACAAATGTTTATTAGATGAACCTGTACTGAATATTCCTGAAAGTCCTGAGGGCTTTTCCATTTAAACACATGAGATACAAGGATTTTTTTAAGTTGTAAAAACTCTAGACAAACTGAATAAATCATATAAGCTCAACTTAAAATTGCTTTATGTGGGTAAGTCCACATGTAAAAAAATGCCTACCCCCACACCTTATCTGTTATAATGAAACAGCCCTGAGACAAAATCTGTAATTTATTGATTGAGGGTTTAATACCGGAGCAGCAATATTTCAGCCATATTCAGGCGATACATATAATTAAAGAAATCTGTCCCATATCAGTAAACATGTGACATATAGAGGTAACATTGGCTGGTGTGGAAGGGAATAGGATAAGTCCACAAGAGGTATGAGGAGGGATGAAGATAAGTCTACAAGAGATGTGGGAAGGAAATAAGATTAGTCAATAAGAGGAGGGTACATTAAACCCCCTAAAATCAAATTATTGTTCCTTTTCATATAATGAAAAAGAATGGGATAAAATTGAAACTTACTTTTCTCTTATATAACTTAACAAATCTATCCCTGAGGTCAGTGAATGAGTGATGTATACAGGTGTTATTGGCTAGAGTGAGGAGAGAATACGACTGGCCTACTGGGGGTACAGAACATAACCCTGTCTTCCACCCCTCCTGGTTCCAATGGATGAACTTTAAATTTGGCTTCAATCTGAAAAAATACAAAGGCAAAAAATTACCAACTTACTAGACAGTCAATCATTGAAAATTCATAAATATTGTACACAAAAAATAATAGGTTCTCACACAAAGTTAAACTGAAAAATCGCACAAGTTTTAAAATTTAAATCTTTCCAAAACAAACTCCGGACCTGGGTTTCAGTAAAAGTCTTTGAGATGTTTATCAAATCCTTGAATTCTTCCTTAATCTTCAATTTCAAGCAATCTGATTGGTTAAAAATTAGAGCAGAGGACATAATTCTGAGTTCCCAAAATGTAACCAACAGAAAGGACAAAAAAACGAGATTTTCAAAAACACTGCAACTATTTATCTTTCAACATTTGTTCCAAGTTCATTCTTAAGCTACAGAGGGTTCAGTAAGAGTCATAAGTATTTTTACTGAGATTTTAAAACTTCACATGCAACTAGGCTTCTGGAAAAGAGGTATGTTGCTACAAGATTAATATTATGTCATCACTACAAAACTTTTATGGTCATAATCATGAACGTGAGTACAGTCCCTGAACAGATATGTGCATCTATTTGAATGATCGCTGACAGATCGATAACCGATGACTGACCTGACCGCAGTTTTGCTATGTAAAGTGACACATGATCTGTTCATGTAATATTCAGAATATTCTATTGAAAAGATTCATAAAGAGTTTATATTAAATTTATCTTTCAAGATATTAAATCAATATATTTTATTCTGTTAAAAATTAAACAAATATGAGAAAACAGTAATAAACTGATGCTTAACTTAATTGCATTCAGTAAATATGTGTCAAAATTGACAAACAGAACGACGGTATCCGTAAAATAGATTTAAAATATCTATATAAGGCCACATATTTACCATTTCATATGACATCAATCCATCCACTGGAGTTGCAATAATTGGGAAAAAATTTATGGTGTCTTCAAATTTTTTGCAGATTGCATATGCATGTACATGTATGCTGTTGCCCACCTTTTGAAACTGTTGTCTATTACCTTTCAATGTTTCTACGGACATCAGATATCTCAACATTTCCTCTGACCATTAGAGCACAGGCTAAATACAAACTGCGTTTTGGGTCTGCTCTTAATAATTGGTGATCTCTTGAAAAGGCATCAGAAAACATTTGGTCCAACCTAAAAAAAGAACCAGTTTAAAACTGAGGCACATTGAAAGAAAAATTTTTTTATTTAACCATCGTATTATTTCTATTTTTGTCAATCCTCATTTTCAAATTTGCTACAGAAACAAAATTTTCACCTGAAGAAAATTTCTTGATTAACCAGTACTATGTTAACCAATGTCAAATGCTTGCATACAAGTCCATGTAAAATTTAGGCATCAGTAAAATGCGCAAAAATATTTGTCGGAACTTTCCATCACTGATACGCATTCAACACACCTAATAAAGAGCAGCGCTTTAAGTGCATGATATGCCCACTGCCCTTTTCACTTGTCCTTATGCTTTTAATGAATTTATATGATCAACTAGAAATACTAAGCCCTGTCAAATACCCCCCCCCCTCCACCAAAAAAAAAAAAAGTAAACAAAAATTTGGCACTTTCAAGGCTACCTCAAGTTTAACTAAGTTTGTTGTCTTGATTTTTCACCCATATATTTCTATCTTTTTTGAAACACACTTTTCTGACAAGGTTACCAGGTGCATTTTATATTTATTAGTCAATCATCATAACAAATGGTCCGTTTTCAACGAATAAAATTTCCTTGGCAGTTTCTGCCTTTTTTCAAAGAGTAAAACTTCATAACATGGAAATGTAAAATTTGACATTTATACAAATACGAAGGGAGTTTACATTAATAGATATGAACAATTCACCAAAGTCTCATAAAAGCTGATGAAAGTGTCTTTGAGTTATTGTGCAAAAACTTGAAAATTCCCCTTTTTTTAAGTAAAAAAAATTCATAACACAGAAAAGAAAAATTGAAATTTATCAAAATCAAAAGGGGCTTATGTCAATAGATATAGACAATTCACTAAAGTTTCATAAAAGTAGGTGAAAATGTTTATGAGTTATTGTCCGAAAATCCCCCTTTTTTTTAAGTAAAAAATTCATAACAGGGAAATGAAAAATCTGAACTTTATAAAAAGTGAATGGGAGTTTATGTCAATAGATATGCACAATTCACCAAAGTTTCATAAAAGATGGTGAAAGTGTTTTTGAGTTATTGTCTGAAGTGTGGAATGATGGACGGACTTCACAACGGACAGACGGACAATGGTATACCATAATACTTCCCGTCTTCGACGGGCATATAAAAACACTTTTGACAACAAAAATAGTTGTAAGATATCCTTGTGATGATAGATCAATTGTGATTCGTTATATAAGAAATTAAATTGGTGGCAACATCGTACATTACATTTTAAAAATTTTCAACTCATTAAATCTTTCTCCGTCATCCTTGATCTGCATTTTAGGGTGAAAGTTAGATTGTTCTAGAAGTGCATTAACTGCATTTAGCAATGTTGATTGTTTGTTTGATGGATTGATTGATTCAGAACAAAAATGTTTGATAAATTGGACAGATTCTGCTTTGTACTTTGTACATATTGAGCCAGATTTTTATCGTGTTGGCTCACAGAAGCAACATCTCATGGGTTGCCTTATCATCTCACTGTAACACATTATTCTGTCTCCAAGTCTCTTTATCTCTTATATCCCAGATTCTCAGAAGAAAAGAAGAGACTACCAATTTTTTTTAAAGTCTTTGCTTTTTGCTATCATTCTTCTGGGGACTGAACCCACTACCACCTACACTCGAGCAGCATACTACAACCAGACCACTGAGGTGGCCCTTCCTTGAAGTTTTTTTTTCAAATTTGTCTTGACTTAGCATGGTTACTATGGAAACCAGTCTGATTCATAGATATGTAATAATACCTTCTAGGAGGAAGATGAACATCAGCAGAGGTATAGAGTGGACTCTGGCTAGCAACCAGGTAATGAAGCTTGGGGAATGGTACCAAATTCATTGTTATTTCATTCAAATCAACGTTCAACGACCCTTCAAATCTAGCAGAGCTAAAACAACAAAATGTAAATTGAATGTATTAACTTTTTATAGACAGTGATGATGATAAGGGAACATCACAAAAACATCATTAACTAATCCTTAAACACAAATACTTTCTTTGACTGTATTCTCACTTAATTTGAAACCTAAAACTAAAACGTTCATAACTGTATTCTGCTCATGCATTTTCATATCTCTCAACTTGCAAAGTGAGGATATATCAGGGTTTTTAACCTAAAATCTTGGCTTGGTGGCCCACAGCTTAAATTTTGATAGCCAATAAGTATAGTTCTTTATAATCACAGTAGAAATTTTAGAAGCCCATACCATATTTTAAGGACCATTGGCGAGTGGGCTCTTGCTATTTTCAAACCCTGTACCGGTATATAGTGATAGGGGTGTCCCGCCATACTTCCATTTCTAATCCATTACTTCTCCTACACCACTGAAGGAAATGAAATTTATGAAATTTTCACAGAATCTAGTTTATATTTTTCTATTGTGCATCACTTATTCTAGATCTTGATTTAAATCAATTTAGATATTTCACGTTAGCTAAACATGTAATTTGCTATCATTCTATAGCCCCTTAATAATAGACCTATCCCTCTGATGAGATATTTTTACCTCCCCTGATGATAAATCTAATTGGAGGTAGAAATACCATATTAAATCATGTGAGAAAAATCTTGAGATGGCAATGTCAAACCATATCATGACCAAAGGGGTAAAACTAGCTTAGGATATTATGAACGTTAGAGTTAGCATTTTAAAAAATCAGAAAAAAAGTTCAAATTAAATTACATAGAAACTGGTCAAGAAATAAACATTTTATACAAAGTTTAAGTATTATGAATTGCTTATTTTTGGTCTCTATATGGCCCCTTATTCCAAAGCACTTCAGGCTATTTTTTTTTATTCTAAAGCACTTCAAAAAATTAACCGTAAACTTCTTTCTGAGTTACATAGCCTACAAATAAAAGTTAAAAAAATTAAAATCTATTATCTTCAACTCAAGTTACCACACCAAAATCAAGTGTTTACTGACAACAATGATGACTATACCATTATAAAAATACACATTTTTATGGTGGTATAAAAACTAGTGGGATTAAATCAGTATGCATTGTGTTCAACCTCTTGAAAATTTTCAGCAAGGATTAACACCTTGTTAATATTAACATGATTAATACCTTGTCATATTCAGCAGAAGATTAGCAACAATATTATTCATGCTGTCAAATGGTTTTTCCTCAGAGCTCTTTGTCAGTCCACCATCTCCAGTATTTATTGCACTTCCTGTTTTGACGTCTGTTGGGAAGAAAGTCTTCTTGCCTGTTTTTGTTGATGGGATGGCATTACCAATTTTGTTTACAATGTCAACTAAAGCCTACAAAAAAACCTCATAATTGTCAATAAAGTTTTCTAAACTACTATCAGTCCCATTGAGCATAGTCTAGCTGGAAAAAACTGAACCTTTCATAGTAATTTTTAACTTTTAACAGTTTTTGTTAATAATGTTTATTGATGCTATAATCTTGGTGTCAGGGTAAAATATGAAAATATTCGAAAGTGTTCAAGGTATAATAATGTAAAGCTTCATATTTCCCATAATGCATTATTGTTGCCATTAAGAAAATCAAATAACAACAAAACAAAGACTAAGTTTGAGCAAGGCATATTTTGGGTTATTGTACAATCAATTAATTTGAAATAAATACTGTAATCTGATTGGTTAAAATAATTTTGTTATATCTCAATGGATCAAAAAATACTGACACGCCCCTATTCAGTTAAATTCAGAGCTACTTTTCCCATGTTTAAAGATAAAAATATGTTATAAAATTAATTTATAAGAATTGAATAAGATAAAAATTTTGTCTATTGAAAAATAACATAAATTTTCCATGTTGTGCATATTTTGTTTATTGCACTTCGCGCAATAAACAATATGCACATGGAAAATTCATGTTATTTTTCAACAGATAAAATTTTTATCTTATTCAATTCTTAAATGTGTGGACAGATGGGTAGGCAAATAAATTGTAACCATACAATATCAGGCAAAAGAATAGCTTAAGAAAAATGCTTTTAAAACTATGGCAGTTTATGTTATGTAAATGAAAGGTTATTGGATTTAACCTTAAAACTTGCAAAAATTTACCTGGTTTTCTACAGGTAATACACAATCAGCCTTCTCTGTTAACTGGTGCATTGCCAGTACACTGTTATAAGGGGAGGTAACTACATCATCTTCTGCAGAAGGGTAAACTGCTGTAACAAATCTGTAAAAGAAGATATGAATATCTAAATACAAAAAGAATCTACCACACTGCAAATTTCTATTTGCAAATTGGTCATTTCCAACTACAATGGCAAAAATAGTTTTTTTTTACAAATTTGAGATGAAAATGCTTAAATCATACATGTATGAAAACTTCTATAATTGAAATAACATACACTCACAATTCAGTAATGAAAACATCTTAATATATCTTTTTCTTTTAATTGAAAGTACATGTTGAGTTTAACAGTCAATCAACTATCATCTTAATTTTTAACTTACATTTTACATTTTTTTTTACATTTATTTATGTACATGTACCTATAAGTTTACCATTATCTCATTAAAAGAAGAAGATATGAAAAGCTAATGAACATTTTCAAACCTGCTTCAAATTTATCTTAATAATAAACTTTTCATATTGTTCATGAAGGGAAATAAGATTGTATTCCATCCCATGTGGACCAAACTGCAAACATTAATGTTTCATATAAAATCAAGGTTAGGTCAATTTAATGATATTAATGTTGAAGAAAGTTTATAGTCAGAGAACTTTTACCTATAAACATCAGGATATTCATCTTCTAGCAAATTTAAGATAAATGTACCAACTCCTGAACCAGTACCTGAAAAATAAATGATCATTTTCGTGCGTTGTTTTTCAATTATATTTTCGGTCATTATTGATAGCATCATTCACCTTTCGGTTATTAGTTATGTGAACCGACCTGCTGTTGCGTTTGCCTCCCTGCACAGTGTGCTGAAGGTTTCATGATATGGAATATTAAACTATGTAATATTTAAACAAGTAAATAAATAACTTCGATTAATTTATTTTTTTATGCCAAATCTGTGTTGCATGATTAACAACAATCAGTAAATCTCGAACAAAAAATAAGACAGTTCGCAGAAGGTAATTTGAAAAGCACTTCCGTAGACAAACAAATGGCTACTTCCAACCCAACTATGGCGAAAACTTTTCGATCAAAGCTGAAAGACGACCACCTGACTTGTGCCATCTGCCTTGAACACTTCAAGACACCCAAAGCCCTTCCGTGTTTGCATACTTTCTGTGAAAATTGTATCAGGGATTACGTATATGGTAGGAACTTCGATACAGCTGGGAAGTTCCCATGTCCTAACTGTCAAAAAGAAACTATAATACCAGCTAATGGAGTTTCAGGATTCCCCGACAATTTCCATGTCACTAGTCTTTATGAAGCTCTTGGTACGCCAGCTCGACCACCACCCCCTATGAACAATAATCACGAACAAACAACAATTCCCTCTTGTAATCCACTTTATCCATCAATACAAAATACTGTCACTGAAAAAGGGGATCAAAAAGAATTTGTTTACGTAGAAGGAGATGGCATACTTCTCAAATTTGGGCATCATGGTGGAACATTAAACGACTTCCACAAACCATATGGGCTAGCTGTAGGACCCACTGGTCAATTTGCAATCTCTGATAGGAGTGGTTCAAGAATTCTTGTATTTTCGAGCACAGGAATCCTACTAAGTAGAATAACATGTGCAAATAGCAAAATCAGTAGTCTGGCAATTATGCATGATGGCAACATTCTTGTTGCAGTCTCAAACGCTGGATCAGCAATAATGCATTTATACAACATGGATGGCAAACTTCTGCAAAGTATCGGAGAGCATTATAGGTTTGCCAGACCAAGTGGAATTGCAATGAACTCTACTCATCAAATATACATCACTGACTTAGAAAGTCACTGTGTAATGATTTTCACTGACCAGAAAAAGTTTTCAACAAAGTTTGGACTGAAAGGCACCGGTGACAATCGATTCATGTCCCCGAACTTCCTTGCCACAAATCAGAAAAATCAAATCATAGTTAGTGACTGTGTAAACAACTGCATTCAGGTTTTTGACCATTCTGGCAATTTCAAGCTAAAATTTGGAAGTTCTGGAGAAGATCATGGCCAGCTGATGTGTCCAATGGGTGTTACTACTGACAGTCAGAATAATATCATTGTAGCTGATGCAGGGAACTTTAGAGTTGAGATTTTTGACAAAAAAGGCAAACATATCAAATGCCTTGTCAAAGATACTGAAACTTTTGGTAATGAGGCAAAACCTCTGAATGTTGCAGTAACACACAAAGAAGATATTGCTGTACTATTTGTAGGAGAACAGTTTGCCGAAGTTAGAGTTTTTAGATGGTTGAGTTCTTAAAATTTCACGTATGTGTGTAACATACAGTACTGTCAACACAAATTTTAATTTCTCCACTCTCCACCGTGGAGATATTTTGAGTGGAGTCATCATTTCAAAAATTGTAATTAACTTCTCCTGTATTTATACCAAGGTATATTTATTGGTTCTGTCAGTTAAATAACATTTCAGTAAAGGACAGAAAACATTTTGAAAACTATTTAACTGGAGCAATTTATCTCATTTTTTACTGTGGTGGAGTCACAGTGGAGGACATGAGTGACTCCACTGTGAAGAGTGGAGAAATTAAAATTTTGGTTGACGCCCAGTGTAATAATGTACATGGACCTGTGGCATTTACATTGAAACAATTTTTGTTAATCGTTGTTTTTTTTTTTTTTTTTGTTTTACTTTACTAAAAATTAATTACAATGTAAAAGTTGATTTTGTGAAGAAGAGAAAAAAAAATCATTTATGGGAAAGGTTTTACTTTACAAATGTATTTTCATATACATTGTGCAATGTACATTTTGTAAATCTGCCCCTTATACATGTTTATGTATTTAGTTACTGCAATTTTTTATAAAAAAAAAAAAATCACATTTGTGTACATGAACTTTACTTGGTCACATGCTCATGTTCTGTGACAGTTACCTTGTACATGTGCACATTTACATGTAGTACTATTAAATTAGTTCAGGCTAAAAAGGTATTTTCATGTGCAGGTACATTGTATATGTACATTGGCTGTACAAGGTAAGTACTAGCTTTTTTTTTTTTGTTCAAATATTTTACAATGAGTACAGTGCATGTATACATTTTCCTGTGAACTTTGTCATAACAGTTTAAATTTGTATGGATTTTGAAACATAATGTACCGGTTATTGTTTTTGAAGTACATATAATGCCCCACTTGAACCAACAACGTTCCATTTATAGAGGTTTGGTAATGGTTTCGGCATGTTTTATGGTATTATCAGGGTTCGACACTAACAGCAGACAGGTAGTCCTGTGCCACCCTTATTTGAGAGAGGACTACATTGAAATTTTAATAGATAGTCCTTTGGGCTACCTAAATTTATTCTTAAATTCTTATTTTACCTCAAGACAGGGCTACTAGATTATTTTGAGGGCTACCTAATTTATTGATCAGAAAGTCCTTTGGGCTACCTAATGTAGCTAAAAATGTTAGGTGTCAAACCCTGATTATAAAATACAATGAATATTTGTACATGTGCAACAAAATGTATATCTGGCATTCTTGCATTTACATGTATGAACACTTACACTAACAGTAGTTCTGAGCCTTCCTTATTTGAGAGAGGACTACGTTGAAATTTTAATAGGTAGTCCTTTGGGCTACCTAAATTTATTCTTAAATTCTTATTTTACCTAAAGACAGGGCTGCTAGGTTATTTTGAGGACTACCTTATTGAACAGAAAGTCCTTAGGGCTACCTAATGTAGCTAAAAATGTTGAGTCTCAAACCCTGATTATAAAATACAATGTACATTTGTACATGTACAAAAAAATGTATATCTGGCATTCTTGCATTTACATGTACATGTATGAACACTTACAATACATTGTACCTTGTATTTGCTTAATGGCTTAAAAAAGTACATTTTATTTTGTATCTTGTCAATGTGTTCTGTGCTGCCTATCTCATGTGATCGACTTGAAAGTGTTTTTTTATACTCTGCCACCTGGTCACACAAAGTGGTGAAGTGTTTTGTGATGTTATCCATTTTCATTGACAGGTGTGTGTCCGTCTGTCTGTCTGGTGGTAAACTGGCAGTTTCCAGATGATACATGTAACTTGAGAAAAGAACATACATGTAGGCTATTTTCTGATGTTGCACCACTGTAATGTTTAGTACTATTAATTTCAGATTTAGTTTTGTTTTTAGTTCTCACACCATAAAAAAAAACTTTTCACACTAGAACTCTGATGTGCATCAATTACCCTACAAGGAATGTGGCAGATCTACATGTTTTTATTGAGCTGAAGATGCCCCTTTTTCCCTTTACACAGGTTTCATCAAAGATTTACATTTTTGTACATTACAATTTTTTTTGTGCAAGGTTCATGTAAAAATTGTACCTGTACACATCTTGTATAATTACATGTATTACCAGTCAATCTTGCCCAGTATTTATTATCCAATGCATCATCTTTGCTATTATACTTCGCAACTAGCAAGTACAATCTGTCTCAATCCTCAAGAAAAATAAATAATTGCCTAAGTACAATCTCTGTTTGACAATCAACATTTATTTCTGAACAGTTGATTTTATAATATTCCATTAATTTAAATACTGAAGTACATTTTATACTCATTTACTTGTAACAGATATGTATTGATGAATGTGCACTTACAATGTAACAGCTACATGTACTTTTGTAGTTAGGTTACATGTACATGTCTATACCAAATTAATAGAGGAAGTTCAGTAAAACAAAGGACCATACATTTTTAAAGAAGGTACATGTAGTCTCTAAATACATGTAGAAAAGTAAAACTTTTCATGTTTATATCCATAGAAATTTTGCATGATCCATCCTTTTTTGGATGGCTTTTATATTGTTTTTTGTTGAACAAATGCCATTAAATATATCACAATAATGTGTAAATGTACATTGATGCACAATGTGCATGTGTATGTATGTGCATTGTATTAACATTACAGGATTGTGAATGTACATTTTACATAAATGTATCTTGAATGTGACAGGAAGTTCTTTACAGACATTGTATAAGAATAATTTTCCACATTTAAAAAAAAAAACAAATAAATAGTGCTATATTTTTGTATTAATGTTGATGTACAAACATAAAGGAAATGTTGAAATCATTTTGACAAAGAAATTGTCCTGCCTCGTCCATATTGCAGTAAAAAAGTCCATATTGCAGTAAAAAAAAATGTACATTTTCGTAGCCAGAGAGGACAGTTTGACATGCTTAAGGGTGTTTTTTCACAGTTTTTCTCATTTTTTTGTATTTACTGGTTTTATTGATATAGTATAGTGTTCCTACAGACAGTTTTGGAGGGGGCAAGTGTCCAGTTTGGGTTTTAGAAGTGCCCTGTTCTTTTCGGTCAATTTTCTCTGAATAGATATTAAAAACTTAAATTTGCTTGATGTTTAATTTTCAAATTTGCCTCTTCCTGCTAGAGTGCATTTTTTCTACTTGGAATACCTTGACCTTATCAAAAACAGCAAGGAACACTGTAGTCATATCTAATTAAATGAAATAGAAGTACATGTACCTGATTTAGTTTGATTTTTGTTTTCTTTTGCAACATTTCATATTCTTTCTAAAAAAATTTAGAACAATGTAGGAAATTTCTAAACCAAGTACACAGAACATTCTCATGTTATGACATACTGTAGTTTGTTAAAAACTTTTTTGAAACAGTTTTTGATCATACTGTGATATAATATATTTTATACTTTACATTTAAATCGTGTGCCTTCCTGTGTAGACAGACTTTGCAAATATTTAATGTTGTTGTTACTCAAAATAAAAGATTTTTTTCAGGATTGTCTTTTGATTCAGTTGAAAAATTAATTAAAAAAACTGTTACTGAAACATTGATTCATTGTCAAAGCAAAGACATGTATTTGACTTGACAAAATTACATGCAGATCTTTTCATGTCACACACAATGTACATGTATACTGTTCTGGTTACCTAGATGTAACACATGTATGGAAGTTAGAAAAAAATATCTTTAATGATTATGTTAATTATCTCCCATTGCTAACATCTGGTTGTCACGATTTTCTTGTTATCCTCGTCTTCACGTTAAGTTTCATTGAAACCCATCAAACAATTTTAGAGGAGCTGCACTAAGAAGCTGAAGAACATGTAAAACCCATAAAGACGATTTGAATGGTTTTTTTGTTTCAAGCAATATATTCACAAATTATCCAAGCCATCCAAGTACAATACAATTTTATAATCAAATTTCATAAAAACAATTTTTGTTCAACGTGTCATGGTTTTCCTTTCCTCTTTTGTACACCCCGGACTTGACTTTTTATGAGCAACTAGGGCAAGTGTTTCTAGAAAGGCAGAGGATGCATACCCTACTGGTGCACCTGACCCATGCTCCCAGTTTTTAGTGGTGTCCGAGTTGCTCATTTACATGTATTATTTTAGTTACTTAATGTTCTTTGTTGTGTTTGTCTGTTATCCATGTCTGGTCTTTGTCCTTGGATTACATTCTTTTGATTTCAGCTAGAATCTTGGTTCCCTTGATTACTCTTAACACCCCTCCAACCTTACTGAAAGGAAACAGTAATACCATAGCAACTTCAAGACCACACACTGGAAGCTCTAAAAACTGAAGAAACACTTAAAACTAGAACATTAAATATACATGTATGTGCATAAGTAAGATAACAACCTAATCTGTTTCATCCAAAATTCCTTAAAGTTTACCAACACTTTAGGTATGAGAGAAATTCACACCCTACACTTACATGTATCAATGATAATGGCAATGAGCCTTTTTAAAAAGCGTAACTAGTGTCCAAGTAATGGTATGTAGGGGTAGCATTCCCACATCTAAGTAAAATATTTACCCTGAAATATTGACAAAAAAAATTATGGAAGCATCAAAACAAAAGGTTCAAAGTCATGACCAAAAATGAAAACTGGAAACCAAGACTGTCCATGCACAATGTAGACAACAGAACATAAACCAAGACTGCACACAAAACCTTAAGCTTTTGTAATTGTGAATCATATACTCCATATATTGATATAATGCCAGTAAAAACTTCAAAGAAAAAGGTCAAATTCATTTGTTTCTAGATAAACAACAAGGTATGCATGAAGTTTGGTTTATAGAATAAGAAACGTAAAAGGTCGTTTCATGATATATGGCAGATATATCATGCATTTCAGTGCAAGAGCATTTGATCAGATGACAGACCCTGAATAACAAAATTGTACAAGCCAGACAGACTGAAACAGATTTAAATGACTGCTAGCTCACAAAAGCAATATTTCCCACTTAAGCATGTCATAACACCGGGAATCATTACTCTGACTTGCAGTTAACAACTCTTCACTCTATATTTTGTAAGCCACATTTGTGATATAAGTAGTAACTATCAATCTTAGAGTAGACTGAAATCAGTAGACGTCTGACCTTCCACACTTGGAGCAAGCAGGAGACCATCAAGGTGGTCCACAAATACATTGTATCCAATTTTATCCCTACAACTGCCCAAAAAATCAAATGTTTTCTCAGTTAAAAATGTAATGTTTGCTTGCTAGATGTTCTCAATCATTGTAGAAAGCAGATGATTTTTACCTTTACTTGATGTCTACAGAGAGAGGGGCTTGTCTCATGCCACAACCTGTCATCAAATTTTATACATATCTCCTTGTACATGTACTGACCTCTACCAATGGAATGTAGAATAAAAAAAAGAAAAACACTATAGACAATCACAGAAAAGCTCACAAATGCCTTCCTTCACTATACTTCTACTAGGGAGCCTCTACCTACACCCTAAACCCACCTACATGTACCATGGCTATTTTTTTAAACTCTGCCCATAAAACTAACCTCCACCCATGGAATGCAAAATGAAAAAACACTGCAGACAATCACAAAACTCTGCAGCCCTTCTGATAGTATCTGATAGCTTCTCCCTATACTGAGCTCCGTACATCTTATGCCCTACGGCCCTGTAAAATAAGTATAACCTCCAGTGGTGATCACTCACACTACAGACAATATTTACTATTATATATCTAGTTTATAAACTGGTGCATTTGCTGCATTTTACCATATCTGTTCTTGTTGCTGAAGATGCTACAGAAATGTTTTGGAATACTATGTGATCTTTTTTTTTCTAATTTTCTACACCAGTTTTATTACTTTAAACTTCAACTCGGCAGGTGTTTCTAGAAAAGCAGAAGACACTTACCCTACCGCTGCACCAGGTCCATGCTCCCAGTTTTTTTAGGAGTCCGAGTTGCTCATTTGCTTTTGTTATTTTGTATGTATGATTTTAATTACTTTATGTTTTTTGTTGTGTATGTCTGTTTTCCATGTCTGGTCTTTGTCCCTGGATTGCATTCTTTTGATTACCACTATAACCTTGGTTCCCTTGATTACTCTTTAAACAGATTCATAAAGAAAATACTTTTTTTTTCAACTGTGCAAACAATATTACATCGTCGCATGCATGAAGTACGTGTACAATGATGCGACCCTTTATCCATGAAGTACATGTACAATGATGTGACCCTTTTATCCATGAAAAAAGCATCAAAACAATCTTAAATGTAGGATTACAGAATGAATGCAAAAACACAACACAAAAAAATAGTTTCAGACATACATGCATAATGATCCCAAAATTGCCCCCTAAAAGAACATGTTCAATCTATTTGCTTACCAATTATTTCCACAACCAGATACATCAGTAATTAGTTGTTGAAAATCAAAAACTTCTCTCAGTGGTCCCTTCATCATCTCACTGACTACTCCTTCCTCCATGTCGACCAGCACAGCCTGAAATCAGAAAATACAACATCTAGAAACAGATTCATCATCTCCTCATTGATTACATCTTTCTTTATGTTCTAAAACATCCCAAAATTAAGCAATTAAGGCCATGTCAAGTTAATTGGTAGATTGTCATTTCTTCCTGCCTCAACCTCAGAAGTCCCATCCCAATTTAAAAATTTTAAAAATTGAAATGGAATCTTTTGAGACAGACAGGCAGAAATAACTGTCTACTAATTATTTGTAATTTTTTATGTCTGTATCTGTCATGACAATTCTATTGCAAGATGGCTATTGACTTCCTGTCATAACAAAGTTTGAAATCATGATGATAGGTGGTGTATGTAATGTGAATTCTTTAGGCAGATCTATATAGTCTTAATCCATGTATAATGTAGTATGCATGTTCAGCAGCATAGGCTAGCTTATTAAAATTTTACAGTTCCTGATCATGAAAATTAGAAAATAAAATGCCCCTACCTTCCCATTATTTTTAGTTGCTGGAGGATGAAAATCTACAAATTAATCTGACATGGCCTAACAAACTCACCCACCCCCCTAAAAAATATTTTCAAACATGCTTATTGTTGGGAGTAATAAAATGTTTCTATTTATAGTTGTAAAAAATCTGCAACATGAGCTGTATTTTCAAAGGGAGATAATCTCAATAAACCTTGTGATATATTAAGGTTTGGGAAATGACTCAAAAATTAATTAATTCGAGCAAAATGTAATTTTACATTTCTGCTTTTATTTTGTAAGAAAATCAATCATAGTTCAAATTAATATTTCCTTTACATTAGAAAAAAAACACTTCAAAATAAATAAATATTTAAAATACTAGTCCCTTTTCTTTACGATCGATGAAAATTACATGTTTTTCTAAGTTTGAGAGAAAAAAAAAACAAAACAATTTTGTACTTTCTATCACTACTGAATGTTCCAATCTTTTACATGTATGATCCAAAATTATCTTTAAATCTTACATTATCCTGAAAAAAAATTAATATGCAATTTCAAAAATCTCCTTACCCTTGCTTTCAGGGATTTGATCTTTCCTTTCCCTTTCCCCATTGGAATGTTGGCAGGATCATCAGATCTAGAATCAACATTTCTGAAGAAGCTGCTAAGGGATTCATCATACACTCCAGACTGCAAAAAAGCAACATTACTGAGATACTAATATTTCTTTGTTATGTTGGTCTTTTAGAATATTTCCTCAGTACAAACAATGGAATAAAATGTATGTTGAATATTTTGTACAAAAATCTATATTTACATTTTCAAGCAGTGCATTCATACAACTTCTCTAATTCAATAAGATTTGTAAGGCTGATGAGCAGAAAACTGCTTGGTTTCTTTTTCTTTTTTTTTTTGGGGTGGGGGTGGGGAGATGGGTAACTTGGCAAAATTAAAAGCCAGGAT
The DNA here is from genome assembly GCA_037379345.1 of Perna viridis. Classification (NCBI taxonomy): domain Eukaryota; kingdom Metazoa; phylum Mollusca; class Bivalvia; order Mytilida; family Mytilidae; genus Perna; species Perna viridis. Next base: position 13,268,982 of record CM074524.1, read on the forward strand.
GTGTGCCAGACATATAAAATTAATATGTACATTTAATATCTAAAATATAAGAGAATCAGATTCAGTGAAAAATAATAAGTTTGGTCGGAAATCATGACTTAACAACATCATACAAAATATTTAATTTCAACTCTAAGCCACCTCTCCCCCAATAAGGTTTGATGGTTACTTCCTTATTGAAATCAAATTCCTACAAAAGAAACTTTATAGCTGACACATTGTGCATATACTGAAATATACCTTATTCACTTGTGAATGCTCCCTCAATGCTAAATCCCAAAATCTGCATCCTATCTGATTTCCACACTGTCCAACTAAGAACATAAATTAGATACATTGTACAAGTTCATTAATGAAATTAAAAAAAAAACAACAAAAAAAAACATGAATTGCTACAAGAAGGGTCTTAGGAAAAAAATGGATTCCTGATCATTATGTGCATAAGAGCATTTATTAATCCAGAGATGAATATATTTTTAGATATCACATGTACATGTACATGCATGTAGTGCATCAAAATGACAGGTTCTAATTTCAATAATTAAACTTACTATACACACCTAATGATGTAATAAGAAAATGGAACTTACTATTTTTCCCCCTACTACATTGTATATCAAATTACTGTTGCAAATGTCAGCAAAACAGTTTTCATGTGAATTGACTGAGAGTTGAGACTTGAATAAAAATGAAACCTGACCCATACACATGCAGGTTTTATTCAGGATTTTGAAAGCTTTAGTCATTTTCAAGCGAGAAAATGAGGATCATTTTAATGGTATATTTTTCAAAGTAGTATTTGCATCTGACCTAAGATACATGTATTTCAGTATCATCTATTATTTACAGCACTTTTTAAAGACATTATATAAAACATAAATGTACATTGCATATGAATTAATTAATTGCATTAATTGCATATGAATAGAGTACATTATTTTTTGTTTCACTATCATGCAACCATGTCTTCCAGACAATTCAAACAGCATACCAGAGATTAAATTAAAACAGAAAAACCCAAGCCTTTAAGAATCATCAAAAACAGAAATCCTTTTACAATCTTATACTTAATCAGGGATCATATAATCTAAACCTATAAAAATATTTTCCCTGTGGTGCCTCATGAGATTATATTTTCAGCACAATTTCAAGTGTGTTATTGAGATCAAGTATTATTTCACGATTATATTTAGTTTTGGTCTCTGAGGAGTTCATTGATAGAATAAATGATATTTTTCAAGATCGTAAATACTGCCGACATGCAACTACAAAATGCAGTGACACCGGTAGTGACCAAATTACCCACATTTGGTTTACAATAAAGTTTGATGTACAAAAATAAATGATAAATAACTTTTCATGTCATTTTAATACAAAGTCAATAAGAAGTAAAAGAATTTTCCCAACAGAAGTTTTTACCAGTATTTGAAATTTATAGACATTTAACTGAGTGCATTAAAGTCACGCTTGAATAAATGTCAAATAATCAACATTTACTCCATGTGCCTGAATAGTGTAATTGACGAATTAGGTGATTGTTGACACCTGTTGAGAGTTGTAATTACATTGTTGTAGCTTGAGATAACAAAATTGTCACTTTCACCACTTGAACCAATGTTGGGCTTACAGCTCTTCATGTTTTTTGTACTTTCAAGGATTTCAGGTGGCGAAATCATTCTTACATGTAAGTCTTTCATCATTGACGAAAATGATAAGCACTAGAAAAAACAATGCACATGTACATATTGTACATATATATGTACATGTATGTGTACACAGATGCATGTACATGATTTTGGAATCTCATTAGTAGGAAGGTTCGAAGTATTTGAATGGCTGGACTTTCCGGACTAGAGGTACATTTGTGCTTTGTTTGAATATAAATACATGTAAAAACTACAAAAAACATACAATCTCTCACTTAATTTTGACAAGTTGTGGGACTATGCTCCAGATGAGCCCTGCACGGTTCATTCTTACTTAGCCAACATTTTGAAAATTGATAGTCTCATCTGGCCAACATAGGTAATTGGGGTGTTAAAATAACATTTAGAAATATTGTTTTTATAACTGTTTTATTGAGGCCACCCAAAGGGCTACATTTATGTTGGGTAAAATAAAAAAAAATATTAATGATATATTTTTAAAAGTTTTTATAAAATAACACAAAACATTTTTTAATTATCTTTAAAAAAATATATAAATATATATATTTCAAATACAAAAATAAAAAAAAATATAAGTTTAATTTTTAAATTCTCAAATGAGGCGAAGATTATTCAGATCAGATCAGGTGGTAAGCAGCGTGCCTCTAAAAGAAAATACAGACAAATGGAACACCGACTTCAAATTCTCGAAGAAAGATTTCAACGTGGAGAAATAACATTAATGGAATTTGCAGATAGTGCTTCTCACTTGGTTCACTTAGACTGAATAAACAATTTCACATTGTACTTGTAGTGCTCCTGTATGAACATATTTTTTAAATGTAATAAATTAAACGTAATAACATGCAGACAATTTTTTATATGAATATAGTGCTGATTATCAAAAAATACCATTGCTTTAATATAAAAATATGTTGTTATGTGTTATTGCTTGAAATTGTGATTTGATCAATTATTATTTCTGATATATATATTTATTACTTTTTTCTATCAAACCCCTGCATATTATAAAAAAACCTCAACAAATTGACACATTTACCTTGAATAATTATTATAGTCCCCATGGAAGAGGCCCCAATCAATTAAATAATTGCAGTAAAAACAATTGCAAAGTCTCACCTAGCCTACATGAATTTAATTACCTGTAGGTACCTGAAATACAAAATGTTGGCTAAGTGAGAAGACACCCCCTGCACATTAATGGAAGAAGGACAACAACAGCCCGAACAGTGATTATGAATATGATAGTCCTGAAAAGTTTGTTTACATGTTTAAATCTGATTTACAATTAGTGAATTACAGAAAAGCGACAAAAATATATATTTTGACCTCCATGTATAGAGTTTTCTGATTTTGACCTTACCCTGGACAACAATTGACTGGGTCATTTCAAGAAAACACCATTTGAATTAAAAGTTAGCACAAATTCCACTCTGGCAACTACATTGTATCAACATGCAACTGAGGGAAGTGGCAAATAACGAAGCCATCGGGGTCTTTATTCTGTTTGAAACAGTATGTTGACTCCATCTACAATTAAGCATTTTAATGACCATTCTTATTTCATGAACAAATCTCGGAATGCACATGTATTAACACTTCGGAAATACTATTTGAGTTGCACTAAACTTTCAGTAGATCGAGAAAGCGAAATACCATTGAACAGTAAGTCTTTTAGTTATGCAAATGAAATAATCAAGAGTTTGTCTTGACGTGCTAAATTGGTCAACGACTTAGATACATTGTGTGTTACAGTATCTGAACTATCCGGAGTTGATGTATGGTTGATGTGGTTCACTGTAGTTATAGTGCTAATCGATCGAGCCTGTGTTTGATAGGAACTTATCACTGTTCGCTGTCCTGTTTTAAATCACATTGTTTTCTTTGATATCGGGTATGTTTCATAAACTACACATGCATATACATTCCTTTTAAATTCAAGTTTTGAACAGGGAGTGTATATTCGATATAGAATCACTCTTTCCGATGTTTTTTCTTGAACTTTAACCACCCTCACTTATCAACCTGTTGGTGCATAACAATATACCCGGTATAAGCAATTCTCATTTCCGCATAGTTTCATATTATTTTCACCATAGGTATACAAACCTACGTGTAGTCCGTAAATATAGAGTTGAACAAATTTAAACAAGCCGGTTCCCCAGAATCCATGCTACCAACATGAAAATCAACCTCCCCGCTTCAAGACATTAATGATTGCGGGTTTTCCTAAATCTAGGTAGCTTTTTAAGATTAACTTGCCTGCTACCTTTGACGACGACTCCAGTTATACAGTTAGCTAATCTTGCCTACTACCATTGACCACGACTCCAGTTATACAGTTAGCCAATAGTCTCTGTCCTAAATCCTTTTTACTTTTAATTAAAAAAGAAACCTGTCACGTTTAATTGTAAGTAATACTAAAAATAAACTATTTCACCTACGAATCTGCGACAATATTACGGTCCTTAAATATATAAGCACCAATAACGGGATAAAATTTGTTACTTGTCAAATTCTTCCTTGATAACGAATTTTAAGTATAGCTAGCGATCGAATGCAGAAGGGGTTTTCATAATCACAATTCACACGCTTTGCCAGTGCTTGCAGGAACCTTTGACTTGTTATGCCGCACTAGACGTCTTACAATTAGGCCTCTGGAACTGGGTAATGTTGCTACAAGATTAAAGTCATCACACCTATAAGTTTTATGGCCGTGGATCGTTATGGTGTTTCCATTTGCACCATGAGAACCTTTTATTTACCGTGTCATAGTTTTCCTTTTCTCTTTCGTACATTTTATGAGCAAAACAATGGGGTTTTCTGCGAAAGCAGAGGATGCCTACCCTACCCATGGTCCATGCTCCTTTTTTAAGTGGAGCCCGGGTCGATCTTTACTTTGGTTTCCCTGTACATGTTATTTTGGTTATTTCATGTATCTATGTTGTGGTATCTATTTTCTCTGTCTAGCCTTTGTCCTTGAAATGTTTTATTTCCGCTTGAAACTTGCTTCCTTGTTTAATTTTAACATCCGGGCCTTCATTTGTCATTCTCCAACCGTCTGACGAAAATATGTGAGATCCTAAAAAATAATTATGTACAACGACGGGATATGAATATATTTTCATGTACAAAATGTATGAAGAAAATCCTTGGTTTTTTTTGTGTGTGTTTTTTTGTTATTTTTTTGTTATTTTTTTGTTATTTTTTTTAATGTTTTTTTCTTGTGCTGTTATTTGTTGTTGTTGTTTTTTTTAGTTTAATAAAATTTGATATGAACCACAGCGTGTATTGTTTGAAATGAAATCCGTTTCATTGAAATAGTACATTGTTGATTTCAAAACAGAAAGACAACAAGCCTATGCGAACGTTTGTTTTAGTGAAGGAAATATGATTTTTTTATTTCTGAATTTCCTGAAGCTGAAAAGATCGGGTATGGACCAATCGGAGGATTCTCGAACAGCTGCGATACCACCTGCCCCCGCGCCCCCACCACTTAATATTAGGGACGACGTACAGGACATAATGGCAATTTTAGAGGCAAACGTTGACCCAGAACAAGAAGGTGTGTATGCTTTTTATGTTCCCCATACAGTTAATTCAAAGCTTTTTGTATTTAACCACGAATAATTCCTTCCAATTATATCAGTTATATTACAGAGTTCCGAACAGAGTCTGACGTTCGAAACTTACTCTAAACACTGCAGACTGCCCTCTCAATAAGTCGCAAGAAAAGTGGAGAAATTACCAAAATGATACGTGTCAGTAATTAACTTGATTTAAGTTATTGTTATAATCTTATTTCTTTAACAAATCGTACCATTTACCAATCTTGGAACTTCAATCTCATCCGATCGAGTTGTGTTTAGAATTTGATCATTTATAATTCTTACACAAAATACGGCGACTACATTGTGTTTTTTATGCCCATTATTGTTTTTTTTTTCATTTTAATCTTTTAGAGAAGATGAGACAAAAGGCGCTGCAATTCAAAATGGTATGTGCCATAGAAAAGCCGAGGATAGACAAAGTAAGAGACTTCATTTCACAGGGTGTTGATCTAGAACATGAAATAATGTATACGAAAACGCCATTAACTCATAGTATTGAACTGAGACACGAAGATGTTGCCATTTTGTTGTTGGAAAATGGCTGCAACCCTAAGCAAGGCGTGAAACATTTTCCATTCTCTCAACCGATCCACTTGGCTGCTCGAGAAAATTTGACAAACGTGTTGCAAAAACTGATCGATTTAGGCATCGACACAGACACTCAGGACTCTGATCAGATGACGCCACTAATCATAGCCAGTTACTCGGGCCAAGTCGAGGCTGCTGATTTACTTATTAGAAATGGTGCCAAAATAAACGCAGCCGATAGCTGTCAGAGAACACCATTACATCGGGCAATTGAAAACGGGAAGCCAGAGATTGTGAAACTTTTGCTTCAGCATGGAGCAAATCTGAATAAAACTGATCAGAACTTATGGACACCTTTACATTTAACTGTAGCATTTAACGAAATTGAAATTTTTAACATTTTTATGGACGCCAAATGTCATCTTGACATCGAAGACATTAATGGACAAACACCACTAACATTAGCATGTAGTATCTTGAATCGTCAGCATTTCGATTTACTCAAACGTACACAGTATCAATATGAGGCTCGAAAAAGGGAGTTTATGCAAGGTAGATATACAAGTCTACTGCAGCGGCAACGGGACGGACGTGGTTCTTTGCACTTGGTTGTTGCCCTTATAAACGCCGGTGCTGACATTGACGGTTCTCAATATCAACCAATCACAGTTGCTGCAGAGGCTGATCTCGCAGATACAGTTTATATGTTGATAAATTATGGGGCATGGATACCGATCAACTGGAAATTCCTATCACCGGATGTGCTTTTCGGAGAAAATATGGCGCAAATATTAGATCGAATAAAATCACACGTGGAAGTTCAAATTACTCTGTTGTTTCAGTGTAAACGTAAAATACGTAAACTTTTAGCCCATACTGGGCAAATTGAATCGAGTATAAATAAACTACCGATTCCAACCTCCTTAAAAACTTTTCTCCGATAGTCACCTCGGTTATACCTTATTTCCTTGCTATGGTGCTAATTGTTTGACTTGTTCTTCGATCATACCACCTCTATATACATTTTAAAAGAGCTTTATAATACCAATATTTATGAAGACGTCGCTGACACTTGTAAAGCATATGATGAACTTCGTGTGATTTTTATTTGATGTCTATATCACCGAGAGTGTAATTCAGGTTTAATCGGTTCACTCGAGAATTGTATAAAGTACAATTTGGCTTGTTCATTTTAAAGATAAACACATGATATTTTTTCCTGCGAAAAAAATGTATATTCACAAATCACTGTCCTCCATCTTTCCTAAAGTAAACGGCATAAGTAAATTTATAAGACGAGTTTTCAATAAAAAGTAAATTTTTCGATTCACACTTTGCAGTCGGTGCAATGAACTACAAACTATGTTACCATTGTATGAAAATAGAATCAAAAACAGTATATGTACATGAGAATATGTTTGTAATTTGCAATATTTATGCCTGGTATACAAGTCAATTACTGTACAGAAGAAGTACATCAATACAGTGTAATTATATAACATGATTGCTGGGTAAGTCTTTTGAAATAAGTGGTTGGTAATTAATTGCCTAGGCAACGCACGATATTGACAAACATCTTCGAACTAAATCGCCTGAATATAGCTGAAATAGTGCTGCTCGGGCGTTAAACCCCATCAACCAATCAATCAATCTTCCAACTAAAGGTGTGGTTCCTTCCGACAAACCCCCTCAGTGCAATGAAACAGGTTATAACTATTCTTGAATACCCGGATTTGACAAATGTTCCGTTTTGTCACTAATGGCTTTCCATACTTTATTACCAAACCTATCAATATTTGATTGCGATGTGATATAAATTTAGCTGCTATAAATACTGTAAAGATATAGGAAGTACGAAGCTGCACTCAAATAACACATGCAGGTATAATATGCCATGGCAACCGAAACAAAATTGATTACATCATTGTTTTTATCACACTTATTCATTATGAAAACAACGGAGATGTGCATTTTCTTCAGCAATTAGAGATACAATTGTAAATACTAATACATCTATTGCAAACAAAAATAGTTTGATTTCCTATAAATTAAGTCTCTCAGTAGTATATGTATTCTTTTAAATTAATACCATTGTTATCAATTCTCCATTCGTTATCTAGTTGCGGTAAAGAGAGCTGCATAGTGAACGAAAATTTGATAGTAATGGTAACAACTTAAAAGAATACATATATCACGCGGGTAAACCCATGGTTTCCAAAGCGGTGGTCATCGCATAACAAGTTGAAATAGATCTGAGGTGAATTAACTATAGTGTTATACTCGATTAAATATGAAAAGTATGAATTATTGGGTTACATCACCTCTCAGTTAAAAGGCAAACGTTGAACTTCCGATAGTTTGATATATGCTGTAATTTGGTAAGACGCGTGTGTAATTCATTTTTGTCGGACATCACGTGGATCTTGGTAATTTTAGACTATTTTATAGTATCATTCGAGATAAACCTAGTATTCTAACGCTATTTATTCATGGGGTCAATGTACCTAGTATGGTATTTGATACATGTGTATCAGTTATTTATTAAAAATAACTGTTTTTAAGAGGAAATTACTGGACTTTTTTCGATGAAGTGGTGTGTGCTCGTATTATGCGGGTATATATGGGAAAATTTTAAACCTGAGAAACTTATTTCAGTCCATATCATTTAACGAAACATAAATAATCCAAAATAAATTGATTTTCGAATAATTTCACGGATATCCTGACTGTGTAATGCATGTGTTTACATATATTTTTGGCATGTCAGTTAACTGCTAGTAGTCCCTAGTTTGTACATTTGTGTAATTTTTAGGTGTGTTTAATGGCGTAATATTTTTTTTTCACAGTGGCTAGATTTAAAAGGGGAGGTTTGTGATCACGCCAAAGTACTTTAGCACCGCCGAATTTTTTGCGCCTGTCCCAAGTCAGGAATTTCTGGCCTCTGTATTTCTTGTTTCGTTTTCTCCTATAGTTTATTTTTATGTTACTTGAGTATATAGTGGGCAACTATTTCTCTGTACCTGTGTATAATGTTTTTTTTTTTTTTTTTTGGGGGGGGGGGGGCAGCTGAAGCCTGCTCTGTGGTATGAGGGTTTCCTCGTCGTTCATTGCGGACCAAAGGGTGGCCTTAGGCTGACATTTTCATCCTGGTGGGGTTATCGTCTCTTTGACATTTACACCATATTTTACAACTAAGACCTTTCGGGCGACTGCAGTGTTTTACCCACAATCCAAGTTTTGCTCCACATGTACAAGTGGCCTATTCTCTTTCGGGAGGATCCATATAACTTGTAAGTAGATTTGTGTGAATGGAATGTACGACAATGGCGGATCCAGATTTTATAAAAAGGAAGGGGTCCAATTCGGAAATTTCTAAATGAGTGTTAAAAGGCTCTTAACCGCTTTAGACTAACACATCAACCGTATTGAAAGCTACACATTCTCGACTTAGGTGCTTTGATAAATTATTGTTCATCTCCAAATTATTTGGAATTGATAATGTTTCTTTGAGTTGTTTTAACAAAAAAGATACAAATATAAAGTCATTTTGTATGTTTAGACTTGCCCGTTTACAATAAAGAAACAAACTTTGTGAAAAGTAATATGAAAAAAAGGGATTTTTTTACTTCGAACTAGAAATTCTCTCAATCTACAAGAGTTATTTCAATATTTGAACCATTTGCTTACGAGAAAATCTTTAAATGAGGGAATGGTGTAAGGCTTACATGAAAAACAGTCACCTTTTTTCCTTATATGATTCATTTCTGTACTACAGGTGTTTATTTTCGTGAACTTGTTTATCAACCGTATTTGCGATCAGCACCGCTTTGAAAGCCACGGGTTTACCCGGGTGTATATTACTGAGAGACTCGTAGCAAGTGTAAAAAAGAGAATAAATATACTGAGTATATACTCATTTATTTTCCTGGAGTTAAAATTTCGTGGTATGTCCTTGAAATTGTTTTCATGGGGAGAAATAGTAAATATTTTAACTGCGACAAAGGTATCAAAAATAACTTATTTGGAATCACGACCGACTTTCGAGTCAGGTAATAGTATTATATTGTTTACACGAGTTGGGCCTTATAGCTATGCATACATGTATCATGTGGTGCCTGATTATTAAAACCCCTCCCAATAAGTGGGTGGTGTATTGAAATTACCCTGTCCGTTCGCCCGTCTTTCCGTATGAATTTCGTTGCTGTTGTCCCGGCTCTTGATGACTGGATTGATTTCAAATGTAGTTGATTTGACATACGTTAATAGCGACTTTGGTCGCTATCTAATATAAAATTAACTATGTCAATATCATTCATACTTAAAAAACAAACTGTAGAAGTACATGCAGTAGAATTATTTTTGATAGTTTCAGATCGTTTCCTACTCAGTATAAAAGGTGTTAAAGGTAATCATGACCGAGAAGAAGTCACAGGAAGCTCCGAAAAACAGGAATGTCGTACCTGCTATTCCACCTTCAGCGCCACCCCCTCCGGTTCTGCTGAATTCTGCTGAAAACGATAACACATTGGAAATGCTCAGGAGAAACGTAGACAAAGAACAAAAAGGTTATTTTTATTTTAGAAATAGTCACTGTCATATGTGTTTATAGAATTAATGTTATCTGTGTCACGTGACAAGTAAATTTTGTAATTTGACAGCTTGATTTTTTTTAACGTTTTGTTTTTCTTATATTTTCCTGTAGAAATCCAAAAGTGTCTAAAATTCTAGAGATTAGGATGTTCGACTTCGACCCTACGGTTTATCAACATTCTACTTTGATATTGACACGCAAAAATGTAAAAATCCAACATTTCTGGTCAAAATTGGGTTCATTAATTGACCATCATAGGCTTTGTTTGACTGATGTTTGTTGTTTGTTGTTGGGGTTTAACGTCCGAGCAGCAATATTTCAGCTATATTCAGACGAATGGAAACGTATGCCGTTAGTAATACGTGTTATGCCTTACTTTTTACCTGCGCCACCATCAGAGAAACCTGGGAGTGTATTCAAAAAGTATCCGTTAGCTAACGGATCCGCTAACGTTCTCGTTAGATCTCCGTTAAAAAAAAATTGCTATTCACAAGACACCCGTTAATTACGGGTACGATAACGTTCCCGTTAATAAAAATTAACGGGTAGTTAATCTGACCCGTTAAAGGGACACTGTGTTTATTTCTATAAATCAATTATGCAGTTTAGTGCAATCTGGAACTTAAAACGTGTTTAACCAATAATTTTCAATGGATACTGTTCAAATTTTTCACTGTGACAATATAAACATTGATGATATAAACATATGATGAAAGTTGATTTTTATATACATTTTAGCAAATCGTATATTTAGGAAGTTAGTAACCAACACTATTGTTTTCTTAAATGGAATAGCGTTTTTATACATATTACGATACTATATGTGATGTTAAGTATATGACGGATGTGCAGATCCAGACATGTATGGGTCTTGTTTCAAAACACGGTTTTAAAAGATGTGTTTCAAATAAATAAATTGACTTTATTTGAACAACGTTCAAACATGTACATGTAGTATACGAATAAAGTGACACATTGTTTTTAATTAATTTCATAACAATTATTTTCTGTTTCACTTGCAGCCAAAATGAAACAGAAAGAGATGCAGTTCGCTATAGTTGGAGCCATTGAAAACCAAGATACAGAAAAAATTCAGAGACTTATAGACGGTGGCGTTAATATCGATGCAGAAATTGTGTTCACCAAAACTCCATTAACGCACGCTATAGATCATGGGCATGAAGATGTGGCTATTCAATTACTAGAAAATGGCTGTGATCCCTCATTGTGCATCGACGAGTTTCCTAATTCTCAACCGATTCATTTGGCGGCAAAGCAAAACCTTTCTAAAGTTGTAGAGAAATTAATCGAGAAAGGTGCAAATCTGAATGCATGGGATGCTGATCAAATGTCGGCCATGACAATTGCTAGTTACCACGGAAACACCAAAGTTGTTGAACTGCTCTTGCGCTACGAAGCTGATGTCAACTTCAGGGATAGCTGTTATCGAACACCTTTACATCGTGCTGTCGAAGCTGATGCTATAAATGTAGTATCAATTCTCATCGATTATAAAGCAGATATTAATGTAACTGATAAAAAAGGCTGGAGCCCGATTCATTTAGCAATTGCACTTGACCATCAAAATATTATTCAACTTTTACTTGACAAAAAGTGTGACCTCAACCTGTATGACGTAAACAACTATACTCCACTTTGCATTGCTTGTGACTATTTGAGTCGTAAAAATGTCGACATCGTCCGACAAACACAATACAGTTACGACGGTCGCATGATCGACTTTTTACAAGGGAGATACTTAAGTCCCTTTCAGAAGCCCAAAGACCAACGAGAGATGTTACAACTCGTAGTAAAACTTATCAATTCTGGAGCCAACATTGACGGCCATTTAGTTCCTCCAATTACGATTGCTGCTATCGCCGACCATGCCGATTCTCTCTATATGCTCATTAGCTCTGGAGCTTGGATTACACAAGATTGGTTGGTATTGTCACCAGATATTCAGGTTGGCGAGAAAGTCTCTTTAATTATGGACTGGTTGAAAACACAATACCAGGTCCAATTTACCCTGTTATGGCAGTGTAAGAGGAAGATTCGCAAGCTATTAGCCAACACATGCACAGACATTGACCGTGCTATTGAGTGTCTCCGTCTGCCACCTGCAATAAAAACTTTCTTAAGATAAAAAAAAATGTCTTGTTGCTATACACTGTCTACTCTAAAGGACAATTTAAGAAGCTGGAACGCCTATAAATCCTTCTTCAACTAAAAATACGACCTATAAGATTGCTTGAAATTGTAGATTTAATGAAAAGATCAAAAAAGGTCCAGGCCTTGAAGAAAATCACAATTTTAAATATGTTAATGAAACTAATGCCAGGTCTTTTTAGCGCTGGAAAATCATTATCAAATTAGCCATTTTTTCCCATTCTGCTTAATATATTGAAAAAAAACGTGCCTGAAAATACAACTACTTAACATAATTCATTGTAATTGGAATAACTATATGTATTAAAATAGAAATAGCTTTATATCAATACCTCATTTGTAAGATCTTTAATACACTGTATGTGTTAATATGATATTTTCAAATAAATTGAAATGCATTTAATTTCAACAATATAGTTAAAAATGCATAATGATGTCAGTTTACAAATTGGCACTTCAAGATCACGATGCGTCCGCTTGCCAAAAAACTTTCAAGACTTCATAACATTGTAGATATATTTATACCCCACGTAAACTAAGTTTTGGGGTATATAGGAATCATCCTGTCTGTCCTTCCGTCCGTCTGTCCACATACTTTGTAAACGCATCTCCTCCTATACCGTTCAAGGGATTTCAATGAAACTTCACATGAAGCTTAAACACAATGTGTAGATTTGCATATTGGAAGATAATTCATCTCGCTTTATTCCAAGGGCAGATAATTCAACTTAAAGTTTCATACCGTATTTGTGCAGCGGGGAGGGGGGTATCCTTTGTGAGTTTCGCTCACAGTATTTCTTGTCCCATTTACATGTATAACTGAATATTCCAGGAAAGACATCATTGTCCAAAGTGATACTTCCATTTGTCTTATACTATTTTTATTTATATCTGATGCTTTTGATCACATATTTTCATATACATTGTATACATATGTTTGTTTTTAATTACACTTTATAAAAAAACCATGATAGGACACCAACTTTTTTCTTACCAAGTAATTGACATAGGACATTATTTTTTTATTTTTTCAATATAGATGAAAGATAGCCATAGGGTTGCAACTTTTATTTAGGCTCTAATTTTTTTTGCACCGGTCCTCTGTGGCGATAAATTTTGACCGATCCCTTATCGGTTCTTTCATGAAACAGTCTGCTAAACGATATCTACTGAGCGGTTCTTAAACGAGGCAACCTTCTAACCATACCCACAGAAGTGTTGTTAGGTAAAAATTTCTTCTAAACCTTCTCAACTGAGCGGTTCTGACATGATACGATCTTCCTTACCATCTCCACCGAGTGGTTCTTACACGAGAAAGTCTTCTAGACCGTCTCCACTGAGCGGTTCTTACGGTTCTTATACATGAGACAGTGCTCCTAACCACACCCAATTAGGGTTCTTACATGAAACATCTTTTGTAGTGGAAAAGAGCAAAGACATTCCGAAAAAAACACACACATAAGGTAAAGGAAAACATTCAACAATTTATATCGTACAAATTTCGTTGGTTTCATAAAAACATTGACACACAGTTTAGTAAACGTGACGAAGAGCCGAACTTTCTGTCTATACAATCACTTAATTTTTAAAAAAGCATGAAATCGATTTCATCTCTCATGTTATCGCAAGCTATATTGAAATATTTATGGATGAATAATGGAATTGTAAATAATTATTGATATATTGGTATCCATGGCGGTGTATATTTTTTTTTTCGTGAACTAGACATAATACACGCATTTACACCACGCATTACAGAGACTGACGTATGATTGATTCTAGAAGAAATTAGAAGTCTGTCCGGAATTTTGATATAATTATTTATTAAAACTATAAACAGTATCTCCGGTAAAGGGGTGATTTACAAGTATTTCTTCCTTCTACAAATTTAATATTACCTGATATTTGTATTAATTTGGAAAAACGGCGTTTTCTTTCGAATTACATGTTAAGGACAACACTATACTTCCGTATAGTTTTCTCTACATGACTTTTTTTTTTGAAAACGAGTTTAGAGTTACACAAAGACTTCTATATAAGCGTTTAGCCATGAACTCTTGTCAAAAAGATCAATCTCACGTTTGCAAAAGTGTGATAAAATAAACAGACAGTACTTATTTACATTTCTTATTTATTTCATCAATATGTTACCAAAACTCAGACATATATATGTAATATTTTCATTACGCATATTGTTTAATATTAATGGAATGTTATACTGTCATAACCCGGTTTTAAGAATCCGTCCGAAAACCACTAAGCAGAGAGGATATACGGTCGTCATATTTGAAAAAAATCTCAGCATTCTTGGTAGCAAGTAATGACCTATCTCATCAATTTTAATATACCGGAAACAAGAAATACGTGGGTATTTTCCAGTGTAAACCCCATTTTACTAATAAATGGCATGATATCTAAGACAACGCTTTGATTTGTTGATGTCTTATATCCGGAAATTGACAATTAAATACTTTAATTTGAACATATTTTCTTCAGTATATGTCATTTAAAAAAGAAAGGTAGATGGATATCCAAAATTTCTGAAAGAGAGTTTTAATACAATCAATTTTTGACTTGAAAAAAGGAAGCATTTTATACAATGGATAACAACACAGACATTGACATTTTACTGCGTTTGGAAACATGGAATAATGATCTTTCAACGATGGCACTTCCGAATACAGTATTTCTGGCGTTTTGCATTTTCGTCGGTGTGTGCGGGAACATTCTGATATTTTTCGTTTACATTTTGAAGTTCCGTGGATCTAAAGAGAGATACTTTGTGCCGTATCTTGCAATCGCTGATCTTCTTGCGCTTTGTGAAACAGCAGGTTTTAATATATCGTACAACTTGAATCCAGTGATGTATACAAACGAAAGCCTTTGTAAATGGAGTTGGTTCTTCGGTTATTTGACAAGTTTTGTTTCAATATTTCTGTTGCTTGCTATTGCAGTTCAGCGTTACCTGAAAATATGTTGTCCACATGGAAAACAAATGACTCTAAAATGGAGGAGATTTTCGTTATTGGTTGTTTTCCTCACTGCACTGATTTTTTCAATTCCTATTCTGTTTACATATGGCCTTGACAATGTCAAAAGTGACTATTATCACATTACAGGAAACGCATGCAGGAGGTTTACCTACAAAAATCGAGGGATATCATTGGGTCACAGTGTTCTAATGAACTTGGCGGTGTTAGTTGTTGTCTGGTCACTCATCATTTTGTATTCATTCGTAGGGCGTGTTTTTGTCACCCACGTCAAAAGGAAAAGAGTTAAAATTGCTACTCAAATGGACTTATTAAACGAACAAGGAAAAGAAATGGCCAAAACCAGAAAATCGAATAAACACAGGACAACGGCGATGTTTATGCTAATTTCTGTCATTTTCATCATTAGCTACGCTCCAAAAGCAGTGATTTTTATCCTCGAATGTGTAAATGAACGATTTTGGGATACCTTACCTCTCAGCACCCGACTTCTGGTTCGTTTCTTAGATACCATGTTTGTCTTAAATAATTTAGCAAATCCTATTGTTTATGCCTTCTTAGACGTGAAGTATACAGGAATTCTTAAAAATGTCTTTTGTAAAAAAATATTAAATTAAAAGTGTTTATATTCAAATTACTCAGTACTATTTTGCCGTGTAATGTCAAAAGAATAATAGGTTCTTTACCAGTTTCCTATCAAAGAACTGGGATTGTTGAGAATTTCATTCTTATGAACCAGTGACCCATAGCGGTAGAATTGAAAAGACTATGAGTTCCAGTCTGAGAGAATTCGGTCATTTCCAAAAAGTTACGTTATCGCTTGTGACATCACTGATGTAATTGTAAATCGCAAGCGACGTCTATATGGGGTTTTGGCTGCTGATGAAAGAGGCCATGCGCAAATGACTTCATGGGTTGTCTTACGTGAACAACTCATCAAAACGGAAGAAAGCACTTTCGATTGATTGAAGTAATACAAACCCAGTTCTATTGTTAAAATTCTTCCTGGATAAGGTACTTGCATATCATTGTTCACATTGAATGGGTTTGCCATATACACTATAGGGATTTTGTGATTTCCAACCTTAAAGGTGAAGATTAGGGTTTTGTTTACGATTAAACAATGATACGATATCCTGATTAATGTTGTCTGAGCTGCGGGGTACCCTTTGTGTATGTCATCTACATTTTGCATGATTTTTTTTCGTTCTATCACAAGCCCTACCCCGATCAAATTTATGACGCGCGCGGTCATCGACTATCCCGCAGCGAAACATAAATGGTCCACATGGTGAAGTTAATCCACAGATTAGATTCTTCTTATGACTAACATGACTTGTGATGCCTGTTGTATTTTTTTTACTTTTTTTTCATTGTCCTATTAAATCCAATTCAAAATTGTCTTATTAATATTCGTAATGATTTAATGTATGCCCTCAATGTTCTAAGGGTAATCAAGGGAACCAAGGTTATAGCGGTAATCAAAAGAATGTAATCCAGGGACAAAGACCAGACATGGAAAACAGACATACACAACAAAGAACATAAAGTAACTAAAATCATGCATACAATGTAACAAAAGCAAATGAGCAACTCGGACTCCCCTAAAAACTGGGAGCATGGACCAGGTGCACCGGTGAGTAAGCGTCCTGTGGTCCACCAGCAGTGGCATCGATCCAGTAGTTATCAAATTTGTTTGTATCAGCGATAATGGCATTCGACCACTGAATCATTTAAGAAAGTTGGCGTTTGCCTTGTAAAACCTTTACGTTATCATTTTAGGTACGTGTTATAAGTACACTAAAACATTTTCTCTCTTATTCTATGAAAACTATTTTTTTCTTAAATGCTAAATTTGTAATTGATGTAATATACAACATCCTATGTTCAGATATAAGGAATTGTCTATTCAAGTTATTGGAAAGAAAAACAATAAAATTCCTTATTCCCTTGGTACTTTGATATGAATATTTTAGCTGTTCTTTCTGTTGTTTCATCAGAAAGTGTTTTAGTGTACTTATAACACGTACCTTAAATGATAACGTAAAGGTTTTACAAGGCAAAGTGGTCGGATGCCATTATCGCTGATACAAACAAATTTGATGACCACTGGATCGATGCCACTGCTTGTGGACCACAGGTCCCCGTGGGCATTCAACAATCCAGTAGTTAGACTTGTCTGACCATGAATAATTTCATATTGTTTGTCGAAGTTTGCAGTATTACACATATTTTAATTCAGAAAACACCAAGACTCCATTTTTGTATTGCGTTGGGTAGAACTTCTTATTGCTGGATTCCGCTTTCTGTTACGATACATTCTACTGGTAAAAATTTCTTTTTAAGATTTCGGTCTTCTTAAGTATTTGTTTTTTAATGTTTCTGCTGATAGTGTACTCCTAAAAACACGTGTACAGCATATAGAAATTTGCAATTTAAATATGATTATTAAATTTGTATTTTATACTCTTATGAGGCTGACTTAATAGCGGATCTGAGTGGAAAGAAGGAACATCGTTTAGCTAAATCCTTTAATATCAGTTTCCGCTATATAGACGTATTATCGTTAAACAATCCTAGTTTCGGGGATTCGATAGATCGCATCTTCCCCCAAAGAACTTGAGAAAAAGAATACTACAGACACTGAAGTCAGCCTTATATCTTGACTTACACTTAGAGATCGATGGTTAAGGAAAACTATTGACCAAATTATATACGGCAAACGCGCTGACTTTTCATTCCGTATTGTCAAGTTTCCTTTCATCTGTGGCAGCATCCCTTCAGCACCTGCGTATGGAGTTTTCGTATTACAACTCATACGTTATGACAGAGCTTGCAGTAACTACGAAGACTTTTTGTATCCCGCTAAATTTCTTACAATTAGGCTTCTGGAACAGGGTTGTGTTGCTACAAGATTGAAGTCATCACTACAGAAGTTTTAGGCTCGTCATCCTGAACTCGTGGATCGTTACGGTATATCCATCTGCACCATGAAAACTGACTTGTTCAACGTGTCAGTTTTCCTTTCCTCTTTGTTTACCCTGGACTTGAATTTTTATGAGCAACTCGGCGGGTATTTCTAGAAAGGCATAGGACATTTACCCTACCGGTGTACCTGGTCCATGCTCCCTGTTCTTTAGAGGAGTCCGAGTTTACTCTTGTTGCTGTGTATATTATTTTGGTTATTATTTTATGTTTTCTGTTGTGTGTGTCTGTTTTCCATGCCGGGTCTTTGTCCCTGTATTATATTCTTTTGATTTCCGCTAGAATCTTGATTGCCTTGATTACTCTTTGTATAAAATGCGTTTTTATACCATAGAGTTATCGTTCTTCGCACACAAAATACATATTATAGGAATTATAATAGCTCATGCAAGAGTAAAAAAACACACACACACTAGACAGACTTATTCAATGCCTTTTCTTTTTTTTTTTTATCTCCAGCTAGTCATACCTACAAAAATGAATTGATCGTTAGGGTCTACCCTTCAGCACACATTGTTTAACTTGTCATAGTTTTCGTTTCCTTTTTCGTCTACCCCGGGCTTCGCATTTAAAAAACAACTTGGAGGGTGTTTCTAGAAAAGCAGAGGACGCTTACCCTATCGGTGCACCTGGTCTAAGCTCCCAGTTTTAAGTTATTTGATGTTATTTGTAGTGTATGTCTATTTTCCCTGTGTATTCTTTTCCTTGGGTTCATTTGATTACCGCTCGAATCTTGGTTCCCTTGATTACTCTTTTTAACTGAAAGGATTTTAAACTCGATTAGAACTGTCAGCTGGTTGATTGTCAAGATTGACATAGTATCTTGAGATTAAAATGTCGGCAAAAATACACAAGCGTCAGTAATGGGATAATTAAGTAGCTGTCTTTGTAAAAATCTTGCAAAACCTGAAAATAGTGATACACCCCAAAAAAGGCTACATATTTTTATTTTTGTAATCAAGTTGTTTTATGGGTCTATATTATGAAATGTGTAATTATTCATTCAAGTCTGCTTGCTCTTAGGAGATAATCAACATTGAAAATCCAATAGATTCTATTGTATTTGGGTGTCATATACAGAGTTATCTCCCTTAATTTTGAATTATACAGTGCATTCTATACAATTTTTATTTCCTATGAGCACAGGTTATATGACAAACCAAATATTATTTTTTTTTTACTAAAGCATTTTAAACAAAATATCAAAAATAAAAATATGTAGGCTTTCCAACTATGTATCACATTTTGCATGATTCTTAGCCGGAGTGCTTTTTAAAAAATACGTCTAAAATCTGTAAAAATGAACACAGAAAACAAACACGATACACATTATAGCGAACCGAATGAAATATAGACAACACATAAAAACTGAAGATACGGAAAAAAAAGACGTCAGACCAAAAAAAAAACCAAACAAACAAACTAAAGCACTTGCAATATGAACTCTCAAAAGTAACCGGAAGTAACATGTATATCCGGAAGAGTACGCATGTCCTGCCCCGCAAGCGACAACCGTTGTGTTGCACGTAAGTAAAAGTATAATAAGGTAATAATCTAGCAACTTTATAGGCGAGGTCCCATCCAGTCAAACTTGCCATCTGGTTTTATAATTGGTCACCATTTACTGTTGTTTTATAATTATAGATATCTGTACTAATTTGATTGTTTGCAGCTGCATGAAGTGCAATCTTCTAATTGTTCCTGATCACGGACACACGTGTTTTTGACCAAGAGGCCATTTCTTTTATCTGAAGGACATACGATAATTAAGTGTCAGTCCCTGTAAGAATCAGGCAGTAGGTGAAACATGGTATGAAAACACCCATCATTTTGATAGTGTAATTTGATTATTTGCATCATCAGAATCAACGAAAACAGACAAGATTTTCCATATCATGCTGGACCATTGAGTTACAATTTCATTGAAATGCACTGAAAATTGAACATTTCAAGGACAGATAACTCTGTCAAAAACCTCATTTTTTTTCTAAAATTCTGTAGAAAAATTTCTGAGCAAAGCCAATGATGCAGAGATCAAATTATGGTCTTTTCAAATAGAGAAAGCATCCTTGAGCGATATTTTATTGTCAGTTCGATGGGGTTTTGACATGCATGTTTCTGATTTTTCCCACTTTGCCTGATTCTTATGAATACTTACACTTGAACAGTTTAACACTTTCTCCAAAAAAGTGTAATATCGCATCAAAATTGTAATACTACATCAAAATAACTCCTAATTGCTAATAGAAATTGACCTGTAAGATCCTTAAATAACTTTAAATTTAATTTTTGTTTAGTTTCAATTTTCAGTTAAACTTATTATATAGAAACAAGATCCATTGGAACTTTATTCCCAAAAGAAATAGCTTTTCCCCATACGAACTCAACTTTTTCACGAGAAGAGTGTTTCCCAATGGGAACTTTGAATTTGATTCTAAATACAATTTTTTTTTCTTTGGGAAAATGTCAGATGTACTTATTTTTTTTTTTTTTTGTCATTATTAATGATCAGTCAAATAAATTCTTCTGTACTTTTCTTTCCGTATGTTGAATTTGTTGTTTCCGGAATTTCTCCTGCAGTCAGTCATGTATTCCATTTCATGTTTGTATTTTTAAACATATGAAAAACATATATTTCGTATATATTTTAATGCATATTCGTTACGTCTAGACCTTAACTTTACTTAGTTTGCTTTGTACGCATGATGTCTTATCTAACACCCCCTACACAATTTAAAGTACTAATATTTTTTTGCCTAAGTACCAGACAAACTGTGTATAGGGTGTGTCAGATTACAAGAAATCACATTTTTTTTTTTTTGGATTTTCAAGTACTAAATCCTCATAACCTCCAGTGTTTGTCAGGTTTTGCGATTTTAAGATATTGATAGGTCAAATTTAATTGAAATGTAAAAATGACGGGAAAATTTCCTTCATTTTCCCTCATAGATACCAGTAAAAGGTATATAAGTCGCAGAAGCTATAGGATAAATTTTTATAACCTCAGTTTTTGAACGGTGTCTAGATATATTGAATATAGTTCAGGCATAAAATGACCAAATAATGATGTTCCACTTATTGCCTGATTGTTACACAGAATGATATTTATTATCTATTTCTTCTTGCTAGCTCGTTTCAGGTTTTCAAAATCTTTATGTTTTAATGCGTAGTTTATATTTGATTAAATATTTGAAAAATCAAGTAAAAGATTGAAAATATGTCCTTTATATTCAACTTTTACAGGAATAGTTACAGCCGTTTTTACACATCGTTACCCAAAGGTTGTCTGACAGTTAAATCAATGATAACCTCGATTGACCCTTAATGAGAAATGGAAATGCGAAGAGACAAAGACACCAGACCAGAAGAAAACAGACGGAGACAATAAATTAGCAACAAAATGTCCTGACCATGAGCTGAGCCATTCAAAAAGTTAACATTACTCGGATTTAAATGTAATTTCGATTTTCAATGGATCCCCTATGGTATTATCAGACTTTTTTCCCCGAACTACAGCTATATCATAGATTATTAACTGAAATTTTCAGCTGCACAAATTTTGAAACCCATAAAACAATGAGACTTCATTGCCCGGGTTCTCCACCATTTTAGATTCATACTGCAGGTATCGAAATCCAATTAATTATTTGCAGTTTTAAATAAAAAGTAATCTCAAGATATAGCTCTGTTATTCTATATTATTCTATTATTCACTAAATCTAAGTATAAATGCGGTTACATAGAATACGGTATTCAGTTAACATATAGCATCAGTTCTGATATTATAAAAATTCACTACTAAATATAACTTGTGAAATTCTTAAAATTCTATCTAAAAAAAACACCCAAAAATTTATATCAATCCTCTTTTATATCCCGCAGACTGCACGTGTTTTCTACAATTCAAAATAATGAATATGCATGAGTAGTTGGGGTGTGGCATAACTACCATGCTTATCATGAAATGATAAGCCAGTCTGAATTGATTTGATTTCACTAACCAGTATCAATTACACAAATATAACACTTGTTTTACATAATAGAATATCTCGGTGCTGGATTTTGCATTCTATTTAGATATTTCTGGCTTTTAAGTACTTCTTGCACAGAATTTATTTTTGGATCTGAGCTTCCTAATGATTTGTTTCTTACGCCGTTGATGAGAGGTTACTCCGTTGAACGTGTGTACAAAAAAACATACATTTGCAATATACATGTATACCGTTTTTTCCCAATATTTACAAAGTTTTGGAAATCACGAAAATTACAGCCCGGCGAATTTAACTTAGATGTTTTACATACGATTTCCATTGCACTTAATCTGAAGATGAGCGTATACCCTAAATACAAAATCGAAAATACTTACAGAGATCACCAAAAGGTCTTTAACAGGTATAAATACACTTTAAAGTAAGACCCAAAGGATCTAAACAACAAAAGTAATTAAATCCAGTGTAACGGAACGATGACATGTCTAAAAAAAACAATCTAAAAAGTAAAAATAACGACGCAAAGACACATTAATGACATTAATTAACTTCAATCAAGTTTATTTCAGTATGATACCGACTTTAGTCTATCATCTAAATTTTATATATTACAATAACTGTATCCGTTTAATAATCCGGGTGATTTGTTTTTAAATTTTCACAAATTTCTAATTCCTTGACCAGTACAAAATTCTTTATAAAAAGTCAAGAGAAAGGTCCGGAAAACATATTCATATTTGTATACAAGTTTTCATATCGAGGACATGCAATGATAATAACACAATTCAACATTTGAAGAATTTCGAAATAAACCAGAGATCCGTTGTAGATACACTTTCAAAACGTCAAAACGTTCTGAAACGGTTGTAAATACTTTGAATGGTAATGCATAATTAATGCTGACTAATTTAAACCAATCAATGATTGCAGATATCTCTGTGGATTTCACAGGTAAATGGATAAAGTCAAACTATTAGATCAGTTCTGTCCTAGATGCAAATCTCGTTGATCTTTGCTTTCTGTTCTCATCAGGGAATAAGTTGCTTATAGCTACTCGGCAATTGGTCAAGCGTGTATTTTTTTTTATCTTAATGAGGTCTAAATTTGGTCATGTGTGACTTACCATTTCTACATTTATTACTTAACTAGAATATATTTGACTGAATACGGGTAAAACTACCAACTCGAAAACTTTATCCCCGAAGGTCAATACGAGAATCTACAAGGCCAATACGGATTTTTCCATATTAACCCGGATGTTGCAAGGCCAAAATACTCATATTTGAGTACCTCTAAACTTACTATAGAATTTCCAAATAACTTAATAAAGTTCTGCTAGATGTCGTTGCCTCAGGCCAATATCATAAGACTCGGACCAATAACTAAGCCAATATGGAAAACTTATAATAATACTATATTATTAATGAACTCTTTAGTATTGTCTTTAATACAACCTACACCGCCTTTATGATATATAATCATTAACCCTGCCAATATCAAATACCTAAGCCAATATATGTAAAACAAAGACAATATTGATTTTCATTTATATTGGTCAGGTCCCGATCAGTGTCGTTCGGAAATTCTTGAAAATACTTGACTTCAACGTACACAAATGTAATGTGAAACGTTTGGAATTTTCGGGACTTTACCTTAAGCGAATTTTTAAAGAGTTGCAGATGAATTGTGGAAAGGTAAACACATCGTGTCACACGGTGAAACTCCACAATTTTTAAGAAGAATAGTTTGAATATGTCAGTTTAGAAATAAGCGGATGAAATGGGATTACGTTTTGTAATGAAGTAAAAAAATCAACCAAACTTTTTGCATTCTTGCATGATGTTACAACACAATTTAATGCAAATAATTGACTTTTCATTTCAGCCTTTATGAGTTCCATGTAATAAAATCTGTGGACCTTAGGTAACTTTGGAATTATAAAAGTCTTCATGACAAGAATGGAAGTTTACTCTCAAGACGAACATAAGTATTGGGTAAGTCACGTCGGGGTAGTCTTATTTTTTTTTTGTTTCAAAATGACTTCGGCAGTTTAGCCACAAAAAATAATATTTCAAATCTAAAGTTAAATTAAAAAAGTATTATTATGTAATGATTTTCATATTAATGAATTATAGGTCTTCGGTTCGTCACATTGGACCAGAGTTGCCTCAGGCCAATATCACGTGCCTAATAATACCACAATATCCCTGGTATTATTATTCAATATTAAAATAATTTGTTTTCGGAAATGCTTACAAAATTCCTTTGAAAATCTCATGAAATGATTCACTTATTTTTAAGGAATGCACAAATAGGTTCGTTGTTTAAATTTGATAAGACTCGTCCAAAAAAAAAGACATAGTTCCTTCGATTGTTAATAGTACTTCGAAAAATGAGTCCGATGAGTCTTATTATTTCTACGTATTTGTATGGCGGCAAGCGGGTGGTCCCGTAATGGAATGAGTTCGTTTGTCATAAATATATGTCATAACACCATCGTTCTCACATTGAATTTGAAAAGATGTCGTGCATTGCCAATTACAGTAGAAAATCCCATGTATAATAATTATCTAGCACTTTACATTTCCCTTCCTTGCGGCGTCTGCAATAGAGCCGCTGGTAATCATAGTTTTGGAGGATGATCATTTGCAATAGTTAGCGTGGTTGACTTCGGCAGCGAGAGTGGTGATGCTGTAAGGGAAGAGTTCGTATCGCATGATCGATATTACACATCATTATCTTCAGTGTGAATTTGAAACGTTGCCGTGCACTGCTATTTTAAAAATTCAATGTGAAATAAACACATTTATAATGATATATTTTGCTGCCATACTTTCATTTTGTAAAATTATGTGTTTTTTTATTCAAGCCCCATATTGTTTTGTTTAATATATCTCTTAAGTGCCTTTAAGATATTACGTCGATACTGCGGAAATTCATTTGTTTAAGAGCTGACAGGAGACCACAATTAATTTTACAGCCTTTCCGTAATATAAAAAAAAAATCCAACAGCGCAATTTTAAGGTTCGATAATATGAAACTTTCTACAACTTCAAAACATAAAAAAGAATACCACCATTTTGTTTTCATTTTAAATACATAAACACAGCAATTCCCTAAAAACTGACCAAATGGCTTCCGGACGTTAAAAAGTTGACCTAGTTTAACTTACCAAATAAAAATTCAAATGCCAAATTTCTCTATTAAAATAATTGCATTAATCTTTCATTTGACCCCAAACAGTATGAAAAATACTGAAAGGAACTGTTTCTTAAACAATTTTGAAAAAAAAAGATCCTACAATTATAGATTCAGATATATTTGGATTGCATTTTTTAGGTATGAACATTAATTCGCTCATAGGGTCTTTACATAGAAATTAAAACACTAAATTTAAAAGCAGGTTTTGGCATGACATGGATTGTGTCCTTATTGTATGATGTACTGTGATTCTAATTCGCGCTTGGGAAGAATTATGGTTAAATATACATACGATGGGGACATAACTTTTCATAGGTTTAAATTGGTCTGAAATTGGCATGTCAGTTAACTGCTAGTAGTCCTTAATAAGTACATTTTTATAATTTATATTGAGTGTCTGTAATTCCGTTGTAACAAGGAACTCAAACTTTTTAAACTGACCTTTAGGTGTGTTTAATTGTGTACTATTTTTTTCCACAAAGTTCAGATTTTAAAGGGGAGTTGTGATTACGCCAAAGTACTTTCAAACCACCGCATTTTTAGTTTAATGTTACTTGGGTATATAGGTCAACTCTATCGCTGTATCTGTGTATAATGATGTTGTGGAGCCAGCTACAGCCTGTCCTGTGGTGTGAAGTTTTCCTCGTCATTGAAGAATAATTGGCCTGAGATTTTCATCCCGGTGGGTTTCTTGTCTCTTGACATATACATCATACCAATTCTCGTTATATCGTATACTGTAACAACGAAAAGCTAAGGGCAGATCAGCTTTGTATCGTACCGGCTATTAACACTTAAGTTATGTTTGTATGACTTCTCTGGAATACTTTGTAGAGAAATGTGCTCTTAAATTCAGTCAAATATTCAGAGAGTACTCTGCCCAATTTCTGTAGAAATGTCAAAGGTATTGTAAGCATAAAAAAGTCTTATAAATACAGAATAACGACTATTTTGAAGTCGACATAGAAAATATCATGGAGAGCTACAAAGGGTCAGTTGAGATAGTCTGTTGAGATATTCAAAACTAGCGTTATCCGTATTGGGGCGACTTTGTTGACGAATATTGATAATCAAATAATAACCATGACAGTTGCCTGCGATCGAAAATTTCAGAATATAGGAAGAAAAGAAAAGTGATAAAGGAGACCGTTAACAATCTAAATAACCATATTTTATAGTTTTACAATTTTCAGTTTTCATTTTTTACATGTCAGCCAATGATGTTTCTATCTTAATGAGGTAGACTTAGGGTAAGAAATACAACTGTTAAAAATCATTGAAACGTTTGTATTCAGCATTTTAATGCAAGCATCAAAGTAACTTGGATTGATTTCATACTGTTTCAAATGAAAGCTTGATGGGCTTTGGTGAAATTGAATATAATGAAACAAACACTGATTTCATGAGTAATGTCCCGTACCCTAGGTCTACCTCCTTAAAGCGTGTACAATATTTGTTTGTCTAAATCAAACTCGTGAAGTTTATTTATGTCAATAACCATTCCTCCAAAGCGAGCGTTTTAGGCAAGTGTACAAGATGAAATATAATAATTTCAATTAAAGAAATCAAAAGAAAGCAGACCTTTTTAAAAATATAAGATATTTTCGAATAAGATCTCAATGTAGTGTACGAGATTTCCCTGTCGTAATCTCTCAATGTGTTATATTTCTTGTGATACATAGTACATTCCATTGAAAATCTTTTAACCAGCATGTGTTTTGTAAGTTTTATTCAGGTGATTTATGACCCGTGAAATATTTTCATTGGAAAGTCTAAAACATTGAGAGTAACAATGGAATGACGATTCAAGTGGAAATTAATGGAATAAGTTTCAAAGATGACAGGACAGAGAAAACAGACAAACACCACAAAGAACATAACCAAAATAACACTATCATGAAACAGAAGTAAATGAGCAACCCGGACTTCACTTAAAGCTGAGAACATGGACCAGGTGCAATGGTAGGGTACGTAAAACCTGTCTAAATCGAAACTAAAAAATCCGGAAACCCTTTTTAAACCAGACACTTCCAGCATATCAGTTTAAATGTTGTTTTAGCCTTGGTTAATCGAACACCTGTCTGAATCGTATCATTTTTTTCTTTTCAAGTGCAAGCGACTTTGGTTTAGACAGGTTCCACTCTAATTAATTAGAATAAGGGTAACCACATTACGTGTCTTTATTCTGAAAACATGTCTTCAATTAAAAGTTCATAACATCCGGAAATAAGTTAATTTACGGAAATTTGCTTTATAGTAGGTTGGGTTTGTTTTCAATAAATCTATTTAGTAGTTTGAAAGATATTTCTGGCATACCGGAAATTGTATAAGTTAATTGGAATCCAAAATTTTAACCCAAGAAAAGTAAGGTTATTTCTTATCGTGAACGGATGACTATAGACATTGATTTTTTTATGAAACATACTATACTTACATGTATTTTTTTACCTTTTTTATTTCGGTAGTGCTGTAGTTAAAACAAGATCAAACATTTAAACAACTTGCTTCGTACCGAAGCATTGGACACGAATCAGCTTTGTCAAAGTAATGTAGCAAAATTTGTATAAAAGAAAATTCAGGAGAAATTTAGTACAGTATTTTGCCGTGTTCATAATTGATATAATTGATATGATATGTAATTGCATGAAATAAAATATCACCCCTAGATTTACTCAAATAAGAGAAATATATTGATGCAAAGTAAAAGTATGGTCAGTTGTGACTGCTATTTAAATGTAACGACATTATTAAAGTACTTTTGTTTGAACATGTCTTTGTAGTAGTTAGTTATGGATTTCACAAAAAAATCTGAAGTTTAAAATTAGTCGTAAGTTATGACGTCAAAATTAATCAAAGTATTGTGACATCACTACTTACGACTTATTTTCCACTTAAGAATTTTTGTGAAATCGACCATAGGATCTTTCAGAAGCAATGTTATTTTAATGATCGGTAAGGATCAGGCAAAATTTAAAAAATGATGAATCATGAACAAAAAATACAGTACACGAATTTGACCATGTGGACACATGGTTTGTAGTCTATTGAAGGCTAATTGACCATTCGTTTGTTTTAGAATTGGCAGAGAGTGCAAAAATAAGTTCAAAATTAAAATAGAATGAAATGGGACGTGAGTTATCTCCCTTTGATGATGAAATTAAATTACATTTTATAAATTTTGTACCTCGAATAACTGACATTTAAAGAAAGAGATGAATGCCATTTCTGCATTCCAGATAACACATTGAAAAACATTTCATGAAAAGATTTGTGTTTTTCCACCATGATTCATCAACTACCTGATTCTAACAGAACATAACACTGACGAGTTGTAATTATGAATGAAAATATCCTTGATAAAGTAAATAAACCTTAATTATTGATTTCCTAGACGCTGCAGCGTTCCAAAAGAGTGTGGTTACAATCATGTTCCTTTAGTAGTTTGACATCTTGTGATTTGACAAGTGTAATTGCGTAGAACATTTTCATTGAAATATTAACTTTGCGTCTTGTATTTCTAGGAATTGCTGCTTGAATAAAATAGCACTGTAACAAATGGTAATAAAATGTTTTTACGGTAGTTTCCGTGACTAACAATCACATTTTAAGTAGCAGTCTTCATAAAAATCAGACAGTAGGTGATTCTTTAATGTCAAAAACCCATCGAATTCAGTTTTGTTTCTTACTCAGAAACAGTTACTGAACACAAAGCAATCTAGTTTTTCATTTGGTTTTTGCGCTTTTGAGGTAATAAATATATAGATTGTACACGTAATTGGCACTTTGGAAGAGTTGTCGTTCTTGGTTCGGTTTCATTTGGTTGATTTTAGTGGTAGATAAATGGATGGTTTTCTAAAAAAAAATGCAGATCTGAATGCAGAAATGAGTATCGTTATGTGTAAATATAGCATATATAGACCGAAAGAGCACCATTTGTTTGTGGATTTTTCTATACCATGAATTATTTTACCATTGGTAGAGACTGAATTTTATATGGACTGATACTTAAATAGTAATAGATGGCATTGAGGAAAGCAGTTTCCTTACCAATAGAATATATCAGCATTCTAAAAAAAGAGTGGTTACAAGTATGTCACTGCAGTTGATTGTATGCTAGCAATATCATCTCGAGTATTAGATCGTCTTATTTATCAAAGATACCCTTGGTAAAGTAAATGAAACTAGTGTATTCCTAGAAACTGCTGCTTGAATAAAGTAGCATTCCAAATTAGTATTCTTGTTGTCGTTTCCACCCTAACAATAGCATCATATTAGATACAAATTACATAATAAATTGGATTGTTATGTTTGATCAAAATACTTTGCTTAAGTAAATAAATTTATTGTTTTAAGGAAGGATTGTATTAAGAAAGTTAGGAACTACTGCTTGAATGCAGTCGAGTTTTAAAAAAATGTGAATACAAATATATTCCTACAATAGTTCCTATGCTTTATTATGAACATATGAAAATTTTGTGGCTAAGAAACAAAAAAAGGTTTTGAAATGATCTTCACTAATTATAATTGTAATGTATAACATTATTCCATATTTTAATATTTTATCTGCAGGTAATTACTCGTTGGAATTTACAGTTTAATGAATAACACTAGTAATCAATAACATTCCTGATGTAAATCACATTGATTTCGCTTTATTTTACCGTGTTTTAGGCTGATCTACCTTTAATTAGCAACAAAACAGGTAACTTTAGTGAATCTGGTGGGTCAGGTATGCAGGGATATCAGTGGGATCATTATCTAATTGGATAATTTTGAATGTGCTGTAATTTCCAGTATTTTATTTTAAAGGACAGTTGCGTGGTTGTTAGTTGTAGGGAGTACGTTAAACTCATTATTGATGCTTGTGGCTGTATTTATAGGATTTTAAATTGATAACGTCAAGATTGCTTGATGAACTTAAAGAAGATATCTTTTTTTATCAGAAACTGTCTCGCAAAATGTAAGTTGATAAACCTATCGATATTATTATTTGTTTCCGTACATTACCCATACCAAACGTCTTTGATATTTAAATATTTACGAATTAATTTGGTTAAAACCGTTTAAACGGATTCGATTGTTTCATATTTGTAGAACAGTATTATTTTAAGGGATATTTTTAGGATTTACTCACGGGAACTAAAGCACAGATTCGTTATTGAAAAGGAAAACGTTCATAGATAAATTTCCTTCAGTAATGGGTTGTTGAATTATTTCTCCACTTGAGATGCTGAAATTGAATTTTCGTTATGAAAGCTTAGTGATCGTGTTATGATCCTAATTTTATTAAACAAAGTGCATAAACAGTTTACATCAAGAATATTACGAACATTTTTACCACTGGCTTGAATCGGAGAACTTTGTTTTTAAGCTAGATAAAATAAGTTCTAATCAAACGATCTAATCAAGTATTGCTCACGTTTAGCTAAAAAAAATGGATGATTATGTTTAAAAACGAAACTGTAAAACATTTGCCGCAATACACACAATAATAAATATGAATCAATACTAGAGTCGCAACCGATTAAATGCTTAGATTTCTTTACAGAAACCTTAAAATATAAAAGAAATAAATACAATACAGCATTTAAAACGTTTTAAAAACACGAAAGGTCAAGAATTAAATAAAATTTTGATGTAAAATAAAATTTCATAATTGAAGAAAAATAGTTTTAGGAAAAAGTTTGATAATTTACATCATAAGTAAACGTTCATTACAGTGCATTATCAATCGTAGGGGTAACTGCTCTTCAGCAGCATTAGAATCACATATATAGAAAGATGTCAACCCAAAAACCATTGTATACAAGAAGTACCCAAATCCTAAATTATTGAAATAAATAGTAAGCCAAATTCCTTACCGAGAGGTTCTACCTGACCATGCACTATACAAGTAATGAAACATCAGTGTTGAAGGTATTTTGAGATTTGCGATCCTGCAAATGTTGATGAATATAATAAATCTGATAAATTATGGTACAAGATTATTCTGACTACTGGGTTGACGGAGTATTCATACTCCTATCGCCCAGTTAACTGTTTATAATAGATATCAAAACAGACATATTTGTTCGTATAACTTTTCATCTGGAAAGACAAATTCGAAAAATCATGAAACACAAAAGTATATGTTGTCTATCGTTACTAGAAAATAAGCACGTGCGCATAACGTCTACGTTTTTTTTTTTTTTTTGTTTTTTTTTTGTTTTTTTTTTTTTTTTTGTAAAACTACGTGACAATTCGTACATGTAATGGTTTTACAAGTAGTTAGGATATGATGAAGCATAAACAAAGAGATGTTTCATAGAAAACTGGCTATTTGTTCGACTGCAAATAACTTGATTAAGAGTAAAGCCATATATTGTCATACCAATCATCAAACAAATAATGAAATAACTATGTATTGATGACTTTCATTGATATATGATAGTGTTCAGATGACTGTATAGTATGAGTTTCCTCGGGATGCAATAAACCATGAATTTATATTAAAGGTGATCATAGACGAACATAATTTATCTAGGGGGAATAACTGTGTTAAACATGCATGAGCTTAAAAAATTTCGAAATACGTATACACTTAACGCGTATTGGAAGAATATGAGATCTCATGTAGATTTGTGGTTGCCAGATTGCCTGTTGATGGGACTTTGTCTGTGAATTAGATGTCAAAGCTTTGATTAATATTTAGAACCCTGTGGGTTGTTCTCTATCATATTGGGAGGTGCTCCTTATTACATACGGTATTGTGATAGACCGTCAATAAATAATTTATTTTGATAGTCAGATATGAAAAAAAAATATAAATACAAATGGCAACGATTTCTGGTATAAACAGATTCGTATATTATCTCATATACTCTTTTGTGTTACATTTGTACAATGACGTTATCAACGATGAACGATTTTAAATGGTTATCGAACGATACTTACATTATAAAAAATGACTTAAATAGTAAACCACGCAATTTTGTACTTAAGTTCTTAAGCATTAGGGAACGTTCTTTAAGAGAGTTAATGTTTCTTACTTTATCATTTTGTTAAGAGATATGCATGTTTTCTTTTGCATGTTTTTCGTTCCTAGCACTAACCCACGATCCATATCAGCCGACAAGCACATCTCTTGGGCTTGATATGGAAGTCTCGTGTTGATACACAGACCATTATGGAAAATGCAATTTAATAATCTATCAATATTGATACAATTTTAAACTGATAAAATATAGAATTCGGGTGGGACCCCAATTTTTGTGTCGTCATTTAGTGATTTGTAGCATTTCATAGTCCCCATCTTTGCCTAATTTGTCAGTTATTCAACCTTTTCAGTTTCCTCTGCCAGTTTCATTTATATTTTGTTATCTGATCTCACGATTTATTACGTGAGATTATTGAATAAATAATCTTACTCGCAAAAGCTTCATCTCTCTAGATGCAAATAGAAATGTCTCCTACCCGGAAATACGAAGCAGGCATGTACAAACGTGGGTGTTTTGTAAACGTTAATGGTTTTAGTATGGGAATATAAATCTGCAGCAATATCAATTTTATTTTACTTAAAATTCATTGGCTGACAAAAATAATATTATTCGTTTTCAAACACTTGAGATTTTGGGAAATTTTTGCATTAAAACGTTAGTAATTTCCACTTAGGGAGGTAGACCTAAAGTAAGGGACACAATTCGTACAAATCATTGAAACGTTTGTATTAAGCATTGTACATCAATCTCATGTAAACATAAAAGTAACTTGGATTTATTTAATTCTGTTTCAAATAAAAGCTTGAAAGGCTTTGGTTAAGCCAGCACTCCACAGTATTGTAGAACTGCCTAATTTTGGTCTTGTAATCTGATGCTTTGTAACATTTATCACTTTAAAAATTGTCAAGCATCTGTAAATCTATAAATCTAGAAATAGCTCAAGCCAAGGCCTTCAGGAAATTTGCAAAAAAGTTCATAAAATCATGTTTAAAAATATCAAATTTCCCGCAAAACATCTTAAATATTTATTTCATCTCCAGAAACTGTTCAAACTTTTTCCTTCGTAAACCCTTTCCTCATATGGGCATCGCCGGTTAGATTTTGAGCTATTTCACTTTGTAATCCCCATATTAAATTTAGCATGGTAAAAAAATTGACTTACTTTCATTTTCACAATAACGTCAAATTGTCATTGAAAAAAAGCCCCTTCAACATTGAAAATATATAAAACATTGCAAAATACTTTTAAAAGTCTCCTTTTTCAGAAAATGTTTTATCAACAATAGATTCTTCATTTTTAATCACTATAGGAACCACCGGTTTCCATTTATGTCATTTTTCGTCCCTAGCAAAAAGTGCGAATCTAAACTAAACTGTGAAGTGCTGGGTAAATTGAATATGATTCAAACATATCACTTTTTAAGAGGTATGTCCTTACCCGAGGTCTACATACTTAATTGACCTTAAATTGTTAACGATGTTATCGCAAGCACCATTTGAGTAAGCATGCATCTTTATATCTCAACAAAAATGTCATGTTCCGGAAGTATAAAAAAGAGACTGTCTTTACGAAAAAAAATGACATCTTATTTAGCCAAACAGATTAAAATCTTTGATTAAAAATTACGTCTCAGTAAAAATAAATTAATCTATTCTGATGTCTTAAGATGTTTTTTTTTAATTCTAATTTAATGAAATGAATACGGTTTTAGGTGTTCGGGAAAAGTTCATTGTATGTACGTGTACCTTTCTCCGCTATTCAGTTCTGATGACTGTTCAGGAACCTTACCCGCCTCAGAAAAAATATAACTTTTCATCGTGTAGTTAATTAGAATAAATTCTCTTTTCTGAATCCGAGGTTATTATTTAGTGTAGCAGAAATGGCTGGGTAGTTCCGATTGATCATGGGTTATTTGAAAAGTATTCCCACATTCCAAGGAGAACTATTTTGCTCCTGATTATGGACATATCATGAAACACAAAAAAAAATTGCGCGAGCTTCTCATGAAGGTAAAATAAAATTTAAATATGGTGAAACTCACGGAGCTCGCTTTTATTGGCAAAGCCTACGCAAGATTAACTCATCTTACTATGTTTCTAACAGTGACTGATTGTTGATTCGAAATGACAAAAAGGTATAAACATGAAGACAATGTTTTTCATGTATATTTAATAGCATTTTGCTTTCAAATTCTTTTGTATATAACAAATTAGGTCGTGACAAAAGCTTTCGACAATGTTTTTATGTAGTATGTTTATACAAAGATCGAAATTTCTAGATTTTATTTCATATCTAATTTCATGACATCGTTATATGGTTCAAATAAAAGATACTGACCAATTTTTTTAGCAATTTGATTAGAATTAGCACATCATACAAGTTCTCCTACTTTCTTACACTACACGTTCTAATCTGACGTCAAGGAAAATACGTTCGGTAGTTTCGTACGTCAAGTAACGCACCATACAAATAATAATACGAAAGTAACATTTGTTCTTTACCAGATCTTCAATGTTCGTGACGTAATCAGACATCTTATTACAGTCAGATTGATCCATCAAATAGCAAGAAATATTTTATCAAAAAAATACAAAGATTATTTTCCTTGGATTGTTTTTTTTTTAAAGATGGATTAACAAAGGGTTTCAGGCACTCAAAGCAGATGTTTTGTGGCGTAATTTTTTAAGTATTCAGGTGTATGACGTCAGCAAAACAAAATGCATTAAATATCCTATGTAATTAATATTTACTTACATCTGGAATTTGACGATATTAACTATTTTGGTTGTTTATTTTAATGATGTTGCCATTATTCAAGTACCATTCTGTGCAAGAATTGGGCAATTGGTGGCACAACATTTACTCAATGTTGGCTTTTTTACCTCAGATATATTCAATTCGTCAAAAAAGCAACCTTAAAGCTAATTAAATTTGTGACGAAGACATTTTTTGACTGCTTATAGTCTGAAAAAGTGCGGACAAATTTTGCCGTCATTTTTTGGTAGTGCATTTCTACTATATTTGACCAATCAGGATCTTAAAAAAAGCAAAATTTATAACTACTTTGATGGTTATTTCCGAGATTATGGGCTATAGACACTTGGATAATGAAATAAAAGATATGCACTTTCTTCATCATGTTCATGTATTGCCTATTATTACACCAAGGTGTAAGTGTTTGTAAGTATCAGGCAAAATGGGAAAAATCAGAAACATGCATGTCAAAACCCCACCCATCTACCAATATAGTATCACTCAATGACACTTTCTCATTAGTAAAGACCATTATTTGATCTCTGAATTTGCTCAAATTTTTCAACAGAATATTAGAAAAATAAGGTTTTTGAGAGAGTTACCTGCCCTTGAAATGTTCATTTGAAGTTTCAATGAAATTATAACTCAATGCAGCAACATGATATGGAAAACATTGTCTTTTTCCTTGGTTCTGAAGGTGCAGATAGTCAAATTACAATATCAAAACGATGGGTTTTTTTTCTGTATAACATTTAATATAACACACTGCCGGATATTCTTACAGAGACTGACACTTAAAATATTCAGTATATGATCGAATAAACCTTATAGAAACCACTAGATTATAAACAAAACAATGCTTCCATGTTTCTTTGAAATTAGAATAATGGAATAAAACATTATTTGAATTCTTAAACCTAGGTTACATTTTGCGCAGTTTACATACTCTGATATTTGTTGCATAAAAGATGAGTGATCTAAAATTGAATACTACATTTTCAAATAGTTTAAATTTTTAAATAATTTTCTTTCTGTGAGGATATAAAGCACGAATTGATTTTTTAATTTGATCGATATTTTAGAATTACTAGAAATTGTTTCGATAATGTAAGTGCGGGAGATACGTATTAAATGTTCTTATGATCAATGAGTCATACAAATTTTTCAGAGTGCTAATTGGACTAGGATTACAGAAGTATATATTCATTGCAGCAATGCAAAAATATTTAAGGATTTTTTTTTTTACCAAGTTATGTGAAATAACTTACTTTGGGACAATTTACGCTGCATGAACCGCAAAGCCGTTTCTGGACAAGTGTAAATTGTCCCATACTTGTTTATGCGCACATAACTTGGTCAAAAAGTAAAAACAATCCTTAGAATTCAATTTCTAATCGATTTAAGTCAAAATTAAGATTCGTCCTTTCATCAAAGCCTTCATAAGTTTTATTATCTTTAAACAATCCTAATTTCGGGGATTTGATACATCGCATCTACCCAAAAGAACTTGGGATAAAGGATACTACAGACACTGTGAAGTCAGCCTCATACCTTGACCTACACTTAGAAATCGATGGTAAAGGAAAACTATTAACCAAACTTTACGACAAACGTAATGACTTTTCATTCAGAATTGTCAACTCAACTTTCCTTTCATCTGTGGCAACATCCCTGCGGCTCCTGCGTATGGAGTGTTCACATACGTTATACCAGAGCTTGCCGAAACTACGCAGACGTTTTGTATCGCGCTAGAAATAGGCTTCTGGAACATGGTTATGTTGCTACAAGATTGAAGTCATCACTACAGAAGTTTTATGGTCGTCATCATGAACTCGTGGATTGTTATGGTGTATCCATCAGCACCATGAAAACATGGAAAAAAAATTATTCAACGGGTCATAGATTTCCTTTCCTCGTTTGTCTACCCCGGACTTGACTTTTTAATGAGCAACTCGGCGGGTGTTTCTAGAAAAGCAGAGGACGGTTACCCTACCGGTGCACTTGGTCCATGCTCCCAGTTTTTAATGGAGTCCGAGTTGCTCATTTACTTTTGTTACTTTATGTTCTTTGTTGTGTATGTCTGTTTTCCATGTCTGGTCTTTGTCCCTGGATTACATTCTTTTGATTACCGCTATAATCTTGGTTCCCTTGATTACTCTTTGGAACTATTTGAATTGCGGAATCTGCACCGATCGACGTTCATGACGTCTCAGTTCCAAGCAAGTTTATGGAAAACATTCTATTCTGCCCAGAAAAGAAATAAACAACCAAATTAAATGATTATTATATATGAAACATTTTAAACCCTAATGTTTTCTTAAATTACATCAAATTTTCCTTTCAATAAAATTCTTACGCTGAATAAACAGCTGTTCTAAAGTATTTGATTCACGAATTCATTACAGTTTTTGCCTATCGCCTATTAAAAAACGAACTATAAATAAACAGATGTGCAATAGCACATGGCGCTCCAGGTTTTTTTTTTAATTTTATACAGAAAAAACAGCTGCGTTACTGCACATTTTACTGTCGGTCCCTGTTCTGCAAAAGTACTATTTATTCGTGGGTTCCAATTTTCGTGGTTTAGTGAAAACGTATTTCTTCGTAGATACCCGAATTAGTTGATTTGATAACTCAACCATACAAACGAATGGGAAATTTCCTTTTCGTTGGGAGCCAAATATCGTGGTGCACCAAACCCACGAAAACCACGAAAATTTGTTCCCCACGAAGAATAATATTTCAGAGTAACCTTTAACAATTTACCAAACCCACGAAAATTTGTTCCCCACGAAGAATAATACTTCAGAGTAACCTTTAACAAAAAGTGTGCCCTTCCATCAAGACAAAGCATACCTTGAGATATAACGTAAGACGTGTAACAAGAAGGCAATGCATAATACACTCGTCAAATAAAACACACAATTTGTGTCAATTTGAGATTTTTTTATGAAACCGGGACCTGTGTTTTCCAATTAATCAGGTCCAAAACCAAAGCTGTTCTCTTAATTCACTTAAGAATGAAATAGATGAAAAGAGTTGACGGAAGAATAAGAAACCATTTAGATAAAAAAAAAAATAGAGGGGCAAAATGATATCTAAAAATTTCAATAAAGTCAAAGTAAAACACCAGAAATGACATCGTCGGACACCCAAATCTGATGATAATGTGAAAATACAAAGCAGCGTGAGCAACCTTGGGTTCTCGATGATGCAGAAATGAAAACGGGAAAAGGGCTAAAACAGATGCTGAAGAGCATATTCATACTATATCAATTTATGATTAAAAGCAATTAATAAAATAATTATTTTTCACGACAAAAAGAAGTTACTTTCATACTGATTGAATGTTGTGTAATTCTGTGCTATATTCTGGCATGCTGAGCCTGTCTTAAATACATATTTATCACGGCTAGCAGTATAGAAATATTACTTAGCATTTAGCATTCGATTTTTCCATCATTGGTTTTACATTAGAGGGCGTGAATCAAATTATGACAGCATTTATTGTTTTCATAAGATGATACCATTAAGAAGCTTGAAATATTCTTGATTTAGTTGCTTCTTCATGCGTCACCAAAGTAAAGTGAAACCTGTCTAAACCATATCCTGAATATTCCGAAAACCTGTCTAAACCGTACACTGAATATTCCGAACACCTCTCTTAATCATATCCTGAATATTCCGAAAACTTGTCTTAACATTACTCTGAATATTCCGAAAATCTGTTTAACAACACTTTTTAACGTTTAATGTATTTTAAACCTTAGCAAACTGAACACATGTCTAAACCGAACAAGCTTTAAATGTTTAACAAGGGTGTGATTTAGGCAGGTTTCAATTTATTTGTTTTACGTCTAAAAGGGGGACTCTAAGAAATTGACGTGCATTTAATTTCATTGTACGATAATTAAGTCATCCATTTGGTTTTCCAGTATTGTCTTGGTTCAACGATTTCCAATTGTTTAGTCCTCTGGTTCCTTCTTTTCATATTCGATTTTGATTCGCCTAATTTTATTCAGTTATATAAGTTCATCTTGTATACATTTTTTATTTAGATCTATCTATGGATGTTGTTATAGTAGTGCAGATTAGAGTTAACTCCTAGAATTACGTGTAACATATACCAATTTAATTTGTAATATTATTACGTGGCATATTTGTATTGAATAATATCGTAATGACGATTCCTTGTTAATAAATACATTACTTAATTTTTTTAATCCAACATTTCTGCAAGATATTCATTACTACTACTTTAAAAAAAAAAATCGCATATTTTAAATGACAGCTATGGAATTTTATTAGATTGTATTAATAAATTTATGACAGATTTGATTGTAATGACTAGAAAACCCGTAGTAGTTGTCATTCACGTTACGGGAAATGAAATCAGATGCTTGAGATCAATCGCATATTAAGCACATCCTGTTTTTAGAGTACAAATACAGAGACATTATTCTGATAAGAAAGCATACAGTGAATGAACAATGTTTTTTCTACATTCCATCAAAAAAGAACAAGCGAGCTACAATTTGGGGTTAGATGAAAATTGATGGAGATGAAAAGAGCAGGATACAAATAGTCGCGACATCAAACGGCATGGCAAGCTGTAAAGAAAAAATTTTAAAAAAGATGGATTTTTTATTGCCCTAATATTTGTATTGTTTATATTTATATTGGACGTATATTTTCTCGAAATAGAACGACAGGATAGCAAAGTATCTTATCCAATCACACCCCAATTTAACTCAAATTGATTCTCTTAGTATATCGTATTTCAACTGCGGAACAGTCCTTGTACATGCCTAATATATATATCCGTCGCGAGCAAAAATGTTTTGTTCTTACCTAAGCTTTACCTTTTGGGAGTATATGTCATGTATGATCATTGATTGTTCCACTGTTTAGGCAAAAGACTCACTAGCTTTCACTTACATGTACCAATTAGAAACATGCGTTACACAATTATATAAATGACAAATGTGTAACAATAACGATGTGTTATACTGATGTACTATGAACACCTGTCAGATCGTTTCTGTCAAACTTCATTTTTTCGGATCAGTTGCAGCAACGCTTTCATTGTTTTTTACAAATTCAATGCGTGACAATATTATCGAATATTATCTTGCATTATAGCGACTAAACTTGAAGCCTGTGTTAACCATTACATCGTAGAATTAGAGCACAATTATTTAGGGCAGAATTCTACATGGAAATATATTTACATTGCTCAAAATACACAGGTAGAATGACCTTCTATATCAATATGCATTAGAACCCACGGCATTGATGATGTTTCATCTTATTATATTTTACAAAACGTCTGATTGGTTGGTTATCTTATGACAAATC
This sequence comes from Perna viridis, assembly GCA_037379345.1. Lineage (NCBI taxonomy): Eukaryota > Metazoa > Mollusca > Bivalvia > Mytilida > Mytilidae > Perna > Perna viridis. The sequence continues at coordinate 13,309,803 of CM074524.1, forward strand.
AAGTTTTTTTTATTACCTGGCTTGGTACTCTGACGTCATTAACGTCGATTTTTTCCACAGTCCACAGATTAAGCTGTTTATAAAACTGCTTGATTAGAAACGTTCCTTCATGAATTCACTACCTGTATTATTATGTTAAATCGACTGAGTTTTGAGTGTTATATAAAAATAATTAATATGAGTATATAATCTAAATGCTTGTAAAAGAATTAGCTGAACTATACTATCTTCTTTCTCATCTTTATTAATCTAATATAATTTGTTGGAAAATTATTTCACAAGTGTAGAATATCGTTTATAATATGGAACAAATTACGTGCTATTTCAAATAATTCGTCACCGACTATAATTTTTGAATTATCTAATAATCCATGAGTTATAATGTAAGCAATTTTTTTTTTAATGTTTCATTTGTGTTTTCGTTTTCTGTATTTTGTTTGTTTTGTGTTGTATTGTCTGTTTTTGTTTATTGGTTGACTTCTTTATTTGTTAACTTGCGTGTTTTGTTTTTTTTTTATTTTGTTTTCATGTTTATTGTTGTTATTGTTGTCTTCGTTTATTTTTCTTGTTGCATTTGTTATTTTTTAATTATGTGAAAAAAAACATGCAATTATACTATGATAAATACTAATAATACTAAGAGTTTGAGTTTATGTTCTAGACAGAAATGTGGTAACTTATCTTCAAATTTAGAAACTAAAATAAATATTGATGTTATTAAAAATGCCCATTCACAAAAAATGCTTACAGTAGACATTGATTAGAAATGAATAAGCAAGTAGTCACAACTTGTAAAAATGATTCCTAAAAAATTAACTTTTAAACAAACAAAGATGTACTTACCAACTCATTTGAGAATGTTATTTTATACATTTTATATATTATCTTAAATACTAAAATATTGCAGTACAGTTTAGGAGTGTGTATCCATCTGCATCATGAAAACTGATTTGTTTCCTCTTTCGTCTGCCCCGGACTTGACTTTTTATGAGTAACTCGGCGGGTGTTTCTAGAAAAGGAGAGGACTCTTACCCTACCAGTGCACCTGGTACATGCTCCCAGTTTTTAGTGGAGTCCGAGTTACGTTTGTCATTGAAACTTTACATACGCAATATACAAAGCGACTGTCACATGCCCAATGCCTTCGTTTTTATTTTATTAGATAAGAGAAATACTGGAGCACGTATCGTCGCCTTACATTGGTCGCACATGCTCATTAATGGAGGAATGTCAAGTCTACTACCGTAGCAGATGTTCTCATATTCATGTAAATTTTGTTATACATTACTGATACCAAGTTAACACGTTTTCGACAATAACTGTTCTTTCTCTAGGTGATATACAGGGACAATTGATAAATCGTGTGGTCTTGTTGCAATAGAGCAGAATCAATCATCCAGAAGCAAAACAAGTGAAGATTAATCCGTTTTGTTGATGATCCCTTTCAGCAACACTGCCATTCCGACATTGATTTGTTAATTAGAATTGTTGGCCAACGACCACCCAATTTATCAAATGTCGTTATATATCAACCGGAATAAGACTGATTGTGTTGATGTTTATAAGGCAGGAGAAATTGCAATAGCGATTGTCAGGAAGGAAGAGAATTCTGAAAAGTCGCTTTAGCAAACGTACAGATAAGATCAGTTCTAACCTCTCAGTGGAGCTCTAGGACAGTTCTAGAAATGTCATAGAACAGTTCTATAGCCAGCTTTTCTAGCTGTTCTAGCGGAGCCGACTCTAAGAGAATAATTCTACTAGTAGAGCCGGCTCTACTGCTAGAACGATCAGATGAGCTGGCTCTAGAATTGTTCTAGAACTGTTCATATATGTTCACGGTTGCTGATTTTTTAGATACTCGATCAAATGATCATTATAATAGGCGTACATAACTTTTCTCCGTTTTAAAATGCATGTAGTGTTTAATTGCAGAAACTGATTTTTGCTATCATTGATGTGTGCATTTTGACATTCAAAAATATCAAAAACTCATTTTTTTCACAGCACATAATGACATAGGATGCACTAAGATTTCAAGGACGAGTACAAATGGTAAAGCTTGGTCGAAGTTTTTACCTGGAACTTGCTTAGGATATTCCCCCAATCTTTGTTACATTATTAACCAAAATTTAGGATAATAATGACTATGGCAATAATAAATCATGGTAATCATATGAATTAAAATCACTTGGCATAGAAACAATGGTATTTAAACGCTAAATATTAAAAAAAACATTATTTCTGATGAAAAATGGTGACAAGAAGTGTTCAAAAAGTCTTTTAAAAAAATCAGAATTAATTTGCGATTAATGACGTAACAAAAGAATATAATCTTAGCATAACAGCAAGACAGGGAATTAAATAGACACAAACAACAAAGAACAAGAAATGAATAAAATTACATGTACAAAGAATTAAAAGTAAATGAGCAACCTGGATACGACAAAATAACTGTGAGCATTCAAAACCGAACTCTTACGCCTCTGATGTCTGTCCCACTTTTACCGCTTTTCCGGATTAATGGTCCCAGAACATAACTTACAATGTAGATATTTTTAAAGTAAATAATATACATATGTATATTGCCGGAAAATATATAATTTAATTCGTTTGGCTAGATCCTTCAATCTCAGTTTCCGCTATATAGATGACGTATTATCTTTAAACAATCCTAATTTCGGGGATTTGATACATCGCATCTACCCAAAAGAACTTGAGATAAAGGATACTACAGACACTGTGAAGTCAGCCTCATATCTTGACATACACTTAGACATCGATGGTAAAGGAAAACTATTGACCAAACTTTACGACAAACGTGATGACTTTTCATTCAGAATTGTCAACTTTCTTATCATCTGTGGCAACATTCCTTCGGCTCCTGCGTATGGAGTGTTCATATCACAACTCATACGTTATGCCAGAGCTTGCCGAAACTACGCAGGCGTTTTGTATCGCGCTAGAAATAGGCTTCTGGAACAGGGTTATGTTGCTACAAGATTGAAGTCATCACTACAGACGTTTTATGGTCGCCATCATGAACTCTTCGATCGTTATGGTGTATCCATCAGCACCATGAAAACTGATTTATTCAACGGGTCATAGTTTTCCTTTCCTCGTTTGTCTACACCGGATTTGACTTATTATGAGCAACTCGGCATGTGTTTACCCTACCGGTGCACCTGGTCCATGCTACCAGTTTTTAGTGGAGTCCGAGTTGTTGTGTATGTCTGTTTTCCATGTCTGGTCTTTGTCCCTGGATTACATTCTTTTGATTACCGCTATAACCTTGGTTCCCTTGATTACTCTTTGACGAGCTTTAAGAACAGTCAGGTCGCAAGGGTTCCCTGAGTTAATCTGGCTATTTAGAAGCGAGTGCAAATTAATATATTGATATTTTCGGCGAAGTTCGTGTATTGTTTGTATACTGCAATTACATTTTGTACATAAAACATGCGAAATTTGTCCAAAATAGTTCATTTTTTCAGCAATTTTGGAGCGCGGCGGGCGTCGAGGGCACCTTTAAATATGTTATCTGTTTCCCTTTTTTAACTGAGAAGGTAACCAGGAGACGATATTATGAAGTGGAGGAATAAATCTTTGTGTTATTCGATACCCTTTATTTGTATATAAGAAAGCTTAGTTGTAGGATAAAAGGATATAATTGTTGAAAATTTAAAAAAACATAGACAAAATACATTTAAAGGCTACAGATTCAGGTGTTCCAAGTAGTTATGCATTTCATCGCATAACGTTCTTAACCTAGTTACCGAGTCAGACATTGCCGGAAGTCAATCGATCTATCTATTCTATAATCTTATAACATAACATATCAGACATTGTTTAACAAATAGGAAGGACTAAATGCCAACGCAACATTATGCCTACTTGCTTTTTGGAATTTTAAATAACTGATGCATGGTGTGGAAGGCTACAATACCAGTTCTAAATTAGTGCTAACATGACAGGTTGGTGTTTTTATTTGTTTGCTTGTTTTATGTTTTGTTTTGTTTGTTTTTGTTCTAGTTAAATTTGATTTTTGGTGTTTTTTTTTTTTTGCATGCATGTTTGTTTGTGTGTTTTGTTCTGCTTTATGATGTTTTTTTTTTTGTTTTTTTTCATTTTTTTGTTGTTTTTTTTTTTGTTTTTTTGTTTGTTTGTTTGTTTGAGTTTTTGTTTTTTTGTTGTTTTTTTTTTTTTTTGGGGGGGGGGGGTTTAGTGAGCATATATATTATCAAATTTTAGTACCGCAAAAAAATTAATGATTGTATAACATTGATACAAGATCAAAGTAATGTCATAAGCAAAAAAGAAGTTTTTTTTAGTTAACTACTGAAGCAAGGTTTTACAGTCATAACAACGACTAATGAAAACCGTTGTAAGTTGCATCAGTTACTCAAGAACAAAAATAGTTGCTTTGTGCAAAACAAACTTAAGTTGAAAATTAATTGAAAAGAAGTTTGCAATTGGCGGAAAATTTGTATCGTTATAAAGACATTAATAAAAGTTAATGTTAGTTTCACATACAAATCACTAATGATGTAAACCATTAATTATTCAATATTAAGTGTCCGTTGACAATGCTTCTTACATTTATTGATCAACACTTTGAAACGTGACAATCTTGAACAAAACTATGTTTCTAAAATATGTCAAAAGTTTTGTTATTGGCTGCTTTCTTAAATACCAATCCATATAAAATTCAGACACGGCGATGGTAGAGGTGATTAATGGGATAGAAATCCCACCAATCTACATATGCTATATTGTATGTAACAATAGTTTACTCTGTATTTGAGGAAACTGAAATAAAAAACGAAACATCTTGCAAAGAGTTGATATTGTTAAATACACATTTTTTTAAAAATAAACAAAAATCCATAATTTTTTTTTATCTCAAACGTGCTTCGACTTAATGGCAAACTCAGACCCAGTCTGGCTATGTGGTCTGTAACTGTTTCTGAATAAAATTAAAAGTGAGTTTAATGGGTTTTTGACATAATCTTCTACTGCCTGACTTTTTAAAGACCGTTACTTAAATACAATCAATACATGTGTAGTACCACAAAAGGGGACTCTAATAAAACGAGGATGGCTTTACTCACATTATTTAGATTATCTGTAAAAATAGTACTTCAGCAATGCTAGGGATTGTCTGCCAAGCTATTTTCTGATTTGGTGCCATCCTAAACGCTGGCATCTGACATGTTGAAAGCCACCGCAAATGTGAATTAGCTAAACATGTGTTTTAAAATATTTACATTAAAGAAGTTTAACCTACCGGAAATCGAGCGATAAAAATCCTAAATATTTGTTAAATACCTAGAAACATTTGTAATGAAGACAATTGTCAAAATGACCAGCCATTTTGAATTAGGTCACTAATTTTACGGAATACAATATATTTTTGACAAAACGTACTTAAAGTTGATAAAGGCAATTCGTTGGTAATTTTGAATTTTAAAATCCGTAATTTTATCAACCGCAATTACACACTCAAAATGATAAAAACCAAAATATGAAGTTCATTTTAACTGCTTTTACAAAGGATTTCCAGGGTTGCTGGATTTTCTCATCAGGTAGGTCATTTGTTTTTCTTCAGCTTAGTCACATTCTCAAGTGTTATGATAAAGAAACTGTATAAAACGTTTTAAATGGTAAATAGTCTACTGTAATTCTTCCGATTTCAAAGAAAGTCGGAACGAGCGTAATGCAATATGGTACTCGGAATTCCAACCTCTTACATTGTATGAGTATAACAATAGATAAAGTGTGTAAATCATCCAGCATAATACAATAAATGTTTATGACATCAAAAGAGCCGTTCTTTTTAGGGAGACAATTTGTCATGAAGTGTAGACCATGGAGTGGCCATTGGCTTGATTTTTTTTTCTCAATTTAATATAATTAGAAAGATGATTTAATTTTGCATTTAAAAAATACTAGTTATTTGTATTTCAGATTTTTTTTCCAAAAAACTTTGAAAAGTGGTGGGGAAGGGTCAAAATTTAGCAACTTTCGAATTGTTTATAAAAACGCCATTGAAATATGGCAAATAAATGTCGCATGACCCTAAGTAGTAAGTTTTGAAAATTGCAAAAGATACATTAAAGAGTAATGTAGAAAACTTCTAAAGGCATGTTCACAATAACGGGGCATAACTTTTTAAAAAAATGGTACATTAAAAACAATGTTTTTTGTTCTTCTTTGCTTGTTTGTTTGTTTGTTTTTGTTTTTGTTTTTGTTTTTTTTTTTCTTTACTGAATTTATTCATTTAACGCTAATTCATAAACGCTGTTGCAAATACTCATTACAATTCACCAGGCGGTTTACTGAGTACACTACTAATTTACATAAGGAGACAGGGTTAAGTACAGGGTGTAGCAGATGTGTTAAAGCTTTAAAATGGGGATATACCCTGAAGACAGGAGATTGATGAAGTATATTTGCTTTCTGCTGTTCCAGATTATAAGAATCGTAATGAGTTCCATGCTCTCATGCGCTTAGTTATTAAAGAGGGAATATACATCGATATTCAATTAATAAACATACTGAGCTCATGTTTCTTTACAAATAAATCAGACAAATAGAACATACTTTACAAAACCTTATAAACTTTCATTGATCCGCTTTTAGTGAAAAACATAGCTTTGGAGTACATTTTAGGCCGTTCAAAGATAACTTATTGATTTCCGGTTCTTAGTCGTCTCTTTCGCACTTTCTCTTTGCCCATTTTATCGCCATTTCAAAAAAGCACCTCCAGAAAATAAAAAGAGAAAAAAATTACCATATATTTTTCGTTTCTGGCTACGAAAAATGTTAATTCACCCTCATTACATTTAGCTTAGTTAAAAGGTTAAAAACAAATGTCTACGTCGTTGTTATTCATGAAAACCTACCTGAAAACCAAGAAATCAGACTTAAATTAAATAATAATGGGCATGATAAACATATGATACATGAACACAAGTCGCGCACAAGTGAGGTTGCTAAAATATTTAAAAATACAACTTTATGTTTGAACTAGTTCTACAACAACAGCGATGCATAGACAAAATATATTCAATGTACATACAAAAACAAGCCCTTGACACTTTACAAGTTCGCGGAAGGAGCTAAATGGTTGATTGATTGTTGGGGTTTAACGCCCGAGCAGCAATATTTCAGCTATATTCAGGCGATGAACATGAAATGGATGATAAAATGAACATGAATGATGATGGAAGGATAATAGGGTCGACAAATGTTGATTGCCACTAGAACAAGGGGGGATGGGTAGGGTCGGGCAATTTAGCCTTCAGTGGCAAAGGTTCCTACTCCTATCGAATACCACAGAAGTGTTCTTTAACGTGCGAGGAACATGGCATTTTTCCCAACTCGGTGCACCACTATGGTTTGCGGTCAGGTTTTCCGTATTATAGCCTGACAACACCAGCATGTAACACGCCAGGGGTACCCCATTCCACCACCTGGGGCACACATCCCAGTTGCTCTGTTGGCAAACCGCCTAGCCCCCGGCTATGTTCCTGAGCACTATATAGTCGCCTTTTACGACAAGCTTAGCGCTGCTGCAGGCCTATTCTTTTGACACCCGGACCTGCACGGGGCGAGAGCTAAATGGTAAACATTTTAAAATGGTCTGATATACTAAGTACTCTGGAGCTCGCGTCAGATGCTGAGCCCACATAGCCGTTTCTGCGCCAGGTGAGTTCCCGTTTTTTGGGATAGTCAGGTCACAAGTGGATTACGTGACCACGGACCATAGTAGATCAATGTGTGTGTTATGAATGCCACGTTTCCTGCATGTTACATGTAAAGATCCATCAGTAGTTCTCTTTCAGAGTTCGCGCCTTGTGGGCGCTACAGGTGACAAAATTAGACGCCCCTATACCTATTTCTCATAATGTTAAGTTGGCAGTCACAAATTTTATTTTCCATGTTACCTATTCCTTTATAAGTTCATTTTACACAGTGAAACCTACTTAAGGTGGTAGATCTAGGGTAAGGGACACAACTCTTACAAATTATTGGAACGTTTATATTCAGCACTTTACATCAATCTTATGTATTCGTCAAAGTAACTTGGACTGATTTCATTCTGTTTCAAGGGAAAGCTTGATAGGCTTTAGTGTAATTGGATGTTATGCAAATATATAACTGATTTCAAGAGTTATGACCCTTACCCTAGGTCTTCCTCCTTAAACCGAACCCTTGTCAAACCGTTAGATAATTTAATCAAGACACTACTGAAAGCCTTTAATTTCACTTTTAATACATTCGGAAGCTGTGTAAACCAAACACCAGGATTTATCGAACAAAATTATCAGTCCGAAAGGGTTTGGTTAAGGTTGGTTTTACTGTATTTCTTATTGATTATCATTCGTTTTTCTCATCCTGATTAAGAATGGAATATTTTGCGGCTAGATGTCAAACAGACAACAATCAATCAATCTATACATACGACCAGTTAAAACAAATAATGTTTCATTCAAGCACGTTATCTGAGCACTAGTATTCGATCCAGAGTTTTCTCTTCGTGTTGAATATACTAGTACGCAACAACACTGCGCGTTACAAATAAAATGTTCATGTCACATTGTTTATGTAATTCAAAAACATAATATAGGTCAATCAAGCAATAAAGCCATCGAGGCAAACAAAATAATGAATTAAAGGATAATTAATCAATTATCTCATCTCATCAATTTTTTTAATTTTTTTTTTTTTTTTTTTTTTGTGTGTGTCCGAAGCAAATCAGATAATTTCCTTCTGCAGGTTTTGTCCCCCCCCCTTTTTCACTCACCCTGCAATGTGAGAATGGGACTGAAAAGCAGTGTTCTGCGTACATCAGTCCCACAGGTACATGTACATTGCAGGCGCACTTCCTTCCAGAGGGACTATTCTATTTTGTTAAAATTTTGAAGGGTGTTTGGTGCCACATGAATTATATTAATTTAAACTTAGATCGATGTTAACTGGTTTTATAGCACTTACCTATTTATGTATACTGATAAGACGCAATTCCTCTCAGATCAGTGATAATTTTGAATGGTAATACATCATGTCGCATCGCAATTTGTAAAAAGTTTTGCGAGAGCTATCTGACATTCAAATTAAGCTAACAGAAACTTGCACTTTTTGAAGACCTTTCATTGATCTCTGAAAGTATTTACTATTTGCATTTGTTGTGTTTCAACACATTCGTCCTTTTTTAATTGGACGTTTTGGTAACCTCGGTCTATTTATTCAAGCTTTTAAAATTATTTCTCCTTCCGGACTACCTTACTTTTTATACCTTGGTATATTTTTCCCGCGGATTAAAAGACACGATCTATCTGAAATTGCCAACCCACGAGAATACTTAAGTTTTCAATTCGAGATGATCGGGGAGAACTAGTTTACACAAAAGTTTCTGATATTAATGCTATTTTCTTTTTTTTTCAAATTACCAAAGTGCCCCCCATAAAAACTTGAATCAGTTGTATATCAGGCGCAAATTCATAAGGGGCGGACTCGAAGAATACACCCATCCCCTACCCTAAAATTTGGATTTTATTTTGTCTTTCATTAATTTTCAAATATTTAAAATATTCATGGAGTCCCACCCCACCCCAAAAAAAATATGTTTTTGTTCCGATCTCGCTTCTTTTAGTCTTTAATTTTATTTTCGCCCCTCCCAATTACCTGAAATCTGGACCTGTCCCTGGATATTCACACTCGTTGGGACATTAGTAAAAACCAACTCGTTGCATAATGACAATTCGAATTAGTCTCTACGATTCTGTAAAAATAAATTCTGTAACAATTCTACTGAAACATTTACATGGTCAGCTAAGCTGAAAAACAAATTAAGTAAACGACTTCCGTATCAATTTACCCCATCTATATTCAAACCTATTAATTTCTGTCCAAGCCTTTCTTCAAAAGATAAGTATCACTAGACTGTACAATCCATTCCAATCAAGCTTTACTGATCAGCATCCAGTATTCGTTCTTCAGGCCAAGATGCCAATAGTATTATAGAAATGTCTGATCATGTTTTCTAACTGCTTAGATGAGTAGCGTGTGCAAATACCGTTTCCTTTCTGATTTAACTCGTAATGATCTAGCTATGAAAGACGTTGCAACAGGTAATCCGAACTGACAGATATCGATTTGTTTGTTTTTCAGTCCATGTGTTTCCGGTTGAGTTCGAATTATTGGTTCTAGGTGGATCTGATTAGTTGTGTTCTTTTAGATCAGTTTATCATACGGGGCTGTAATAAATTCAGGTAAGTCTTTTTTAAAAAAAAAAAACACGCGAACACGGAAGTTTCTTCTTCCGTTCTATTCACTGATTGATTTCAAACATGCATTTCTTTTTCGTATTTTTATTAACAGGAAATATAAAGAAATGAATTACCATTTGCACTCGATGTCGCGATAATCTCTTGCCGGTCTTTTTTTTAATAAAACGTGTCGTTTTTAACCTTAATAATGATGGTGTTTATGGTCACGAAAAACCAGGATTACTGAACTACTTTAAAAATTCGAACATAAAGACTATGTCATGAAAACTTTCTATGGATGATTCGAGTGCCACATAATGCATAATGTAAATTAAAAGTAAACACAGACTTGATTCCACCAAAAACTGAAAATGCCGACTAAGTGCACTGACAGGGTACTGAAATATCATTTATGTCTACTGAAACATCGGCCGTCAAGAATTTAATTAGCGTGACCGAAACTTTGTGATTTTCTTTTTTCTTTTTTTCTTTTTTTTTTTTTTGGGGGGGGGGGCGGTTAGTAGCTCTCCAATACAGAATAAATGTTTTTTAAACTTTTATCGCGTTTTTGAAAATGTTCATTATTGTACTTGTTCAGTGAAGCAAGAAAGTCCTGTATTGTTTGTATGAAACCAACTCTTTGAATAATGCGTATTAAAATCTCGGTAAATTTTAAATTGAAATAATGAGCAAACTAACGAATGAATATAACAAGTCATGTCAAATTTGACGATCAAATACATGATTGTTTGATTGTTGGGGTTTAACGCCCGAGCAGCAATATTTCAGCTATATTCAGGCGAACACACATCCCAGTTGCTCTGTGGGCAGACCGCCTAGCCCCCGGCTAGGTTCCTGAGCACTATTTAGTCCCCTTTTACGACAAGCTTAGCGCTGCTGCCGGCCTATTCTTTTGACACCCGGACCTGCACGGGGCTGGCGATCAAATACAGGTAGTGAGGAGAATTGTTTCAAGTAATGAGGACATATCATGTGTGTATATTTCAGAAATGCCGGATCCGGAAGGGATGAGTAGAAATGAATGATCCCTATGTCGAGGACCGAATACAGACCATTTCTAAACATGAATCGGATTCAAGTTTGGAAGACAACCACAAATATAGCAGCCATAATGGCGGAAATTTTATTATCACAAAACACGAACATAAAATATTACCAATATTTTCCCGGAAGTATACATTCGACCAAGGGACAGCTCAACATGGAACACCGGAACTTTGTATTGCAAAGCCTTATGGGAAATGTAATGAAAAAGAATCTGCAGAAGTCGAAGTGCCTTTGACTCCACTACCAAGGAGGGGTATTCTAAAGAATAATTTTTCGGAGCCAACACACGATTTAACAGGTACACCCGAACCTCAACGAGTTCGACATGCTCATTCGGATGGAGATTTGCATTCTAAAAGAAGCTATCGTCTTCACTTTCCTCATTTCAAGCGCAGAACACAAGATGTAAGTTTTCTTCATTATAAAAATATTTGTTTTTGGCATGCAGCTGATTGTTAAATCGGTCAAAGGGCTAACATATGTTTACAGCTGATTCTTGTTATCTGTATGTTTGCTTTGATAATAAGTTGCAATTGGAATTACGTTGGTTCATGTATTTAACGTTAAAAATATATATGTCCATTGGCGGATTTTGTGCACTGCAGAACGATAGTATTCGATCAGACCGTGCTTGCCACATGAGATCGGTACGAGAATTTCCATCGTAATACAATGTAGAACAAATGTGCAACAGTGGGGCCCAGATAAGCATAGTTCCCAGTTTATAGTATTCTGACTGTACGCTTATGATTTTACGTTTCAAGCAAGTTTATACATAAATGTAAAGCAAAAATAAACCTCAGCAGAATCTGGGTTAGAATCTCTCTATCCAACACTTTTTTTTCTGGATCTGCCCCTTCCATGCGAAGCTAATTAATTTGATAGAAAATAAGCAATTTGATAATTGATTTGAAATCTCCCCCTTTCAAAATTGTTTGGTCCGCCACTGTTATGCTTATGTCGACTGTGCTATAAAACGTGAGCAAACATTTTCCATAAATACACTCTCTATTATCTTCTTTGGCTGCGAAGATTGTGGAAAGGAAGGAATACTATTCGGATAACCTTGTAATAATATACATGTACATGTATGTTGACTTTAACAGTGGCATATCAAGACACTTTGAAGAGGGTTCCAGCCGGGTTCCACGGAAAAAAAGTGGGGTGCTAGAATATTCTTTGTCATTTTTTTTCAACTTTACACATGAAAATGGTTAATTTTCCAATAAAAAAGAGGGTGCCAACACCCTGCCTCCCTCCCCACGCTGGATCCGCCAGTGTTAAATAAACCCGACCAATGCAGAATATTTCGAAGTTTTGGTCAACATCAAGAACTCGCGGTTTATCCATCTGCATCATGAATACTGACTTGTTCAATGTGTCTTAGTTTTCCTTTCCTCTTTTGTCTACCCTGGACTTAACTTTTTATGAGCAACTCGGCGGGTGTTTCTAGAAAAGCTGAGGACGCTTACCCTACCGGTGCACCTGGTCCATGCTTCCAGTTTTTAGTGGAGTCCGAGTTGCTCATTTGCTTCTGTTACTTTGTATGTATCGTTTTGGTTATTTTATGTTCTTTGTTGTGTATGTCTGTTTTTCATGTCAGGTCTTTGTCCTTGGATTACATTCTTTTGATTTCCGCTAGAGTCTTGGCTCCCTTGATTACTCTTTGGTTAACAGCATCATCTTGCAGTGCGTCACAATAGTATCGTCGGCCTGAATTATCGATTGTTTATGTGTACAAGAACGGAATATTAATTTTTGAACACAACTTAGATCTATGTCATCTAATTATAGTTGAATATCACATTATTTAACTGTTGTATTAGTGGATAATTGATGGATATTTAAGTGAGGACCAGGCGCAGATTCGGAAAAGGGGGTTCGACCCAGACGCGGACTCAGAAAATGGGGTTCGGTCTGGAAGTAAATAAAATGAGATTCCAGGATATAATATGCTCCTTTACCCTTTGACCAAGATTGAAAAAAATCGTATAGAAAGGGGAGGCTTCCAATTACTGGAGGCCCCCGCTCCTTGATGGATCCACCACTGTTAATTAATGTGCTTAGGAATGTGGCTGTGATTGAAACATGTCACAGAGAAAAAGTATTATGGAGTTTAGATCAAATTTGTCATGCAGGAATTATTATTATGAGCCAATGAGCAATTTACAGATACATTGCTCTGTCAAACGGCTTTGTTGTCACGTAATGCTTTCGTTTGACATTGTTTTTTTTTTTTTTTTTTTTTTTTGTTTTCTCGTCCTCTTTTATGTTTTTTTTTTAAACTTTGGGGAACAGTTGGGAATTTTTATTGTTGATTGTTAATGTTTTGTTTTGTTGATGTTGTTTTGTATTTTCTTGTCTTTGCTTTAATTATTAACTCCTATTTAATTCAGATTTGGTAGTAATGATTTACCATTAAGGATCCTAATATCTAATTTTGTTTAATGCAAGAAGCAGACAATGCGTAATATTTCCTTCATTAATGTTTCATTAAATACAAATAATTACATTTGGAATTCTATTGATTCGATATGGGAATAGCAAAATATTGCATGTTTTTAATCAATATTCGCTCAAAGCATAGACCTACCAAAAAATGATGGAACATCTTAGAAAAGGTTTTAATATTTCATAACATCACTCTTCTGAAGTCATTGTTTCAAGCGTAAAATTTGTTTGTCGGGAGTTACCATATTTTTTTAATTCATGGATATCATTGTTCGAGAAAATGCAAGTATTTAGATTAGATTGGTTTTAAGTAGCACTCCAGCTAAGAATCATTCAAAATGTGATTCATGGGTAAAAAGCCTACGTATGTTTATATTTGATATTTTGTTTGAAATGTCATAGTAAACAAAAATTAACACGTGGTTTTTCATATAACCCGTGCTCTTAGGAGATAAAAACTATAAAAATTATATAGAATGCACTGTAGATTTCAAAATTAAGGGAGATAACTCTATAAATGCCGCTCAAATACAATAGAATCTACTGGATTTTCAATATGGATTGTCTCCTAAGAGCAGACAGATTTGAATGAATAGAATAATTACACATTTCATAGTATAGACCCATAAAACAACCTAATTGCAAAAATAAAAATATGTAGCCTTTTTGAGGGTGTATCACATTTTTCAGATTTTGCATGATTCTTACAAAAAGAGCTACTTAAGTTTTTGTTCAGATCTACAACTATTTTTAGCGCTTACATCTTCCGTATTGGTGATTGTAAATAGATACATACATTAGCAAAAAACATCTAAGAGGTTGGCGAATTTATTCAAGGAATGTCTGTTATATTTTTTCGGTCTATGAAGAAATAACTTCAATCACGTTGTGGCATACTAAATAACCTGCTTAGCAGGTTATTTTTCAAGTGGGCATCGTGATTATCTCAAATAGACCGGAAAAATATCACAGTCATTCCTTATAACTTAATTTCAGTATCAAAGTTAGAAAGAGTAAATCATCAAAAAATGTTGATGACGTTACCGTCACATAACAAAATTGGTCTATGTGATGATGGACAACTTTTTTCCTATCAGAAAGCGTGTTTACATCTGAAATTAAATTATTTATATATTTTAGCAAAAAAACAAACAAACAAACAAGCAAAACAAACAAAAAACAAAAACAAAAAGAATTGAAGATGGAATACGGAATGAAAGGAGATATACTTTAGTTTTCTGGTCGGTCGAGTCTAAAGAATATTTTGCTTATTTTAATATTCTTTGTTTATGCTGAATAATTTCGAGTGGAAAGGGCCACAGCAGATCTGTATGCAAAAGGGACTATAGTTTTATAAAGCTATAACATATGTAGACCAAATGGCATCGTTTGTATTGTGGATTTTTCTGCACTGTGCAATTACCTCTACAATTAGTAGTGCCCGAATCTTAGATAGACTGGTACTAATGTAATGTACTTATGAATGAATCGATTGGAAGCATATATTTAGAATACACGGAACCTTTGATGTTCAAAATGTACTTAGTTTTCGTAGACTTCAAAACCATCAATTTATAATATGCATTCATCTTACTTAAATTCTTTTCACCAGTCAGTTCCTATTTATAAAACCAACAATGATTTACTTGTGGCGCGTGTCCCTACACGCCTCGCTAGCTCTCAATAATGTCTAGAACTTGCTTTTATCAGATTTTAATCTTGTTTATGGATTTGAATATTTAAAAATTAATTCGAAAGCAAAAATATAATGCATCTTTCTTTTTTGTTATCGAGATTTCCACGAATAAGATTATACTTGCACATTACCGTTATAGAAAAGTTTGTTCTAATTAAAATGCAAAGTTCACACGACTTCTTCATTTGATGTTTTTGAATAATAAATAGAGTATTAATCTCATAGTCTGAATAAACTCATTTGTTAACAACATGTCAGTTTTAGTGTCAAGATGCAGATAGATGCGCTAGAATTTCATAATATTGTAAATAGGAAGTACAAACTTGAATCTACTATTTTATAACTGTTTTGTTTTGTATATTTGTTTTTGCTCTGTATTCTTACTATTTTATCATAGTAACCCCCCCCCCATTTTCTTTAGTATTATAACAGATGCGAAACGGAATCTGCTGGCAAAATCATCTGTAACACGTGACAGTACTTCGTATTCCCTTAAGTGTTTGTTTTAGTGGGTTTTGAATCCTCTCCGTCGTGTGAGTCTGGTTATCCTATCAACGCTTGCATGCTGTTTTCTCCCTTGACTACGTTCAGGAACATTTATCCTAAGATTTATTTCTTTAAAGAATTGTGTATCATCAGATTGTATGCTTAAATATTTTACAATAATATAACATTTCTTTCAAGTAGTATCCCCGAAGCTTAATCACTTCAATTTAACTCCCTGAAATCAATGCTTTCTAAATGGAAATTCTGATTCCTTTCTCTTTACTTATCAAACGATTTCAAATTGCTTGATTGAAATTCGGTGGAAGAACTCCCCTTGTTAATAAAGTTCCAAGATTAATGGAAGAAAGTTTTTATTGAGATCTTAAGGATCTATAAAAGAGATTTTTGCCCAAGGAGGTTCGGTGCTTGAATAATAGAAATAAATTGCATAATTCAAAGAGATGAAAGAAAATACTATAAAGGGGGCTCTTTATTTTAATGATATGATTTGTTTCCATATAAAGCGTTCAATAAGGTATAGATTTAGCTTTCGTTGCACCACATATACTTTACTTAAGTATAGCGTAATATTTAACTAGAGACTTTAATATATGACTCAAGTATGTAAAGTTTTTTTTTTAAACCAGTAAAAAAGCCATGAAGGCAACACAGAGGGTATACCTTTAAAAGTACAGTAAAACAATTTATAGAACACAAGTTTTACGGTGATTATTTTAACTAACCAAGTTTTTAATAAACTTGATAAAAACCGGTATACTAGGACTGATCAGGAGATTTTAAAAGGGGGGGCCAAAGTGTTCCATATACTGGGGCTGATCCAGAGATTTTGGAAAGGGCCGGGGGTCAAAAGTGTTCCGTATACTAGGGCTAATCCAGGGGTTTTGGAAAAGGGGTGGGGTTCCAGAGTGTTCCAGGATGTATTTTATTCATTTTTGCCCTAATGTTCCCCCCCCCACACACACACACACACTTTTACATTATTTGCTGGTACAACACACGTTTTTGCCAATATATTACCGGTATAATCTTATCAAATTCTTCTATTTAATGTTACTGATGATTTTACCGTCTGGCACAAAACATGTATTATAAAACGGAAGATGACACTTTTTATCAAATTATCCGTATGTTTCACTTTTTAAAGCCTGGATTAATTTGTAACACCTGGTGACCCGTTATTTTTTCCGGATATTATAATGTTTAAAAGTCACGCGCTTCGATCACAGGTCCAAATTAACTTTCATTTTTTGATGCGTTGATAAAAGCAAACACCCTTTGATATTAATGCATTATTGATCGCAGCGAACTAAATTTGAAAGCTGTTGCTTCTTTTTAGCAAGAACAAAAGATCTTCTTTTTGTCCTCGTTTTTCACTGAACCATGAATATGCTTCAAGTGTTATGGTAACGGATTGCGAGTTACATTTTTATTATTTCACCCGAAACGTTCAATTTGTTTTACTAAATTTTGTGGCGATGAGTGGACATGGAGGACAAAGAATTTTTTATTGTGGTATGAATTTTTAAGTTTTTTTCTGAATATTAACTGCTACTAAGTAAAAATAATTATACTTATAACAAAGAAAAAAGCATTTCTGTTTTCTTAAAATGAAACGCAGTTCGTAGATTATGAGATAGAAATGAACTGACAACGGGAAAGAAAAATGGGGGCGGGGTACTTTCAACTATTATGCGAATTAATTGTATGATATTCCAGACTCTTGCGAAAACAGCGCATTTATTATTTATTATCATTATGCATTTACGACTTTTTTTAATTTCAAATCCGACGTTGAGAAGGAAATTCCGATTTTTTTTTGTCCTACTTGTCTTGTCGAAACGCATTTTCCATCGCTGTGGTTTGGTACATTATTTCCAAATAAGCAGCATGACTGGGGTAAAAGACTGATATCATAGTTTTTTTTCGTCTTCTTTTAGTCATCACAAGAGTTCATTAATCCTGCCTTTGAGCCAGACGACAACGTTCCAAAAGACTTCAAATTCCGTGATTTAGTAGCACAAGTTCTCCGGCAGCAAACTGATGATGCACATCACCCATATGGACGGACAGATCTTTATACGACAGTATTCATAGGCCATAATTCAAAGACCACGGAAGACACAGACAGTTCTAAACTAGCATTCTGGGGGATTCTGCTATTTATAATTCTGGGAATCACCTGCGGCATAATCGTGATGGCGGGTAAGTTATATTTGATGGAAAGGTATAAAAATATTAGTGTCACTTGGTACTATATATTATTGCCTTCGAGGCCAAAGGGATACTTAACAGGTATTAGGGAAATAATGTGCGTTCCAGATAATTATTACCATACTAAACCCATTCATATACTAGTATATTACATGCACATATGTACTTTAACACATAATTATGCCATTTTAAAAGAAAAGTTGCACTCTAGAATACAATAGTCCGTTCCGCAATAACTTAAACATGCCTCCTCCTATAGCTAGTTTTTGTTTTAATTCCGGAAGTTGCGTAGACTCCATAGCGATTTTCTTTGTTTTGTTCTAAAAGACGACAATGGTGCTGAAAAGGTACTCATAAAACCTCATAATTTCCTTTAAAACGTGCTGAGAACAATGTATGCAAATAAACTATCCTGAAAATTGCATTCATCGCGTTTCCTTTGTCAATAATTCTGCTTTAGATTTCTGAAATCCCATAGGGAAAACTTAAATCAAAGGTTTAAACGCATAAAGACTGAGTGCATCATCGCCATTTAAAGATATTTCTAAGTTCACTATTCAGTTGTGTAGTTGTACTAATTGTACGATGAACTAAGAGCGTAGGAACTCTGGTCCAAAAGAAAGCAAACTTCTAGCACATAGCACTTAACTATAGTTGTGGCAAATACCGAATTGTCATAAAAAATGTGAGGGTAAGCGACCAAATGCGATCAAAAATAGCGCAAATATCCAACAGTGATCGATCGTAAAGGTAGCAAATACCAATCAGTGATCGAAAAAAGGTGCAAATGTTAGTGATGGATACATGTACAAAGGGCAAATGCCAAACAGTGATCGATAAAAGGGACCAACGTCCAACAGTGATCGGGAGGTGGGAGCAAACAACCAAATGCGATTATCCAACAGTGATCGGGAGGTGGGGGGGGGGGCAAACAATCAAATGCGATTATCCAACAGTGATCGATTAGAAAATGGAGTTAATACAACTGATGTTAATCCAAAAAAAAAATATTTAATCCACAATAAATTATTTTGACCCGTCCGGTGAATTAGGGAAATCGGATGCATAATGTTTTATTATTGATTTTATAAAATTATTTTGTTTTGTTGTTTTAGCTTTTTATCATGTTCTGTTGTTTATTTTTGTTTGTTTGTTTTTGTTTGGGTTTTTTTTCGTTTTTGTTTGTGTTTTTTTTTTTTCAAGTAGTGTTAATAGTACCGGTAATTGTATTGTTTCTTTCTTTACAGAGATGCACAAGTTGGAAAACGCAAGTCAAATCAACTCCACAACAACAGGATAGCATAATATTTTATGTACGTTCAGTACCAAATATGACATCCTGTTCGCAAAGTTTCACGTTAAATTATCATGTGGAAAGGATATAATTATTTCCATCTAATATACCATTTTGAGTTAAGCATAAATGCTCAACGACTTCTTTGAGTGAAATCTGCCATTATAGAACATTTGCAATTGTCAGGTGATTGATGTTTCTGTAATGTTGAAAGAGAACGTGCAATTTGACACGCGCATGGTTAGTGTAAAAGAAACGTACAATGTATTTGTGTTTGGTGTGAACGTGTCGCCCTAATAACGCAAAAGGATAAGATAATGACCTCCGCGGATGCAAATCTTGACTGTTCAAAAGCATCACTTTATACGTTAAATTAAAGTCAAAGACATCGCTTGATGTTATGTTCAGTGGTATCGTTTCGATCAGACAACTAAATAAACGATACAATGTACTCGGGAAACCATCAAATCCGTCCATGATTACTTTATCAAATTTCTGTGATGTTTGAATAGAGACAAATTTGTGCATGATGTGCAACATCTAATTGTAATTTCATTATTCATATGATTGATTCTACTGCACTTGAAATAATTACTTCATACACATCAACAATAATTAAGTTGTGCTTTAAAGTAAATAGTGCATACGGCGCATCGCATCGCTTCCCTCCGCCGGTCACTATAGTTTGAAAGCGGATCTTATCGTTTCGCACATGCAATTCTGTATGTGAACATTTTGGAAGTATTGTATTCGTGAGTTGACATTTTTTTTATATATAATGCTCAAACATGTCGTTTCAAATTGTAGATAGTTTCATAAAATAATGTTGAGATGGACAACTTCTTAAACTTATCTTGGTATATTTATTTGAAAATTGAATATTAAACAAAAGTTACTCCTACTCCATTTAACCTAAGCTTGATGCACCAGTACGTTTAAAGCGTTTTCTGTTTGTCTTCCAACACCCGACAGGTTAAATATTCAAAGTCCATTTATTGGGTATGAAATCATTTCCTTAGGCACCATCCGCCTAACCGTCTAAGTCCAGAACGCTTACTATTACGCCACCAGTCATTCCCCAATAAAAGGATGATGAGTTAAAAGTAGTGAATCAGTTGCTGTGCGGCCATCCTCCCAAGTCAGAGTTTTGAGTCCACCTTTGCTCCTAAAACCCTGACTTGGGAGGATGCTGTACGGTATTATTATTCATAAAATATCTTTTTTCAATATAAAAACAAATTCAAAACTTGCAAAATCTGTTAAAAATGTCATCATTGCAAACTTTGTCAATACAATAAGTCCTTTTTAAGTTTGATTTACCTTAATTTCGTCCTAATAGAAACGCGGTTGGTCAATCTAATCAGGCGCGGATCCAAGGACTGGCGTTCCGGGCGTACGCCACCCCCCCCCCCACACACACACACACTAAATCGGTAAGAACACAATTTTAAACCACAAGTTTCATCCAATAATATTTTTGCCAAGCTTTGCACGGCATTTAATTCATTTACCCCCTCCCCCCCCCACGGGCCCCCGTAAAATCTAATACTGGATCCGCCCCTGCTAATGCAGAGAAATATTACATCATATAATACTACTTTTTCCCTACAAAGAAGATAAAAAATTTTCAAGTGTACAATTTATGGAGAGGTTAGAGACCTTGCTCTTATTAAAATATAAGTCGACGTAAATACAGTTATACGTTCTATTACTATATTCTACTCTCATTTAGATGTCTCACGCTGGGATGCACTTCCGGTAGAATGATATTGCCATTCTAAAAAAAAATTATGAAGGTTATGTAAACGTTTTCATCCCGTTGAAGTGTTTCCGCGTCAGCAGGTAGCATTGTAGCCAGTTAAATTGAACAAAAATCGGGCAGTATGCTCGCATCACCTTAACCGGAAGTAACTTTAAATTAAGTGTCATTGATACGTCTCCTTAATATTCAAGCGCGCTTTCTGTAAAACGGTTTGATTTCTAACTTCTTTGAAATTATCTAATCATCTATGACAGGACATAAAAAATCAATCACGTTTTCTTGCTATATTTGACTTTACTTCTTGTAAATCTCAAGTTAACAAGAGATTTTACTTAAGCCACACGCAATTCGCTTTTATGTTGCGAAAATAGAATTAAAATGTCTCCGCGAAGTTCTAATTCAGGAGGCACTTTAAATTTTTTTACATGTTTTTTTTCCAAACTTACATGTGCAATATGGAATCTCTACAAACCGTCAACTTGACCCAAGTACATCGTGGATCAAAGGAGATATACTTAGGACAGAATTTTCTCCCCGGCCTTTTGTTGAAAATTTTGGCAAAACTGAAAAGCCTGCAACAGCCTCCCGTATTAAAATTTACGGATCGGACCTACCCTACCACGATTTTAAAATTTTATTTGAATAAGATCTTGTAGGAAGTAACGCTTTCATTGGATAAACATTTATTGCACCAACTTGAGATTCAAAAACAAATATACAATGAATAAACAACGTAAATGTTTTTACTGTCACCAACTGAAAAAAGAACGGATATGGTGACACGCAATATATAGTCAATGCCTTCAGAGGTAATAAAAAAGGCGCCAACAGGTGTAAACACACTCCTTTAAGCAAGCTCTGGAAGGCCCCTAGAAGGAGGTATTATATGATGTTTTAAATATCGTGAATGAGCATATGGGGTATGGGGGATTAACATTCTTTACTTCTCTTTCTGGTCTCGCACGGACGTTAAGTAATCTCATGTAATTTTTATGGTCATGACTACTATTTTCCTTGTAAATATTGCACGGCCGTCCTATACGGGTATTCTGTTCGTGAGTTCTCTTAGTAGACTGTGGTAAACAAACGGATCTCGGTGGCGGGGCCCTGCACCCTTCCGAAGAACCCGGGCAGAGTGTGTCCTACTAGCGGCTGGTCTGCTGTGTTGAAGCTCTGGTCAATCCCCAGACCCCACGTGGGTCCGAGAACGTTTCCCCACTCTAACCCTGTTTCGGAGAACATCAACCGAAGAGTGGTTAATCTCATGACTGACTGAGGAGGTTTAACGTCCTTGTCTACCCTGTCGGGTCTCAAAGGGACGGTAATCAACGGAGTAATACATAGTTAAGTAGCGCTCCACATAAGAATCATCCAAAGTGTGATTCGTGGTTGGAAAGCCTACATATTTTTATTTTTGATATTTTGTTTAAAATGTCATAGTAAACAGAAAGTAACATGTGGCTTTTGATATAACCCGTGTTATAGGAGATAAAAATTATTTAGAATGTACTGTAGAATTCAAAATTAAGGGAGATAACTCTGTAAATGACCCTAAACTACAATAGAAATTGTGTGGATTATCTCCTAAGAGTAGACAGATTGGAATAGATAATTATACATTTCATCTATAGATCTGTAAAGCAATTTAGTAACAAAAATAAATTTATGTAGCCTTTTAAGAGGTGTATGGCATTTTACAGAATTTGCATGATTCTTACAAAGACTGCTACTTAATAGGTCTGCAGAGGAGAAAAATAAAACAATGCAAAAACATTTGAATGGGTCTTTAAATATGATGTAAAAAACGGATGGAAGTCACGGTTGCCATTGTAACATCAAATCCAGATGTTTCATGCTGACATCTTATACAGGCATACGTATTTCTAAGGTATTAGGTGCAATCTACCATAGGTGAAATCATGACCTATTTTTATTTAAACTTCGATGTTATTGATATTAAAAAAGTTTAGATCTATCAAAGTGACATTATATCAAATTAGCTTTTAATCCACGTACATTAAACTTCTATTTTGCACATCGATCACAGCTTGATGTTGTTATACAAATAATTTGGAACACAACCTAACCGAGTTATGTATGGACAAAATATATATACTTAGAAAGCAAGGGAACAAAAAGTTGAGCAGAAATTAAAAGAAAATTTTCAAAGGATAAAGACAGACACATGAACACAACAAAGAACATGGAATAACCAAAATAATACGTACGAAGAGATAAAAGTAAATGAGCAACCTCGATTCCACTAAAAACTGGGAGCATTGACCAGGTGCGCCGGTAAGGAAGGCGTAGTCTGCTTTTTTAATACTACAACTTATTTGTAACATGCATGAACTAAGGACATACCATTTATGTAGCAGTTTTTATATATTAGACTGGAGACTATTTATGCACATCAAAAAGACACAAAATTCACTATTTTTTTTTATTCAGAAACATTTTAAGCACATTAACAGCCTTAGTTTGTCATTAGGTTTTTAGTTGTATCATGTTGCAAGAGTTTGTTCCATTGTCTGTATGGTTTTCGCCAAAATACAGATCTGTATGCAGAAAGGATATGGCGTATAATGTATATCGTTGGGTTTTTCTGCACTTTGAATCACATTTACCATTGTCAGTGTCTGGATATATATGAATTAGTAATTAAATTGACATAGACCTAACAATGAGATTCAGTCTAGTATTGCGCTAAAATGTATGAATGATTTGTATCGAAAGTCAGTACGTCATCTGCAGCTACTGTTAAGAAATATTGACGATGATCTTGGTAAAAAAAAGCACAGAAAGCGAATCATTGAATGCTACAAATTACGTAGCTGATCTATCTGCTAAAGAGCTAAGATTAAGAATAAACACGATTATTCTTTAAGTACACCCATGGATAGTATGTAGCTGCGAACTACCAGGTTGAAAAGTCGAGTTGACGACCTGACTCTTGGGTCAGGCCATGCCATAGGAACTCCGCATCATCAACTGTTCACATTAATGACCTCTTTGAATGAAACTATATTGTCAGATCGTGGAGTTTTTTTACTTTTATGTTTCAAACTTTTTCCCTGTCGTCTGACTTTTTCAAAGACTTATTCTTCATTATATGCATATTTTAACTTATTATTTTTGTTAGGTATTTATTTGCGGATGAGTGTATTGTGCCCTTTTCATATGAAAATATCGTAGTACATGTATTACGATATAAGTGTGATCGGCCGGTTGTTCGTCCATTAACAGCGATTCGAGAGATTTTATGGAAATAGTATACACAAAGTCTAGAAGTAGTCCTGATAAAGGGAAACTACCATTCTTGCTTCCCCCCTCTTTTTTTTTTTTTGCCATGGCAGTTGGATTTTAAAAAGCAAAAGTGGGACACAGATAGTTCAGGCATTTTCGTAGCAGTTTTTTTTTTTCGTATTTAAAAAAAATATTATCGTTTCTCTCGAAAAAGTCATTGTTTACCCTTTTTATGATTAAGTCAACTATAAAATGATAAACTGTATTCTTCTCTTTTTTTAATTTCAGTCTAGCACGCTGGTCGCTAGAAAAATGCCTCGGGCACATGCAATAGATGCCCAAGTAACAAAAAAATCCTATCTAAACGGTTCTCTTCCGCAACCAATAGCTGCAACGCACATACATGTACCATGTATGGTCTTAATGAAATCGCAAGTCATCACTACGAAGCAAGCGAAGTGTAAAAGCAAATTCGTAATAAATAAACTGATGAAAGGACTAGCGGAAACCCAACTTAGATTCGCGGATATACATTTTGTACATTCAGAAGTTAACGTTAATAAAATGACTGAACTTTTTCGTTAGTTCTTTTTGGACTAATGCTAATTAGTGGCGTACTGATAAATCGAACAACTACTCACTGAGTTGTTTTTGGAAAGTGTTGTCTATGATTCGTGAAAAAGAATCCACTGTTAGAACAATAGGTTGAAGTCACAACAATGGTTTAAATTATTTTAATTTCCGCTAGAATCTCTGTTCTCTTTATTATTCTTTCCAAAGTAGAACCCTGATTTTTGTTCATAAGATTGTCATCATCGTCTTTTGTAAAGTCGAGCTTCCGTGAAGCTTGCTATTAAGTATCGCTTGTCCTAAACATGGTCGGTAAATCATAATCATCGTCTGTTTAAAGAATCGTTTACGCAACACATCGATTTGCGTTAAGTCATTTGGTATAGATACAAAAGTGTTTTTATACGAAATATAGATACATTTCGTATATATACATCATTGCTATTTTGTTTTACATTATACCTGCAAAATTCATTGCTTTTCCACCACAGTTCAAAATAAGAGCGTCGCCTCTATATATCATGTCGATATTTAGATGATTGATTGATTGATTGATTGTTGGGGTTTAACGCTTGAGCAGCTACATTTCAGCTATATTCAGGCGATGAACATGAAATGGACGATAAAATTAACATGAAATGATGATGAAATGAAAAATGGGATGGGACACAAGGATAATAGGGTCGACAAATTTTGATTGCCATTAGAAAAGGGGAGGGATGGGTAGGGTCGGGCAATTTAGCCTCCTGTGGTCCTACTCTTATCGAATACCTCAACAGGGTTCTTTAACGTGCGAGGAACTTGGCATCTTTCCCAGCACGGTGCACCACTATGGTTTGCGGTCAGGTTATCCGTATAATAGCCTGAGAACCCCAGCATGTAACACGCCAGGGGTACCCCTTTCCACCACCTAGGGCACACAACCCAGTTGCTCTGTGGAGAGAGCGCCCTAGCCCCCGGCTAAGGGTTCTGAGCACTATTTAGTCGCCTTTTACGACAAGCTTAGCGCTGCTGCAGGTCTATTCTTTTGATACCCGGACCTGCACGGGGCAATATTTTGATGAATTAATAACTTTCTTTGTAAAATGCATTTTATTTTGATTAGACCAACAATGTGACTCGTTTCCATTGCTGAAATCGCGCTTTTCAAGCTGGAGGTCTATATTGATCATACTGTCCGTCCTTCCGTGCACCCGTCCACTATTTTAATCCGTAGCTCCTCTAAAGCCGCTGAATGGAATTGATGAAGCTTTCACCCATTTTTTATTTACCGGGTGGGGGTTCCAATCCTCATCTCCTCTTAAATTTTTGAATTTAATTTGATGAAACGTTAAAAAAATTTTCACATGATGTCATTGTGCCCTCCAATTTCATTTTTCCATCTGAATGACTTGTATGGCTACCTATGTGGTTTCTGGTGAGATCAGCAAGGGGTATCACCAAGTAAACTTTGCCCATAGTTATTCTAGTTGAAACATGGAATGTCTGTCGATCTCAGTTGTTATAACTAGACTTTTTGTATGTGTAAGTTTTTTCTCAATAGGAATCCAGGATTTCAGGTTAAGGGGGTGTAAATAGAATTAAAATTTTGGGTACAATTTGTGAAAAATCAAGATTTTATGCACAAGAAAAATCTTCTCCAAATTTATGGGGCGTGGGCACGGCACACCCGTGCGTGTTTGCATCAGCGCGTTTTTTGCTTTTTCTTGTTTTTTTTGTTTGTTTGTTTATTTATAGTTGTTTTTTTTTGTTTGTTTTGTTTTGTTTTGTTTTGTTTTGTTTTTGTTTTTGTTTTTTTTTATAGTGAACGCTTTATGGAGAAATCGATGCAAGTTTTACGTGACATGTTTTTACTTTCTTCCAGGGATGACGTGTACACGATTATAGACTGGGAAAAGAGATACAACTCTTCATCTAAATATACAGACCAGCATTTTTATATGACTTAGTGATAATTTATTTACATTACGTATACATAACAAGAACAAAAAATCAACAACAAAAACGGAAACAAATAAATACCGCCAGGAGTTAGGACTTTGCTATCATTATGCAGTAGTTTAATACGGAGATACTGGTTGAATTGTCATATTGTCACTGTAGAGCTGTGGAACGAATATTGAGCCTGGGTAATCAATAACTGGGTAAGCGCCGTATGTCGTGGGTAAACCGAATCCTAGCAGGAATGGGTTGAACATTGGTTGTCCTAGAAACTGATGGTAAGTGCTGAAACCTGGTTCCTGTTCTGAGTTGATATTAAGAGCTGGTCGCTTCCCGACACCGACGAACTGTGACAAGTTTTTAACACCGCAACTTTTCAGTTTACGCTTTTCTTTCATTCTTCTGTTCTGGAACCACCATTTGATTTGAGTCTCTGTAAGTTTGAGTTTCTTAGCGAGAACTGGTCGATCTTCAATCTGGAGATACTTGTTAATAGCATAGTAACCCTCGAGTTCTATCAGTTGTGAATTAGTGTAGTTTGTTCGATTTTTCTTCGAAGCATGGTCCAAGTCGTCGTCGGAGTTGCCCGGACTTGCCGAATCTCTGTGCTGTGTATCGCCTGATGTAGCATTGCTGTCATCGGATTCGTTAGTTCGCTTTCTCTTTTGCTGGCCATTTGTAATATCTAAGCTAAAAGTAGGTGTCACATACCCCGGGAAACTCACTGGTGGATATTCTGGAACATCACGTATGCTGCTTTTCGCGAGTTCTTCGATTGAGAAGGACATTCTAGATTTTGTATGCGCCATTGTTCTCTTCCTGTTGTATTTATTGTTAAGACTTGAGTACTCAAACTGACAATGAGTAACTTGAGCGGAGTCAAACTTTTTATACCAAACTTACTGATTATTGTTAACGAGAGGCGATCATGGTCGTAAAAACATTTCAACTTCCAGCTTGGTCATAATCAGTAGTAATCATTACCTATCACTGCCACGGGCTTGGGTACTCACAGAATCTTTGCCACACTTCATTGGGCAATTATGACCAATGATAAGTGATTATTACCTGACTGGTAGTCTAATGATTAACTTAATTCTAAAAGGCCAAGCTAAGGAATGTCATACTAGATTAAAATATATTTTACTAAATAATTTGTTCATAATATGTTTATTGTATACTTCGAGTTACATCGAAGGTGTATATTATATAATGACAAATTACAAATGATAATAAAAAAGATAATTATTGTTTTAAATGGAATATTTTAACCGATCCAGTTTCATTTATTTTTTTCTCCTGGTAACAACCCCTCATCATTGTGTATTACACAAACAACGGGGAAAAAAAATGCTTTAAGAATAAACACCGAATAACCTAGAATCTGTAAAGGAAATAAATGTAAAGTCATGATAAATTGGATAGCCACACGACAACGCCACTGCGACGTGTAATTTATTATAACATATAATACATAAAATATATATTCCAACCACATACAGTAAAACACATATAAAATTTAACCGAACCGATCAGTAGGACGACGTCGTCGTGCCGAATGAATAATATAAACGAAAGCCCGCCAAAAATCTAAAATATTTTGAGCGGGAAAATATAAGAACGGGTAAAACGTAACAACCAACCCTACACAAATGATGCAAATACCCAGGAGAAATTAATCTCATTCTAATTCAATACTTCAACCGAATGAAATTATAATTATATTATTATCGAACGCTTGGCGTTACTTTAAAAAAAAAAAAAACAATTGATATCAAAGTAAGCTCCTGTGTTTGTGGGTCCTTATTTCTCGGAAAACCCAATTTTTACATTGTGTTAAATAATATATGGGTTGAGATCGGGTTTTGGGTTTTGTAGGTTATAAGCATTAGTTCAATCAACTGTACAACAAAAGCCCTCTCGATTATAACAATTTATTGGTCACGTACAACATGGAAAGAGTGCAATGTTAATTTTTCATAGTATGAGGGTTTCGTTTTGTTTTGTTTTTGCTGTTTTGTGTTGTCTTTGTCGCAGTTTGCTTGTTTGTTTTGTTGCTGTTTTGGTATTCGAATAAGGAATGATAATTAACTTATGGAAACGGCCTATCCAAGTTGTATTGCCTTGGGGTATAACAAGAAAACAGATGATGATTATTGGGTAATATATATTTTATTCAAATAAACAACAACAATAAACAATAAGATGATATCATCAATGCCAGTAGGCAAATTAAATGAAACCAATATCCGTATCATTGTACAAAGCATTGAATGACTACATTGTATATTGAACAAATAAATAAAAAAGAAGACCCTCTTATATCTCAATAACAGTTAATCTTTAGTTGGGTATTTCTTTGTCTACTTTAACACATCTAAATAGCTGTCCAATTCTACCCATGAATCCAGACTTTTGGTTGCCGATACAACCATTTGAGGCAACAAGTTTTCGGGCGTTATCATCTCCGTCGTTGATATGTTCCATGTCTAAGCTTTCACCTCTATTCACTACAAAGATGAATTCAGTCAATTAATGTTATATATTTTCATCTAAGAGTGAGTACATGATTGTACACGTGTGGATCCAAAACAGTTTAGTGTCAGCAGTTGGAATCACCCTTTGTTTTAAAATTTCGTTTATTTGGGGGGGGGGGCAATAATATTCCAAAAAAACAAAATTAATTTTTTATAGGACACCTTACAAAATTCTTGAATCGGTTTTAGCTATTGGATATTCAACTGGGTCTACGACGCCCAAAATTGCAACAGAGATTAAATCGGTCAGATTGTTTTGAAACGTAATATGCTATCAAGTTTTTATCCCACCTTTTCCACGTTTGACCATTTTCTTCTTTTGCATGTTTCTCTCTTTCATCTTCTGTTCTTTCTTTTCTTTTTTGAGTACTTTCTGCAGTTCTTTCTTTTCCCTTCTTTCTTCCTTTTCTGCGTCTTTCATCTGTTGTGTCCATGCTTTTCCGTTTATTTTATTCCTTTCTCTATATTTCTCTTCTACCATCTTTATATATGCTTTTACCGTTTTCTCTTGATATTTTCTCAATTGCGTTTCTTCTTTTCTTCTTGCCTTTCTCAGTATCTTTAATTCATTTTTTTTTCTTTTGCTAACTCCCTGAAAATGTGAAAACATGCTTAAAAGACGGTCGTTCAAGTTTTCGGTACAAAGCATTTTTAAAAGAAGACATTTCAATAATTTTGCATTTTTTGCTGAGAGAAGATGTACAAATACAGGAGGGAGGAATGGAGGGAAATCTGTTTTAAAACACAAAAATCCTCGCTAAATAATTACAGTGAATCTTTTCTAAACTGAACCCTTAACAAAGCGAAAACCTTTTTTAAACTAGACACTTAATAAGTACTTTTATATCAATTTAAATGTATTTTGCATCTGGATAAATCGAACACTTAATAAAACCGGACAAATATGCCAGTCCAAAAATGGTTCGGTGTACGGAGGTTTCACTGTACCGGTACTTATAATAAATCTTCCGAGTCGAGGTATAATTAGGCAGGAATTGTCTCGCATGTTATTGGTTCAATGTAGGCACATGGCAATGATGTTTATGTTTTGGGACCAACCTTTTGCGATAGGGAGGCGGACTCAAGCACCACATTGCTGTTGAGTTCGGTCTTAGTTGTGTCTAAGATTGAAGACCTTGCTGCAATTTGTACTAGCTCGAGATTTACTTTCGACACTCTGTATACCGCTTTTCCTATAGCGTCCAAACAAATCAGTTTCGCTCTTTGGTGCAATATCTCCTCGGAATCGTAACAGTCAATCTGAGGGAGTAGGATAATTTAAAAATATGAACGATAAGAATGTAATTTCAAGATAAAACAAATATAAACAAGCAACCGGTATCAGAAAATCGACAGTAAATTTAGGTATAAAGCAAAGAAAGCCAGGACCGAAACAAGAAACCGACAAGAAACAAATAAGATTAGCAGTTCGAACTACATTAAAATTGAATAGATGGGTGGATAAGGGGGATATATCATCATTCTCTGTACCTACTGGGAATTGTTCATGACAAAAGACTTCACGATGTTATTGATGTAAGTGTAAAATTATTTGACAAAAAAAATGAACAATAGAAACAAAAACAAAAAAACAAACAAACAAACAAACACACAAGTCAACATTTCATAACTTCATTATCATTCTTTAAATTCAGTAAACATAAAGCAAAAGTAAAGAAACGGGTATCAATAAATTCCAAAACGAAATTGGAATGTTATAGAATGGAACGAAACAAATAGAAACAATGAGTTTTACCAACCTGTGTGGTTTGGTCGTCATATGTTACTTTGGCTTTCGGAGGCGTGTCATGTATTACGACATCACCATCCCTTCTTCCTTTGTATTGAATTTGGTCTGAAAAAAAAATAATTTAGATATTCCACGATGAAGTATTTAACACCAAAACTGAAACATTAAAACTGTCTTTAGAATAGGTAGTGAATGTACATTATCATATCAAGTTTGTTATTTATTCAAAATAATGCATAAGTGAAATAAACCGTTGCAGTAAACACAAAAAAAAATAATTAAAATGTGTGTATATAAAAGTATATCCTAAATAGTAATTAATGTGAGGATAAAGAGACGTTTTCATACCCAATTTGTAGTCTGTGTTATTGTTCGTTGGTCTCTGCACAGTAGCCTTCTCATCCTCTAATTCCACTTTGTGGGTAGCGACAATGATAATATCCTGGCACAATTGTTTAACTGCGTCATTGATCGTTTCATCACTTTCCAATCCGAGAACCTAAAATGCATGGAAGAGCACGAATTAAGTCCTAAGAAACCCATGTAAAGACTTCCTAACATGTTTGTTGTTTTAGATTCGACAATATTCCTAGATTTCGGATATATTCTGAGTTTGGCTTAGGCGGATATAATACTTATTCCGGTATTCTGAAAGTCAGTCGTTACAAAAGGGCACCCGTATATGCATGTAATGTATGTGTTAAATTTTAATTCAACATTAGTAAAATTTCTAATCATAAGAATTCAAAATTCGTACAAACCTTGTGCGTTAACTGTGTGCTTGGTAATTCAACTTTTGTTTCTCTTCCTTTCTCTGCAAGACAGAAATAAGAAATTAAAATAAAAATTAATAATAAATGTAAAAAATAAACCAAGAAGAAAAAAACCTGAATTTTTATCGAAATTTAAAAAAATGGATTTTGCAAAGTTTATTTGTTTGCAATTATAACCTATCTTTCCGGGATAAGAAATGCATGCAGTAAAATGTGAAAAATTGTCATTTAACGTTTTCTACTTACATGTCTATTACGATTCTTGAATAATGGGCTTAAAAGTGCGAAAGTCAATAAGCTAGTCAGTCTTGAATTCTCAAATTTACCCAGAGTAATCAAGGGAACCAAGATTCTAGCGGAAATCAAAAGAACGTAATCCAGGGACAGAGACCAGACATATAACAGACACACGCACAACAAAGAACACAAAATAACCAAAATGATATATACAAAATAAAAAAAGAAAATGATCAACTCGTGGTCCACTATAAACTTGGAGCATGGACCGGGTGCACCGATAGGGTAAGTGGAGCAAAAAGACGGACGATAGTGCTCATTCAGATCTTCGGTCCTGATGACCTGATTTAGAATATGACTATTTACACCGATTTCCCCAATCGGTTTGGTTGAACATGCTATATATAGACAGTATTAATTCAAACTTTAACCACTGGTGTAGGGCAGGGAATGAACAAAAGAGTTCATCTGAATAGGCCAATATCGCAATCTAAACAATAACAAATTCTTATATTCCAAAACAATATATTGAAGCTTAGAAATTAGTTCAAAGTTTGGCTTGCTGTCTGTCATCGTTCTGTAACCATGGATTTATTACTCTAGTTTCTTCAGGCTTCCAGAGCTGGGGAAGACCTTATGGTGAACTCCGTTTCACCATATCCACTATTTTTTTGTTGTTATTTTTTGTTTTTTGTTTGTTTTTGTCTTTTTTTCACTGGAATAATATTCAAGTAAAGGCCGATGTACATGTGCATAAGAATTGTACTATGAATACATGCATCAAATGACATGGTTTTAACTTGTTACACTTCGTACCCTTTCTGTCAACCTTTCCTTGCTTTTCAAATCTGGCTTCCAACATGGCTTCTCTGGATAGCTGCCATGCATCTAATGAGCAGTTGAACTCATCGGCAAATAGAGGACCTCTTCTTATGACCATGAAACTCTTTGTTTGTCGTCCTTTTCGCGCCATACTTTAATCTATTTAAAAAAGGTTTTAGAAACGCATCATATTTTATATTTTGAATAAAAATTGCTATTAGCTTCCTTTAGGTGATATATTATCATGCTTAAAAGTTCTGTTCATATAATATGTTTTATAAATTTATAGAAGTTTTGTTTTTAGGCAACGCTAATAAATACCAAGGTTTCTTGGAGAAAATGGCACTTAACAATAAACTTTTTTTTTTATTAAACTTACGATTTCCGATTTCTTTCCAAATCAAAATCCAAACTTAGAAAGGCTTGTTATCTGTAGTGTTGAAAATCGATGAAAGTTTTTCCCGAAGAAAAACACGTCTGTCTGCTCCGTCCGAAAGCAAAAGACAGTAACGTTGCCCGTAGTAACTCTGTGACGTTAAAATGTGTACTACGTCTGACGGTCCGAATTTACGTAGCATAGATACACAAAGTTTACCCTGTCGTAAAAAGCATGATAAATAATTTTTTTTTCTTTTACACTATCTAAATAATCTTCCAAAAAATTGTCAGATTCAAAAATATACAAAATCAAGCTGCATAACTATAGTTTTTGTGGGTTTAATATGAAACAATTACTAAATTTTCTGCAAAATTAACGAACATTCTCACATATGCAGTTTTATCCTCTTTTATTTAAACAAAGTTTATCATAAATACAATAAAAGTACTATTTAAAGATACGAACAATTTATATTTGATTTTTATTTTATTTTATTGTCAGAGGGAAAAGTCCGATTCCTATAGTCACCAAATCGAAAAAAATATAAGTTTGTTTTTTCTTTTTGTTCTCCAATTACCCATGTCAAACAGCAATCATGACAGAATAAATCACTAATAATAATAATAATCATTCATATAGAGTACCCAAGCCAATAAATAAGACCAGTAATAATTGGTCATAATTGTTTAAAAGTGAGTGACAAGGGTCAACAGAGAACCCAAGCTGGTGGCAGTGATGGGTAATGATTACTATTGATTAATTGCAAGCTTTGAGTTGAAGTGTTTTGATAATGGTGATTGTCTCTTGTTAACATTAATCAAAAGGTTTCATATAAAAAGTGCGACTTAAC
Organism: Perna viridis; assembly: GCA_037379345.1. Taxonomy (NCBI): domain Eukaryota; kingdom Metazoa; phylum Mollusca; class Bivalvia; order Mytilida; family Mytilidae; genus Perna; species Perna viridis. The sequence continues at coordinate 13,344,165 of CM074524.1, forward strand.
TCAAGTTACTCATTGTCAAATTCACTACTCAAGTTACAACAATAAATACGAAAAGAAAACAATGGCGAATACAAAACCAGTATCGAGAATGTCCTTCTCCATCGAAGAGCTTGCAAAAAGCAGCAGATGTGATACAACAGAATACTCACTGCAAAGTTTCCAAAATGATGTACTTATCAAACCTAATGTTTACCCCTTCGAAATCAACAACGACCAGCGTAAAAGAAAGCGATCATACGAATCCGACGACAGTGGTGCGGCATCAATTGACACACATCACAGAGATTCAGCAAGTCCAGGAAACTCCGATGATGATTCTGACCATGCGGCAAAGAAAAGTCGAACAAACTTTACCAACTCACAACTGATAGAACTAGAAAGTTACTACAGAATCAACAAATATCTCCAGATTGAAGATCGACCAGTTCTCGCTAAAAAACTGAAACTCACTGAAACTCAGATCAAATGGTGGTTCCAGAACAGAAGAATGAAAGAAAAACGAAAACTGAAAAGCTGCGGAGTTGAAGACTTGTCACAGTTCGTCGGTGTCGGGAAGCGACCAGCTCTCAATATCAACACTGACTCAGAGCTTAGCTGCAACAGTTACCAGCAGTTTCCAGGACAACCAATGTTCAACCCATTCCTGCTAGGATATGGTTCACCCGCTCTGTACAGTGCTTATTCAGGTTCAGACTATTTCAGTTCATTCCCTCGGTTCGGTAGTGACAATTTTACGACTAAACCTGTGTCTCCATATTAAAACTTATGTGCCTAAAAAGACAGTAGAGTTCTATAACATACTATGGTATTTATTTGTTACGTTTGTTTATGTTATTGTTAATTGTAAATAATGCAAATAAAATGCTGAAAACTTAATCTTTCTCTGATATAGGAGGTAAAGTTCTGTTTACTGGACAATCCTGCATGGTAACTTGATGCGCGCATGTAATTATGTTATTTTTCAAAATCACTTTATGAGTTAATGAAGGTAGACGTTCATGGTGCTTAAGCCGAAATGACCATAAAATGTTTAGGGTAGGCACACACAAATCTAGATTAGGTAGGGTAGCAGGAAAACAGACATTTTTTTTGCCTTATTTTAGTTTATTCAAAAAATGCCATTGTTAAACAAAACGTGCTTAGTGTCAATAGAGCTAGGGTATAATATAAAGTCTCCTGTGACAACAAAGAGGAAAAATATATAAGAGTTCCCAACACATCTGTTAACATGTAAAAAGTTTTATGATATTACTCGGGTGATTGGCTATTTTAGTCTAGTTCTACTAAATAAATGTTCCTGGCCATAATAAAAGACATTCGATAACAAACCTCAACAACAACATATCAATTATAAATTTGATATAAAAAAAACAAAACAAAACAAACAATAAAAAAAAACAAAAACAAAAAAACAAAAAAAAAACTTACTGATAATTCATTGAAGGTCGGGATCAACTGTCTTAATTTAATACTACCCAACCGGAAGTAGAAAGGGAAACGACCAAAACACGAAGATGTCTGTTCAGTCGTTTGTCAGCAAAAGAAAGAAACATTTCATTGGCTTGCCAGCTCCTCTCGGATATGTACCTGGCTTAGGAAGAGGGTATTTTCTCTTTCAATTGATGATTAAATTTGAAACACGATTATTATTGCTTGATTGCAGAATAGCAGTTGTTGAATACAAGTATACATTTTTTTGTACCTGTGCCTGTGGTTGAAGATCTTGCTTCTTTGTAATTACAGGCGTAGGCTTCCACAGTAAAACTGTAAATACAATTATAAGTAATGATTGGTTGTTGTATCATAGTAGTAAAGCTTTGATTTACATTTGTATGAGGATTTTAAATTCCCAATTTTTAAAGTGTGTGATCAATAGACAATACTCAAAAAGTACATGTAAGGAGACTACATTTTTGTATATTGTTCAGGCACTAACCCCTTTGGGATTTGGCACTGGAGATATTTTTCTTGTTTTGTTTTGTCTGTGGTTCTTAAAAAAAAATCTCCAGCGCCAAATCCCAAAAGGGATTAAAGATTACTGACCTTGCAAGTTAACATTACATTGTTCTTCAGATGTGTCTAAGGGAGGATGGCATAAATCAATAAATCTTTTGTGTGTGTGTGACTTCTTTTTTCAATCGAAAGAGAAAGTCACAGTTTACCCCCAGCTTTTTATATGTAGGTTCCCATTGGGTTTATTATCTTTCCGAATCCAACAGGAGGGGTACTTGTAAAAAAGAGTAACCAAAGCCCTGGGAGGAAGCTCTGGGGTCATTCAAAGCAAATGTGAATTATACAAAAGCTAACCATGTATACATGGAATCACAAGGATGGGCTTGTTAATAAGTTGAGTTTGGTTAATACATACTTGTAGTATACATGTACATTTTAGTGACAACATCTGTCTTTAATAATGTATATAAAATGTTAGATTATTTAAAAAAAAGAAGAAGAACCACAAGGTATACCCTTTAAGGCAATACAGAACAGGTTCAGGACAACATTAATTGCTGTGTTTTGGCCTCTTATCTTTAAAAAAGTAAATGTATGTAGAAAAAAAAACTTTTATGTTCATTGAAAAAAGTAGAAATGTTAAGCTGCAACACAGATACTGCATTTAGATACATTTTTTACTTGTTGTGGGGGCTAATTACATGTTGTAACTCATGGCAAAGTCACTCCAATACATGTCTCACATGTTAATTTGAAAGTGATATTTGTGAAAATAGGGGATTTACCCAAGTATTAAACACAGTATTTGTAAATGCATGACTTGATTTAATCAAGCATGTTGTAGATTGGAACATATATTTTTATATTGAACAGCAGATGTCCAATATTTAACCATGTATTGTTATTTAATTATATTTTCAGAGCCACTGGTTTTACCACACGATCTGATATTGGTCCTGCCAGAGATGCTGATGATATAAGGTAATACATAGAAACTTTATGAAGCAATCAGGAAAACATCACAATGCCTCATTTATTGTAGTTTAACTTTAAGACACCAAAAGATGAATATTTTTTTTAAGTACCAAACATTTTAACATTCCGACACTGCCTATGGTAGAAGTGATAAAATGTGCCAAAAAAGCCACCATACAAACAGATATTTAGAAACCATACATTCATCACCCACTTAAAGAGGTAGACCTAGGGTAAGGGACACAACTCTAATATACATGTATCATCGAGGTCTCATTAACCACTTCCGGAATATTGTTTACATTTGTGAGTAATTTGCACCCATGCTGTCAGTTAGCAGAAAAGGAAAAATGTTGATTTTCAGTATTTTTTATTCAAGTAAATTTTGTGAAGAATTTCTTCAGTCATTGTACCATTAGAATAATGATTTTGGAAGCCTCATTTTCCAAGCTTTGCAATGGTATGCAACTTTAAGATATCATTTGTCCTTGGAATTCACAGTTAAACATTGAAAATTATTTATTTAATATGTAAAGTAATGGAAATGTTAGAAGTAGTTAGTGAGACCTTGAAACGTTTGTATTCAGCATTTTACACCAATCTCATGTAAGCATCAAAGTAACTTGGACTGATTTTATTCTGTTTCAAATGAAAGCTTGAGAGGCTTTGGTGTAATTGAATATGATCAAACATTTCACTGATTTTAAGAGATATTTCTTTTACCCTAGGTCTACATTCTATATTGAACCATATCAAGAGTGACAACTCTTGCATAGTTCCCATTTCATACATAAACTAGATAATTCTTATTTCAAAAATGCAAACTAAGACTGGTTATTTGAATACATTTTTGTACATATAAAACAAATCTAAAATTATGCTACCACTTTTGTTAAGTTAACAGTTAATTTACTCAAGTTTAATCATTAAATTACCACAAGTTGCAAAGTTTTCTATGAAATGTGTAGAGAAAATAGAATGACAACAACAAAAAACTGATATGGTGTTTTTGGGCGTTGAATTATATTTGTGTCAACTGTCAACACTTAAACCAAAGACAGTTTTTAGCCACTTTGAAATACATGTATTTTGATAAAAAAATATTATGTACGGTCCTGTAAAAATCATGATCCATCACCTACTTGTATTGAATGTTTATTTTTTAAATCTTATTTAAAAAAACATGTTGATTTATAATTTATATAAATATCTCCAAAAAGATGCTGAAGCTTCAGTAATTGGACAATTCAGATACATTAAATCCATGGCCTACATGTGAAAATAGAAAACAAAGTTGATTGACATGTAGCGAACTGAAAATGATTGTGAAAATATCCTTTGATTAGAATTCAAAATATGATGAAAATTATTTACTCATTAAGGATATAGGTGTTCATGTAGTTGGGAAATATAAATTCGTGCATATCTACTTTTTTGTTTTCAGTGATGATAGACATGCACATGCCAAGAAGCAGAAAACTGATGAAGAAGAAGAAGAGGATCTCAATGATGCTAATTTTGATGAGGTAAACTTTTAACATTCAACAAATATTTGTCAAAGTTAGTGAAAAAAAATGAGTTAAAAAATCAACTCTCTTTGATGTAGCGTTCAATTTTTTTAAGTTATTCATTTATTTGAAATGTTGGTGTATACCAGTGCTGAATTCACATTTAAAATAATAAATTAGAGAAATAAGGAAATGCACATGAAACCATGTCCAGTGTTCTCCTCATTATTTTTGAATAGCACAGTACTTACTGCCATAGCACAGCCATTTGGCCTTCATCCAAAATTATAGCACAGTGCCCATAGTGCATTCTAGGTAAAATTAATTACTGATAGCACAGTGCTAAGAAATCATAAAACTATAATGGCCTGGGGAGAACACTGATTGTCTCAACCAAAAAAATCTTACCAAAAATGCTACATTGATTTTGGGCGTTGGTGATTAAGGTTTCAAAGTAGCCAAGGTAATTAAAACTCCCTAATGAAGCTAAAAAGTTTTTTATAGATCATTTGTATAAATGTTTAATGGTGCAATACCTGAAATATCATTTAAGATAAGAAAGATTACAGATTTTAGACTTACTCTCTGTGGCTCTTGATTGCCTTTATTGTAGTGAAATTTTATTTAACAAACTCATAGGTGGTGCTAAAACAAATTTGGAAAACCAATAATGATGAAATATAGGCTCAACATTCAGAAATATTAAGGATAAAAAAAAATTCTCTAATTCCTCGGCTCATCTCTCATGTGCTGAGTTATCAAAACTCCTGAATTTTACAAAATTAATTTCCTGGTGAATTAGACAGACTATAGAAGAATAAATTTTACTCAAAAGTATTTTTCATGGTTAACTGTCATTTGTTGATTAGGCTTATGTATTTTAAGTTGTATCTACTCTTTTCATATGATACAAAAACTGGTGTTACGAAAAGCTGTAAGTGTAAAATTAGCCATAAGAATTGATGTCTTAAAAGAAAATTGCATTGTGACATAATTATTTTAATATTTCATGTTGTAAACATAGGACTTTCTCTGGAAGCCACCATTGTTCAGACGAAAGATAACTCCTGCAGATAGGGGAACTCTGTATTCTACAAAGATAATGTATATGCAATGTATTCTATATGTTTGCAGTTTTCTGGGTATGGAGGAAGTTTGTGTGGTAAAGACCCATACGATGAAGATGATAAAGAAGCAGATCAGATTTATGATGCTATTGACAAAAGAATGGATGAGAAAAGGAAGGAAAGAAGGGAACAGAAATTGAAGGAAGATTTGGAAAAGTATCGTCAGGAACGACCTAAAATCCAGCAGCAGTTTTCTGATCTTAAGGTCAGGAAAATGAGACTAATCTTTTATTGACTATTATTTATTACAAACATTTTGACCTGTGTTTTTTTTGCATATTTACATGTGTACTGCATTCTGATAAATACATGATTATTTTTCCTGTTTTCATTTTAAAAGAGCATTTGGTCTGTACCTGACTTATTAAGTTAAATCATATTCCAAAAACTTAAAATTTGTTCATGTATCAATATTTTCATTTGAAAACAACATTTGTTTTTAACCTTACAGTATATTTAATAAGTTAAATTTTATTCTAACTATTTTTTAGTGTTTTATTATTTTAACTTCTTAATTGTTTTCTTTATCAACAGAGAAATTTAGCAGAGGTGTCAGAAAATGAATGGCTTAACATACCAGAGGTGGGTGATGCTAGAAACAGGAAACAAAGGATGGCCAAACAGGATCAGTAAGCTATTAGGAGAAAAAAAAATTATAATATTAGTTTTGATAAATGTTATTTATTTTGAATAAAATATAAAATAAACACTTTGCCATGGATTTTTACTCTGCTTTAAGACACCACGGCCTGGTTTCATGAAATATTTTCCTCAAATATTAAATTTCAAGCAATCTACTTGTTAAAATTTCAGTTGAGGAAATATTGGAGAAAATCTAAAAACCCAGGCCTATACATACATGTACATGAATTTGTCTCATGTCAGCTAAAGCTTGAAAATCTTACTTTTTAGCTGAAAGATAAGAATAGAGGGGAAAATTAAGAACTAAAACATGATAAACCAAATAATTAGTTACACTGTATAACAAATCAGTACTGTAAAATGGGATGTCTTGGTGCCATAATTAGTTACACTGTATAACAAATCAGTACTGTAAACTGGGATATCTTGGTGCCATAATTAGTTACACTGTATAACAAATCAGTACTGTAAAGTGGGATGTCTTGGTGCCATAATTAGTTACACTGTATAGCCAGCACTCCACAGTTTAGTTTAGTTTCGCACTTCTGGCTAGGGATGAAAAATGACATAAATGGAAACCGGTGGTTGCTATAGTGATTAAAAATGAAGAATCTATTGTTGATAAAACATTTTCTGAAAAAAGGGGACTTTTAAAAGTATTTTGCAATGTTTTATATATTTTCAATGTTGAAGGGGCTTTTTTTCAATGACAATTTTGACTTCATTGTGAAAGTGAAAGTAAGTCAATTTTTTACCATGCTAAATTTAATAAGTGGATTACAAAGTGAAATAGCTCAAAATCTAACCAGCGATGACCATATGAGGAAGGGGTTTTTGAAGGGAAAAGTTTGAACAGTTTCAGAGATTGAAATAAAAATTTCAGATATTTTGCGGGAAATTTGATATTTTTAAACCTGATTTTATGAACTTTTTTGCAAATTTTCGCATACTTTTGCATGGTTTCTATGGTAACCCTATATGCTGTGGGTAATTTTTTTCCAGAAAATTTTTACTGCATCCTGAAGGCCATGGCTTGAGCTATTTCTAGATATATAGATTTACAGATGCTTGACAATTTTTTAAAGTGATGAATGTTACTTACAAAGCATCAGATTACAAGACCAAAATTAGGCAGTTCTACAATACTGTAGAGTGCTGGCATAACAAATCAGTACTGTAAACTGGGATATCTTGGTGCCATAATTAGTTACACTGTATAACAAATCAGTACTGTAAACTGGGATATCTTGGTGCCATAATTAGTTACACTGTATAACAAATCAGTACTGTAAAATGGGGTATCTTAGTGCCATCATTCCTGCCCAGTTTCTGCCAATCTACTTTTGTGAAGTTCTAAATTTTTTATTGTTACTCAAATTGCATTTTAATGTTATTTTGAAGAAAATACTCCTGACAGTTTAATTTTTTGGTTACATAAATATAGCGAAAATAAAACTGAAAGTTTTGTAGTTTACAGTATTCAGAATTTGAAAGAGAACACTTTATATGAAACAAAAAACAAACAAGTGGCAATATAATTAGTGGTGAACACATATTTTTTTGTTTTGCTGCAGGTTTACACCATTACCAGACAGTGTACTGGCAGGAGCTGTAGGAAGGACAGGACAGGCTACAACTATATCGGATCGAGATCAGGTAAGTGTTCATAGTTCTCATGAAAAATCCTGATAGATACCGATTTATTGGGAATGTTATAAGGTTTTCCACTTACATTACGTAAGACTAGGACTGATTTTTTTTCATGCTTTTTCCAAACCGATTTTTACCATTATGATTTTTTTTATTGTATACATGACCATCAAATAAATCATGGAAAGTCCAATTTTTTAATTGTTTTACCACGGGCTGCCAATTTATGTTGCATTGTTTTACCCTGAGCAATAGCAGCATATATGGCCAACCCGCGGAAAAGCAATGATTAAATGGAGTGTTCGTGATTTATTTTAATTCTAATATGACTAGTTTCTTCAAAAATTTGTATTAGACGCAGCCTTTGTGTTGCACTCAGTGTTGGTAATGTGTTTATCACTTTTTTTACAATGGCTGTGGTCTAAAGAGCTTTGAAGCACAATTTTTACTTTGTTTGATGAACTTGTAATACCTGGTTTTATTAGAAAAGTATCGGATATTTGGAAATGATCACAATGATATTTTTATTTTGGCCAAAGTGTGCCTGTATTGTTATTACAGTAGAAAGAACTCATTTATTCTCAATGTCATAAAGATTAAGACTACATTTAAAATAAAAATCGCAGTTTTGTGATAATACATTTAGAATAGTAAAGTATAAATATCAATAAAGGCAGAAATCTTACAATAATACCACCCACTTTCCAAGGTGTTATACCTGTACATGTTGATTATTTACTGGAAACAAAATTTAGAATATGATGAATTTAAATGTTTAAAATTGGCAACAAAGTTAGCATACTTTATTACTTATAGAACAGTTTTAAGCTCATTTTCTTCTTAAATGGTTTATAATTATAAATTTAATAAAATTTGTCTGCATTGTAGAAATATGGAGGAATCAACACACCATTTGGTGCCATTACACCCCTTGGAACTTCTACTCCAGGTGATATTGACATGAAAAAGATAGGAGAGGCCAGAAATACATTGATGGACATTAAATTAACACAGGTCAGAAATCATTTTCTTCCGCTATAAAGCAGAATTCTACTTGTTCAAATCTGGATTTTATCATACGGTTCTTTTTTTTATGTATGTTTACTTTAGATTTCAGCAATTTCTGTCTTTTTGCTATCTTTGTAAAATAATATGTGACCGATACAGAGACATGTAATGACCACTGGTTGAATTGTTAAACCAGTGATTTTAAAGTAGTTCTTGATGTAATTTGATCAGTAATCATGATAAATGCAATATAAAATTTACCAAATTATTAACGGATCTAACATAATATTGGACATTGCCTGCAGTCTGGCTGATTTTTGGAATCACTGTAAAACTGAAATGTAGAGAAAGTACCCAATTAGACAAAACCACCAATTGAAAATGTCTGAAAAATGGTCTAGTGGTCTTTTTACAGCGTTCTAGTAGAGAGGCGAGGGATCTGGGATTTCGCTCTTGACTGATTCATACCAAAGACTTTGAAATTGACAGGCACTACCTTTCTGTTATGCACACTGCATGTAAGAGATTAAGTAGCAACTGGCATGCTATTAGCTGGTAGATTAAGTGCTAAATTCTGTAAGAATCAGGCAGAATTGGAAAATTATGAATCATGATAAGAAATAAGACAGGAATTTGACTATGTTGACACATAGTTAATGGTCTGTTGAAGAGTTGGTATTATTTTATTTTGTAGGTATCTGATTCAGTAAGTGGACAAACTGTTGTAGATCCAAAAGGTTACCTTACAGATTTACAATCTATGTTACCCTCACATGGTGGGGATATTAAGTGAGTATTATTAATCACATTGGTAAAATGTTCACAAACTTAGAAACCAATTAAGTTAATTTGGCTTACTTTATTGGAAATGAAAGATTTAAATTCTTTTAGTAGAGTATTTTTCATGAGCTGTGTGTCAGATATCGACACTTTTAAGGATGGTCTTCAAAAATTATGGTTAGTTTAAGTCAATACGAAAAACTTTAAGAAAATGATCATTTTCACATGAAATGTTACTTAATTTTTTCTGGATCTTTATATAGTAACTGGTCATTTGTATTTCAGGAAAAAGGGAACAGGTCTGATAGTATATTTAATAGTAGATGCAGGTCTTATATATGTTTTTATGGATTATGAAGATGTGCATTTTCTTCAAATTAAAAAACCATATTTAAAAAATATGTATATGTTTCAATAAAAAGCTTGTAATATATTCAATAGACATTTCTGCTAATTTGGTAACTACATTTTGTACTGACATGTACATGTAGTTCTATTGGCAACATGTACATGTAGTAAAATAATGTTTTTTTTATAGTGACGTAAAGAAAGCCAGATTATTACTGAAGTCTGTTAGAGAAACTAACCCTAAGCATCCTCCTGGTAAGTGTACTACTGTTTAGTACTCCAGCTAAGAATCTGCAAAATATGATTCATGGTTGGAAAGCCTACATATTTTCATTTTTGATATTTTGTTTGAAATACCATAGTAAACAGAAATTAACATTTGGTTTTTCATATAACCTGCGCCCTAAGGAGATAAGAATTATATAGAATGCGCTGTGGATTTCAAAATTAAGGGAGATAACTCTGTAAATGACACTCAAATACGATAGAATTTATATTTTCAATGTTGATTATCTCCTTAATATAACCCCTGCCCTTCAAAACTACAGTTAATTTATTAAATAATTTGTACCTTTGGTTGACATATTCCTGCATAACATCTTTGGGTTTCAGCCTGGATTGCTTCTGCTAGATTAGAGGAGGTAACAGGAAAACTACAGACTGCCAGAAACCTTATCATGAAAGGTTGTGAGGAATGCCCAAAGAGTGAAGATGTATGGCTAGAGGCTGCTAGACTCATGGTAGGTACTTTATGACTAAGAATTCTAATCTTAAAATTTGAATGGTTACAAAAAATGGCACTAAAGTTGGAACAGTTAAGAATTTCATTCTATGGGTATACTAATCTGCCCTTTCATCATTCCATCATTCCTTCATTCTGTAAGTAATTCTCAGCTTTTGTAAATCACAGGCTGTTGATATTTTATACAAAGCTTCATACTCTTAATTGTAGATTGCGTTTTTCGTACTCATATGACATCTACTTCCTGTTAGCTGAAAAAATTTAATTTTTCTTATACAGTGGTAATATACAAAGTTTTCGTCACATTTTTCTCGGCTACTTTTAATCACAGATTGCAGATATAATGTTCTTAGCTTCATATAGGATGTTGCATTGTGGGATATGTTTTCATACTCATATGACATCTACTTCCTGTTTGCCGAAAAGACTTGAATTTTCCTTATATCGTGATGGAAAGCAAGGGTATTACTTGTGAGCGGTCACTCACAGACTTCTTGTTGTTCTCTGAAATATAACAGAATGAATGCTGTGGTACTTCTCAGTATTATTGGCAATAACTTTAAAATATGTGTTTATTCTACAGCCTGGTGACCAGGCAAAGGCTGTTATTGCCCAGGCAGCCAGGCAACTTCCTTCATCTGTCAGGATCTGGATCAAGGCAGCTGATCTGGAAACAGAACTCAAGGCAAAGAAACGTGTGTTCAGGAAAGGTAGGTCACAGGTTATCTTCTCACTTAGAAATAACTGATAGGCAGCATAAAAGTAATTACTGATGTGCTCTTATTGTTTTCATGATTACTATCCAAAAGATATGAGTGATGATTGACTTGTATCAGATGGTTGTTGGTGGTAATATTGTGGTGGGATTTATTTTTTTTTGTTGAATTAAGGTAAAATTTATGAGTTTTCTCCAAACAATGAATATATTTAGATTAATAAAATATTTTTTATACATCAGGTTTTGTGGTCCTGTTAAATTTATTTTTTATTCCTCTGCATTCATTCATGTATCATATAATGCATAAAATGTAGTTTCCATGGAAACTTTTGTATGAAAAGTATTAAGTTTTAGAATATTTACAATGATTTAATTACCATGCATAAACATTGTTTTTCTTCATAGTGTCAACTACAAGGACAAAACATTATTATAATCCCCCCTTAAACTGACACATTTAATGGGGTATATAGTGAAAAGGGTGTCTATCCGTACATCCTTCATTCCATTACACAGAGGGTACCAATCTCTTATCCATTCTCCTCCTACACCATTGAATAGAATTTAATGGAACTTTCACAGATTTTTTATTACATATTCCCATTGTGAACCACCTTTGTAGCTCACCTGGCCGAAGGTCATCGTCATGGACAAATTTTTAAAAATCTTCTCCTCTGAAACTACTGGACTTGACAGGTTTTAAACTTGGCGTGATTTTTCCTTAGGGTGTTCTGCACAAAATGGCTGTTGGGTTTTTTGATCCATAGAAAAACATGGTGGCTGTTACTAAAAATAGAACATAGGGATCAGATTGCAATTTTTTGCAAATAACTCAAAAACCGTTGCCTTCAGCAAATTTATGGCACGGTTAATATTGTTCAGCATCATGAGATAGACCTGCGCCAAAATTTTCAAAACGATTGGTCAACTGATGTAGAAGTTACGGCCCTTGAAACAGTTTTTTTTGCATTTTTCGCATGTGCAACTTAGAAAATCTTCTTCTCAAAATCCATTGCACAGAATTCAATGAAAGTTGGCATTTATGTTCCTTAGGGTATCCCACACAAAATGGTTGTTGGGATTGTCATTTCATGAAAAAACATGGCCGCCATTACTAAAAATAGAACATAGGGGTCAGATGGCAGTTTTTTGCAAATTACTCAAAAACCGTTGCCTTTAACAAATTTATGGCACGGGTAATAATGTTCAGCATCACGAGACAGACGTATGCTGAAATTTTCAAAACCATTCATTGACTAATGTAGGAGTTCCGACCCCTGAAACAGTTTTTTTGTTTTTTTTTTTTCACATGTACAACTTGGAAAATCCTCTTCTCTAAAACCATTTAAGATTATTGAATGAAAATAAGCATAATAGTTCTTTAGTGTATTGTGCTCAAAATGACTGTTGTGATTTTTAATCCGTGAATAGATATGGCTGCCTATACTAAAAATGGAACTTAGGGATCATAAGACAGGTTTTTGAAAAAAATTCAAAAATTGTTGCCTTTAGCAAAATTCTGGCTCAGGTCATGATATGCTATGAAAAGCATTTCCTGCATTTGACAATTTGCCAGCACTCCACAGTTTAGTTTAGTTTCGCACTTTTGGCTAGGGATGAAAAATGACATAAATGGAAACCGGTGGTTGCTATAGTGATTAAAAATGAAGAATCTATTGTTGATAAAACATTTTCTGAAAAAAGGGGACTTTTAAAAGTATTTTGCAATGTTTTATATATTTTCAATGTTGAAGGGGCTTTTTTTCAATGACAATTTGACTTCATTGTGAAAGTGAAAGTAAGTCAATTTTTTACCATGCTAAATTTAATAAGTGGATTACAAAATGAAATAGCTCAAAATCTAACCGGCGATGCCCATATGAGGAAGGGGTTTTTGAAGGGAAAAGTTTGAACAGTTTCAGAGATTGAAATAAACATTTCAGATATTTTGCGGGAAATTTGATATTTTTAAACCTGATTTTATGAACTTTTTTGCAAATTTTCACATATTTTTGCATGGTTTCTATGGTAACCCTATATGCTGTGGGTAATTTTTTTCCAGAAAATTTTTACTGCATCCTGAAGGCCTTGGCTTGAGCTATTTCTAGATATATAGATTTACAGATGCTTGACAATTTTTTAAAGTGATAAATGTTACAAAGCATCAGATTACAAGACCAAAATTAGGCAGTTCTACAATACTGTGGACTGCTGGCTTTAATTGATTTTAACTTAGCCTGTCTCATTCCTCAAGTTTTTCAAATATGCAAATGGTTAACCAGATGAGCGATTCAGGCTCTCTTGAGCCTCTAGTTAAAATTTTCATCCAAATATATTTGGAGGTCAAAAGGTGCATATTATCAAGTAGGGAATGGGGGGTATCAAGTTAGTGAGCATTGCTCAGGGTTTAATTTACTAGTTTTATTTAATGTTTCACTTTATTTGTTTTTATAGCACTGGAGCATATACCGAACTCTGTCAGGCTGTGGAAACAAGCCGTAGAACTGGAGAATGAAGAGGATGCTAGAATTATGTTGAGTAGAGCTGTAGAATGTTGTCCCACCAGTGTTGAGGTAATTTTAGTCCCCTGCCAACAAAGTTGTGGGCATAAATGTAAACTGTCTGTCTGTCTGTCTGTCTGTTAGATTTTTGGTGCAGGTTTTGCATTTAAGATCGTATTTCATTATCATAAAACTTTAAATATGTTAACATCATTTTATTTATAAACTTGAAAATTTATTAATTATTAGTTATTATTAGTTATCAGTATGTATTTATATGAGATAAAAGTGTGAAATAAGTTATAAGCATCTCCAATAAGACATTTCTGAGTACAGTTATAAAGTAACTGGTGCTTTAGCATGAGGAAAATGCAATCTGATTAAATTGTAATATCGGTGATTCTTTCTTACTATTGAGTCCAACTTTGAAATATATGTAAATGTTTTATCTTTATCTTTGACAGTGATAGGAATAGGAGGTTCATTTGTTAAGATGTTGAAATTAAATAATTTAAGTTGATATTCAGCAAAATTAACTTTCACTTAATATGAAATCTATAATAAGAATGGGAAAGCAATGATTTACTTGATAGGCTATGTCTTAATGCAAATCTGCCAGTTGCATCTGTGAGTTAAAAATCCAACCCTGACTGTCAAACTAGTACAAAGCAGGGTTGGTCAAACATTCTCATCCTGAAATACATGATATATCTGCTGTTTAGTGTTAAACCTGAATCAATCATATAATGTAAAATTATCTTACTTCCAGTTATGGTTAGCCTTATCTAGATTAGAGACCTATGATAATGCCAGAAAGGTACTGAATAAAGCCAGAGAGAATATTCCTACAGACAGACAGATCTGGATCACTGCTGCCAAGCTCGAGGAGGCCAACGGCAATAATCATATGGTAGAGAAAATCATTGACAGAGGTATAAATTCTATGAAACATTGATTTTCTTTACTTTTTACTTTGTTCATTTTATTTGACAGAGTTCAACATTTATTTTTTGTATAACCATAATAACAAGCCTTCTTGTAGGGTTTTTCTCACCATACAGGATATTTTCAGATTTAAATTGGAAATCCAATTTTTCATATCAAGATTTTACCATTATCTTTTCTATTTTCACTGTACATTTACTTCCTATTTCATCAAATTTTCAATTTTCCTATTGGCTTAGTAAAACCATGTCTGTCTCCCCTTATTGTTTAACTTAACAAAGTGTAAGGTTTGTTTGGTGTTGTAATTTTTATGTCCTTCCTTTTCAAGTTACACATGTATTGCTTCCCATTTTTAGCTCTGAATTCTTTGAGAGCAAATATGGTGGAAATAAACAGAGAATTCTGGATAAAAGATGCAGAAGACTGTGAAAAAAGTGGCAGCATTATCACTTGTCAAGCTATAATGTAAGTCTTCTAGAACTGATAACTACAGGATATAACAGTTTGTGAACTTTTTAATATTGAGCAAGATAATGAAATTCTACTTGCCCACATTGAAAACTAGGATGTTCTTGAATTAAATGTGTGTTGAAGAAATACATATCCATTGGTTGCCTTTTGGGCAAGTATAAATTTACTTGTCAAAATGGTATTTTTACTTGGCATTAGGATAACCTTTAGTAGACCGAATTCATCTTTTTTATAAACCCTGATTAATTTTTTTTGTCCTCCTACCAATGGGTTTTGTCCAGAAAAAAAACCTCATGAAATGAAAACTTCATTGTATGATCATTTTGGCCTTATTATTGTAAAGTTCTAACCAAGCATATCCATTGGTTTTGTCAAAGTCAAAAAAATTGTGATACTAAAAATAAAATAACTATGGTCTTGCTATTTATATTATTATGTATATTTCTCGTCCAGCCTACATATTGGTTTTGTCAGCTAACTTCGTAAAAGTAAAAATATGATAACTATGGCTTTGCAATTTATATTTCTAGCCAAGCCTACCCATGGGTTTGTTAAATATTTTTGTAAAATTAAAATCATGATAAATATGGCCTTGCTAATTACATTTTTATGTGTATTTTTAGTTGAGCCTATTGATGGGTTTTGTCAAAAAGTTTCGTAAATCTAAATATATAATTACAAAGGCCTATATATAGTTCCAGTCAAGCCTATCCATAGGGTTTGTCAAAAAATTTTGTATAACTTAAAATATGATAACTATGGCCTTACCATTTATCATTCCAACCAAGCCTACCCATTAGTTTTGTAAAAATATTCGCAAAACTGAAAGTATGTTAACAATGGCCTTGCTATTTTCAGTTTTATTTATTTTCCAGTCAAGTCTACCTTTGGGTTTTGTCCAAAATTTTGTAAAACTTAAATTACAATAACTTTGGCCTTGCTATTTGAAATTCCAGCCGAGCCTACCCATGGGTTTTGTCCAAAATTTTATAAAACTAAAAAAAACAATAACTTTGGCCATACCATTTATATTTTCAGTCATTGTAAAACTAAGAATACAATAACTTTGGCCTTGCCATTTATATTTCCAGCCGTGCTGTGATTGGTGTAGGTATAGAGGAAGAAGATAGAAAACACACATGGTTAGAAGATGCCGAATCTGTAAGTTAAGTACAAGTCATTTTAAGAATCTGGTAAAGTTTGTCAACTTTTAATCATGCATGTTAATCACCCCTTCAAAATGGGAACTGAAATAACAAACACATAAAATTCACTCAGTGTAATACATCAAATTCTTTTCATGGAATACATCAACATACAACATATAGACAAAAGAGATATCCGATTTATTATATTAAATCTTTATGGAGATCTAGAGTAATACCACAAAACTGGCTAGAAGAAATAAAGATCCATCAAAAGAAAAATTATTTATGCACATGTATTTTTAAAAAATCTTCACCTATGAAAAGTTTTGTACAAAAGATCATAATATTGTTTCAGTTGTAAACTCAAAAAGTTTAAAATTTCCTTTTTTTTTCCAGTGTGCATCCCATACTGCTGTAGAATGTGCGAGAGCTATATATGCCTTTGCCTTAGCTGAGTTTCCTAGCAAGAAGAGTATTTGGTTAAGGGCTGCCTACTTTGAAAAGAATCATGGATCAAGGTAAGGCTGACATTGACTTATTATTTTTGATTATTTGAGCAGTCTTTGCATTACATGTAACAGTATATTTACAAGTTACATAGGATCACTGATTGTATATAACTTTTTTGTTGTGATGTCACAAACATTGCATTGTTTACAAATATCAGGATATTGCCAAGTTGTGATGTCACAAACATCACATTGTTTACAAATGTCAGGATATTGCCAAATGCTACAGTAGGATTAAAATTGATTTACCACTTTGGTGGTCTATTGGTACAGGTAGCTTGCCTGCCTCCAATGTGGGAGTTTTTGGCTTTGATCCCTGGCAAAGTCTTGTCAAAGATTAAACTTGGTTATTGGTACAGGTAGCTTGCCTGCCTCCAATGTGGGAGTTTTTGGCTTTGATCCCTGGCAAAGTCTTGTCAAAGATTAAACTTGGTTATTGGTACAGGTAGCTTGCCTGCCTCCAATGCGGGAGTTTTTGGATTTGATCCCTGGCAATGTCTTGTCAAAGATTAAACTTGGTTATTGGTACAGGTAGCTTGCCTGCCTCCAATGCGGGCGTTTTTGGATTTGATCCCTGGCAAAGTCTTGTCAAAGATTAAACTTGGTTATTGGTACTGGTAGCTTGCCTGCCTCCAATGTGGGAGTTTTTGGATTTGATCCCTGGCAAAGTCTTGTCAAAGATTAAACTTGGTAATCATTGCTTCTCAATCAAGCACACAGCATTTTTGAGGTAAAGTGGTGATTGGTTTGCCTGGAATCAGAACTATGTGACTGAGTGGGGTAACGTGACATTCCTACCTGTGGGATGTTGCCTCAGGGAGCTAGCATGTATAAGATATTAATTTACAATCAATTAGTCAATCATATTGATCAAAAACATCACATCATTTTGATTTACAATACTTTATGTACATCTGTTATGTGTTGATGTTGTAGAGAATCTCTTGAAGCACTGTTACAGAGAGCAGTTGCCCATTGTCCTAAAGCTGAAGTATTGTGGCTGATGGGAGCTAAGTCCAAATGGATGGCTGTAAGTATGTCAGAGATAAAATCTGTCCTACATATATGATCAAGGAATTTTTTACCTATGATTCTAAACCCATTTCAATTAATTTAAAAAATGAAGTCACTTTAGTGAAGAGAATGTTTTCAAACATGTTCTCAGAATTACTAAATAGCTTCATATATACTGTAAAAAATAAAATATTTCTATTGGTTTTAGGACACCCTCTTTTTATTTGAATGAGTACTCTCATCATCAATTCATTGTTAGTATTTTAGTATTAAGCAACTAAAATAGTGTAAAATCTTATGTTTGACTTTCAGGGAGATGTACCAGCAGCTAGAAGTATTTTAGCCTTAGCTTTCCAGGCCAACCCTAACAGTGAAGAGATTTGGTTGGCTGCTGTCAAGTTAGAGTCAGAGAATAATGAGTATGAGAGAGCTAGAAGGTTGTTACAGAAGGCTAGAGCAAGTGCTCCTACTGCTAGGGTAAGTTTGAAATTGTATGTAATAGTTTGAAGTGCCAGTTAAGTGTAACTTTTTGTAAGAATCAGGCAAAATGGGAAAAATCCCATCTATCTGACAATATAATTGCATTCAATGATGATTTCTCTATTTGAAAAGACCACTATTTGATCCCTGCTTTTGTTCAGAAATTTTTTAATAGATTGTTAGAAAAACGTGGTTTTTGACCGAGTTATCTGCTCTTGAAATGAAAATTTTCATGGCATTCCAATGAAATTAAAACTCAATATACCAAAGTTATATGGAAAATCTTTTTTTCCTTTACTCTGATGGTACAAATAGTCCAATTAGACTTTCTAATGGTGGGTTTTTCATGTTTCAGTGGTTTGCATGAAAGTGCAACTCCTAATTTTGATTAAATTTTATAGGAAAATTCAACATTATATTTACATTAACTTGATTAATGCATGAAGGAATATAGTTACTGTTAAAAGACTTCAAAGGGAAATAATTAAACATAAAGATTTTACATGTAACTTCTAACTCATTTTGAAGTGGTGGGCTTGCAATATTTGTATTTTTCCCCCTTGCTGGTTACAAAGTAAAAATTCCTCGTTTAGACAGATTTTACTGCAATAGCATTATATTCAATCTTGATTTTCAGGTGATGATGAAGTCTGTGAAGTTAGAATGGTGTCTTGGAGAAATACAGAATTCTAAAACATTACTGGCAGAGGCAACAAAGCATTATTCTGATTTTGCAAAGGTAAATACTGTTAAAAGAGATATTTAGGCCAAATTTAAATAAGTTGTTGGTTCTCAATCTCTCTATAATTACTTTCGAAGGTGCCTCATTACCCATTTTATTGTCATATTAATGAAATAAAAAACCACTTTCCTTGTCATTTCAAAGAAGCTAAGAACAATAAATAGCATCCACCCTTCCTCATTGCTTTTCACGAGAAAATGGCCTGAGAACCCAGACAGCTTAAGAAGGTAGACCTAGGGAAATGGACATAACTCCTGAAATCAGTGATATGTTTGTATTCTATTCAATTTCACCAAAGCCTATCAAGCTTTCATTTGAAACAGAATAATATCAATCCAAGTTACTTTGATGCTTACATGAGATTGATGTAAAATGCTGGATACAAATGTTCCAGTCATTTGTCAAAGTTGTGTTCCTTACCCAAAGGAACACAACCTTAATAATTCAGATTAGATACACTATGTCTGAAGATCACACAGGTTATCAGTTGTACTAAAGTATGACACATTGTTTTATCTCTACAAAAAGCTATTTAAAACTGTATAGCCAAGTTAGATTTGTATTAAAATTGGTATCAGTTCAAATCAATTTGCCAATACTGTAAACCAATTTACCAGGTTGTTCATCAGATACTTTTCCATTTAGTATATAAATCCAACTTTGCTGCTGTTATTTTTTGTGTATAAAATTCTCTCAAAGATGTGTTATGTTATAAAGTTGTTAGTCAAAGTGATTCATTTTCATACTATTTTTTTTTCCTTGTGCAAAAATTAGGGGAAAATAATTGTGTTTACAGTAAATTCAAGGAACTATTACCCATTCTATTTATTATTAATTATTGATCACCAATATTTTGTAGTTATGGATGATGAAAGGACAAATAGAAGAGCAACAAGGTGATAAAGAGGCTGCTAGGGAGGCCTACAGTCAGGGGGTAAGTACTGAAAAAGGGGGCAAAATATAAATTTCTTTGACTGTGTTTTTATCCCGCACCACAATATGGCTTTGTTGTATACTTGTAATTAATAACCCACTCAATAAGTGGATGATATATTAGGATCACCTTGTCTTTCAGTCTGTCTAAATTCTTTAATTGTCTTGGCTCCCATTAGATGGATTGTTTTCAAAAATTGGTTTTAGACTTTTTATTAATGGGCATGTGTGGTAGGCAATTTTGGGTACTGTTCAATATCAACATCCTTTTTTATAAGACTTTGCATTTTTCACTTTATGGAATGATTGAGAAACTTTTAATCGCAAAGATCGCACCCTGAATGGATGGACCAACTTCATGTTCTGTCTGTCTTTCTTGCAGTTTATTTTTCTGTCATTTTTCCATTGTCTAACAGGTGGTTGCTAGACCTTTTTTTTTGAATACTTGCAGATACTAAGTGTTGTTTTATAAATGTTTAGAAACTAAGAGAGTATTAAACAGATTTTTATGGAACTTTATAAGAATATTAGTCATATGTAGATGTACATGAAGGAATATAGTAATTGTTAGAAAATAGTTGTTTGATCTCATTTAAAGAGAGATAATCAAAAGTAAGGGTTTAGTATGATTAAAATCATTGTCTTCACCAGGATTAATTTCTGAAATTGTATTAAAAAAATGTTGAATTCCTGGTAGAACTAAGACTTGAAAACGTGATTGAACGAAGAAATGAGAACAAATATTATAAACAAACACTGCCTCTCCGAATACTATCATTGTGGGCAGGTATACTGGAGTGTTATTGTCCTCTACTTTGTTTTAAAATATGTCTAGTTTGGCAAGTCATATCAAGTTGTAAACTGAAGGACTTAACTACCAGTCCTTATAAAATGCAAGCACTGCCTATGGTAGATGTGATTCAAGGTGCAGAAAAACCTACCAAACATGAAATGGTTTTTCAGTCTACATACTCTGTGTTTACTTTTGTATTCTGATCTGTGTTTTTGAGTAAAACATACGTTCATCTCCCACTAAAGTCAACCTAATCAAGCCAAATCAAAAATGATTACTCTTGCAAAGTGTCAATTTCATACACAATCTATATAATGTTTATCTTGAAAGTGCAACTACGGAATGAAAAAAATTAGACTGGTTTTAGCGTCTGTAACTGTTTCTGAGTTAGAAATGAAAGTGAATTTGGTGGGTTCTTGGCATGTATGAATCATCTCCTGACTGATTTTTATAAATTAACTATAAAGAGGAAAACATCAAAGATAAGCATGGAGATTGATACTCATCCATAACTTATATTTATGGTTTGGGACATGTATTTGAAAAATGGCATCAACTACAAAGTTGGCTGGCTTAGATCAACCAATGTGTCAAATTGATTTAAAATCTTGTCATATTAGGTCCTTTATAAACATTATATGTTCATTTTGAAAATGATAACTTGATGTACCGGTATTGGTAGCAGGTCATTTGCATGGAGTGCTAATTTTGGCATATTTTACAAAGAGTAGTCAAAGGAACCAAGATTCCAGTGGAAATCATAAGAATGTAATCCTGGGACAAAGACCAGACTGGGAAAACAGACACACAAAACTAAGAATATAAAATAACCAAAACAATACATACAAAGCAACAAAAATAAATGAGCAACTCGGACTCTACTAAAATCTGGGAGCATGGACTACGTGCACTGGTAAGATTAACATCTTCTACTTTTCTGGAAACACCCTCCAAGTTGCTCATAAAAAGTCAAGTCTAGAGTAGATGAAGAACTAAATGAACTCTACTTAGCATCTGCCAAAATTTGAATTGGCATTATATTTTCTTTTGCCACAAAATTGCAAAATTTTACATCCATAATAGTAACTCACCATACATTACTGTAGTCCCTATAATTTTTATACCTCGCCACTACGTGTTTATTATTATGTGATTCCCTTGGAAAAATTTTGCTCTTGCATTTCCATTTTTCACTCTTAACCATCCCCCTTTGTTTACCGTTACATGTTTCCGGATGATAACATGAGAACAGATGAAGGAGTTGCTTTGAAACCGTTTCAAGTTATTTAGTAATATAAAACTAATGTTAAGTGGATTTTTCAGCTCAATCAGAAAAAAAAAATTTTCTTTCTTTATCTGATATTTGTCATTCGGGTTGTGTTGTTTCTTTGACAATCTTCACCATTTCTACTCTTTTTAAATTCTACTTTTATTTATAATGTATAAACAATGTTGTTGTGTATCAATATAATGTCTCATTTAGATGACAATTATAACAGCTTTAACTAAAATCACATTTATTCATCTAGTTCTAGAATATGCATCTGGGCATTGGCTTTGCCCTTTGAAGCATCACAGCCCACCCATAAATGTCCCTTACCATCAATGTCTAGAGAATAAGGGAAAATAACTTTCTGGTCACTTATTTTCACACAACTGAGAAGAGTTCCTTTCCTTGACAATATATGGATTGCATGGTTTAGACAGTCGGCAATGACAATATTGTCTTTAGCAGTTGTGACAACATCTCTGG
This sequence comes from Perna viridis, assembly GCA_037379345.1. NCBI lineage: Eukaryota > Metazoa > Mollusca > Bivalvia > Mytilida > Mytilidae > Perna > Perna viridis. The sequence continues at coordinate 13,366,905 of CM074524.1, forward strand.
GGTCAAAGGGCTGTCTATCAAAGAATCCTTGCAAAGGTTTATCAGAATTCATGTTTTTGTTTCCAGCGTACGTCCATTTTGGATCTCCATTTTGAGAAAGTGTTACTATTTTGCCACCATTTTCTTTTATTCCATCAATGATGATAATGTCCTTGTTGTTGTTTGTTGTGATTCTGTATGGGAATATGAAATCCCCATCACCGATAGATTGTTTTTGTTTTCCATCCATCCCGTAGACCATGATTTTACGGCAAATATCGTCCTTCACTTGATACAATTCTTCTTGAGTTTCAACATATTCTGTAACTCCTAATAGAATACGGTTATCTTTAGTCACATGAATGGCACGTGGGACCAGTCCACGGACTTTGAACAGGGAATTGATTTTGCCTGCTTTCGTTAGCATCTTAACTTCATTAGTGTCTCGCATTGACAAAAATATGTCCTTATTTTGAGAAATTGCCATATCAAAGATGTTGGCTGAGATATCATGAATGGTTTTCAGATTGTATTTAGTTTCTTCAATATTGATTTGCTTTAAATTTTTTGTTGAGAAGTTTGTGACCCAAACCGAGTTTTCCGTCTGAACTAATAAACGGTAAATATAAGGCATACTCGAAGTGTATGTTTGTAAGACTCTTATCATATCATCCCCGCCCTCTCCTTCCCCTTGGATGACGCCAAATAATTTTGCAATATTTTTCTGATTTGCACCCCCTGCAATGAAGCTAGCTTCATATGGACATTGTTCAATAGATGGCTTTTTGAACTCCTGCAAATCTGTTGCTGCTTGAAAGATTGCGGTGCCATCATTTGATTTTATTGATTTTTCAATTGTATCTTGTTTTCCTTTCAGTTCCTTAGTTGTTTTGTCAATATTATTTTTCCGTGTGGTTAGTTCATCTTTCATTCTTTTCTTCTCTGTTTCAGCTCTTTCACGGAGACTCTGTGCATACTTTGAAACCATGTCTTTAATTTCTTTTTCAGTTTGGTCTATTTTCTTTAAAGTCTCACCATGTCTAGAATCCAAAGACTTCAACAAAGATTCTGTCTCAGCACCTTCGTTTTGACAATGTTTTAGTGATTTGATTATCTCCCCTTGCACTCTAGTGAGCACATCCAACTTTTCATTACAAGCTTTCTCAAATGACTGGAGTATATGGTTTTTATGAGGTCCAGAAATGCACTCTGTACAAACTGTTTGATTACATGTTGTACAAAACTTACTTGCTTCAGATTTTGAATGAGTTCCACATTTTAGATTATCTGTCTTAATTGATGAGCTTCCTTTAATTGCTGCCATAATTTTTCCCACAGTTCAAAATTCCACAAAATTAAAATCCTGTTACACCAACACAGTTTTTGTATTCAGTATTCTGTTCTAAAATTTTTTGTCTAATTATTCCTGTAAGATTGCATGAAAATAATCCAGTTAGTCCATTAAATGCATGCTTCTTGCTCCACTTAACATGAATTCAGTCTTTTGAATACTATGGATACAATATAAACATAGGTGTTCTATTTTTAGATCGGATTGAGTTTTAAATAGACATGACTTTTCATGTTCTTGGGTAGGATTATTGATTGTTTACCCTTATAGAGTTTAAATTTCTTCTGATCAATGAATGGACTTGTTCTGTTGGGAGAATCTACATTTATCAATTTATAAGGTCGATTCACAATATAATATGATTGACTTTTGCAACAGCAAGAAACTATGATTAATTTTAAAGAAATGATATTGATTGAATGTTTACGAATTACCTTTCAAGTGTTAAATTGTTTTTTTTATTATCAATAAACGGACTTGTTTAATTGGGAGAATTTAAAACTTTGTTTTAGAATTTTAAATTGTAAAAAAATACATAAATCTATGCATTGAAAAAATTAAATTAAAAATCTTGCAAAAACAAGACTGTATGGCTTATGCTGTTACATTTGTATTGCGAAGACATTGGAAATTTAACTTTTTATTTCATAATTGATATTTTACAATGAGTATTAAGGACAATATTTAATACAAGGAGAATTTGTTCATAATGTACTGAATAATTCTATATCAATATTAGATCTTGTATAATTATGCCTGAATCCATCTACAAGTTTTTTTTTGGAATGTGTATTTCTAATGAATGAACTCATGATAAAAAATGAAAAGGAGAAATGTAAAATATAAAAAGGTACATAAACTAATTCACAGATTGATCTAACCAATGTTAGGTAGAACATCCATTTAACTGCATCTCTTTTTTCAGTTGAAGAAATGTCCCAAGGCTATCCCTCTATGGTTATTACAGTCAAGGTTAGAAGAAAAGAATGGTCAGCTGATTAAAGCCAGATCAATTTTAGAAAAAGCTAGGCTGAAAAATCCTCAAGTCCCAGAACTGTGGTAAGATATGAAATGATAGCTTTGAACTCTTCAAATTGAATTCAGAAATTTTTGCAATATTTTACTATTGTGAAAAAGAGGACTGACTTGAAATCCCAATGATGAGAACTCACATAATTGAACTTTTTACTTATGCATATTTTTTATTAATTACTAAAAGTCATTTTGATATGACTTATATGACAAAATTGCAACAATATCAGAATTTATGGTTGTATGAAAGTTTGGAAGGAAGTTTTCAAAGTACATGTAGATGTGTCATATAGTGATTTTTATTGTTAACATACAATAAACTCTAAAATGTGTAGAAAAAAAAGGAAATTCAGATATGACATCAATCAAAACTCAAAATGCAAACAAAGTATATTGCATTGTAAGTGCTATGCAGGATTTCTACTTACTGTTGTAGGCTTGAGGCAGTGAGAGTTGAGAATAGAGGAGGACTGAAAAATATTGCACAGAACCTAATGGCAAGAGGTAGGTCACTGGTCATTATCAATTTAACTATCTAGAATTGATTTGGCAAATGAGTGTTCTGTAGGTTGGAATCCTTTTTTGTTGGAACATTTTTTTAATCTTATGTATTATTAAGACAAAAATACACAATACAGGGAAATTTAGGTCACTGGGCAAAAATATTTATGTCATGGAGTGGATAAAACTAGAGGAGTCTGAAAATCTGACTTGAACAGTGATTAAGTCTGGAAGAAGTTGAATTTGTAAGATTTTCTTAAAAAAAAAAAGATGAAAATCTATCTTTTTTAAAATTCTAAAGCTTTTACGGTTTTAAAAATAAATGGAAATAAGTTGTAATCTATAGTTGTGAGCTGCATGAATACTATTCAGTTATAAAATAAAATTTTATAAACCTATGGAATTGTTATTGACCAATATAAAAGATTCCAACTGTTTTATTACATATCAATTGAATGAGGAAGTATAAAAAAAAAAACAAGAAATTGAGAAGTCACTATTATGGTGAAAGAAATGGTCTAAAGTGAAAGTATAAAGTCTAATGTGAAAGCAAAAGGTAACAAAAATAATTATTATCAAACTATATCTGGGCCTGGTTTCATAAAAAATCTCAAATTGAGATTTCCTCGATTCCTTCCTCAACTCCGATATGGACCAATCAAATCACTTGAAATGACAGATTTGATGATAAACTCAAGGATTTGATGAAAATCACAGATTTTTTTTTATGAAACTGGGCACTAAAGTTACAAAATAGGTGTCAAAATTTCATCCAATGAAAATTTTGAAGAAAAAACATACATTTGTAATGTACTGAAAATATCTAAGCTTTTGGTGCTTAAGGGCTGGGTCCATAGCTTTTGAACCCAGACCACAAAGGACCAAGAGTTAGATAAGTTTGTGGGTTCAAACACATCTAACTACCATTTAATTTATTGATTTTATTTCATATTTGTGCACAATGTTAACAGCTTTACAAGAATGTCCAAACTCTGGTATATTATGGGCCGAGTCTATAGCTATAGAACCCAGACCACAGAGAAAGACAAAGTCAGTTGATGCCCTCAGAAAATGCGAACATGATCCCCATGTACTGTTGGCAGCTTCCAAGTAAGTACAAAACTAAGTCTGTTTGATTAGACAATCGTTCTTGTGCTGAAATACCTGAAATATCTGCCATATGACTTTAGACCATAATCAATCATTCAAGGCAGTTGTTGTCTTACCACAAACAGCCACATAGTGGCCCAGTGTTTAGTGGTTAAAAGTAATTGACTCTAAATTAAAGTTCTGACACCATTCTGAATGTTGTGAAGTGATCTGAATAAACTGCTAAAAATTAAAGTAAAATTAAGTATTTGAATAGTATCTATACATTGTATATACCAATAATTACATTTACTGTGTATATCATTAAAATATGCTAATCTTACTGGATTATTGGCTTTACATGTGATGTTTCATGAGTCGATGAGACACATCTTCAAGCTATTTATGTAGGCCACGCCCACAATTAAGTGGAATACTTGTATTGGTCATTGTGTATTGCTTATGTTCTATGTAAAATAAAACAAACCTGTCAACCCTCCCTATTTAAGAGAAATATTCCCCTTTTTGGATTAATCTCCCTCTTTGAGAAAGTCTCCCAAGTGATAGATACAAATCTGCCTCTTTGTCTAATTTCTCCTACTAAAATCTCCTTTTTAGCAGAAATATTGCATGAATTATGCTCTAAATGGCTTAAATACAATATTTATGTATTAAATGTAATAATCATTGAAAAAACAACCAACAAGTAATTAATCCTTTTGTTGTACTAATTTCTGAAATTTTGATTAGAAACCAGTAGTAGATTAAAAGATTATCATAGATTTTATATCTTTGTCTTATCTCAGTACTTTGATTTCTAGCAAAATTATCCATTTTTTTTATACAAAATAGGTCGTCAAGCTAAATCTCCTTCTTAGAAAAGCTCCCTCTTTGAGCATTCAAAAGGTTAAAAGGTATGACAAAATAGATATAAAACAAAAGAAATATATGAAATTTATAAGAATTTGATGTTTCTTTTTTTTTGTTTCATTGGCGTGTAAAAGCGTTGACTTGTTTCATGTTTCACACTTTTACACACCAATAAAATATCAAAATTGAAACATTCTTTCAATGAAATATGGCAATTTGATCTCTGATTTTAACATTTTTGGTCTAAGGCCAAGATCAGGTAATTTCTTGGTACCATGGCCTAACTTGTTCCTTTATTCCCATATAATAAAAAATAAAGACCAGTAAATACATCATTTTTTATTTCTGTATACAATGTATAAATCACTCTCATCACCTTTTTTGGGCAATAAAGCAATAAAAATATATTTGCCTACCTCCATCATTAGTTTTTTTTTTGTTTTTTTGAAAAATTGCCTAAGAATGAAGAAATTAACCTTGAATTGCCTTATTTTATTTTTTTTAGGTATATATTCTGGGCAGAAAGAAAGATCAGTAAAGCAAGAGAATGGTTCCACAGGACAGTAAAGATAGAACCAGATTTAGGGGATGCATGGGCTTACTTCTACAAGTTTGAACTGATGCATGGAGATGAGGTAAGATAGAGTTATTGTCATATTTAAGTATTATTGTCATTCTTAAGTATAATCTGTATGTTAGAATCACGCAGTGGGTGAAACATGATCTGAAAAAATCTACAACTTTTGACTAATTACACTTTTTATGCCATCAATACAAACCAGATTTGCCATAGTAGTACCTTGTAAATTAAATTCCCCAGTGGTCTTGAAGCCTGCTTGTCTTGAATGCAGGTGGTACTAGGTTTGATTCTGGGCTTAGTCAATTAAAAACTTTAAAATAGGTAATCACTGCTTCTTGTGTAAACAAAAGTTTACATGAGATAGAGTGATGACTGGTTGACTTTAAGTCAGAATGATATGACTGGTTCAGGTGACATGAATAGCTACGGTGTGGGACAGACTTCCGTATACAATCCTCAAGTAGTCATATGAAATATTCACAAGTGGGTGCTGAGTAAATTTCAAGCGGCATTATGACTTTTACTAAAAGGCAAGCCCAATATATTAACGAAGTTGTTCAGATCAAATTAGCATAAGACAAAATGAAATTTTGTCAAAAAAGATATACTATCTTTCAGTTGAAGGACAGATAACTCTGTTTTTCAAAATTTAATTGGTTTTGGAAATTTTGAAAATAAGGATTTGACAAACTGTATAACTGGTAATTTTTCTGGAAGCATAATACGAGTAACTTGTTATTGTTTATCAGGGTAAAAAATAATTTGATGTTATATTTTACAATTTAAATTATTGTTTTTTTAATTCATACTATGCAAAAATTAGATTGTTATAGAAATGTCTGGTTGTACCGTAACTGTGATATTGGTCTATACTTGATTATGATCACACGTTGAGTATCAGAATTTTACTGTATCTCCCATGTAGAGATAATTAAATCTATTTAAAACTGAATTTACTGCAGTGAAAGTTATAGAAATAATTGACCAATTACAGCATTGTTTTTAATTTTGTTAGGAATCCCAGAATGAGGTTAAGAAGAAATGTCTGAATGCCGATCCACGACATGGAGAATACTGGTGTCAAGTTTCCAAGGATATCAAAAACTGGAGATTAAAGACTGAACACATATTACCACTAGTATCTGAACTTATTCCACTACCAACATGATGGACTTTTTACATTCATCATTTTTTACAAAATCATGTCATACATGTTATAATGTGTTAAATTAAACAGGGGTACAAGTTAAAGAAAATCTTAATTGTAGGACTGGAACTTGTTTCACCACTTATCTATTTTGCAGGTGTAAAATAATTCAAAGTGGAACTTGAAATTTCAACAAAATTTTAACCCATTGAAATCTAGTGCTGTAGTAGGGTCATTTATAACTTGCTAACTGATGTTTTATTGTTTTTTTTATTGTTTTTTTTGTTTTGGCCATTTTAATTGCAGTGCTGCAGTAGAACTTGAAGTGACGAAGGAATTACTTTTAACTTGGGATAAATTTCATCCTATGTAAATGACGAAGGACTTTTTTGTTCTACCATTGCCATACTTCTATAAATCTAAAAACTTTTATAGAACTTATTTTCTGTCATACTGTTTTTGTATATTAGCAGTATCATCTCATTATTTTTATGATATAGAGTGAGTGAAAGTAGAAAATATGTTCTTGTGAGGAAATTGTTTTATGAATGATAATACACAAGTAAAATGGTACCTGTCTGTACCAAAGTGGACTTTAAAACTTGTTCTGATTACACAAGTAAAGTGATACCTGTCTGTACCAAAGTGGACTTTAAAACTTGTTCTGATTACCAAGGTATGAAATACGTTTAAATTGATTTGTTAAGGGACTTAAGTACTATTCTGTGTAAGAATCAGACAATAAGTGACACATCATTTTTTCTCAATTTGGTCTTTTTTGCCTCAAATATATTCAAATACATCTTGAAAACAAATGAAAAGCTATTTAAAAATTTACCCTGAAGCATTGGTGACATAGATATTCTTTGACTGCTTTTATAAGGAAAAAGTTCAGGAAAATTTTCCAGCCTTTTTTCTATAGTGTATTTCAACTAAATTTGAACTATCAAAATCTTAAAAAGGCAAACTTTACAAACACTTCGACAGTCATTTCTTGAGGTTATAAGGTATAAGCATTTGGATAATGCAATAAAATCTCTGTGTCTTTTTACTTAATGTGCCACACCTTATATACATTTTGCCCGATTCATAGATGGAGAAGTACTTAAAAAAGTGTCTGGGAAGGACAGGTTACCAAATTATTCAGGGTTCAGCTTCGACAGGATTCACTGTAAAATTATTAGTGCTGTCTATTAAATGTGTAGAAATAATTGTTATTAGTTTAATTTTACATATGTACCTTTAATTAGTGTACTGCAGTTGTCCTGAATTTTATTTTATATATTGGTGAAATGCATGGCCTGATAGGACAATGTTACTCTTCATTTTTATGCCCCCGCGACAGTGGAAGGCATATTAATTTACCCCTGTCCGCCTGTCCGGATTACACATGATCATGGCTTGTGTGACTATCTCCTCATACAGTTTTTGAACTACATCTAAAATATTTTACAGGATATTACTACACATGACAGTGTGCAGGGCTAAAGGATTTTGATTTACGTGAAATATTACGGAAATTGGTGATAGTTACACTTAGTCATTGTCATCAAAAATAGGGCTATATGGCTTGTCCTGCTATATCCTTTGTCTTCATACAAAAATAAACATGTTCTTAATTTAACAAATCTAGCGAGCGGGGGCATCATTAGTGTCTTACAGACACATTTGATTTACTAAAAAATCACTACTAACAAATTACACAGGGGCTCTTGTGACAAACAGGGCTTCTAGTTTTAGATGGGAATTTAAAGGTCAATATTTGGGACAGGTGTATCACATGTTTAGTGGACTTGAGTGTGGGAGGTTGTAGATAAGATTCTTGTCAGAGTCACACCAAAGACTTAAAAATAGGTAGTCACTGCTTCTCCTCTAAGCACTCAGTATAGCATTTCAAACAAAATATCCAAAATAAAAATTTGTAGGCTTTTCACCCATGAATCACATTTTGCAGGATTCTTAAGCTGGAGTACTACTTATGGAGATAGAGTGATGACTTGTTGGCTCGGAGTCGGAATAATGTTAATGAGTAGGGTGGCATGCTTGCCTGCAGGCTGGCATACTAAAATATCAGACTCATAGTGTCTGACTAGAACAAAGCATTGTGGCATTGGTCAGTCAGTCTTGTCCTGAAATACACTAATTATCTGCCTTAGGACATTAAACAATAATCAATCATTCTAATGGGTCTTATTATGGTTTACTGCTGCAAATTTGTTGGACAGCAAATTGCATGATGATCTTTTTTTTTTTTGTATTTGTACAATTATTGTCTGCATATAAAGAAGCTAATTGTTTGAGAATTGTGGGATTTGAACAACGAAAAATGGGGAGATGCAGGTAGCATGTTTATCAGGGTAGCTGTTATAATAGTTTTGGTTTTGACTTGGCTTGGGGTAAAGGTCTTGACTGGCACTTAGAAAAACTATATATCTACTTGAATAACCGATTGGAGTTTCATAAAAACTAGAAGAATGATGTTCCACTACCATTTACTTTATTTTCTGTATACAACCCAATCTCTTGTTATTTATGAAATATAAACAAAACAGAATACATGAAGAAAAATGACAGAATAATGAAATGGAATGCTTGGTAAGAAAACTATATTAAGGAGGTAGATCTACGGTAAGGGACACAACTCTTGAAAATCATTGGAACTTTTGTATTCAGCATTTTACATCAATTTCATGTAAGCATTAAAGTAATTGAATCGATTTCACTCTGTTTCAAATGAAAGATTGACAGGCTTTGGTGAAATTGAATATGAAACATATCACTGATTTCAAGAGCTCAGACCATTACCTTGGGTCTACCTCCTTAAATAATTACTGTATGTTCAATTATTGCTTTTATATAACCTAGCTATAATGACAATATAATTCAAAGAGGAAGACCTAGGGTAAGGGACACAACTCTTAAAAATCGTTGGAACATTTGTATTCAGCATTTTACATCCATTTCATGTAAGCATCAGAGTAACTTGGATTGATTCACTCTGTTTCAAATGAAACCCTGAAAGGCTTTGGTGCAATTGAATATGATACAAACATATCACTGATTTCAAGAATTCTGTCCCTTACCCTAGGTCTACCTCCTTAAATAATAACTGTAAGTTCAATTATTGCCTTTATATAACCTAGCTATAATGACAATATAATTTCAAATCACACAATTTATCATCATTGAACAAAAAAAGTATTGTAAAAGTAAAGTGTGTATTTTAAGTTAAAATAGAAATGCCCTCCTACATTTATTTACCCATACATGTATATACAAAAAAACTATGATAAACAATGGAAAGATTTGTTAACTTACACAAATAGATTGTCATTAAAGTACAGCTCTGCCTTAAAACCAGGCAGAAGCTTTTGTTAAGTGATTCATGCATTTCTTAATCACAAATATTTTTTTGATTGGAAATCCTTCAGTAGGTCTCATAAAAACTATTCAAAAATAAAAGTGCAAACGAAAGTTGCCCACTGGAGATATCAACACTAAAAATTAAATTATGTTTACTACAGAAAAGTACTGGAAAATTTCCAACCAAAATTTTTACAATATAACCAGTCAAAAAATATTTCACAACATATAGCAGATACAAGGAAATGAACATTGGAAATATTGTTTTGAGGATGTAACAGATGTATTTGAACACACTGATTATCTAGAGATATGATGAATCACCCCTGCCTGTTTGTTAGACAGAACAATGCTTAAATTGATTGATTGTCAAAAATTGCCTTGGTGGTCTTGTGGCAGTGTGTTCACCTTAAGTTGGTGATCATAGATTGGATGATTCGGATCCACACCTAAGCCATAACTAAGTCTTAAAATTACGCATCTTTATCGAGCATTAATGTTATATAAGAGAAACTAAGGACTGGTTTGCTTTGGATACAGAATTATGTATTCAAAAGAGGTGACCTGCCTTCCTGGAGATCAATAACATTTGAAACATCTGGCTTTACAAATTAGTCAAAGACTGACCAAACATTCCCATCATGCAATGCAGAATACTTGTATATTTGACAATGGATGTTAAACCGCAATAAATCAATCAATATTTAAAACAATATTTGTATGCTAGAGAAAACCATATAAGATACTTTATACTGACCGAAGAATGGAGAAATACCAGAAATCAGTGGAGACTAAAAAGTAACAGGCTGTCCAGGACCCCTAATGCTTAAAAGTTTGGTTGATTATATAGAAAAAGGAAATAATGAGCTGGCCCCCTTAAACCAGTTGGTACCCCCTTTCTGAATTTTTGGATCTGCCACCAAAAATAAAGCCATCCTATCAAACAGAAAGTTGGATAATGTAAACAGCAGAAATACAATACTGAAAGTAGTTTTAACAAAAAAGTGCATACATAAATAGTTATACAAAAAGGCTTCGGAGAATGAATGTTAATTACTTGGTACTTAGGCCCTCTCCTGCCTCTTTTGAGGGTCCCTCATTGCCCATTTTTAATGCCATATCAATAAAAGAAGACAAAAAAGACCTCCGTCAGTTTTTAGTTATGAATGCTGTTACAATTAGCCTCCTCAATAAAAGTGTAAAAGATTCCCCATTACTCTTGCCTGAATATAGCTGAAATATTGCAGCACGGGCGTTAAGCCCCAACAATCAATCATTCAACCGTTACTCGTGTAAACTTTCATGAAAAATGACGTACGAACCAAGTAATTAACTTTAAAGAGTCTAATCACAACCTCGATCTTGATTCCTTTAGCTCAGGAGAAAAGGTTTGAGGGAATTATATACATCTGTCAGCATCTGACAGAATTGTACATATGTAGCCATAAAACTTCTTTTTGATTACACATATTCTGGGTCCTTCAACAGCTTGCTGGTCATTAGTGTCTGAATAATTTTAGTTAGAATATCTTATCCACTAAGAGATCAGTGTTGACAAAGATTTTCAAGTGGTCTATTACCATTCTCTACACAAATAAGTGTAAATTAAGTTTAAAATGTTAAGTTATTTCTTTATTTCTTTCTCTCTGAAAAATTTTAACTCATTCCCACCCCCCACCCCCCCAAAAAAAAAAAAAAAAATTCTTGTTATATTTAATTCCAAGCCAGGGTGCATACAAAAATATTGCAATCTTGAATACGAGGTAAATTCTGCATTAGTATTAAAGTATATAAATTCAAGAAATACAGAGAAACCTGCGTAAATCCTGAACATTGTTCTGTTTATTCTACTTGATCCTGAACATTGATTTGTTTATACTACTTAATTACAATCCATATTTTTCACAGTATTCTATGGAAATGATCCGTAAAATCCTGAACTTTCTAATATTTTAACAAAGGTACTATGAAGATATTTAAAATCCGTAGAGCGTAATTTGCACTCAAAATCCACAGAAAATTTGGATAATCCGTACAAGTAAACACCTCTGTGAACAACCTAAAAACCTGTCTAAACCAGACACTTTTAAAATCCATTTATATCAGTTTTAAACCTTGGTAAACTGAACACCTGTCAAGACTGTACCAATTTCAGTCAAAAAGGGGTTTGGTTTAGAGAAGTTTCACTGTAAAATGTATTCACAAATCTCAATTCTAAAATAAAAGCACTTTGGTATAAAATGATACATTTTGATGATTTAGCTCATGGTTCTCAACATGCTATTCACAACTTAACACAAACAGTTTTCTGTTCCATGAAAAATTCCATAGAGTCGGCTGTTCCTTCACGTCCTACTCCAGAATCCTTCATTCCACCAAATGGCATGTTTAAATCTCGCACCAACCAACAGTTTGTCCATACAGTCCCAACCTTCAAATAAAAATATGTCCATATAGATCATTTATTATATAAATGTATACCGGTAAATATTAATAAACAATAATATAGGATTATTGCATTTATTTTGGTAAATATTGTCTCAAGCAGATTGCAGTATTATACTCTGTAAGGGATAATAATAATAATCCTTTTATAATACTGTGAAAGAATTATTGTGGGGTACCAATTTTTTGTGGGTTTGGTAAACCATGAAATTAATTTCCCAATGAAAAGAAAATTTCCCAATGTTTTGTATAATAGAGTTGACAAATCAGCAAATTCATGAACCTACGAAATGATAAATTTTCCTTAATCCATGAAAATTAGTACCCACTAATAAAAGTACATTCACAGTATAGTAATAAGTATTTCATACATCCATATGTGCCTGTACAGATTCATTCATTTACAAAATTATTAAACATTGAACTAATTCTAATATGGGCCAAAATTTCACATCTGAATCAATTCAATATACGTCTCGTTTTCAACATCTATTCTGAAATTACTATTAATTGGTATTAATCTCATCTACTTAACATTCATCTGGATCTACTTAATATTCATCTGGATTTTTTAACAAGAAATAAAATGCATTGTGGAATGATTAACATCCACCGTTTTGTGTTGACAATGCAATATTACCAGAGTCAATTTCATAAAATATGGTTCTTCTATGGCATGGTTGTTTTCTCTGTCTTTTCTATTTAAACTAGAAATACTGTGGGCAAGATCACACAGAGAATACACCACACCATACTTCAAATGTATTTAAATGTAAAATCCTTGATGGATTATCTCCCTTTGGATTAATGTGCCAGGACTTATATTCCTTCATGCATATATACATATGATGCCCAACCTAGCAATATAATTTCATTTAAATCCCTTGAGCAATCTCTATGGAGTTGCATTTAAGAGGTTTTAATATGTTGAAATTCGATATCTTTTGGAGACCTCTGACAGTAATTATGTTTCTTTTTGCAAATTGACATATGATACCCAGCCTTCTTCATATCAAAATCCCTTTTTTTTAGTTTATGAGGAGTTGCGCTTAGAGGTTTTAACACGTTAAACCCTTAACTTGGATTTTCTCCCTTTAAAGTCTTCTGACAGAAAGTATATTCTTTCATGCACATCTGCACATGATACCCAGCCTTTCCATAAAATAACATCAAAAAGCCTTGAGCAGTTCAGGAGAAGTTGCACTTAGAGGTTTTAACATGTAAAACCCTTAATTTGGATTATCTCCCAATGTAGTCTTTCAACAGTAACTATATTCCTTCATGCACATCTACATATGATATCCAACCTTCCATCAAAGTCCCTTGAATGGTTTATGAGGAGTTGCGCTTACAAGAAATATGGACAGACGGATGGACGGACGGCACGACTGAGGGACAGACAGGTGATTCCTATATTCCACCCAAACTTTGTTACTGGAGGCAAGGGGGGAGTATAATTAACTTGGTCCATGCTCCCAGGTTTTGGTTGAGTCTGATTTACTTTTGTTGCTTTGTATTATTATTTTGGTTATTTTATGTGCTTTGTTATGTATGTCTGTTTCACATGTCTGGTCGTTGTCCCTGGATTGCATTCTTTTGATTTCCGCTAAAATCTTGGTTTCCATGATTACTTTTCCATCAACTCATTGCAATTCAGTTATCATTGATGTAAATATTGTATTTTATTTGATTTTCTCAATGTTTTGAATACTGTACTCTACTAGATCTGTATTCCCAATTCTATAATACCTGCAACTCTCTTGCCACACGATGCACTGTGGAGACATTTGATGTCCACAATGTAGCACATAGTCCATACTGCACACCATTGGCCCTTCTAATAACTTCCTCCTCGGTATCAAACGGCATAACACACGTCACTGGTCCAAAAATCTCTTCCTGGATCACGCGAGAGTTGTCTGCTACGTTGGTGATAATTGTAGGTCTCATGAAATAACCCTTGAAAGAAGGAGCATAACAAATAAATATATACATATTTTCCAAACTATAAATCGATGTGGAGTATAAGTTGAATTGCCTAATTTTGACCAAAATCGATAAAAAAACATAGATAAGTCGAATTTGCCAGATAAGTCGAGGGTCAGAAGTGTGCATTTATATTGAAGGTGTCATTGCAGATCCCATTGAGCGGTTTATTTTTAAAGCATATTACTCCAGCGATGTTTCTTAATACTTCCCTACCTATAACATGGGTTAAGAGGAGATGAGGATACAAAAATAGACCAAAATGGGACATTCAATGAGACAACTCCATGTTGCAAAATATTTTTGGATGTACAAGCAATTTATAATGACCAATATTCAAACTTGATTTGCATTTTATGATACTCACAATTTAACTAAAAGTTTGAAAAAGATCCTTCAACATCTACAAAAATTATCATCTGGAAATCGGGGATGGATGGATGAATGACTGACATGCAACTTTTCGGGGGTATCACATAATACCTTGCCAAATCATCTGACGGGGTAAAAATGTAGTTAAACAGAGAGACAGTATGATAGGACAGTATGTGTGTATATATACAATGTCTCAGAGTGTGACGACTCTATTCCCCAAAAATTTGCGAAATTTGCTTTGCAAATGATAGATAGATCGATAGATCGATTGCTAGATAGATAGATCGATAGATAGATAGATCGACTGATAGATCAATTGATAGATAGATAGATAGATAGATAGATAGATAGATAGATAGATAGATCGATAGAAACGTCTCAGAATGTGACGACTCTATTCGCTATATTGGGGTATAACCAAAAAAGTCCTCTAAAAATAACAGTATCTATTAATAAAAAAATCCTTAATAAACAAAGTGTCTACAAATATTGAGAATAACTCATATGACAATGGTCTATAATTTTCAAAATGGTCAGCTTTCTACAGGAGAGTTTTGAATGAAAAAATAACTTTCTAACCAGAGAAAATAAGAAACAAAACTTCCAAATCATAATAGGATAACTAACTGGAAGGAGTGAATAATCAAAATATGATCACGAGTTAAATCTTACTGACACAAGTGATCATATTTTAGTTATTCACGATAACCAATTGATTATCCTATTTATTATATAAGTTTCCTTGATTATTCGTTGCTATTGATATCAAGGTTGTGACATAAAATATTATTTCACAGAGTGATCATGAATTATCAAAATTTATTACACTGGGAACATTTGATCATTTCCATGGGGAGACAAGTACCTGTCTGAGTTTACAAGGAGAATCATTGTCACTATTTTGCCCAATACGGCTGACAAATCTTGGATGTGACTGAAAGATTTGTAGATTGGCATTTTCTATAACATGGGAAAAAATATAAGGATATCTGAGGTAAGGTGATCAAAATTCTGTACAAGGGGGTGATATATTCCATATTTTCTGAGTTATTCATTTTCATTATAAATTGTTTTGGAACCAAATTCATAAATGTAATTACATTTTTATTTCTTTCTGGTAAATTCAGAACCTCTTTGCCACAGACTATAGTAGCACCCTCTTTTTCTGCAATCTCAACATAGCCTTTGACCTTAGCTAGGTGTTCTTTACTAATCAAAGCACCAATAAATGACTTGTCATCCTTTGGATCACCAACAACCAGATTTCTATAATGTAAGTAAATTTTTTTTTAAGTGATAAAAAAACATACCGGTACATTCTTAATCAGCGATCAAGGAAATGTTATCTTTTATCGGTGTGAGGAATCTTTTGAGACAAGATTACTTCAATTTTTAGCGATGAGAAATTTCCTTATCTCCCCTATTGAAGAAATAAAGCATAAAATTTTTGTGACGTCAGAGTTAAACATTTGATCTCAGACACCCTAAAGTAAAATTTGGATATTCTATAACTCAGCAATGCCTCACTAGGGAACTACTAAACACACCCGAGAGTGTCTGAAATTACAGTCTTGCACTTTCAGCTGTATAACATTCTTGACATCTTTTTCAAAATGAAGCACAGGACCTGTTTTCAAAATCTATGCATTCGTATAACAAAAAAGTTCCCTTTCCCTTGAAAGTGAATAAACCAACCATTCTTATTTTGTTGCAAAATTTGTTGTAAGGGGAAATTTCATGGGATAACACAGTAAAAATCTGGGTCAATTCCACAAATTACTGCCTCACTTTTTAACACATGTGCATGCAGTATTATTTACACCTCATATACATGTATCTTCAAATACAATAAGTTATCTCCTAAATCTAAGATCTTTTCAAAGTTCATGTATTTCTATATAGAAATACTTACTTGGCAGCTTCAGTGAATTTTTCCAGGAACGTTGGATACAGATTTCTCTGCACATAAATCCTACTGGTACACAGACAAATCTCTCCTTGGTTTATAAAGCTAGATCTATAATATATTATCAAGACATGAATAATATATATAAAAAGGTGAGTTCTGAGTTATATCAATGGTAACTAAAGCTTTTGAATGGTAATCTTCTGATTTACCCCATACACAGCCAAATTAGCCACATAAGAAAATCATATGTTTCTTAAGGAGGTAGACCTAGGGTAAGGGACATAACTTTTGAAATCAGTGATATGTTTGTATCATTTTCAATTTCACCAAAGCCTATCAAGCTTTCATTTGAAACAGAATGAAATCAGTCCAAGTTGCTTTGAAGCTTACATCAGAATGATGTAAAATGTTGAATACAAACATTCCATTGATTTGTAAGAGTTGTGTCCCTTACCCTAGGACTACCTCCTTAATTCATATGATAATAAGCACCTGAGAGTCATATAATTAGCATATGACCTTAATATGTAAATATTTGCCTGCTAATATATGATAATTGTGTGATTAATCAAATGATTATCATATGTAAATTAAAAAAAATATGTTAATCATATGCTTGATTCATTTGATAAATATAATGATTCTCATATGTAACACTTTTTTCCTGTGTACAACATCCTCTCATTATCAATTCTCAATAATTGAAACATCCCTATTCCCCATAGAATCTTCATTGCAGGTTTCATGACTCCATAATATTTAAAATGACAAAAATCAATTTACCTAATGGTTGTTGCAATGCATTTCTCCAGATCAGCATCATTAAATATCACAGCTGGATTCTTTCCCCCTAACTGCAAAATATTAAAATGTCAAAACTATAATACTGCTGGAAATTTAAAAAATTGATTTGATGAGATTTATATGTTATAATATGGATCTCAGTGTTCTAGGATTCCTATTTCCTGTTACCTGGGGCAAGTGAAATTTGGGTCAGG
The DNA here is from genome assembly GCA_037379345.1 of Perna viridis. Taxonomy (NCBI): domain Eukaryota; kingdom Metazoa; phylum Mollusca; class Bivalvia; order Mytilida; family Mytilidae; genus Perna; species Perna viridis. Next base: position 13,384,530 of record CM074524.1, read on the forward strand.
GAAAGTTAGGTACTTAGTTACACTTTCCTGTGGCAAGTTGAAAACTTCATATGCTGTAAGGATTTATTTTGTTAGGAAAGCAGTCATTGACTGTGGGAAAGTTGATTTTATATGGATTTTTCCTCAGGAAACCTCAATTTCTGAAAAATCCAAGAACACTGGATCTAAGTCTTAGGCGGAGTAGTTTGAAATAGTTTTATTTTGGTAATTTGCTGATTCAACTTAACATCATTAAAAAATAAAACAAGAAAATTTTTAAGTAGGGGTATTTCACAGATATTTTATAACCAGAATAATATGAAAATGACTGTAAATTTATTTATTTTAGAGGTGTACTAATTTTCTCTATTTTCACAGTGGACAGATAAGTGTGAAAAAAAGTACCCCTGAAATGGATTTTTCACACTATATTACACTTATCATTTTTTTAAACATTAGTGAATATGATTGTGTGACAAAATCCACGAAAAATTAGCAACCGTGAAAATTAATACGTTTATAGTATTCAAATGCAAAAAGTCCATAACATGTATATATTTTCACAAATGGTTAAAAATATGAAGAGTCACTGCAAAAGTCATTTCTCATTCAAGAAAATATTTCAATATTTCTAAAACCACAAACATTACTTCCTGGAACTGAACCTGTTAAAACAAGCAGTGTTTACATTAACATCTAATGGAAGTGTATTTAGAGAATTTATAGCCAATTGAAACAGTGAAATAGACCAGTCAACTAAACACCTTTGTGATCTTTTGAACACTGTATTTAAAGTTTGAATGCTGTCAATAATGATGGCCTTAACCTTTAAAAAATACCATTCACCAGTGTGTTTGGGTAAATTATACTCTACAAAAATAATAAATTACAATGGCTTGGTTGGAAGTTCAAATAAAATAAAATAAACAATGTTATCCAATCAGAAACAAGTAAAATCCCTTGAATGTAGACTCTAAATACAAGGGATTTCACTTGTTTCTGATTGGATAGCATTGTTCATTTTATTTTATTTCTACCTAGAGAGCTATTTAAATTTTCAGTAGCCTACTCCAATTTGTATTGAAATTAGAACTGGTCTATTTCAACTTGCTGTAATGCTACATTCTCAGTGATACTTGAAGCAGTCTATACAGAGATCATTCAAATGCATTGAAAATAGACAGTGAGAGCTCTTTTCACCCCCTTCCCCTCCCTTAATCCACGAACAAACCTCCAAAGAAAGTTTTTTACAGTAAGGGGCAGCTGATGCTCTTAGTCTTCTGGCTGTGGCAGTCCCTCCTGTGAAAGATACTAGGGGTACATCTGGATGTGTAACAATGGCTTCTCCTGCCTTAGGTCCGACGCCAAATACAAAATTAATGACACCAGGAGGTAAACCTGAAAATATCCAATTACATGTATCATAAAGTAAAGGTTCCAATCATTTACTTTTGCAGAACAATTTAAGTGAATTACTATGAAAGTATTATTGTTCATGGGGTACCAACTTTTGTGGTTTCTGTGGGTTCAGAAAACCACAAAATTTGGTTCCAAACAAAAAGGAAATTTCCTATTTATTTGTACAATGGAGTTGTCAAATCCACAAATTTAGGAATCTACGATCTGCTGTTTTTTCCCTAAACCATGAATTTGGTACCCACAAATAAAAGGACTTTCACAGTATTGTCTGCAAACCAATTCATTTTCTTGTTTAAGGAGATAGACATAAGGTAAGGGATATAATTCTTGAATTCAGTGATATGTTTACATCATATTCAATTTCACCAAATCCTATCAAGCTTTTAATTGAAACAGAATGAAATCAACCCCAGTTACTTTGATACTTACATGAGATTGATTTAAAATGTTGAATACAAATGTTCCAATGATTTGTAAGAGTTGTGTCTCTTACCATAGGTCTACCTCCTTAAGTAAATGAATTCAACCATTTAAGTGGCTGTCTTTGTTAGAATCATGCAATATCTGAAAAATGTGATACACCCCAAAAAAGCTACATATTTTTATTTTTGTAATTAAGTTGTTTTATGGGTCTGTACTATGAAATGTGTAATAATTCATTCAAATCTGTCTGCTCTTAGGAGATAATCAACACTGAAAATCCAATAGATCCTATTGTATTTGAGTGTAATTTACAGAGTTATCTCCCTTAATTTTGAAATCTACAGTGCATTCTATATAATTTTTATCTCCTAAGAACACGAGGTATATGGAAAACTGAATGTAAATTTCTGTTTACTATGGCAATTCAAACAAAATATCAAAAATAAAAATATGTAGACTTTTCACCCATGAATCACATTTTGCATGATTCTTAGCTGGAGTGCTACTTAAGTCCTCAACTATCACTCTCTCTCTGGTGATTTTACAATATTAGAAGACTGCCAAATTATGGTTTAAAAATTCTTCCAATTAAAGATTATTTCCTATACATATCCTTTTTCAATATAACAAACACTAAATGGCTGCTTATTTTCATGGATTCTGTCAAGTGGAAAAATATTAGGGAAAAATAGTACACCACAAAAATTATTATGTTTACAGTAATGAGTTTTGAATTACATTACCATATGTACAGAGTACACTTTTTAGCATACATTTTAATCAATTTCAAGTTTTCTGTCAGGAGAATTCAAAAATATTGTGTCAAAGAGACATGAAATCTCTTCCACCTAATATCCCCCAAAAATTAGAAACAATATGAAAAAAAAGGAGGGAAAATGATATACTAAACATACCACATTTGTTAAGTATATCAGCAAGCATATAAGCAGTTACAGATGTCATTTCACTTGGTTTAGCTACCACGGTGTTTCCAGATGCAATCGCTGGGGCCAATTTAAATGTCAATAAATACAATGGGAGATTCCATGGACTGATTAGACCAGCCACACCAACAGGCTGCTTCAAAGTATAGTTGAGGGCATCTGCTGCATCCAAGAAAGTGGATCTGAAATTAAATATGCACCTTAAACAATGTAGAAGTGTAAACCAATTTTTTGTTTGTGTGTGTCCAGCATTAGGTTTTTTTTATAATATCAGACTTATTTTTGTGTTTAATAATTCTAAGGGTTTCCAAAATTTTAGGATTCCACTAGAAAACTAAAGATGAAGATTAACCAACCCTTTACAAAATTCAGGCTTTCTACCTGCCCACATGGAAAGTGGGGCATAATAATCATCTTTCCCACAACAAAAAAGTTGCACTTGCCCAGGATGATGGGAAAGTGGAATCCTAGAACACTGCAGAAGTATTACAATTACTATCAAGATAGCTTGTATATTTGAATTTTTGTTCAAGTTGAAAAAAGTTAAAATGAACATTTTTATACTACATCACTAGCTCTTTGGACAGTAAATTAAAATCTTTGTGTAAACCAACTTATTTTATGTGGGTCCATTATTTCCTGCTTAGGTTATTATATTTAGGGATTTACCATAAGATATATGAAATAATTGTCGAAATGGCATGTTTTTTCCGCAATGAATACTTGTTTTTTTTATTCTTTTAATTTTTAAAAAAATAAATAATTGTATTGTACATAAAAGCAGAGCTGCAATTGACTTCAAATGTTACAGAACTTATCCTAAATATCTAGAAATCTTACTTATTTATTTCATGTAGAATGCTGGTAGCAAAAACCCTCATATTATGGACAGCCCTAGGTATATCCACTGCCTTTGCCAACCACACAGGTTTGCCTTGGTCATGAGATTCTTGCTCTGCAAAGTGTTGCAGATGAGATTCCAATTCATCTGCTATTTTTAACATAATGCGTGAGCGCTCTTGTACAGGTGTGGCAGCCCATCTAAATAAAGAAAAATTGTTTGTAAGAAAATAGCACCTACATTGTATTATAAATTTCAGTGTTAAAACATACAAAAAATATAACAATGGGATAACAGCCTATTCTCCTATACGTAATTGGAATCTATCAGGGTGACAATTGAACCTCAGACTTATTCAAAATATTTATTAATGACTTGTAACAAAATTTTCTCTATAGTGTTGATCTTGTACTCGTACTAAATAATTACCCTTTAAACCGTATGATGTGTATGATTTCGATCTAATCCTGTAATATCTACATCCAAGTTATCAAAGAATTCTTTTATCCTTGTTTACTGACAACTTTGAAGTTAAATTATCAAAGGATTTTTAATTCCTGTATCCTGGCCAACTTCAAGTCATCAAAGGATTTTTTTTATCCCTATTTAAGAACTCATGTATTTGATCACACTAAAAAAACTTATTCTGCTGGTGAAATATTGGACACGTTCGTTCCAGTCATTGAAATTTACAACAACTGGTATTATTTCATATAATTAGAAATTTTCTAACTGCCAATCAGAAAAAAATACATCTCAATGTTTAAGTAGTAGTAGTAAGAACCATGGAAATTCTGTAATATGGGATACACCCCCAAAAATGCTACATATTTTTTTGTTGTTGATAAGTTGCTTTATGGACTATATGATGAAATGTATAATAATTCATTCCAATCTGTCATATCTCAGAAGATAATTCTCATTGAAAATCCAACAGTTTCTATTGCATTTCAGCATCATTTACACAATTATCTCCCTTAATTTTGAATTCTACAGTACATTCTACATAATTTATATTTCTTATGAACAATGGTTGTATGAAAAGCCACATTTTACTGTCTGTTTACTTAAACCTTTTAAACAAAATATCAAAAATAAAAATATGTTGGCTTTCCAACCATGAATCACATTTTGCATGATTCTTAGATGGAGTGCTACTTAAGTTAATTCCTGGTGTGCATGTAAAGACAACAGCTATTGCTGTTCTGTCTGAATTCAGAAGATCTCTTTTGTGTTTTTACTGATATTGTTGGCCTTTTTCAAAACTACCTCATCATTTTTTTATTGGGAAAATGTGTGTCATTTTATAAAATTGGGAAATTCAGTATAACTATACAAAACCTTAAATTTGTACTTAAAATCATTAATTGTTTAGAAGATGTCAAGAAAAAGACCAGTCATTATCATTTAATCAGCGTCATTTTGAACAGAAACACCATATCCTACCCTTCAACTACCAATTGGGAAATACTTTATCTTGTTTGGGATTATTTTTAGCCATTTATACAAAACAGGAATCTTTCATTAGCGGAAACAGCATTATTTTAGTGGTGATTTATTGCAAACAATATAACTGGTATTAATTTGATAAAATATATAATATCTGTTCAAGTATTCGCACTAGCATATTATGTTCTGTAAACCACCCAAACCAACTTGTTTTTTGTAATTCAGGACATCAATTTGATTTCACTAATACTAATTTCGTAACTAGACTTATTTTCAATATTTTTCTTGCTTGTGAAATTAATGTAAAAAAATTGCTCATGAAAATTACAGTATATTCAGACCTTCATTTTGACCATACAGGACAGCATTTTACACATGTTTTTGCAGACATTGTTTTATGATGGAAATGAAGAAGCGGAAATCAGCAAAATTGTAACAGTAAAATTCTGATTTGATAAAGAAAAATTCCATGTATATTTTAGAGGAAATTGTATTTGTTATAGCCTTCATAATATTGGTTCATTCCTATCATACCTACAGAACAGTAATTCTGAACATTCAGACTGTATCTATGAAAGAAGCTTTTCTCCATAATGGATTCATATGCAGTAGATTCCTGTTAATCACATAGCATATTTGTCAAGAAAAAATATGCAATTAACAGGAATATACAATTATCAAAATTTATCATTTCAAGGGAAAATACCTAATACTTTCAATGCTTAAGTGGGACATATTCTTTTATCATGTCTATATTAGATTCCTGTCATAGTGTCTAGTCAAAAGAAACAGAAAATGTTGTAAAAACAAAGACCTTTAGAAAACTGAGGTATTTCACTAAAGATGTATTTTTGTTTTACCCATTTAGGTACATTTTTGACTAAATATTGAAAAATATTTATGAAATAAAGAAGATTGTTTTATTTTTTGGTCTTATGTCATGCAAATAAGAGGAATTTGTACATGGATAAGATGGGAAATGTTTTTGTTCTTTGAGTTTCTACGCAATTAACAGAAATATGCAATTAACAGGTATGTAATTAAATGAAATCCACTGTATTACAGGCTATATATATGCAGCATCTATTGTTAACTATAACTTTGAACTACTGGTAACTGACTAACAATTAGCGATGGTCAGATTTGACTTAATTTACTGAAGCATAAGGAGGTTACAACTGAAGCTCATTTAAGTAGCACTCCACATAAGAATCATGCAAAATGTGATTGATGGTTGGAAAGCCTACATATTTTTATTTTTGATATTTTGTTTGAAATGTCATAGTATACTTAAAGTTACATGTGGTTTTTCATATAACCCATGTTCATAGGAGATAAAAATTATACAGAATGAACTGTAGAGTTCAAAATTAAGGGAGATAACTCTGTAAATAATACTCAAATACATTAGAATCTATTGTATATTCAATGTTGATTATCTCCTAAGAGCAGGCAGACATGAATGAATAATTACACATTTCACAATATAGACCCATAAAACAACTTAATTACAAAAATAAAAATATGTAGCCATTTTTGGGGTGTATCACATTTTTCAGATTTTGCATGATTCTTACAAAGACTGCTACTTAACATTCAACACACACATTTACCTTCCATCGTCACTTTATAGACATTAATAGAAGCTACATGCAGTGTATGCATATATGAAATGGATGTGAATCAATTGAATTGATACCAGATAATATTTGATGGTAAGTTTCTGAGCGAATGAGGACAATAAACAAGTCAAAAATCTAACATTCTGCAGAGCAAGCTGTTAATTTTCTGTATGACGTACATTCACATTCAGATAATGACATCGTGTAAATTAAAATAATTTGAACTAAAATTGTCACTCAGAAGGTCCTGAAAGAAGACATGGTTCTGCATAACCACCCACTCCCGATTTGATTTTATGAACCTTATAACCTCCATTTTGATTTTGATCAAAATCTAAAGTAGCCATTATGAGGTGCACAATGGGAACATGTTATAACAATTTCATGAAAGTTTGACTCAATTCCATTCAATGGTACAAGAGGAGTAACTGAGAAGAGATGGGCCCCACCTTGTCCCTATATCAACAAATGACTAAGTCAATGGTTTGCTATGAGAAACACCCAAATTGATTCTGATCAAATCTAAAATAGGAAGTGCATGCACAATGGGAACATGTAAAAACGATTCAGTGAAAGTTTCATTAAATTCCATTTAGTGGTATGAAAGAATAATCAAGGGAACCAAGGTTATAGCGGTAATCAAAAGAATGTAATCCAGGGAAAAAGACCAGACATGGAAAACAGACATACACAACGAAGAACATGACGATAAATCATACATACAAAGTAACAAAAGTAAATGAGCAACTAAGACTCCACTCAAAACTGGGAGCATGGACCAGGTGCATCGGTAGGGTAAGCATCCTCTGCTTTTCTAGAAACGCCCGCCAAATTGTTCATAAAAAGTCAAGTCCGGGATAGACATATGAGGAAAGGAAAACTATCACCCGTTCAATAAATCAATTTTTATGGCACAGTTGGACACACCATAATGATCCACAGGTCAATGATGATGACCATTTAACTTCTGTAGTGATGACTTCAATCTTGTAGCAACATAACCCTGTTCCAGAAGCCTATTTATTAGAATTCTAGTACGATACAAAAAGTCTGCATAGTTTCGGCAAGCTCTATAAACACTCCATACACAGGTGCTGAAGGGATGTTGCCACAGATGAAAGGAAAGTTGACATTTCAGAATGAAAAGTCATCACATCTGTCGTAAAGTTTGGTCAATAGTTTTCCTTTACCATTGATTTCTAAGTGTAGGTCAAGATATGAGACTGACTTCATGGTGTCTGTAGTTTCCTTTATCTCAAGTTCTTTGGGGTAGATGCGATGTATCAAATCCCCGAAATTAGGATTGTTTAAAGATAATATGTTATCTATATAACGTAAACTGGGATTAACAGATCTAGCGAAACGATATTCTTTCTTTTGGATCAGATCAGCTATAAAATCAGCCTCATAAGAGTGAAGGAATAGGTCGGCAAGTAGAGGAGCACAATTTGTTCTCATTGGAGTGCTGACTGTTTGTTGAAAAACGTGTGTACCACACTGGATAAAAATGTTTTCGATTAAAAATTCCAGCATTTTGTTAACATCTTCCTCTGTATATTTGGAAGATGATTTGGAATTATTTCTAACAAAGTATGAGGAATCTCTACCAAGAGTTATAACATAGTATAAGACCAGTAACGGATAGGAGATGGGTCCCCCCATTTGCCCAAATATGAAAAATTACAAATTCCATGTTTTACTGTGATAAACCCCCAAATTTTAGGAAAGTAAGAATACACATATATAATAATATGTTGTGTTAACAATAAGCTCTATTACATATGAAATGTTAAATGATACATGTATGTGTAGTGAATAAAGCACATAAAAGATTATGTTTATTTTCTGTTGTTATGAATTGATGTATTGTCACAAAACTATGATCTTGTAATGAATGTCAGTATAGTAGTCACTAAGCTTGAAATTGGCATAAATTTTGCAAAAGTCTTGTGTGAAAATCTGTACAATATTAATCCTTTTTTCTTCAGGGTGTTGAATAATTAACAAACTTCTTTTATGATAATCAAGTCATTGGCATTTTATTATAAAAGTTGTTGTTGTCATATCTGTGCCAATTATGGTTCACAAGTTGAAAATTTTTATTGATAACCCTTTGTGACTTGTGATACGCACTTAGTCCAAATTATGTAGTCTTTGGAGGCCTGTTTTTTATTTTGCTTGATTGCCTCCATGCGTTACTGAGGCATAAACATCAGATTAAAAAACAGATGCCTCAACAATCATCATGATTACCTGAACTATTAATATGTAATGCCATTAGTGCAGGAAGAAATGCTTGAGGTTGGCAAAATATCCTCCGACACACTATAATTATTGAATGTAGATAAATGGGAATACGCCCTAGACCAGGTTACACACTTATTAAAACTGGTTTTACATAACATATAAGTAGAAAGATATTATAAGGGGAAGGATTATAGTAAATTATATAGATATCTAGAAGTTTTTCTTACTTTGGAAATGCATTTTTTGCAGCCTCAACTGCTTTATTTACATCATTTTCATCACTGTCAGGTACTTTTGCCCACGTTTCACCAGTCGATGGATCATAACTGTCGATATAAGATCCTGTTTCAACGAATTCTCCGTTTATAAAGTTGTGTATTTTCATTTTTCACTTGGAATGCATGTGCTGGTGCATTCCCTTTGTGACCGTGACCTTGCATCCAAAATATTTACTTGGTTTTCATTGGTTAATGTTGGGGGTTGGGTTTCCGAATGTTCAAGATAGTCCTTGACCTCAGTAAAAGGCTACTTGTTGAGAAAACTTACTTATTTTAGAATTATTATTATCCATTTTTATTTCGTAATTTAAATCATAGATTTTTTTAAATTTCATTATTGAATCTAATGACATTTTGACATAATCCGGGAAGGGAGTAATTACGAATCTCCTAAATGTGCCCCAGGTCGTATATTTTTAGAGGATACAGTCACGTGATATGGAAAATCCCCGAGTTCTGGAGAAATTCATTTTTCAGCTGACACTGTCAATGTTTACAAGCCTGTGTCGTCTGCCGAATTGGACTAATTTATAAGTTTATGTTACATAAATGGAAGAAGCTGGACAAGGCATTGTGAAGAGAGATTTGAAAACTCCACTAAAATGTCAAAATTTCGGACTTAAACCTTTCGTGCAGCCCGAATATCTGCATGCTCGCCCAGGAGATTTGGTAGAAATTGATCGCACAATATACGCAGAATGGGGTTTGTATTTCGGGAAAGGAGAAATTGTTTTGTTGGGTGGTGACTTCTTATCAGGAAGGGAAACTCGCACCAAAGTTGTGAAGAGAAAAATAACCGACCTTGGGAACGTGCTTGTGCGCGTGAACAATAAAAGAGTACCTGCTAAAAATAGGGGTCTTGCACCACTGAAATCAAAGACAATCATCCAGAATGTCAGTAAACTGATTGGGAAGATAGTTGAATACAACATACTGACGAGAAATTCAGAACACTACGTTACAGACTGGAAATATGGACACAGCTGGAGTGATCAGGTAATGTTACAAGATTGCATTTTAATTGCATCTACAGGTTCGGATTTAAAGCCACCCCTCGTTTTAATTTTTATTTTACACAATCTGAAAACTTATAACATGAAGTAAGCATTGCCTATAAAAGCTAGAACTGACTTTCACCATATGCATCCATCTGTTCTCGGTAGTCATGAGTTCTTGATAGCGATGCACATAGGCAATACATGTATGACATAAAATGCAAAATCTCACGTGTTGTCTATTCACAAAGAATTAACCTACTGAACACTTCTTCGCTTATATCGGGCTTTGATTTTGTTATGTTGCGTATAAAGATATTTATAATACCAATAAACTTTAGCACCCCTCCCCTTTATTTTACCTTTCCCTTAAACCCCAAAAAGTTCATATTTTTAGTGCCCACCTCTCCCAACACTCATTTTATTGAAAGTTGTAGGTCATATATTCAGCGGTAATGCACAGTCTTGATATAAGCATGGCTATGTCGGTAAAAATATTGAATGGTGCGCAGTACTGGTCATATCTTAATATTTCTTACTAGAAAATGTTAAATGTTTTAAGAGATATGCATTGTTGTAGAGCAATAATTTGAAAAGCCTATTACATTTGGGCGAATTATAATACAAATAACCTTGTATATCTTTGCTTCTATGCTTGGAACACCATATCACAGCAAATTAAAAAATATAAGATGCAATTATAATTTTTTAGCCATATCAAAGTTCATCAATTATAACATTCACTTGAAGTAATATGTCGACCCTGAAAATATGAAATATCGATGAAAATATATTGAATTATTTATTTTCTTTATTTTCACTTTCCAATTACGTTTCTCATGGTCTCCATACAAATAGTCATATCCCTATTTAGAACTGATGACATACATGTAGTGCCCATAAAGTCATTAATAGGTCACCTAACTAAATTGTGTTTTTCTCACAATGTAAACATGCAATCTCACCAGTCTTCTGAGAAAATAAAGATCAGTTCTCATAATGACTTTAAAATTGTAACTATTTAAGAAGTAGTTCAACAAACAGGTAAACAACATTGTTATGCTATTGAGAACCGATGACACCTAGATACTAGAAATTACATTTTACTCTCTAGACTCTAGTGCAGCTTCAGCATTTTCTTATCGGATGGCCTTTTTTTTTTAAAGATGCATTATTTGTACTGGTCAGGGAGTAGATCTCGCCCATTTTAAAGACAGGAGCTATTCTCGCCAATCTGCTCAAAAATAATCTCATTTTCATATTTTGTTCGTTTGAATATACATGTACACAATTGAATATACATGTACACAATATACACAAAAAACATTTTAATGCAATTACATACATGTAGTTTACAAAATGTACCATTCAATCTCAATTTTTCCTCTGAACATTCTGTAACTGAATACAAGTTTTTGCCTAGACTAGCCTTTAGGTTGTATAGTGTATGTTACATTCATTACATTATGAATCAATGTATTGTAAAACTTAATTGATGATCAAGCTTTAAAAAATCCTGATGGCATAATGACTGATATATAAGTGTATACATTTGTAGTTGAAAAGGCTGATTATTGTTAATTCCTAACCCACAGATACATGTACATGTGCATGTAACTATCTCTACAGAAGTTGTGTTGGACAATTAAACAAATCTTGGTTATAACATTTGTTCAACATACAATGTACTTGTATGTTACAGGGGAGATTGTAATCCAGTAAGGTCCAGATTCATCCTAGGACAAATTTAAAATTAGAATTCCAATTTACACTGGTTAAACTTTAGGGCAAATTGGAATTGGAAATAAGATGTTTCATTACTGTTTGTGATAAATGTCAGTTGCTCACTATTTTCATAGGACACTCAGTTGTTCATCTTGCTGGATTTAGCAACATTTCAAGCCAACTGTGTGAATTTCAAACCTACCACAATATTTTATTCAAAGTGGTGACTGGAACTAAACATACATTTTAATTTTTTTATTTGGCCTCTGTTATATACATATGTTAAAAAATATTGCGAATTGGATCCTAAAGTTAGTTTCATTTACAGCTACAGCATACACTTTAAAAACAGGCCAAATCCCACATAAAAAGGGGTGATTATACCCTCACATGTTCGATAATTCAACCAAATAAAACAGATAATGAGAATCAGTTTTAAAGAAAGAAATGTTCACGATTTTTCATTAACCTTCACATACATATTTTAGTATTTAAGTAGCTGTCTTTGTAAGAATCATGCAAAATACACCCCAAAAAAGGCTACATATTTTTATTTTTGTAATTAAGTTGTTTTATGGGTCTATACTATGAAATGTGTAATTTTTCATTCAAAATCAAATCTGCCTGCTCTTAGGAGATAATCGATATTGAAAATACAGTAGATTCTATTGTATTTGAGCACCATTTACAGAGTTATCTCCCTTAATTTTGAAATCTACAGTGTATTCTATATAATTTTTATCTCCTAAGAGCACAGGTTATATAAAAAACCATATGTTTATTTCTGTTTACTATGACATTTCAAACAAAATGTCAAAAATAAAAATATGTAGGCTTTTTACCCATGAATCACATTTTGCATGATCCTTAGCTGGAATGCTACTTACATTTTCTTAACAAATATTCTCCGAGATTAATAGAAATAGAAATATTTTGTTATCCTAATCACAGGGCCCTTCTGAGCATCTGTAATTAAGATATACAAATGTACATATAGTATACATGTATGATGTTCACATATTGACAGAGTTCTCCTCAAGATTTAAAGATGGCATCCTGGTAACCTCTGCCCTGAATTTCAATAGAGCATATTGCATGTTAAAATTATAGCATCACATTTATATTGAAACCTATGGGAAGTTCTTTTTGGATAGCATCCTTGTAAAAAAATACAGCATCAGGATAAAGTGATGCTTTACGGACCTGAGATCACTGGTTGATTATATTGATTAGGTTATACAGCAACAAAACTCTCAGTGCATCAACATAGAGATTATTAAGAGGGGTAGGTCTATCAGTTCGTCAAACGACTCCTGAATTTTCCAGCAAAACTCCTGATAACTCCTGATTTTGAACCTTTGCACCCCAAAAAAATTGATGAAATATTAATATATTTTATAGCGTTATACAAGTAAAACTTAATATATTTTGTGGAGAATGATATTGTATATTCAATGGGTTGTTATTTTACATTCAAATTGACTTTATATATCCTTTACTAAGCATTTTAATAAAAGTGTTCTAACTTCTTTCTTCTGAAATTGCTACATTTCTAGAAAGCTCTTACTTAGGGGAGTGAAAGATGGTCATTTTCATGGAATTTTGTATTATCACATTACTTTTTATGTTTAAAAATTCCTGGTAACCTCCTGATTTTTAAGAAAATTATTTCTTGATTTCCTAATTTTTTTTACTCAAAAAGGGTTTGATAGACTGCTCTATTTCGGGATTGATCTTGTACTTTGTATATATATATAAAATGTATATGTAAACTTTTTGTTTTCTTTCTACCATACAGTGTTCAATAAAACTACAGAATAATCTCGCGGCCCTCATTTGTGGAATAAGCCATGCAATAAGTTCTAAATAGGCCTTATCAGAGACTGATAACATATTTTTTTATTGAAGTTTAACCTTACAAGTATTTCATTTTGCCCAGTAATGTGCTGGGCAAAACCCAACCTAGCTCAATGCCTGTAGTACACATTTGAATACATGTATGTACAACTTCCACTACATACATGTAGTTGAAGTTTTTTTTTTTCTTAGACCATGTTCATTTCATGATTTGTGTTAGTCAATTCTTTTATTAAAAAGTTATGCTTTAAGTAAAATCCATCTACTTGCTAGGGTGCACACATTATCATACAAGCATATTAGTATAGTCTCATGTAACTTGTGAAGATCACACAAATTGAGGAAATTTTCAACTAGTTCCATGTACTGTATAATCCCTAAGTCCTTAAATTGGTGATATCGTAACAGGTCAAATCAGTCTAATGTACAAATGTATTTACAGTATGAAATATCCTGTTACATCCAGATGAAAAAGAGATCAATTACTTTGATATTTATCTGGTTGTGACTGGATTATTTGATGCTATAAATAGACCTAGGCCTGATTCTGACATCACTGGTTTGTACTGGTCAATATTGATGGATCAGAGTAAAAACTAGATGCAATTCGAATACTGGTACATATACATAATTGTTCGTGTAAGGTGATGTCTTAAATTCAAAATTATGAATACTAACAATATAACTACATGTATGATGAATTATTTTCATTCTTCATGCAGTTATGATTGAAAAGAACATTACTGTCCATTTGTTGATCAGATAAATTATAATATTATATAGACCTTTTTGTGCTAACGTTGGGGTAGTCGATGAGCATGCGTAGAGCATGCTCAATATACACGTCTGTGAGGAAAATTCTTTTGTTCTACCCAAGCTCTATCTCGCAGAAGTGTATATTGAACATGTTCACCAACTTACCACAAAAGGGTCTATTCTTACACTTAGGAGTATAATTTACTGGGACTTTTAAAACCAGTTATGAATAAGAAGCAGTTGCCTAAATTGTGTTCTAACATGTATGTTGTAACTTCATTGTACAGTTACTTCAACATTAAATCATCATACAGTACTACATGTACTAGCTATATTATTACTATCCAGAACAGAATTAGTTACGTGTAATCTAATTTACATGTATGTGACAAATTCAAAAAGATGTCTGTTTTCTATTACTCGTCCACCCTATTTTTTTCAACTAATATACCATGTATCCTTTTATCACTTTTCAGTAAACGCTGTTACAAGTCAGAATGTTTCTCCCATAGACACAATGTAAAAAATAGTTAAAAAAAAATTGAAATGCTTACTCAACTGTGTTTTTCAACAATTTAAGTCTACTTACTGAACTTAACAAAATCTTTCAGGAATTGAAGTCTTCTACCAAAATTACCAAAGCAAAGTAAAATTAGAACATAATTTTCCTGACAAAAAAATTGCACTTTCTGAGGGTTGGCAGGAAAGTGGTACATGTATCCTAGAAAAATGTTAAATGCATGAAATGTAACATAAGATTTATTTCCTTTCATTTTTTTCTTCATTTTTATACCCTGCCACAAGAAGGGGTGAGGTATTATATGATACCCATTGAAAAGTTGCATGTCTGGCCGTCCTCCGATGGTTTCAGGATGGATATTTGTACATGTACATTTATGAATTATATTGGCTAATTATGACTCAGTTAATTCTTCCAATGTTTTAAGATGTACTGTAGATGTATATTTATATGAATGTCACACGTTAACTATGTACTGATATAAATAATGTACATGTATCTTATTCTTTGTTTATTTTTTTTCAGTCCAAGACTGCCTTGCAGGCCATGTCAATATTCTCAACGCCTCCTTCACCAAAGGAAGTGGATGTTGCTCACGAGACTCTGTCAGCGAGTATTCGAAGTATTCTGAGAACTCAAACATCACTTGAAGAAGATCTCCAATCTCCATCGTAGATGTCTTAGCGAGCTGCAGACCCACCTTAAATTAACAATTTGAAGGTTCTATGTTAGTGCTCCTGTAATTGATAGCAATGTCTAACTGGGCTATTTATACACAAATAAATTGTACTTGGATTGAGCGCCTCACAGTGTTTCAAAATTGTAAGTGTTCGAGACATTTTGCTTCCATTCAGCTTCAATATCATATTTTGAAGCAAATTGTATAACATTTTTTTGGGGGAAATTCATACATGTATTTCTTGAATTATACCAGTTATATGACAGCACAAAACACAGCTGTAAATACAGATAACTACTGTCTATTAATCAAATTATGTTATGAACATGTAGATTGTGAGGGAAGATATTTGTAATTTTTTTACCTAATTTGAAATTTCCACTTTGTTATTGTGTAAGCAGGGCATGTTTAGATACATGTACATGATAGGGCAGCCAGTAAATCTACCTCTTAAAATTGATTAGAACTTCCATTCAAGATTTAAGAGGCTGTCCATGTAAAAATCAGGCAAGTCCTTTGATATAGGTGGCACAACTTATTTTTTTCCCATTGATATTTTTTTTTTCAATGTAATGTTTATATCATTTGTATTTCAAATGTAAATGTTGTGAAAGATCTTTTCAATGAACGATGGTTGGCTCAGAAAATGATTTTAAAGTTGCCTAACAAAGCAACCAAATTTTTCACAGAATGAAGAGTCATTGCTCTTTTTCAATGATTTTCCATGCTTTCTTTGTTATTCATTTCTCTTTAATCATTGCAGTTACATTTTTTGCACTCAAAAACCAACATTCATCTTTGAAAAAGGATGCATATGTGATATGAATTTGATGAAATTTTTTAAAACAATATATCATGTGCCATTCACTGTCTGGTTTTTACATGGACATTTCTATCAAATTGTACCAAATGTCCATAAGTCACTTATGTTACATGTAAAAGAAACACTAACATCAGTGAAATTTCTCCACGTTCACACTGAAGATTGGTTGAGTGGTTAGAGTACAAATACATCTCCATAGAACACAGTAGAGTAGAGTAGATGTATTTACAGAAAACATCAGTCATTTTGTCAAAACCATACCACAAATTCAGGAATTATTTATACATTGATTATTTTAGACAACTTTTTGCACCTATGTGGGGAAATGCCACATCATGTACTGGTAATTGCAATTGAAGCAAGTTGGGTTTATCACAATACAGGTAATGAAATATGGCAATATATCCTGACTTTAGGTGCAGTTGAGGTGGTATCCTAACGGGAGAATTATTTTCCTCCATTGTTTAAAGTGGAGAAATCCCAGTTTACTTTCCTTTAGGTTGATGGTAGTGTAGCTGTGTGAGCAAACTTTATGTTGATCAAATGAATTATGAAGTACTAAGTCAATTGTGAGAGTCATTTGAATTCCTGTGGATTTATTGTTGATATCTTCACCATAATTTTCTGGATGAATATAAGATAGAAATAACTACAATTATGATTTTTAATTACATGTGAATTGATGTTTATTTTAGCTTTGCTTGTTATAATTACGTTTGTTTTTTTGTGTGTTTTTCTTCTTCTTTATTATACTCCCATAGTAAGATCGAGATCTCTTATTTTTCCGTTTTAGGTTGAGTAAGTACATGTGAATTATATCTTTTGTTTTCATCCATAACTTTTCTAGTCAGAACCCCAATTACAAATTGTTTTGACTAAAAGCTACAATTTTGCTACAGTTGTTAAATTCTACATATATATTGTCATTATTTAAATATTTAACAAATGGGGATTTTAGAATGGCCATTTGCATGTGCTGCTCTATGTACCATTACATGTATACAGTACTTCATTTCAAAATTTTCAACCAATTAATATTTTTATGAAACCTGTCTAAACCAAAATCCTGAATAATCTGAAGACCTCTCTAAACCAAACACTTTAAATCAGTTTAAATGTATTTTAAATCTGGAATAACCAAGCGACTTGTGAATCTGAACAAATTCTGCAGTTCAGTTAAGGAGGTGGACCAGGGTAAGGGACATAAGTCTTGAGATCAGTGATATGCTTGTATCATATTCAATTTCACCAAAGCATATCAAGCTTTTATTTGAAACAGAATGAAATCAGTCCAAATTACTTTGGTTCTTACATGTGTACACATGAGATTGATATAAAGTACAAATGTTCCAATGATTTGTAAGAGTTGTGTCCCTTACTCGAGGTCTACATCCTTAAAAGGGGTTCAAACAGTTTACACTGTATTTGCTTATTTGCTCTTCGTTCGTCTTCCATTGATTTTTAACACATTTATGTTGCATTTTAAATTGAAATGATAGACTTAAAAACAATGGATGATGAGAATATTTGTATTATATTCAGTAACATTAATATTTATTGAAACCTGTTTGAACTGAACCCCTTTTGGACTTTAAAATTGGCTCGGTTTAAACAGATGTTTAGTTTACCAAGGTGTAAAATGCATTTGAACTTATATTAAGGCACTGTGGGAAGTGTCTTGCATAGACAGGTTTTCAGATTATTTAGGGTTTGGCTTAGACAGGTTTTATGTACTACAAAATTAATGTAGACTGATGCAAACTGATGCATGTAAGTATGAAATAAGATTATACCTGTATATATATACAAATGTACATTGTATGTGTAAAATCCACACGGAAGTTATTTTTTACTATTTGTGTAAAATTTATGGGGATGGATGTTAACTAGTGCATGTATTTAAAAAAACAAACAAATATACATGTATACCGCAGTGCCTAATTTAAAGGGAAGATTGAGCATAAACTTGTCCTTGTTTGTGCTCACTTCTTCCATTTCTCTTGGAGAAGTTTTTGTAAAACGTTGATAGACAAAAATTTCATTATTGTTATTTTTCAAACATTTTACTTAACTTTTCCTTGTCATGGATATCTGTATTTTGCCCTGGTATACAGTATATTGAATGTTAGTTCATCTTCAACAAAGTGTTTTATCATATTCTTGATGCATGGTTGTTTCAAAATTTCTTGTGTCTGCATATATTTAAAATGAGTTTACTCAAGATTATTTTTAGCTATATGTACATTTACAAATACTAAAACAACTATTTAGATGGATGTAAACTTATACATGTACATGTATCTATAAAATTAAAAAATGTACCAACATGTACATATATGTTAAATATTAGAATCTACAACAAAGCTTTTAAGGGTAACTATATTTTTCATGCATGGTTGTTTCTTAGCTTATATACATATTAAGGAAAAGTTTATCCAAGATATATTTGTTTTTTTATGGTTGTTCTATAACCTACAAATATATAATTCATAAATTAATTTATCCAAGATGAAATATAATGTCCTAATCTATTGTAGTTAAACATTTACAATCTTCATTGAAGTATAAAGTATATTTTGCTGAAAGTGTATATTTTGTTTTCCGGTAATATTTACAAATGATATCATGTTACAACGAATTAAATAGTTAAATTCAGAGAACCGAGTTGGTCTTCCCTTGATTAAATGACAGTCACTTAATGAACTTCCTTTGAGTAGGCTCTACACTTTACAATAGATTTCTGTCAAATTTAGATCAAAGAACCTTGATAATTGATCATTTAATTACTTAAGACATTTCATTGGTCATTCTTTCAATGGAAGACCAAGTCCATCCCATGAAATTAACTATTTAAGTCGTTGTAAATAATGATGTTTCATCCATGCTTTAACAAATTATGTAATGATCAGAAAATCATTGTTAAATTATTCATAGTTGCATCCTGGATTGTAAATTGTTAAGGGCTTATGAATGTATTTAAATGCACATTTATGTATTTCTGTTTGTCACTTATTTGTAATTTTTCTCTTTAAAGAACTGTTTTTAGAAATTTATGATGGATTATTTCAAATTGATGTCCAATCTTTGTGGATCCATACTGTGCTTAAATATAGACAGTACATGTAGGTCATGTTTGAGGAGTGATTTTCTCCTTATACTGTAGTAGATTGGACAAAAATGACCATAGGTGTAACAACCCAACAGACAATGCACTGCAAGATCTTCATGGCTAAAGTGGCCTATTGATATTGAAATATTGGAATTGAAGCAGATTGCTCCTGATTTTTTCTTGGACAACAGCTCTACCAAAATCTCCTTCTCAGGGTTGTATTTTGTTTGTACTTCTTTCTCACTAAAGTAACTTGTAATTGAAAACCACTTAGTCCATATTCATTTCTACCTCACTTCTAATCATATCACTTTCATTTTCAGTCAGTCAAAGCTTCTCTATTTATGTATGTTCATAACCCATGTGACATTTTCAGTCGATCAAAGCATCCAATTTTCTACATGTTCATAACTCATGCAACATTTTCAGTCAATCAAAGCATCCATATTTCTCTGTGTTCTTAACCCATGAGACATTTTCAGTCAGTTAAAGCATCCATATTTCTGTATGTTCATAACCCATGAGATGGGTTCATTATCAACTCACATGTACATGTATCAAATCATCTCAATGGCTGTTTTAGCTTTAAATTATACCTGCATGATGTAAGATTATGATATTATGAATATTCAAATGAGCTTATTTGCATAATTATGTTGTTATTGTTATTATGAAATAAAAGTTGAACTGAAAGGTGTTTTCTGTTCATTTACTAGCCAAGACTCAGGAAGGACAAATTAGGTCTAACCAGCACAGGCTTCTTTTTTTTTTTTTAATAAAAATATCCCTTTGGTAGGCAATTCTGATGGGGCATTTGTTTGAAATACAAAAAAAAAAAATCTGATGGGACACATTGACATTACTTTGTCTAAGTAACTTGGAGTTGATTTCTGTTATGAAAACTACATGTAATTTATTTCTTGCTTTTTCTTTCATATGCATGTACAGTGATTGAGATTGTAGAGGGTTATGTGCCATTTATCACATGTAGGCTAAATATGTTCCATTATTTCATTTAACCAAATCACAAATAGCTGGCAAGTACACATACAGTCCTTGAACCAATCCACGCAACAATTTGACAGATCGATGACCATTGACTGATTCATTGCTGACAGGTCGATGGCCAGTGACCGATCTGATCACAGTTTTGTTATGTAAAATGATGCAAGATCTGTATGAAATAAAAGAAATGTAAAATAAAAGATTAAATTGATGTTTAAATCTATTACATTATGTAAATATGTGTAAAATTGACCAAGGTAACAACAAAAACCCGAAAATATATTTACCGTTCCGTGGTCACGTGATGCGATCACCGATATAATGGATCGATTTGACAGATGGATGACTGGTCGATGATCGATGACCAATCCGAATTTTTTATGCATGGATAGGTTCAGGTACTGTACGTGTAGTTCTGTAATAGCTTTACCGGTAGTTTACTTAGATCACCATAACCAATCCAAAAAAACTTGAAATGAAAAATCTGAGAATATTCTTATTTTCCTTTGTAACTCCAAAAAATAAATTGTTTATTTTCATTTACTGACAGTAAATTGTTTAAGGTTGGTGCATCAAGGCCACACTCCTCTCTCCAATTCTGGAAAAGATCCATTTTGCTGACAAATGAACGTCTCTGTAGATATATTACTACATTGTAAAGCATATACCTGGCCCATGCTACCAGTTTTTAGTGGAGTCTAAGTTTTTTTTTTTTGGTTTCAGTGTGTGTTATTTTTATAATTTCATGTCTTCTGTTGTGTTTGTCTATTTTCTTTTTCTATTCGTAGTCATGGAATTATGTTCCTTATGATTATCATACAAAACCTGGTACCATTAACTTAATTTCCCTTTTATATCAGTTCATGAATATAAAACCAACATCTGTTTGGGAAAAATTAAAAACCCAATATTCAGTGGAGATTTTTTTAATTTTTAACAAATATATATATTTGTAAGCAATTTAAATAAAATACAAACTGTGCAAGGATAAATAATTTATGGAATGCATCTACGCAGACAACCTAAAGGATGAAATTAAGGAAGAGAAATTGTGACTGTAATTTTAAATCTTATGATGTTTCAATCTCCTGTACCAAGGAAATATTCAATTTTTCAAAGCTTTACACCTCTGCCATACTCACTGCTTAGCATCCACCCCTTTACGCAAATTAGTACAGCTCTGCAGATTTTTAAGTAGTACTCCAGATAAGAATCATGCAAAATGTGACTCGTGGTTGGAAAGCCATTAGAAATTAACTTTTCATAAAACCCACATTCTAAGGACATTTAAAAAATACATAGAATGTACTGTAGAGTTCAAAATTGAGGGAGATAATTTTGTAAATGATACTAAAATACAATATAAACTATTGGATTTTGAAAGTGGATTATCTCCTAAGAGCAGACAGATTGGAGCAAATAATTATGTATTTCACCATACAGACACATAAAGCAACTGAATAACAAAAGTAAAAATGTTTACCCTTTTTTTGCAAATTACAGATTTTGCATGTTTCTTACAAAGACTACTACTTAGTGGGCATGCCCAGTGAATTTTTTCACATCCTATATAGCAGGGCATATATGCTAGCAATGTGATACATAGCAAATCAGGAAACAGTGATATGTCTATGGCGGAGACTGATAATGTCTACCAAAGTAAAAATAATTAGATCTGTAACAGTAAAGCAGTAAAGTTTTTTTAAACCTTTCAGTATAAACTAACAGCATTATGATTATGAAGCAGCTCTTTGATGACTCCCTCTATATTTGTGTGACATGTAAAAAAGAAATTTAGCATCAAAACAAACAAAACACTGTGAACCTGTTTGAAAATGTCTACATTCATACAATATTGGACACAGATAAAAAAAATTAAAGACATTTTGAGACAGTTATAGGTACAATTATTCTTGAACATAATACAGAGGAAAACTCTACAGAAATATTGGATTCAAAATTTACAAATTAAATAAGAGTTATTCCCCTTAAATCTATAAATATGGAAGTAACTAGATTTCACATTGGACGGAATATTTGTAAACTTCTGCATATTTTTGGTGAAAACATACTAAAATATAGGCACTTTGAAGCTATGATATTGTAAAAGAAAACTTGCATTTCATGGAACTGCAAATTCTGCAACTACATAGATGAAACAAGAGGTTCCAAAATGCTAGAATTGTTCACCGGAGTCTCATGAACCAATAAAATTAACAATTCCTATAAATTACAATGGTACTAATTTGATCATCAACGACAACAAAATAATAAATATTTTTTTTAGAAATGTAGAGTAACTACTTGCACTTCTGTTGAAAAAAACGAAAGCAAGTACACTTATACTTGTACCCAAATGATAACATTGTAACCATATTCCAATAGTTAAGTATTTCAATCAAAAACAAAAACATGTAGATTTCATATTAATAAAAAGATTGTCTTCTGAATAACAGAAAAAAAAATACAGTGATGAAAAGGAGGACTCTAAATTACACTTCTTCCTTTAAACTTTATTTTTGAAATTCTGACATTGTCAGAATCAACAAACAATACCTCTGAACCTTTTTTCTCCAGTTAAATTAAAAAAACAAAACATGCAATGAGATTGCATGTCAGAAAATTAGATGAGCAAACACAGGCATTGTATGGTTAGAACTAATGGCACTTCACACTACAAAACATATATGGCATCACACATGTACGTGTAAGTAAGTAAAAACCATAAATATCATTGGTTAGACTTTCAGTAAAGAGTAAATGAAAGTCAGAAACATGGAATCAGTAAAACTGGTTCATTTTTTTTCTCTCGTTACTCATTAACCAGTCCAACCTTTGGATACACAATTTTGTTTATTATAAATAGGAATGAATTCAAAATCAGTCTCTGAACTAGTGCTCAAGGTAAAAATGAAAACAAGAAAGCTATGATATGCTTTTTTTTTTTATCGTAGAGCACATATGGTTGAAACTGCCAAAACCTATCAAGCTTTCAGTCATTTCTACAGAAATGGGTGACAGAGACAGGTCATAGATTCTTCCAGTACTATGAAACTTCAATTAATTCACTGATTTTCAGAGAAAAAAAAAACAAAGGAAAAAAAGTTTTTTTAACTGGCATTTATCTGTTGACATTCTAGCAGGGAATACAAGTGCTCTTACACAGAATGTCCATAAGACTATTTTTTTTATGATCATGCAAAAGCAAATGGAATCACAGCAACAGTGAATTTACCAAACAATTTCTTATATTAACAAATACATGGTCCCAATAGCAAAATAAAAAAAAACAAGTAAAAACATAAACAAAAATCATACATACAAAAATAAATAAGCAGAAATATTTTACAGAGATAAAAATCATTTTGCTTAATAATATCACAGAGAACCTGAATAATAAACAAAGCTACTGACACTAAACACACATAGGATATACATATACACTATTTCTAATACAGTAGCAGCTCAGAGAACCAGGTGTTTATATCATTTAATCTATATACAACCTTAAACACTACTTTTATAGCAAATCGAAACAGACTGGTACCATTTTCAATTCAAGATAAGGAAAGGCTTCAGTCATCCTATTTATGAAATGTTGCCAGCACTTTGGTGTTAGCCATCTAACATCACCATATAACTTGTATCCCAATGCCATAACTTACATCAAACATTACATTTTTTTAATATTTGTGAATACAAATTTTGAGGGATATTAATTGCTTTCTAGGTAAAATGATGTCATGCAACACAGGAAAGTGTTCTTTTTCTTTACTATGGGACATCTGTTTGACCTTATGGATCCACTTCAAATTTTTTCATGATCTGACTTCTCATTTTTATAAACACAGACTTAGTAAAGTTAAACATTTAGATCATGACCAAGAGTTGAACCACTTTAAAAAAAGCTCCGCAAGTGTTAATTACTTAACAGACCAAGTACAGTTGGACAATAAGATCATGAACCAAATCTGAGTATGTTTGAAAAAGATCACACAGGTGGTGTTTCCTAAAGATGCAGTATACTTTTCTAAAATGTAAAGCAGAATTATACCTGGAGACTTGTAAAAATAAGTAAAATTCTACCAATGCAAACACTTATAGTAGTCACCAATAGTATAGCCATGTATTGAAAGTGGTACCAGTCTTTTTCAATATGCTATAACACGATTAACGACTAGATGTCACAGGAAATATTCAATGCTCCATTATGGTAGTAAATGTATCTAAAATTTGCTTAAAGGGATATGGTAAGGTATGCTTTAAAAAATGGTTTTAAAGAATTTTATTTCACTGTAGAATTTATGATAAATGTATGCCTAAAGTAAACCTGTTTAGATTTAAATCTCTCAAAATGAATAGTGCAAGAAACATTTATTGATTTAGTAATACTTGAATGTCTAACAACCATTTGAGCAAAGCATTTTTTTTTGCACCATTCTTAAAGTATATCTAGATATAAATGTTCTCAAAAATATTATCATTTGCACAATCCTTGGTCCTAAACCTGCACCAGACCAATACACTTTAGCTTTTCTAGGATAGTGTGTGATCCAGTACAGTAAACATAGTGTGAACGTTTCAGTAAATGCTGATACAGAATATACAGATTACATGATATGAGATAAATATATATATAGGGATGGCATGTCAATCGCAAAAATTGCCTAGAAAATAAGTAAACAAAT
Organism: Perna viridis; assembly: GCA_037379345.1. Lineage (NCBI taxonomy): Eukaryota > Metazoa > Mollusca > Bivalvia > Mytilida > Mytilidae > Perna > Perna viridis. The sequence goes on from CM074524.1 coordinate 13,409,889, forward strand.
TTCAGTGATGGCAGAGATCATGTTTACATCAAATTTCGTTTTTTCCACCAGACATCTTATGGCATGTGTGAAAGTGCAGACAGAAGAAATTAATGACTTAGGCAAATTCCTCAAAATGAGTACAGAACTTATCAATCTTTTTAAAACATTCAAACAATGAATATAACATAACTGCCACCCTTACATGACCCACCACTGGTAATTGCAAAGTACATGTGTACCACCTATACTTACTAAAACTCATAAATTAATGACGTTTGTGTGTGTATTTCGGAGTATTTTTTTCTGCAATACATGTTAAAACAACAGCTTTTGTAATACAGACAAACTTTATGCAAGTTTAAATTATTTCAATAATAACTAAATAAATCTGCATATTTTGCAATAATGAAAACATTGATTAATTGTCAAAATATATGCAGTCCAAATACTCATACAAAGTGTAATGGATTTTCAATACACAGCTGGATTTTAAAGAATAAACATTGCATACATAATTTACTGAAAATCTGTACCAGATATTATAAAAAAAAAATTATGTTCATTTTTTATTCTGAAGTGGTGTTTTTTTTAAAGCAAATAATAATGGAATACTGAATGTCCTATTTTCATTGTCTATGCAGATCTCAAAATGTCATTAACATTTTCAAAGTTCAACTAAATGCAATTTTCCCTATTGCATTCATTACAATAAAAAAAAAACAATGCCGTATTTTCTGAATGAACAATGCTTGGCAAAACGGCAACTGCAGTTCAAACGTGGTCAAAATCAAGGGAGGAGGCAGTTGTCAAACATTCTTTCATAATATCAACAGTATAAATAAATAGGTCAGTAACAATCATGAATTCATGACAATCCGTCTCATTCCACATTCACAACAGAACTTAGCACTTGGAACAGGGTATTTATTACCACATTCATGACAGAATTTTGGCAAGTTTTGAGATGACATTTTGTGATTGTTATTAGAAGTAGCTGAACTAGCACTGGAGATTCTACGCTGAAATTGTAAGTTCATTTGATCTGCCTCTGAGCTGCTGCTATAGTAACCAGATTCTGTTTCTTTAAAGTTCCCAACACCGTGAATAGAAATCTTTCCGCCTCCTGGGCTGTGCTTACTACCTCCCATAACGTCCCTGCAAGGAAAAAAAGATAATCTCTTAACTGATATTGTTCATGTTGTTTGTATAGATATGTTATGGATATCAACTGTACAGCAGAGACATTTTTTTCTTATTTTTCATAATTAGCATTCAAGATGACTACTTAAGGAATTAGACCTAAGGTAAGGGACATAACTCTTGAAATCAGTGGTATGCTTGTATCATATTCAATTTAACCAAAATCTAGCAATCTTTCATTTGAAACTGAATGAAATCAGAGTTGTTTGATGTTTACATGAGATTGATGTAAAATGGTGAATACAAACGTTCCAAAGATTTGTAAGAGTTGTGTCCCTTACCCTAGGGCTACCTCCTTAAATTAGGACAATACTTGATCATACAATATCAGTTAGTATTTCCTTATGGGTACAGGTAGAATTAATAGTTGCCCTTGTAATCAACCTGAAAGCTGCATATCTATACAATATAATGATTGAAGATATTGGTTTTTTTTCTACTTTAGAGGATCAAGAACTGTCCAATGCTGTAGTTGATATTTGATATAGTTCTACTCAATTCTATGACTATTAATATCAGTAAAATCTGACCTACTCAGTAACTCCATTCTACTTTCTGTTCAGATAATCTTTCTAATTAGCCAATCAGATTTCAGCTTTCATAATAGCAATATGATAAGGGAAAGTCACAAGAATTCTGAAAAGGTCATCTTGACAGATAGAAGAAAGAAGTGATGGTAGATTCTACATCCAGTTAGTGTTAATTTTAATTAGATTATATGACTATATAAAAAAGTGTATAGAAATGTTATAAAAATTGTATATAAACATTTATATAAAAAAAAAGACCAATTAGCCAGGTAGATGTATTCAATGAAGTAACTTCTAGAAAATATGTCATTAAAAACTTTGAACATGAAATTTATTCTAGTTTAACAGGTAAAAAAAAAAGTATGCTCACTTGTGGAGCTTTCATATCACCAATGCAAAGCAGAGTCTGTGGACCAAAAACTTCAAAGAAGTTTAAACATGAATCTTTTTATCGTAAATGCCTACAGTATGAAAATATTGCATAACTACAAAATACCTTGTTTCACAAAAGAAGCAATCATTCAAAAAGCCACATGCATTAATGAGTAGAAAAAATTAAGATGTCTATACAAAATCTATAATTCTATATTCATGACTATGTTTAAATACATAACATGCATTTTACATGCAGCACCAGGAGGTATACAAAGCAATTATTATTATAGTCAGTTAGCTTTTAGTGAAGTAAAAAAAAATAGAGGTCTATAAATGTCACAAAAACATTAAAACATATTTTAAATTTCTGCATAAAATTCAAGTTCTACTATTAATTATAATATATAAAAGAGATAAGTACACATCTGCATGCATTCTGCACAATGGGTGAATGCAAGTATATCACCATCCCATTACAATACAGCACATCCAGTGATGATGTTCATTGGAGAGAGCTTGTCTTACCTGGATCAAATTATATTCACCTGACGACTTTCCTTACAGGCAGTTTAACTAGACAGTTGAAGAAGATGGTTTTAACTTTATTTCATTCTAAATTTATTTGAATCTATATTTTATAGAATTCATCAACAGAACTTGCCCAGTTAATTAACCAAGAAAGTTCACCAGGTATTTTATCAAGAGAAGACCAACTTTATCAAATGAACATTATCATTATATGTGTTGTAAGATTTTATGCATAAATACCACATTCATTCATTGATTAAGATATATGGATGGATTAGAAAATATATTTTGAGATCATCATGCACTGTGTAACTTACGCTGACTTTATTCTTCGACTGAAAATGTTGAAACTTTGTACAGTGACTAATTGTCAGTTAGAAAAGTGCTGCAAACTCAAAAATATTATACTATGTGTACATAAACAAAAGTATTTCAAGAAGTGTGCAGCTAAACATCCTTACCAGTAATGATGGATTTCTTCTTTTGAAATTTTTTCATTTATTTTTTTCCAAATTCATATTAACTTCTTTTCATTCTTTTAAATAAACATGAAAATTAACCTTAACATTAACTTCAACTCTGAACCTTAAAAACAGCAATTGTGTCCACTATTGACAGGTATATGGTACCTCCAAAATAAAGATTGTTTTCACTATTGACAGGTAAACAATGAAACTGATAAATAAGGATTCTAAATTGAATGGCAGGTGCTGTCCGTGCAAGACCCAAAAGTGTAGCCGAGGACATTAAAAACTCCCTCAGTCACATATTACAGATTTAAACAATATTTGGTAGCAGCAGGTTACACATATTTTCGTTACCGAAGGCCAAATTTTCTGTACATATGCAAGGACTGTAACAATAACAACAAGAAAATTTAATTCTAAAATGAAATTCTGATTACAGATGAGGAAGATACTTTATATGCTTCTTATGAGTATAAATGATAAAGTATAATCATGAAATCGTAAGTGAAGAATTTGCAATTCAGGGTGTCAAATAATTACTTTATCAATGCACCTGACGAAATGCATAGTAACTCATGACATTACCAGCACATAAGAACATGGATACCATACCCAAATATGATAAATGAAGCTTTCCAGCTATCAAGTATGGTGCTTGCAGTGAGAAACTAACAAATCTAAGTGATTTTTTTTTATGATCGGTTAAGTATATCAAATCAAAGGGATTTTTTATGAATTAACATAAATTTTAGTTTCATTAAACATGATAAAGCTGCTTGCATTTTTTTATAGGTATCAAGATGGCAAATATTTATAGCTTGAGCCATAAACATGTTAAACCATATATACATTCTTTACAGTAAGAAGTTTTCAGGAGTAGTAAATTTTAGAGAAAAAAATTAACTGAAGAATCTTTTTTTTCCCATTTCTGAGATTTCATGTTCAAGAAGTAATTCTATGATAATTAGATTATAAATTGTGTCTTTAATGTACTTCAACATAGGCAGGACATGGATGATGCTTGGCAAAGCCTCTGATTTTGCCCAATCCCTTAGCTCATACACACATAGGCTATATTGTTTGACATTACCCTAATATTGTATTTATCATGTAAGTAAAAAAGTGATCATATTCAATTTTAACATAGACAGAATTACTGTAGTTTAATTATAATATATCTCTATTGTGCCCGCTTAAGTGACTCCAAATTGTTTCACCAATGGTTTGGGAAATCCCCAGCTTCATAATCATGGTCATGGCCTTAAAATACTGGCAAAATAGTTGTACAAGAAATACAGCAGAATTGTATTCTACACCTTGTATTTGTAGGCAATGATTGCAGGCTGAACTGGATTGCCTGATACCAGGTGAAAAATTTCTGATACATGTATATAGTAATGTATGCCTTATGATTTAAACTAGACTTAAACTGATATTTTTTTCTCATGAAACTTAAACTTTTGTCACAATCACATTACAGTGGTTTCCAACTTTTTTTTACCATGATAATGCCATTGGTTATACAGACTTTACTTTTGTACTTTTGTTATAATCCTTCATATACCTATCTACCACTAATCAACTTAAATCATGTTATAATGCAATCTAATATTCTGTAAAAACAAAAATCAACAAATGATAAAAAAAAAACAAAAATATGAAGTAATAGTGGTGAAAACACAAGTGAATAAGTTAGAACAAACATCCTACCAGTCGCCATCATTGTTATCCCGAAAGGAGGAACTTTGGTTAATATTACCAACGGGGCTGCAACTTTATACAAAAAAAATTCTCATTGAAGTTTGCTACAAGACTGTCAATACTGTGAAAGTCTACTTGTTAAAAGAGTACTATTTTTCATGATTTTTGTTAGTTAATTAAATCAAAGTTGAATGAAGAAGAAATTGCAAATTTTTCAAAAAAGAAAATTACAGTGTGCAAATTAACTTTTTATAATCGTTTTACAGAAATTTAACTGTTTTGTAGAAATTGTATACAAATTTTATGGGAATCAACAAATACCAGGTAAAATTCTCTAGGGGGCTCTGATGTTGGAACTCACACTCTCTATTTATTGGAAGATCCAGGCTTGAATAATCAGTAAAGTACCAATTTTTTTTTCTAAATAGATAAAACAAAAACAAAAAACAAAAACCATATATCGGCCAAAAAATGACAATGAAGAATGAAAGTTGACTTTCACAGTAATTTGCTCAGTTAAAGATGAAAGCAATATTACATATTTTAGACAAATACAAACAATGTGCACTTCAGTTTATTTATATATCGACTATATGCAGCATAAGCTAAGAAAATACTACAAGTAGAAGAAGCTAATAGAAGCTGGGAAATAGATGCTTGGTTTGAAATCATGCATTTTTAAGACTTGTTTATACATAGAAATATAGATTCTCTTTCAATCTTGAGGGATAACTAGATTTCTCCACTCAAGAGAATTAAATTTTAGATTTTAACACAGGAGCTTCAGAGAGGGGGTTAATTTTAAAATTTAACAATCAAGAGTGGAGAAATCTTGTAACCCCCAGAGCACTGGAGGAGAATCTGTTTCTCCCATTAAATCAGTAGAAAAATAGGAAATGTAAAATGGCAAGAACTCTCACAGAAATTTAATCACCACCCGGTCATTAAAAAGTTACACTCATTTCTAATCACCAGGTTAGAATGGGGGAAACCAACTTCTTTAATTTCCAGCATGTTAAACAGCTGTTGACACATTGTATGAATAAAGATAATCTCACAAGGGAGTTTTTCATTCTCAGCTTTTTTTGCTAAATGACATTATACACAAAAATTGGGAGAATTTGAAATTCAATTTCTTTGTTTCAAGTAATTCTTGTCCAATACAAAAAAAATATCTTGCCCCATAATGGCAAAAAAAGGGGGAAGGCACACCAATTTCTAAAACAAAAATGAAAAATCCACTTATATGAAACCTTATCCAACATGATCATTAAGTCCGAAAGTTTGTTGTATTTTACAACATAGTTTGACAAACTGCAGGAAGCATATGTTCTATGCATGATTTCAAAAAAACTTCTACTTCAAAAACAATAAGGATGCACAAATGCACTAAAGGCACTGATGACGTAACTTTTCTTTAAATACCAGTCCACATAAAATTCAGACACTGCCAATGGTAAAGTGATTCATGGAGCAGAAAAACCCACTAAACAAACCATGCTTTTTCTGACTACATATGCTATACTTTCACTTAACAATAATCATTTCTGTATTCAGATCTGCACTTTTTAGAAAATTATATACTCATCTCCCACTAAAATCAACCAAATGAAATCAAATCAAGAATGATAACTCTTGCAAAGTGACAATTTCAAGTACAATCTATATAATATTTAACTCAAAAACAACCAAATGAAAAAAATAAGACTGGTCATGTGATCAGTAACTGTTTCTGAACAAGAAATAAAACTGACTTTGGTGGGTTTTTGACATATATGAATCACCTCCTGTCTGATTTTTAGAAAGACTGCTAAAATCAAATAAGATCAAACTAAACTGAATTATTCAAGCAATAATTGTAAATTCTGAATTTATATATCAAGAACAATTTTGAAACAATCCAACAAAAAATGTAATAGTTTTAATTAGAATCAAAACAAATAATGCTAAAAATAGAGCTGATGAAACTTTGACCTAGATATTAAACAAACACCAACAAAACAAAGGTTAGGGTTCATGCGGCAAACATAAACAGGTACCTTAATAAAGAATTAGACGAGCCGAATTTTCCGGCTGATTTAATGTCTCGTTTAGCCTCTTGGTAAATTCTGCCACCCCTACCAGTACGTAATGCCTTCCCAGTGCCCAATCCATTGTCATGCCCATTTTGTGGAGAGTCTGAATAATCTTGTGCCTAGATAGGGTGATAACATATATTGAAAATCAAGAAGATGTGTTAACACAACACCAATGTCTTGAGCAGCATACTTATATTACTGATATACAGTGATCTTTAATCGATGAACAAAATCATAAAATGTGTCTTTTTCAAAAGCACATGGTTTACATGTGGTGAAAATTTCATGAAGATGTGACACCATCTTTAAAGAAAAATATTTTGACATCCAGAAGTAAAATGTACGGACGCACAGACCAAACTTTGTATGCCCCACGTTACATGTTTGCTGGGCATGATAAGCAAAAGTCCACTATCTAAAAGCATGCAAAAACAATCGAAACCATTGCAAAACAAAAATTATCTTTCCTTTCACTCTTTAAACTGATCTATATTTATTACTGGTGTTAAACTGATAATACATGTAGTAATATATATTACCATGGTTACAAGATGGGGGATGGAAAAACTGGTAAATTCAATTTTAGATGTTTTTCTCTTAATGCTTGTATTAGCAAAATTTATGTAGGTAAGAATACACTCATATCTGCACAAAATATAGCCAGACATCGTTTTATCTTACATATTGCTTTCATGCACTAAAAATTGATGTCAAAAAAAAAAACCAGCTAGGACTTGAATAATAACAAGATTGAAGGGTCATGGTAATGCAATAAAACGAAGTCATTTTTGGACGGTGGGATGTAACAAACATTACTATCATCACTCAAACACCAGTAAAAATATTGCAATAAAATTTTTCATTATCATACTAAAACGCTTTCATTTATCATATATTACAATAAATTATGACTTTTGCCTGATAAACAACTGTTTAAGACAGATTTAAAAGCAAAAAAATCAAACCCGCAAATTATAAAAATCAAATTACTACATAGCAAGCATAAAATGCAATAGTCAAAACCTCTAAAAGCATTCAAGCAATAAAAAAGAATAAATATATCCTAATTTACATAAGAAATACATAAGTATAAAATATGAAAGTGCAAAAAGTTCCTTCAAACTGAATAACTATCAATTAGTACTGGTAATCCACACAAAACATCCAAAAAACCAAAAGTTAAAAGTTCTTCAGTATTTCGAGGTAAAGAAATTAGTAACTTTCAAAAGCAAAAAAAAATTAAAAAATAAAAAAACAGACAAGAAAAAAAAAACATCTCCAAAAAAACCCTGAAACAACCATTGACAAGTACCTTGTACAAACACAAATTGGTTAAACCCTATTACACTGGTCAAAAACACTGTATTTTAAAGCAAATTACAAAAACAAAAGAGTTATATCCCTTTAGTATATTTTAAATCATAGTAATCTCCCCTTTACCTCATCTTTTTCTTCCTCAACATCCTATAATACCATCATCAAGTAAGTTTGATTTCTACCTTTCCCTGAACCAGCTACAAGATTTGATCTTCACAATGATCACAGATAAATGTATTTAATTAGGAAAATCTATCCTGAAGGCATTTCTTTCATATAGGAATGGATATTAAAGATTCAATTTATTTGATAGATTATATATATTCCACAAACACAAACTTCTGATCAAAATTGTTTTAATAAACAGAATTGTTCCTGTCTTTTGAAGAAAGGATTTAAAAAAAAAAAACCTGTCTAGACTGAATCTCCTGTCTTTCGAAAATACAGGTTCAAAATATTAATTTTAACTAACAGAAAGGGGCTTTAATAGTGTCTGGGTTAGACAGGTTTTCCCTGTACTAAAGGTTTGCTGTAGACAGGTTTTCCCTGTACTCAAGGTTGGTTTAGACAGGTTCTACATGTACTTAAGGTCTGGTTTAGACAGGTTATCCCTTTACTCAAGGTCTAGTTAAGACAGGTTTTCCCTTGACTCAAGGACTGATTAAGACCTTTTTCCCTTTCCACAAGGTCTGGTTTAGACAGGTTTTCCCTTTCCTCAAGGTCTGGTTTAGACAGGTTTTCCCTTAGTTTAGATAGGTTTTACTGTGTAAACATCAATAATTTAGTTTAATTTTTGTGCCAAATTTTCATATTATACTTTAGACACAATTTAAATTGTTGGGGAAAATAACATACATGTATTTTCAAATGGACAAGCATTATTTATCTCCTTTATACAACTAAATAAATGCAGATAAACTAAAAATGTTCAAAAACTGTAATATCATGGATCAATCCCTACATAATATTTGTATTGCATGTAACCTAGACTTAATAGTTTGTTTCCTAGCCCTCCCTTGCCATGATTCCAAAGGAGCTCTAGCTTGTACCAAACATTTAAGGTGGTAGACCTGGGGTAAGGGTCACAACTCTTACAAATCATTGGAATGTTCGTATTCAGCATTTTACATCAATCTCATGTAAGCATCAAAGTAACTTGGAATGATTTCATTCTGTTTCAATTGAAAGCTTTAAAGGCTTTGGAGAAACTGAATATGATACTAACATATCACTGATTTCAAAGGTTATGTCCCTTACCCCAGGTCTACCTCCTTCAACAGTAATCGAAATATATCAACAAAAATTTGCCAAACTACTAAAGAACAAATCTTTACTGGACATTGCATTTGGGCTTACAGACATAAGGAGTCACTGCAGTCTTGTCTCATTCAAGGGTGTCTCATAATCCATTTGTATCAATATTTAAAGAAAAAAAACATACAAAAAAAAGCATCTAAATCATTTTTTTGTTTTGTTTTTGTGATGATCAATACAAACACAACCTCGTCACTTTACAGGGGGATTAAGAGGTAAAAAGAAATTTCTCCCTCCTTATATGGCTATCATATTGAAGTTTCTCAGAGTTTAAATAATTTTAAAATGACCTAAGCAATTAAAATCAAAGGTGGTCACTTTCACAAAAAGTCTAAAATGCAAAATTTGTCATAAGTAATGAGGTCAATGATTTTTTATGTTGATGACTGATTTTGACTTATAATGAAATCTACACCTATCTTCTTTCTTTGAAAAATATTACAAGACAGCCACATGTTTTACTTGTAAATGAAAGTCATACATTCAATTTCATGCCATTAAAAAGTAAAAAAAATACAAAAAAAAACTGCTGAACAAGCTATCACGTAGAATTTTAATCCAGAAATCTGTTGGTTGGACTATACCAAACTATAGTTCTAAATTATAGTAATATATAATACCAGGTACTTCACATAATAAAGTTGTTAATGAAAATTTACATATTACAATGTTTAGCAGCATATGTCAGTGAGCATTGATTAGACCCTGATGTATAGTGTTTACCGTATGAACAAACTCGTCAACTGGTTCAAGACAAGATCTATAATCAAGGCCGTGGTAGGATACATGCTTAGCCCAGATATTTAATGAACCTGACATGTCTTGGTTGGTTTCCTGAGCTGTTGTATTGTCATGCTGTGAAGCAAATTCAAACTGTTAAATGATTATAGTTTTGTTTCTGCGTCCAAATGTAGAAATGTCTTGCATTTCACGACCAGAATATTTTAGCAGAAGTTAGTTGAGTGGACCCTACTTTGGCGAGCAGTCCTTTTCACAAAATAGTAAGTTATACCTTGATCCATTATGACATCATAACTTGCTTCTAATTCTACACTTACAAATTTTTGTGAAAAGGACTGCTGGGCGGCTGGACTATAACTGAAAGCTTAACTTTTTTTGACGAAAGCACAAAATCAGTTGTCTGCAAGAAAATAATCTGAAAGACATTACTCCGTGAAGTAGAAGTGACTAACATACCAATGCATGTACTTTTTAGAAATATAACATGGAAAAAATAGTATACAGATTATGTATTGGTATTAGAAAATTGCTTGGTTTTTTTTCTTAAGTATAGAAGTAATATGAAGAAAAAATAACAAAACTTCAGTTTCCCAAGTGACAGAATAAACTACACTAAAATAGAAAATCACACTAGAAATTTTACTACTAGTAAAGATAGTGCAATGGTGTATATATATTGTATCAGAAAAAAAAATGAAATTTTCCTTTTTAAAGGTTACCTGATAACTTGGTGCACCGGTAGAACGCCCTCTGGTGCTGGCTCCACCACGTCCATAACCATTACTAGCACCAGGTGGGGTTCTACCCACTCCTAAAAAGAAAAAGGAACAAAATAATTCAATCAGTAATAAAGTCACATCAAAATGTAGATTTTTTGAAATTATTAATTATCAATTTTATAAGACCACTACGGAAAATTGTAAGTAAATTTAAAGTGAATGAATCATAAATTATTATAGATATTTGAGATGTGTTATCATTAAAAGAATATCTTAGTACAACTTAATCCATTTCAAATAAAAGAGGTTATTATTTTAGTCAAGATTTGTAAAAAAAAAATCATGCTTTCAGCATTTCAGTCCTGATTTTTGAACTTCACATCTAGAAAAAGATAATGAAATGTTATTTGATCTGGAATTGGCAAATATTACATGGTTAGCACAAATACATGCAGGACAGTAGATGGGGCAAATTTAGAGAGGGAAGTAGAATGGATCAAGAGGAACATTTTCTATACCTATGTTATTTCACTTGGCCAACGTCACCATATAAATATAAATTCAGGAAATTTGTGCAAAGCAATTCATAACATTATAAAGTGCTAAAAATATTGTAAAACATGAAAAGGAATTTTTTATCAGAAACTTTATGTTTTTCCTTGTCCTTATTGCCTGATACTTTATATCTCAGGCTACTGACATGATACTAAAAGATATTGGCAATTACCAATGACAACCTAAAGGCATATCAACTGTGATGTCGCTGATGAACAGAAAAGTGTCAGTTTCAAAACATCTCGACAGAACATCTCCATATTGAGCTCATTGTTATCATTCATATCTAGACTTGACGTCTGCCATTACTCAGTATATGCATTACAATGCTACATACATTATTTCATGTATCACATCTAGCAAAATTCTACTAAAACCTAGTCATTACAAGTACATTTGGACTGTTAAAATTAGTTTCTATGCTAAAGCATTTTTTTCACCTAGCAGTTCTGGTTCACCGCAATTAAAAATTGTATGCTTTATTATAATGCTATCCCTACATTTTTCATGTTAACAAGACCCATACATATCTAGACCTGCATCATTGTTGTATGTTTGCAGGCATCATATTAACACTAAGAAAGTGAGGATTAAAAATTTTCTAAATCAATGTACTAAATTAGTTCAATATGCTAAAAATGTAGGAAAAATTTATCTTTTTCCAAAATAGGAAGTGCACATCTTCGATTAAATATTAATTTTATATTTTCTGAGTTACTGATAACACAAAGAAGTTACTGTCCACAACAGAAAGTGACATAAAAAGACTTTAAATGAAGGGGGAAGAAGTAAATTTCACCATAACAGGAGGTGCACATCTACAATATGCATATAAACACTGTGCCAATTGCAATTTTGAATGATATTGGTTTTATTAAACCCCTAACTTTCCCTTTCTACTTGGCCTGCTTTGGCTGTTGGTGACATAGGTAAATAGTCCACACTATATATTGCTTTACATTTTATAGTTCAATTCATTTACATTTTGTTAAGAAAATCCTGCTTTGAGCATTACTCTTATCACAATATGTTTAATTAATCAAATAAACTAACTGGATTTCTTTTCTTTGATGTTGTTTAATATTATACATTGGAAATTTAATTACAAAATTTCATTAAAAGGCTATGAATTACTATCTAATTTGGTGATGGAAACATATAGTGCTAAAAAATGAATATCTCTAATTTAATCTAAAAAAAAGGGATTTTATGTGAAAATTAAAATTCATAATACCAAACTATGTAATTGTGCCAGTTACATGTTTGAATGTGATGGAAGAGCCTAGTACCATATTGATGAAAATTGATTTAAAAATTTATTTTATTTATTTTATTATATGTTTAATGTTAGAAATGGATTATTATCATTATTAGCATTCTACGTAGTCAATGCCTGCAGATAGGGAAGAACAGAGACAGCTAGTTATTAATCCAAACAGAGGTTTTTGTTGCCATTTTTCAAAAAACACTCTTCCACCCCACCCCACCACCTCCTGTGAGTTTTTGCAGATTAGTTTTAATTACCAAACTTAATTTTGAGGTATTTTAAATGAGCTTGTTTTAGAAGTAAATTTTGATATCGTCACTAATATACTACTAAAATTCAGAAAGTATACTGTGAAAGTACTTTTGTTCATGGGGTACCAGTTTCGTGGATTTTGTGGGTAAGCCAACCCACTAATTTTGGTTTCCTATGAAAAGGAGATTTTCATTCATACGTACACTGAAAACCTCAAAAACGAATTCAAGAATTCACGAACTTATGTTTCTTCCCTAATCCACAAAAATTGGTATCCACGAAATAAAGTATTTTCACAGAATTATTCTAAATAAATACATGAACAATCTAAAATATTTCATACATTATGGGATATTAGGAGCCTATTTTTTATACCTACCTGGGTAATTACATTGCCATATTAAGATTACTACTTGGTTTTTAACTTTCATTTTCATATTTATAAAGCCAATGTAAGGTAATTCATTTAAATGCAAAAAATTCCATCACATGTATTTAAAGGAAGACATTTTGTCAGACTAAGTATACTCAATAGGCCATTCAAAGTAAATATTTTTGCCTTTACACAAGTGTTAATGAAAACAAAGAGAGAGGAAGGCATTTCTTTTTACCTTCTTACTAACAAAAAAATTACACTGGTGCTTTTAACACTGTTTAAAGCCAGAAAAATAAAGATAGAAGTCCTTCCTTCTTGTTTTTTTTTTATCGGGCAATAAAAATGAGTAAATAAGCACCCTCAAAAGAGGCAGGAGAGGGTCTGAGAACAAGGTAATTATTTCAGATGGCCTTAGAAAATTTCATCATTAGTGAAAAGTTTTTATCATAAACAGTGTACTGTAAACTTATTAATTTTCAAGATGTACTAATTTTCGTTATTTACATGGTGGATAGAAAAGTGTGAAAAAAAGTACCAGTGAAATTTACTTTTATCACTATATAATGCTAATCATTTATAGAAACTACAACAATTGATCCTCATGAATATGTTCACTTGACAGAATCAATGAAAATTAGCAACTAGAAAATTGATATGTTTACAGTATTCAGAACAAGTAAGACAGGTGAAAGTGTGATTGATAAGCTGTTGAAGCTAAACCAACAATGTCCCTCCCATTATTTCAAAACCAAAACCATCAGACTAAAGTGCCAGCCCTGTTCCTCCCCATATACGGCAGGCTTATGAAGGGTAACACATCTCAAATACCTTGTCACAACACAGAACAAGATTTAGACTTTGTTTCTTGTTGTTTTTTAGATGGAGGCTTTTTGCTTTTAAGCCCTAAAGAAATTGAAAACAAATACTCAATGTTAATTGTTATTAACAATAATAGTTTTGATATTTTTATAATATCTTACAAATAAAAGATACTTATAATTTTCATTGTAACATACACATTAACTGACAATTCAAAAAAAGATCCTGCAAAAATCATGAATTTCTTTTTTGTTTTGGAGCCCTTAAAAACTGAAACAAAGAGCCCATTTATCAAGATCAAGCCACGTACGAAAAATAGATTGTTCTTTGAAGTAAAAGCCAGAAATTTTAGGTAAATGTAATATAGCCTGTAACTCCATCCAAAAGGGTTTTGTATACAGCAAATCTTTTTATGTGTTTTCAACTTATAAATCCTGTGCATGTATTTGAAGGGAGGTAATTGTGTTATACCTGGTTGAGAAGCTGGAGCCCTGCCATATCCTGGACTGTCTCCTGCTCCTCCTGGACTGGTTTTTGCTTTAGGCTTAGGTGGTTGATACTGGAAACAAAACAAGTGAATATAATAAAAAGATTTTTTTATTCATCAATTGAAATGGGGAAGCACAAACTAGTATTGAGAGTTGCATTACAAATTTAACTATACAGAAATGGATTGAAGCTAAAATAATGACCTACAGACCCTAAAGAGTTTAAATTTAACATCAAAAAGAAAAAAAAAATCTTTCATAGTGAAAAAAAAAGATATTGGAATGAATACATATGCAAATAAAATAATTTGAAAAGAAGCATAACGACATTCTTGACAATACTAACAGAATTTCGAGCCATCATCTTTGCTTTAGCAGCAGGATCAGCCTTTGTTGGTCTGTTAGGTATTCTGGACTGTTGTTCTTTACAGAAATTTATATGTCTTTCGGCAGCCTTCTCATTGAAACGTCTTGAGCAGTACGGACATTGCACATAATCTGCAAATTAATAATAAACATTGTACCCATGAGAAGCAGATGCCCCTGTAGTGAGACTATATAAATATTAAAGTGTGTTATGTTTCAGGTTTTTACTATTTCAACAGCATAACTCTTTTACCACATAAGCAGGTGTAACTGAATCTCCCCTCTTCATGTTACCTTACCATGGTCTAAGGAAGGTGGAGGTGGAGGCGGCAAAGGATCTCCCCTTTCTTTGTCAGCTCACTTGAGTTTAAGGAAGTGGGAGGTGGAGGTGGCACAGGATCTACCCTCTCTTGGTCAACTCCTCTGGGTTCAAGGAAGGGGGTGGAGATGGCAGAGGATCTCCCCTTTCTTTGTCAACTTAGCTGGGTTTAAGGAAGGGTGAAGTAGACGTGACAGATATTCTACCCTCTCTTTGTCAACTCATCCTGGTTTAAGAAAGGGGTGGGTGGATGTGGCAGAAGGTATCCCCTTTATGTCAACCCAACTGGGTTTAAGGAAGGGTCGGGTGGACGTGACAAAGGATATCCCCTCTTTTGGTCAACCCACTTGGGTTTGAGGAAAGGGGAAATGGATATTGCAGAGGATCTTCCCTCACTATGTCAACTTACCTGGGTTTAATGAAGGGGGAGGTGGAGGTGGCAGAGGATCTCCCCTCTCTAAGGCTTTTGTCACACCCCTAGCTGCACGAACAGTATTAATGAAATCCTCATGTTTAGCTCTCCAATTAGACTTTGGTGGTGCAACTTGCTGTAAAAGAATAAAAATAGGTTTATCAATTTTTGAAAAGTTAGGCTTATAAAAGCTTATTGACAAACTACTGTTTTAATGCCCCATAAAAGGACACATCAAGTCAATTTGTAGATTCTCAACCTCCAGCAACTAAACAAATGAGCCAATGTGAGGATTTTATTTTTATTTTTTAGAGAATGTAAAATCATAACAAACTCATAAATCATAGCAGAAAAAGCTAGCATATGCAGTTTTATATGCATACTACAATTACACATGAATTAAGACACTTTATTGAGTAAATAAAAGTGTCCTGAGATCTCCAGATAAAATATAGATGACATACACCACATTTTGTCACGATTTCAAACTTGTTATGATCAGTATCCAATAGTTGTTTCATAAAGTACTATCATGATGAAAACAGACATGAACAATTTTGGAAATTTGATTTGCTGAATTTTTTTTTTAAATAATCATATCTGGAGCATGGCCTTTTGAAATGAGGCAGGTGTTGATGAGCAAATTAACCTGGTGTGCCCTTACTAGGAAACTCATGTAACATATGTTTATGTTATAAAAGATTAGGTATCTTATGTATACAAAAAGGAATATATTACTGTCCAAGTCTACAAAGGGAGATAATCCAATTACAGAGTTTCTATTTGACACAGACGGTATTCTTATTTCAGAGAGCATGTTCACAATGTTTCTGGTTCCATCAGGTTTTTGCATTCAAATTGGAAAAGATTCAGCCCAATAATGAATGAGCCACTTGAGCAGCATAAATTATACCATCCATGATACATTTTTACAGTCAAGCATACACATATAAAAAGAAAAAAAAGACATTCTACTAGAGTAAGTCATAATCTATATATAACAATAGTAACGGAGCAACAGCAGCTTCCTATAGATACTCTGAAACATGATTGAATCAAAATCAATCTGTCAGAAGTGATGTATGCCGTTAGGAAGTGATTGTTTGAATTTTGAACACAGATGCACAGCGTGTGTTATAGGCAGTCTTACATTTTCTGGTTGGTCAAGACAACAGTGAAATATCAATATAGTGGGGCATTATCAACAATGCTTAAGTGAAATCTGTGTACAAATAGCTCTGTCCCTCATAGGTAAAGCCTTAAATTATGTATAGAGAAAATTTCATTTATTGAAGAAAAAAAAAAAAAAAGAGTTATTAAAATTCTGGCATATTTTAAACAAAGTTAGATAAAACACTTGTGCTCAAAAAGAAACATGCAAACTTAACACATTGAAAGAGTTTTTTGTACATGAACCTACCAAAACCATCTAAATTTTCTTGTGCATAAGGAAAAATTATAGTATCTTGATACGTGTACTCAAATTTATCAATATGATAAAGAGTCCATCAGTTTGTGCTAATTACCAGTATTGTCTTAACTGACATTTCTAAAATTCAC
The DNA here is from genome assembly GCA_037379345.1 of Perna viridis. Classification (NCBI taxonomy): domain Eukaryota; kingdom Metazoa; phylum Mollusca; class Bivalvia; order Mytilida; family Mytilidae; genus Perna; species Perna viridis. The sequence goes on from CM074524.1 coordinate 13,427,255, forward strand.
AGATAAAACTTCAAGACTTGAAAAGTGATATGTTAGAAATTATTACATTGATAAGAAAGAAGTACAGAATTTTACACAAAATTTTTACTTCAAGATGTGAACTTTCAAATTTTCATAAAGCAATATGCTTTGTATTTTTACACATGGAAAATATAATTCCATTACAAACAAAATCCACCCTCTAAACCAAGCACATGATAACAGTATAATTTACAAAAACTAAATTTCTTTCTTTTTCCAACATCTTTGGTCCAATGAATGTAATAAGAAGAATGCCTAATCATGGAAGTCAAATACAGAAAATATTCAAGCAAAAAAAAACACAGAAAATTCAACATCATACTTGAATCACTGTGTTGATTTATCACTAATTACAATTCTTTACTTGGATTCCATGATAAGTTAAAAGATATAGTGTGCTGAAAAGGTAAATGTCAAAATTTCATTCTGATATTTTTGTTGTTTCGAAAATTACATCATGGTGAGTAAGAATAGCCACTGACACCTTACTCAACATGTGTAACTGTAGCCCTTGCCATTATCTGTAAACTTCTAAAAATTGAGTTTCATCATGAAATGGTAACATCTTGTTATTTCCTGAAACATACATACTTTAGATGCTGCCTGAAACATAAATGATTCCTTGTATAACATGCTTCAAAATAAATGGTAATGAAATAATGATCATACAAATTATGAATAACAACTTCACTTTACATAAATAAATGAACCGTTCAGAACAATAGATGTAGGTACTGGTAGTCACATATTCATCAGCTAATTTTTCTTTGGGACATCGACTCCCATACATGTGTCTAGAACTTTTGGTTTTTTTTAATAAATTTTGCAATTTAGCGATTTGGAGTAAATTAGATCACAAATCATCGTAAAAATATCCCATTCTCTACATTAGACAATTCATATTTAATCCATCTACATTTTAAGTACACTTTGAACATTATAACCAAACATAACTTTCCATAGTTATAAAAACATTATAATCATTTGGACTTAATATTAGTTTTGAAAGAAGATCTTGAAGAGATTTTTTTCCAATAGATTCAACCACATTTTTCACATTAATGGAAACATAACTTCTCTCAATAGTCACTACTTTTTTAATGAACAACCTGCTCATCAAGGCTCAAATTAACAAAGCAATATAATCATGTCTTAAGTGAACAAATGTTAAAGGGTTTGAAGTACATGGTCAATGATGGTCAACCTGTAGGCTGACTAAAAACCATGGATTCTTCATGAAATAAAATATTTTTTTATTGATCAAGAGAACCATATATTTTTATTATTTCTGGCAACTTGATAAACTGAAACCTGTCTAAACCAAACTCTCAATGATCTGAAATCTGTCAAAGCCAAATACATTATAAAGCAGGGATCGACACTAACAGTAGTCTGGTAGTCCTGAACCACCCTAATTTTGGAGAAGACTATCTAAAAAATTTTCATGGTAGTCCTTTGGGCTATCTAAATTTTACCTGAACTGTCATTATCATCTGTGGACTACCTGTTTTACCTCTGAAGTAGTCCTGTTGACCACGAAACAAATGAAGTTAGTGACAAACCCTGTAAAGTCCCTTTTTATCAGTTTACAAATGTGTTTTGGGCCTTAGTAAACCAAAAATAATTTTAAAGTCCAAAATGGATTCAGTGTAGACAGGTTTTACTGTATTTTATCAATGTCTAACATAATGATAGAATAAGATACATGTACTTGTATTAAGGATGTTTGCTGCTCATGTTCAGTTATTTTTGTCAGATTCCCCTGGCATTTAACCATTTCACAGCATAATTATTTTTTTGGCCCAGTGAACCCAACTTTTCTTTCCATAATTTCATAAAACACATCTTAAATTATTTTTGGGGAAGTTTTATGGAATATTTGTTATTTCATCAGTGGTTTTAATATGTAAACTTACTAAAACAAAACCTACAGAAAATCTAGAGATAGCCTTTTCCTGCCAAAATTTCAAATGCTTATATCTCAAAAATGACACACTGACCCATTTATTTTTTTTTTCTGATATTGTTGTAACATGAAAGATCTTGTAAGATTACACCATTTGAAATCCTTGATATTCTGAAATAGACCAGCGAACATCCTTAGTGTATCGAAGATTAAGCAATGTCAATCAAGGATTTTAATGGTTGCAAATTGAGTTCACTGCTGATGCCTAGCAAGTAAATACATCGATTTGCTACCGCCAAATCCAGACAGATGACAAATCTTGAACTACAATACACCTACACAATGACCTTACACCGTTCTAATGCAAAGATAGAAAAACTTCTATGAAAATGTTAAATTAAACACGTTGAATATAACATTTTGTCATGTTTTAAAAAATTGAGACCATCAACTCTGGAGTTGATACCCTGAATTTACAAATTTACAAACGTTAAATACATGGAATGTTTCATAAGAATCAGTACATTTATATAGCAAGCTAACCTTTTTCTGGGCCTGTTTTATCTGTTTATAGCTGACTTCAGTTCCCATAGCTCTCTGCTTGGCTGAATCAAAGACTTTAGGCTTTTTGGCCGCACTCTTTCTACATATGGGTTCATGTTTTGCCTATTAATAAAGAAGATTCTCAACCAATCTATTATCAAGACGAATTACAAAGCATAAAGTCAGACAATTTTGTGTCTAGGGAAAATGTTTGTACTGTAAACTAGCGAATATTACTGCAGTTTAATCTTCAAAGGAATACCTGTAAAGGTAACACAAAACTATCTAACCTGCTGCTCATCACGCTAGTAGTTGCATCATAGAATATTGCATACAATTTTGAAAGGATCACAAATTTATAGCAAGGTCCAAATATGTGTAAACCTGGGTTTTCAAGAAAATTCAAATTGTTCGTTGCCATATTTAATTATACAATGTAGTGTTACCCATGTAAACATTAAGCTTCATCAAAATGCACCAAATTCTGGTTCTGCATAAGGAAGCAGGTGAAAATGTTTTTTTTGAAAGAAATGTGTAGTGTAGCCATGTAACTGGATGTAACCAACCCAAGAATTGGGGTTAGAAATGTGGATATATTGGAATTGCACACAAACCTTGCCATTCATGCAAATTTAAGACTAACCCAATGTAAATTGATTGAGTAATAAGATGTTTGATATAAAACAGTGAAAGTACTATTGTTTGTGGAATATCAATTTTCATGGTATTTGTGGGTGAGCCAAACCACAAAATTTGGTTCCCAACAAAAAGGAGGTTTCCATTGATGTGTACCTGAAAACTTCAAGATCATGAATTCAAGAATCCACTAACTTGTGTTTTTTCCCTCACTATAATTGGTATTCACAAATTAAAGTTTTTGCACTGTATTTTTGTCAATGTTTGTTAGTCAATTCCTTAAAGACTGACAGTTTTCAATTACTATAAGAAGTATACATAATATTTTGATTGATTACCAAAGATTCTGGTACAAACTGTCTACCACAGATCCTGCAAGGCTTCCTAACTCCAACTGAAAAAAATACAATCATAATATTTCTTACAACTATAATGTACAAATGTATACATGTAAATGTACAATTATGTTGCTATATTATAGTTAAGACAAATACCGATCCTAATTAAATATAAGTAAGCTTCTGGAATAAGGTTATGTTAAACAAGAAGGTTAATTTATCTTGAGGGGAGGTAAAAAAAAATTACCACCAGTGGGGTGGTAATTTATCGCAGCAGGGGGTTAAAATATTACAGCAATGCCAATGGCGTAAAAATTCATGGCAGGGAGGTCGAAGTATCATATGACACCAGTACTTGTATCAGCATGCAGTGACATTAAGCTACTGGTAAATTCTTGGAATATATGTAGTGATACCAATGGTAAGGATCACACAGAAAGTATGATACATGTAGCTCACCATCAATGCCCAATTTACATGCAATTCACACTTTGAGTCAAAATGATAAATTGACATAAACTGATATGAAATAATGTGAAGTTTGATTTGTTAATGTCATGAAGCACCAATGTCACTTAAATAAAATTCTAAGGGGTGATAAATAGGCAACTTGCTTAAGGCAATACACTGATTAATGATTTTAAGGTATATTTTTGCACAGTGAATGTTTAATGTTATTGTGGAAAGGGGATCAAACATGTCAGGTCCACTTATTTTGGAGAATTTCATTTTGCCTAAAGATGCAACAGGAAAAGTCAAGGCATATTGTAAACATTGCGCAGCTATTATACCAAGACAACATCTAACATTCTGACACATCCACACCTATTAAAAAAATCATAGTTGTTTGCAAATTCATTGTAATCAGATGTAATCATGATTACTTGCCGATGTAATCATTAATTTAATCAATTACTTTCAGAAATGCTGTAATCATTAATTTAATTTAATCATACAATTGACAAAGTAATTGCAATTTAATCAATTGCATTGAAAGTAATCAGACCAATCTCTGCAATACAGACATATAGACCAAAACCCTGTTTGCGTGTACCCCTTAAATTGTCGGCAAGGCAGTGAAGTACAAGTAGTTAAGCAGAAAATGTTGGTAAACAGCATATTTTGTAATATATTAGGATATTGTATATTTACATGTATGTGAACAAATGCTGAATTAGTCAGGCCTTACAGGTAAAATTTATTGATCAAGCAAAATAGCAAACATTTTAACCATATAGATATACAATGTACAAAACGAAATATATCAGTTTACCTAAGGATTACCTGAAATTTCAGACATTGTCGAACACAATCTCACAAAAAAGATTAGTTAATTAAGTCACTGATAGCTATACCTTCAAATCAAATCAAATATTCACAAGTTTATTTGTAATATTGATTTATTGGGAGGCTGGCATATATATGGACATCTTAAAATCCACACACGTGTGAAGTACGTAAAATTCATCGACCATGACTCACGGAATTAAAGTTCTAGATGGGTAATCATTATACATTATTTCACTAAGCTTTAGCAATCTGTCACAGCCTGGTTATTGGGTTATAATGTTAATTGTTAAAGATGTGACTAATACCTTTTTAACAATTTGTGAAAGTTCTATATTCCCTGTCGGTCAAAAGTTATGATACAATGTGATGATGAAAATCATTTCCCTAGAGGAAAATAATTTGAAAATATGATGTGATTAACTGTCACTGACAGTTTTTTTTTAATATACTTTCATAAAATTGAAAAAAAATACATAATATATATATATATATGGCTCTAAATTTAATAGCCTGGTTTATTGAAATTTAAGGCCTAAACAATAATTTTGTGCTTCTGGTAACATATTGTTGAAGTAAGCCTTGGTTGCCAATTTGTTGGTTATTTTCATGTTTCTGGGGTGCATGTTTTGTTTGTTATACATTGTATTGAAGAATTGGGAGGCTTCATTTAAGTTGGCCAAGTTACCGCAAATAACAACTTCTTAAGCTACAACTGCATTCTGATATTTTTTATATTAACAGTATGTTCTAAACTCTCCTTGCATCTTATACAATTCACTATCTTGTGTTGTGCAGTTAGTTAAAATTATCAATTATTAGTTCCATTGATCAATATTTCCACTACTATCCAGAGATGGGTCCAGTTACTTTCAAAGTAATTGATTAAATTAATGATTACATTGGCAAGTAATCATTATTACATCTGATTACAATGGATTTGCAAACAACTATGAATTAATTGTATATTTGGAAAATTTTATTCATATGTTTTGTATTTTTCAAAAGGCCTTAAATTCTTTGAATTTAACATGTAATATTTTTTAAGTATAGTAGAACATCAACCTTCACTAATTTATTAAACCACATAGATCTATAAAATATATAAAAGTTCAATATAACAATTTGTGACTTTCACTTGAATTTTCAAGAACCATTGCAATTGATCATCATCAATCTTTGGAATGTTTTAAATTTAAATCTGCATCGGTCGGGTCTGAATATGGCATTAATATTTCCATTGTTATCATAATGTAATTATAAAGTAATCAGAATTACAGTAACTGATTAAATTAAATAACATGTAATCTGATTGTTGGGTGATTAATGATTACAATGATTACTTGAAGAAATGTAATCAATTAAAGCTGATTAATGATTACAGTTGCAATTACCCCATCTCTGCTACAATCCCATTTGAAGTGGAAATCTTGATCAATCAAGTTGAAATAAAGGAAAATTGTCCTGGTTCGTGTTTTGATGTTAAGAAGAAAAACAGTTCCCGAAAGTTAACATGATGAGTGACCAATGATTATGGCAGATAGTTAGTTACTGAAAATCACAATCAATCACATCTAGAGAGTAAAGCAGCCAATTTGAGACTTTTATCAATCATCAGAACACCACTACTACATATATTAACTTCTTAAATTGAACTTAAAGCACCAAACATATATAAGATTTATGTAGCACTCCAGCTAAGAATCATGCAAAATGTGATTCATGGGTAAAAAACCTACATATTTATATTTTTGATATTTTGTTTGAATTGCCATTGTAAACAGAAATTAACATTCAATTTTTCATATAACCTGTTTTCTTCGGAGATAATTATATAGAATGCACTGTAAGGTTTCAAAATTACGGGAGATAATTCTGTAAATGACAATCTAATACAATAGAATCGATTAGGACTTCAATGTTGATTATCTCCTAAGAGCAAACAGATTTGAATGAATAATTACACATTTTTAGAATAGACCCATAAAACAACTTAATTACAAAAATAAAAATATGTAGCCTTTTTTGGGGTGTATCACATTTTTTCAGATTTTTGCATGATTCTTACAAAGACAGCTACTTAAATGAATGTATATTTACAGTACCATACATAATTGTTCATAAAATTCTAATGGTTTCATTTTGAAACGTCATTTATCAATGCCATTTCAATCACAAATTTGCTGATTATTAATCAATTCTATATAGAAAATTGACAAGTTGTTAATTTCAACGATCAAAAGATTGACGCAACACCACTGATTTCATTCACGTTCCTTTCAATATTCTTTATACCCTGATAAAGATATAACATGTCAGTTATTTTAATACAATTGCAATGTATTGTGAGAAAACATACATTGTACAAATGTATATTAGGTCACACCAAAAATATTTTGTTCTTTGGTATTTAGCTGCACCAATATCAGAAAAGTTTCATTTAACAAAATATATATTTTAGATGTATTCAGCAAATGAAATTTATTATTTTGCTCAACAAGTTAATAATTTAAGCAGCAGCCTTTGTAAGAATCATGCAAATTCTGTAATATTTGATATATATATATACACCCTAAAAAAGGCTACATATTTTTATTTTTGTAATTACATGTAAGTTGTTTTATGGATCTATGATATGAAATGAGTAATTATTCATTCCAATATGTCTGTTCCCTGGAGATAATCGATATTTAAAATTCAATAGATTCTATTTTATTTCAGTGTCATTTACAGAGTCTCCTCTCTTAATATTAAAACCTACAGTGCATTCTACATAATTTTTATCTCCTAAGAATATGGAATATATGAAAAACCGAATGTTAATTTCTGTTTAATATGGCAATTCAAACAAAATATCAAAAATAAAAACATGTAGGCTTTCAATCATGTTTCACATTTTGCATGATTCTCACCTGGAGTGCTACTTTAAAAAAATCTTGTTACCTACTTCTTGAAATAAGTTACAAAGAATATTTTCATGACCAAAAAAATAAGAATATTTCATTATTATGATATGCCATACATACATATTTGGTTAAGCACATTTAATATAACTGCAGAAAAAAAACTAGGTCAATCCCTTTCAGAAAACAAAACAAATATTGATATGGCCTAAACATGAAGAAATAGTATAAAATATCTAGATTATTTCAGATATGTCAAGCAAGTTGTCACAAGAACGGCCAAAAAAACATGACAGAAATTTGTACTTGGAGCCCTTTAAACAAGTTAATTCAATACTTCAAAAATAAATAGTTTTACTATCAATTCCAAAAATATGACCTCAGAAATTTAATCTTTAAACTACATGAAAGAACCTATGTTCATTTCAAGCTTCATTAAAAAGTCGTTTAGTATATACACAAAAATCAATTGTAGCCAGATTTACCCTATCCCTTTAATGTTCATAGAGATTTAAAGGCTTTAAGAGTACTTTACATGATGTATGCTAGAGTATTAAGTACCATTCTACCTAAGAATCAGGCAATGGGTGGCACATCATTTTTCTCATTTTGGTCTTTTTTACCTATAAAAAATTCAAAGCATCTGGAAAACAACCAAAAGGCTATTTAAATCTAATCCTGAAGCATCTGTGACATAGACATTTTTTAACTGCTTATACATTTGTTAAGGGAAAAAGTGTGATAAAATTTCCTGCCATTTTTCCATAGTGCATTTCAACTAAATTTGACTTATCAATATATTAAAAGGCAAACTTGTCAAACACTTTGATGCCAGTTATTTCTAGAGATTATGAGGTATAAATACTGGGATAATGCAATGAAATCTCTGCGTTTTTTCTTCATGTGCCAAACTTTATACACATTTTGCCTGATTCTTAGACAGAGAAGTACTTTAAAAGTATCAATCCACTCAAGATAAAGTACCTTTTTCTGGTATGGGAGGTTCTCTACCTTTTGCTTAATTTATCTCAATTTATTTACCATGACACCAATTGCTATGTTACATGTAAATATTTATGTGTATCAATCTGCATGGCGAATACTAAATAGTAATTTAAGTGCATTGTACTGGTAGTATCTTACGGTGACAGTACCATGATCAATGTAAAAATGTACGTGAACTTCAAGTTAAGTTTAAAATGCAGCTTAAGCAGACTGATTGATTTTTCAAAAAGACTGAAAATGTATTCAAATATGTTTTAAATATTTCCCATAGCTTTTTAAATTTGAAGTAGTTTTTTATGTTTGAACAGCCTTCAAAACCAACAAAAAAGCATTTTTTACAAAGCGGTTACATAGTTGTATAATATGAAACAACAGTATGCATCTACATGTATTTACAAATACATTTAAGGCTAAGTTATCTATACATGTATTTGCAAATTTTCATTTCAAAATCGTAGTATACATCTAAATGTGTATATATACAAAAATTTAATGTAAGACTAACATCTTCAAAATCCCTATCTCAGAAAAAATCTTATAACTAGTACAAAGCTGAAAAGACAGCGGTGGATTAAAAAATTCTGAAAGAGTGGAAGCCTTTCCAGTGATTTCAGTTTTTTCAATATAATCAACCACACTTTTCAAGCATACGTGTAATAGCTAAAGGGGGTCACCCTTGGATCCACTTATGAAAGAGTTGTCAATTTAACAGCGTATGAATATGAAAATATAAAATCCCATAGTACTGTAGTAAGTACTTGATCACTAAAATTTTGACAATTTAAAAGTAACAATTTTTTTTTAATCTACATGTACATGTAGTATTTCATATGACCTACATGTGAAAAAGAGAGAGTCAGGGCAAAACAAATAATATTTCAATTTACATGTAGGCTCAGGGCCTAATCTAGAGGGAGAAATGGGTGAAAATTTCTCCTTGTTTGTGCTCACTTCTCCCATTTGTCTTTGAGTGGGAGAAGTTTTTGTAATAGATTACATGAACAAAAAAGTCAATATTGTTTTTTCTCATACAAAATTTACAAAAACTTTCCTTGTCATCAATATCTAGATTAGGCCCTGTAGGCTTAACTTAATTACAAGTAGTTTTTTTTTATGGTAAATTTCAAAAGCTGGTAAGTTTTACATGTATTAGAACATCAAAATAATCATAAGAAAATTTGCACTTCTCTAGGAATCTAAATTTGTGGTTTGACTGTGTCATGTTTGTTTTCACTTTCCAGAAAGTTTCTCTTACATGTACAGTACACCAAAAAAAGGAGTATTACAAATGTATATTTATCATTATAAAAATAAATTCTTAAATGCTGACCTTACAATCAGTCACATGCATTGACAGATCCTCAAATTTAATGAAGGGGTGCTGTTAACCTAGGTCCAATTTTTTTTAAGAAAAATATGGGCAAACATGAATTACACATGTACATGCATTCATTTATTTGAATAAAAACAATGATTGGTAAAGATTTTTTTTATTATTTATTGAATTATTTTGATTTTTGAATGTTTTAATAAAATTATAACATTTTTAGAAATTTTAAATTTCATAAGTGTGGGCAATGTAAGTCAATGAAAGTATTGGTACTAAGTATATATATCAAGCCTATCACCTGGCAACACTTCTAAGTTCATGTATGTATGGTAGTACATGTATATGTATATACAAGTTCTTAGCAGGGTAGGAAACTCACTCAAATTCTGGCCAGTCCTGAATACAATTTTTCAATGAATTTACTATATGGCTATATAAATTTTTGCTAAAATTCGCCAAGCCTGCCCAAAAATAGCCAGTCACGGCTGGCGGGCAGGTTCCTATTTCTAAGTCTGTTCTTAGTAAAATAATGTGCTGACAATAATTACATGTACGTAGTTGTTCAATTACTGCAGGCCTGTAAAGTCTCCATCCATTTTATGTGAGACTTACATATTTTGAAGCTGATGTGGCAGCATTTTTCTTTCAATCTATTGTTTTTTTGTCTTTGATCTTTTAAATTTTTGCCAAATCTCACGCATAAAATAATTTGCGTCTTGAAAGCTTGACTGTTACTGAATCTTGCAAAGAAGGGGGAAGCAGTAATTTTTGGGTTGGAAGACCATATTTTTTTCTCTCAATAACTTGATAAGTATGCTTTAGAATATTGAAATTCAGTTCACTACAGGTTTTATAAACACATGTTCAGTTGTTTAATCTGTCCACTACTGATAGGACAAAAATATTATAATAATTATGGAAATAACTCTCTTTTTCTTTTAAAGGGACGTAATTTTGATTTTCATCAATTCATTATATTGTACAAATGTAGCTTTCAACGCAATTATCTTTAACAAGAAGGCTTCGTCTGAAAATCCATGGACAGCTCAGTAAAAAAAACGCTTGTACCTTAATTAATGTCTTGCAATGTGCCAATTTATTAAATTCGTGTGTGTGTGCAAATTTAGTATAAAATGAAAGGACTCAAAAAGGTTAGATATACAAGTGTACTTTTAGCTTTAAAAAAATGTTATACATGGATACCTTCATCTCTTTCACTATAATAATCTGAATAATAAATGTTTCGATACAAATCTTTAAACTTTACAGCTAGGTACAAGTTTGTAAAATCTCGCCTGGACTTGTAATATTAAGCAAAACTGTGGGGAACAAGCCAGAAAAAAAATGAAGGCTTCAATGAAACAGCCCTTTGTCCATGTAGCATAGTTAAGGCATTTCATACTGTATCATAGCACATATCTTTTCAGTACAGTTTTTACAATATTTATGAAGATACAAACATGTACATGATCAATGTATACAGCATTCTTGGATTTAAAACAAAATTAGATGTGCATTGGAGAGCTTCAAATGAAAATTAACTTTCCAACAATCAATTTCAGCCTTCAAGACAGTCCAAATTTATCAAATCCCTTCGGGCAATAAAGTTTCCTCCTTGACAGTGGGGAAGTCTAAATCAATATTTTCTCATCAAATTTTCACTCCCCGCAATGATGGGATATATTTGTATATCAAACATATGGGAATCCTAAAACACTTTGTACTAATAGTGCCTGAAAGTGTACCAGTGCATCTGGTCCATGCTCCCAGTTTTTAGTGGAGTCCGAGTTGCTCATTTACTTTTGTTACTTTGTATGTATGATTTTAGTTACTTTATGTTCTTTGTTGTGTACGTCTGTTTTACTTGTCTGGTCTCAACTCGACTCCACTAAAAACTGGGAGCATGGACCAAGTGCATTGGTAGGGTAAGCGTCCTCTGCTTCTCTAAAAACATCCACCGAGTTGCTCATAATAAGTCATGTCCAGGGTAGACAAACGAGGAAAATTAGTCCTTTATGCTTCACTCACACTCGAGCCGTTAAGGTCAATGCCTTCCTCATATTAGACAATGTGACATAAATCACACAACAACCAATCACAACAGGGAATTTTTCATATCACTTTGCCCATCATGAGATTATGTAAATATCTAGCTGTCAAAGATATAGTATTATAGATAAAACAGCCAAATCACAAAGAAGTAAGATATACAAGTTTCAAATTATTCCATAATTTTGACTACATCGAATGACATCTCATTAAAAAAATATAAATGTCGTCTACCATTCAAATAAAAAAAAATGCAGTTAATCTACGTTCAGCTAAATCTAAGAAAGAGGAATTGGTGTTTGATTCTTCACTGAACAACAGGTCATGCAGGTGCCTGCTGTTTTTAGCCGACAAGGATTATATTGCTTTCTGTAAATCATCAGACGCAAACAATGTAAAATAGTTGATCAATATGGAGTGTACAATGATCACAGACTCTTAAAAACTAAATGAATAGGGTCAAAATAAAAAATCACATAAAAATATTTAGGACAGCAACGAAGTTGTTTACCATCGTAATCCGCCATCTTCAAAATATCCAACAACACAGCTCTGCAGTAAAGGAAATTCCTTATGAAAGAATTGGCATAAAAATATTTTTTTCTTAAAAACATATCATCATAGTTTTATTGGATTCTTGCATCAGATATTTTTCTCGTAATACACCTTTCATTTGCGAAAAAGAATATTTTCTCCGTTGCAGTAAATTGCTGTCTGCTACTTCCGGTTTGAAAAATTATGATAAGTGATTGAAATTTAAATGATTATAGGTACTTTAATTTGAATTACACCTTTTCAAACCTTAGGAAGACGTTCAAAATAAGTCATTTCTCCAAAGTTTTGTTACTAGTTAAAAATATGTCGACAAGATTTCACAATATTTCAATAATTGCTGAAAAAGCTGATCAAATGAACATGAACGAGTTCTTGAATAAACCCCATTTAATTAATTGCCTATCATTCATGCATTTGATATTTTTATATGAGACAGGATTAAACTATAACCTATTTGAGGCTAATGCCAAGAAGCAAAGAATCATGATCAAAAGCTACTTCACAAGACCTTCTTCGCTGATAGCTGAAATATTGCTGCTCGGATGTTAAACCCAAATAATCATTGTAATGATAAAAGCTATATTTTAGAATTGTTTAACCATTTGGAAGGACATACAATGTATGTGTCCATTGCCAGCAGGTGACAGGAAAAACGTCTTTGTCCTTAGTGGATAAGCTGCAGAAAGGATACATATGTCAAAAATATACAAATTCAAATATATTTCTTTGACTGTGTGAATAATAGTCATAATTGTTTGTTTCAAGTTAGATGCTTTATCAGTGATTTAGCTAGCGCTCGTCATTTTCGCCATTTACAAAAGGATTTTATAAATGACGAAAATGTTTTAGATCATTTTCGTCACTTAAAATTTGAAAAGTGTATAAAAAAATCCATTCAAAAAGTATTTCAGATAAATTTTCGTCACCTTAAATATAAATGTTGTTAAAAACTGTCAATCGAAAGTTACATAATTTCACCTGGCCTTACACTCTGAAAAGTTTATGACCCCAAGCTTGGTAATTACCTGGTCAAACAGGTGTGAAATACATTCTATTGTTGATAACCTGGCATCCCTGATATGTACATCGTTAATAATCCTTTAGACTAACAACAATTTATCAATCGTTTGATCATTAGAACCACAAAAGATAATCCCAGGGTTCTCACTCAACTTCAGCCAGTCGTTTTTGACCGCCGAAAAAAGCGAGTTGACTCGAGACATTTATGATTTTAAGTGCGTTTAAAATATAACTTATATTTATCCTTATTTTAAGGATTAGTTGTGTTAAACGATTTTGATCTTTAATGGGTACCGACTGATATTTACTCCCATATAAATACAAATCCTTCACACACCTTGCAACATATATATAGCTATCTATTTTTAGAAATTTAAATGCACACAAAAACAATGTCTCCGATGTGTGACTGGTCATCTCATGGATTTCAATTAAATTTAACGCAATAGTGGACAGTTAGGAAGTATTAATCAACGGTAAATATTTATTTTACGATTCTCTTTTCTTCTTGAAACGAAATCACAATGATTACAAACGTCTTCAATTCTAATTATGATCTGGGGTCAAAGGTCACTTAAAAATTACCACCCAGCAATAAGATATCACACAGCAACCGCTTACAGAGTGCAACGTTCTGCAGTTGACTATGCCAATTTGGCCAACCTCCTTTTTATCTGTTTAGTTTCTGCGTTATCTTCTGGTGACTGAAAGGGGATTTAGTAGGTACTATCTGATCAAGACCTATCTTAAGAACAGGCTCAAGGTTCCATCAATCAATTCTCTTCTAAAGATCTGTCTCCATCCTTCTGATTTGAGGAGTTTTAGGTTGAAGAGGGCTTTTGAGGTGAGGTGTTTGGCAAAGGACAGGAGGATTTTCTCTTATTAGTTGAGTGTCAGGTCATACCATAATACATGTAGTAGCTTTTGTCAAATAGTAGCTATTTTAGACTGAATGCATCAAAGCTTTGTCATGATGTAAAAAATTTTTCTATTTTACTATTTTTCTAATAGTAACTATTTTATTTTATTAAGCTACACACATGTTTTCTTATAGAAAATAACAGTTATTTTGTTGTAACATTTATTGTATTTATTGTTATGCCTGTATCTTTAAACATAAAATCAATATATTAAGAGTGTCTCTAGTTTATGATACTATTGACTATTTACAAAATTCTGCCCATGATATGTCGTTCGTGCTTTATGCAAAAGTGACTAAAGCCCTCAAAATGCTAACTAAAACCCTGTGCTTTATTTTCATGTCATTGTTTTTGTTTTCCTGAAGTATATAGTCGCACACAAAATAGAAATAGAAATTACATATGATGTGAACTGTAAACCATGTTTTTGATGTTATGAAATCAAACTTTAGCAATATTAATATCAAAATTCTACTGTTTTCATTGGTTTACAAAGGTGAATTATTCTGGTATCCCAGCCATCCTCAGCAAGTTCACGAAGGTGGTATACTCAAGTATACCGACCGTTCAAGCCAGACATTTGTCTTATCCTTTTCGTTCCATTGTCCATTTTTCACAAAAAGTCATAAGTGTAAAGTTGATCATAAGTAATGACGTCACAACCAAAAATAGCTTTGTGGCGTCATAACTTATGATCAATTTCACACGACTTTTTATGAAATTGACAACTGGTACCGCCTCTTAATGAAAGGCCTTGTATATTAGATCACACGCACTTCATCTTGGACGATATTCTTCATTCGTGTGGTAACCTAGGATTTTATAATATTAATATTTATTTGAATATATTTTTCACCAGTGTAAATGACTACAAGAATATGGAGTTTGCAGAGTTCATTAAGACACCAACTGTGGAGAATGTTTGCATGAAGAGACCATTTACAGCACCTGTCACTGGTACACTGTGTATTACTGGCCACCACATTATCTTATCATCTAGATCAGAGAACCATGAAGAATTATGGGTATTTTTTCTTAATTAAGCTCTCATTGACTGGACGAAGAGATTATTTACAAGGCATAATTTTAACTGGCAAAGATTATATACATGTACAAAATGTATGCCTGGGTCTAAGACTCTTAAACAAATGCAACAAGTTCCTTTTTTTAAATGACTCGATATTTCCCTATATTTGTCTCAATTTATAGGGATGCTTTTTTTTTCCTGATTTTTTTTTTGCAGAGTTCCACTTCTTCGAATTTGGATTTTACTGTTACAATTTCTTTTTAACAGGTGAGGTGTTGCCATCACTTGGCATCTGTCGTGGTTCGTCATCGTTAACAATTTTTCAAAATTCTTCTCCTCTATCACTATTTGACCATTTGGAACCAAACTTAGTATGAACGTTTTTTTGGGGTATCCTGCATAGAACTGATTTGGGGATTTTTGATCCATCAAAAAACATGGCCACCAATACCAAAAGTAGAACATAGGGGTAAAATTGTAGTTTTTCACATATATCTCCAAAACTGTTAAGTTTAGCCAAATTCTGACATCAGGTAAAAGTGTTCAGTATGATGACATCTATCTGAAGTCAAATTTTCATTTTTAATCTGTTTAGCCATGTTGGAGTTATTGCCCTTTTTGGAAATTTTTTTGCTATTTTTAATGTTATTTCTTTCACAAATTTTATCCTATGACACTAGTTGACCAATTGGAACCAAACTTGGTATGAATGTTTCTGGGGATATCCTGCATAGAACAGATCTGGGGATTTTTGATCCGTTGAAAAACATGGCCACCTTTACTGAAAATTAAAAAAAGGGGTCAGACAGTAGTTTTTTGCATATATTTCCAAAACCGTTAGGTTTAGCAAGATTATTTCAATTGCTGAAATGATCCTTATTGTAAGGCCTTCAAAAGACTTTAGGAATCAAAGCTGTCAGGCGACTCCTTGTAAGAGTTATTGCCCTTGAAAGATGAAAAATGAGGGTTTTTTTTTGTTTTTTTTTACAGTTTTCAGCCAATATCTTGAAAACTATAATAGATAGAAAGAAACTTTCAATTGCTGATATGATCCTTATGATAGTCCTACCAGTCTTCTTGAGTCAAAATTGTTGGACAACTTCTTATTAAATTTATTGCCCTTGAAAGACAAACTTTAACCAGGTGAGCAATTCAGGCTCCTGTGAGCTTCTTGTTTTACATTATATTTACATTTTAATTTCTATTTTGTTGACCACATATAATCAGGTCTGAAATTAAAACTTGCTTTTTTGGTCTGGGGTGAATGATAATACATTGTGATATTTTGTCTTTATTCAGATAATTCATTATGGTCATCTTTCACTAATATTTAAAAAGATAATTCTTCAATTGTTCTATATTGTCACAATTGTACTACTGCAATTAAAAAAAAATTCTGAATTTCTCTCTGTTCCTCTCTCTCAATCTCTTTTATGCTCTCTATCTTTCTATAGGAAGTACGCATTTATCATGGTATAAGATATGATATGAACTTTTTTTGGACATTATATGCCATTTTATGTTTGTGACCAAAAAAGTTTGAAATTTTTCAGCATCAGCATACATTAAATGTACATGCAAAAATAGAGTGTTAAATGAAAAGTTCTGAGCAGAATTTCAGTGTGGCTTGATTTGTAGTCATACCTTTTGCCCCTACTGCAATGTAATATTGGGACTTGGAAATACTAGGCATTTGTGTATCTTTCTGTCATACCTTTTAACACTCTCCTTTTTTTAACATTTTTTTTGTTGATAAAATCAATACCAAATGATGCTATCATGAAACTCTTGGACAAGTTCAAAAATTAAGCGTCTCAGTCCCTGTAAGAATCAGGCAAAAACATGGTATGAACAAAAAATAATCATTTTGATAATGTAAGTTGACTATTTGCACTGTCAGAATCAAGGAAAACAGATGAGATTTTCCATACCATGCTGAACCATTGAATTACAATTTCATTGAAATGCACTCAAAATGAACATTTCAAGGGCAGATAACTCTGTCAAAAACCTCAGATAGTATTGAAAAAAATTTGCTCAAAGCCAGTGGTGCAGAGATCAAATAATGGTCTTTTCAAATAGAAAAAGGATCCTTGAGTGATAGATATTACATCGTCAGATCATTGGGGTTTTGACATGCATGTTTCTAAATTTTCCCATTTTGCCTGATTCTCATGAACATTTACACTTAAAGTCTCACTAACCACTTCTAACGTTTCCATTACTTTACATGTTAAAAAAGTAATTTTCAAAGTCTCACTGTGAATTCCCAGGACAAATGACATCTTAAAGTTGAATACTGGTGCGAAGCTTGGAAAATAAGGCTTCCAAAATCATTATGCTAATGGTACGATGATACATGTAGTAGAAATTCTTCACAAAATTTACTTGAATAAATAATACTGAAAATCCACATTTTTACCTGTTCTGCTAACTGACAGCATGGAGGCAAATTACTCACACATGTAAACAATATTCATACACTTTTGTAGTTAATTACATATATGATTTTAAAGTACACATTCTCAGCTTTATTTTGACTACTTTTAATCATAATACACACAAATAATGCACTTACAATGCATATGTCTAGGTTCAGTGTGTTTTTGGTACTACATAGAGGGGTGGCCATTTGACCCGGAAGTGGTTAGTGAGACCTTAAAAACATTTTGTGAGTTTTTATGTTTTTCTTTTTTTACATTTTATGAAAGCTTGTGGTATTGTGAGTCTAATAAGACCAAAATATCAAAATCAGACATAGGACTACAAAGAAATGGTCATTTTTATATCATGCCCCTCAGTGATATTTTCCCTAAATAACTAAAAAGTTACAATTTTAACTAACTTGTCACACCAAATTGTTACCTATGATAATTCAAGAAGTTATAATAGTAAATATCATTTATCATAATGAAAAAAGAACAGATGTCAACAATTTATATCATACCTATTTCATTACTATGTGATTCTAAGTCTGTGCTGTGTGACTATTCGAGTACTTTGAATATCCCAAGCAGTGACGTTGTATATTTCATGGATGACGTCAAGTTATGAGTCACTGTTACTGATAAAAATCTTGTTGCTATGTTGTTTTTTTAAAATACCTTGCACAATGCACCTCTTAAAATATAGCCAGATTACCAATATCACTATACTGATTTTATGGGGAAATGGAAATAATGACCAGGAAAGGCAATTTTCCTCAAATTATGCATTTCTCTGAAATATGCCATAATTTAATTTATGGTCTCACTAACCACTTCTAACGTTTCAATTACTTTACATGTTAAAAAAGTAATTTTTAAAGTCTCACTGAATTCCCAGGACAAATGACATCTTAAAGTTGCATACCGGTGCGAAGCTTGGAAAATAAGGCTTCCAAAATCATTATGCTAATGGTACGATGATAGTAGAAATTCTTCACAAAATTTATTTGAATAAATAATACTGAAAATCCACATTTTTACCTGTTCTGCTAACTGACAGCATGGAGGCAAATTACTCACACATGTAAACAATATTCATACACTTTTGTAGTTAATTACATATATGATTTTAAAGTACACATTCCCAGCTTTATTTTGACTACTTTTAATCATAATACACACAAATAATGCACTTACAATGCATATGTCTAGGTTCAGTGTGTTTTTGGTACTACATAGAGGGGTGGCCATTTGACCCGGAAGTGGTTAGTGAGACCTAATGATGATCTACTAATATTATCTCCCTTGTTACAGTTGTTACACAGTACAGTTGACAGCACAGAAAAAAGGATGACGCAAGGAAATGGAAAGTACACTTTGGTATTGAGATGTAAAGATCTACAGTTACTAGAGCTGGAGTTTATTAAGGGAGAAGACTGCCTGGCAGTAGCCTCTTCAGTAGAAAAACTCTCTCATATTGGTAGGTATATAGACAAATACCATTGTATTGGTTTTGTATGACTTCTTGCTGGATGTTCATATTATCAATTACTCACCTTTATGCATCAAAGAGGGCATGAAGTTCCACTTTTGTCCCTACATATATTCAAATGTCCCATGATTTTATTTTTGAGAAAATCTTAGCAACCCTTCATTTTAATGATTTAAAATTTATTTGCTGCTTCATTGGTTGTACTCTGATAAGGTTTATCAGCTCAGTTGCCCATCAACTTCAGTTTTGTTGCTTTTTAGGGTTCTGTGAATTTTCATTGCAAAAATTTCAGCAACCAATCTTAGAATCAATCCAAAATTTTGTTTGTACATGTAGATAATCTTTGCCAGTCAAAATTATGCCTTGTAAATAATCTCTTCAGACAGTCAATGAGAGCTTAATTAAGAAAAAATACCCATAATTCTTCATGGTTCTCTGAGGGGTTGTCTCATGTGTGCACAGTATACAATAAAACTAACTGTTTCAGGTATTTGCTGGAAAGAAATTTCTTTTAAAAGTTTAATCAATTTAGCCGGGTCACAATCTAAATCTGCCATTTATCTTTTATTTATAGATGATATTAGCTTGAAATATCCATTTTTCTATCGAGCTTTATTTGAGCCTTTGGAGGATGGTTGGCAAGCCTTTCTCCCTGAGAATGAATACACAAGATTTAAAGATTGCTCTGAAGAATGGAGACTGAGTTATGTCAACAAAGACTACAAGGTACAGTTTAAGTTACAGTCTTTTTAAGAATCATGCAAAATCTGAAAAAATGTGATACACCTAAAAAAAGGATGAATATTTTCATTTTTGTTATTAAGTTGCTTTATTATAGGATTGAACTGCTATTTCCAGTCATTCATGAACGACCGAAAATAGCTGTTCAACCCTTATAATTCTATCCGACAGTCAGAGTTACCCTCTGAGAGCCTCAGTCGGTTATATTGATACACCGTGTTTATGGTTACACTTCAATACACACACATTCCTTTGCACATGTATGGGAGTGCAGATGAATATTTACACATAATTGGCTGCACAACGACAGTGAAGGCAGCATGGACGAAGTGATTGGTGGCATTGAGAAACAATTCAACAGGATTATAATTATTAAGGACTCAGTTATAAGTTTCTTTTCCCGAGCTGAAAATTACTCTCTGTAAACAAACTTGACCGGTAAAATCAAGGAGCATGTAATAAACTATTCTTACGGCTATATTATGACGTTCAGTTTGTTGCCACACTTTTTCGAACTATAGGGCCGCCATATTGGTTTCAGGTTGACTGGCATTCATGCATGTATGAACGATGTGGCGAAGTTCAAGAATGTATGAACTTTCTGGCAACAATGTTCTCGACCAATCAGAAACGGCTATAAGCATGAAGAATCTCATGATTAGAATTATAAGTCTATATGATGAAATGTATAGTAATTCATTCCAATCTGTCTGCTCCTAGGAGATAATCAACATGGAAAACCCAACAGTTTCTATTGTATTTTATTGTCATTTACAGAGTTATCTCCCTTAAATTTGAATTCTACAGGATATTCTATATTATTTTTGTCTCCCCATAAACAAGAGTTACATGAAAAACCACGTATTATTTTTTTTTACTATGACATTTTAAACAAAATATCAAAAATGAAAATATGTAAGCTTTCCAACCATGAATCACATTTTACATGATTCTTATGTGGAGTGCTACTTGATATATCTAAACCAAATCCTGCAAAAAAACTGAACACCTGTCTAATTCAAACATGTTCTGGATTCAGGTTGTATTAGCTGACATTACTCATCCCGATGTTGTTGTTGTCTTTTTGACATATTCACCATATCATTCTCCTTATATCTTCCTCGTGAGGTGTTGGTTATTTTTCAAGTTACTTTATATTTTAAATCTTGGTGTCCTGAATTCAACATTTTCATATGATTATAAAATTAGATGAAAACCCAGGGCTGGACAAGTAAGAGCGAGGCAACACATGTTTTCTTGTGGAAATCGGAACTTTCAAAAATTTCCATTTCTTTAAACTTCCACTGAAATTGATGATTTTTTTGATTACTGCTAAATTCATGTCTTCACTATGGTAAAACACATAAAGAAACATTTTCATATGTTTAGAACCTATGTGAAAAAATTTTTGGAACTAACAAATTAATTAAAAAACATTGTGATATAAAAATCATATGGTTTCCATGTTAGTTTGGAAAATATGCATTTTTATGTGTTTTTAATTGTGTTTTTTTTTGCACAAAAATAAATACTTCTATAATGGTCCTAAACATAAGCTACTATTTGTTTTAATACATACAATATATGATGAGAATAGATATGGTGAATATGTCAAAGAGGCAACAATCCCACTAGTAAAACAAAATGTTTAAAGTATGTCACAATCTTTCCTATTTGTACTTCAAATAATGTCTGAAGACATGCTGCAATTTTTTCTGTTTTTACTTAAAAAAATGTCTAAAAACATGTTGCAATTTTCCTGTTTATTCATTTCAGGTGTGTGCATCCTATCCTCATGCTGTTATAGTACCCAAGGTGATTGATGATGAAACCATTTTCAGAGCATCACAGTTCAGGCAGAATGGACGATTTCCTGTTCTAAGCTATTACCACAGACAAACAAAGGTACAAAAAACTGGAGTAGGTAGGTTAGCGGGAAATATACATACTTAGTTTGGCCTAACTGATAACAGGAAAGGTGAAAATCAAAGATTTTTTTATAGTAGACTAAAAACTGACTTTACCTCAGAACTGCCAGTCTTTTACTCGGTGTCACATAAATAACATACTGTTAAAATTTGACTAAAAATATTTTCTACGACTTCATTGACACCTACTGTTGTTTAAATTGTCTTAAATGACTTGCTCATTCGTTCAGCCAAACGGCTACTCCCTAAACATTGAATCGTTAAATTCTGGTCAGTTTTTAATTCTCTGTGCCAATATTTACATTGTAAAAAGTCGGCCATGTTTACAGTGATTGGGTTGCTAGGAGATGTTGTTTACATTTAAATGGTTTGTCCAAGAGTAATCAAGGGAACCAAGGTTATAGCGGTAATCAAAAGAATGTAATCCAGGGACAAAGACCAGACATGGAAAACAGACATTCACAACAAAGAACATAAAGTAACTAAAATCATACATACAAAGTATCAAAAGTAAATGAGCAAAAAACGAAGTACCCAGAATGCATTTCGGCGTAATTTCGGATATCTCGGATTTATTTTACGCGAACAACGTACAATACCGAGAAGTTGATCAAGCAGACGATTGTCACCGGAGTTCGACGGGAACTTACGAACTTCGTTTGTAAACAAATTGTCCCGTAGAAACCAACATGGCAGATATTAGTATGGGATTTTCCCGTAAGGATTTGTTACGCATGATTTAAGCTAGTAAGCGACTCATTGGTACTAACACATCATGCATATATGCGAACTATCTTCATATTAAATAAAAGAGAGACAACTCTAGCGGTTAGTCCCGACGGTTTAAAAAGTAGAGCTTCAATTCGAAAATGTGTTGTATGTGATGTCAAGTATAGTTCTTTGTAAGTTATTATTGTTACCCATTGTTTTTATCTTTTCAAACTCATTGGAAAAGACCTATTTATCAACATAAAATTTGATAAACTCTTATTTACGCAAAAATGAGCCGCTTTGGAGCAAATATGGCCCTGTTTCTGAGAACAATTTTTGTAAGGAATTATAATTTTTAGTTTTAACAATGAAATTCTGCTAAATGGAATTAAATTAATGATTTGTAAGATTATCTTGTAACACATGACTAGTAAATATCTCTAACAAAAATTTGCTCTTTTAACTATTTACAAATTTGAACTGACATCATCTATAGAAATATTATCTATTTTCCAATATTTAAGTGCTTAGAGCTGCCAAAAAATATAACATCTACCATACCTTCCAGGCTGTCATGATGAGGTGCAGTCAGCCACTGACAGGTGTCAATAACAGAAGATGTAAAGAAGATGAAAGATTGGTCAATTCTGTAATGGGGAAAGGGAATAAAGGATATATAATTGATACCAGGGCACCTACAGTTGCCAAGCAAGCACAGAGTAAAGGTAATGATTGGTCAGTTCTGGTATGCGGAGGGACAATAAAGGATACCTCATAAAGTCTAGGGCACCTACAGTTGCTAAGCAAGCAAAGAGTAAAGATAATGATTAGTCAGTGTCGGTATAGGGAGGGGCAGTAAAGGATACCTCATAAATGCTAGGACTACAGTTCTTAAGCAGGTACAGAGTTAAGATAATGATTGATCAGTTCAGGTATTGGGAGGGGCAATAAAGGATATCTCATAAACAGTAGGGCACCTGCAGTTGCTAAGCAGGTACAGAGTAAAGGTAATGATTGGTCAATTCTGTAATTGGATGGGGTATTAAAGAGTAGTTTTTTGATACCACCGCACCTGTCATTTGCCGAGCAAGAATAATGAACAGATAGTTTTTGGTCTATTTTAAAATTAGATGGTGAATACTAATACCCATCACTAAACAAAAGGGTAGACTAGAAGTGTCAGGTTTAGCCTATTACTGTATTTTTATAAAATAATTAAAATCAGTATTAAGTTTTACCAAATTTGGTTTATTTTGCATCAGTTGAGGAGTCATATTCTCAGCAATTTCATGTTTCATTTTGCAATATTATCTAAATTCCTCTCTCTACTTTCAGAACATGCTTTATTCTTTAAAACCATATTTAGAACCCGGTTGATTTTAAAGCTCATTGGTCAAGGGTCAAAGATCATGGCCAGAGGATTAAAGTGATAATTTTGTTCTGAGAGTATGCTATTTATTGACCTTGTTCGTCTCCACACTTACATTTTCATTGTTAAACTAATTTTTGAACTGTAATTTATTTATAGGAGGAGGCTATGAACCAGAGGTGCATTATCCTCAATGGAGGAGGATACATCAGGCTATAGACAGGAGACAGAACTTTCATGATTCACTGATAAAACTCATGGAATGTAAGTATATGTAGTACTTAGTACATGTACATTTAATAGACTTTGAATCATAAAAACTTACTCTTAAATGTATAGAAGTTTTGTCTAAAAATTTATCATGATGAACACTTTAGAAACTTTCTTCAAAGCAAAACACTAAATCTCTATTAATTGAAAGAGTAACCAAGGGAACCAAGGTTATAGTGGTAATCAAAGAGTAACCAAGGGAACCAAGGTTATAGCGGTAATCAAAAGAATGTAATCCAGGGACAAAGACCAGACATGGAAAACAGACATACACAACAAAGAACATAAAGTAACTAAAATCATACATACAAAGTAACAAAAGTAAATGAGCAACTCAGACTCCACTAAAAACTGGGAGCATGGACCAGGTGCACCGGTAGGGTAAGCGTCCTTTGCTTTTCTAGAAACACCTTTGAGGCTTTGAAATGTAGTTAAAATACCTACCGTACAAAAAGTTTCAAAGACCCACATGTTATTTGATCAGGACTCCTTGAACAATTTAAAATAAAAAATAACCCCAGTTGTGGTAAAACAATGCATTCTTCGCCAGTCCTGGAACTGTTTGACCGATAAAATTTCAAATATTAGGAATGTCTTTTCCTGGCTCCCACAGATAAAATTATCCTAAGTCAAATTTATCAAAAATAGTAATTGGAAAGAAATTCATCTTATTTAAAAGGGATCCTATTAAATGCTTTGCTCGCCCTTAAGGCAGATGCCTTCCTCATGTCAATATAAGGCAAACATAACCTGTCAGATTATAAAATTAAAAATTAGAGAGACCTTGTCAATAGATATATTACTTATCATAAGTTAGGTGTTGTCCTTACTGGACTTTGAACAACTTGTCTACAAGTTATCCCATATTTTAAACTTTCATATTTGCAAAGCTAATCACTTCCTGTCAGACTGAAATAAGACCCTCAGATCAAAGGTAATAGGTAAAATTCATATGAGGACTCTATCCTCTATCAAATTATGTGGAAGGGAGTGATTCCATATTTCCCCTTTTCATGCCCCAAAAATCCTGAATGTGCTTTTTACATTGTTCATAGCCAGAAAAAAAATTACAAGATAGGGTTTTTTTCTTACTTGAATTCCATTGATATGGTGATATAAATAGGTAGTGAAGCATCTTCATACAAAACTATGGAGCACCAAAGAATTTATTTTACCGTCCTAGATAAAAAAAAGTTTATCTACATGTATTTCAGCTTCATTTGACAACTCCAGTAGCATGGACAAGTGGTTATCTAAGCTAGAGTCCAGTAACTGGTTATCTCATGTTAAAGATGTACTTACCTGTGCTTGTACAGTGGCACAATGTATAGATTCTGAAGGTAACAAATATCTTGATATTTTGAGGCTGTTTGTAAATGTCGTAGTAACAGTATATTAATGGACAAAAGCATTTCTATATCCCTTTCTTCAACACTGATAAGGCCAATTTATAACTATTTCTTGGTTTTCCAGACCTATTTTGTCAATTTTATTATTATATCAATAAAAAAAGGAAGTATCATTAATAACTATTTTTCAGGAATATTGATTGGGAAGAGTCACTTTGTTGGATGAAGATGTTTTTTTTATATTGTAAACGACCAGAAAAAGAGAGGATGCTTTTTGTTTTGATTTTATTGATATGGTGATAAAATGGGTAATGAGGGAGCAGAATAAAATGGGACTAGGGAGGGTCTTAGAACCTAGAAATTATTTTAGTTGGCCTTATTGAGAGAAATTTGTTAGTCACTGTATGTAGGTTTTAACAAGTTACACTCCATTCATTTTTAGCTCACCTGTCCAAAGGCCAAGTGCTTATGCCATCACTTGGCGTCCATCATTGTCATCGTGGACAAATTTTTAAAAAGCTTCTCCTCTGAAACTACTGGACTGACAGGTTTTAAACTTTGCATGATTGTTCCCTAGGGTGTTCTGCACAAAATGAATGCTGGGATTTTTGATCCATGAAAAAACATTGCCGCTGTTACTAAAAATAGAACATAGGGTCAGATTGCTGTTTTTTTGCAAATAACTCAAAAACTGTTGCCTTTACCAAATTATGGCTCAGGTAATATTGTTCAGCTTTATGAGATGGACCTATGCCAAAATTTTCAAAATGATTGGTCAACTGATGTAGGAGTTACGGCCCCTGAAACAGTTTTTTTTTTGCATTTTTCGCATGTGCAACTTTGAAAATCTTCTCAAAATCCAATGCATAGAATTCAATGAAAGTTGGCATTAATGTTCCTTAGGGTATCCCACACAAAATGACCATTGGGATTGTCCTTTCATGAAAAAACATGGCCGCCATTACTAAAAATAGAACATAGGGTCAGATTGCTGTTTTTTTGCAAATAACTCAAAAACTGTTGCCTTTACCAAATTATGGCACAGGTAATATTGTTCAGCTTCATGAGATGGACCTATGCCAAAATTTTCAAAATGATTGGTCTACTGATGTAGGAGTTACGGCCCCTGAAACAGTTTTTTTTTTTCGCATTTTTCACATGTGCAACTTTGAAAATCTTCTTCTCAAAATCCAATGCACAGAATTCAGTGAAAGTTGGCATTTATGTTCCTTAGGGTATCCCACACAAAATGACCATTGGGATTGCCCTTTCATGAAAAAACATGGCCGCCATTACTAAAAATAGAATATAGGGGTCAGATGGCAGTTTTTTGCAAATAACTCAAAAACTGTTGCCTTTAACAAATTTATGGCATGGGTAATAATGTTCAGCATCATGCGACAGACCTATGCCGAAATTTTCAAAACCATTCATTGACTAATGAAACAGTTTTTTTGTTGTTTTTTTTTTTTTCACGTGTACAACTTTGAAAATCCTCTTCTCTAAAACCATTTAAGATCATTGCATGAAAATAAGCATAATAGTTCTTAAGTGTATTGCTCAAAATGACTGTTGTGATTTTTAATCCGTGAATAGATATGGCTGCCTATACTAAAAATGGAACTTAGGGATCATAAGACAGGTTTTTGAAAAAAATTTCAAAAATAGTTGCCTTTAGCAAAATTCTGGTTCAGGTCATGAAATACTATGAAAAGCATCTCCTGCATTTGACAATTTAGTTGATTTTAACCTAGCCTGTCTCATTCTTCAAGTTTTTCAAATATTCAAATGGTTAACCAGGTGAGCGATTCAGGCTCTCTTGAGCTTCTAGTTCTGTTCAGATTTCATCTGTCTTGATTTCAAAAGCATTATTCAAAGGGAAAAACCTGAGAAAACAGAAAAGGTCATCTGAACTGAAAGTAGAATGGAGTGTTGTTAGATCCTACATGCAGTGACTGAATGGAACAATTGATAGGTCTAATTTTAATTAGATTGCAGGTATTTCATGCCTTTCAGGACAAGAACATTTGATCAATCAAATAGACCCTGCTTTGTACTAGTCTGACAAACTGAGCTGATTTTTTATTGTGCCAGTTCACTCTGACATACATGTAAATATGAGGCAACCAGTTGTCACACTACCTCCTATGTGCTTAACAAGGAGACATTGACTACCAATTTTTAAAATATTTTGGTGTCACGACCTGGAATTGAACCCGAGGCTTAACACGCTCAAGGGAGGCATCTATGCAGAGACCACTTGGGCAGTGTATTAAACCCTTATGCATTATAATTCCAGGAGCATCAGTACTTGTCCATGGATCAGAAGGGTTTGATGCCACATTACAGGTCACATCCCTGGTCCAGCTGATATTGGACCATGATTGTAGGACTATTAATGGGTAGGTACTGAAGACTACAGTATAACTCTTGTGAAACTTGTAATTTCCACCTGTTAATTGTGGACAAATTATGTAACTAAGGAGAAGGAAGTAGCAATACAGGGCCAGGTTTCATAATGAATTGTAAATGAAGATTTTCCTCAAATCCCTCCTCAAGTCAGATCTCAACCAATTAAATCACTTGAAATTTAAGATCTGAAGAAAAGGCCAAGGATTTGAGGAAAATCTTAATTTGAGATTTTTTAATGAAACTGGGCCATGAAGATACAAATGAGAGGAAATCCATGGACAAATAATTCCAGGAATATCAAAAAGAAAAGGACTAATTGCATATTAACACTAGGCATATAACATATACAGAAAAAAAAGAAAATGCTTGAATAATTTGTTATGAGTTCTGCTTAAGGAACAACAACCATCTACAACATGTTAAAGAAAATCAAGTGAGAAACAAGGACCATAATATGATTTGTTTTTCCACTAAATTTCAAGATATTATCAGCACTCACACAATTTGTCTGATTTTGAAAGCTGGGAATATACAGTAAAATGTACATGGTGCCCTCAACTACTTTCACTTAAAAATTTACCACAACTGTAACAGAATTTTTATTGAACTATAATATGCTATTGATGTTTGCAAATTCTACATTCAAAGGTAATTTTCCTCGACAAAAAATATATTAAACCATTAACCTTCTAGGTATAATTAGCTCTCATCTAATGCAAACAATGGTACATAAACACCACATTAAGAGACCTTACCACTAAAAACAACAAAAACACAAGAAGAGAAAAGACATCTACCAATGAAATTCCACACTTATTTGAGCCTCATTTTAGGTTTGAAGCCTTGGTGGAACGTGAATGGTTACAGGGAGGGCATCCATATGCAGACAGATGTTCTAAGTCAGCTTTTGCCATTACGAAACAGAGAAGTGAATCGCCTGTCTTTCTACTCTTCTTGGATTGTGTATGGCAGGTAATGTAGGCATTATAAAATTATACTTGTTTTTTTTCATTATTATTTTATGTTGAAAAGGTTTTCTACCGTCCTGTTTTTTTAGCTTGTCTGAACAACCTTTTCAAAATCTAATATAGAAGGTACACAGGGGGAATATGTAATAAAGATTTTGTGAAAGTTCATTAAGTTCCAAAAAGTGATGAAGAAGTAGATATGGGTAAGAGATGTGTAATGCATTCATCTCCCACTTAAATCCACCAAATCAAAAAGTTCATGTACAATATATATAATTTTAACCTCATAAGTTCAACAGTGGGAGAAAAAGACTTGATATATGGTCTATATATGTTTCTAAATAAGAAATAAAATTGCATTTGGTGGTTTTTAGGCTTGGATTAATCACTTCCTGTCTGATTTTTATAAGGACTGCTACTCAATATACTTTTAATTCTGTTGGCATCCTTGAATATTATTGATTTCATAATTTGAGTTTGCAGTTAACTTAGTAAAGTGTGTAATTAAGCTTAAGGAGGTAGACCTAAGGTAAGGGACACAACTCTTAAAAAATCATTGGAACGTTTGTATTCAGCATTTTACATCAATCTTATGTAAGCATCGAATTAACTTGGATTCAAACGAAAGCTTGAGAGGCTTTGGTGAAATTGAATATGATGCAAACATATCACTGATTTCATGAGTAATGTCCCTTACCCTAGGTCTATTTCTTTAAGAGACTATGAGCACCAGGTCTTTTTATAAAAGAATCAAATTTTCTTTTAAACTTCAAGGCAGCTATCTTTTTTTTAGGTTTATACATGTAAATGTACTAAATACATGTAGTAATATTTATACCCCACTCAACAAATTGGTGGTATATAGGAAAAAAACCATGTCTGTCCATCCAAATTTCATTTCAACTATATCAATTCCCAGTAGATGGATTAATTTCAAATTAAATATGTTGCTTTCTGTATAGATGAGACATTTATTTCAAATGATTTTGTATGCTGTTTGAATAGGTAGGAATATGATGTAACAAGAATGCAAACTATGAATATGTCAAAGAGACAATGACCCCACTGTGATGAAAAATGTCAGCTCAAGACCACCAGTGGTTCTTCAATGATCAATGAGGAAACCCTAACACATTTTAGCACATGTGCAATTTCATGTTATTTTTATTTTAGATTTGGCAACAGTTTCCATGTTCTTTTGAGTTCAGTGAAGATTTTCTTGTTATGTTGTTTGAGCATGCATACTCATCTCAGTTTGGTAAGTAAAGATAAAATTTGCTGTTTTTATAGTAGTATGAAATGACAGTTGACAGCTTTTAGTACACCAACTTATTTTGTGATGTTTACATTCACTGCATTGTAGAAAAGCTTGTGTGAACAGGGGCAGATCCAGAGATTTTGAAAAGTGGCATTCAGGGCTTTTATTATTTTTTTTATTGCCTAAATTTGTCTTCAAATTTTACAAAACAAGTAATTTTTAACCCCAGAACATCCCTCCCCCTTTTTCTGACTTATATTTCTTGAGAAAAATAGCAATTACATGAGTTGTGGACTTTCTTCCAATAATAACGAACATGTGCAATAAGATGACTTCATGCAGAAAAAAACATCACATATCTGTACATCATTATTTTCATTTAAGTCGGCAGACCTTGGGTAAGGGACATTACTATTGAAATCAGTGATATGTTTGTATCATATTCAATTTCACCAAAGCCTATCAAGCTTTCATTTGAAACAGAATGAAATCAATCCAAGTTACTTTGATGCTTACATAAGACTGATGAAAAATACTGAATACAAACATTCCAATGATTTGTAAGAGTTGTGTCCCTTACTTTAGGTCTACTTCCTTAAGAAAATCAGAGATCATCAGATGCATCTTCTAGATGTGCAGTAATTACTGAGTTGCAATCAATACATGTATGTTATTGATGTTTCAGGTAACATTTCATTTAAATGTCTTATATTTATGTTTTTTTTTACATTTGTGTCTGTAAGCATTACTAACTGGTATTGGAGATATGCTATTATGATTAATTTTGATTTCAGGAACATTTTTGTGCAATAATGAAAAAGAGAGAAAAGAATGTAAATTATCATCTAGGACAGTTTCATTGTGGTAAGTTTCAATTACAGTGAGTGTTATACTTAATTTCAGGGAATAGAAATAATCTTACTTAGATTAAATAACAATTATTCGAAGAATTTCTTATCGTGGTTAACTGGACAATTGTCAGAGAGATTTAAATTTTCTATCAAACTTGGATTAAAATACCTAAGGACTGATAGAAAGTTTAAATCTTTTAATGTGAATTGTCAAATTAACTGCCGTAAACATTTTATCATGTTATGATCATTCAATTAATAGAAGACTATCTCTATTTCCTGAAGTTAACTATTTTACTGGCTGTATAGTAGATTGAGACAATAATAGAATTTGTGTAAATTCTGTGTAATTGATTTTGTATGCAAAAAATTCTACTGCAGTTGCCATACTATCATAAATGAAAGATAAAAATTATAATGTTATGGGATATGTTATGAAAATTTTTCTTTCTTAGCATATCAAGAAACAAGCTCTTCAATTCATTGAATTAAATTAAAAGATTGCAGAGCTGTCAGTTTTTTTTTCTCGACAGTTATTGACATTTTGCTATATTCAAGTGATATGCATGTAATAAGCAATACATTATTTTTCAATCAAACATTATTAAAATTAGCATGTCAGGATTGTAAGGTACAATTACTTATCTTCCATAGTCCATACTCCCAGTTTTAAGTAGAGTCTGGGTTGCTTTTTTCTGTTTTTGTACGTGTTATTTGGGTTATTTCATGTTCTTTGTTGTGTTCGTCTGTTTTCCCTTTCTAGTCTTAATTAGATTTCCACTAGAAACTTTGTTCCCATGATTACTCTTTCCCATTGAAAAAGGTACATTTGATATTAAAAATTAGGAGTAGAACAATATATCACAATATTTTGCCCGTGGATACGATACACAAAACAAGTGCGTCTGTTTTAAGATATGACAATATTGATTTTTTTAGAATGTACAAAAATGTGCTGTTAGTTTATTCAAACATTAATACATCGTAAAATATTGAATTTGGGAAAAAAATAATCTTTGTTCTTATGGTGTGCGAAACTTGTGTTCTACATTTTTTTTTTTATTCATGTAAGTGGCCTTAATTGAAAAAATGGAAACAGGCGTGGAACT
The DNA here is from genome assembly GCA_037379345.1 of Perna viridis. NCBI lineage: Eukaryota > Metazoa > Mollusca > Bivalvia > Mytilida > Mytilidae > Perna > Perna viridis. Next base: position 13,459,679 of record CM074524.1, read on the forward strand.
AGAGCCTTCTCTGTCTGGGTAATTGTTCACAATAGGTATTGTGATTCATATCATTATTTGTCCATAATATCTCAATATGTGTTGTCAGCAGTTCATGTGTATCGTTGCAAACCAATTAAAAATATTAAATTACATGGTGTTCATGTTACAGTCCCCTGTTTAAACCCTATCCTGAATAAACTGGAAACTTGTGCAAACAAGACTTCTATAGTTACTGCATATAAGTTTCTGTATTTCTTTAACCTTTGTGAATTAAACACCTGCCTAATTAGAAGAAAACCTTCAATCTGAAAGTGGTTCTGTTTAGACAGGGTTCACTGGATTTGCTCCTGAAGTTCTTCGTGTGAAGAAAATTTGTATCTGTTGTTGGTACACTGGCAAACTTTTCTCACATTATTTTCATGTGATCTTCAGATGATTGTCACTTGTATTTAGAAAATAAAATATGTGAGAGATCACATGAAACTCATGTGAATATAGACTTCACATAATTTCATATGAAATTTTTACATGAAATTTATGTTTAGTGTAATAGTGAGTTCATTGTTAACATTACATGACTTTTCTGTTACTGTAAGTCACATGTGAAATTCATGTGAAGCTTGGTAAACAGGAATTTCATGTGAACAATATCTGTGTAAGAAAGAGTAATCAAGGGAACCAAGTTTTAGGTGGAAATCAATAGACTATAAATATTGGGTTTAGTGTTCAATATGATAAGTTTTGTTTCAGTGTTTGCCTTTGATTTCAATAAACTTACATTTTGATTTTGTAGGACATATTTAGCCAGACCAGAAGTTCTACAAAAATACTTAAATCCCATGTATGATCCTAATCCTAGGGTTATATGGCCCTCAGTAGCTCCACAAAGTTTAGTAAGTATTAAAATATGTACTTGTATATTAGACTATCATTAGACTGCAGTGTTTTCATCTCAATTCGAAAAAGAATGTATTATTGATTTCAGAAGCAAAATTATGTTTGCAAGATTGAGGGCAAAGACAACTTTAAACATCTACCACTGACAAGATATGTTAATAAGCAGACAAATTCACACCTGTTGTCCCTCCCACATTATGGGGGTGACTCCCACAAATCAATAAAAATCTCCCACATAAAAAAAGATAGATTTGTTTTCGGTCTTTGGTTAAAATTACTTAATTTTCTGTGAAAAAATCTAAATATCAATAATTTGTTTTTCCGTAAAAATCTCCCACATGAGACAGCGTCTCAACTGGTATGGCAAGTTTTCAGTGTGTACCTAGACATTATATAGCAAGTTTTTTTTTCCGTTATGTAAATGAAGTGTATGGAACTTATATAAATATTTTGTCAGATTTACTTTGAAGTTTTGGAGTGTTTTTTTTTTTTTTTGTCTAGTTTGGTTTTAAACTCTTTAATATGGTCTCGAGGATTTTGAAAAATCTGTGAATCCCTTAACTTTTCAATATACAATATGTAACTGGAAGCCTTCTAATTGAGCTAGAATCCACTCAGGCTCTTGCTGAATGGTTTTTAAAAACATATATATTACTTCAGATTCAAAGTATTTGTCCCAAAAAGTGTATACAAATGTTTACTGTGTGTTCCAGGACTTGTTAGTGCTAGAATACCATAAAATGTGTAATTTTTGTGAGGTCTTAATTATGATTCAGGGAATCCCAAAAGTAAAAACATGCCAGATTTAGGTCCAGATATTTCACATTTATTTCCCATGTGTCATATCTATGGACTCTAAAAATGAAGACAACGAAAATTTTATACCCCTGTACATGGAAGAAGTCACAAAATTTGGCATCCATGAATACTAATACCAATACTTGTAAGGAATTCAAATATTGAGTAGTAGTACAGCTAAGAATCATGCAAAATGTGATTCATGGTTGGAAAGCCTACATACTTTTATTTTTTATATTTTGTTTAAAATGTTATAGTAAACAGAAATTAACATGTGGATTTTCATATAACTCCTGTTCATAGGAGATATTAATTATAAAGAATTCAAAATTAAGGGGGTTACTCAGTAAATGACGCTGGAACACAATAGAAACTATTGAATTTTCAACGTTAACTAACTCCTTAGAGCAGACAGATCGGAATAAATGATGACATATTTCATCATGAAGGCCCACAAAACAACTTATTGACAAATTAAAAACTTGTACCTCTTTTTGGGAGTTTATCGTATATAACAGAATTTGCATGATTCTTATAAAGACTACTACTTAATTATTTATAGGTGTTGTGGTCTGGTTTGTACCAGAGGTCAATAATTAACCAATCAAAACAGAGAGAATGTTGGCAGGAGGTCAACAAGATCAGGGAATATGACAAAGAACTGAGATCTAAAGTCAACAAACTTAGGAGGTAAGATATGCTCTCAGATACACAAAATGTCATTTACTAGTAAATTTTGATAGAAATTTCTCACATTCAATGAAACACTTAATAAGTGTAAGATTCATTTGATTATCTGAAATGCTCCAAAATAAAAAAAAAAGAACAAGGAACGATAACACCCATATTTGGCTCCCTATATGACTTGAAATATGATATTGATATTGGATTTTTATGCCCCTGTGACAACCTGTCGGGGGGCATATTAATTTACTCCTGTCTGTCTGTCCGTCCGTCTGTCTGGATTACACATGATCATGGATTGTCTTGCTATCTCCTTGTACAGTTTTTGAACTACATTTAAAACATTTTACTACACATGATGAAGTTGTGCAGGGCCAAAGGATTTTCGTGAAATATTACAGAAATTGGTGATATTTACACTTAGTCATTTTTTTACAGAAATATATAGATCATGGCTTGTCGGGCGATTTCCTTGTACAGTTTTTGAACTACATCTATAATATTTTACAGAATGTTTCTACACATGATGACGGTGTGCAGTGCTAAAGAATTTTGATTTTCGTGAAACATTTTGGAAATTGGTGAAAGTTAGAATTAGTCCTTTTCATCAGAAATAGGGCTATATGGCTTGTATGGCTATCTCCTCATCTAAAATTGTTTTGCAGGATGTTTTTACACACAATGATGGTGTGCAAGGTCATAGGATCTTGATTTTTATGAAATGTTATGGAAATGGGTTATAGTTGGACTTAAGAATATTACGGAATTGGGTTATAGTTGGACTTCGGAATATTATGGAACTGGGTGATAGTTAGACTTTGTAGTTTTTGTCAGAAATGTATCCCCAGCAACAAAGTTGGGGATTTGTTATTGGTGGTATTAACATTTTTTTTGTGTCCCTCAGTCCGTCCATCAGTCTGCTTTTTCACATTGCAACTAGTCAGACACTACCAAACAAAATTTCATGACACTATGTGGCCACGATACAATAGGTAGATATGCATATATTTAGGAATTTCTGATCCACATATTGATCCCCAAATTTTTCGAGTTATGGTACTGGAAAAGTTTGTCATTGCAAGTCTTGGAAGGATTGAACTGAACCAACAGACCATGACTATCACAAGTCTTGAAAGGATTTCTGAATCTGCAAACCATGTCTTCATACAAAAATAAACATGTTCTTAATTTGGCAAATCTAGTGAGCGAGGGCATTATTAGTGTCTTACAGACACATTTGGTTTACTATAAAAAAAAAAATGTTACTTACAATTGAAGCAGGGGCTCCTGTGATAACAGGGCTTCTAGTTTTTTATTGCTGTTTAGAATGTATAGTGGATGATTTAGCATGTTCAACCATATTTATAAGCATATCCTGTTTCAACGATTGCAAATATGACTTCTATATTCAGGAAATCTGCAAATTTTCCATTGAATAGGCAAAATTTTGACACCTTTTGGAGCTTTTTTTTTATTTTTTAGTGCCTCCACCAACTTGACCCAAAATTATTGTTTATGTTGTAATAGTAGTCAAAATCAGTTAAGATATTCCTGGGTCACATTGACAGAGACCCTTGAAAATAACAACATTAGCTTTGAAAGATGGCATTTTCCCCAATTTTGTAGTTTTTGACAAATTTTCACCTTCCATAAAAATGAAAATTTATGAAATGGTAAAAGTTTAAATCCATTTGAAAAAATATAAACATCCATTTAATGATGCATATCACATTTTTGTTATTTACTTCAAAATATTTTTTGGTAAAATATGGCCCTTTTTGTACCTTCTCCTTTTTCTCATTTTTCCGGTTGAGATAGTAAATATAATTTTTTCACACACAAGCTAACTTCAGCTCCTGGTGGTTCAAAGTCACATGCATTTTTAATCACACAGGGCAATTAAACAATGATGGGCATGTATTAAGTATCAGTACATGTATTTATAAAAATCAGGCAGGAGGTGATTTAGTCATGACAAAAATCTGTCCAATTCAGTTTTATTTCTAATTGAGAAACTTGCACTTTAGAGATAAAAAATTGTATAGATTGAGTATAAAATTGACACATTGCAAGAGTTGTTGTTCTTGAATTGGTTGATTTAAGTGGGAGATGAATGTATTTTTTTTTTCTCAAAAATATAGATTTGGATTCAGAAAGGACCAACATATAAAAACAAAGTACCGGTATAAGTCGACTGAAAAAAGTTCTTGTTTGTTTTTCTACACCATAAATCACCTCTACCATAGGCAGTCTCTGGATTTTATATGAACTGGTACATGTACTTAAACAGTTTTAAAAACAAGTCAAAGAACATGACTAACTAGTGAAAGAATGAAGATAAATATATATCGGCAGTGTCTGGATATTATATGGATTGGTACTTAATAGTCAGATATATACTGGTACTTGAATATTTTCATTGAAATACTTTGGGTTTTTTTTTCTTGCAGACAACTAGCTTCACTGGAGAGAGAAGCATTAGGAGTTGGTCTCATTCTTCCGTCGGAACTTGGTGTAGACTGTATACCTGAATAAGGTCAAAAACTAGAACAAAAACAATCATTCCAATGATGTGTGAATATTGTGATAATATAACACCTATCATCTTAATTTCATCAGTGAGGGTCTTACTATGGGGACAAGCAGTGGGCACATTTTGGGGCAATTTGGGGATTTATTTCAATAATTATAATGGCTGATATAATTTGAAAAATGGCTTTCCTACATGTTGTTTCATGTGACATGAATTAATTCTACAAACCTTTTCACAAAATATGAAAAGTGTAAAATTAATAGTAAATACAAAGTCATAATAGATCGAAGTATTGTGAGGTCATAACTTGACTAATTTGTCTCCTAGGATTTTTTGTGAAAAGAGCTGCTAGTTTCTAACAAGACTGATTTCTATTCTTCTTCATTTGAAGAGACCTACAATTATAAGACTACCCAAGTCCCATTTTTTCATCATTACAGAATCATTTATGAGTTCTTAAGACTGAACTACATTTGTTATGTTATGTTGCTATCATAAAGATAAAAAATTAGAATTTAAGAATTTCATACATGAACAAAGTTATAAATATGTGCAATAAAATGTATTGATTAGTGAAACTGTGATAATTAAATGTATTGTACCATGCCTCTGTTGTTTTTGTCACATCATTGTTATAATAATGCTCAGTGTACAATTTTGCCTGTATTTGTAAAACTAGGAAACCGAGCAGAAATCTATGAAATAATCAGAAACTGATGGGCATAGAAGCTGCATGTAACACGTATAAAAATGAATAGTTTATTATGCAGGAATATAATTTTGACAATCCAAAAGCACTATACAAATTCCGTTACCCAAGTCAAAGAACCTGCATAATGTCAGTAATTTAGACAAAAGTATAAATATAACACTAAATAATTATCAGTGATAATAATAAAATATCAAATCTAGGCCGGGGTTGGGCTAACAAAAACAGCACCTTCAAGTAAAAGCGTTACGAAATTCACCGTCTAAAAACACTTGAAATACAGGAAGATGTGTATAAAAAGAGCTATAAAGCTTATCGTTGACTATATAAATATCCACAAGTCCAAACGTGGCAAATAAACAGGTTAAGGGAACAACACAACCGATCCCTGGGACAGTCGAATTTCGAATTTACCAACTTTGTTTTCAGTAGAAACACCAACGTCAGATTGTTGACGACAACGCATGAAATTTCCCGCAATACACTAATTTCGCGGAATAAAAGACGTTCACAACCCTGACGCGACTGACAAATATGCAGAACAAATAAAACATAACTATATACAACAATATTCTATAACAAGACTAATATACTCAAAACACGGAATTTAAACCCACATCTAACCAGTCCTGGCAGCGACAGACTTCTGTTAAAATGATAATAATTAATAACTTAAATGGTAAGACAATGCTAAACCATTATCCCTAAGTATATTTTTGTCTTCCAAAAACTGTTATAATTCCAAAAATACTTCAGGATAATTAATATATGTGAAACGTATTTCACAACACCTGGATATTGGCAATCTTCCAAGAGTGGTTTATTTCTTATTTCAAAGCTTTTGTGCTCCAGTCATGGTTTCATTTACCATTTCTTGGTCAAATGGCCACTTCTCTTTGTTATACCAAAATCACACCGAACTTAGATCTGTGTATTGTATTACTCAAGTGCGTAAGGGAACGACCATTTGATTCTGAGGTTGGGGCCTAGAAGATTTTGAAAATAAATATTCTGGACCTGAAAAAAATTTAAAATAAATATTCTGACCTACACATCGTAGAAAATAAACAAATGGTCATTCCCTAATCTGTGTGTTTGTTGTTCAAAAGTAGTCTCTACTGTGTACTTTATTTTTAGTGGAGTCTGAGTTGTTCATTTACTTTTTTAACTTTGTAGTATTATGTTGGGTACCTTATGTTCTTTGTTGTGTATGTCTGTTCTCCATGTCGGGTCTTTGTCCCTGGATTGCTTTCTTTTGATTTCCGCTAGAATCTTAGTTCCCTTGATTACTCTTTTAAATAATTAAATGTTAATGAATTTTAGAAATATCAAAAAATCCGTTTTATAATGTAACTATTTGATATAGAAAATGCAATGTGGGGATGTTCAATTTTCTACAGGGAATGGGAGGGGTATATGGTGTAAATGGAGGACAATATCACCAAAGTTTACAATACAGACCAACACCCTAAACTAGTATTATTTTCTTTTCTTTTATTTTCGAAAATGACTGAAAGAATTATTAGAACTTCGACGCTCATGACAATTTCTCCCTCGGATAATGTTTATGCCTTTAATTAGGTGTAATCTGACTTCTCGTCACAGCCATTTTGCAAGACATCGCCATTAAATTTCGTTTTCCTGCCGACGTTATCTTTACTGTCTTTTGTTTGAATGTTCATTTCTAGATTTTAGATACGCCTGTATGTAAAAGTTAGTGAAAAGTGTTCCATAGAAAACAGCTCCTAATCCTGTCCACCATGCAAAAAATTTCGGATAGTCACACTCGATGAAAAATAACTGAGACGCATGGACAATCATGACAGTGAACTGAGCCTGAAATAAGAAAATTTATAAGTTATCATTAAAAACTTCGCATGTCATTAGCGGAGGAGTTTGTTTTCTGAAATTAAAAAAAAAACAATCAAAAGTTTACCATATGTTTCACTTTACCATGGATAAAAATATGATTCAATATCTCTCACACTGCCTAACAATGGAAATGTCGAATAAAAAAATAATTTTGCTATTGATGCTTGAAAAAAAATGTAAAACGCACTAAAGAATGCTCCAACTCCCACCTATATGATCAAAATATATACAAAGTCGTCAAACAGGATTTTGCTATCGTTCCAAGTAGAAATTAAGGAGGTAGACCTAGGGTAAGGGACATGACTTTTAAAATCAGCAATGTGTTGGTATCACATTCAACAATTTCACCAAAGCCTATTAAGCTTTCATTTGAAATACAGTAATATCTGTCAAAGTTACTTTGATGCTTACATGAAATGGATGTAAAACGTTCCAATAATTTGTACGAGTTGTGCCCCTTACCATATGTCTACCCCAATTGCAATTGTACCAATAAAAAGCTTCTGTCAAAATATGAAAGGTATTGTGAGAGATAGTTGCAGAGAAAACTAACCAAACATTTTTTTTTAAATAGAAAAACTTGATACCCCATTCGCTCATTTGATAACATGCGCATTTTAACCTTTATTTTGATTGTGATCACAATCTAAAATAGAAAGTGCACAGTGGGAACATGTAATAAAGATTCTGTGCACGTTTAATTCAATTCCATTGAGTGGTGTAAGCGGAGCAACGGATAAGAGATGGGTCACCCATTTAACCATATTAAAAATGACTATGTCTATTGTTTGCTATGCGCAACTCCCAAGTTAATTCAGATCAAAATCGTAGAAAAGATGTGCACAATGGGAACATATTATATAGCTTCTTTGAGTTTCTTTCAATTTCATTTAGTGGTATAGGAGGAGTAATGGATAAGAGATGGGTCTCCAATTTGCTCATAAAAATGACCAAGTCCATATTTTGCAATGTGAAACCCTCAAATTGATTCGGATCAAATTTGCAAGTGGGGATATAAAAATAAGGACAGACGTACGGATACCATGCTTGATATTTACTCCACATATCGCTTATAAGTATGGTGTTACTCACTATTTGTATTTTTGTCATATACTTTTTCCACCAAAGATATTTTTGGTAACTTGGTCCCAAAGCTGCAAGCCCATAATATGTGTACATTATAGTATGGACAAAGGAATTGATCATTGGGAAAAATGTTGAAAATCCACCTGAAAAAAAAAAACAACAAAAAAACATTGATTTATTACGAACTATGAATTGTTATAATTACTGAATAGACCTTTTGGTGCTAATGGTGGGTTAGTCGATGAGCATGCGTGAAGCATGCCCAATATACACTTCCGCGAGGTAAATTATTTTCTTCACCCAAGCCCTACCTCACGGAAGTGTATCTTGAGCATGCTTATCAAATTTCCACAAAAATTTAAGTAGCCAGGCCTAGGGTTGTTTGAAATTAAGCTTTTATATTCACAAAAAACCTTAAATCAAGGACAATCACGGTTACTGTAATATACAAACTCGCGAGTAAAGAAAAAGACTAAAATATACAAAAGAAACAACGAACAACATACAGAAACTGATAGAAGTAGTAGCGGAAATGGCCGAGTATTTCCGTTGGTTTTTATTTTGTTTGATCGTCTCCCTTTGAGGAATCAACGTCAGATTTAAATTTTAAAAAATACCTCCAGCGAACGTCATGATTATCTGGACTAGGGATTAACTTGATTTGATGGGACCGATTGTCTAATGACAAAGTATGGATATGGTAAGATGCAACAAATGTAACAGCATATTGCCTTAATCTAAAATGTAAATACATTTAGAGGTCATCATAAGTTTTTCAGCTGGTGTCATTAAACCTTTAAGTAAGCTCTGAAAGGCCCTGACAACAAGGTATTAACAGAATAATTAGTTTATCATTATCAAACTTAAAAGTAACAACGACACAAAGACATAATTTTTTTCCCATTTCGCCTTAGTGAGTGTTGGAGTGGACCAAAGCAAAATGGGAACTTATGTAAATATATGGTTAAGTCTTACTTGTATTTTATAATCATTTAAACCTTGTACACACATATGTAGGATCTTTATATTGTTTGTTGGTATTTTTTGTAATTTCATTTATTTTCATTTTGTGATATGATTAAGTATTTTTAATGAATGGCCTTTTGATATTTTTTTCTGATTTTAATCACTTGTTTTTGTTTGTTATTGATTTTGTTATTATTATATAATGAATGAGTAATCAAGGGAACCAAGATTCTAGCGGAAATCAAAAGAATGTAATCCAGGGACAAAGACCAGACATGGAAAACAGACAAACACAACAAAGAACATAAAGCAACCAAAATAATACATTAAAATAACTAAAGTAAATGAGCAACTCGGTCTCCACTAAATACTGAGAGCATGGACCAGGTGTACTGGTAGGGGAAGCGTCCTCTGCTTTTCTAGAAACACAAGCCGAGTTGCTCATAAAAAGTTAAGTCCGGGGTAGACGAAAAAGGAAAGGAAAACTATGTCACGTTGTGGATACTATGAATAATAACTGAAGAATAAAGTTCAAAATAAATATGATTTGACTGAGCATTTTGATAATAAATTGACTCAAAGAAGCACATCCCAATTTTTATAAGCATACAACAATGCTTAGACAAATTACAATGTACACTGACGTACAACAAAGATTGAGCAAAATCGTAATAAAAGCATGATTCCAGCAAAACAAAAACATAAGCAACAGCGGAAGACAGTTCCAGTCTGAGATCAGCAGCACATTCGTGAAGATTCATAAATCATTTATAATAATCAGAAGCTTCAAGGTGTGTCTTTATTAGTCCCTGAAAATTGAATGTATACTAAAGAGTAGTCAAGGGAACCAAGGTTATAGCGGTAATCAAAAGAATGCAATCCAGGAACAAAGACCAGACATGGAAATCAGACATACACAACAAAGAACATAATTCATAAAGTAACTATAATCATACATACAAAGTAACAAAAGCAAATAAGCAACTCGGACTCCACTAAAATATGAAAAAATATACATTATATATATATCTATAAAATGAATTTTTATTAAGACAAATCATAACTTGATAAGCATTCAAATATTTTAAATTAAACGCTTTAAAAGAAAAAAAATGATAAAAATTAATTAACACCTCATTAATTTACAGATTTGTTTAAAAAATCCACATTTGGCCTTTGTTGTGTATTACTGATAAAAAATAAGGTAAAAAACTCTAGGCGAAATGGCAAATTTTCGGTTTTTTTATATTGAAAAAACAAAGCAGAATACCAATGAGATGTTACAATGATTAAGGCAAAATTATTATAAAAATCAATTTTAATCTTTTTGAAATAATAAATTGAAAAGTTTGAATACTTTTTTCAAGTTTTTATTTGTATAAAAAAATAAAAGAATAAAATAATAATACTAATAAAAATCTACACACAAATGAAATGTGAGTTACACGTATCAATGAATTGTTTCTAGAAAAGCAGAGGACGCTTACCCTACCGGTGCACCCAGGTTTTAGTGGAGTCCGAGTTGCTCATTTACTTTTGTTACTTTGTATGTATGATTTTAGTTACTTTATGTTCTTTGTTGTGAATGTCTGTTTTCCATGTCTGGTCTTTGTCCCTGGATTAAATTCTTTTGATTACGGCTATAACCTTGGTTCCCTTGATTACTCGTTCAATGAGTGTTTATGCATAGGATTTAATTTAACTGATGAATATAGTATTTACATGCTTACATTTAATCTTCATATCCATTATTTCATTGTAAATTTTTTAAATTAAAAAAGTGAGATAACTACTTTGTAGGTTAACATCATTGATAAACTGTGGGAAATGCACATTAACTTGACACCTCCACTCTATATTCGATGACATGCTCTTTTTGATCTCCATATCCATTTGGATTTTAAACAGGAGGTGCAAATGGAAAATATAACGAAGTTTCAGTGAAAGTTACATTCGAATCTGTTCAGTGGTGTAGGAGGAGTATTAAATAAGAAAAGCCCCCCCCCCCCTTAAGGGAGGAAAGACAGACAGACACCCCATCACTGTATACCCCTCACTTTGCAAGTAAGGTGGGGTAAAGTAGCCTCTTTGTAGGCCTAATTCCTTAAAACAAGTCTTGTTTCTGAATCCTGTAATTAATTTGATATAGTTCATTTCATTCTATTGTTTTGACTTGATGTTCAAACATGCAAATTACTTAATGAATATGTTTTAACTAAAACTAAAACTAATTCCTTACTGGCTCAGGTCACAACCCTAAAAATCAATTCCAGTCTTCTTTTAAGGTATGGCATCTTCTAGTACAATTAAAGGATATCCATCCACTTTTATTCAAGTTATTCTCAAGACATCAGAAAAATGCTTGTTTTCGGCCCCTTTTTGGTTCCAAATTCTTATTTGGTTTTACGTAATAGTCCCCTAAATTAGTTGAAGCTTAAGTGTTATGTCACCTAGTGATACAATTTTTAAAAAAAGGTCTGAATATGTATATCCACGTTTTTGTCTGAATAATGCTTGTTTCTAGCCCCTTTTTGCTAAACAGTCTTAACTCCCAAAATTATTCCCAGGCTTTGTGGTATAGGATTTTGATTGCGTATTATAGTCTGACGAAAACACAAAGAAAATAATCGGTGTGAGTTTGGATCGGGAACGTCAATGGTAAATAAGTTACACCGAAAACGGTAAGCTATATAAATAAATCAATTTTCAATGAACTAACACTGAAAAAATCATATCCTTCACGAAGAAATCCATTAAATGCAATTAATAAATCCAGTGGATTCAATTTGAAAGAATGTGCTTTGTAGAAAATACGAATATTGCCGTATACAATATATGCTTGGGTAAGCAATATCACTTTTAATTAAGAACCTGCAATATGGCACGTCGTTCTCGTAAGCAGTATGAGAATAAAATGGGGTGTAATACTCGGCACTAGGATTTCAAACATGCAGGAGAAATTGCTAAATTTTACAGAGAAATGACTAGGATTTCTAGAAATTGCTAAATTTTACAGAGAAATGAAAGAACGCACTCACAAAAAGAAAATAATGTGTTTGAAAATAACTGTTTTAACATAAAAAAAAATACTTTAGAAACTTGATCGAAAGTATGATTAGCACTTACCTGCAACAAATTTAACCCCACACCATATGGCAAAAGGCATCAAGCAATGATGAGACACGTGAAGAAAAGAGGCTTGTGAAAACTTTTTCCGTAAAACGAAGAACACCTGTATATAGAGTAAATCTTTGATCAAGTTTTTTGTAAAGACAACCCATGAACATTGTTGTTTTAAATGCATGCCCCAATACCCGCAATAAAAATGTTCCAGGGAAAACCTTTGCCTGAAATAAAGTAGTAACGCTTGAAACACGTGCAAATATAGTTTGTACCTGGAATATTACATACTGATTTACTAAACAATACCTCCGTATGATATCATTCCCCATTTAATACTATCCCCTCTCCCCTTCCGCTCTCTTTGCCTTAATATAAACACAAAATAAAAACACGAAAACAAAACAAAACAAAGCAAATACAAAACAAATACAAAAACAAAAACAGAAAAAAAAACAAACAAATAAAAAATAGTCCATGCCAATCTATTCCTAAATTTTCACAGTATTTTTCTCCTTTTGCTATTCTATTCCAAACAGGTCAGTAGATGTTGGTAATTCGCAATTCGTATTTGTTTCTGCACCCTCGTCCACTTGCCCTTATATGACATATTCGAGATGCCCCCCCCCTTTTCCCTTACATGCCACCATGTTGAACCAAATGAAAATTGAAGTTGCTGTGATCTAACTCGTCAATGAGTTTATTTGAGTAATACTGTAATAATACTTATATTTACATTATTAATGGTTTCAAAACATTTTCGCTGGTATTTTTTTTATAAAGTTTGCATTATTTTGAAAGTAACTTTGTTCTTTTACAGTAAATATACATATTTTGGGGTTCCTATTTTCGCGAATAACTGGTAGCAAAATTTGTGAAAACAAATACACCACGAAAATAATTACAATTAAAGTATACTATTTTACTTGCCGTGTCCAACAGTTCCAATAACTTAGAGATAAAGAACAACCAACTCACCTTTGCTATCTACAAACGAAAGTGTAAATCTTGATCATTTGGTACTATCTGTAGAGAATACGGGTTTTCAATTACATGATTGCTTTTTCACGTATGAACTATCTGTTATCTGTGTAAGTTTTTGAATAGCTCATCTATAGCAGTTTAGAGTCGGTCTTTATCCAAATGTGATTTTCATAAATATTGAACTAAATCAAGAAAGCAATCTGAGTGAATCTACTTTTAGACCATTTCGTGAAATTGATTGCAACTTACTGATTAGTTATTTATTTTCATCGCTGTCAAAACCTCAAAATCAAATAACAAAATTATAAAATTTAAAAAAAAAGTTTAAAAAACGCCTGAATAGGATTTTAATTCTGTTTCTGTCCGTCTTTTGACTAAGCTTGTTTTCCTTTAACAGGTACAAACCAACTTTTTCTAATTCTACTTCCGGTTCGTCTAGCTGGTTCGCCGCCTGAGACGAACCATTTGGTACGAACCAATAATGGTACACGAATATGTGGTTCAATTGGAACGAACCGAATTATGGAAAGCGCCCTTGGTCTGGGGATAAGATTATTGGCAACTTTTTTGTCATCGGCTACACCCTGGGGAATGAAACACAAGGGACAATAAACATCAATGGGACCAATGCATTGTTCAGAAGGAACGGTTGAACAATTTGATTTTAAGGACCAGGATGATCCAGGATGTACTTTTTCATCCTTTTCATGTTTGTTTCATTTTCTTGTACAAAGTAATACCAAAGGCCTTCAACAAATGTAAACACACATTAGATCATAGCAAAACTGCCTACAATACTGGACAATGATAAGATCATAAAACGGAGAACAATGCTAGCATGCTCATTTAACATGTACATGTATTTTTTTCATTCATTTATTCTGAAAAACCCATGTATCCAATGGGCATAGAGAAAACCATAGCATTTTAATACATATAAACATTACATTGGCAGGGTTATTGAGGAACGAATATATCTAATTAAACAAAGATATTAAAAGGCAATTTTGAATTATTAGAGAGAATTCAGTTTGTCATTTAATATCCTTATACACTGACACAGTTTCCGAAGTTTTGAGTGTTTTGTTATGTTCATTTTCGCACTAAACTTTATAGAATTATGATTGCTGGTAAATTTTCTATTAATATCTTTATTTCTGTCCGTATGAAAAAATCAAGACATTCCATTAGATAGTGGCATTCGTCTCCTTTATCGTTTCTACATAAAGGACATAGTCAAAGTTCTCTTGGTATATTATCCCATCTACCGTTTTCGATTGGGCGTTTACGATTAATTCTTCTGAATTGTACTATTGTTAGTATATCCTTGTTCGATAGTATATCAAAATAATCCTCGAATATTTGATAATTAGTTGTCTTTGGTGATTCGTTGATTCTGGCCCACCATGTCTGCTCAAATTTGTCTTTTAGTCTAAGTTTTATCACACTCTTGATGTACGCGGTAGTGGGAGATACGATAGTCCACATTTATCCAAAATACTTTTGACCATGTCTAACCAGGGAGATCTAAATGTTGTTTCACGGTTCATCGCCAATAAATATTTTAGTATAACAACAACGAGTTTGCTTTCTTTACCAAGTAAGTGTGTTGTCAAGAATGAAACTTTCCTTGATTATACTTCGATTTCTAGTGATTATTGTCCTAGCTCTCCATAAACTACATCAGTCGGTGATGTTGACTTGAATGAGCTTATAGAACTTCGTTTGAACCCGTTCTAAGATATCAATGTTTTCATATCCCCACACTTCACATCCATATAATAGAATTGACTTGATAAGCTTTTCAAAGAGATAAAAGAAACATTTAATGCATAGATTATGTGTTCGTCCCTTTGTCAGTACGTTGTACATACCGATTGTTGCCTTTTCCTTGAGATGCATTTTGCATTGTTTAAAATTTCCTATTCTATAGAAAATTATTCCTAGGTGATTAAAATTGTACACTATTTCAATCGGTGAGTTGTAAGTAAATATTGGGTGATTCGCCTTTCTGCCACTCGAAAAAATAACGATTTTAGTTTTTGCCACGTTAAATTTCATATGCCATAATTGACAGTAATTCGTGAATTCATGTAGCCATTTCTGTAGTTTCTCCGCCGTTTCTGATAAAATAATGGTGTCAACCGCATACAGTACAATGAGGAGTTTATTAAAACAACCTAGTTTTTCTTCGATATCATCTGTGATTGTGTTTAGTCTGGATATATCTTTTGATGCTAAAAAGTCATCAAAATCGTTGAGATATAGCGAAAATAAAAAAGGGGTTAAATTTTCACCTTCTCTTACACCGATTTCGCTCATGAAAAGTTCGGATATTTGACCATTTTACTGTAAGCAAGATTTGATGTTTTGGTACATGTTGAAAATTGTATTAAACATTATTCCATTGATCGCATTAAGTTGTATTTTATACCAAAGTGTGCCTATATTTACAGTGTCAAAGTACACTGCAAAAGCACACGAAAAGATTCGTTTTTTTTCTGTAACACAAAAAATAGAGTAAGTTTCACGGAACCCGTTTTGACTTTCCTGTAGTAGAGACGTATTTTCGGATTGTTTCCTTAATCGTTCATTTAGTATAGCAGTGCAAACTTTCCCGAAGCAGCTTACTATTGTGATGGGTCGATAGTTTTTTTTTTTTTTTTTGGGGGGGGGGGTCATGTTTGTCGCCTTTGTTCCTACATATAGGCTTGATGGTTCCTTCTATCCATTGCTTTAGAAGTTGTCCAGAGTCAAATATTATATCTAAGATTTTCTCGAAAATATCAATTAGTAAATGCGGTGTTGATTTGAAATATTCATTTATAATGTTATCTCCTGCACAGGCCTTATTACTCTTTCAGTGCATTCATTATTTCATCCTTAGATATTCTGGTGTTCATTTCGGCATTTATCTGAACGTTGTTTGCCAAAGGGTGATCATCGTTTACAATATGATTATCTGTGTTCAAATCTTTGCAGAATGATACCAGTTTACTAAAATCTATGTTTGGTTGAGTTGTATTTTTACTCGCAATTAGTAACCTCCAAAACTCTCTTGTATCGTGCTGTTTAATGTCATCCATATTTATATTGAATTCGGCTCTGTGCTTGCGTTGCCCATTATCTAATGCCTTATTGTACTCTCTTTTTGGCTTCTTTTGCCAGATTGCGATGAAAGAATGAGTAATGTCGTTTCCTTTTGAAGTTTTGAAACCTTGTTCTTGCTTGTCTGCAGTTTTGGTCAAATCGTGGTTTATTTTTGTTGGTATTGAAATCGTTCGGTTTTCGGTAGTTAGTACTTTGCGTTCCAAATGTTTCCTTTGCAGCTTCTACTAGAGTTTCTCCGATTTTGAATACAATGTCATCATTTTGTTCTTGTGTTTCCTCTTGTATTTTGTACAATAAATTTTTCATCCGGGTCACTATTTGTTCTCCCGTTCACTATAGACATATTGTTTATTTGGCAAAATTCTAGAAGTTGGTTTCCAAATCGATTTTTTGTTCAATCCATATTTTCCGTTTTACGCTTGAAACCAAAACGGTCTAAAATGCACACGGCATCAGCTGGGATGTGTTCAATATCTATATTAAATTCGTCTTCCCGAATGTATATGAAATCATCGTTTTCCCCTGTTCTTGCATTGAAGGCGCCAATTAGTACGAATATTTCGAATCGGTATGATAGTTCACACGTTGTGTATGTCTGTTTTCCATGTCTGGTCTTAGTCCATGGATTACATTCTTTGATTACCGCTATAACTTTGATTCCCTTGATTACTCTAAATATTCTGTTTCTATTTCATTTATTGCATCTATAGATAAGTAAGACGTGGATTCTGGAGGGACGTAAACTACTCTTTACAATATGTTATTATTTTGACTTTTTATCACCTTTGATATTTTGCACAAAAGCACGAATTTGCTTTCGGTTTTGATAATTTCAATATTTTGTTGAAGACTCTTCTTACATGTATGTTTCTATGTTAACAGTATATACTGATATACCACCAAGGGAAATGCACCCTAAGTACCTTAACGAAACACACGAGTTTGTCAGAAATATTTTCTGATATTTGCAATTTCAAAAAAAAAATTAAACGCTTGTACGCTCCTAAATAAGCGTTCACACATTCGAATGGCAATAATGCCCATGTTTTCAAGTGTAAAAGCATTTTATATTACTGTGAAACATATTGCTATTAATAACAAACCCAAAGCGCATCTGGTGAATCCGAGTAATCAACTGGTTGACAGCCCAGGGAGTATCCATTCAGCCAACCGTACCACAAAAACTACAAAAAAATCGTTTATACTTACTCCATTTATAAATGTTTTGCAAGTTGAAACACTCGCACATTGTGAAACCGTTAGCAATCTTTTTTTTTTTAAATAATCGATTTTCGGAAATAATCGAAATAATATAATCGACTTTTATCATATTTCCTAATATGCTTGATATTAGTAATTTTCTTATCGAGAAGATATACATGTTTTCAATAATGACTTAACCATTTCATTAATATTTGAAATAATGGCACTAATGATTCTTTTCGATTTATCGATGATCGATTTTTATAATCGATTAGTAGAATCAGAAGCCTTTTTATATTTTTGTATATTCTTGATATCAACAGCTTACTTTTTGAGAACATTTGCGCGAATACATATATGCTTTCAAGAATAACTTAAATAAACATTTCATTAAAACTTGAAATAATGGCTCTACTATTTCTTTTATCAATTATCGATTTTCATAATCGATTAGTAGAATAGGAAATCTAATCCAATCACATAAATCGAATAATGTATCACTCCAAGCTCCATTCAGCGACAGACGTTCGTTTCCTCTCTCTTTAACCGCCACAGAAAAGCCTTTCGAAATTTTTGGACATTACTCAACAAATCAAACGTCCTTTAACAAGTAGAATCATTCACTTTTCCCGAATTGGCAAGATTCGTTTCTGAGAGGGCTGTCAGTAGCGTCTATAGTGAATTTCGAACGTTAGGCGCTTTTCGGAGCTTGGTATTACTCATAACATCGTCAAACATAGGGAACCTGAAAACCACAGTATCCCGTCATCATCACCATGAATACATTGTAAAAAACAAGCACGTTTCTCAATTCCATTGGTTTTCTGTTGGTCATTATTAATGGACCGATCTTAATTAGAATATAGTACAAGAATATGATTGTCAAGCATGGCCAGGGAGACGACATTAAAAACCAGTCCTTCACTCTTGGATCTGAAAAAGTTGAAGTAACATTCAGTGGCGGATCCAGGTTGGGAGGGTCCATCGTTAAACCCTCCAACTCACCAACTTCATTATGATATTCAGGTATCTTTAAATCTCCTATTTACAAATCAATTTGTCGCCAAAGAATATTCTCGGATTCTTTTTCATTTCCAGTATAAGCCTATCTTTGTACCCAATGGGATAAAATAGTCAAGATTTTACTGACTCCATTGTCCGAGCGCCTAAGTCATCCTGGGGCATCAAATGTGAGTGATCTAAATAAGTATAGGTGTAATCATATAGCTTATATATGATATATAGCATATATGTTTCAACTCTCCAATGGTATCACGATAATTACAATAATACTCACGGTTATTGAGTTATATGCCTCAAGCCTTCAAAAGAACCCAAGAGTATCAATTGTGATAGTACTAAATACCAAATAAGCTTTGGTGTACTTAAGCATAAATATTATAGAGATTTTTACATTGGAAATATGTCAATTTAAAGGATTTTTCGGTGTGGTAGGGGTATATGTGTGATGCATATATTAACCCAATAACCGTAACTGTAACCGCAATTTTATTTATACCATTAGAAAGCTGAGTGATTTGACGGCATGATGGCTGTATATGTCAATTTACTTCTTTCTGCAGAACAAATGGTCGGAGAATAAAAAAAAATAAAAGTTTGAATTTTTGTTTCAATAAGGTATAAAAAGTGGCCAAAAAAAAAACGAAAATGCTTTAGTTTTTTCTTGGGACAAATTGATTCGCAATTGAAGGTATTTTGAACCAGAAAATCATGTTGTAGTTGATGAGCGGGAGGGAGGTAGGGGGATGGTTTCTTCGCCCACGTAACATAAACAACATACGTTACAACATCAAATATAATTAAAGCAGACGAACAGTTCTCTCTTAAGATTGCTTTTCAAAAGAAGGCAACAGCTCTCTTAAATCAACTTTGCAATAGTTTTTATTTCTGTGAATTCCCACTAAGATTTTTTATGAATAGCCTCAAACTCTTTAATTGCCTTACGGAGTTCAATCTATCTTAAGATTTTCTTATGGAAAAAATTAACCAGATTAGCGTTGTACAAAAAAATCGAACGTTTTACGTTTACGAGTACACCTAAGACTACATTCACGTCAAGCTCCACGCAGCGGTAGTCATTCGTTCTCTCTCTTGCCTTTACGTGTGTTTCACCTATGTTTACGTGTGCGTTTGAGATTTACTCTTTTTCTTGAAGGTATAGAAAGTTCGTAATTAAAATTAATTTTTGGTTCGTCTGCTAATTGTCATTATATTAATTGTCGATTGCTTCTTGATTGATACGATCAAAATTTACTTGTGAAACGGAATCAAATATAAGATTAGACGTATGTCCATCTTATGACCTACATTCGACGTAAGAATTTTTGTGAAACGCCGGCCTGATTTGATAAAATGATATACACTTACCCGCTATGTCCATCAAATCAAAATAAACGCCTTGGGCATCCCTTAATGAATCCATAGGTCAGTCATAAAACTATGAATCGTTCTAAAAAGTATGATCAATCAGGTATCTTTAATAGCTCTGTGTTCATTCAAGCAATAAAATATTTATTCTTTTTCACATTACTTTATATAATTATACATTTTACATTGATTTTATGCGAAATCAATAATGCGTGATGTTGCAGACTAGGTACAAATTTATGTACGCCATGTCTGCGTTTAATTAGATGGTTTCTTGATCCATGTCAAGGTTTCCTAAAACAATGGATTCCACTTCATCACATATATGTTAAATGCAAACTCATGTTAATCGCATACAATCTTAAAATACAGAAACATTTCTTATATTATCATAGATATAAATAGAAAATAGAAAATGAAGCCATCCATGTAAAACCAGCCGAAAATAAAAATGAAACCAAACTGCTTAAATGTTCTTTAAAATACTTTTAAAAATGTTTACCTGAAAGGGTGCAACAATAAATCGTTAGTGCAACTATTTAGTTTTGAAAAAAAAAAAACAAAATCGGAACAATATTCCTTCATTACTTACTGAAATAGGCTTCTAATCACATATCAAAAAAGCTTGTTATCCTGAAATTGTTTCGATCGCGATCATAGGCTGGAATTAACCTCACATGTGAGATTATCAGTATATACACAACGAGAGATAAGAAATTAGAGATATATATGAGATAAAATACAAAAAATACCAATCATATATATTTCAACTTTCGATCTGCCGTATACTTGTTTCAAGGAGTGACCTCTCATCAGCAGCATTAAAATAAAATATATAGGAATATCTCAATCCAAAACACCTTGTACACGAGAAGTCTTCAAACCAAAATTATCGAAATCGGAAGCCAAATTTATTGTTAAGAAGTTCTACAACGTGCAATACAAGGAATGAAGCCGCGATGTTTAAGGTATTTTAAAATTTGTAATACTGCATATTTTCATAAATATGATGAAAAAATCTGATATAATTCGGGGTTAGTCAAATCCGACTATTGGGTTGGTGAAAACTCTCAGGGACCTCAGGTTAGTGTCTCTAGGGATAGGTTCAGAAGATGGTTTACTCGCAAGACTGTACCTGATCATGCTATCGTTTCCTTGTAGTGTGGGAAAGAGGAAGATTGTTACAAAATAGTCTGACAAAGACAAAGACTTAATATATAATCACATTAACACTTTAGACTGGGGTATGAATGAACTAAGCACAGAAAACTTGTGAAAATTGGGTCATTTAGTTACAATTCGGTAAATTGCTTTCAGTTTCATTGTACAGTCATTTTGGTAGGTTTTTTTACTAAACGGTGAATATTGCCACTGGATGTAACAATAAAGTCAATGTACAGTATGCAAATTATGTTACAGTCTATGGTTACATTCAGTTGCACTGTTTTATACAAATCCGTTTAGATCTACCTTTCGTAAAATTTTAAATATATAGAATTTTCATGATAGTGTTTATATATTACAATAAGATATTTATAATGCCAACAAAAATTGCAAGTAGGTAAGTAAGTAATTTTAGTGAAATATATGTTAGAACGGTTATCGGTCTCTTCAAAATAGACTTATATCGAAAAAAGAAAACAACCACGATTGATAATGTAACATGAGTTAACATTTAAGTAGCTGTCTTTGTAAGAATCATGCAAAATCTGAAAAATGTGATACACCCTAAAAAAGGCTATATATTTTTATTTTTGTAATTAAGTTGTTTTATGGGTCTATACTATTAAATATATAATTATTCATTCCAATCTGCCTGCTCTTAGAAGATAATCAACATTGAAAATTCAGTAGATTCTATTGTATTTGAGCGTCAATTACAGAGTTATCTCCCTTAATTTTGAAATCTACAGTGCATTCTATACAAGTTTTATCTCCTAAGAGCACGGGTTATATGAAAAACCAAATGTTAATTTCTGTTTACTATGACATTTCAAACAAAATATCAAAAATAAAAATATGTAGGCTTTTTACCCATGAATCACATTTTGCATTATCCTTAGCTGGAGTGCTACTTAATTACAAAATATAAAACACAACTAACTTATCTCTCTTAAAAACAAGAGGTCAACATTGAAGATTTGAAATACCTGAAATGGACTGAAACATTCCCAACGATGTTAGAACTGTCAACTTTGCGATGCAAGTTTCTGGTCGCTTCCTCCGCGGGACTCGAACTCGTACCGTTGTGACATCTATGGCAACACCGCCTGCACCCTGCGGCCTAGACCACTCGGCCAGCTAGGCTATATAAAAATATAGCTTTCGCTGGCCGGGTCATTCCTCCTCGTAGGATTAATCTAGGGCTGTAACTTAGTACACGATGTATGGTAGTACAGGACAGTTCATTTTAGATGTTATTATGTAGGATGGAGGATCAAATTAATGATGCATGTCACAACAAATCAATATTATACAAACGTCTCAGAATGTGACGACTCTATTCGCTACACTGCTCCATCGGATCAAATTGATACAGGGAAGATACATAAACGTATAGAAAGGTCTGAAAAATTCCCAACGATGTTAGAACTGTCAAATTTGCGATGCAAATTTTTGGTCGCTTCCTCCGCGGGACTCGAACTCGTACCGTTTGTGACATCTATGGCAACACCGCCTGCACTACGTCCAGCGCCCTAGACCACTCGACCAGCTAGGCTATATAAAAATATAGCTTTCGCTGGTTGGGTCATTCCTCCTCGTAGGATTAATCTAGGGCTGTAACTTAGTACACGATGTATGGTAGTACAGGACAGTTCATTTTAGATGTTATTATGTAGGATGGAGGATCAAATTAATGATGCATGTCACAACAAATCAATATTATACAAACGTCTCAGAATGTGACGACTCTATTCGCTACACTGCTCCATCGGATCAAATTGATACAGGGAAGATACATAAACGTATAGAAAGGTCTGAAAAATTCCCAACGATGTTAGAACTGTCAAATTTGCGATGCAAATTTTTGGTCGCTCCCTCCGCGGGACTCGAACTCGTACCATTGTGACATCTAGTCCCATCATTCACAGAGGCAATTTAAGCTGCCTCTTTGTATTGCAATAATCGGGTAACAATTAATCGTAATGGAAACCTGGTTTAACCCGTCGGAATTGTTTGTACTAAGTAAGAATCATTGCGGCAGTTTCCAATTTTTCAGTTTTTCCTTGATATTGTTGGTTTTACGGACAATCCTTGATTATTATTTTTCCTATTGCCTATAGAATATATCAGTTCGGTAATTTTGTTATACCCCTTTATTTTAGAAAATAATCATAGAAACTGTTGATTTTAATCATTAAGTGATCATGGATACCAATTTGTCTGACAATATATACCAATGCATTAATATCAGTTTGAAGAATATGTACAATATAAGGATTTAAAAAATACCGTATTTTTGGTTGATTTTTTGCGTAATGAAGTGTGTGCAATCGTAAGACATGACCACAACACCCGTTGAGGTAAGTAAGACAACTTGAAATATTCAAATATTTTTTCACAATCCAATTGAAACTAGACGTGTCAATTGTTCTATTCAGTTACTGCTTGTAGTACCTAACGGCACTTCATTCTTCTTTCGGTTCAGATGACCTTTCTGAACAGCCAATCAAAATTCAGCTATCATGATTTAGAAAACATTCTTCCAAGGAAAAACCCGAGGATTCTGAATGGAACAATTGATAGGTTTAATTTTAATTAGATTGATTTTTTTAACAAAGAGTATAGAGGTATTACGCACGATGTTCGTATTTTGAAAGGTAACAAAACGATACACACAAAATGTTCGAATTACAATGTACTCATAACATATAAGTATGATGTGATTCATTGTTGGAAAGCCTACATAAATGTTTTTTTAATATTGTGTTTAAAATGTTCTAGTTAACAGAAATTAACATGTGGCTTTTCATATAACCCGAACTCTTAAGGAACAAAAATATGTCGAATGTGTTGTATAATTCAAAATTAAGGGAGATAACTCAGTAAATGATTTTTCAAGAGCAGATAAATTCAATTGAATAATTATACATTTCATCGTACAGATCTACACAGCAACAAATATAAAAATATGTAGCCATTTTAAGGGGGCATCACAAATTACAGAATATGCACGGTTCTTACAAAGACTACTACTTAGGTATATCACTATAGGGACACTATCTTTAAAATGAGACAGGTTTTATACTAACTATAGATGCAAATATCTACATTTTTATGGCAACCTTTATCTAGTTGTAGAAAATGCAATTTGTGAGGAATGCACAAATTAGGCTTTCTATCATAGGATAAAGCACGAAACTTGTGTTTTCTGTCTAACCATAAAGTAGGTATATACATATGTGTTTACTCATAGTTGATTTTTTTCTTTTTCAATATGCACTAGAGTAATCACGGGAACCAAGGTTATAGCGGTAATCAAAAGAATGCAATCCAGGGACAAAGACCAGACATGGAAAACAGACATACACAACAAAGAACATAAAGTAACTAAAAGCTCATTTGTTTTGTTGCGCCAATTGTTACATATACATGTGTAATTCTTGATTAACAGTATTTTAAAAGGAAAATTAGTTCCAATATGAAAGCAAGATTTTTGTTGTTTACTTTATCTTGAACATACTACACAGTTTACAGCTTGGTTGTTGGTGTATGGTGGGCATGGCAACGACCCACATTTAGCTGTTGTTGCGTACAGAAGATTTTCATTATTGTTACTTTCACCGCCTTGCAGGTATTCTGGATTGCTATCAATACATATGTAGAATGATGCTTTTCCGCCGTAAAAATTAGATGCCAGATACCCATTATACTCCATTTTCCATCCATTATAGCACATACTTTTACCTGGAATCATTAGCGACACTGAGGTATTGCCACTTAAACAAACAGCACATGGTACGTCTTCATCTTTGGCATGTGGTCCGAAAAAGTTCCCATTCTCAAATTCAGAACCGTATAGTAGACTACTGCATAATCCCGTTCTGTTTGATGGATCTGGATTAATGAGAGGCATAATATATTAGCTGGACCACCATAAAGACCGCTTTTATAATATTCTTGACCGGAAGTGAATCCTAAAATATCCATGATAATAAATAATTTCTCTTAAAAATTGAATTTTTCTTAAATGAGCTTTATAAACCAATTATATAAAACGCATGTAATACTCACAAATGGCGATTAAGTGTCAGATCAAACTTAGAGGTATTTAAAACGACTCAAAGTTGGTGTGGCCTATCTACCAAAACATTAGTTAAATAAAATTTGAATGTCCACTGTCTGATGTCTGACGTTCTTTCATAAGATTTCGAAAATCGATCCACCGATCACATCTTTAAGAGAAAATGAAAGCATTGGTTTACTTATAATTCAGGTCCAAGTGAACCATTCTTAATTTTACTACATCTGTCGTCGTCTTCTGTCATCGTCAGTTGTCGTCATCGGTCGTCATCAACTTTTCTTTCAAATGTCAATCATCCTTGGGGTATCTGCTTTAAAAATTCTGTCAATCATATAAACCAAACGTATAACATGGCAACCGTTGTTATTTTAGATCACAGGCGTCGAGTAACCCATTTCTATAAATATATATCTTAAATACTCAAAGAGATACGGGAAAATAAATCCGATGATCGTCAACCTTCAGCTTGAAGAGCTCTAGAAAAGTCTTCCATTTGTTATTAGATATCACCTTATTGAAGTTGTTGCCATTAGAACGATAAAAAATGACATTTTTATACCTTTCGCATTATAATTTGAACACTGCAATGAAGAAATGATCATTATAAAATGGCCTACAAAAGCCCTCAAGTTATGAATTGATTGCATTTCAGAGTTATTGATCTTAAAAGATCTAAAATGACGAATTTTCTTATGTTTAGCTTATAATTTGAAAACCGTGATAGATAGAAATTTATTTTCAATTGTTGAAATGATCCTTATGGCAATGCTAAAAAAAAGTCCTCGTGGCGTTGTGTGAAAGTTGATGAGGGTCTGAGGGGATTCAGTAGGAAGAACAAGGAGGCCTTGGTGAAGCTCATCGAGGAGAAAACCTCCCGTAAATTTACCCGTAGGGAAGTCTTCAGCAAGAAGCAGCTGAAAGCACTCGCCAAGAATCGCGGGCTCACCAGGTACTCCCGGCTCAAGAGAGAGGATCTACTCCAGCAGGTGGAAGAGAGCATCAGAAGCGTCCCAGTCGAAGAGGAGATCAAGATCACCGATAGGCGTCAGGCACTGAATGGTGTATTTGGCACAGTCGTCATCGAACCCTTGAAATCGTATGACGTAGCTACGTTTCTCAAGGTAAGTCGAAGCACAATCTCCACCACCATCTCTGATGCTCTCACCGAAAAGAAGGGATTGAATGTCCACTTAGTGCTTCTAGCAGAGCTGGTAAAGACCAACCCCGCGACCGGAGAAAATACCTACATCACCCCCTACTTCAGATCGGGCCTTACTACCCTCTTCGAATCCGCAGACCTCGATCATGATGGAGAAGATCAAGGAAAATATGGCTAAATACATGCGGGAAGGGAGCGGATGGACTTTTGGACACGTTGAGAAGCTTGAGATCCACCTCAACCAATTCAAGCCTCTCAAGGGGCTTCCTTCATACCGACCCCATCAGCACTCGCGAAAAAGAAGGCGATCATCAACGTGCAGAACGAGGATCAGGAGTGCTTCAAGTAGGCTATCCTCTCCGCGCTTCATCATGAGGACGTGGATCAGAAACATGCCAATCGCCCCAGTCAGTACGTGAAGTTGGGGGATGAGCTAAAATTTGAAGGCATCGACTTCCCGGTTTCGCTCAAGGCGATCGATAAATTTGAAAGGCAGAATCCTACCATCAACGTCAACGTCTTTAGCTTCAATGGCGTAAAGAAGGGTGAAGATGAAGAAGAGGATCTCCAGGTTTACCCCCTCAAAATATCGAAAAATACAGGCCCCACCCACGTAGATCTCCTCTTCCTGACCCGTGAAGGCAAGCAACATTATTGCTGGATCAAGAGCCTATCACGCCTTCTGACAGCGCAGGTCACGAACTACGATGGACAAGCGTACTTTTGCCGAAGATGCCTCTCCCACTTCACCAGGCAGGATCTCTTGGACGATCATATGGAATATTGCAGCCAGAAGGATGCAATCAGGATCGAGATGCCGGAGGAAGGATCCGCCATAGCCTTTCACAACCACAAGAAGCAGATGAGAGTCCCATTCGCGATCTATGCGGACTTTGAATGCTTCACGGAGAAGATCGATACCTGCCAGCTCGATCCGACCAAGTCCTACACGAAGCAGTATCAGCAGCACCGACCATCAGGTTTCTGCTATCGCGTGAAGTATGCCCACGGCGACTACAAGGAATCGGTCGTCTACTGCGGGGAAGATGCGGCTAAGAAATTCGTGCAGTGCATCGAAGAGGAAGTTCAGACGATCAGCAAGATATGCAAGGAAAAGAAGTCGATGGTATTGAGCGATGAGGATAAGGGGGGCTTCGAATCAAGCACGCACTGCCACATTTGCGGGGGTGAATTGGAAGGGGATAAGGTGCGGGACCACGACCATCTCACCGGGAAGTATCGGGGCGCGGCACACAACCAGTGCAATCTAGATTTTCAGCTTCCGAAGCACGTGCCCATCCTCTTGCACAACCAGAGTTGGTACGATGCCCATCTTTTCATGAAGGAATTCAAGGGAGGGAAGATCACCTGCATCCCCAATACGGATGAAAAATATATCAGCTTCTCGAAGCAACTAGAAGATGGTCTGGAAATGAGATTCATCGACTCGTGCAGATTCATGCTCAGCTCCCTCGAAAATTTAGCGAAGAATCTCACACCCTATAAATTCAAGGCGGTTAGAGAATGCTTTGGTGACAGGTATGAGCTGATGATTAGGAAGGGGGTCTATCCCTACGATTACGCCGATGGGCCTGCCAAGCTTGAGGAGACCCAGCTCCCACCCAAGGAAGCTTTCTTCAGCACGCTCACCGGTGAGCATATCAGCGATGAGGACTATGCGCACGCTCAGAGAGTATGGGAGGCCTTCGAGTGCAAAACCCTGCGAGATTATCACAATCTCTACCTAGAATCCGACGTGGCCATACTGGAGGATATCTTCGAGGATTTCAGGGATATCTGTCAGACTCACTATGGGCTTGATCCTGCCCACTACTTCACATCCCCAGGGCTAGCCTACGATGCCGCCCTCAAAACCACCGGCGTCAGATTGGAGCTGCTCTCCGATCCAGACATGCTCCTGATGTTCGAGAGGGCAACCAGAGGGGGCGTCGCCATGATCTCCCATCGCCACGGCCAGGCTAATAATCCCTACATGGCCGACTACGATAGCTCCCAACCCACCAAATATCTCACTTACCTCGACGCCAACAATCTCTACGGTTCGGCGACGGCACAGCCCTTCCCACGGGAGACTTCGAGTGTATGGAGCCGGAGGAAATCGGGAAGGTCTTAGGGTATCCTGACGATCACGAGTACGGAGCCATGGTGGAATGCGATCTGGAATATCCGCAAGATCTTCACTACGCCCACAATGACTACCCTCTCGCGCCGGAAAACGTGGAAATCGACAAGGTGCGCAAGCTCGTGCCTCATCTGGGCAAGCGTGAAAAATATACCCTCCACTATCGAAATCTCAAGCTCTACCTATCGATGGGCATGAAGCTCGTCAAAGTCCATCGCATCATAGGGTTCAGGCAATCCCCCTGGCTCAAGTCGTATATCGAGCTGAATACGAAGCTTCGAGCCGCAGCCAAGACCGACTCCGAGAAAGAATTTTTCAAGCTGATGAATGATTCGGTCTTCGGCAAGACGATGGAGAATATCCGAAAGCGCGTCGACGTCATGCTAGTCACCACCGAGAAGCAGGCCCTGAAGCTCCTGGTCAAGCCCAACTTCGATCGCCGAGTCGTCTTCACCGAGAATCTAGCAGCTGTCCATATGAAGAAGACCAAGCTCAAGTTCGATAAGCCCGTCTACCTAGGAGCGTGCATCTTGGATATCTCGAAGCTCCTGATGTACGACTTCCACTACGGAGTCGTGAGGACGACGTACGGCGATAAGGCCCGGCTGCTCTTCACCGACACCGACAGCTTGGCCTACGAAATCCAAACCGCCGACTTCTACAAAGACATCGCGCCACACGTCCAGGAAAAATTCGAAACGTCCAACTATCCGGCCGAGCATCCCTCCGGCATCCCTACTGGCGTGAATAAGAAGGTCATCGGAAAATTGAAGGACGAGTGCGGCGGCAAGACCATGACCGAAGTCGTGGGGCTCCGCGCAAAACTATACGCCTTCAAGTTGGACGACGGTAAGGCTACGAAGAAGGTGAAGGGAGTCACCAAGAGCGTCATCAAGCGCAGCATCGCCTTTGATGACTACAAGCGCTGCCTTGACACCCAGCAGGAGATCCATCGCCCGATGAATATCATCCGGAGCCATCTCCACCAGATCTACACGGAGCAGATCAACAAGATCGCTCTCTCCGCCAAGAACGATAAGTGCCACATCCTCCCCGACGGCATCAGCACCCTTGCCCACGGACACTATCGGATCACTCACGGCAGCAATTGAGGTAAGACCCCTCCCCTCTGCACTTAGCAGGCTCTGACGGGTGCGGATGCCCATCCCGCACCTAGCAGGCTCTGACGGGTGCGGATGCCCATCCCGCACCTAGCCCGTACCTAGATAAATGAGCAGCATACGCGTGCACGGCCTCCTCCTCCCCCATAAGCCCCTCTCCAACGTAGAGCGCGAGGAAGCCACCAAATCCCTAGGCATCCATCGATTCAGAGGAATATTCATGCACGATGCCCTACCATCGAACCCCCATCTCGCCGAATGCGGCATCCTGAATCACGACGATCGCAATGGCCCTGGCACGCAATGGACGTGCTGGCATAAGCGTGGAGGATTCAAAGTCTACTTCGACCCCTACGGCCTGCCCCCACCCGACGAGATGGTCAACTATCTGCGGCCGGAAATTCGATATAATACCGATGAGCTCCAGCGGCGCGGCGACGTGGTATGCGGGCACTTTTGCCTGCACGTCCTGAAGCTTTTATCGGAAGGTCGGACGCTCGAGGAGGTGATCTTCGGACTATAGATAAATGGATAAGTTTGGATCTCACTCGAGAAAGCGCATGCCCGTCTGGCGGATGCTCCAGGATCTCGATATGAATGATAATCGCATCACTAGTCTGGGATTGCCACGGGATAGCTCGGACGCGGTCACGAAGCGATGGGTCAATCAGCAGATGAAAGACGGTATAAGGCGGATGCAAAGGGAGTATGACGCATCCATCAAAGACCTTACCAAACAGCTAATGACCGAGGAAGATGGTAAAGTCGATAAGTCAGAGTGCATCTCGACCAATGGCGGCTTGATGACTAAGGACCTAGATATGCAAAAATATCACCTGCTAAATCTCCCTCTCCCCAGGACCGATAATGAGCCCATCACGAAAGCCCTTTACGATCGCCTGCAGGAGGATCTAGACGTATTAAGGGTCTTCGTCGTGCTGAAGCATGCATAAATCAAGACTTTCTGGTCTCCCTTGATCGAGACCGGAAAGCCTGGGGAGATCATTGCCAGTCGAACTCCTTGACCCAGGAATTGAAGGTTTTGGGATATCCTCTCCATTTGACGCGGATTTCTTTCTTCCCATTCCGGATGCGTCGGCTCAGGATTTTCTCGATGCGAAAGATATCCTGGTCGGTGCGCTGAAGCTCGGGCTCGTAAAAGGACCCCTTGATTTCCTCACCCTTATAGTCTTTGAGACGATAGGTGGGCGGCTGCGTCGCTAGGATCTGGGCGATGGTAAAGATCTCCGTCCAGCGCGGAGTATATCCCTTTTTGGTGATCCGGACCTGATCGCCGACGTCGAATCCTGAGGCTGCATGGGTGGGAGGTCTCCGTAGAGATTCCAGAAGACCTTGGCCTCGTGCTCTTTCTGGCTGGCGGCGATGGGGGTCATCTTGATGGATCGATGCTTGGAGGTATTATACTGGCGGACGAGATCGTCCAGGACGGGAAGGTAGGAGCGCGTGGAATTGGCCGAAAAGTATTTGAACATCTCCTTCATGGTACGATTCCAGCGTTCCACCACGCTCGATTTCTCTTCGTTCTCGGTGGAGTAGAGATCGACGTCGTGCTTCCGGGGTCTGACGATGCCACGCTCGAGGCGCTCGCGTGCGGTGGGATTGGGGATGGCATCGAGGGAGGCTAGCATCGTCTTATCGCAGATCGAATTGCGTGCGGCCGTATCCTTATGCTTGGCGTAGCAAAGATCGTGGCGATAGGCGGCCTCATCGACTCGGTTGATGGGTCTGGACCAAGGTTTGGGAGTGCCGTCGGCATTGAGTCGCTGACTGAGTCTGGTCCCCGGACCGGTGAAATTATGCCCCGGCAGATGCATCTCGACGAGCAGCCGATTGATCATCTTATTCATGAGTCCGGCGCCACTCTCCGTCTTGATGAATTCCGACTTCCGCGCGCCGCACTCTGCGCAGGTCCCCACCTTCCGTCGCCACCGTCCGTCATCGCTCGTGATCACGGCGCGATTATTCGTCTCCGTCTTCTTCTTGCACTTCGAGCAGTACATTCCCATTTTATATAGATAAATGGACGTTGAAGACCTTACCTACGATGAGCCCGTCGCGAGTCGTCGGCATAACCACTATCTCCTCCCGCAGCGATCCATCCGAGGTCTGATCATCGGGAAGTCAGACTGCGGCAAGACGACTCTGCTGAATAATCTCCTCCTACGCCATGGATGGCTCGATTACGATCGCCTCTACGTCTTCGGAAAATCGCTCCACCATCCCATCTATCAGCTGCTGCGGCAGGCGCTGGGGAAAGGATTTTCGAAAGACGACATCCGCGACCTTTTCTCCATCAAGGATCGCTATCCCCACTCTCTGGTAGACGTGGTGCAAATGATGAAGCCGCCGCCCAAGCCTAGCGGTATCGAACCCTTCTTCTTCGAGGAGGCGAGCGACGTGCCCGATCCTCGAGAGCTCGATCCCGCCCGCAAAAACCTCATGGTCTTCGACGATCTGATGCTGAACAAGCAGAGCAAGTGCAAAGATTACTACGTTCGCGGTCGCCATAATAACGTCGACTGCTTCTACCTCTGCCAAAATTACGACCACTGCGGCGATCTCACCCCAGCCCAATTCGATGCCTTATGCGACCACTGCTGGGCTAAGCCTCACGGATTCATGACCATCAATCTCACGAGCCCCAAGACGGCTGGTAAGTATAGATGCAATCTAGACGATTTCTATCGAGTCTAAGATAAAGAATGGATCACTTGAAGGAATTTTTCCTGGAGAATCAGTTCGAGCTAGAGAAAGGTCGATCTCCATCGATCGCTGAGTTAAGGGGATACCTCTTGGATATACTCTCCAAGCCTCCCCGATGGCTAGATAG
Source organism: Perna viridis (assembly GCA_037379345.1). Lineage (NCBI taxonomy): Eukaryota > Metazoa > Mollusca > Bivalvia > Mytilida > Mytilidae > Perna > Perna viridis. The sequence continues at coordinate 13,492,531 of CM074524.1, forward strand.
GTGCGAGGGGTGCTCTGCGGATCACTATTTTGGCCGATACGGGGAAGAGTGTGAGTGCAAACTTCTCGGCAATATTTGCCACCCCTGCATCCGCCAGCATCTGGGTGAATTTGGAAAGTGCGAGTGCCGCTGCCGCCATAGCCTTGAGGATGGCTTCTGCAATAAGTGCGGACTCAGGCTCATTCGCCGCATCGATCATCAGGATTTCGAAGGAAGGACCTATAATTCCCACTCCAACCGCAAATCTAAGCCGCCGCCCGGACCCCAGTGCTGCATCAAGACCATCTGCGGCCATCAGTGCACGTATCCCTCCATATCGGACAGTGATAAGTGCAAGAGGAATTCGAAGCTTTTCCCTGAGGCATGCTGCCGGTGCGGAGTCTCGATCGCCCGCGGTAAGGCTTTGCATCACGAGGAGACTATATACGTACCCAAATTTGCCACCCTCTGGTCGGGCGTAAAAGTGAGGATGGTGGGGGAGTACGATCTCATCAAAGGCGTGAAGCCTTTCTGCTCCTCCAAATGCATGGAGAGTGCGTAGGATCTTCGGGAATCTACGGTTTTTGCATCCCGCTGAGGCAGGAGGCAAAAAGCATGGGAGATGGCTTTAACGCTATGGGGCGATCGATCCATCGCCTTGGAGCGTTTGATTCATCGCTAAGGGGCGTTGGCGATGCTATTAATAAAATGACGTTCATCAAGATCACCGACCCCAAGCAGCGTGAGGCGCTTGCCAAGGACTTGCAGGAGACCAAGCGTAGCATCCAGGCCAGCGATATGCAGCGTCGCCTAGATAAGATCGGACTCAGCCGCGATCTCTCCAAGATATTCAAGCCCGTGGTCGAGACGCAAAAGGAGACCGCCTCCCAGATCACCAAAAAGATCGAAGATATCCCACTCGCTCTGCCCGCCCCGGTGCCTGCCCTTCCCCCTCCTCTCCCTGCCGCCGAGGGCGACGACGATCCGCTTGCCATCGAGCAAGCATTGAGAACAAACCTCGGTCCGCGAGCCACCCATTATCTTCAGCTCAGTATGACTCCCAAGGCCGACCATACCTTTGGATTGCGAGTGGAAGACGGCGCCATCATGATCGGGAGTCTGCCCGTCACCTTCGATGGAGACGATATCCTCGTCGATGACGAGCGCTATAAGGGTACCCCCGGCCTATGGGAACTTATGGTCATGAAGCATCCCAAAGATTTCGAGGTGGATGACCTGCATACCTATGGTGATATCCTACGAGCATCCAATGCCATGTATCAAAGCAACTCTGCGCTCTCGCAGACCCCCAAGGCAAGCAAGAGTCGGAAATGGAAGGAGATCGTCTCGTACATCTATAAGCAAGATAAGTATGGGAGCGGGGTATCGACCGTCGTCCTCCCCACGTGCTTCGACCAATTGCTGGATCGTCTCGATCTTTGCGCCGCCGCCTACCAGGCCGGAAATAATGGGGTGCGCAACGAAATCGTGGCCATCCTCGACGCCATGAGGAAGTCCGGTCATATCAGCAGGGGTGAGTACGAGAAGCTGCATCGGAAGCTCCTCTAAATAAATTTACGATGCCTTTAGTAGTGAATCACGGATATCGTCGGAAGTATGCCGTCGGCGGAGGAGGCCTTTTCGATACCATCGCCAATCTTGCCGGACGGGTGCTTACCTCCTCCGCCGCCAAGACGTTGGGTAGCAAGGCCGTGAGCGCCGCCTCCAATGCAGCTTTGAAAGGCGTGGAGAAAGGTGCGAGCAAGGCGGTGGACCACGTCGTCAATCGAGTGACCCGCAAAAAGAAGTCTAAACCACCACCCACCAAGAGGACCCCACAGCAGCAGACCCGTCTCAATAATCTCATCTCGGGCGGGGGCATCGCCACCATCCACGACTTCGTTCAGCGCTATAGATAAATATATCATGGCCGATATGCTCTCTATCACCGAAGGACTGACTTTCGATGAAAGTCTCCAGGAATATCAGGTTCACGAATACGAACCTCAAGCCGGGGCGCAGCTGAATAATGCCGGCGCAGAGATACGCATCAATATCGAGACTCAGGATCTCTTCCTCCATCCCGCCGAAAGCTATCTCTTGATCGAAGGCCGACTTCAGAAGAATGATGGCGCTGCGTATGGCGATGGCGATCTGGTATCGCTCGTCCATAACGGTGCCATGTATCTCTTTCGCAGCATCAGCTACCGACTCTCCGGCCAGCAGATCGAGCATCTCAACGACCCCGGCATCGCCACCACCATGCTAGGGATGCTGACGTATCCCGACGACTTCTCCAAATCGCAAGGCCTCAACCAGCTATGGTTCAAAGACTCCACGGCCGATGCTGAGGCAGATAACGTTGGATTCGCAGCACGTCGCGGGTATATCATCACCAAGCCAGCCAATAAGGGGTCCTTTTCCTTCTCCATCCCTCTCAAGCACGTCTTTGGCTTTGCCGAGGACTACGGATTCAAGCACGAGCTCTCCCTGGTGCGCGATTCGGATGCCAATGCCATCCTCCGAGCCGCTGCCGTCAACGACGTGGCCAAAGTAGTCTTGAGCAAGGTCTCCTGGTTCGTCCCCCACGTCATCCCGTCCGACGAAAAGAAGCTGCGGCTCTATAAGACCATCCAGAGCAAGACCAAAATCGATTGCGGATTTCGCATGAGGAGTGCGACTCCATAGCCGTGATCCAGACCTCGCAATTTCATTGGCGCCTAGTCGCGAAAAGCGGGCGAGAAAAACCGCGATGGATCATCATCGCCTTTCAAACCGAAAGGGACAACGACCAGCTGCATAATGCCGCCGTCTTCGACCACTGCCGATTGAGAAATATTCACGTGACCCTCAATGCGGAGCGCTATCCCGCCGTGGACTTCAATGCTGGCTTCACCCAATGCAGGGTCGCCATGGTCTATAAGGAGGCTGTCGAATTCCGCAAGAAATTCTATAGCATGGAAAGTCTGCTGAGCAATGGCGGCATCAATCCCTCCGACTTCGTCGATCTCTATCCCCTATTCGTCATTGACGTGAGCCATCAGTCCGAGCGGCTGAAAGAGTCGACGGTGGATATCCAGATCCGAGCCGACTTCGAGCGTAACGTCCCTGCCAATACCCAAGCCTTCGCCCTGGTCATCTCCGATCGAATCCTCCAATTCGAATCCGACGGCCAGAAGATGAGCGTCGTCTTCTGAGGAGGCTTAGATAAATGGACGCTTCACTTTTGCGGAAAATCGCCACCAATACCGAGCCCAAGCACGGGTTCTCCTTCATCGTCTCTGGGAACGATAGCCAGATCTTGACTCGCTTCAACCCACCCCTCCAGCTGCGCGAGGAGAAATCTTACGAGATGGCCCTCGTGAATCTGGAGACCTACTACTCCATCCCCAATATTCATGCAGGTAATAATTCCTTCCGCTACTCTCCCGATGATGGGGCTAGCTGGTTTCCCGTCGAGCTGAGCACCGGCTCCTATGGAATCGACGATGTCAACGATGAGATCCTGCGGCAACTGCGGCTCCATAAGCACAAGGCTAAGATCCTTCTCGACGCCAATCGTGCGACGCTGAGAGCGACCCTCACTCCCGCCAAAAATTACCAAGTGGATTTCAACGTGCCCAATAGCATCAGTACGGTGCTTGGATTCGAGCGCCGGACGTATGCCTACGATCGAAGCACTAATGGCTACGCGGAAGGCGAGAATATCGTCAATATCATCAGCATCAATAGCATCCTCGTGAATAGCGATATCATCCACGGAAGCTACGTCAACGGCACGCAGCAGTCCACCATCTATAGCTTCTTTCCCGCAGTCGATCCCGGCATGAAGATCATCCAGACTCCCAAGAATCTGGTCTACTTACCCGTGACCCTGAAGACCATCGACCGCATGCAGACGTATCTGACCGATCAAGACGCTCGCCCCATCGATCTGCAAGGGGAGAATCTCACCATCCGCTTCCATCTGCGTGAGGTATAGATAAATGGATTATCAAGAGTACGGTCTCAACTTGACGAAAGGTCAGGCAGAGAAGATCCAGCGGGCGGCAAAGAACGGTTGCCCCGTGAGCGTCCGATTGTCGCATCCCAACCTATCCGGCGAGCATAAGATGCTCCTCACTCGCCGTCAGATCCAGCGCATCGCCAAGCTCTTGCAGAGCGGTAAGGGTGGAATGGTCTTGGAGATGAGTCCGAAGCAGGTGAGGCATAACGTGCAGAAAGAAGGTGGATTCCTCCTCATGCTGGCAGGTCTCGCCTCTGCCGCGCTGCCCATGCTGGCCAAAACCGTGCTGCCCGCTTTGGGCGTGGGCGCATTGAGCGGTTTGGGAAGCGCAGCCATCCGAAAGGCCGTGGGATCTGGATTATTTCTCAAGAAGGGTGGGAAAGTATGCTGCGTGAAACCTCATGGTCGTGGTCTGTATCTCAGCCCAGGTACTTTGCCCAATACTTAAGGCGATGGCTTATACTTGAAGAGCGGACGTCGGTTCTACGATGGTAAGGGGTTGATCTTAGGTCCCAATAGCCCCTTCAAAAGCATCCCCATCTTAGGCATGCTCCTATAAATAAATGGACTCCGTAGACTTTGGGAAGAAAGCCTACAGGGAAGCTAGGATCGAATCTATCGAGCGAGAGCTCAAATTCGAAATGCATAAATACGCCCGACTGTCGAGGATCTATAAACGAGTGGACAAAGTGGTGTCTTTTGCTCTGGGTTCATTTGCCGTGCTCAATGTCATTTGCACAACCGGCACACTCAGCACCGCCGCAACGGGGGTAGGTGCCGTAGCATGCATTCCGTTGAGCTCACTAGCCGTCGTGAATTCCATCACGATGGCGGGGTTGGCGGTGCTAGCCAAGCGCATCCGCCAAAAGCGTAAAAAGCATGAAGATACCATGCGCATCGTCAGATCCTACCAATCCAAGATCGAAGATGCAGTGAGCAAAGGCCTGGAGGATGATGATATCGATAAATCTGAATTTGCAGGGGTTGTGAAATGTCTTAGCTTCTACTACGACGAAAAGCAGCAGCTGCGAAAATCTTCCACGGCCACCACTTGTAGTGAATACCTTACTGCGCATGCGCCATAGGGAGGATTCTTTCAACGCGCGCCTCGCTCGGCTACGCCTCGCTCCCCGCGCTTATTCCAGAATCCTCCAGATCAAAGTTCCAAGTGACAAAAAAAAAAAAAAATTCCCAATCCAGTAATTTGGATTGGGAAATTTCGAACCCTATACCCATAGCCCTCGATTATTTTTTTATTACTTCCTCACCAGATCATAGGAGAGGTACTGCTGCTGAGATTTCTTGCTCACCTTGAATCCAGTGCTCCGAACGAAAGCTCCTTGCAAGGGACCCTTCTCTTTGTTAAGAGTGGGGCAGGCCCATACCCTGGTGGTCTCTCCGTCTCGATTCTTCAGGGTGAGGATTTTGCTTTTACCGAATTTCCCATCCACTTCTACCACCTCCAAGATCTTATAGATCGCCCCGGTGGGTAAGTCCTTCCATTTGAGTGCTTCCTGATTCTGGTCCTGCACCTTCTCCTGGAAGGCGTCTTCGCTGATGAAGTCATCCCCATCTGTGGGAATGTCAACGAATCCATTGTGTACGAAAGTCATATTTCTCGTATTTACCCTATGCTCAATAGGGATGCCGTCCGTTTGCATTTGACCGTCGGGGTTGGGGATTTTATGCAGGATTTCTGCATGTGGGGCAGAATTGTCATTTTCACACTACTATAATCGAAGGGAAATCCTTGAACAAAACACCGGAAACACTAAGAAGTAATTTACAAATGACGAATCGTACAACACTATAAAAAGAACAAAAACATGAACACAACAAACCCCACTAAAAACCGGGATAAACTACGGTACCCGCTGGCACTCAATGGTAAGCAGTTCCAGGTTCTAAATACAAGATAATGATTAGAGTTCGCATAAAACTCTTTTGTTCCTGCATTATAAGTAAAGAAGACTATATCAAGATTTTAATTTTATTTCGTACAGGATTTTTTTTTCAGTATAAAAATCTATCACAAATTCTACCTCCTAAAAATTCTTGCCTCGATATACTCAGAAATTGATCTATTAATGCTAACCTAACCTGAAAGCATGGATCTGTCCCTAGATTTTATCTTGTAACGATGCAATTAACTCACCAAAATTCTGTTTGCATGAAATATGGTTTAATCCTCGTCACGTGACTCCATAAAGTCACGCGTACGGGAGCCTTAGTCTCACTTTCCAATACTTCGATTTTTTTCGCAACCAGAAAATGACTTTCTATATTAAATGTGGATAGCTTTCATTCATACGATACGTTTCGTCTTTAGACCCTACTTATACACGAACGGGGACACGAAATATAGGTGTTTTTTGGAACATTCCAGTCTTGTTTCAATCTGAAATATGATGTTAGTGATAATAAGACTATTAAGAATAAATTGAGCAGAATATTTAAATCCACTTGTCATCATACTATACTGTGTGAATAAACATAGTGTTCACAGCATGTAATACAATGGCATTAAAATGGACCGAATGACTTTGACAAGATTGAATAGCAAAAGTTAATGGTCTTTTCTGTAAAGTCTGGACAACATTTTGTAATTAGTAGTCAGTAGTAGAATGTCTTAATTTTACTTCAAATATAAATATAAAAATAACTTACTTCTTTTCCCCTAGTTCTGTTTGCAATCATTATATGTCGTAATTGTCTATCGTTTAATTTGTGTCAATAGATTATTTATATAGGTTTTTTTGGTCACTATTTGATCGTTTTCTGTGTACTTTTTGGGGATTTCGGTTGAAGAAGAAACAACACGGTATGAACAAAATATTCGTGGAAGGATGCACTTATTATACTTAATAAAATAAAAATAAACGTTTGTTCAATGATGCTGAAAAGTACATTCTAGGAAAACTACGTGTAGATAAAAGCATGACTGTCCTGACAGAAACAAGAATTGAATAATCACCCGAGGAGGTTAATTGTCTTTTTTTTTTGTTTTGGTCGTGTTTTTTGCTTGGGTATGTGTGTTGATGTTTTTCAATGATTATTTCTCTGTTTGTTTGTTTTTTTATCTGTAAACGTTGACCTGTTCTTTGAACTTCTTCAATATAACGATTTAACCGGGGGCGTCATAAATTTCGTTTTTATGTATATTCCTAAAACTCTTATTTATTATGTACCGAAGTTAAAATTCCAATTCTATTATTGATATGAAATACAAAAACACAATAACTATTATATACGTCTATGAAAAGCATTGCAATAATTACATGGAGAGTGACTGAATTCATCCAATGGCAGATCCGTATTTACCTTGTTCTTTCATGGTAAACAAATACGGGCTTCTAATTACACACAAGAATTACAATACAATTAAACATAGAATAGATCGGGTTATTTCTTTGAAATGCTACTTTTTACTAATGGCACATTTTTTTCCGAAAATAGGTTATGCCATTAACAAGAGTCCACTGTGTGCAGAAAATGTACTATATTGCGATTACTTTCATACATTTTATCAACGTGTAGATATATAGGGGTGGCTTGGTAATTGTTCAGTCTTTTTATTAATGCCAAAGTACTGAAAAAATTACCATAAATTGTTTAATTTTCATGGTTTTAAAGAACAGCACTGAAAGTTCTTTTGTTTTTTTTTACATCAGATAAATGCGTTGTGGTTCTCCAAATTTTGTTGTAACTGTTGTTGCAGATACGTCAACTGTTGTCTCCTGTTCTACTGTAGTATCTTGAATATCTGTACTTGCAATTGTTGTTTCAGAATCCATCATTGTGAACATGTTAATTGGGTCATCGGCTGTAAAATAAAAACAGACACATACAAAATGATCTTATGCCTAACCTCTACAACCTGATGATTTTAATCTTATTGCATATTTCATATTAGATAATGTTACAGAGCCTTTTAGGTAAGTACATTGTAATGCAATTGAACTTTTACTAAATCTTCATTGAAAATTGATCTTTCTACAACATTTTTCCTTGTCAATTCTCATATGGATGAAAATTGATATGTGTAAGAACACTTTAAAAGGTTTTAACATCATCTATATAAAGTCGTGAATCCTTTTTTCGTTTTGGTTTGGTTTTGTTTTTGTTGTTGTATAATTAATACAGTTCCTTTATCAGCATTTTATGTTTTCATTTTTGTAATGTATATTTATATCTTGAAAGAGGTCAAAAAGTGTTTGCTGAGAAAATAAAATATATACGATATCGTATAAATAATATAAACATAACAAACTATATGAAGTCTATGCGAAATAAGGGCAAATATCTTTTAAATTTGCTTTATAAGACTTGTTATAAAACTTAGGAGGTATCTAAACTCCTTAACTTTATCAAATATCTTTTCTTCATAAGAATTCTTATAAAGTATATGAAATATATCTAAAAAGGAATAGATAAAAATACGGTGGATTATGTTATAAAAATGTTTGATACTTTTGTCAGTTTAGATTACTAAGATTTATGTGAAATACAAACATACTAATGACTTTACACACAGCGTATTTTTATGTATGGTATTGTATTTTCTTTTTTTTATCAAGACTTATTTTATGCCTCCCAAATAATCCAGATCCATCAAACAGAACGGGATTCGGCAGTAGTCTACTATACGGTTCTGAATTTGAGAATGGGAACTTTTTCGGACCACATGCCCAAGATGAAGACGTACCATGTGCTGTTTGTTTAAGTGACAATTAATGACACAATCAAACATTGCAGTTATATCTGTTGTCTCCCTTTTTATACGGACACTTTTCTGAATGTTTGATTCAAATAACACTTGCAATATGTTGCAAGCAAAAATACGGCGTTGTACAACCATTAAAAAATCTTACACATTCTTCAAGATAAGGTCAAAGGGAGCATCATCCATCCAAAAACAATGAAGTGACGTAAACAAATGGAAATAAATCGTTAGAGTGTACCATGTCGTCCTCTGTTCATATGAAAAAAACATATGGGCCGATCATTGACACTTATGGACTATAATACAAATATATGTGAAAAAGTTTGTCACTCAAGGGGTAAATAATCACAACTAGCATATTTAGTTCATGATAGTTTAAATAAAATCCATGAACAAATTAGGAATAAGAAGGGTGAAAATGCATTGATAATATATATCGAATATTTTCTTATTTTGAATGTTTTTTAACACTTGTCAGGAATATAAATTTACGCATTTTGTGTCCTGTCTATACATAATACAACAGTTTTAAGGGATATCATGGTAGATTTTATATCTTATGTGATGGCTAAAGATAGATGTTCAGTCAAATCTGAAGTCATCAGTCTTGTATTGCATATTCCTGGGCGGGTGTACGACAAAACATGGAGGCTAAAAAAATAGTGCGCTTTCTTTTTGCCTTTTCCTATTTTTGTTTCCTTGCAAATGACAACCATTTTCCTTCAAAAGTACAGGGTAAATATCAAGCTATGACACAAAAAAAAATGTTTTTGAGAAAAAACAGTATTATTCATGAAAAAAAAATGCTTCGGAAAAGAGGTCTATTTTATGAACTCAAAATAAAAGTGAAAGTAGAAAAAGTATATTTTAGTCCGACCTGTCCTGGTGTACCAAAGTTCGTGACATTTCCTTAATGGAAAAACATGGTCAAAAGTTAGATTGAAACTCCTCGTCTATTTTTTTTTTTTTTTTTTTTTTTGTAAATCATGAAAATTTAAGGTATACTTTAGAAGCCTATGGGCAAAGAATACAAGACTGAGACCTGAATACGTATCAGACAGACACGCAGAAAATGGATCAAGGAAGTGAATTCAAAGTGAAAGTACCCTCAAATTGATTAAAAATTAAGATATGCAATTCAAACCAAAGTAATAATAAAAAATATTATTTACAGTACCTAGGTCCTGTACGCTGAATTGTTCTAAATAAAAAAAAATGGATAACGTTTACATAACCTATCTCGCACCTTTTAGCTATCGTCCTTTTAACGTAAGAAAAATGTATAAGTGCGATGCTCGGGTGTAGGCTGTTACCTAACTCATTTTATTTTATATCTTTATGCATAGTTTGAAGCAGTGTTATGTATTTTTAGGTATGGTGTCGGTTTTGAAATGTAATTAAACAATAGTGTCAGGTTGGTGTATCGTTTTTAAAGGAATACTTTAAAGATATATCGCATGGAATGAATTGCCATAATTGTATAATATGACCTTCCAACTTAAGCTTGAAGGATTCTACAAAATATTTCATTGGCTAAATTTGTTAACAACTCCTTATTGGTGTTTTTCTTTGAATGGCCAAAATTTTTGTTAAGCTTTTTACCCGAATACAATGGTAATGTTGAATGATCTTTATGACAAGGCCTGCAAAAGTCATCAAGGATACTATTTGGATATACTGCTTTTGGTGAATTTTGTGGCGTTCAGCTTATAACTTGAAGACCGAAAAAGATAGTTATAATTAGTTGGAATCCTATGGTAATGTTTACCAATGTCCCAAGAGAGTACAAGTTGAGAGACTGCTTATTATTACAGGTAAATACCCATTATATTTTACCATTTATAATAATAATTCATTAAAATTCAGGGTTTTGAGTCAATCTTTCCTCCTATTAGCTGGTTATTCATCACGAGGCGAATTTCCTTACCAAATGAAATATTACATACCTGAATAAATAGTTGCTGTATTATGCCCAGAACATTGTCTGCGTCCCCAACGTGTGTAAAATGACCCCTAGTCTGAAATTAGAATGCACGGATAACATAGACTTTGACTATAGATAAATGCTTTAGGAGAGAATTTTACAACTTAAAGAAAATGACGAAATTTTAACATGTACAATGTTAGCGTTTCTCAGTGAACAAAGAAACACTTATATTGAACGTGTTAAATTTATCACAGACATTTTAAAAGCTGTGTTGATATTTTCCTGTCTTCCTTAGGAACACTACCTAATATTTTTTGTATTTAAATACAGATTTAACTGCAGTGCATCATGTCCATTTTATCGGTGCTAGGTGCTTCACTTTTAAGACTATTCCTGATGAGTTTTTGTTGTTATTGAATAAGGCGTCCATCAGAACGAGAGAAAAAGTTATTGGGCCATAGTCCTAATTCTTGGGGTACACAGGCAAAATTATTTTACATGATTTTCACACGAATTTCACATGATTTTCACCTGAATTGAGCAAATAAACTAAGTAACAGAGTTCATGTGAAATTCGGGTGAATGGAGACGTCACGTGAAGTTCGTGTTTAGTGAATATGACGTGAAAATCATGTTAATTTCACGTGCATTTCACATGAATTTCATGTGAAGCTCGATTAACATGAATTTCACGTGAAAAATATTTGCCTGTGTACTAAATCTTATCTTCCCCTTTACTTTATGAATGAGGATTTCACAGAATAATATGAATATTTTCATTGAGTCATAGTTGTATTAAGAAAACAGTTTCATGTGTATTTTATATCTAGACTTGTGATTCAAATCAATAAAAGCATATATTTTATACAGAACTGTGATACTAGTAATAAATAAAATAAAATTCAACAAAATACATATCTGTAAATAAAGAAAGGATATAAAGAATTTAGAACATTCTCCTTTTACATTTAAATACTTACAATCCACTTTAATATCTATAGCTTAATGAAAAAAAATTCAAGTTTTGGCTAGCACGTGTTCAATATAATACGATCTCATCAAACATTTACAACAAAAGTCATTCAGAAATAAAAAAAAATAGGTAAAAATTATGAATAAGTGGTAATAGGAAACCTTTCTTTGTATGATGATTTTTTTGGGTAAAACGTCTTTTCAGAGTTCGTATAGTGTTAGCAAAGTGTTAGCCGAATATTTGATAAACTTTGATTAAAACCAGATACTATGATAGTACTTTAATTCGTGGATGCCAATTTTCGTAAAATTAAGAAAGAGTCGGTGAAAGTTAAAATCTATGGAAAATACTGTGAACAATGCTCACAAAGTTGTTATCCCCATTTCCCCTTTAAACAAATGCTTCTTTTCACCTCCATATTGTTTGCATCAAAATCAATAATATAGGATGCACAATCGTAATTTGTCATATAGATTCGGTGACATTTTCATTGAAGTTTTATTAAATTCCATTCAGTGGTGTTAAAGCAGTAACGGATAAGCGAGGGGCCCCCTCTCCGTGACGTAACGTAGTACAGATGGAAGTCTGAACAAGCGTCCTTATCACTATTTATCTTACCACACTTAGCAAGTGGAGGGTATAAAAATGTTGTTTAATTAGCAAATTGGGATCATTTTTTTAATACATTATTCATAGGGTTTCTTCTGGACCTGACCTATTGGACATCACGTTGTATGTCTTGCAAATAGTAGAAACTGTTCATTCTTCCACAACACCTGAGTTCATCCTTGGTTTTTGATGGGATTCATGTTTCTCGCATCTGAGGGTATTTCTGACTTTGTTTTGTTGTCTTTCTTGTTATTTGGATTGGAAGTTATCAAATGACTTTAGTGCGTTTTTGTCCATACATGTATCCTTATTATCTCTCACATTGTCATTGGCCCGTTGATTAAACTTTATTATACTATTAAATACAGTAAAAAATTACACTCATTAATTTAGTAGTGATATTAATAATTAAGTTCTCCTTGGTTTGGTTGAATGCAATTTTTGTCTTAATATTTTTTTTCTGTTCAAATATTTCTGAGAAAAATATGTTAATATGTTATTTGTAAATTAACTTATCATAAAAAGAAAATAAGTTCAAAAATGAATGCAGTTTACTTTATTTCGAGTAACCTACACTGTTTATCCTCCGTTGTTTGTGTACGGTAGGCATGGCAATGACCCACATTTAGCTGTCGTTGCCCAAAAGAGATTTTCATCATTGTTTGGTTCAGCGCCTTGCAAGTAATCTGGATTGTTATCGATGCATATGTAAGATGATGCTTTATTGTAGTAAGCTCCCAATACTAGATACCCATTATATTCTACTTTCCATCCACTCTAGTATGCATTTTGTAGTGAAATCATCAGGGACACTTAGGTATTGCCACTTAAACAAACACCACACGGTACGTCTTCACCTTGGTCATGAGATCCGAAAGTTCCTTTTCAAATCCAGCGCCGTATAGATGACTGTCAGGTCCTGTTCTATTCGAGGGATCTGGATTGTTTGAGAGGCACAATATATAAGCTGGACCCCCAGTATATCTCATGATATTGTTCTTTACAAGTCGTGAATCCTGAAATATCCATAAAAATAAAAATTTTCATTGTTTTAAAAATCAATAGAGATTAAAACTAAGTTTATAAAACCTATTGGAAGCTTATAATGTCAAGCCGTTGTTGAATTTATCTCTCATTTATTGCTATTAATAAATATTTAATAACATGTTAGTGGCACCCTCTTTATTGAAACGTTAATAATTCATCTATTTATTGACATTAAAATAAGATTTAATAACATGTTAATAAATATTTATAAACGTGTTGATAAATCGTACAATTTATTGATATCAATAATTAAATATTAACGTGTTGATAAATATTTATTAACGTGTTGATAAATATTTATTAACGTGTTGATAAATCGTACAATTTATTGATGTCAATAATTAATTATTAACATGTTGATAAATATTCATTAACGTATTGATAAATCCTACAATTTATTGATATTAATAATTAATCCTTAATATCAATAATTCGTGTATTGATTTCAATAAATGTTTTATTGATATTAATAAATAGGTAATACATTCTACAAAGGCTTGCCAAACTAATAATCAGATCGAAAATTATTCTAAGGTGTATTTATAACAACTTTAATATTTTTTTCTATTATATAGATATTAAAAAACTAATAAGCGCTCGTTGTCTACCAAATTGAATATTTCATAAGTATTTAGTGATGTTGCTCGCAGCTGACTGTATTTTTAATTTTGTTTTGTCACTATCAAAAATAAATTAAGCGATTATCGATCAGCCCTCGGCGCCACAAATTTACAACTATATCCTTGACTTTGTATTTGAAAGTGACGATATCACAGACAGTTAGGAATTTTCTCAAACTTTTAAATTAGCAATTTTTCAATTGTTGTTGCGCTTGGGCTAGAGTAAATGGATGTTTTTAGCTTGCCTTGAATTTTGGTGCGGGTCATCTATTAATTACCACCTCTTTACATCTGTCGTCGTTTGATATCGTCCGTCGCTAACTTTATTTATTTAAAGTGTTCTTCTAACCGCTCAGAGGATGAATATAAATTTTTTGGAACCTTCGTCTTTGAGGTATCTCTTTTTTGCGTCAATTCAATAAATTTAACTTAAGAAATTGCTGCCGTTGATAACTTTTGATCACAGAAGTCAAGATACGGGAAAGTAAACATGACCTTCAGCTTGAAAATCTCTACAAAAGTTTCCATTTGGTCGAAGTTGTTTAAAACTCCTGATTGTTTTTTTTTAACGGCCAAGAACTGTGGCTTTTAGCTTATAACTTGAATAAAATGGAATTGTCGAATGATCCTGCAAAAATCACCAAGATCGTGTTGTATGATTATTAGAGATATTGCCCCTGAAAGACCATAAAGGATGATTTTTGTTGTGTTTTTGTTGTGTTCAGCTTATAAATTGTCTACCTTGATATGTATGAATTGGCGATAATAAAAATTTTGTCTATTGAAAAATAACATAAATTTCCATGTGCATATTGTTTATTGCGCGAAGTGCAATAAACAATATATGCAAATGGAAAATTTATGTTATTTTTAACAGACAAAATTTTTATCATTTTTATCATTTATTACCGATTCTTGACTGGTGAACTATTCCTGAAATTCTTGTTTCATGAGCAACATTTTGTTTCTATTCTTCAATTCTAGACTGGTGATCTTTTTCCGATATTATTGTCCAATGAGCGACCTTTTGTTTCCGAATTCTGTTTCTAGATTGATTATTTTTTTTCCGATATTCTTGTTCCATGAGCGACGTTTATTTCTTAATTATGTTTCTAGACTGGTGACCTTTTTCCGATATTATTGTCCAATGAGCGACCTTTTGTTTCCGAATTCTGTTTCTAGATTGATTATTTTTTTCCGATATTCTTGTTCCATGAGCGACGTTTATTTCTTAATTCTGTTTCTAGACTGGTGACTTTTTTCCGATATTATTGTCCAATGAGCGACCTTTTGTTTCCGAATTCTGTTTCTAGATTGATTATTTTTTTCCGATATTTTTGTTCCATGAGCGACGTTTTGGTTCTGAATTCCGTTTCTAGACTGGTGAACGACTGTTATAGTGTTTGTAAAGTTCTTTCCATATTAGTTACCTTTGTAGCAACATCAGGGTCATTCTGAAGAGAACGTTTTGAGTTTTCAATTCCACTTGCACCTGTTAAAAAACAAATTGTTAAATATAGGACGAAATCAGAAGGCATCGATGCTAGTTGACCTAGATATAAACATTAGATAAGTTATTGACAACAACAGCATTCTTGATCACTCTATCAGAAGTGTACGTGCCCGTTTCAAATATCCAATTCTACACGTGTCTGTGTTGTGGAAGTGAAAAAAAAATAAACATAATACAAAGACATATGTATTCTTATTATGTAAGAAGAAGTATGTAACAATAGGAAACAGGGGCACAGGGGTTTGAGTTCTTGAGTTTTACACATAAAATAAAATCATGTAATTTTTTTAGTGTATGGCCATGGATGGTAAAATGTAAAATTTTTAGTAGAATTTTTTTACCATTTTATAGATCAGCTCAAGAAGTCTAGCCCCTGTGTGCCGGAGTTATATAAACGATGGGAAATTTTTCGCAAAACAATAACCGGAAACATATGAAACACAAAAGAACGAAAATAAATGCAAACAGAAAAAAAGGTACAATTAACACGAACCTCAATAAAAACTAGGATATACCTTAGGGCTCTGGAAAGGTTAGCGGTACTAGATTCAAGATATAGTGTAATGTTAAAAGTTTCGGTGAAATTCTTTAGTTCTTACTTTATAGAAATGAGACCGGATGTGATTCATGCATGTCAAAAACACGCTTTTATTTCTTATTCAGAGACATTTACAGACCACATAACCAGCCTTAGTTTGTCATTTGGTTGTTGAGATAAAATCACATAGATTGTGATTTGGTTGACCATAGTGAGAGATGAATGTTTGGTTTTCTAAAAATACAGATCTACATGTATGTACAAAATTAAAGACTGTCGGCGTGTATCACATATTACAGAATTTGCATGATTCTTACAAAGACTATTACTTAATCATTTTTGGATTAAATTGCATGTTGTAAGGTGATTATATTATTTCTGATGTTGATTTCTTTACCTTTGTCCTTGTTGATTTAACCATGAATCTTCGCGAATTTGTTTGCAATAAGGGAACTACCATTTGATTTTAAAGGGACAGGGGGCTAGGATTAAATTTGAAATAAAAAAGGAGGGTCTATTATTGTCCTATTTTTTTGTTTATATTAAAAATAGACAGGACCTAAATTTTCTCAAAATAAAAAGGCAGGATATAGACTTTGATCCTAGCCACCTCATAAAAATCAAATTGTTACTCCCAACGAAATGTACTTTGAAAATAAGAAAAAAATTATTTATTACTTTATTCAATTTTCAATGTTTCTAACAAGTATTAAGGAAAGACATTAACTATCAAATTCAAAATAAAACAAAAATACTTTACGAATGGAAAGATAATGTTGTATCGTAAATTCATGGTGAAGTATTTTCATCCATCACTGAAATATGTATTTTTCTTCCGAATTCGCCCGTTACTGATAAGATATAATCATTCTCCAAAAACATATTTTTCTCTTTGCGTGAACCCGTTCTGTTTCTAGCAGTCGAGGTTACGATCACAACCAGATCGGACAAGCGTGTTTCGTGGAAAAAAACATCGTCCAATCTGTATTGTATATACTAGATAATTACCATGCAGTAACTGTGCTTCTATTTATAGCACGTGCATGCATACAAAACAATCGTTTTTGTTTATTGACTGAAGCGTGAACTCAATACAATTGATTGCCATTTTGTGTAATCTTTGAATCTTTCACTGTGATATTCGGATACATTGATCAGTATTTTGAAAGTAATGGCACAATTAGTTCCATCGGATAAATGTGAAATTTGTACAGAAAACCAGGGTCAGTTTTCGTGCGAAGAATGTGTACAGGTTTTCTGTACAAAATGTAAGGCGATGCACTTAAGGATGAAAGCATCTAGTAATCATTCATTCAATGATACAGCACGGTTCAGGGGGATTGTTACAAAGTGTGCAGAACATGACTCGGAATATGTTTACTATTGTGAGAACTGTCATAGACTGGTGTGTAATATTTGCACTGTAAAATCTCATAAAGGACACGAAATGGCCGATATTCTATCAGCAACAGAAGAGGTGAAGCATGAAATAGAGGACGCACTGGAATTTTATTTGGAAAACATTAAAAACCAGAAACGACAATCATTAGTTGTCAAAAATCAAATTGCTTCCTTGCGATCTGAAAAGGATAAAATTATGCAATTTGTTGAAGACAGATGCAAGTTTCTTCACTCGAAAATCGACCAGACAAGAAAGTCAATTCAAAGCGAAATCAACGAGCGTGGCGCTATGGAGATTTCGGCAGGAGAATCTTTTGTTTCTAAAGTTGACAGACTAGAAAAAGAAATAGCTGAAAAGCGGAAGCAGTTCGAAAGCCATATTCAAGATAGAAACGCAATAAAGCTGATTAAGTTTGCCGAGAACTTCAGAGAAGATCAGTCGGAATTAGGACGCGATCTGCCTGAAAAGCCAAACATTACAAAAGTGAGGTATTATCAAGAAACATCTGATGACAACTACATCGTTACGACTTTGAAGAATCTATTTGGAACCATTGAATTCTCCACAGACAGTAAAAATGACTTAAAGCATAGTGATTGTAAACAGCAGTGAAACTATAGCAATCGTAACTATCTGATAACTTTCACGTTTCCATAGCAAAGCATGCGTGAAAAGCCGGGAAGATACGTACAATGTCCGCAATATTCGCCAAATATGTGTAGAATATTTTTTTAAAATAAATTTTTGTGCTATATAAGTTAAGTGTTTGTTTTGGTTGATTGAATTTTTGTATTTTGTTGTTTTTTTTGGGGGGGTTGTCTTTTGTTGTTTTGTTTTGTTTTGTTTTGTTTTTTTTTTTTGTTTGTTTGTTTGTTTGGTTTTTTTCTTTGTTTTTGTTTTTGTTTTTGTTTATTTTTATTTTTATTGAAATCAATTTGAAGTACATACATTTTCATTAAAAACCATGTGAATATACAGAATGCAAATATGTTGCCTTACAGAACTTTACGATATACTATAATCCCCATCTTCATTTAAAGCTTCACAGCAAATCTTTTTTATGACTTTTTATGAGCATCTCGGCAGGTGTTTTTAGAAAAGCAGAGGACGCTTACCCTACCGGTGCACCTGGTCCATGCTCCCAGTTTTTAGTGGAGTCAGAGTTGTCCATTTACTTTTATTTCTTTGTGCGTGTGTTTTGTTTATTTCGTAAGTCTGTTTTCTCTGTCTAGTCTTTATCCCTAGATTACATCTTTTTGATTTCCGCTAGAATCTTGGCTATTTGTATTCAGATATAAGTTAAATTCCTTAAATAAAGCATCCTTCAGTATATAAACAATAAGGCAATGTCTATTCTTTTTTCCGGGGCGGGGTAGGATTGGGATTTGAGGTCGGATAAGCGCAATAGTCCATTTCACTAATATAGGTTTACTTTTAAATTGATGCAGCAACCAAAATCAATATTTTAATTTGAAAATATACCTTGTTACATAATAGGAAAATATAGAATAAATATTTCTATATCAATGGATTTGTTCAACGAAAAAGATCTTTGCCCCCTCCCCCTCCCCCCCCCCACACACACACACGCTAATAAAATGATTAGTGCCTAAAGCAAATCAAGAGTATTACCAAAATTGTATTTCAGTTCTGAAAATAGCAAGAAAGCTGGTATATGTACAATGTATAATGTATCAGTTGTGTGACATCCTCGCTTCGTGTAGGAAAATAAAGGGTATTTTTTTTTGGTTTTGTTTTGTTTTGTTTTGTTTTTTGTTTTGTTTTTTTTCATTTTATTCATATTAAAAAGAAATTGGCAAATGCCCCTTCTGCCTGAATGGAATATGCGGTGCCGCTGCTTGCTTTTGTACACTCTCTTATGGGTACAAGCACGGAATTTTGTCATTGATTTAGGACTATTGCACAAGAAAATCACATGATCAAAACATGGCATCCTGTGTTTGAAAAAAGAAAGAAAGTTATCTTTCTAGGGTTATTTTGCCGCGCTGTCCTTTCGATTTCTGTTTTAAGGTAAAGGTGTTAATAATATATATGTTATGAATAGGGGTTGTGTATTTTTCTGATTAGAACGCTCTATCAGAAAATGGTTTTGGGATGAGTATGTTGTAACTTAACAAAGTCAAAGGTGGATACACAGTCATACTAGAAGCAAAGGTAAGTCACAGGACAAAAAGTCACAATTTGACCACCCATCGGACAGAAAGTCCTGAGACAAAAGTCACAAAAATATTGGCAAAAATCAAACAGAGAATTTGTATACAAAGGTTCATCATTTGTTCATGTAATAATGTTTGTAAAGTCGTCGCTATACTACCCAGTTTGCTTATTTAACAATCAATTTGTTGTTATAACTTTTATGTGGAAGGTTGTAAAACTTTCCATGAGTTTCTTTTGAAGCCATACAACAACAGAGCGACACATTCATTAGTTAGGCAAAATTCATACATTTTGCAATGTTTAATTTTGATTTCAATTATGAAAAAAAAATATTATACATAAAAAAGTAACAATACTTTAAATAAATATTTTTTACAGGATTTTACCCATGATAAATTATCTCTTGCCTTCTTTTTTTGCATTGCAGGAAAAAATATTATTTAAAAAAAATGAGTATATATTGCTATTTATAATAAAAATTCAATAAAATAACACCTATCTCCCAAAATATTCATTCATTACTTTTCGTCCGAAGTTAAAAAAAAATAAGACTGTGTCTTTTGTGTTGAGACTCTCTGCCCTACATTCAAGCAAGGTTGGCAAAAAATTGGTCAATACTAGTATTGTTTTCCTAATAGGGTCTTTGGGTTTCATTTTAATGAGATTTTTAGTGACAATAGGTACACTTTAAGTAATATTTTCAATAATACAATGTACTTGTAGTATAATGAAAGGGCTGACTTTGGACATCATTATAAATATCAGATAGGAAGTGTTCCTGATGAAAGGAGCCTTAAAGAGAATATCCTTATAAATTTTCCATTTTCTTATACAGTAGAAGATTTTTTTCTTTAAAGGACTTTTAACACATTTATTGTTTTTAACTTATCTTATAGTCTTTTTCCTGGTTATAAGGGGATATTGTTTTACCAATGAAGATTATTAATTGACCACCTGTCAGTGAGGTGAAAGTAACAGTGCCAAAGTCAATTGTTCTACCTTTTAGGTAGTAATTAATGTATGAAACAAAAAAAGGTTCATCAATTAAAGTTTTGTATTATCATTAAGTTAACTATAATATAAAGAAGGTGAAACCTTAAACCCTCCTAAAGAAACACATGTCCTAAATAATTTTTGTCAGCCCTTTTATTATTAATTTCCAAAATAATAAAATTTGTTATGATGTTTCTATTGTCCTTACACATTTTCCTGCTGTCATGGTTTGAAATATGTATGGGGCGAATTGTTTGGCTTTGTTAAGGAGCTATGGGTTGTCATGGTCCGAAATGTCCAGTATTGATAAGCTGATTATCCCAGTTTCATAAACATTCGGGTGCCATGATCTTGGGAAAAGCTAAGGTTCCATCTGTATTTAATCATTGAAGCTTGCTAATGTTTCCTTGACCCTTGACTGGTGTGGTTCTCAATTGCATTTACCAAGTATAATAGAATGAAGCTGCCATGATGCTCTTTTTAAGCTCCCGTTTTTTACATACACCTAACGGATATTGATGGTTTTTCTGACCGTAAGTTTACTGAACCCAGTTGATACATGTAAAACTACCATTAACGCTCCCTTTTGGAGCATATTTACTAATGTATATATGTTAACTAGTGGAAGGTCAAGGGTCCCCTGAAGAGTTCGTCATGTAAAAAATGAGGATTTTTTTTCTAATTTTTGACCACAGTTTAGTCTAAAACTGTAAGTGAAAATACAGGGGGTTGACATAGTAATAGTGGTGAGAGACATCATTTTTATGTAGATTCCAGGCAAAATAATACACTATAGATCATATCTGCTGTGGTAAAGAAATGAGCCCTACCCTTAAAAGAATCTCATATTTGGGGGCCACTGTCAACTCATGACCTCTTTTTCAGCTCTCAAGTCATTTTTTTTAACAAATTATTTATAAGTATGTCTCATTTTAAAGCCCATTCATATTGCTTGCAGATGGAAACAAACTGTTTCCTGAACACAAAATAACACAGTCAGAACTCAGAACCCACAAAGCTAAAACAGGGCCCAGACCAGATACATTGTACATGTATATGAAGGCTCAACATGGCAAGGGTTGATTTTTTAACATTGTAATTAACTTGTAGTTTTATTTTTATTTCTAATTGGAATGGTCTGGGCATTATTTGACACAAGGTATAGACAAAGAAAGGATTTCAGATTTGAAGAAATAGTTTTATTATCTAGCAAGTTTTAAGAAGTTTTCATTGAAAGTTTTTTAAATGTGTGTTTGAAATTCATTTATGTTAGTATGAAAACTCAGTTCTGAATTGATCTTTTGATCTTTTATTCATATAATAATAGAATGAGTCATATATAGTACTGTGTTATCAGGAAATAGAGATCCAAACACATACATAATGAATTGACAGTTACATCATGTCAAGGCTATCATCAATATATATTTTTTTAAATTTCTTTTTGAATATAGTCGGGGTTTACAACATTCCCCTACCTCTCTACCTGACTAGAGTGTAATGGGGTTTTGTAAACATGTATATAATCCTCACTATATTATATTAATTTGAAAGACTGCACTTATCACGCTGACTCTCTCTCACTCTCTCATGCTCAAGAGACAATCATTCCATGATACATACATACTTACATTTCAATTTACAATTTGAAATACAAAAAGGCGAAACACTGTCTTGTATTTTAAAGTCTAATAAACATATTTTTAGTAATCAAATGTCTGAAATATTTCTAATAGGGGCCCATATCTCCTCATATTTATGTAAAACATCATTTTTCTTGGCAATAAAATGTTATCGATATTTGATTTTCATGTGCATCTACATGTACATGTAATTGAATAAGAAATCAAATATATTGTATACATGTAGATGAAGTTTACAAAAATGATCCTGTATACTGTTTATTACATGTACATGTAATTTGACAGGAAGTCAAGTACATTCTTTGCATGAAGTCACAAGTGTATTATGTAAAAATAGTTGTTTACTAGTTTTACATAATGCTATTTTAAGGAAATTGCCAACTCATATTGTTTAAATAGTTGTCTCCCTTTGGCTTTTGAGATTTTTTTTAAAATCTTATTATGTTGCAGTTATATATAGTACCTTGTGCGTGTTTGCAAGTAAAATGGGGAAGTGATTATCAGGAAATTTAATTCTTAAAATTGTGCATGCAGAATTGATTTTATGTCAAAGAGGATAAGGGTGATAAATACAAATTACTGGTGTGATTTTCCATTTCATATAATTTCACGTCTTATCATTGAAATGAACTGGGAAGGATTAGGCCCTATCTATACAATGTTTAGATCTTCAGATTTGACACTAACATTCTCGCTAGGTAGCTCACGGGACTATTGGATAGATTAATTAGGTACAATATAGTCTTCAAAATTGTTTTTTGCACCTGCAGATGGTTGAGAACTTGTTTTTTATAGTGAAATGGCCTAGCCTTTATATACCTTGTAGACATTGTATGCTCTGTCATATCAGTTGTTTTGATGGGAAAAAAAATCTTGTTAAGGAAAAAAAGGGTTGGTAGGTATGTACATGTAGGAAAACGAGTAACTTTTCAAAAACATTTTACATTGAGTAAAGATTTGATGGGCAAGCAATCTCTGGAACTATGATGTTTTTTATTTCAAATTGTATATTGAAATGTATGTACATGTCTCATGAAATAATTGTCTCTTTGAGAGAGATTGAGTAAGCGTGATAAGTGCAGTCTAGAATTTAACATTGCTCAAGTCAAAATGGTCACATAATGTTTAGACTAAGCATAAAGACTTAGGATAGAAAGGGTGGCAGGAAACAAACATATCATTTTTTTGCCTCACTACAAAAATTTAGGATAACAGGAAACAGACATATTATATTTTTAGCCTTATTGTAATGTGATATGTTTATATACATGTATCTTTACAGGTGTCAATTACATGTACATTGAAGGAAAAATAAAATGGGTATTATATCCACAGTTTATAAACATATTGTAGAATTTATGTGATGGAAGGTCCAATTGTCTGATCAAGGAGTTGCCATGACATCTTAGTTCCTGTAACCATGACAACAAGTGGTGATTGTGCTCCCAAGACACTTCATATTCAACCAGTAACATCTGACAGTAATGACAGTACTGGTATGTTACTTTTATATGTTCATTTATTTAGATATTTGTTTTCTATATACATGTACATGTAGCATACTGCTGTAGTCCATGAATTTACTTGTATATGTTTATAATTTCTTGATTGTCCATTGAAATGTCTGAAAGTTTTTCACGCATTTTAGAGGTCCTATATCTTACTTTATAGTCTTAGCTTATACTGGTATTCTGCTTAAAAAGAAAAATAAATGTAATTTCCTAAGTACTCAATATTTACATGTATTAAGTTATAAATATGGTTTTGTTATAAATTTTCTAAAATTTAAGGTTGGGGCAGCCCCAGTGGTGAACCCTGTAACTTCCACTCAAATCTTTTTTTGAAGAAATTACAGTGACTAGATTTTTTGTAAACTTATTAATTTTCACGGAATATGTCAAGTAAAAATATTTGTGGATATCAATTTTTACAGTTTCTTACAATGATTAATGTTAAATAGTGTTAGAAATCAATGTCACAGGTACTTTTTGCTTCCTGTCCACCACAAAAATAGTGAAAATTAGTATCCTGTGAAAATAAATTTATTCACAGTAACCTTAATTGAACTTATTGGTATTTTAGATGATGATCCAGTTAAATTGTTAGCTGATTTATCACCTACTACCCAAGCCAGTACAGTACTCCTATTACAGAGTCTTAGAAAGAAAGAGGGTAGGCAAAATATTCAGAAATTTGTAGCAATATAAATTCCCTCATTTGTTTTGCAGCTACAAATGCATAATATCATACCTATTAACTTTTGGAACAGTTCCCATGAATCTTGAGGGGGAATTTCCGTAAGTAGTTTTAAAATCTTTATAAATCAATGAACCATCAAATGAGCTCAACATATTTAGAAGAGTTAAATAATCTACTATATGTAGGCTGTAGCATATTTTCCAACTGTGTAATTACACTTGAGAAATGTGCCATATTTTGCATCATAGTTCCATATAAACATGTTCCACAAAACAATAAAATGAACTGTACAATAATCAATGTAAAAGCAAGTTTTTTTATGTAAAAATTCAATTATTTAGTATTTTTCATGGAAAATATAGTAATTTTAACCAAAAACCTCCCACAGATCTTACATTTTTATGTGGGAGATTCAAAATTTATCATTGATTTTGTTGGAGTCTCCCCTTTAATGTGGGAGGGTTAACAGTATGTGATATAAGGGCAAAAAGGTTCAATATACAATGTATGGTGATAGGGAACTTATATTAATTTGCTGTTTGAGAAGCTATTTCAAATTGTTAGAAAGACTCGAAACAGGGACTGAAAGTCTAATTTTCAATATTAACAGCTTATGGTTAAAATATAGTACACTACATGTATGTGTTATAGCTGGAGTATCAAATCCTTTCTGTTCAGCTTGTTAACATTTTGAAAACTTCAACTGTACCTGTGTATAATGATGTTTTGGGACCAAGTGCAGCCTGCTGTGTGGCATGAGGGTTTTCTTGTCATTCATTGAAAAACAATGGGTGACCTTGGGCTGACATTTTCATACCATTGGGGTTGTTGTCTCTTTGAGATATATACCATATCTATTTTCGTTATATTTGAAAGCAAAAAAAAGGGGGACGGGTACTCCTTCTGCTATACCTCACCTGCATATTTCTGTATTCATGTAATAGTACTGTTATGATATGTAAAACAATGATACAGTGAAAGTAGTCTGAACTGAGCCTTGAAAAATATGGAAACCTGTCTAAACCAGACATCTTCTGCAGTCTATTTATATCAATTTCTATACATTTTGTATCTGTGTAAACCAAAGTCTAAACTGAAGAGTACAGTGTCGTCTTAATTTCAGATTCTCACTACAAATCCGACAATGTAAAAAATGAACCCAATCTGTTTCATTCAGTAGCATTTAGGTGTTTGCTGGATTAAATAATTAGAGCCTTTTAGGGGAAAATAAGTGTATCAATGATAATGTCTAATAGATTGGTGTTGACTTGAATGCTTAGAATATTATTTTGTTTTATATAGAGATTACTCAAATGCATGTAAACAACTTGTATATCCATATTTTGATATCCCCAATCCTTGATGTGGTATTAAATTTCTTTTAAAAAATATAGGGAATGGATTATTACATTAAGGTATTGGTTTATATATATATATATACTATTACATAATACTACCTATACACAATCCATATAGAGGGCTTTGATTGCATTAATTATAATGTACATTATTGGTGATGGTCCACTGATTTTAAACATGAATTTATTTATTGAATACAGTAAAACCTGTCTAAACCAAACCTCTTTTCCATTTGGTTCAGATAGGTACAGAGATGTAATTGTAAGGATTAATCAGCTGTAATCGATTACATTTCTTTAGGTAATCATTATAATCAGTAATCAGCTGAAAATCTGATTACATGTAATTTAATTTAATCCATTACTTTTCAAAATACTATGTACTTCTGATTACATTATGATTACATTATGATTACAATGGAAATATTAAAACCTCAAATGGTATCTATGGATAATGCATTATGTCAGCAACAAAAAGGGGTAAATGATTGTTTATCATTCAATGCTTCTTTGTTTCTTTTTTCTTTTTTAAAGGTATTACAAAATGTTAATGCAATACCAACAATTAAAAAAAAATCTAATTATTTTAATGAAAAAAATTTTTTGTAGTAGCTATCAAAAGATCATATACAATTGTTTTAATGAATTTTATAAGAAGTACAAAAGTAAAAACCAAGGGTATGATGGCTATTTTCTTTTATATTCAAATATTAAGAGCATAACTGTTTATGAAACAATGCAATGGCTTAAAAATTCAAGTGAAAGTCACAAATTGTTATATTGAACTTGTATATATTTTATAGACCTACATATATGTGTTTTAATAAATTTGTGAATG
Organism: Perna viridis; assembly: GCA_037379345.1. Lineage (NCBI taxonomy): Eukaryota > Metazoa > Mollusca > Bivalvia > Mytilida > Mytilidae > Perna > Perna viridis. Next base: position 13,519,077 of record CM074524.1, read on the forward strand.
TTGATGTTCTACTATACTTTAAAAATGATATTACCTTTTAAATTCAAAGAATTTAAGGCCTTATGAAAAATACAAATAACAAACAGAATGTTCCACACCTTTCAATTAATTCATAGTTATTTGCAAATTCATTGTAATCAGATGTAATCATGATTACTTGCCAATGTAATTATTAATTAAATCAATTACTTTCAGAAATGCTGTAATCATTAATTTAATTTAATTATACATTTGACAAAGTAATTGTAATTTAATCAGTTACATTGAAAGTAATCGGAACCATCTCTGGATAGGTATAAGGTTGATCTAGGTTCAAAATACACTTGAAATAATATGAAAATACTCTAAAAACCAATTGGTTTAGACAGGTTTTTGGTTTATTCGGGGTTGTGTTAAGGTAAGAGATACTAATTTAAATTTGTTTGAAAAACATGAATAAAAGTGGTGTATTTCAGTCAATTTCATTTATAAGTACAATGAAACCGTTTTAAATCAATCCCATTACATTTGATTACTGTATATATATTATATTCTACGGTTGCTGATTTTTGCAGATTTTGGCAAGTGAACATATTTGCGTATATCGATTTTCATGGTTTCAAAAAAATGATGAGCATTTCTTAGTGTTAAAAACAAGTTTCTCAGGAACTATTTTTCACGCCTTTCTGTTCACCACAAAAGTTGTGAAAATTGGTATGTTTAAAGTATTTGTTTGTTCCAGACAGGAGTTCAGTTTAAACAGGGTCAGGTTTTGTGGGAACTAAGATGAAGGGACTGTTTGAATAAGACAGGATTTTTATCAGTAAGTGTCAGTCTCACACGAATCAGTGAGAATCAGGCAGTGGCTAAAACATGGTATCGCAAATTCCACCATTTTGATAGTGTAATTAAACTGTTTGTACCATCAGAATCAAGGAAAAAACAAATATCCAAATCATTTTGATGTTCATGTACTGAGTTATAATTTTATTAAAATTTTCTGAAAATGAACATTTCAAGGATAGATAACTCTGTCAAAACCTCATTTTTCTAACATTTTATTGAAAAACTTCTGAACATATCCTTCAATGCAGAGATCAAATAGTGGTTTTTCAAATTGAAAAAAAATCACCTTTGAGTGAAATTATTTTGTGAGATCAGTGGGTTTTTGACATGCTTGTTTCTTATATGTTCCATGTTGCCTGATTCTTACAAAGACTTACACTGAATACTTTTAAGTAGTTGGCAGGTTTTCTGATTTTCCCCATTTTGCTTATTCTACACTGAATACTTGTAAATAGTAGAGTAAAACTTGTCTAAACTAACCCCTTTTGCATTGTAGAGTTTGTTAATTTAAGGAGGTAGTCCTAGGGTAAGCGACATAACTCAGGAAATCAGTAATATGTTTGTATTATATTCAATTTCACCAAAGCCTTTCAAGCTTTCCTTTGAAACAGAATGAAATTTGTACAAGTTACTTTGATGCAAACGTTCCAATGATTTGTAAGAGTTGTGTCCTTTACCCTAGGTCTTCAACCTTAAGTCAGGTGTTTTGATTTTATCCAGATTTTACATGGAATTCATTTAAATCAAGTTGCACATGAAATGCACATGAACTTTACATGAAATTAATGTGACTTTCGTATAAAATATACATCACATGTTTTTTATGTGAAAATTTCATCAGAATTTCATGTGAATGCTTGATTCACATCAATTTTATGATAATCACACAAATTTCATTATTTCAGCCCAGATGAAATTCGTGTGAGCATTTTTTTCCATAGATTAGGTCTGTTTTCAGTTTTTATGAATACATTGTTGTAGTTTCACTTTATTTATTTTGGGGTCTTATACACTTACATTATGGTATGGGTTTTGCCATGTGGTCACCTGTAGAAGTTAGTTGCTTGGCTTTTGGTGGATGATTGTCTCATTAGCAATCATACCACATCTCCTATTTTTATAAACATATATTTTGCCTGTGTAACCTTAGACAGATTATGTAAGAAATGTAGTTGGTATAATCTTTCCGTATGATAAAAATAGCATCACTTATACAGTTAAACATGTCTTAAGTGCCCCATGTGAGAGCAAAATCATGGCCCCTTAGGTCAGGTGGTCTTTATATACAGCCTTATTTTATATACGGGTGAATTGCACTCCTTAGGGGTATTTTAATCAAAGTCTTTAAGACTGAAGTTTGCTGAAACTCTGAGTGCAGATGGTCACTAAGACAGGTTTTAGCGATACTATAATTTCATAAGAAAAATGAAAATTGAGATGCAAATAAACTCTTTAACATTTATTGTTATTGTATGTTAAATCCATCATGTTCATTGTATAATGTTGTAAGTTTCAGGGTGCATATTTCACAGTTGACCCCTCAAATGACCCCAAAATTTATTTATGAATGTGCAGGTGTTATTTTGTTAATTGATTCTGATTTCTGTTTTCACTGATTTACTCTATTATTGCATTGAAAGGGAGATAACTATTGTATTTGAAGTCTGTTCTTGTTAATCTTGACTTATCACCAGTAAACTTTATTTGTTACAAACAGTGTAATGTTGTTGCATTTTAATCTTTAAACACAATTAAGTTATCAATATTATATTTACCTAATTTATAACTTTGTTCAATTTTAGCTGTAATTGGTCAAGATGACCAGAAGAGACCAGTCATACAGTACAATGATGAGAAATCAAAGTGAGTGTTTTTTTGTATGTCATCATTTGGTGGACATGTTATGAGATATTTTTATTAGTTAAAGCATTGTCATGTGGTATTCAATAATAGTGTCTAAAGTATCAAGAGGGTATTACCACATGATAGTGCCCTGGGCATTACCATACAGTTATATCTGCTTCATATAGTGCCCTGGGCATTACCATACAGTTATGTCTGCTTCAGATAGTGCCCTGGGCATTACCAAGCAGTTATATTAGCTTCAGATAGTGCCCTGGGCATTACCAAACAGTTTTGTTTGCTTCAGATAATGCCCTGGGCATTACCAAACAGTTATGTCTGCTTCAGATAATGCCCTGGGCATTACCAAATAGTTTTGTTTGCTTCAGATTCTTCAATGAAATATACACAATAGTTGTTTATGTAGAGATTACTTTCCCTTGGGAAATGTTATTGCCTTTACCTTGCCTATGACTCAAGGTATTATCAATATTTTAGGCATTAGCACTGTCCTTTAAGCAGTCAATATATCTATATAAAGCCTTGTATATGAGAAATTATAACCTAATTATAAGGTTTTATCTTGTTTATTAAATATACACATATTTTTCTCTAATTTTAAAATTTATTCAGGACAGGGTGATCTATTCACTGTCCTTGAGGAGTCTATTGAACTGACCCCATAATGACCTTTATCCAAGCCTTTTGATTGGTTGAACTTTTTTTAAGAGCTTCATTGAATTGGAATTTACATACAAAAAATTTGTGTGTAAAAACTCGTCTGCCAATTCATAAACATGGAGCGGTCAATTTCCTATTCCTGGTTGAATGGTTGTCTCTTTGACATATTCCCCATTTCCATTCTTTATTATATCTCATAGACAAATTAGGTAATAAAACAGTTATTAAATGGGTTGGATGCAATAAACCAGAACATTTGTCCTTTGGTACTGAGAATTATCAAGTGATCTCAGTACCTCAGGACAAATATTCTGGTCTATTGTGTCCAACCCATTTAATAACTGTATACTATTGTATAATTGTTGTCTGTCCGTCCACCAATGCATGTTCTACAATAAGTCAAAAATACTTACATGATTTTCTTATAATTAATGTTGATGCTCACAAAGGGTAGCTAAGCTCTCTTTGGTGCTTGATTGTTGTCTGAGAAAATGGGTGTCATGTGTGCTTTCAACACCTTTTTAGCTCACCTGGATAGAAGGTTTGTGTGAGCTTTGGTCTGCCATTGTCTATTTTTTAAAACTTTTTTTCCAGAATCATTTGGTGAATCATTTACCAAATTTGGTCACCAGCCTTCTTTTGGTATCTTCTTTAAAATTTGTGTTAATTATATACACTAAGCATTAATATGATTGTTGTTACTAATTTTACACCACAGGTCAAGTCACAGATTTCTACATTTATCTCAAAAACAGCTTGAAAGCTCTACTAAGTTGTTTTGTGACTCCTTATGAGAGTTATTGCCCTTGGAATGACAGTTTCTGTGGTTTTCAGCTTAAAACTTGAAAACTGATATAGATAGAAAGAAACTTTCAGTTGTTGAAATGAACCAATATTTCACATTATATTATGAGTCCTAATAAGAGTTATTGCCCTTGAAAGGTAAAAAGGACCAGATTTTTTACCAAGCAAGAAAAAAACATTGTCCAAAAGTATTCAGAAAGTTAATGTCCCATTTTATATATACCCTGTTTACCTTGTGTGTGGCTGTCTATTAGTTCTGTGTCTACACAGAAACAGATAAAAAGAAATGGGGAGTTGTGTTTCAATCAAGAAATTTTCAAAAAAAGATTCCCAAGTTTGGAATCACCATCTTCATCTGGTACTGCTATATACTACTATCCTAAAGCTTCTTGTATTGTTTCATTAAGGCGATTGTGGTGGGATGCGTCTAATGCCAATATGATGACACAACCAAAGACAGATTTAGATGTCCAACAGAAAATGGATGCCTGTCTAGAGCTGATAGAATATTTGAAAGAAAATAAACCTCCATCAGGAATTGTTTTAGACCCTACACATGTAAGATTCATAATACCATCACAAAAATGTTTGGGGGTATATAGGTTTCACCCTATCTGTCTGCCTGTCCCTCTGTCCATCCCAACTATTTTCTAAGCAGCTTGCAACATTGCTATGAAACTTTGTGGAATGTAATATAACCACATAGGAATTTATGTTTTGACAAAAAGAGTGGAAATGATGGCTGTTGGATGTAGGTGTTTTTTACCAAAACTTGGTCTTGTGTGTTGTCTGCAACTCCTCCTCAACAACTTGCAAGATTGTTATGAAACTTAGTGGGATATTTTAATGTGCATATTGTCAGAATTTATGTTTAAAGTCAATTTGCAGTCATATTCTGTCATTGTATTGTCAAAAATAAAAATAGTACTGATTCTGGTTTGGAGTGGCATGTTCCAGAAAAGGCAGCAAAACTGTGTGTCAAAAGTGCTTAGTTTATCCCCCATACAAATTATGTCTATTTTAAATTGTGTGGTTCCCAAATGTACAGGGTTCAATAGACTGTGGGGGTTCTTAGTCCTTTTATGGGCAATGTCTAATTTCAAATGGTAAATTGTGACTATACTTCATGATGTATATTTATTATTCCCACTTGCAAAGTGGCGGGGATGGTCTATAGTGATATTGAATGTCCATCCTTTTGTCCGTTGTAGATTGAAAATATTTTTTTTTAGGTTAGTCCAAAACAAGGTCAGTACAGACTAGGGCAGGAATTTACCAAAACAAAATATATACTAGGGAAAGGTAACTCTGCTGGGGATATTATAGTAGTCAAAGATAAGGCTACTGAAAAAGAAAGTGCTCAAAAAACAGTAAGTATACAGTAAAAGAAAAATACAATGCTGTCAAAGTATTTATTATGAAATTAAATTATATCCCCCATAACTGGTCATGGGCTCGGTCTTTATATACAAATTGAAGATCTAACAATAGCAAAGTGTCATATCGATGTTTTTTTTTATCAAAATGAAAATACTTCATGAAAGACATTCATATGTGTCTACCTCATCATGGGCTTAGCCTGATCATAAATCATAAAGTTCTGTATATGCAGTGTGGCAACTAATTTCTGTGAGGTTCTTATTTTGGTGTATTGGTAATCCAAAATTGCCAAAATGAATTCTGCAAAATATTTACTCTGGGTTTATGTACTTAGTGGACCACTTTAATAGCATCCAACAAAATGTTTTGTATACATTTTTGCTTCTAAATTTTACACCTGAAAAAAAACCTGCTTATGGTATATGTTTCTAAAGGCTTATGATATCTCTAAAATAATTTTGATTATTGAAGAATAGAACAGAATTTTTTAACAACCAGTAATTTTACCATAAATACTCAAATTTTATTTTATGATGCACACATTTTCAAATTTTAGGGTTTTTCTCCGAGTACATCATTTTTTATTTAATGTTTATTCCAGATGATGATCTCAGTATTCAGGAAAGAAGAAATCCAGGCATGGGTAGATCTGAATGAAACAGGGGTACCTCCAGCTCTTTATAGCTTCAAACTTCAGGGAAACAGAGTTCAGATCTTCATGGAAAAAATTGACAATGGTATAGTGATCAGTGTTAGAAATACTGTTTGCCAAAGGTTTTAATATTTTGACTTGTCCAAATGCCAAGTGACTAAAATGTCCCATAGGGGATTTTTCCTGTTTCAATTTTTTTACACCTCTGCAACAATCAGTACTGCACCTTTTTATGCAAATTAGTATAGCACAACAGAGACTTAGTGGATTTGTAATAAGTTGTGCTCATGACTTGTGAATTTCACAAAAGTGTGAAAATAATAAAGGTGGCCCCACTTTTTTTTATGAATACATGTATTGAAGATTGAGTCCCTACAAACTGCCTATATTTATAATGTATCTGTACATATTTTGGTCATAATCATTGGTCAAAACATCTAGTTTTCTGAAATTTTACAAAACCAGGTTGTAAATTATACATTCCATGTGAAATTCAAATATCTGTTCCAATGTAGGCCCATGTAATGTCTTGATATTATTAAGCAGTTTTGTTTTCTTTTTTATTGGAATTCCTGAAGATTTGACGGGTCTACATAAGCACAGGTATCACAAATTTGACAAAATAATCAATGGTGTACTAAAACTTAGCTATTTCTCCATTCAACATGTTATTACTCTGGCATCCAGATTTAACTGAAAAATTCTAATATGGTAACGTTATTATATTTCATAAAGTTCTGAAAAAATGCAGATAGGTGACATTCTATTGCCATGTTTAGAAATTCAATCTAGTAGGGGGCCAAAAACACCCCTTAGTGTATCTAACCATTTCTGCTTGTAGGTATTACATTGAGAGATGTTATTGACACCCACATGAACAGCATCAGGACTGTAGAACCAGCCTTAGCCAGACCATTCTCATTATATGTATTCAATGGCATTTTATCTGCTGTTAATCTCATGCATAAGAGAGGTTGGACCCATAGAGATTTGCATGGTAAGTTTTGTTTGTTCCTCGGTTATGTCTGTCTGTCTGTTCCCCTTCAGATAATTCAGAGGATATAGGATAAGATAGAAATACAAATGAATGTAAGAATTAAACAGATTCTATAATAACACTGAGTGTAAGTTTTAATTATAACCCCACACTCATGGTATAATGTTATAGGTTGTCCTAATACTTGGTACAAATGAAACTACCATTCAGAGAAGTTAAAGTGAAATTATGCTTGCCCACAGGACACCCAAATTCTTTTTTATTTTCTAACTGCATTTACTAATGGACAACCTATATTTCAATTTGAGCATAGAATTTTTATCAACTTGCTCCATAGGAAAAGGCTCGTTGAATTTAAATGCCATACCATGACAGTGGTTTGACTTCAATAACTTTGTCCTATTGTAACAGGTTAATCAGCTTTTACCGATAGTAATAATTTGGATATTATTTTGACAGTTTGACTTGCACTTAGTATCCCCTTTCAAAATTTCTTGTTTTAATTTTTTTTTTTGGTACAGAGTTTTCTGTAGCAGGACGTTTTCATTTTTTTTGGAAAAATTTTCCAATTTCAGAGTTATTGGACTTTTAAACTAGAAAAAAAGGGTGACACAAGCATATCATGTGGATAAATGCTACAGTTTAGTTTTATATAGTTTTAAAAAAAGAGACATTGTTTTCATTTTTATTATAGCTGGAAATATTATGCTTGAGGCAACACATGAGGGTGTTATCCAGACCAGAATCATTGACTTTGGTTTGGCAAAGCCCTTAGATAGTGAGGATGGGCATAGAGGATTCAGAACAGATATTATAGAAGTGATACGAAAGTTTACAGCCTTATATCTTGACCAAGAGTTTGATAGCCAGACTGATGTTCGGAAAAACTGGAAAGAGAAATTATCCGAGGTATGACTAATGAATGAGTTAAATTCCCTCTTCCAAATTAGAAGTCTGTTTAACCTTACAAGATTCTGAAGTCCTTTTTTAGCTCACCTTGCCAAAGGCCATGTGAGCTATTGCCATCACTTGGAGTCCGTCTTTGTCATTGTCGTTAACAATTATACAAAACTCTTCTGCTCTGAAACTACTTGACCAATTAGAACCAAACTTGGTATGAATGTTCCTTGGGGTATCCTGCATAGAACTGATGTGGGGATTTATGATTCGTCGAAAAACATTGGCACTATTCCTAAAAATAGAACATAGGGGTCAGACAGCTTTCAGTCAATATCTTGAAAACTATGATAGATTAAAAGAAACTTTCAATTGTTGAAATGATTCTTATGATAATTCCTACCAAAGACTTCTTGAGTCAAAATTGTTGGACAACTTCTTATTAAATTTATTGTCTTTGAAAGGCAAAATTCTACCAGGTGAGCGATTATGGCTCCTGGGAGCATCTTGTTTGACACGTTTTATCAGTTTTGATCAGGGTTTTTTTCCTTCCTATATTAGAGCTGCACTAAAATTAACTTCCTGTTACTTGCAAAAATAAATTTTCTGTCAACATTGTAAGTACATTTTTTTTTTATTTCTTGCATATCAAACATGTCTTAGGTGTATAAAAATAATTTTGTCCTTTTTATATCTTCTTGGCACATATGTCCATCCATTTTAAGGTATTTTAATGTAATTGTAAAGAAAGGTAACAAGTTAGCTTAAAGCAAGACATTGTGAAGGGAAATAATTCAACTTTTAAAACAATTAAAGTCAAATGTAAGCAAGAGTATACTTTTTGCTCATCCTTTGAAATACATACATGTACCATAATTTATATACTTTCAGATGGCAAATTTATATGCATTGAGTGAAGGTGATAGGGCTGAATTGTTCTGTCTAATAGATAGTGCTCTGCAAGTTGTCTCCCTTTCTGATGTGCCAAAATTTCAACAGGAGTTAGCATCTAAAATAAACTTTGGTAAGTAATATATTGTAAAACCTGTTTAAACTGAAAGAACCCTTTTGTGATTGAAGGAGTTTTGGTTGAGACAGATGTAAGCTCAATCTAAACAAAATTAGACATATCAGTTGATCTATTCAGTCACTGCATGTACGTCCTAACAACACTCCATTCTACTTTTTGTTCAGATGACCTTTTCAGAATCTTTGTTTTTTTCCCTTTGAGTAATACTTTCAAAATTATGAAAGATGAAATCTGATTGGTTGATCAGAAAGGTTAACAGAGCAGAAAATGTTGTTAGATCCTACATGCAATGACTGATTGGAACAATTGATAGGTATCGTTTTAAGTACCAGTCGACATAAAATTCAGACACGGCCCATGGTAAAGAAAAACCCACCATACAAATGATGCTTTTTCAGTCTACATGTGCTATACTTTCTATACTTTCACATAACAACAATCTTTTCTGCATTCAGATCTGCCCTTTTAAGAAAATTATACATTCATCTCTCACTGAAGTCAGCCAAATAAAGTCAAATCATGAACGATAACTCTTCCAAAGTGCAAATTTCATGTACAATCTATATGATTTTTATCTCAAAAGCACAACATTCTAATAAAAAAAAAAACTGGTTATGTGATCAGTAACTGTTTCTGAAAAAGAAATAAAACTGAATTCGGTGGGTTTTTAATATTCATGAATCACCTCATGTCTGATTTTTAGAAAGACTGATACTTAATTAGATTGGTGTAAGCATACACATTATCAAAATGCATTTGAATTGTTATGGAGGCACTTGTATTCAGAAGATGTCACTCGTGTTTTAAAAAAAATATCCTGATTAATATTTTTATATTATCAAGAGGACCCTTTTCTCCATAATGAAGGAAAACTTAGTAATGCTGTTTATTCAAAATGTTGTTTAAATTATGATTTCAGATGCCCAGAGTCTTTCTAAAAAAGTTGCCAAAATTTTGTTTCCTCAACATGATTTAAAGCAGGCAGTTCATATGAAGAAACCAGAACTGGAGTCTGAAATGGGAAATCTTGAAGTTGGACATTCTAAACCCAGCAGAAAAGGATTCAGTTCTATGGATATGGCTGATCAGTTTGATGGGGTAAGTCAGTAATGCTTTTTGAGGGTAGGATTAGACTGTGCCTAGGTCACACATTCACAGATCACCTCGCCGGATAAGCAACAGATTCAATCTGGCATCATATGTTACAATCTGTATTAGTCTGTACCTATTCGTAAAGAAACCATAGTCATTCGTGTTCAATTGTAATAGTACTTGTATATCTGTGACAAGTTTTATGCATTGTACTGTGGATCAAACAACATAGTATACCCTGACCAAACCACATTAGAAGGTTTGATCTATTTTAGTCCATGCCAAAACCATGTGCATCTGTGTCAATCTGTAAGTTCCAGCTTGTCATGGGTTTTCCATACTTTTCCCTACTTGGCCCAACTTAAAGTGTAGCACACTGCTGTATATCCTCAGTGCATGCATCGTGATACATATTTTTTTGTATTAAACCAATTTTAAACCAAGTTATTTCCATGTCAGACCATGTTATTCCTGTACAAAACCGTGTTGTACCTCAACAATTTGTATCAATTTTGTTGCCAATTAGCCAATATCTTAAATATTTCTTGGTAGATATGTGCACAACCATAGATTAATTGTTGTGCATCCGTAATGGATCCTTGCCAGATTTTAGAAAGCGACTTTTCCAGAATCACCCTTTGAATTTTATCCATAGTGTAACCGCTGCTGTGACCTTTGAACGTGTGATCTAAGCATAAGGGTTTTATAAATGAACGAAACCATCTGTTGCATCATTCTCTTTGAAATTGGTAGTTACTGCTTCTAAACACACAGCATACAAGAGCTAAAGTGACTGGTTGGTTCAGAGTCAGAATATTGTGTCCGAGTGAGGTGACATGCCTTTCTATTGGCTGTTGCCTCTGTGTGCCAGCACATGAAAAATCAGACTCAACTTGTGAGAGTAGTACAAAGCAGAGTCTGTTCAACTGGTCCTAAAATGCCATAGGATATAAAACCAACATCAATCAAAGGAATATATAAAAACAATTATATAATCAGTGGTGACATACCACTAGTGCAACCAATGAGCAAATTGAATTTACTATAACTGTACACATTTTCGCTGTGTATTTATTAACACAAATTCCATGATAAGTAATTAATCGTGAAAATATTTACTTGACAAGATACGTATCTATCATTTGGCATATGGTAAATTTTAACATAATGTACAAACTTTTAAAAGTACTCGTAAAAATCACCATACATTGAAATAACTACTCTGACAGTTTCCAAAAACTCCTCCTTATTGACTTGCAGGATTGTTATGAAATTCAACTGAGTGTCAGATTACCATATGTAGATGTGCATTTATATATTGTTATTGTGAAAAAATAGTACTGATTACTGTTTGGAGTTGGATATTTTAGAAATGGTAGCAAATTGTGTGTCAAAGGTGCTAAGTCTATCCAACATAAAAATTGTGTCCTATATAAATGTTATGTCCACACCGTTCCAAAATTTATAGGGTGTAACAGACTGCGGGGAGGGGGGTATTAGGGGAAATGCCTAGGAGAGGGAATGGGGGTATTAGTCCAGTTAGGGGAAATGTCTACTTATGATAGTTTTCATCCAGGTTAAAGCATATGCTTAATTTAGGCAAGCCATTGAAAATAAGGGAAGTCATTAAAAATTAAGCAATAAGCATTGAAACATGCAATTTCTTATTTATATGTTTTGTCAATTTTTTTACAGAATTCAAAGAAAGAATACTTCACTGCTGAGGATATTGATGACAGTTTCCTTGACAACCTCCGTAAACAGACAGGTGTTGGCTGGTAGACAAAGAAACAGGATAACTAGCAGTTCACTGAAATATGTATGCCCAGTCCTTGGTTTCATAAAAACCTAAAATTGAAAATTTCTTCAATTCTTTTTAGTCTTCAGATCTCTTGTAGGCACATCTTTTCATGTTGAAAACAGAAAAAAATAAGTGAATGCACCTACAAATGTATTTACTGTGAAAAAACTTTTTTACATGTGTTTCAGTTTTTGTAGTTTTAGAAGATTCTGGTGTGAGTGGATTTCAGAGATAAATATATTGTAGTTTAAGAATTGCAGGCATCAGTCATGGATTCAAAGGTGACAAATTGAGTTTATGGTGATGCATAACTTGAACCAGTAAATTGATATTTGCAACTTTCAAAATCTACATTGACAACATCACTCTGCAAATACAATACATTTTACTCCATTCAAATAAAATAAATCTGGACATGCATTAAATATTGGAGACAGTCAATCCTAGAATTGATATCTTGAAATTTTTGATGTTATCCAATGAAATTCCTCTTTACTACAAATATTATATAAGATTTTAAAACGCATTAGTTATGTAGTCTCAACACATTTTAATTGAAATTTTACTTTTTTTACAATTCATATTTTAATATGTGGTTAACCTGAGTCACAAAAAATTGTAGTCCACAATGATAGTTCTTTCACATTATAAAACAGGACCTGTAAAAATCTTTATATTTGTTGTACCAGTGGCCTTTTTCACAATCTTAAGTACAAAATAATATATCAAAGTGAGGCACTATATATATTTGAAGCTGACACTTATTTTGACTATTTTTAAAGATCAATCATGAATTTGAAACTACTGTGTGTATGTAAAAATAGTTGCGACAACAACAAAAAACTGCTTTAAATATTCCAAAATTGGCTAAGTAAAGTTTTGAACCATTTTTTCAGGGTAATTTACAAGGCCAATATGCATTTATTTTTGATGCAATATGTTCAATTTTATATGATACATAGCATTTATTGTGACATGTAATATTTACAGTCCTTGAATTGATCAATTCAACTATTTGATGGATTGATGAGCAATTATTGAGTGAAAAGCAACTACTGATGATAAATCAACTGTCTGGTCATCAAAATATTTTCATTAGATAAATAGATGATTGATTCATCTAAATTTAAACTTTATTTTTGCATATTTTATTTTAGAAAATATATATTGCGGGTCATTAAAATTCATTTCTAAATTTTTTGTTTAGTAAATTTTTGTAAAGTAGACAAACCACACGTGTCCTTTTGTAAAAAAATTAATTGATCTGCAGCTATGTGATGTTAAAATCTAGCGATGCACAAGATATTTTTCAGGTGAAATTCATGTTAATCGAGCTTCACATGAAATTAACATGATTTTCACATGAAATTCATTTAATATGAAATGCGTGCGAACGACTTGTGTGAATCATGTAAAGGCTCGATTCATACAAATTTCATATGAACTCCGTCACAAAGTTTATTTGCTCAGTTCAGGTGAAAATCATATGAAATTCATGTGAAAATCATGTGAAATAATTTTGCCTGTGTAGTTGGTATAACATATGAGTTAGAAAGATCATTGATTTATCTGTAACTTCTCTCTGATGGATAACGATTTACTATAATAATAGTTGTCCAGATCAGTCATTTTTGGCTTATAGAAATTATTAAAAATTAGTTAAATCTGATCGGTCACTGTAATAACGGCTGCACTATTCTTGCAAAATAAAAATTGACTTCCTAGAACATCATTTTTAGTGAAACAAATATGTTTTTGTATTTTAGTTTATAGTATTGTTATGAATTTTAGTGTGAAAGGTCACCATTATACTATCTTGAGAAAAATGCGATTTTTTAAAATTATTGTCTTCCATCTTGTAAAAATTATGCAATGACCTCAAATTTGAACTTGTTAGGCAATAATTTGCCCATTTATATTGTCCTTTTGGAGTTTTCAGTTTAGATAATATCTCAATTTAGGAAATGCTTATCAGCAGTCATCTTGTAAAGCTAGTCCCATGGGAATCACTGAGTTGAGATATGTTTCTACTGCAACAGTACTTTTATAAGTGGATACAAATTTTCATGGATTAGGGAATAAACACAAGTTTGTGGATTTTTGAATTCTTGGTTTTGAAGTTTTCTGTATACACATTTATAGGAATATCCTATTCGTTAGGAACAAAATTTCTTGGTTTTGCCTACCCACAAAATATAAAATTAGTATCCCAAAAAATTTCTTGGTTTTGCCTACCCACAAAAAATATAAAAATTGGTATCCCAAAAACAAAATTTCTTGGTTTTGCCTACCCACAAAAAATATATAAATTGGTATCCCAAAAACAAAATTTCTTGGTTTTGCCTACCCACAAAAAATATAATAATTGGTATCCCAAAAAAACAAAATTTCTTGGTTTTGCCTACCCACAAAAAATATAAAAATTGGTATCCCAAAAACAAAATTTCTTCAACAGTATTAACCAGTTTATTTGCGGGTAGGCTGGAACTTATATTTTGCTATTTATAATGTCAATCTAATTGCGTGACTATTTTATTTTGCATGAAACACTCTCCAAATATTTATTCTATTAAAGAAGTAGACCTAAGGTAAGGGACACAACTCTTACAAATAATTAGAACTTTGTATTCAGCATTTTACATAAATCTCGTATGAGCATCTAAGTAATTTGGACTGATTTCATTCTGTTTTAAATTAAAGCTTGATAGGCTTTGGTGAAATTGAATATGACACAAACATATCACTGATTTCAAGAGTTATGTCCATTACCTTTGTCTACCTCCTTAAGAGACTTATTGGTAGCAATTTACTTACTTGCTTGCAAAATTAGTAAAAATAAATCATTTGCAAAAATGAGTTGGTTACAGCACATTTTTGATTGCGCAGGTTTCTTAGTTTAAGAAGATATAGTTTTTGCGTTGCAGTTAACAATTTTTCATTTCTTTGAAGGTAAAAATTTAAAATAAATGCAAAAAAAAAAACACAAAACACAAAACCAGATTCATATCCATACTACTTTTACTTATTTCTTAAGTGACGGAACCAGCAATGCTAGAGGTTGTCTGGTAAGCTATTTTCTGAGCTGTGGTGAACATAATTCCAATCTCTTTCATTGTAGGAGTAGTTTTTTTTTGTTTTTTTGTTTGTTTGTTTTGTTTTTCTCTTATTTTTCTATCAAATGACACGTATCATACCGGGTACATACAAAAACTAAAAATTTCAGAATGAAAAAATATGGTAGTTATTTTCTACCTTAGAAATAGAATATTTGTCTATACTTAAAAGTTGTAATAGTATATTTTTACTCAGTATTGACACCATAAGTGATCTGTTAATTGAAATCCTCATGTTAAAACAGCCATTATAGGATTTCTAGGGGCTATTATTATTTTTATTCTGGAATTTTTATGGCATAGGCAGATCCATTTCTGGGGGAGCTTATGCATGAAAAGTTGATTTAAAAAGATCTTGAAATTACTGAAGAGCCCCCCCCCCATCCCCCCAATCTCTAGTCAGCCCCCTTTTAATTTCTAGGCCACCATTGAATGGCAATTTATGGCTTCATTTTCTTCCTCCATCTGTGCCCCAGTTAACAATTGCTTGCCCAGTTTGTTAACCACTACCCCCTCCACCGCCAATAAAACCCCTTAATTTGCTCAATTGTATTTTTATACATGTATCAATTTTTGATTTATACAAAATTAATCATGTTGTATGCATTTATATTTGTGTGTTGAATTTATACAATATACTTGATGTATTATAATATTTTTGCATCAACATTTTTGTACAATGTTCTTTGTATGTTCATGTTGTTAGTGAGACTATACTTGAGGCTATATTTTTGGTTCTCTGGCCTTTTTTCAATTTAAATAAATGAAGAAGTGATGTAACCCCTTTTTTACCTACCACATGGAATGGCAGAAATAATAATAGTAGCCTGCCCGCCAGCCCCAGGCTGGCTATTTTTTGGCAGGGCTGGCCAATTTTAGCAAAATTTTATATAGCCATATAGTAAATATATTGAAAATTGAATTCAGGACTGGGTAGAATTTGAGTGAGTTTCCAACCCTGGTTAGCCTCGTCCTGGTTACAAAATGATTACTTGAGAAAAGATCATTTTTTTTTATAACTTTATACAGTTGTTAAATACCATATAAGACAATTTTCCGATTTTCAGCAAATTGTAAAATGTAGTTTTTCCGTGAGGCCTTTTTTCACTAAAAATTTGGCAGGATATCACTTGATGTTCAATTAATGTCCAATTTTTTTCAAAAGTTTCTAGACATCTCCATATGGGATGAAGATGTTTTTAGACAGAAAATATATAAGGGTAGCTTTTGCGTTTGTCCTTTGTTTTAATGATTTTACAATAAAAACGGGTAAAGAGACATCACATCTTTTAAGTACCATTCTGTGTAAGAATCAGGCATTGAGTGGCACATCATTTTTCTCAATTTGGTCTTTTTTGCCTCAAACATATTCAAATACATCTAGAAAGCAACTGAAAAGCTATTTAAATTAATCTTGAAGCTTTGGTGACATAGATGTTTATATAAGGAAAAAGTTCAGGAAAATTTCCCCGCCATTTTTTTCCATAGTGCATTTTAGCTAAATTTGACCTAATAATATCTTAAAAAGGCAAACTTTACAAACAGTTTGACAATAATTCCTGGAGATTATGAGGTAAAAATACTTGGATAATGCAATAAAATCTCTGTGTATTTTTTCCTTCATGTGCCACACCTTATACACATTTTGCCTGATTCTTAGAGAAGTACTTCAAGAGAAAAGCCAAAAAAACAGGAAACTATGTTTACCAGTAGTTGGCCTCAACATGACAGCATTTGTTTAAAAAGATTATGTAAAATTTAGTTTGCTTGTTACTAAGTTCTTTCTAGTCGCCATTGTGTTTTTTTAATTTCAATATTTTTAATTGATTTGCTTGTATGTTAGCTTTGTAGTTGTATGGGACTTAATGGCATTTTTAGTTTAACTCTACATGTATTCTATGTCACTGCAATAAGCAATAAGTCTATTTGATTTATGAAATTCTCAGATTGACACCTGGTTTGATAAAATCCTGTTAATATTACTGGTAAGTCATGGGAGATAATTCAACTTAAAATTAATACTGAAATCAAAGCAAATTGGATAATATGCATCAGGTCAATTTTTATTGACTCACATTTAGACTCTTCAGGATATATGAATGTGTTAGCTGATTTAAGTTTGCATTTTAAGATTTGAATATGCAATATAAGTACCGAAGGTGTGAACCAGGCTTGTTCTACCATTTAACTACTTCTCCGTCTAAGAATCTGGCAAAATGTGTATAAGATTCGGAACATGTAGTAAAAATACCCAGATTTTACTGCAATATCCAAGTATTTATACCTCATAACCTCAAGAAATTTCTGTAAAAGTGTTCGTAAAGTTTGACTTTTTAAAAAAAATATCTACCTCACCAAAGCTTTAAGATAATTTCAAATAGCTTTTCGGTTGTTTTCTAGATGTATTTGAATATATTGGAGGCAAAAAATACCAAATTGAGAAAAATGATGTGCCACTCATTGCCTGATGCTTACACGGAGTGGTACTTTAAAAATAAATCATCCAGCACATTGTTTTAGCATAAAAGTGTACTAGTATTACTGTATAAACTACTTAATAATGAAAAATTCATGTTAGATGTAGTGTATATTTAGTGAAGTATTGCTTTAACATGTACCAACTTGATTTAAGTATTTTCTGAATGGAAATCTTTTGGTAGATGAATCAATCCACAATTATCTTTTTTCATATTTACGGATTGCAAGCAAAGTATCAAGTTTTAGAAGGGATGTAACACACCAACATACAACAACCTGGTTGGCGGCTAAATGGTTTGAAATAAATTATTTAAAGGTATCCAAGTACTTACCATAATTCCAATAAGTCAAATATTTTAATTTGAAGTCTACTGCTGTCCATTGCTCCAATCGTACAGTAAACCAGTCTGTCGGTTGCAGAATTACTTCCCTTTGCTCAAAGTTAAAAAAAAACTTAGTCAGTTGAGAATATGAAAAAGATCTATTTGTCTCATAACAGGAGGTTGCATTGAAATGTGTTTTTATCTACGTCTCAAATTTATAAGTTTTTATATACTGACCATCCCCCCCCCAAATTGCTTTACATTTGTTTAAAGAAGGATAATGCTAAATTGTTAATTCAAGATTTATTTTGCTGTTTCATATAACCTGTAGATCAATTACAGAAAATTTTGGATATTTTTATGATTTTATATATAATTTATTACAGTATCACTAGCAAAAAGCTTATCAAATTAAAGAACTGTTATATTTTAGAATATTTGCTCATTAACTCAAGTCCAATAAATTTCTATTGTACCAGGCCTTAGCATAAAAAACTTTGAAAAATTCTACAAATATAATTGCCATATCTCCAGTTTAAATCTTTGAAATTAATGAAGTCACAAATAAGGAAGAAATTTGTCAGACTTAAGGAGGTAGACCTAGGGTAAGGGACATAACTCCTGAAATCAGTGATATGTTGGCATCATATTCAATTTCACAAAAGTCTATCCAGTTTTCATTTGAAACAGAATGAAAGAGTAATCAAGGGAACCAAGGTTATAGCAGTAATCAAAAGAATGTAATCCAGGGACAAAGACCAGGCATGGAAAACAGACATACACAACAATGAACATAAAGTAACTAAAATCATACATACAAAGTAACAAAAGCAAATGAGCAACTTGAACTCCACTAAAAACTGGAAGCATGGACCAGGTGCATCAGTAGGGTAAGCGTCCTCTGCTTTTCTAGAAACACTCGCTAGAATACTCGTTTGTCTTTTTGAAGTCTAAATCTGTTACCCTAAATTAAATTGCCTCAAGTTGAAATCAGTCCAAGTTACTTAAATGCTTACATGAAACTGATGTAAATGCTTTATACAAACATTCCAATGATTGGTAAGAGTTATGTCCCTTACCCTGGGTCTACCTCCTTAAGTAGTTTTTGCAGGTTTTGTGTCACTAGGGCCAGATAGGCCAGAGCCACTTAGTGGTGAGGTATTATGTGTTACCATCCAAAATTTGCATATTCATCCATCTGTCTGTCCGTCCCCTAATGGTTTCCAGATGATAGATGCTTGTAACCTGAGAATGGATCAATGATTTTTTTTTAACTTTGCAGTGGCTTTGTATCATAAAATACAGAAATGTTCTATTGGAGTTTGGCCATTTCTAACATTTTAACATTTTTCACTATTACTCCCTATATATTTTTAAACAGCAATAAGTTCCTTTCTTTGCCAATCACTAGTCATGTTCATTAGCTTGTAGGATTGTTATATGTGTGTTTTATTTATTTTTTGTATGTTTATCTTTTTATATGAAATAAATAAATGAATATTTAATCTTTGTTTTATTTAAGAACAATTCCGCCTAAGAATCTGGCAGGAAGCAGTAAGTCCATATATTTGTCAACTTTTAAAGTACCAGTCCATACAAAATTCAGACACTGCCTATGGTAGAGGTGATTCCTGGTGTAGAAAAACCCACTGAACAAAGGATGCTGTTTCGGTTTATGTTTGCTATATTTTGTTGTTATGATAGTCTTCCTCTATTCAAATCTGTATTTTAAAAAAAAATGTACATTTATCTCCCACTAAAATCAAACACATCATACCAAATCAAGATCCATAACTCTTGCAAAGTGCCAATTTCACACACAATCTGTAATATTTTTATCTTGAAAGTACAGCAACCAAATGGTACAACTTAAAGATTGATTTTGTGGTCTGTTACTGTTTCTGTGTTAGTTTTTATGGTGAATTTGCTGGGTATTTGACATGCCTGAATCATTTCCTGTATGAGTTTTTTGTAAAGACCACTACTTAGTTGTGTAAATACATTTAGCATGTCAAATTATTGATTCAAGAACCACTGAAAGTAATGAAATAGGTCCTTAAAATTTACTGGTTATGTGGTAATTTGTAGAGAAAAAAATGACAGGAAATAATTTTCAATAAAACTCAACTATTTTGACTACTTTTATTATTCTCGAAACCTTACAACACTAATTATTCCTTCTTTTTCTTCATAAAGTGACTTTCTGAAAATTTGAAGTTTGTGAAGACTGTTGACCTGGAGAACCTCTACTGAATTACATGGTGAAACCTGTATCAACCAATCCCTTAATTTTAATGGGACTTAAGTGTGAGTTTTTGTAAGAATCAGGCAAAATGGGAAAAAATCAGAAACATGCATGTCAAATCCCCACCGATCTGATAATAAAATGCTTTTTTTAATTGAAAAGATCATTATTTGATTTCTTCTCAGAAATTTTTCAATACCATGTTCGAAAAATTAGGAGTTATCTGCCTTTGAAATGTTCATTTTCAATGCATTTCATTGAAATTATAACTCAATATACCAAAGAGAAAAAGGGGAACATGCTAGGACATTATTTTCCAATTTTTTGTTAGTTAATTTTACACATTAAAATGACAAATTTTCCAATAAAAAGGAGGGGTGCCAACCTCTTGCAACCTCCCACTGGATCCGCCACTGCAGAAAGAGGCACAAAACAACTATGGATATTTAGAACTCCCTGTTCCCCCTTGCATGATGGTTAAATATGCACGCCGTAGTCTTACTGACTAGTTCAGGGAGTGTATATAAAATCCCAGACTAGTCATACAATGTAAATTGTTCATGATTCTTAAAAAATGTCCAGAGATATAAAACGTACAGGCGAATCAAGGAAATGTCAGAGTATGTCCTACTAGCGGCTGGACTGCTCTGTTGACGCTCTGGCCTACACTCAGACCCCATGTGGGTCCGAGAGCGTTTCCCCACTCTTAACTTTTTGGGAGTACGTCAACGTGTAGAGTGTGAAATCGGGAATAGCAGTCGCAAGAGCCTACATAATATATAGCCTGTTAGCATCAGCAATTATCTCTTACACCACCGCAGGAAAATAGTTCCAATAACATATCCCATTTTAGGTTCAAATGAAGATAGTGCGGTCCTATTCACAGGTATATCTAATACTAATATAGGAGAGTTCGCCAAGAGTTCGCAAATCTCGTTAGTGATGTCATACTCACTATATGATTTGCATATCAACTAGTATTGATGTTGATTGGTAATAAACAGCTAAATAAACAATTGACAATTTCATGATTAGAATCCAAATTTTCAAAACTTTACAAATTTGTTATTTTATATCCAATTTTGGTTCTGTAAAATGTTTCATTGAGATAAAATATAATTTTTTTTTTTTGCATGTGAATTTATATCTCTTTGACTTGAACAATAATTTTGAAATGGTATTTAGATGTAAACCTCTATTTTCGTGCATAATTATTTTTCAAAATTATGTTCATATAGTCTAATTAATGAGTATTTATTTCAAAATTCCATGGATGAAAAGAGTTTAACTGGCAGTGTAGGGAACCAAAAGATTTTTTCAAATATTTTAAAAATGAAAAATTAATGGTGAAGAGTAGAAGCCCCATGCCACTCAATAGATTTTTTGCCAACCAAAACCAAATCACTGGTAAGTGATGACATCACGAAGATCTCGCCTACATCATGTTCAATTCTACGTTATTTACGCCAAAATAAACTAACCCAATAAACAAGTTTTGCTGCGAACTAAATACTATAAATAATTAGGTTTGAATCAACAACGATCCAATTAACAATATTTGACCTCTAACCTCTTATCAGTACCTAGCTGTTGTTCTATGCATTGACCCATATAATCACTGTCGAAACAAAGCTTATAAACGCATAATAAGCCATTTAATGTATAGGAATGAAAACCCGACCTGTAGGAGATCGTAGATAGTCATCAATCATGGAGAGGACATATAAAAAGAGAAATACTGATTACCAATCGTTCGAAAGAGCTGTCTTCAGTAATATCATGCAAAGGCTGGTCCAAATATCAAACCAAGAATGGGGCAGTGGTTCCGATCAAGAAACTTGAATAAAGAAAGGGGGTTCCAGGCTAGTATTTGCCGCTCTTTTTTTTCAACTTTACTATAAAAAGTTTTAAACAAAAGGGGGCTCAACCTCCGAAACTATCCCGATGTATTCCCAGCTGTTTCGTGCATTTATAAAGAATTAACCTTTATTTTCGTTAGACCGAGACGCCGAAAGGAAACGTTCTATTATTTAAGGTTTTTTTCTGAGTTAATATCGGTTTTTAAGAGAAAAAAATAAATAACTGTCGCTTTATACAAAACCTAAAAAGGCAGCTATAATGAAAACGTGTCCTGATTTTAATCTTAACTGATTTTCAGTACAGTTACCACCTCATGAAATCGGAAGTCTGTAGATGGTAAATAAAAATTAAACCTTGCTTAGACATTGATGATTTGCAGTTTTCTCATGCAGGAATCATGTCAGTCCGGTCAGGTAATATTGCTTTTTATAATAATTAGTCTATCTGGCTATTTGGCAATGTGCTATGATAATAGATCTGTAAGTGCTTCAGAGTTCTTAAAGTACAGGCTAGTGTTTCCTTCAACAGACCTTTATGTTGAAATCTTATTCTTATTCCTTGGCGTTTATGTAAATGTACGTTCAAACATATTTTATTGCTAAATGTACAGGCAAATAGATTGGACATAAATTTTACCAACTTACAAGATCTGGTCCTTTTCACATAATTAATTACTAGTATTTTGTGAACATGTGTTGGCAACAAAACACAATATACACTGTAAATAACTAATTGTGACAAAACTGAATTAAGAACAGTATATATGTATACATGTTTTCATATACGATGAACTTGTCATTCTAATTTATGTATTATTATTAATCTGAACTAAAAAAAAAGAGTGTAAATAAGAGAAAACAAGGGAAATATTGAAAAGATGAAGTTAAAATTGCTTCACTACTACTAAGGGTTTAACGTTCTTGACTACCCTGCCGGGATTCGTACGGACGGCCATATTATGAAGGCTTTAAATATTTTCTTTTAATATTTATTTTAATTGTATTTTTAACAAATGAAAGAAATAAATAAGTTAATAAATAAATAACGAAATTAAATGAATAAATAAATGTTTAGTAGAAAATTGTAATAAAACAAATAAATAATAGATATATAAAAAGAAGAAGAAGAATTGAACTGGTAATATATCTTTGTTTAGTTATCAGATAAGGTGTCATTTCAAAGAAATTAAAGTTTCAATTGTCATTTCTAATAAAAAGGCAGTATTGTTCTTCAACTTTCACCTGTCTCTAAATATAATGGGCATTCCAAAAGGGTATGTCACCCAGCCGCAGGCACAACCTGGATCACTTCTTACAAAATTAACATGGAAGAGATTTGCATTCAGGGCACTACACCTATATGTCGAAGTTTGGAATCAGCCAGGGGCGTAGCTAGGCCTGTTTTATTTGTACGCAAAATTACGGCGAGGGGTCTTGGGGGTCGCTCAAGGACCCCAGTGAGTCATTGCATAAAACCTTTATTTCATCTTTAAAATGTGTGTTTTTATTTTTGTTACTTTTTCCGAAAGTACGCGTATTTGCGTATAGGCAGCTACGATCCTGTCAGCTAAATTTAGAGACAAGAAATGCAAGAAACATAAGCATTTTCAAAAGAATCATTAAAGGACAACGGGAGAAAAAACCCGAGTACTTCAATTTTGGTGAAAGAAAAGTTAAAGTTATACATACCAGGCTAAGAAACATGTGCAGTTCCCTAAATGCTGATTTATATCGTATAAATGTAGTGCCAACCCCTTCTTGTAGTTGTGGACATCCTTTCGAAGATTGCAATTTGTATAATGAACATAAAAATTCTCTGTTGGCACGGTTAGGCGGTTTTAACGTAACAATAGAATTTCTGTTGGCTGGTGACGAAAATCTCACATACGCTGAAAACACGGATATTTTTGCTTGTGTTCATCATTTTATCAAACGAACTAAAAGGTTTGAATAATACTGCATATACATGTATATATGAAATGACTATCTCTCACGTTACTCCCACCTCGCCTTTTTGCCAGACCCCCCCCTTTTATTCCATTTCCTTGTTTTAATTTCATATCGGTCATATTAATTTGCAATACCTTTTCATTTTCTATTGTTATTTTTAGTTATATCTAACTGCCGTCATAATGCATTCTTTGCAATCATGATTGTTTGTATGGGAGAGGACCTCCACTTGAGTCCAATCCCCTTGCTTGTATTCTTGAGCAAATAAATATGTTTAAACTAAATTAAACTAAACGAAGGTTTGTGTGTAGACTGTTATATAGTCTATACAACCGGTAAAATAGTAAGAAGGAGGTTTATTCAAATCGGTTTGCTTTGTTGAATCTAGAAATGATTGGAAGATTGCGGATTTTTTATTCCAAGTTGTTCCCAAGTCTAATTGCGAAGGAAAAAAAAGTTGAAATATAACTGTAATCTGGTAAATGGTTGCCGATAGTCAGCATCAGTTCGCAAGTTGCTTTGCCTTGCATCTCGTTGATACGGTGATAACAGTCATTAAGATAAGATGGACTATCTTGATGGTGAATTTATATAAAAAAAAAAAATCCTGAATTACTTCTAAATTGAAGGGTTTCCCAACAAGTTTCAAAATATAAGGAATCTATATTTGCATATTATATCTCTAGAACTAGGTGCCTAGAATCTAAGAGCTTTTACAGGATACATAAGTGTCTCTGCGACTATTTGTACCATTTGAGTTATAGCTTATCAACTAATAAATTGTTGTAGCTAGTTGAGAGGTACATGTATTTAAGGACGTGATTTATTCCAACAATTGTGGCCTAAGTTTGAATGATTTGAAAGACAGTTTCGATTTCGTCTTGAAAAGGTTTGCATTGAAACTTGAAATGGCCAATTAGTAGTTTGTCGTCGAATTATGTAGTATTTCGGAGAGTTTTGTGTTCATTCATCTAGGTGTTCCATGTAAACCGACAATGAACCTGGATATTAGGAGAACTAGCGCACTGCTACGATGCCACGTGAGCGTTGGTGTGATTTTTTATGGTAAATTGAATGTCATTCAGAAAGGTGTAATTTTAAATAAGATATTCCAGTATTAAGAATTTACAGCAGTTTAGCCAGTCCTTGGATCCGCGCCTGCTGTGGTGATAAAATGACAGTATAAGGATCAATGTATTTTAACAGTACTCAGTTTTCAAGACAACTTATGACTATCATGCAAAGAAAACCAGTGGCAGACCCAAAGGGGTGCATGGAGTTGGTACCCTCTTTTGTTTGGAAAATTTGTTATTTTCATATGTAGAATTGACAAAAAATGGCAATTAATGTCCTAGAACCCCCTTTTTCTGGGGATCTTTGGCTGGCATCACTCCTTTTCAAAATGTCTGGATCTGCCCCTGAAAAATATATGGTAGCCCAATGAAAAAGGCTGTTGACCAGGCACAAACAATAACATAACTGGTTCATTATAAGGATCTAAAACAAAGTTAGAGGGTGATACCGTGCGAGAAAACGTCACAATTTTCGAATTTAATTGTAGTTTGTGATAGTTGAAAGCCCATCCGGTCAAAGTGTCACTTTAAGAGAAAATGTTAGAACTGTTTTATTTTTCGCAGTCACTGTCAATTCCTGTTAATTATAATTTTGCATGTTGAACAAGGAACAAGTCAGTGATGAAAAGAAACACAAACATTTCTAGGAAATGAGAAGGAAAAAAATCAACAACCAAATCGTTGAAACAAAAAAACAAAAATAAAACACACACACACATATTGTAGGAAAACGGCACTCAGATATGTTGGTTTAATTTAAATACTAACGATAATATTTTTTTCTCTCTATCAATTGCGGTGCAGATCCTTGTTAAAAAACTTTGTTGTTGAATGTGTTATTTCATGGAGATGATTCAGCCTGTCAATAAGCGGGAACTAGCTTTTGCAATGCCTCGGGATGAATATATATATATATATATATATATATATATATATATATATATATATATATATATATATATATATATATATATATATATATATATATATATATATATGTATATATATATATATATATATTTTAAATTAGGCCAATTTACGATTATATAGGCCCCCCAATCCAGGGGCGTATCCGGACACTTTGAAAACAATAAGATGAGTTCCATGCAGCCGGGTTTCCTCAGAAAAAGGGGATGCTTTGACATAACTTACCATTTATTTTTTGTCAATTTTACACATGAAAATGGCAAATTTTATAATAAAAAGGGGGTGTCAATCCTCTGCAATTACCCCCCTTTTTGAATCCGTCACTGATCTTCTCTGTAACTGTTAAAATGCTTACGAGAGTTTGCTTCTTCAAATGTTTTCCCGCCAAATATTCATTTCCTTGTTTCGTTGGAGAAACAGAATTCTCCTTCCTCAAAATTTTGATTTTAAACATGTTCCCACTCTCGATAATCAATTAATTTTTTTTTACTGCCCCGTCAGACTGAGACCCGGGCGGGAAAAAAATCTTAAAAGAATCGCTTTTTAGAAACTGTACATGGCCGGATCCAGACACTTTGAAAAGAGAGGTGCCAGCCGAGGTTCATAAGAAAAAAAAGGGGGTACCAGGAAATTATTTTCCATTTTTTTGTCAATTTTACACATTAAAATTACAAATTTTCCAATAAAAAGGAGGGATGCCAACCATCTGCACCTCCCCTGGATCTGCCACTGCTGTATTTTTTTTTTATATTTTTTTAAAATTTTTTTTCTTTTAGATCACTTATTTCACACGTTTCTTTGTCACATTTACGTCTATATTTTAACTATAAAAGTGTTTGTTAATTTATAAAATATTACAATTTTTAAAAATATATCCAGATAGTATTTTACAAAATCAAGTTCTTTCAGAAGGTTTTTTTATCGATTTTAAAAATTGTAATACTAAACACTGGATATGCGATATATTAAATAAAATTGAGTGGGTAGGGTCGTAATCTTTTTTTGACGGCGCATTTTAATTGACCCCCCCCTTTTGATATAGTGTTGACGTCACTTTGTTATCACGTGGATCCACCGAAAGCGAGGCACATGCATATCGCCGCCATTGTTTCTCGGAGGGAAGTGCTCAACGATAAATATTTTTGTTTTCTGTGGGGTCCCAAAAACAATTCAGTGATAGTGTTGTGGTTTTAACGAACCATCAAGCTTTATAGACTTTAAAGACAGTTTAAAATTCAATCATAATTGTGGAAGCTTTCTTTGTGGAATGTCTGCAAGTCTTGATCAGGTACGATCGCCATGCGCCATTTTGTGAATCAATTTAGTAATTTCCTTAAATCGATACGCCCTGAGTTGAATATATGAAAGTAACGTTGTCAGGTGCCTCAGATTTATCTATTTCTAATCCTTCATTTTCATTTTTTCTATTTTCATGTTTCGTCAAAAACAGAGAGGAAAAGGACAGCCAAATCAAGGTATGAATTCGGTATTTCCTTGCACATGTTCAGTATTGGTTTGTTGTGCAGATAGTTTTAAAAAATGCCTCTGCTAATGTCTGTGCACTCCGTATCCTATTTATGTGACTGTTATTATTGTTATTATTGCTACAGAACAGCCCCTCCCCTATCAGTTTTGTTCAGTTCCTTTTTTTGAGTGATGATTCATCATTGTTTAAGTGTAATTAACTAGTAATGATTGTTTAAGGTCACCCGTTCTCAAACTTATAATGTAGAACAATCAAGGGTCCAGTTTCATTTGGCTATTTTTGGACATGGTTTTTCCAATACCTGAAAATTTGCAATTTTATGTGAACAGTGATTGTATACAATTGTTTATAATATTACAATTACTACTATTGATATGGTAAGACTTGTATGCTGAAGTAACTCCTTTTATAATTTGTTACTTAGAAATAGTCTAAATATTTTCTTGTATTGTAGTGGCAAATGGACAACCTAAAGAGACTGTAAAAGACGAAGAATTTGAGCCATATCTTCAACAACAGCCTCCTCATCAGGTAAAAAAGCGCATAATATAGCTTGTTAATGTTGAAATGGTAGTTTTCCACCATTTATAAAAGCAGACAAAATTCTTCATGGAAACACGCAACTTTCATATTTGAAATTACCTACATGTACGAGTATGGAGTTACTTACACCTTGAACAACTACATAAGTATGAAAAGACTTGAAAAATTCAACAATTAATTAGAGGAGGGATTATTTTCATAACGATTGAATGGGAATTCAGACTCCAACTTTCATCAGTAGAAGTTAGATTTATCTGGTGAATTAAAAACATTAATACTTCAACTACATTTGAAACAGAAAAAATATACATGTGTTATTGATATTTTCCTATATATACATTGTTGTAGTTTTTGCTGTGTTAGTTTTTATTGGTTCCATTGTCAAATAATTTGGTTATTTTTCCTCTGTCAGTAAGGGGTACCTTGTTTGTGTAATATGTAACTGAAAAGTTTTTAGCGAATTTTAACTTTCTGTGTGATATTTGATTTTAGAGATACACAAATAGGTAAAACCACATTATTTATTTAATTTCTACTTCTAATCTGATGTTCCAATGAAATAAGTCAACCAAATTTACCATTGGAAGAAGTTTCTATGAAATGTATTTTTCTTTTATACAACCTCACATTTTATTACTTATCTTACAAAAGTTTCAGTCCTATGGTAATTTTAATAATGGATGCATTGAAATATGAAATGTTTTAACTGTTTCAGATGGGGGTAAAACTTAATCCCAAGTCTTTAAAAGCAGACTGATCTTGTTTTATTAATTGTAGAAATATTTTTATAGAATGTCCTAGGAAAAAAATGTAGGAAAAAGAGGATGCATACCAATGTACATGTATCTGTAGAATTTAGAAAATTTGTTATCTCAAGTTGCACTGAGTATACTAAAGTCACTGAACAACAATCGATTAGACTGCATTTGGTATGAAAAGAAACACAATGCATTGGACACATTGAACAGCAATGAAAATACTGTTCCTTAAGGTTTAACATGTAAAAATAAAACCTTCTTACAAGTTTCAAGTACATGTATTTTCAGAATAAAATTGAGTTGCCATGCACAATGGGCAGTATGCAATATTTTGAGGACAGCCTCTAGTATTGCTATGCCAATAAGCACTACTGGTTCAAGTGAATGAAAACATGGTGATATACATGCTTTAAAAGATGCAATATTGTATTAAGCGCACAATTGTTCATGCTTGTAAGTAGTGTTGTCATACTGACATTTAAATAGTATTGTGACATCATTGTCACGACAAATTTTACTGTTGTTAACTTTTTCTTTAGTTGACCACTGTTCTTCTATTGCCTAGTGGTAAACTAGATCAGAAAATTATTCTGACTAGACTCAGGGCCTAATCTAAAGAGAGAAATAAGCAAAAACTAATCCTTGTTTGAAGTCACTTCTCCAATTCGTCTTCGACAGGGAGAAGTTTTTGTAATCGATAACATAAACAAAAATGTCATCGTTTTATTTATAAACCAAATTTACTAAAATTTCTCCCTGTCATTAGTGTCTAGGTAAGGCCCTGCTAGACCCCTTAATAAATGTTGCATAGGCATCTTTTTATCATGACTGGTTGAGAGATGGTAAAAGCTGTTAACACTCTTGTGTTTTATGCAAATTAAATTTTAAGATTCAACTGATTATTTTCCAATTACTATCAAACTTCATTCTTTTTGCAGGGATACAGTGCAGGACCAATGTCTACTCCAGACCCATTTATGCCAAGTTACTATAATCCTACCATGTCCTTCCCTTACCTTGGACAAGGACTTGGTGAAGGTGCATGGTCTAATGGTGGAGATGCTACCATTCTTCCTTTTGGAAGTTATGACTATAATGGAATGTTCAGTGGGTTTGGGTACCCTCAGTTTGGATGGACTGAATATTCTGGTAGTGACTATTGGAGCAATGGGCAACAAGATAATAGAAAAGACCCTCGTTACAACAACCCAACTGAGGACTATTATCGTCAGTCAGGTCAGATGATGCAACCTGACCCTTATGCGATGAATGGAGAATTCGAACGTGACCCATCAATGAATAGTGTTGAACAGGGAATGAAGGGAATGACCATTGGTGGAGATAAGGGAATGGACAATGGTTATATTGATGCGGGTCAGATGAACGCTGATGCTAGTGGCATGGCCTCTCAGCAAGTGCAAGTTTCGGCTGGTCAGCAAGCATCCAAGAAAACATCGTGGGCTGCTATAGCGAGTCAGCCTGCACGTCCTCAGCCGAAGATTCAGCCGCGTTCTATTCCTAGAGCGCCAATGAATCCTAATAAGCAAAACATGGACATTGGAACTTGGGATACTAGGAACAATGTAGCAGGCAAACAGGGAAATCAACAAGGGGGGCGTAATTGGAGTGCACCTCGAAATAGGTCAATGAATTCTAACTATTCAGGAAACACAAATCAGTCGAACAGTGCTTCTGGAAGTGCAAGCCAGGCAAATAATTCAAGTTCTTCTGCACAACAATCCCATCCTGTTTTGGACAAACTCAAGTCAGCCAATCAATACAATCCCAAGGACTTCAACTTGAACCCTAAAGGAGCAAGGTTTTTCATAATTAAAAGCTACTCTGAGGACGATATCCACCGTTCTATTAAGTATAGTGTGTGGTGTAGTACGGAACATGGAAACAAACGTTTGGATCAGGCTTACAAAGAGCGTGACGGGAAAGGCCCTGTGTATCTGTTCTTCAGTGTCAACGGTAGTGGACATTTCTGTGGCATGGCCCAAATGATGAGCGCAGTGGACTACAATCAAGATGTTGGTGTTTGGGCCCAGGACAAGTGGAAGGGTCAAATGGACGTAAAGTGGATCTATGTAAAGGACGTTCCTAACGGTCAGCTGCGTCACATTAGATTGGAGAATAATGAAAACAAACCTGTGACAAACTCCAGGGATACGCAAGAGGTCCCATTGGAAAAAGGAAAACAAGTACTGAAAATTATTCACAATTTAAAATACACCACATCAATTTTCGATGACTTTATTCACTATGAAAAGCGCCAAGAAGAAGAAGGTGGAGATTTCAAAAAGAATGGTGCAGAATAAGGCATCTAATGACACTGGGTAGGTGTCATTGTTCATTACTTGTGTAGAATTTGAGGGAACTGTTTACATTTGTGATTTGCATTTTTGTATTTATTCTTGAAGTCCTTATGACTTTATCAAAACAAAACACTATTATAAGTTATTAGACCTGCAACACACACTAAGCTCAACAAAAAACTTACAGGCTACATTTGTGAATGTATATGATTAGTGTAGCCTTCAGCTGCATGTTGTTACTTTTACTATTAAATTCTTTTTCATATTAATGGGAATTAGACCCAAAAAAAAATTTATCACTTTTTAAATACATGGCAAAAACTGATGTTGCATTTTAAAGAAAAAATATTTGTTATTGATGCTTGTATAACATGGATGATTTTTTTTCTGCTTTTTAGTGGAATTCTGCAAATTGAAATCAGGATTTGACCATTAAGATTCTTTTCATTACTGTTTATTTTCGCTTTTACCAATTTTCGCTGGTATAATTACTGAAAATAATGTGTTTTGGAAGTACTAGGTCATAATTTTTTTTTCAATTCGTGATATTTGTTGCTGCAAAGCTAACCTTTTTTTGGTTTGAAAATAGTTACATGTAGCGCAATTAAAGAGTATTCCAGCTAGCCAATAATAAAAGAAGAGCACTGCAAATTTTCAGAAGTACTTGGAATTTAATGCTTTTACAATGGTTAAACACAATAACTATACATGCATTCCCTACTTGCGGAGCACGGGATACAGCCATATTTTATCCCTTTTTTGCATAGTTACCTCCCGTAAGAGCAGGTGTAATTTCAAAGTCTCCCTAATCGATGTTCGGATTTGTGTAACTCGAATGAAAATGGAATTCCCAGCAGACAAATACAACGGTGTTTCTTAAATTTACAGGGTATTTCATTTTGTTGGTAGGTTACATAAGGATGATTTTCATTGGTATCCCGGGTAAAGAAAATTTATGGCAGGGTCAGTAGAACATGAAATTCCCTTTTGACTTCCGAGATTTTCTAAAGTATCGTCGATATCGGGTGGAAAACCTTACATGTTCCGAATAGACACCTGGTTTAAAGGGAGATAAATGTTGATCTGCAAGTCTGGAATAATTATCATTTTACATAAAAAAAAATTTTCTGCCTTTACATTCATTTGAGCCCTCTTCTCTAGGGCTTTAGTTCTCTAGCTGGAATACTGTCATGAAATTAATATATTCATGATAATTTTAGGGCTGTGATATTTTACCAATAGATTCATTGAGATCTATGATAAAACACAAATTATAAAAAAAACAGAAAGAAAAAAAAAACTTAGCAATCAATACACAGAAAACACTTCATAAAAATCAAAATACATTTGTATTGGTAGTACATGTATATGTACATTTATGTATGGCTTAAGGTTATTGGGTGCAGTATTGAAAAAAGTGTGTTGATTATGTACCCAACATGATAACTAAATTCTCATGTAATCTCAATTATTCAGTTGCTACACATATGAAAAACATTTTCTGTGATCCTCTTTAAATCTACAGTTAGGCTCCTGCATAGTGCAGATCAATGTTCAAATAAAATAATACAGGAAATGTTGTGTTGAAGAATAATCAAGGGAACCAAGTTTCTAGTGGCAATAATAAAAAGCAATCCAGGGATAAAGACCAGACAGGGAAAGTAGACACACAACAGAAAAACATCTAAAAACTAAAATAGTACCTACTAAGAAACAAAAGTACAATGTAAATGAGCAACTTGGGACTTCATGAAAAAGTGGGAGCATGGACCAGGTGCACTGATAGGGTAAGTGTCCTGCTTTTCTGGAAATGCCTGCCGGTTTGATCATAAAAAGTCGAAAGTCCGGAATAGACCAAAGTGGAAGAGAAAACTGACAGGTTGAACACATTGCATAAAATTGCCTTAATTTGTTCACATTCAAAATGTACATGATTGATTTTACATTAGGCACTAACTTGATGAAATAAGATTACTGTGCTTGTGCACGTAAGTGCATTATTTGAAAGTTACATTGGATAGGTCTAAAATATAATGGTGTCTGATATGGAATATGGAGAGGAACTGAATAATTCGGGTTAATGTCAGATGATGGAAGTGTTGTAAACATTTGAAATTTAATTTGTGGAATGGTTTGTTTTTGTTTGAATGGCTGCAAATATTCTGTTGGATGTATTGTACATGTAGACTTAATATTTATTTCTTATTTTGTAGGTAAAAACAGTAGAAAAAAACCCAGGAGAGCATTTTACAGACTTCAAATTACATATATCTTAATGAAGTGTTAGCTTAGTCAATTATT
This sequence comes from Perna viridis, assembly GCA_037379345.1. Lineage (NCBI taxonomy): Eukaryota > Metazoa > Mollusca > Bivalvia > Mytilida > Mytilidae > Perna > Perna viridis. The sequence continues at coordinate 13,552,452 of CM074524.1, forward strand.
TTCTCTCAACTTTTCAATAATTCTCATCACTGCTCAAACATGATCTTTCAAAGTTTCCCTTCAATGTGATTTTATTTTCATTTGCAAATTTTCATTTTTAAAGAATTTTATCGGTCGCAGTAATCGACTATCAACCCTTCCACCAAAAGAATCTACCAATGTGCTTGTTTCTCACATGCTGAATGTGTTCTACGTTGTCAAATCGACAAAGACATTTTACTTTCATTTTCAACGAGGAAGAAAAATGCGGTGAACTTTCGATTTGTGAAAGCTGGTCTGATGTGTATTGAAAGTGATGGCATTTATTATTGTCTTGGGAAGTTTTAGCAGTGCATTACATCTCAGGGAACGGTGGATGCCATGGATGATTACAAAAATAGACACATAATCATGTGTGAAAAATATAAATATGTTAACTCCGAAGTACAATATACCGATCGATGAACTGTGAATCAGTATTCTCAAGGAGTGATTTATTTTGGTTAGATGAGTTTATTTTGGACTGGATTAATTTCCTTTTGTGTATTGGGAAAAATAGAATGAGAGTGTTCTGGAGGCTAAAACATTTTCATTGGTCTCGCGAAAGGACTTGATTTTTCCCAGAATCAGTGCAATCGATGATATCGGAAGCAAGGATACTTCATATTTTTAGCTTTAATTATGACCTTATTTTACTACGATCAATCAAAGGACCTATTATATACTGTTATCCACTGAGCATGTACATGTACTGTCAAACTCTATGTACATGTGTAGTAAGCACATGTACATTTTGTGTATTGTGTGAGAAATTGGAACATTGTAGAAAGACAGAGATGGGGGGTTGCATTACAAATCTGTGATTTTTTTTAAACACAATTGAAAACAATAGCAGTTTGTTTCTGTTGAAAAACTGAAATAAAACAATTACAAGCATTAGTCCACTGATTTACTGTTGTAAAAATCTTTCATGGTGTATTGCCTGTACAGAATGTATATGTACATGACCATTTTCAGACCTGTCTAAGACTTGTTTCATACTCATGATACAAGCAAAACAACTACACATAGGAAAAACATATTTGTTCAGAATAAGTATTCCTGAGAAAACAATACAAGATTCATATCAAGATACTGGACCAAGATCACAAATCCAGATTAAATTAGCACGGAGTATGGAGGTCATGCTCCCATTCGCTGGGAAAGAAAAATTGTCTTTTTTTTTAATGAAGGGATAAATTTTAACAAAATCTTTCCATCTGAGTCGCAGTAGCATTAAGTGTCCATTTCTACATCACAGTCGTAACAAACTGCACCCAGCAAAGCATTTATACGAACGTAAAAAATATATATAATGGTTTGGTACTAGGTTGTCCAGCGTCCGTAGATAACTTGTTTCTGGAAAAATAACCAGTATTGGTTTATGGATCTAAGATGGTACAACGTGTCGTACCACTAAGGGGGATTTGCAGGGATGCATCCAGACATTAAAGAGGGGATGCCAGCTGGGGTTCCTCAGTAAAAGGGGGTGCTAGGATATGATTCGCCACATAAAAACGTTGATTTTCCAATAAGAAGGAGCGGTGTCAACTACCTGCCCCCAATTTGTCCGCCACTAGGTTGGATAGTGAATTGCGTAAACCGTTTATGGAATTTTTGGCTAGAAAATACCAAATAAAGAGTCTTAATTTGTGCCATACCACTAAAAATGACTGGCAATATAGTTTGGGAGTTGAGACTTGACAAGAAACAAATATTCTCCTTATAGTCTTTGGATTTGTTTAGAAATTGTGACTAGGGGAAAAAAACATTTTTCAGGTTTCTTGTCAAAAGTTCATTAAAATATACGGATCTCTGAAGTTGTACCAAAAGATTTCACACTACTAAAGGATTTACAGGATTATAGCCGATCATGTAAGAATTTAAAGTAAATAATGTCGTCAGAAATGAACACTTTCTTCAATTTAGTATTTATAAAAAGTCGTGTTTAAATGCAAAATGTTAATGTCTTGAGGCCACTTTCCTTCTGTGTCAAACATGGGATAGTAAAATTTCAACATACGGAACTGTATCAAGTCTGAATGTTTTGCGTCGTGTCATAACCATACAGGTTTCGATCTCTGCGAAACATAAAGCAAAACTCCCATTTCTTAAATTTTAAAAATATTTTTTCTGAAGTAAGATGGAGCTAAATAAAGATTGGGTCATCAAAAGAAAGTATATCAATGATCTTTTGACGTCACAATTATATTTTTTTCTAAAAATACTGAGCAGAAGTTACCGAAACATGCAACCATGTAAAGTAAGGAGACGATATAATTGGGTGCATATTGCCAGAATATTTTTCCCTCGAATCTGTGGGAATATACCTCTTTGAATGTAATTTCCAGAAGTGCATTTTAGAATCATCTTGTCATTGCAATTAAAGTATCAAATAAATGATTAGAATTTCATGAAAATTGGTATATAGGAAGGACACGATATGCATTTGTGCATACTACCGGGTTTGTTGAAAAACTCGCCATTGAACTTAAGTTTCCGGAAGTACATGACGGGAGCATCTTCCGTCATTGCAACTCCTCTCAGTAATACTCAAAAGTATTACTGATCGAACATCTCTTTAGTGAAACTCCCATATCATTCATTCAATTTTTTGTTCTCAAAGATCCTTTTGTGCTAACGTTGGGGTAGTCGATGAGCATGCGTAAAGCATGCTCAATATACACTTCCGCGAGGAAGCATACTGCAAGTTGAAGAAAACCTTCTATAATGTAAGAGGAGTAACTCAATGTCAACATGGTATAATTTGTTAGCCTTGGCGTGTATCAAGATGACAGTATTCTATAATACTGAACTTAAAAAATAAGGTATACGTATTAAAAGATAAATTCATATTGGAAACGACCTGAAAATACGTACCGCCGCCATATAATCCACTGTTTGATAACTGAAAAAAGTGGGGAAATCTTGAAGATGATTTTTTTTTTATTAAAATGTGCTTTTAAAAAATCCACACTCGCACACATGCACACACAAATTATCCTGCCCGGAAGCATACTGTACTGCTTTCTAAAAAGAAGATTGCTATATTGAGAAATCGCTGTTTTGAAAATTTTAAAAAGTTAGCTCTTTTGAAAATATGCATGTCCTTTTGATAGATCTATTTTTTTAAAAAAAGGTTGATATACAGTTACCTGTACAATTTCAATCTATCGCGCATTTCATACAACTGCAATAAGTAGAAATTCACGCAAGTTAAGCATATATACACGTAGGATTTATTCTGGTAGAAATCCTGTGTAATACAAATGCATATTAGAAAAAAAAACAGATATTTTTAACATGAAGTTCATGCGGATTTAAGCTGTCGCGGACTTATTGAAGTATATAAAAAAAGATAATTTAGTGAAAATCCAACTTTCGAATTACATTACTTTATTTTTTCAATCATTTATTTTGGGTGCCGGGTAACGTTATTCCATGTAGAAAAGCTATCTTAATTTAAAGGTTTTGTTATTTAGATTCTGAGAGTCAGTTCTTTGATAACTATAAAGTGTCAGTCTCTATAGCAATCAGGCAGAAGGTGAAACATGGTACAAAAAAAAACCAAAAACAAAAAAAAAACAAAAAAAAAAAACAAGAAACAAACAAAACAAAAAACACCATTTTGAAATTTTAACTTGTTTCCGGAAGTACATGACGGGAGCATCTTCCGTCATTGCAACTCCTCTCATACTATTGAAAAGAATTTCACAAAACATAGTTTACCGCGTGAGAAAAGTATTACTGATCGAACATCTCTTTAGTGAAACTCCCATATCATTCATTCAATTTTTTGTTCTCAAAGATCCTTTTGTGCTAACGTTGGGGTAGTGAGCATGCGTAAAGCATGCTCAATATACACTTCCGCGAGGAAGCATACTGCAAGTTGAAGAAAACCTTCTATAATGTAAGAGGAGTAACTCAATGTCAACATGGTATAATTTGTTAGCCTTGGCGTGTATCAAGATGACAGTATTCTATAATACTGAACTTAAAAAATAAGGTATACGTATTAAAAGATAAATTCATACTGGAAACAACCTGAAAATACGTACCGCCGCCATATAATCCACTCTGTTTGATAACTGAAAAAAGTGGGGAAATCTTGAAGATGATTTTTTTTTTATTAAAATGTGCTTTTAAAAAATCTACACTCGCACACATGCACACACAAATTATCCTGCCCGGAAGCATACTGTACTGCTTTCTAAAAAGAAGACTGCTGTATTGAGAAATCGCTGTTTTGAAAATTTGAAAAAGTTAGCTCTTTTGAAAATATGCATGTCCTTTTGATAGATCTATTTTTTAAAAAAAGGTTGATGTACAGTTACCTGTACAATTTCAATCTATCGCGCGTGTTTCATACAACTGCAATAAGTAGAAATTCACGCAAGTTAAGCATATATACACGTAGGATTTATTCTGGTAGAAATCCTGTGTAATACAAATGCATATTAAGAAAAAAGCCCAGATATTTTTAACATGAAGTTCATGAGGATTTAAGCTGTCGCGTACTTATTGAAGTATATAAAAAAGATAATTTAGTGAAAATCCAACTTTCGAATTACATTACTTTATTTTTTCAATCATTTATTTTGGGTGCCGGGTAACGTTAATCCATGTAGAAAAGCTATCTTAATTTAAAGGTTCTGTTATTTAGATTCTGAGAGTCAGTTCTTTGATAACTATAAAGTGTCAGTCTCTGTAGCAATCAGGCAGAAGGTGAAACATGGTACAAAACAAAAACAAAAACAAAAACAAAACAAAACAAAACAAAACAAAACAAAACAAAACAAACAAACAAACAAACAAACAAACAAAAAACAACCAAAAAAAAACCAACAAAAAACAAGAAACAAACAAACAAAACAAAAAACACCATTTTGAAAGTGTTATTTTACTATTTGCACCAACAGAATTAAAGAAATAGGAGAATATTTTCCATATCATGTTGGTAAATTGAGTTATAATACTGAAGATAACCATTTCAAGGGCAGATAATTCTGTCAAAAATTATTGTCAGATCGGTGTTTTTTTTTACATGCATGTATCTTTTTTTTCATTTTGCCTAATTCTTACAAATACTTGATTAACAAGGTACTTCCAACGATTGGTTTTCGATTGTGTCATTTTTTTTTTGTTTGGTTTTACAGGGAGTTTATTTCCTTATGCTCATCAAATCAAAAAGACTTTCATTACTATTTTGTAGGCTTTCTTATGCACGAATTATAGCATCACGACAGGGAGTTATATTCTTATATATGTAATATAAAGTCCCTGATGTCGATGGTTTCCATGATCACACAGCATTTTTTTGTAAAACTTATAAATCATAGACCTGTAATCAATTTAATTATCAGTCTCTGTATAAATCAAACAGACGGTATGAATCGAAACAGTAAAATACTGTATTGCTAATGAGACCAAGTACCCTTGGTCCTTCACCGATAACAAGTTATCAATTATATAATTTTCTAATATCAATTAAGCAATATTTTGTCTGTGTTATTTATGATACATTTTCGAATTTTTGTGTGGTTGCAATCAGTTTGTTTGAAATATGGAATGTTATTTTTACGATTTTTTTAAAAATTTTAATCTGCACAGGGACTTTATATTACACTAGTATAAACTCCTTGATCTGTGTAGCTCCTTCTTAAGTATGAAATCGAATACGATATCTGGGTTTTAGAACCTGTTGAATATGCAAATTAGCTCTGCCATATTTAGTGAGACACTTCCGCTCTACAGAAGGAAAACTTCCTAATGATCCTTCAGAAGCTCTGAAAAAACTGAAATGCCCGAGCAAATTAGTGTCTCGGATTTCCTTAAGGAGACATGGGAAGACTACAATTCACCAACCACATCTTCGTTCACGAAGCGACTGTCCCAATGCAAAAGTACTGTCAGCTCGTTGGAGGAAGTGAGTATCTCGTCTGTTTACATTCTCTTTTTGCTATAGAAAATACGCCCTCAAACCGGTTTTCCTTCTATTGACGCTCGTGTGATGTTCCAGGGATAAAAATTGGCAGTAGCTCATGGCTACTAGGTTTTAAACTGGGCTACCAAACTTTTGGGTAAAATTTAGTTGAACATACAGAAAATATTCAACAAAAATATGGTGTGGGCTACCAGCTTGTATTTCCTAATCTTTGCCCCTGTGTTCATACTTTCGTAGTGATTTTAAGACTTGAAATGGCTTTGATAACATGTATTTCACCTCCATCCTGTAAAGGCTTTAATGCATGAACACAAATTGATGAATATTACATGTGCTGAAAATCATTACAAAAACTTGTCATTACCCCTTCAAATGAAATAAAAAGCTTTTTCACACTTTCATATATATGAGTTAGGTGATCTTGTCACCCCTGTTGTAGTCTCATACTGAAGTACCTAAGTTACACAAGCTGCTTCTAAAACTTGTATAGACTGCTTGTCATAAAGGTTTTTCCCTTTATCAAATAAGAAACGTTGTGTGTTTCCTATTACCCTACCCACCTTATGTTCACAGTTATAAAAGGGAACTCGAAAAGTCTTTTTTTATTTGTCAGTAAGCATGATTAAAGTTGGAATGTTTCTCCCCGTCTCATTGTAAAAAAAGTATGATAAAAAATACAATATACCTTCACACATCTCTTTGTCCCTTATTATATGCACACTTCATTGAAAGTAATGCTTTTCCTAGTAATCACATTTATATTTACAACTGCCTAATGATTACATGTTGAAACTTGATCTACATATTTATAGTTTACAGGATATGGACATGTATAGGCATTCAAAATAAATGATCTTAAAATGCCTTCCCTTAAATTATTTTTTATACTGTTGACTTTGAAATCATACCACATATTAATACTCAATTTTTAAGTTTTTAACTTAATTTGATATTTACATGTACATGTATATGAATAAATTATTTGCATTTTTATATAAAATCAATGTCTGTAACCTTATTTAATTGGAACTGCATGTACCTGAATGATGTACACTTGTTTAATATACTGGTCATACTCCTTTTTTAGGGTAATAATAAAATTTGTGAATTTATGGTTAATTGTTTTTTTTTGTACATTGTATATACATTTTCAAAAAATGCACATGTCAACAAGGGAAAGTAGCTACACATGCTACATTGTATATATGGTGACATGAGTAAATGTACCAGGATAAGTCCAGTTAATTTGTAACAATTATTCATATTGTTATTTCTATGGATTTGAAGTCACATTTTAGGAACTTACGCTGTCACACAAGTACATTGTACATGTAAGACTTCTTATAATAGTTATGTCAACTTAGATCTCCTTGTCAACAGAACTATCTACATGTACATCTAGCTTTCAGTCTTTGTTTGGATAACCAGACATTGATTGGAAGGGGTATTTTTCACATCGTACTCTGCTAAGGTTATATAATATGTCCCCTTTTCAAACATGAAGGGAGTAAAGTTTCTTAATTTTTATTGTAAATGCTGAGAAATTGAAATGTAAAATATCAAAAACTGTAAGTGAAATTTTGTATGCAACTTAACAAAAGTGATAAACAAAAAATTACCTCAACGCAATCCTTGGATTCTGTTACGTGTACAGTGTAAATCAAAGCTGCACATTCTTATTTGCTACATTTATAGATGTTATATTATACAGTGGTGGGTTCAGGGTAAGGTTGTGGGAATTGGAATCCCATATTTTTGGAATATCTTGATGTCTTTCTGCAAATTATTGGTAAAAATGATAAAATTATAGCTGGAATCCCCTTTGGATCAGATAACCCCTTTTATTAATTTCTGGATCTGCACTTAAATGATATAAAGATGACCTAGGGACTTGAACTCTTTGAACAATGGTGTGTTGCTATAAATAAAACTGTAAAACACATATACAATGTACTTGAGAAACATATGCAAGTTATGACTGTAATATACATGTACAATTCATTTATTGTTATTTTTTATGAATAGTTTTTAAAGGGAAGTCCATTACACCAACAAAGTTCTTTTTTTTCTGAACTACTGATAACCTTTACATTTGTCATTGAGTGCAGATAATGAAATATTTGTTCTAGATTGCTAGGCATCAAATAAAAATAGAGGAAATGATCTGATGATTATGATATATGAATTTTTAATTTTTGGCTGCTTTCATCACAGTTTGGTAGAATTTTTGTCTCTCTAGTCTGTGACACATTTCCCATTTCTAATTTTCTCTATCTGGAACAAAATTAAATACAATGGACTAATATTGACATGTTCAGCAAAAACCTAAGTTGTTGATCATACTATTTTTTTGTTAATCATGACATCAGTTGTTTAATTTTTGTAGGATGAATTGTAGAATATTATTTTTCAAGTACAAATATGCCTGTACCTATCCTAATCAAACACCTTTTGTATTGAAAATTTTTTTTTTACTTAAGGCTGGTGTTGAAATTCCGTGGTTAAAATGCAATTAAGAGGGTGTCCATGGAATACCAAGGCAGTGGGTGGCACATGAGATATTTTGTTTTCAAAATGTTTTTATTCAACTCATTTTTTCTTAAAACATTGATGTCGATTTGTAATTTACTGAATTAATAAGATTGGAATAAATTACATAGAAAGAACTACAAAATTTAAAATAAAAGGGAAATTTCTTTTTATGCTTTTCCAGACTTTCTGTTTGTTCAGGGTTTAGTTTCAACATGTTTACCTTATATGCACTATACATGTACATGTATACTTCATTACACAGCTTTCTTGAACTGTACTTCTTATGCACATGAACTTGCATGAACTATAAGAAAACAGGTTGAACTTCTTGAGTTTTAAAGATCATCCCATGACTTGTGATAAGACATATTACTACATGTAACTTTTAGTCAGGCCAGAAAAAAATAATTGTTAGTTTAAGGTTACCCTAACTTCTCTTTCTTCTGCCTTCCCTTGAAACCTACATTTGAATTTTTTATGAAATGCTGTTATTTAACAGTCAATCCCCCATAAGTGTGTATATGAAATAATTTAAAAAATGAAATGACCTGCCTACCTACCTACACTATTTTTTCACCCAATGTGTATTTGTAATTTTAAACAGACATTTTTTTCTTGGTCTTACATGTACATGTACATGTATTTTTGCTGATGTCATGTATATCAACACAAGTTTCCTGTGATGAATTGGCTACACCGATGATGCAGGCAGAAAACCAAAGTTCATTCATTGCGGTTTAGTAGAAAACTTTTCAATGGTTTCATTTTATTTATATTTTTGTTTTTTTATTTTCTTTATTTTTAGACATGTTTTAAATTATATTCTGGGTTTGGTTTAGACAGGTTTTAGAGTTACATTCAGGGTTTGGTTTAGTCAGGTTTTAGGGTTATATTCATGGTTTGGTGTAGATATGTTTTAAGGTTATATTCATGGTTTGGTTTAGGATTATATTCATGGTTTGGTTTAGACATGTTCTAAGGTTATATTCAGGGTTTGATTTAGATATGTTTTAGGGTTATATATTCAGGGTTAGGTTCAGCCAGGTTTTATAGTATTTTAGTTTTCTGTCGTTGGATTGTTGTAAACATAATCCTGTCTCATGTCATTACTTTTTAAATGCACTTCCCAAAAATGATCTTGTTATAAAAGTGACATTTCTTCTCTCTTCAGCCACTAGCCCATAGTCCATGTAGCTCAGATCTTGTGTTCCCTATAGACAGTTTTGAATGGGTGTGGTTGCGGCTCGCCCTGCAAATTTTCTATCAATTTCCCTAAATAGATGCCAATGTTTCTACAATGCGCCTTTAACAAGGTTGAGTGTATATTTTTTATTTAGATCACACATTTCAAAAGCTGTAGGTGTTTTCCACAGAAAACTGTGAAGGCATGGTTATTCAAGTATTTTTAGGGCACTCAACCGCCACAGATGGTTTCATTGGGGGCACCCAACCTTGACACTTGAGCAGTTTATTAAATGAAACCTGCAATGAACAACCTTCACCCTGGAATGGTATGGTTAAAATATCATAAATGGGTGTCAAACACAACAGGGGTACATGTTAATATACAAATTAGTTGAAAATAATTAAATTAATCTTATAACTTATAAGTTGGGTTTGGCCACCTAGGGGCACATTGTGAAATTCATGATAAGGGCAGCATGGTGCAGCGCCTTGCTATATTGGTCTATGGAAACCTTTAAGGTAAGACAAGGGCCTAGTATTTACAGATTCGGGTCAGTGAAGTGATGCCTTGTTTTCATTGGTTTTGGTTGTGGAATAGTGACTACCTTTTTAAAAACCAAAGCTATAAAATTTGTCGCTGTTGCCAGGCTAGCATCATATAGAAGATAGAGTATTGGCTGGCTCAGGGGCAGAATAATGTGTCTGGGTAGAGTGACATAGCTTTCTACAAACCATTGCTTCTGTTTGCTAGCTACTCCCTCCCCCTCTTTATTTTGACTGGTTATTGGAAGAATTAAACCCATGAATGGTTTAACATACACATGATACAAAAAATTACTTCCCTGATGAAAAAAGTTGAAATTAAGGTTTATTTCTACAATCTTTTTCCTTATGTTATGCAATTCATGTAATTTTATTTGATAGTGACTAATACTACATATACCAGCTTTGCTTTTATAACATGAAAAGTTTTGTACATAGATCTGAACGGATGTTAAGGTCAGGTTGTTGACCTTAATAGGAAGGGTTAATGTGAGGATTTAGGTACATGTACATGTATTTGTACTAATAATTTTTAACCTGTTAGTTTTGTCAAGTTCTACTTCATGATTTAGCTCGAAATTTAAAAAAAAATCAGCTTCTGAATTCATTGAGCCATGTTAAGTTTTTTTTAGTAAAAATGCTTATTTTATTTAGTGATTACCTCTGCATGTATTTTACCAACTATTTATATTTAAATCTTGATATTGTTGGGAAAGAATTTTTCAGATGTGTTATTTCAGCATTTATTTCAAGTATTCAAGATGTTAATGGGTCATTTACTAACATTCTAAGTAAAATCCTGTAAATTTAATGGGCCATTTTCAGCTTCAGTAGGCATATGGCACATTGCTCCTGCCTTATCACTGTCTTTGTTGCTAAAATTAAGAATTTGAAGACTTCTTTTACTCAGTAAGAATGAATTGCTGCTTAAATTGCAAGGCAGTTTTTAGGAGGGTTTGTCAGAGGTTTAATTAGAAATTAAACTATTTGACCTAAAACGAAATTTGGGCAACTTGAGAGTTATCCTCAGATTAACATCTACAGTGCTTGCCTTTAGCCACTAGTCTGAGGCCCGGGGCTAGTAAAAATTGATTTGAGCTAGTTAAATATGTGCTTTTCTTGTTTCCGGCTAGTTGAATCCTATACAGTCCTCTATTATTCGAGCTAGTTGTTGAGAATTTTTAAGGAAAGGTTAAAATCTACCAGGTACTACTCCAATATAACACCCAAAAGAAGCCAGATTGTCATAAGATATGAAAAAAAAACATGGTATATTGTATTACAACTGATTGATGTTTTTTTTTATTAACTTGATACTTGAATGTAGGTTTAATATATGAGATCACAAATGCAACAGACTAATGGTAACTAACATTCCTGTGTAAAAATTATGATAGGATTGGATTTCAACTGCCATAACAAAAATTAGCCATAGATGAAGTGGCAGTGCCCAACCTCTCTTTGGATGCTCTCCCCTTGCCGTTCAGAACATGAAAAAAAAACTTTAAAAATCACCGTAACTTCTTGTGCCTTATACTGTATAGTGGGTTATTTGTGCGGGGATTTAATTTTCGCTTATTTTCGTGAATCGGCAACAACCACGAAAATAAAACCCGCAAAATTTTATGTATAAAATAATGTACTTCTTACAACTTTAGTTTCAACATTACAATCCATTCAGGGTGTCCTTTAAAAAAATATTTTTGAAACAATGGTAAAAATTACACATACATAGGACTTCACCCGCGAAAAAAAAAAACCACGAAAATATCTTCCAGACGTTTGGCTTTCAAAATCGCGAAAATTTAGCCCCATGAAAATAACTCGCTATACAATATTTCATTAAAAAAAAACTGTTAAATTTAACTTGACTCACATTAAAAGGCTTTCTTGAACCTAAATATCACTTGACTCCATATGTATATTGTAAATTAAGTCCTGTTGTTTCTGGTACGTAACTTTAAATTAATGCCATTTTATCTTTGATTGTGCTATTTTCTATTACACTAGGAAAACAAACATTATTTTTAGTGTGGCCTAAATCTCTTCCTTTGTGTCTGAATGTGGTTCTTTGAGCCTTAATTATTAAAATTGGCAGTATTATGTATCCCTAAAAATTCTTTGTCGGAATAGACTTGATGTCCAAGAGGAAGAAGCTGGCCTTTGTACCTAGACATAATTTGGTCTGTAATTAATCCAGAATCACAATATTTTCAATTTTTGGAGACTAAATGTCCATTACAAGTGATCTTTGAATAAGCACACTGTTTGAACTAAGGTGACACGTTGCTGAGTTGTACTACAGTTTTAGAGAGGTCACAGACACTTTCATGCTTCCCTGTCTTTTTTTAAAGTTAATAATATGAGTTAGGCTCAGTCTACAACGAGCATTGCACCAATACATTTTGTTAAATTTGTTAAGTCATTGAAAAAAGACGATAGCTGAATGGGGTGAAATAGGAAAGGTAGATGGTTGTCCATTAAAAAAAAAATTACTGGTAGATACTGTAAATAATAAAAAAAAATTATTTGTTTTTGAACTGCCTATTTCAATTTTAAATCAATTAATTGGCTACTTTCACTTTGAATTCACATCCCTGACCCATTTCTGTGGGCCTGTCTATTCCAGTTTGACTGAATGTTTATTATGAGCCTGTTATGGGATGGTAAGAGTACAGAAACTGTACACGGTAAACCTCTCTCCTATCCCAGGCACGTGAATGAGTGAATGAAAATAGTACAGAAACTGTACACGGTAAACTCTTTCTCATCCTATGCAAGTGAATGAAAATAGTACAGAAACTGTACAAGGTAAACCCCTCACCCATTCTAGGCATGTGAATAAAAGATCATGTTACATGTACTTTTTAACCAACAGTAGGTAATTAAGTAGCAGTCTTTGTAAGAATCATGCAAAATCTGAATAATGTGATACACCCGAAAAAAGGCTACATATTTTTATGTTTGTAATTAAGTTGTTTTATGGGTCTAAATTATGAAATGAGTAATTATTCATTCAAATCTGTCTGCTCTTAGGATATAATCAACATTGAAAAATCCATTAGATTCTTTTGTATTTGAGTGTCATTTGCAGAGTTATTTCCCTTAATTTTGAATTCTGCAGTACATTTTATATAATTTATATCTCTTATGAACTGGGGTTATATGAAAAACCATATGTTAATTTCTGTTTATTATAACGTTTTAAACAAAATATCCCCCAAAAAATATGTAAGCTTTCCAACTATGAATCACATTTTGCATGATTTCTAGCCGGAGTACTTCTTTTAAAAATATTCTGCCATTTTGACATATTACAAATTTTCAACAGCATTAAAGGATAAACATCAGGTCTTGGTTCAAATAATTTTGCTATGCTCTATTGTAGAATTTAGAGAAAATTAAAATTTTACGATCTTGGGTAGAGAAATAATTTAAACCACTCCTATATCTAACAGTGAATCTATACTTATTATACCCCACTGAATGAGTGGATGCTATATTAGAATCACCTTGTCCATCCATCTTTCATTTAGACTGTCTGTCCTAATTTATTGCAATTATCTTTGCTTCCAATGTTTGGAATGATTTCAAATTTGGTGTGTGGCTTCATACAGATAGTGTGTACATTTTAAGCAATTCTGGTTGCTTTCAAGTTCCTGTACAAGTGGGGGTATGCCTAGCAGTAAAATGTGTGCAACTTCATGTTTTTTCTTTTATACCTTTTCACTTATATCTGAAGGGGAATCTATGCATCTATATCTATACCATGGGTCCGAAAATTTTGACTGCCCATGCCGGACATTTTATCAAACTTTAGCAGACGTTTGAGTCAGTCTTTTACATGCTCAGATTGAAAATAAACTTGAAAAAAGTTTTTATGTAGTTATTTTAAGATAAATATACATTCTGTACCTTTGTTTTGTTTATTTTTCAGAAACTAGATGGAGACCGCAGCAGTGTTTCAAAAATGAAGAAGTCTGTCAAAGCCTTATACAACTCAATCAAAAGTAAACAATTTTTTTTTCTTTTTAATTTACATAGAAATGTGTTTTTGGTGTGAAACGTATATCATCTTTACAAAACATTTAAATGTAAATATTGCTCAACACATGAACAAAAATGAAATAAATAAAAATAAAGTTTTAAAACCATACACATGTGGAATACCAAACAGACAGTTCATCGATTCCTATATTAAATTGTTACAAGCCAGCAGCAATTTAAACAAGCCCACACAGAAACTTTCAGCTGTAAGCTGTAGGTGTAGAACCTGAAAAACAAAACAGAACAAATTACAGTGCAGTTAACTGATAAAAGTATTAGGAAGTCTGGAAGCAAAAAGTCATGATTTTCAATAAGAAACATACATTGTACAGTTGTAAAATAAGTTAGTCAGGCATATGGTAATATTTACATCAAATTTTTATCCTCACTTAAGTAGTAAATGATAACATTACATTATATAGCGGATATTGCAACATGAAAACCATGTCATTTTCCTGTATTATGACCTTGACTTGTGGCTATGAACAATCAGTTAAATATTTTGTTTGTAGAGCATGTTGAGAATGAGGAAACACTGGCAGAGAATATAGAACATGTTGGGAACAGTCAGTTAGAACAGGGACCAGTTGTTGGTATGTATGGTAGAATCTGTCTAAACCCAACCATGAATAAACCAGAAATCTGTCAACCAGACATTATCTCAAGTTTCATCATAATCAATTCATTATCTTTTGAACTATTAAGTAGTAGTCTTTGTATTAAAGAATCATTCTGTAATAAGTGATATATTCCCAAAACGGCTACATATTTTTATTTTTGTAATTAAGTTGCTTTATATGTCTATATGATGAAATGTATAATCATTCAGTCCAATCTGTCTGCTCTTTGGAGCTAATTCACATTGAAAATCCAATGGTTTCTGCTGTATTTTAGTGTGATATACAGAGTTATCTCCCTTTATTTTGAATTCTACGGTACGTTCTATATAATTTATATTTCTTATGAACAGGGGTTATATGAAAAACCACATATTTATTTCTATTTAGTATAATGTTTTAAACAAAATATAAAAAATAGAAATATGTAGGCTTTCCAACCATGAACCACATTTTGCATGATTCTTAGCTGGAGTACTACTTTAAAATAACAAACACCTGCCTGTATTGATCAGATTACTTTAGAGTCCAAAAGAAGTTTTGTTCAGATTGATTTCACTGTATACTGTTTACAAAATTTTAAGGAGGTAGACCTAGGGTAAGGGACATTACTCTTGAAATCGGTAATATGTTTGCAACATATTCAATTTCATTACAGCCTATCAAACTTCCATTTGAAATAGAATGAAATAAATCAAAGTTACTTCGATGCTTAGATGAGATTGGTGTAAAATGCTTTACACAAACGTTCCAATGATTTCTATAAGTGATGTCCCTTACCTAAGGTCTACATCCTTAAGCCAGCACTTCACAGTATTGCAGAACTGTCTAATTTTGGTCTTGTAATATGATGCTTTGTAACATTTTATCACTTTAAAAAATTGTCAAGCATCTGGAAATCTATATATTTAGAAATAGGTCAAGCCAAAGCCTTCAGAATGCAGTAAAAATTTCCTGGAAAAAAATTACCCACAAAAAATAGGGTTACCATAGAAACCATGCAAAAATATGCTAAAATTTGCAAAAAAATTAATAAAATCAGGTTTAAAACTATAAAACTTCCTGCAAAATTTCTTAAATTTTTATTTCATGCCTTGAAACCTTGAAACTTTTTCCTTGGAAAACTCCTTCCTCATATGGGCATCGCTTGTTAGATATTTAGCTATTTTACTTTGTAATCCACTTATCAAATTTAGCATGGTAAAAAATTGACTTCCTTTCACTTTCACAATGAAGTCAAATTGTCATTGAAAAAAGCCCCTTAAACATTGAAAAAATATAAAACATTGCAAAATACTTTAAAAAGTTCCCTTTTTTCAGAAAATGTTTTATCAACAATATATTCTGTATTTTCAATCACTATAGCAACCACCAGTTTCCATTAATGTCATTTTTTTATCCCTAGCCAAAAGTGTGAAACTAAATTAAACTGTGTAGTGCTGGCTAAGGTATAGGATGTATAGTGAAGTTTTAGCAAACATTGAAATAATATTTTTTACATAAGTACTGAGGTAGCTTATGCTGGATACAAGCTGTAGACTGATTTTTTTTTTCATTTTTCAGAATTTAGTTGTGTATTTTTAGGAGAAAATGTGATTATCCATAAAAAAATTGTGTTATTTAAACATACAATTTCCTAACATTCATCCATAAGTCAGTTTGCACAATGTACATGTAATTGGTCATTTCATTGTTTTATTCGGGGAATATCCTGTTGAAAAGTAATTATACATGTTGATTATCAATAACTGTTTTAAGATAGTGTCTTTGGAAAAAACCAGGCTGTGAGTGGCACATTAAAAATTTTGTTTTTAAAAATGTTCACCCATTTCATATCACAAATGCATCTTTTCTCAAAGTTGAATGTTGGTTTTTTTTTACTGCAACAATAAAAGAGAAAGCATTGATATTCATTGATAAAAGGGAGATAACTCATTAATTGGAGGGTAATCTGGTTGCTTTGTTAGAGAACTCTAAAATCATCTACTGAGCCTTCTATTGTTTATTCAAAATGAACTTAATAATTTATGACATACATATGGTATATGTACATTACATTGGAACAAAAAATTCACTGGCATAAAATTTTACAATGTGCCACTCATATTATAGGAGCTGCCTGATATTTACATGGACAACCTCTTGAATTGGTCGATTAACTTGCTTGGGTCGGCTTAGAGAAAGCAAGAAAATCATTCTGAATGAAGATGATCTAGTTCATTTATCACTATTTATAACATTCTTGGCATACTTTGCCAGCACCACATCCGTCCTTAGTTTCTAGTGATAGTTTTCATGCTCTCTCTATTTCACTGAGAAAGAAAAAGAAATTATCAGTAAGAAAGATCCATGGATTAAATCACAAAATAGCAACATTGGGCGTATGGCTTTTTGTGATCATGCAAAGTTTGTCGTTGCCTGTTTTTCATAAACTATTTCAAATAGAGAATTTCCTAAAGTTTTAGTTGAGGAAGGAGTTGAGAAAAATCTCTCTGAGATTTTTTATGAAACTGTGCCTGATTAACATATATGTATATTTTCACCTATTTTATTTTTATTTTTGATCTATTTCAGATGATGCATTTAAGAAGTTTGCCACTGTTACGAAAGAGCTATCAGGCTCAATGAATGAACTAGTAAGTACCATTCTGTCTTAGAATCAGGCAGAATAGTTAAAAAATGGTTTGAGAAGTAATGCATAAGTGTTGATATATCTGTGTTTTGCATGAGTGGAGTGGAGCCAAACAACTTTAAAAATTTCAATATTTTGTCCGAAACATATGTTTCCATGTGTTTATGCGGACGTCCATGGAAGAACCTAGCAATAGGTTACACATGCAAAATTTACTTTCAATTTTTGTCTATTAGAGATCACAAGCTCATATTTTCTAAAAAATGAATGTTTATTTTTTTTTTTTTTCTGAAATGGTAAGACTGAAACAAAATACAGAATGCACCGGAAATTTAAGATAAAGGGTAATAACTCTTTTATAAGTTGGTTTATTTGTGAGGGAACTCAATGAACATTTATGAACAGCATTTTTATTTGTGAGGGAACTCAATGAACATTTATGAACAGCATTTTTTGTTAAATGGCATAATTGTGACTCTATAATGACACCAATACAATGAACTAATGCCACAATATTTTTCCTTGCATTTTCTTTACATTTATTTATAATACTATGTTCTTAACAATTTGTATGTTAATACAACAAAGTTGATATTTTTATGCAATATTCATGGGTTAATGCCCCTACACCTTTACTCTGTGTAACCTTTATTTGTCTGCTTTCTCATAAATGTCAGTCTCTGTAATAATCAGGCAGTGGATGAAACATGGTATGAAAAAAACATCATTTTGATAGTGTAATTTGACTATTTGCACCATCAGAATCAAGGAAAAAAGACAATATTTTCCATATCATGTAGGTGCATTGAGTTATAATTTCATTGAAATGCACTCAAAATGAACATTTCAAGGGCAGATACTAATGTTAAAAACCTAACTGTTTAACATTCTATTGACAAATTTCTGAGCAAACCTGTGATGCAGAGATCAAATAATGGAGTTTTCAAATAGAGAAAGAATGATACTACATTGTCAGATAGGTGGAGCTTTGACATGCATGTTTACGATTTTTCCTATTTTGTCTGATTCTTACAAATACTTACACTTAAAATGATACAAAAAAGACATAAGTTGCAATTCTCTGATAGCATCTCTATTTAGGTATTTTTTTTATAGGTCTCAAAGTTACATAGTATGTTGTTGTTTCCATTGGATACATTCCTAAAGAATGATTTAAAGGGTGTTAAAGGTGATCTGAGGAAACCTATTGACAAGTCTTGGAAGGATTATGATGCTAAGTGGTAAATACATAGTCTTGATATTTATGTATTTTGGAAAAAAAAGAAAACTCTCTGTGTTTTTAGGAGGTAGATCTAGGGTAAAGGACTCAACTCTTACAAATCATTTGAATGTTTGTATTCAGCAGTTTACATCAATCTTATGCAAGCATCTAAGTAACTTGGACTGATTTCATTCTGTTGGATGAAAGCTTGACAGCCTTGGGTAAAATTGAATATAATACAAACGTATCACTGATTTTAAGGGTTATGTCCCTTACCCTAGGTCTACCTCCTTAAATTTACCTGAGAACAAGAATTGACCCAATACACTTCTTTGAGAAAGATAAAACTGTATACATGTTTTATTTTTATACTTTTGCAGTACAGCCTATAACATAATTATACTTAAGTGAATATTTTCTTCTAAGTACATTATAAAACAATTTTAGAAATAATCATAAATTCAAAACTGTGTGTACATTTACATTAAATGGGAACAAAATTTCCACGTTTTTAGTAGTGGAGTTGATGGTGGTGGGTATTCACCAGTTCACAGTCAGTGACCAGTTTACATTTTTTCGTTTGCTGACATTGTTGTCTCAGCATAATGTGTAAAAAGTCACACCAAACGTAAACAGGTTTCAGACAACTTTTTGACTAATATGAGTTAGACATTGCCTACAACTGACCATTGCACTTATACATTTTTCTCACATTTGTAAAATCATTAAAAAAAAGACGATAGTTGAATGGGGCAAGATAGGATAGGTAAACGTTTTTTTAAAAAAATAGAATTCAGCGTACCAAATCAAGATACTGTAAATAATTCTTTTTTTATTTTTTCTTTGTTTTTTAATTGCATATTTTAAGTTTTAACGAATTTAAAGGCTACTTTCACTTCGAATTCACTTCCTTGACCCATTTCTGTGGACCTATCTGATACCTATTCCAGTTTGACTGAATGTATATTGTTAGTCTAGCATGCCATGCTCGGTATTATGCACTTTTGCTTTTTAATTTAAGTTTCCCCTCTCTCCCTTTATTTTTATAGTGCCAAGATAGAGAAAGAGAAGAAACAGCAGGCGAGAGAGGCTGGTATGACAAGGGACACAATCACTGGAGCTGAGGTTTGTACGAAAATGTTTCCTGGAAACAGAGATGGAGTTTTTACAATGGTGGATTTCCACATTGACAAATCTGGATTTTAACATTACAATTCTTTATTTTACTGTATAACATGTGAATTCACTCTACCCTATCTTTTTAAATGGCGATCAACAACTGTTAGTAATTAAAAAAGTTTCTAAACAGAAGTACTTTTTGCATAAAATGGCAATTATCTAAACTCATAAAGTATTATAGGTCATATAATTACTTCCTCTCTTTTAAAATTATTGCCTTATCTCAGACTTATTATGGGAGAAACAAAAATAAACCAAAAAACTGAGTTCAATGCTCACTAAATTGATACCACCACTTCCCATTATGAAAACATGCACCTTTCAACCCCCAAATTGATTTGTATAAGAATCTATTTAATAGGGTGCACCATTGAATTTTTATGTAATGTAGATTCTGTGAAAATTTCATTTAATTCCATTCAGTTGTGTAGGATGAGTTACAGATAAATGATGGGTCTCCATGTTCCCATATTCATTAATGGCTTAGCCAATCTTTTGTTATGTGAAATCCAAAATTGGTTTGGATTAAAATCTGAATTAGGAAATGCACGATGGGAATATGTAATATAGATTATGTTAAATGTCGTTAATTCTTTTCAATGATGTAGTAGAAGTAATGGATAAGAGATGTCCCCACCATGTCCCCGTTTTCATGGATAAAAAAGTCAATCATTTGCTATGTGAAGCCACCATAGGATATGAGGTGTTCAGTGGCAATATATAATAAAGATTCTCAGAAAGTTCCATTCAGCTGTGTAGGAGGAGTCACGGATAAGAGATGGGCCCCCTCTGTGTAACAGATGGAAATATGTACCAATCGAATGATAGACACCCCTATTACTAAATACCCCCACTTTGCAAGTTGAGTGGGGGTACAAAAAAACTGTAAAAATTTTTTCACAAAATCAGCAATTTTGTATGACAACTTGTTTTGAATTCCCGTTGATGTCACAAAATACCAATCCATAATTCAGTATCTTAAGAAATCTTGTGATGAAGCAATCTTTTTTAAACCGGATAAAGAATGCTTTGCTATATTCTGAAAACTATCTTTGATGTGGAGATTTTACATGGTTATTTAATTTATTTTTTTCCAGTTGGCAACTGTAGTGTTGTCGTCATTGTATATTTTTTTTGGTACTATCAATTTGTAGTTCAGTCATTTGAAATTTTATTTTTTAGATCGCAGAGGAAATGGAGAAAGAGAGAAAAGTATTTCAACTTCAGCTGTGTGAGGTATTTATCAACTATAATACGTTGTAGACAATATTTGAAAATCTGTGTTAATTTCAAACACAACTAGTGTTGCAACACAAACCATAAGTAGTAGCCTTTGTAAGAATCATGCAAATTCTGTAATATGTGATTCACCCCAAAAAAAAGGCTACACATTTTTATTTTTGTTATTACTTTGCTTTATGCAGTGTGGGAAACCATTTTTTTTCCCAACTTGCCATACTGGCTAGTAGAATATAGATCCTGCTAGAATCTGCACTTTTTAGAAAATCATAAATTCGTCTTCAACTAGAATCAACCAAATGAAGCCAAATCAAGAACAATAACTCTTGCAACATACTAATTTCATGTACAATCTGTATAATTTTTACATCAAAAGTGCAACAACCAAATGAAAAACTAAGACTGGTCATGTGATCAACAAATGTCTCTGAACAAGAAACAAAACTGAATTGGGTGGGTTTTTGACATGTATGAATCACCTCCTGTCTGATTTTTAGAAAGACTGCTACTTCAACAGATAAAAATGGATTTCAACAAGTGTCTGGTTTAGTCAGGTGGTCAGATTATTCAAGTAGCCAATGTTTTTTTTTTTTTTTTGTCTGTACTATTTGACTATCTTTCGCCTTTCTTTTTCTTTTTTCAACTGTCTTTTCATTTCTTTCTAAATTTATCAAAAACTTGTCCAAATTTCGAATATTTCCTCCCGTTGAAGTTTTTCAATTATTTAAAGTACTCCATTTCTGAACTCATATTATAAAAATAAAATTATATTTCAACAGATTCATCATGAAACAAGAAAATTTTTATCATTTGTTTCTTTTTCATTTTTAATTTGACAATAAACAACTTATTTGCAAGGTAACATTTCATAAATTACCAAGATAATTTCGTTTGACTACTAATACGAGATCGGGACAGTCACGTACATCCTGTTTACCGGAAATAAAAATGGCAGATCGTAAACAATGCTTTAAAAGTCAATCAAATTGTGCAAAATTCACTTGACATATTCAAACAAGCTACACTTCTTAATATGTAGGGAACATACTTTTAATGTATGATTTTAAGGGATGTTTAAATAAATAACCTGTTGGCTGGTTAACTTTCCTTGGTACTTGCCAATCAAATGACGGTTGCCAAATTGACGAGTGTAAGCAAATGAGAACTCGCCAAATTACACACCTACTCATATTTGGCGTGCTGGCGAGTGGTAGTTTCCCACACTGTGGGTCTATATGATGAAATGTATAAATATTCATTCCAATCTGTCTGCTCCACATTGAAACTTCGACAGTTTCTATTGTATTTTAGTTGTCATCTAGTGTTATCTCCCTTAATTTTGAATTCTTCAGTACATTCTATGTGATTTTTATCTCCTGAGAACACAGGTTATATAAAAATCTACATTTTGATTTCTGTTTATGAGAACATTTTAAACAAAATATCAAAAATAAAGATATGTAGGCTTTGCAACCATGAATCACATTTTGCACGATTCTTATCTGGAGTGCAACTTAACATCTAACAAATGAAAGAAATTTTTACTAGAGTTAGTTGCAGTTACTATAAAAAGTATATTTTTTGCAAAATTTCTTAATGCAATTTTATCTTATCTAGTTAACTTAAGCCAACTAAAATTAATTTCTTGGTTTTCAAAATATTCCTCATTTAATTTGAGAACACCTCATTAACTATTTTATCTCTATAACAATGAAATATAATAATTAAGTACTTCCTCTTATCATTTTTGTCTGGCTACAGACAACATAAAATCACCGATGGTGAAATTAAGTTTGAATTGAATACCAAAGACATTCAACAAAATGCAAAATGAAAAAAGAGAAAATTTTGGAAAAATTACAGTAACATGTTGGATAAATATTTGCAGTGTTTAAGGAAATTGAATGACGACTGGTTGGCTCATTCAGAATAATGTGTTAGAGTGTAGTTGCATGACTATGTACAGGCTGTTGTCTCTGTGAGCTAGCACAACAAAAATCTTGCTCACTGTGTCGGAATAGTACAAAGCAGGGTATACATGTTTGATTGGTCAATTGTACTCATCCTGAAATGTATGAAATATCTGTCATAGGATGTTAAACCTTAATCAATCATTCAATCTTCATATTTGGTTCTGATTTATTTCAGTACCTGATCAGAGTAAATGAGATTAAAACGAAGAAAGGAGTTGACCTACTACTTCACTTTGTGGACTACTACAGAGCACTTACCATGTAGGTTTAATCCTGTGATCAAGAACTACAGTACATTTATCATTAAATTAGTGAGATTGGAAAATGTTGGAATAGTCTCACAGGCAAAAAAAAAAAAGCTCACCGCTCAGCTTTGAAATCACTCATCAGAATTTTTTTTACCATTTGACTACTTTTTACCAAAACTTTTGAAAGTACATTTCATTCATTACTAAACTAGTGAGATAAGAAAGGGCAGGACAATCTGAAAAGAGATTGCTGTATTGCTTAAAAGTATTAAAATGAGCTGTTAATAAAACATACATGTACATGTAGTTGGCCAATTTAGATGAGAACTGTTTTAGTAGTTTATTTCTAAATTACATTGTTGAGAGCACAAATCTTTGTCTTTGTATTGTTAGTTGCTTGTGATTTTGTAACTTTATCTACATACAATGTATATATCTATTCTTACATTACCCATCTTAGTTATTGTAATAAGTAGCAAAACCCAAAAATGTGCTATTGCTGAAAAAAAAATTAATTATGATATGGAATTTGATTGTTTTTTCTCATTTTGGCTAGATAGGTTGTTTTCCATATACTATCTTGGTACTGTGAAGTCATTAACATCAATCAGTCTGCAGTCTGCAAATAATTACAAACTAAATAAGGCTTTGATGAAGGGACAATCTTGACTTTAATCAGTTAGAAATTAAATTATAAGGATTGTTTTTGATTCTTGACCAAGTTATGCCTATTTTTTTAATAATTCTTTTCAGTTTTGGCACATCATTCTTTCCTATCTAAAATTCTTAATAGATCTAGCAATTAAAAAGAAAATCATTTTGAAGAAGTTTTATTTCCATGGTTGAACTGGTGAAGTCAAGGTGGAATCAGGAAACCAGTAAACTGGTTCATCATTTATACCTATGCTCTCCCCTAGCCAGTCCAGCCAAAGGTAAAACAAAGATGAACTCTTGTATGTTTATTTTTAGGTTCTTCCAGGAAGGACTTAAAACCATAAACCATTTTCAGTCATTCATCGACAAATTAGTGAACCAGTTAGAGGAAATCAAGCGTAACCAACATGCTGAACGACAAGAACTGGTCAAACTCAGGGATGCTCTCAAAAACTCCATGTCCTCTTACAAGGAAGTGAGTATTGTATCTGTTCCTACATGAGTAAAGGTGGGCAATGCTTATTTAGGAAGTACTTCTTTAGTGGGAGCTAATTTGGCTTCAAAATGGTTGAGGTTAATGGTTTCTATTCTCTACACTACTTTGTAAATTATTTAGTCCTGCAACTTTAAATGCTTTTTGAATATTTTCTCTTTTGTACATGAACATTATGAAAGATCAAATATATATGTTACAGTGCATTTGTAAGTCTTTTTCCTGTTCATTTCTTGATCCCGAAGTTGCAGATGTTGAAGTCTGCAACAAAAATATTATTTGTGTTTCATAATGTACCTGAGAACAAAATAAAATTTTAGTTGGCTTTATATAATTTTATTAGCCTTTTCACATGGAAATATCTATATATATATATTGAAGCTTTAGCAGTGGGATGATTCAAACATGTCAAAATCCAAAAATATGGCCTTAATGTAAACACATGCAACAGAGACGATCTACATACACAATTTAGTGAACCAAATAAAAAAGATAACACATAAAAACTGAAGATAAGGGCAGCAAGATGTCCCACAAACAGGGAAAACTAATGTAGCTTTGAAACAAAATGTCCTAAAAAAAATATGAAACTTAAGTAGCTATATAAAGATTGACCAAAAATTTCGTACCCTACATGTATCTGTTATCTGTATGATTTCCTTTTACTGGGCAAACATAACAGGAATTCAACTTTAGGATTGGTAATTTATTTGTTGTTTTAGCTTGTTATATATTTTTGGTTATTTTTTTGTTTATTTATTACGTTCTGTTGCCTTCTAAAGAAAAAAAAATTGTTTTTTTTTTATCTGTCATTCTAAAATTAAGAGTCATGAAGAAATGACAATATACTGTGGAAGTACTTCGATTCATGGGTTCAATTTTTTTGGTTTGTCAAAATTTTGTGAGTTTTTTAAAATATAAAACCTTAAAATTTTTTTAAATTGGGACTTTTCATTTCATTGGGAATTTGAATTTGTGGTTCAGCCAAACCACACAAAACCCCAAAAAATTAGTGCCCCACGAACAAGTTCTTCCACAGTACAGTGTTCGCGAAAATTGCTGGTCCTGCCGGTCCTGACAGGTAAAATTTGGGTAGGACCAGCATTTCAACCTCTTGTGCTGGGTCCCATGACTGGCGGCTGTTAAAAAAATTTTGTGAAGTTTGATTACATGGGACCAGCAAATTTTAGTGGGACTGACAAAACATTTGCCTTTGCCACTCCTATGTCCAACAGCAGAAATAAAAAGTTTTCACAAACTCTGACAGTATGTTTTAAAAAAATCAGAAACTTAAATTTCAAATTTGGGTTCTACAGTGTCATTTCAGTTGTGAATATTACTGTACTATGTTCTGAAAATTTGGGAAATTTTGTTGTTGTATTGTGTATATTTATTTTCACTTATCTTTAAAAAAATATCCATTCTCAATTGTTTACTGTAGTAAAAGCCGATCTCCTCTTGAAAATATTATATCAATATAAAAATTTGCTTTAATATGAACAAAAAATGCTGTTTTGAAGCTTAATATTGACCATACCAGTAATCACATTGTTTTATATTAGAAATTTTCAAATGTTCTTCTCTGAGAGCTCCATGACCCATGACCTTTAATAAAGGATTCTAATCTTGTAGTTTCAGTATTTGCCATTTCACTTTGAGAAAAGGGTAATTTAATTTTTGGGTAGTTATGGTTATTACATGTATACTATAGTGGGATATAGTAATAAATGGGCTAACATAATGCTTACATTGCCTTCATATTTTCATCACATAATTCAAAATTTATAGATACCTGGGTCCGATTTTATAAAAAATCTCAAATGGAGATTTTTCTCAAATCCTTCCTCAACTCAAATTTCTACTAATCAGATCACTTTAAATTGAAGATTTTAGGAAAAACACATGACTTGAGGAAATTCTCAAGTTGAGATTTTTAATGAAACCCAGGCCTGTATATGTTATTTTAAGTCTTTTTTATCAACATGTACACCAATGTCTCAGTGTGTGAAGTGCTGTAGTTAGAAGCAAAATACAAATTTGTCTAATATTTAATATCAATATTTTAAAGCTTATGTGACTGGAGGCACTGATCAATCCTGTGTTACATGTATTTCATACTAATAGGAGAACAAAGTCATTTTCAACTTTTTTTACACTGTTCAGAGTTACATGTATGTCATAGGGAGGGTTATATTTCATGTGTATTTAGATTTTAATTGAATCAAATTCTCCATATGAATAGTTAATTTTTCAAAAGCCAGTAATTTACATTATTATGAATTATGAATCTTCAAATTGAATTACAGATATGATGGAAGAATGATTTAAATATTTAATGCATTTAGGGCCATCATTTAAAATTTAAGACAGACTCTGGTTTTATGTTTTACTCATTTCCTACTGAATAAAACCATTTTGGCCTTATTTAAAGAAATTATATTAAATTCTATTTTAATTCACCTACCTTCCTACCAACCTCTTAAGATGTGAGCATGGAAACAGCAAACACATTTTGTTTAAAGAATGGCAGAGTAGTTTAAAGATCTGAAATATGTACAGTACTTTTTAGTTTGGTTCAGGTTATATAAGGCCAAACAAATAATACACTTGTTTCCTGCTACCAGTAAGAAAATGAAAGGGTGGGTAGGTGGGGAAATTATTTTATTTTGCAACGTTTACATTTGGGTAATAGGGAAACTATCTAGTCTTTAGCAGTGCTTGAGCCTAAATGGCCATAAAATGTCTATGATATTGGCAAAAAAAAAATGGTAGATAGGATAGCAGGAAACAGACATGTTATTTGTTTTTGCCTAAATGCATGTTTGGAGTAGGGATCTGTATTATCTATTGATGGGAAGTAAAACAAGTATCCATTTTGATCTGCAGTATATACAATAGTTGGTTTGGAGTCAGAATAACAAGTCTGATTGGAATGACATATTGGTACTTACAGGCAGATTTAGCCTTTATGAGCTAGCACATTGAAAAAACAGGTTCAGTGTGTTGGACTAGCACAAACAAAGGTCTGCTTGATGGGTCAAATTCGCCCATCCTGAAAAGCTTGAAATATCTACCATAGAATTTTAAACCACAACCAATCAATAAATTAATAAAAATATTGAACATTATTTCATACCTGTCTTTTGAAAGATGTATTATTATTATGTTATATCAGCAACATAGTTTTTTTCATATTTATTTTTTTCCTGACACTTTCTTTCTAATGCTTCTGCCATGTTACTAAAAATATTGCGATTTCCAATGAAAATTTTAAGCCAGATCAACTGTGATGTAAAAGTACAATGTGAAGGTTACTGGTTATTGCACTTTATAGCACATTACAAAAGCGTCAATAAGTTTCAATTATCAACACAACAGAAAGTCTTTGATTTTTATTAACTTAACAAAAAATATTATGGGGTGAAACTTGTGTTGAAAATTTTTTTTCTTACCAATTTAGCAGGGGCGTACACCTGGTACGCCAGTCCTTGGATCCACGCCTGATGCTTTAGATAATTTAGTACATGTATATTAGAATGCTTTTATAGTTCTTTTTTAATTTTAAATTTAGGTAGATATCACTGAACAATGCTTCCCGAATGTTACACATATCCTGATTTTAATTGAATTACCTAAATAAGAGCAAAAATGTTTTAATATAAATTGAAGTGTTGACATGGCTAATGGTCTAACAGCACAAGGCCAAAGACAGTTTGTCTCCTAAAAAATAGATTAAATCCAGCATTGTTTGATATCATTGTAGCCCCAACCAAGCAAAGGTCCCAGTGGATATTCCTTGCACCAGATGACAGGTCATAAAGTCCATGGGTGTACCAAGGAAGGAAATTTACTAAAGAAAAGTGAAAGTAGAATGAAAAAGATCTGGCAGAAAAGAAAGTGTAAAATTATGGATGGTATCATGTCTATTGCTCATTCTGATGTAAGTTAACAATAATTTTGACAATGTCTTTCAGTCTCAAACGTGATTTTTTTTTCTTCAAATTTTGTAATTGAAATCTGATTTTCAAACCCTGATTTTATTGTTAC
This sequence comes from Perna viridis, assembly GCA_037379345.1. Lineage (NCBI taxonomy): Eukaryota > Metazoa > Mollusca > Bivalvia > Mytilida > Mytilidae > Perna > Perna viridis. Next base: position 13,581,025 of record CM074524.1, read on the forward strand.
ATTTGTTTATTTACTTTCAATTTCGTCAGTTTCTGATTTTTTTTTGTTGGCTATGTAAAATCATGTCTGCAGTGTTATGATCATCAGTAAATTCTTAATTGATTTAAGATTAAATAAAAAGTTTTTGGTAACATATTAAGAAATTTTTGCAATGTTTTATCATGTTTGTTTTTGCAAAACATACAGCTGACTAATAATGTGTATTTATAACTGAGGGAGAAAAGTTTGAAAACAATTATTTGCACTTATATTTACAGGGATGATTTTCTTTCCTTTTTTAACGGATTTTCGCTATTTCAAATCCGGATTTTACTGTAACAGTTCTTTTTTTACTATAAAAATTTTTGGTAACATATTAAGAAATTATTGCAATGTTTTATCATGTTTGTTTTTTGCAAAACATACAACTGACTAATAATGATCACAATAAATAAAGCTTGTATTAACAAGAAATTTAATAGTACTGATGCTTGATTTTCCACATACAAAATAATCACAAAATTGAAAGCTAATTTCTAACTAGAATGACAAAATTGCAATAATTAATTATAGTATGTCTAATTACTTACTTACTCAAATGAAGTTGTTGCTTTTGGTTAAGACCAGATCCTGTAAGGCAACACATGGCTAAGAAATGCTGGCTGTCCCTCTGTGTGTCTGTGCATCTGTTTACATTTTAAAAAAAGAAATATCCTCATTGTATTGTTTATATTTTACAGGAAAGTAAACCCCCGGTGAAACTCAACCTACTCACGTGCCAAGTCAAGGTAAGGATATTATTATACTTCTGCTCTGAAGGAGAAAGAGGGGGTGGGGGATGGTATACTGTTTTACCCTTGTCCATGTAATTGTCTGTAAAGACTTTTTCTGCCACAGTTTTCTCAGCAACTACTCACCACAACGGCTTGAAATTTTAATATTCTTCTTGTAGGTATGCCATATGGTAAGATTCATTTTCGAAAAAAAAAAAAAAAAATGACAACTTCCTGTTTAACAAGGACTTTGTTTATTTTTGACAATATTTTTTTAAAGTTGGACATTTCTTAGCAAGTACTCATCACAACTTCAGTTTTACTGAGAACTTTGTTTATTTACCCTTTATTGTGAATGAAAGACGAGTAATCACTAATAAGCAATAGCTCAAAGACTTCTTGTTCTGATCAGTCTTTGATAGGAAGCTGTCATATTTTTAGGATATTCACATTAAATTAGGTTTGAATAATCTGATTGACAGGGGGTTTATATTGTCCTTGACTACCCTTTCAGGTGATGCATTGATTGTTGTTCAAGCTAATCTGAATTGTTCTGTGGTTTTGAATTTCCTTTTTTGAGATACATAAGTAGTAGACAAAGGGGAGATTATTGAAGTAACTTTTCATCGAAGCCTTTTCTGCACCAAAGGACATAGTTTAAATATTCATGTTTTCAATTCAGATAGTTCTTTCTGGTATTTTCACATGTGAAAACTTATGGTAAAAGCTAGAATACAACTCAGGCCTTTCTATTGCAAACGGTGTTAAAATTTTGACTATTTGTCGTGGATATTAAAAATACTATTATTCAGGTATTTAAAAAAATTTTGTGACACTGACTTGGTAAAATGAAAATGAATCATATATTTGTTGAAGTAATGACTGAGATTTGTACTTTCGATTTTATTTTTACAGTTAGTTCATGATGATGCTGGTAAAAAATGTTTTGATCTTGTCTCTCGTAAGTATTTATTGTACATAATGATAAAGTTTCATTGTACGTGTAGGTATTATTGATGTCATTTTCAACTTTAATGGGTTTTCTTGCATATTCAGTTTGAAAATCTGATACATGTATGTATCACCCAGTTAGAGATTGCAAAGACTAACTACCTCCTAAGCAGCAATATATGTGTAAAATCTTGTTTTATTTACCAATAAATGCTTATATACTGTGGAAGTATCATTATTAGTGGGGAACCAATTTTTGTGGATTTCGTGGGTTTGGTAAACCATGAAATTTGGTAAAATGAAAAGAAAATATCCCATTTTTTTGTATGACAGAGTTATCAAATCCAAATTCAATAATCCATGAAATGATCATTTTCCTCTAAACCACGAAAATTGGTACCCACGAATAAAAGTACTTTCACAGTTGGTAATTTTTTTCCTGTAATCTTGTTGATAGATATTTTTCTGTCACTCATAATTGACAAGATAGTTAAAAATATTCGTCAAAATGTTGGGAGTTATTGTGATGTCATTAGACCTTCAGAGTTTTGAATGAAAAGGACGTCACACACCAACAGTTTGTAGTGGCACTTGAAGTGAAGGTACATTAAAATGACCAAAAATGCAATTATTTGACTACCAATAAACTGAATAATAGTTACTTTAGATTTTTATACTTACAATATCACGTAGAACATCTTTTCTTGCGCTCATGCACTAGTCAAGATATTCCACATGATATTGTCAATATCAAAATAGAAAGGAACCATTATTATGTAGTGATTTACCAAATGTTCCCTGTGTAAAATTTTGATAATTCTCACTGTGAATTAATTCAGTAATTTCATTATCAGATTTTCTTCCGCCAAAAGTTCACAAAAATCACAACATCTACATCAATCTACCTCACAAAATTTGAGTTTTTTGTTGAAAATAGCAACAAATATGGAAAAAAATCTATGTGATAAATAGGATAACCAATTTGTTTTCGTGAATATCCAAAATATAATCACTCGTGTCAAGAATGCATTAAGATTTAACTTAACCTGTGTATGGAAAAAGTTTGGCACATTTGTTAAATCGAGGCATTCTTTGGCACTCATGGTAATATTTTGGTTATTCAGTCTTTCCACTTGATTATCCTATTATTCTGTATGTTTTTAAAATGAAAACAAATTTTAACATTGAAAAAGGCAGATGCACTTTCCATTGTCTATACTTCACTTGTACATTTATATTTTTTTACTGGGTATTTTCTGCAGTATTTCGCATTTTAAAATCTGGATTTAACTGTTATAATATTGTTTTTTTTTTTTATTTTGCTGTAAATTAACTTCAGAATTTGCCCTTTTTTGCTGATTGTCTGGTAACAAGAAAGAGGTAAGAAAATTATTGGGTTAATTAACTGCTTATGTGGTTAATATGTAGAATAATTTTATTGCAGAAAGCCGAACCTACCATTTTCAAGCTGAAGATGAGGAGAGCATGAAAGAGTAAGTCATGTTATATTTTACAGTTTATTTCCATGCCTTTAAGAGAATTACTTATAGGCTTTATCTTTAAAATTGTGAGCTACTTGTGAAGATATCACATATTTCATTAATGAACCATGTAATTTCTGAGTTATATTATTGTCTCTCTATATTTCTAATAGATAAATTTTCCTAATTTTTCTGGAAGATGACAAATGAACATACTTTAGTTATTTAATGTAAAAAACATAGGTCACTTTACTTGAATTTGAGATGATTGAGCCTATATCAAGGCAATTTTTATATGGATTCTGTGTGAAATTTCATTGTTTCACAAACTGTCAAAATACTGGTTGAATTTTTTCTAAAGAGCATTTACTGACATTCTTTCATATTTCAAAAAAAAATTTGAGAGTCATCAAATTTTTTTTCTTGTAATTAAAATTCCTTTAACATTCTAAAGAGCACTTTCTTACCAATTATCTCCCCTTTATAGAGGCATTATACAATTAATTTTTATGTGCTAAAAGGGAAAATGATTAAGTTTTCTGAGAATTATGTACTTCTATACTGTGAAAGTACTATTGTTCATGGGGTTCCAACTTTCGGGGATTTCTTGGGTAAGGTAAACCATGAAATTTGATTCCCAATGAAACCGATTATTGACTTTAAATTGTATGACAGGATCATCCAAACCATGAATTCAAGAATCCGCGAACTTGTGCTTTTCTCCTGAACCATGAAAATTGATGCCTACCAATATAAGTACTTTAACAGTAAGCCTAATGAAAATTGATACCCACCAATATATGTACATTAACAGTAAGCCTAATGAAAATTGATACCCACCAATATAAGTACATTAACAGTAAGCCTAATGAAAATTGATACCCACCAATATAAGTACTTTAACAGTAAGCCTAATGAAAATTGATACCCACCAATATATGTACATTAACAGTAAGCCTAATGAAAATTGATACCCACCAATATATGTACTTTAACAGTAAGCCTAATGAAAATGGATACCCACCAATATAAGTACTTTAACAGTAAGCCTAATGTCGTCTATTTCAGGTGGATTTCTGTACTTAACAATGCTAAGGAGCAGGAATTAATGAAAGCTTTCCAGGACAACACTAATTCTCCAACTTTAAATGAAAATGTCAAAGAATTGACTGCTAGTATTCTTACCATAGTGAAACGGTTGCCTGGCAACAGTGTGTGCTGTGATTGCAATGCTAAAGGTAACGTCTAGTAGATATATGAGAGGTTTTAATTTCAGATTTAAATATTTCATGCCAAATTACTTTAACCCGCCACATTTTTGGTGCTTGTCCCGTCAGGAATTTCTGGCCTCTGTGTATCTTTTTTCATTTTCACTTCCAGTTTACTTTTTTGTTGCTGGAGTATATAAGGGACAATTATTTTGCTGTACCTGTGTATAATATTGTTTTGGGCCAGCTGCAGCCTGGTTAAATGTGTGAGGGTTTCCTTATTGTTCATTGAAGACCCATGGGTGGCCTTGAGCTTACATTTTTCATCCCAGTGTGGTTGTTGTCTCTTTGACATATTCTCTATATCCTTTCTCGTTATATTTAACTTATTTCAACTGGTTGAGCAGCTTTTGACCTACCTTTTCATTTAAAATGGCTATTTATCACAGCTACATGTAATTGATGTTTAGACAGAAGCTTGTAAGTGTATGAATGCAATATTTTTTAGATTAGATTTCACACTGAAGTAACATCAACTTCCTGTTTGACAACTTTGTTTATAGTTTGACTATATTTGGTTACTGCGGTGGGAAGAAGGGGTATTTTGTTTTTTCATTTTAAAAGAAAAATTATGTAGCCTCATCCAATCACATAAAAGCTTAGAACAGAAGTGAAGTGTACTTTCTGAAATAAGTCCACCATGAGGTTGTGGAAAAGGTAAAGTTCACACTAGCTGTAGTGTTAGCTGAGCATTAAAAGTAACATTTTACTCTCTTTCAGACCCAGAATGGCTGTCTACAAATTTAGGAGTATTAATCTGTTTAGAATGCTGTGGTATACACAGGCAGTTAGGTGTGCATATATCTAGAACACAAAGTACAGTTATAGATGAATTAGGGACTTCACAGTTACTGGTAAGTTGTGAGAGACTGTAAACTACTGTAACTGAAACATTGGTATCCACAGACAGTTAGATATCATTGAGTTAGTGTGCTGCATACTGTGTGCATACATAATTCTGACTGTATTCTTCTGTACTGTGATAGATGATTAGGGACTTTACAGTTAGTGGTAAGTCGTGAGTAATTGTAAACTACTGTATTGAAATGTACCATAAAAAACTGGGATATCCTCAGATGGTTAGATGCCATTCAGTTAGTTATATCATTGTGACTGTATCTGTATTTGAAACTGGTTGTAAGCTTCTGTTATATTCTTACCATTGTATAAACTGCATGTATATGACAGACATGACTGTCTTCCACTTTTTAAACCCAGATTTTAACATTATTATTTTTTTACTCTTAAGTTTACTTCTGATTTCTTCAATTTCTGCTTTTTGTTTGGCTTTTTGAGGTAGACCTGAGTAAGGGACACAACTCTTAAAAATCATTGGAATGTTTGTTTGCAGCATTTTACATCCATCTTATGTAAGCACCTAATTAACTTGGATTGATTTTATTCTGCTTCAAACAAAAGCTTCAGAGGCTTTGGTGAAATTGAATATGATACAAACATATCACTGATTTCAGGAGCTATATCCTTTATCCTAGGTGTACCTCCTTAAATCATGTCTGATTTAAAGAAAATGGAGCATTTAACTAGATAAGTAAGGGATTTCCCAAGAACTTGTGAGTGGGTTGTAAAGTTCTGAAGTATTCTTGGAAAGTTAGATTGCCATATTTGTAATAAAGTGCCTGAAATAATAATGGTCTATATTAAATCGTTCTTTATAATCATTTAATGGTTTTGTGTCTCAAATTGTCTGCTGAAATATGATTGATAATCTATTATTTATTGGTTTTTTTTCTTACAGCTTGCCAGAGTAGTTGGAAACAAAAATTTTAATGAAATTATGGAGGCCAAAGTTGACTCAAATATGAAACTTCAACCATCTAGTCCTATGTGAGTTTATATTTTTTTTTTTTGCTGCATCTATCTATGTTGGGTATTTTTGTCCCTTGCTTTTGGCAAGAACATGTTGGGCAATAGAATTTCCACCCATTCATTATTGGTTGCAGCCTCCTAATTTTATTTTATTTCCATGAATCTAAATGTAACTTACACAGATGTTAGCTGACTGACAAGGAATTAATTTATTGGTTGGACATGAGTTGATCAATGGTCATTATCATTGTTACAGTAAGTCGCTATTTTTGCAAGGCATGTGGCCTTAAGCACTGCTCCTATTATCTTTTAGTGAATGTTTGTGTTATGATATGTAAAACTTATGTCCACAAATATTTCCCTGATGAGAACTCAGTTTTTCTAATTTCAAACTTTGCCCGGCTTAACTTTCATTTGCTCTGATGTTTCAAATTTTAGGGAAGAAAGATTCCACTACATAAAGTCAAAATATGAACAGCATAAATATGCTATCATAACTTGTACAGACACAGAGGACCTCAAACAAGACTTAAAACAGGCAATCTTACAGCAAGATATATGGGCTTTAATACAGGTGTATACAGAGGGGGCAGATCTAATGATGGAACTGCCAGATGATGTAAGTATGGAGGGAGTAAGTTTAGTGTAAGATCAGAAATAAAGTGATTCTCTAAGTTACAATAAAAATGGAGTAAGATATAGAATTTTCTCATCATTAATTCTGGTTAAGGTTTAAGTTGCACTCCACCTAAGAATCATGCAAAATGTGATTCCAGGTTGGAAAGCCTACATATTTTTATTTTTGATATTTTGTTTAAATTGTTATAGTAAACAGAAATTGACATGTGGTTTTTCATATAACCCGTACTCTTAAAAGATAAAAATTATATAGAATGTACTGTAAAATTCATAATTAAGGGAGATAACTCTGTAAATGACCGTAAAATACAATAGAAACTGTTGTATTTTCAATGTTGATTATCTCCTAAGAGCAGACTGATTGGAATGAATAATTATACATTTCATCATATAGATCTATAAAGCAACTTAATAACAAAAATAAAAATATGTAGCCGTTTTTGAGGTGTATCACATTTTGTAGAATTTGCATGATTCTTACAGACTGCTACTTAAGTTTTTTAATGACTTTTTTTTTTGAAGATTATTTTGAATTACCATGACATATAAAACTTATGTCCATCTTGTGGTGAATTAAATAAATGATGCCATTTTGTTAATCTGACCAAAATTATAGGGAAGAAAGTTGGCTTTCTTCAGTTTTCCACAGATTTAAACAGGTAGCTTGACTTGAATAAAGAAAGTTTAACATATCCATAACTTTGAACTTAAATCACTTTTATCATGCATGCATTGGTTATATTTCAGGAGAACTCAGGGACAGGATTACATTTAGCAATAGAGAAAGAGGATGGATATTCATTACACATTGTAGATTTCATTTTACAAAATGGACCTGCGTAAGTTGTCATAATTCAAACTATGTGTAACAACTTCTTAAGCAATTGGCTGCTTCAGACAGTTTTGTTCCTACAGACCTAGTCAAAATCTTTTTGTTGTAAAGTTCCTAGAAACTTGTGCAGAAACCTTTTTCAGCTAGTGTCTTAAAACTGTAATTTTTAGATTTTTTTGGTGGGGGAAACAGTTTAAAACTATCAATTTAGGTAGTCAAATCCATCGCCAAGAGGTTCTACCATGTGTAATACAAGGATTAAAGCATCAGTGTTTTTTGTTTGTTTTTTTTTTAGGAATAGTTTATCCCATAAGAACAAGCAGGGTAATACAGCCTTACATCTTTGTTCATTGCTGAATAAAACAGAGTGTATGAAGTTAGTACTACGTACACAGCCAGAACTTGCCAACACCGAAAACAGCGACGGGAAAACACCACTTGACATTGCAAAAGAAAACAACCATGAAACTTGTGTGGAATTAGTAAGTACAAGTCACAACTGGGAAAATTAAATGAAAATTTTCTTGTCTAATCGCTTTTGCAGGCTTTTAGTTGCTTCTTGATTGGTCTAGTTGAAACTTATTATGCATATTCTACAGAGCACTCCAGCTAAGAATCATGCAAAATTTGATATAAGGTGGGAAAGCCAACATATTTTCATTTTTGATGTATTTTTTAAATATTAAATGGTGTGGTAAATTAACATAAATTTTCATATAACCTTTAGTCTAAGGAGGTACGTTATTTACAATGAATTGTAGAATTCAAAATAAAGGAAGGTAACTCTGTCAATGATACTAAAATACAAAAGAAACTATTGGTATTTAAGTTGAGTTATCTCCTAACACCATACAGTTAACACTATACCAACCTATAGACTTGTAAAGCATCTTAATAACAAAAAGAAGCCTTTTTTTTTTTGAGTATCACTTATTTTTGAATTTGCATGGTTCTTACAATGAGTGATACTGAAGATGCTAATTTTTTTTAACTATAAAAAACAAGCAAACTGTACTAGGTATAAATAATTCATGTAGATCAGTGAAATTATGCAGAAAAATCAAAAGGGCTATGCATTACAAAATTCTTTTAGTATTTGGCTGAACTATTTTTAATACACATGTAAAAATATGAACTTACTAATTTTTTTTTAGTTGAAAGCAGCCCTACAAGGGAGGAAGGAGCTGTTTGCCAATGTCAACATAGATTGGGAGCTAGCTTACGTATGTTATATATTATTCGAAAAAGCAGAAGTGGAATAGGAGGGCTAAATTTCTTAACTCAAATGAAGTCAAGATTTCTTTTTAGCCCTGAAGTGATCTTTTATTTATGTCTCTTTTATTTAGGTTAGGTTAACTAATTTAACTACTGTATACTACAAGAAACATTTGTATTTGTAAATGAGGGAGAACAGTTTGAAAACAATTATTTGCACTTATATTTACAGGGATGATTTTCTTTCGTTCTTTAACAGATTTCCGCTATTTCAAATCAGATTTTACTGTAACATTTTTTTTTAATTGTATATTTACTTCCGATTTTGTCAATTTCTGTTTGCTTGTTGAGCTCATAAAATCATCTCTGTATTTAGTTCCCTTATACTTTTATGTGGCTATAGTCCACTTATTATTTATACATTTAAAAAATATTTACTACTTTAATGGAACTTGAAAGTGACTATGGGCCAGTAATGCCATAATATTCATGTGAATTTCTGTTTATTTTCTTTAGGAGGAACCTGATGATGGCTTTAGCGATGATGAATTGGAGGTAAATAGAATTAAGTGTTTTCTCCAGAAATTTGCGAAGGCATAGTTCTTTGTGTATTTTTGTGTATTTCCTCACCCTAGTATGATGTTGTAACATGTCATAAATTGGTGGCAACACCATGGGAACTTATGTTTAATTGGAAATCAGGTATAGAATAAATCTAAAATTGAAATCTGAGTTTGGCAAATTGAGGTACTTTGTAAAATTCTAGACAAGGGCAGCACAGTGCTTGAAGATGAAGGCAGGGCCATGCTTGATTGGTCTTAGAAATCCTTCTAAATTAGCAGTATATGATATCTAACTGATGCAATGATTAAATAAGATCTTTGACAAGGGACCGAGGTCAGTTTTTTTTTAAATACAGTGAAGCCTGTCTTAGCCAACCCCCCTTTAAGATTGGTACAGTTTAGACAGATGTTTGGTTTAAAATGGTTAAAAATACATTTTAATTTGTTAAGGGACTTCTCAAGTGTCTGGTTTAGACAGGTTTTTGGATTATTATGGGTTCTGTTTAGCCTGGTTTCAGTGTTGTCACAGCTGGTAAGGGTCATAGTTCAAGTATCAGTCTCTGTAAGAGTAATCGAGGGAACAAAGGTTATAGCGGTAATCAAAAGAATGCAATCCAGGGACACAGACCAGACATGGAAAACAGACATACACAACAAAGAACATAAAGTAACTAAAATCATACATACAAAGTAACAAAAGCAAATGAGCAACTCAGACTCCACTAAAAACTGGGAGCGTGGACCAGGTGCGCCGGTAGGGTAAGCGTCCTCTTCTTTTCTAGAAACACCTGCCGAGTTGCTCATAAAAAGTCAAGTCCGGGTAGACAAATGAGGAAAGGAGAACTATGACCCGTTCAAAATCTTCCGTTCTTCTGGAAATGGTTGCACAAACCCAGCATCAACACTAAACATAATCATTGGTCGATCGCAGAAAAAAAATATTGAAGTGCAGGTTTTGTAGATTAATCTAATAAATGCACTAGAAACCCGACATTCGTTTTTAACGGATGCAATGAATGCTAGAAAAGCAGAGACAAAAGTTGAACAGCATGGCACCAGATAATACTTGATATCGTAAAAAATGGCAATGCTTTCTAATGTTTCAAATGAGTTTTTAACACACGAGCCATAAAGCGTTACTGTATGCAGCATAGCATGGGGATACCAAATGCAAAATGGAGGCCTTATCTATAACTAACAATTTGTCAGAACAGAACTGAAGGCAGTTATTTAAGTGTCTGTCTTTGTAAGAATCAGGCAGTGGGTGAAACATGGTAGGAAAAAAGGACCAATTTGTGAGTTCAATTTGACAAGATTTTCCATATCATGTTGGTGCATTGAGTTAAAATTTTGTTGAAATGCACTGAAAATGAACATTGCAAGGCAGATAACTCTGTCAAAAACCTCATTTTCTAATATTCTTTTGAAAAATTTCTGAGCAAATCCAGTCATGTAGAGATAAAAAAATTGTCTTCAAATAATAAAGCATCCTTGAGTGAAATTATATTGTCAGATCGGAGGGGGTTTTGACATGCATGTTTCTGATTTATCCCATTTTGCCTGATTCCTACAAACATGTACACTTAATCGTTTATAGTTCATTTTTACACAAGTGTATCGAATACATGTTTTAATCAGGTATTAAAATATAATACATTTAAAAGATTTGGCCTCTATTAAAATGTACATTGACAACTTTGAAAGCTGAAAGATTTTAAAGTTAAATCATAAGCTTATTTCCAGAGGAGCAAGAAAAATTTTCATCATGACATTTTTAGTTGATATGGGCCTTTTTTGTTTTCATAAGGTATATATCTACAAGTCTTATTTAAACTTTGTATTTTTCAGACCACACCTGAGAGGAGAAATAAGTCACGCCCACCCAGTTTAGTGACAGGAGCTAGTACTTTAGAATTGTCCAATCAGAAAGAAGGATTGGATCACAGAGACAGATCATTATCACAGTCATCAAATGTTATCTACAACAAACCTAGGAATACGAGTAAGTAAATACAGTCATAGCCAGATGGATTTGATCAATTCACCCAACTATGGTGGGAGTTATTAATTTACACCAACTGTGGTGGGAGTGGCCAAAATATTATTATAATCACACAGATAAAAATATTGTGATGATCACATAAAGTTTGCAGATATTGTGAAAGTACTTAGTTTTTGTGGTCACGTTTTTTTCAGTGATTTTTAAAATGGTAATTGTTAATGGAATGTTAAAATTTGTAGATTTTAAATGTATTTAACTTCTCAAAACATTGGACTCATTATTTTTAATACCCAGTAGACATTGTACTTTCAAATTATTACAAACTACCACTTCATGGCCACTCTTGCATCCAATAAAATAGTTTTAATTTCATTTATACAATTTCAATCATGTCTTTTAAAAATAATATTGATTTAATTTTTTTTGTATTTTCCATATTGTCAACTTCTCTTTTGGTTTAAGGAAGTAGATCAAGGGTAAGGGAAGTAACTTTTGAAATCTGTGATATGTTTGTATCATATTCAATTTCACCAAAGCCTTTCAAGCTTTCCTTTGAAACAGAATGAAATCAGTCCAAGTTACTTTGATGCTTACATAAGATTGATGTCAAATGCTGAATACAAATGTTCCATTGATTTGTAAGAGTTGTGTCCCTTGGTCTATCACCTTAAATTCAGAATGTGCCATTTGTAGACCAAATAGACATTGTCTGTTTGGTGTGTTTTTCTTCGCCTGGAATCACCTCTACCATAGACTGTGTCTGAATTTTATATGGATTGGTACTTAAGTAAATGTAAAAAGAAGGTAATATCATAAACACAAGCTAAAACATTCTCATAAATATGATATACATCATTAAAGATTTTAGATTTATTGAATTAAAAGTTCCAATCCAAGATATTCATTTTTTACATGGGTCTAGCAAGTTTTGTAAGAATCAAGCAAAAAGGGGGAAATCAGAAACATGCATGTTAAAACCCCACCAATCTGACAATATAATTTCACTCAAGAATTATTTTTCTATTTGAAAAGACTATTTTTAGCTCACCTGGCCAAAGGCCATGTGAGCTATTGCCATCACTTGGCGTCCGTTGTCGTCATTAACAATTATACAAAACTCTTCTTCTCTGAAACTACTTGACTAATTAGAACCAAACTTGGTATGAATGTTTCTTGGGGTATCCTGCATAGAACTGATGTGGGGATTTTTGATTTGTTGAAAAACATGGCCGCCATTACTAAAAATAGAACATAGGGGTCAGACAGTAGTTTTTCACACATATCTCCAAAACCATTAGGTTTATTCAAATTCTTTCAATAGCTGAAATGATCCATATTATTAGGACTACAAAAGATTTCAGACTCCTTGTAAGAGTTATTGTCCTATGACTTTTTTTTAAATAGTTTTCAGTCAATATCTTTAAAACTATGATAGATTAAAAGAAACTTTCAATTGTTGAAAAGATCTTGTGATAAGTCCTACCAAAGACTTCTTGAGTCAAAATTGTTGGACAACTTCTTGTTTAATTTATTGCCTTTGGAAGACAAAATTCAACAAGGCGAGCAATTCAGGTGGCTCCTGGGAGCCTCTTATTTTATCTCTGCATCACTGGATTTGTTCAGAAATTTTTCAATAGAATACTAGAAGAAAGGGATTTTTTTTACAGAGTTATCTGCCTTGAAATGTTTATTTTCTATGCATTTCAATGAAACTACAACTCAGTTTACCTTCATGATTTGGAAAAATCTTCTTGCTGATACTACCACTGATTTACCAATTATGATGCAATAGCATACAAATGCTATTTAATCACCACTTGTATATTCGGGCCGCAATGGAGGAGGGAGGTTTAGGCCGTAAAACCTAGATTTAAACCACCATTTCCTTTGAAATGCCTGCACTAAGTCAGGACGATTGTGGGACTAGCTGCTCCGGTGGTGTATATTTTTCCAGATTTATTTTTGACTTGACTTGATTATGAATAGAATTATTGTTCAGTAATTTTGTTGTTACCTTTTTTTTCCTTTGTTCTGATGGTGCAAATAGTCAAATTACACTTTCAAAATTATGGGTTTATTCATACCATGTTTCACTGATACTTAAAAAGATAGATAAAGCACAAATTTTCATCACTGAGTTGTTTGTAGGACTTACACATACTCGACAAAGGAGCAGTATCCGTAGCTGTAAGTACATTGGATGTGTGACCAGCATGATCACAATTAAACTGAAGTAAATGCATGTGATGTTTCTGATTGTATACATGTATTTATGTGACTTATGACCTGCCAATGCTAATAGATTTTTTTGTCTGTGCGTCGGTATGTCTCTGTAATCTTTGTTTTGTTCATTCTTCCGACAGATTATTGCCCATTTTAACAGACTATCTACCTTTGAAAAGCATGTGTATAATATTTTTGTTGTGAAATTTATAGCCTGTCTTTTGACTGATATATTATGATATGGAGCTGTCTTTACTTTTGTCTTTCCACATGTTGTTCTAGTAAAGAAATCAATCATAATTGGATGCCTTTTTCTCCTCCTTTTAATAAAAAGTTAGTCGCATTAAAAAGATCTTGTCTGTGAATTCAGCATGATGGATGTCGTTGAAACCTTGAAAATCGTATCACTTCATTTTAATTTATCTTCTTTTTTTTTCATTCAATCCAATTAAAATTAGACCTATCAATTGTTCCATTCAGTCACTTCATGTAGGGTCTAACAACACTCCATTCTACTTCCTGTTTAGATGACCTTTCCAGATTCCTATGTTTTTTCCCTTTGAATAATGCGTTCGAAATCATGAAAGATGAAATCTGGTTGGCTGACCAGAAAGGTCATCAGAACAGAAAGTGGAATGGAGTGTTGTTAGATCTTACATGCCAGAACTGATTGGAACAATTGATAGGTCTAATTTTACATCATACCTCATATAGCTCTATCACTGCATGACTTAATCAACAATCAATAAGGATTTTATCTAAATCCACCGGTTTCAGTTTCGTCACTAGATTTTAAATTCACCAGGTTTGCAATTGAGCCTCTTCAGTCTTTTTTTTTTTTTTTTTTTTTTTCATTATTTTCAGAACTTCTGAAGGAAGTGTATCTTTTAGTGGGCAGTAACTAAAAAATCTTTTTATCTTTCACTATCATAAAAAGATCAGTATTTGGTGGGTAGAATTTACCATGGTTTATAATTAAGAATTTTTGTTTGTGAAAATATTTTGAGAAGGAACCTATATTTTCTTTACGTTTTCAGTACATAATAACCTGTCCAACTTAACAACCTCTCAACCTAATATTGCCGTGGTAACCAGTATCTCAACCAATCATCAAGATGGGTCAAGATCACCTGATCAGCATTCAGCAAATGGGCAAGGTGCAAATGGACCACCGCTGCCACCAAGAATGAAAAAACCTCCACCTCCACCTCCAACTACAGAGAAAGAAAAAACTCACTTTCGGAATAAATCTGAACCTTTTCCAGAGGTCATACATCGAAGATTCAATTCTGACCCCCCTCCACGACCTGCGCCACCAGAGTTCAGAAAGACAGTAGCATTACCAAGTAGACCATCCCCTCCACCAGATATCCCAGGGTAAGAAATATTGTAGATAAATTATTTTTCATTGAATACCCATTTTTGTTGTTTTAATGGTTCAGTCAAACAGCAGATTTAATACCCAACAAAATGTAAATCCTCTTTGAAAAATTTAAACTTGTACTGAAATCCACAAAATTCAAACTTGCATTTGCATGGACTAAATGGAAGTTTTATTTTCCTCACCATAATTTTGAATGTAGAACATATAGTGAAATCTGATGACAGATCTGCATTTATTGTTCACTTCTGGGATTTCAAAATACTGCATTGCTATGCAAAACCTTGTATTTATTGCTTTTCTTATCACTCATATATAGAATAAGATTTTTATCAGGTTTTTTACTTAGAAGAATGTTTTGTTTTTAATTTCGAACTCAAAGCTCTGTAAATGACAATTCTCTTATTTGAAGTGTAGATAAGGACCCATTCTTATGAAACCAAAGTCATGTGACAAGACTTACACACCTTATTGAATTACATGTCATTAACACACTTCAGTTGATTTTGGTCTAGTGAGAAAGGACACTTTTCCTAATAATGCAATTTAATAATTTTTTGTGCAGATGTATGAGCGGCATACAATGTAATATTTCAAGACATGTTTTATTTATTTTGATTGATGAACGTAATTTCTGCAGTTGATACAGATTCTTTTAATAATATACATGCTATACATGATATACCCTACCGGTGCACCTGGTCCATGCTCCTAATTTTTTAGTGGAGGCCGCGTCGCTCGTTTATTTTTGTTTATTTATAAATGTTCTTTTGGTTATTTCATGTTTGTTGTTGTGTATTTAAAGTAGTTCTTTCCCCGTCTAATCTTTATCTTTGGAATTTATTCTTTTGATTAACTCTGGAATCTTGGTTTCCTTGACTACCCCATCATTTCCTCATTGTAGATTTGGATTTTACCTTTCTCCACAAAATACACTCGATTTTATGTAAAAAATACATCAAGATTTCAGGACTTCATGACCTTTAACACAATACTAATGCTATTGAAATATTTGTCCAATATTGAAAACTGTGGTCTGCTTGTTTGGGATTTAGGGCCAAAATGGGCCTATACATTCAACTATGGTAATAAAATATTTTATGTCAATCTAATTTTATATATTTTAGGGCAAAACCAGCGATATCACCTCGACCTAGAGCACAATCGAACAGTGATGGTAATATAACTCATTCTATCAAAAAATCTTTATTATTTTAAGTCATGATTTTCCTCTGCTTTAAAATGGAGTACAGCTTTTACAATCCAGTTTCTTCCGTTACCTTTAGTTTTTACTATATGTTAACTTGATTTCGAAATTTTTGGCATTTTTATCGGCTTTGTGAAATCATGTCTGTAATTATTTGGTACAAGCAACATAAATGTTTTGCAGGATAGAAGTAGTGACACTTTTTATTGTTTAGTTCTCTAATTTAGCAACATGCTTAATTGTCTGAGCTAGTTAAATCTTGGTTTTATTTGCAATTTTTAAATTTGTGAAATTAGTTGAAAAATGGAACTTCATGTTTGTTTTGTGCAAAGAAAAACATTAGAACATTATGCCCTCTAGTCAAAATGTTCTGCAATAAGTCAGCTGGTAAAATTTAATTACCTAAACATTCTTGTCACTTTCCAACTAAAACCATATAGCAGGTAATTTTGGCGGGTTGCTTTTTTTTGGCGTATTTTAGCAGTCAGTCTAAAACACCAAAATAAGTTCTGCAAAATTTTCTGGGTTTATGTACTAACAAACTTTTGCACCTGCCAAAATAACCCACTATATTGTAATACATCTACAAGGAAAAAAATAGCATTAGTCAATTTTTATGAAACTTTTATTTAAAAGTGAGTAGAACTTTATACCTTCTAAGTTATAGTAGCCTTAGGTTTTAAAGATGTCAGCACTTTACTTCTTTAATAGATATTCACTTGGTATTGCATTTTTCTTTTTAGCTGGTTATACACTGTACACCAAGCTTTGGAATTTATGCTTCCAATTGTAGAGATATTTTTAACATTTAAGAATTGGCAATAATAATAAATATGCACATGGAAATGTTATTTTTCAATAGATAAAATTTTTATCATGGCCAATTCTTATAAATTGATTTTAAAACATATTTTTATCTTTAAACATGAGAAAAGTAGCTCTGTATTTAACTGAATAGAGGCGTGTCAATATTTTTTTTTATCCATTGAGATATAACAAAATTATTTTACCCAATCAGACTATAGTATTTATCTCAAATTAATTTATATGTAGATACATGTAATTTAAACTTCAAAACTCATTCTTCATTTGTTCATTCCCTTATTTAGATAATTAGGTTAGGGTTGATATAGGTCAGTGATATGTTTGTATCATATTCAATTTCACCAAAGACTTTCAAGCTTTCCTTTGAAAAAGAATGAAATCAGTTTCACTTCAGAGTTACTTTGATGCTTACATAAGATTGATGTAAATTTGTGAATACAAACATTACAATGATTTGTAACAGTTATGTCCCTTACCTTAGGTCTACCTCTTTAAAGTCAATGAAATCATGAGATGTCATTAGTATTTTGATCTTTTATGGTACATGTAAAGTTCTTTGAAAAGAAGAGTTACAATGGTCATTTTTTTAAAATTCATTGAGTTTAGTACATATGAAAAGTATATATTGTACCATTACTCAATAAGTAGGTGGTATGATTGAATCACTGTGTCCGTCCACCAGTCATTCTTTCTGATTGAGTTTTGTGGCTGTTATCTCATCTTTCAAATGATGGATTTTCAATTAAGTTCTTGGCTAAATATAGATGGGGCATACATTGAAAGCGATTTTAGTTACTGTTGTATATCAGCTATCTGTAGGATTAGGGTATTCCTTACATGATAATTCATGCAACTTCATGTCTTGTAAGGGATTAAAATGAGAAGTTATTATTTCACACTAACAAAGAGATACAGAATGAGTTGATACCTATCCTGAGACCAAACAAATATTGTCTGTTTTCTGCTACCTTACCTACCCTAAACATTTTATGGCTCAAGCACTGTTAAAGTCTAGATTCTTTCCCCATTAACTCAGTGTAAATGTTTTTGAGAAATAAAATAATATTCCTTAGTACCTACCTATCCTGTTTTTATTCTCGCTGGTAGCAGGAAACAAGACTTTTTTTTTGTCCTAATCCTAATAGAAAGTATTTCTCAAACTTTTTTTCTGGTATTTACAGGTAATCCAAGATTTAGGCTCAATCGCCAGGTGGTTAAAAAAGTAGGTCTGAAAAGGCTGAATAGAAGCAAGCCAAATAGAATTAAAGCCTAGATTATTTACTAACTAGAACATTTTTTGTTACTTCTGAATAGAATTTATTCGGTTGTTTTTCTGTTATCTACTGATAAATACATTGTAATATTGTAAAAGTGGAACTCACAAGAGTTGAGCTTCTCATGAAACTCATTTGAAATTCTTTTTTTGTACGAGTTTTACTTTATGTGAAATTAATGTTAAAACTCTACTACATGAATATCATGTTAAGGAGGTAGACCTAAGGTAAGGGACACAACTCTTACAAATCATTGGAATGTTTGTATTTACCATTTTACAGCAACCTAATGTAAGCATCAAAGTAACTTGGACTGATTTCATTCTGTTTCAATGGAAAACTTTAAAGGCTTTGGTGAAATTGAATATGATACAAACATATCACTGATTTAAAGAGTTATGTCCCTTACCCTAGGTCTACTTCCTCAAGACTTTATGGAATTATTTTGCCCTTTTCAAATGAAAGTTATTGTGAATTTTTTTGTAAAACTTCATGAAAATACTTTGCTTGTTTTAGAGCAGTTTTTATGATACAGTCAAAACTCTAGTAGCAATATACTGTTTTGTAACAAATCCCATTTTTTAAAAAATCATTAAACCAAGAAAGATTCTTTAAACCACAAAAACTGAAGTATAGTAACGTCACATTATATTTTTCTGCTAAGTAATTACACAATCCAATCTGGAACTACTGGTAAACTCTAGGAGTTGATTGTATTTGGCTTGAACAGAATAGAAACTACAGTAAACCAGGAAATTTTTGCACCATCTTTTTTTTTTGTTTGCAGTTTCTGCAATCAATCCATTTTTGTTCAAGTTTTAAATTTAGAATCCTTCCTCAGATCGTACTGTAATGCTCATCGAAGAAAATCTTTGCAGATGTTCGCTATTTTGCACGGGTCTTACCGCAAAAATAGCAAAAAAATAAAAGGGTGCGAATATTTCTCGGTTTACTGTATAGAAAGCTTTAGTATCATTATCCTGTGCTTTAAGTTACACACTATTATTTATTTTAAGCAGTGCTTGCTTTTTCCCTAACATAGATTGTTTTATTTCAGACATGAAGGTATCAGGCGGAACTACTCCACCACTTCCCCTACCTAGAAAGGTAATTTTATTCAATCCATAAGATGTCATATTCCTCCATAACAGTGGATTGTCATTTAGATTTATTAGTATATATGGCTGTTTCTATGTCTGTCCTTGGTTCAAAGGTCTCGAAGATCTCCTAGTCTCTTAGTGAATTTAGGTTTTATTTTTTACACAGTTTGTCTTCATGGATTAATTTTCCCTTTCATTTTTCATTATTTTTTAGTTTGTAGGACTTAAAACATAAAAAAAGGGGGAAAGACATTAATTTTCAGTTTTATATGTTGCTGGAGTATACGGGGGCAGCTTTTTCACTCTCACTTTCACTGTTCTGGGGCCAGCTACAACCTGCCTCGTGTGTGAGGATTTCCTCGTCGTCTGTGGATGGCCTTGAGCTGAAATTTTTCATTCCAGTGGGGTTGTTAGACGTATTCGTTCTTGTTATATTTCAGTCGTCTTTTTCCCATACACTTTAAATACATCTGGAAGGACCCTGTGTAAATGGTATCATATACAATCGTCTTTGTTCAATACCCTTTAAATACATCTGAAAGGACCCTGTGTAAATGATATCATATACAATCGTCTTTGTTCGATACCCTTTAAATACATCTGAAAGGACCCTGTGTAAATGGTATCATATACAATCGTCTTTTTTCCATACACTTTAAATACATCTGGAAGGACCCTGTGTAAATGGTATCATATACAATCGTCTTTGTTCGATACCCTTTAAATACATCTGAAAGGACCCTGTGTAAATGATATCATATACAATCGTCTTTGTTCGATACCCTTTAAATACATCTGAAAGGACCCTGTGTAAATGGTATCATATACAATCGTCTTTTTTCCATACACTTTAAATACATTTGGAAGGACCCTGTGTAAATGATATCATATACAATCGTCTTTTTTAGATACCCATTAAATACATCTGAAAGGACCCTGTGTAAATGATATATACAATCGTCTTTGTTCGATACCCTTTAAATACATCTGAAAGGACCCTGTGTAAATGGTATCATATACAATCGTCTTTTTTCCATACACTTTAAATACATCTGGAAGGACCCTGTGTAAATGGTATCATATACAATCATCTTTGTTTGATACACTTTAAATACATTTGGAAGACCTTATGAAAATAGTATCATGATACAATCATTGCCATTTTTGTTTGATACACATTAAATCCATTGTACATTTGTTTATTTTTGACTTGTCAAGTCAAATGAAATGTTACTATATAATGTTGGTTAATCAAAAAGCTCCTTGATGCTTCATGGCACATAATTAAGTACTTTTCTGAGAAATACATATCTGTTTATCTTCCCACATTAAGTAGACGACTCCCACAAAATCATTGAAAAAATTATAATATCCCACATAAAAGTATAAGCACTATTGGAGTTTCTGGTTAAAGTACATAAAAAAATTGTTTTTACATTAATATCTCACATACAGTGGAGCCTCTGAAAACCGGCTGCCCATGGGACCAAAGAAATCGGCCGGTTTTCAGAGGTGCAGGTTTTCGGAGGTTCCGGAAATTTTCGTATCCGTTCCGTGTATGGATACCGGAAGTACAATGTTATTGATCTTGTGATCGATCCGATCCTATTGATGATTATCTGATTGCACTGTTTGTATGTTTCTACACACATTCTTTGATAGGTATTTGTGTATGTTTGTGTTCAAATCAAGAATAAACGTAAAAGTTGTATTGTTCTTTTTAATTAAAGAGTAATCGTACTGTTCAGTATTTTTATATTGTTGACAGTTTAGTGATGCGTTTCTACATTTACACCGGCACTTTCTCCACTAACGGTAAACGCTTTAATAGCATGGCAACTCTTTAAATTTTTTCTAACCACCCGTTTGAGGCTTTGAAATCGGAAATGTCTAACTGACTGGCAAATTCTAAGGCTTTGCTTTGCAAAATAGGCCCGGAAATCGGAATAGCCTTGTCTCGAGCTTGACGGAACCAGTCCCACATCAGATTGTTCAAATTGTCATGTTAACTTTTGTTACCAAATCTAAATTTCTTCAAATTGTCATTGTTATCATAATTTGCAAGATATTCTGATTTTCTCTTTAAAATATCGGAAACGGTCGTTTTTCCTACACCGAAAATTCACTTAACGATTTCTGAGATGGTTTTGGAAAACTTTCAGATTCTTTGACTAAATTAATTTTGTCTTCTTGCGTTAATTCAATACGACGAAGTTTTCATTTTCTGTTTTTAATAGAACACAAGCGGTCGGCACAACATATTTTGAAGTTTTCATTTTCTGTTTTTACAGAATCGTTTGAAAATGTGGTTATCAAAACAATTTTTAAATTTAACATTTGTTAAAAAGTTAATTACATATAGGATCATGGTTATTGCCCTCATTATCTGTGATAATTAATGAATAAAAGAGTGTCACTCCTTGTTAATGCCAATCAAGATTGGTGTTAGCCTTTTGAAGTACTGATTTATTGATCTTACTGTGATTGACATGTTTACAACATGTTACACGGCTCATTGATTTTACTTGTCGGCAAACTTTTCACCGGTTTTCGGAGGTTAATTTTTACAAAGAAATGGGTTTTGGGACCGAATTTTGCAGCCGATGTTCGGAATTCAGAGGGGCTGGTTTAGGGAGGAAATTTTTACTTAATTATATAGGGGAAAATTCCGGACCAAAACTAAATTATCGGTTTTCGGAGGATTCCGGTTTTCAGAGGGGCCGGTTTAGGGGAGTTCCACTGTATAAGACAGTGTCAATGGGGAGAATCTCCTACATGAGCTATTCCAAAGGTAAACGGGTATAGAAGTAGGAACTTCAGGTACACTTGCTTTTAAATGAATTTCAAACTTGTCTGAGAACCTTTAGGTCATGGACATTGAAAGGAGTTTGTGTCAGAAGTCCAAGTGTTGGACTTTTCAAGACGTTCAGCTAGGTTTGATTCCTGAGTCTTCTTTAACTCTTAGATATTTCTTTAAAAGATTATCTCTTAGGTGTACATGTAAACATTTTTCTTGTTCCTGTAGATATCTATAGATTTTTTTTTAGTGTTTTCAGATGAAGGTACAACTGGACTTTCATCAAATGCTGCATACTAATAAATAAAACCTGCATAACATTATAGCTAGCAATTTGTTTTGACCTTTGTTGATTTTTTTTTATAATTTCAACAACTTAGTCTAGGTTAAGTAGCAATGTGTTATGTGATACCCTCCAAATAATTGTGTGTCTGTCTATTGTCCTTCTGGCAATGGTTTCCAGATGATAATTTGAGAATGGATCAATGATTATTTTAGAAACTTTGCACAGTTGCTTAGTACCATAAAATTTAGGTTGAGTTCAAAATATAGTTTTTAGTTACCGGTAGGCCATTTTGAAAAAAATGCCATCACCACTATATGGTGGAGTATCATTTAATGTTACATTTATGTCCTATTTTTGGTTGGTACTACTACTTTGCATAAACTGCATAACATAATATGTTTAATGCAACTGAATAGTTAGATGCTGACTAAAGTATGTATTTTTAACAGTATTTCAATTGGGGGAAATGTGTTGAGAAATGAAAAAAGCAAAACGAAAAAATATTCTGACTTCAACAAATATTTACATTGCTATTAAAATTTTGTGTTCAACTTGAGCACTGTGATAATCTATTAACAGAAACAACTTTTACCAAAGTATATGATTCTACTCAAAGTAATTTATTTTACTTAAATTACATTTACATGTAACTTGAAAAGGTCATTTGTGAAACTTTTCTGTTTCAGAAAAAATCTCCAATAGGACAAAAGTTTCAGGCATTATTTGACTGTGAAGCAGACAACGAAGATGAATTAACTTTCACTGAAGGGGAGATAATTGTTGTTATAAGGGAAGATGAAGATGATTGGTGGGTAAGTGATCATGTGACCTTTGAAGGGGAGATAATTGTTGTTATAAGGGAAGATGAAGATGATTGGTGGGTAAGCAATCACATGACCTTTGAAGGGGAGATTATCATTGTTATTAGAAAGGAGTTTTGAAAGAAAGGATGAAGATGATTAATAGGAAAATATCAGCCAAAAATTCCTAACCATCTGCAGGGGGATGATTCAAATACGTCAAAATTGAAAAACATGACCTAAACATAAACACAAGAAACAGAGACAGTCTGAATAAACAATGTAGTGAACCCAATAAAAAGATTACTCATAAAGTCTGAAGAACAAGACTTAATACAAAAAACTAAAGCACTAGTAACATGAACTCCCACTAAAAACAGAGTGTGACATTAGGTGCTTCACCGCATTGCAAGTGAGTGTAATTTGGTAATAATCTATCAACAGTAATGAAGTTTTAAAGCATGTTTCAAACTCTATTCACTCTAAGGCAAATTCATTCCAGCTATCTTACTTAGTATGAGGATATAAAAGTAGTAGGTAACTTGGAAGTCATTGGGACATATCCCAAAGTGTCAAAATTAGTTTAAGGTAACAAAAATGACCATAAAAGAAAAGCCATTATCAACTACCTGAATTTGATCTTGAACTTGATTTCACGAAGCAATAAATCATGCGATAAGAGTTAACATAAGGCTAAACATGTACTTCAAGATTTCGAAAGAAATAGAATATATGTCTCTCTAAGAGCACTTACATGATAGCAAGACCCTTCAAAATAATAGATAGAATGAGTTTAATTGATAATTGGTGGGTAAGTGATCACATGACATTCAGACTGAGAAGGTTGATTTATGATGGTATGAAGTCAGTCACTTGGATCTCTCGAAATGAAATTATTCATTGTTTTGGAGGATGTATGGATTGATATTAAGGGAATGAGGGTTTCCTGAAAGTTTTGCATATGACTTTCAGTGTGGTAATGTTGCTATTTTGTCATCTTAGGAGAAGAGTTTTATTGTTGTTTTAACTTTTTGTTAAGGGAAGTCAACTTTTGTATCAGGGTATTGAAAATGGTGATTGAAATTAGGATAGTGATTTCCAGATCTGATGTTAAGGTATATTGACTTAAGATTTTACCAATTTTTACTTCCATGTTATTCCTTCAAAATTTCAGCCAGGTTTTCCTCGATACATGTTTATATTTTTGAAATTTCTGTATCTTCTTTTCTAGGAGGGAGAAATAGATGGTCAGCCCAACAGGAGAGGACTGGTCCCAAAGACTTTCGTGCAACCATTGTCTTAGCATTAGTTCACATTGATGTAGTAATATAGATTTATATTGTGATAGATAAATACATTTGTATATTAAGGAGATAGACCTTGGGTAAGGGACACAACTCTTACAAATCAATTGTATGTTTGTATAAACCATGTAAAATGAATATCATTTAAGCATCTAAGTAACTTGGATTGATTTCATTCTGTTTCAACTGAATGCATGATAAGCTTTGGTGAAATTAATTACAATGCAAATATATCACTGATTTGAGCTACTTCCTTCACCTTAGGTCTACCTCTTTTAGTTTACATAAAACACACAATGTATCTGGTCTTAAGAATTGAAGTTGTTATAAACTTTCATTGCTTTATAAATTTAAAATATATTAAGTTGTTTTAAATATATATCACTTTAAAACTGTGAAAATAGATTTTGCTTTATCAGCGATAGTACTAATTTTCTTTACTTAGGTTTTGTATTAACTTTTTATAAACAATTTTTGCATCTACAGTATTCAATTGGTGTAAGTTTTTTTTTCTATTGTAATTTGGTAAATTTTGACTAATGAATAATAATTATAGAAATTCAAGTTGGGAAGAGGGATTGTGAATATATGTAGCTTTGATCTGAAATAACCTTTAGTCAGTTCTTAAAAGATCTGAAGTGAATAATTTTTCATAAGTCATGTAACAATATTAGTCTTTTTAATGACGTCATAACTTATGAATACTTTTTACACTTGATGATTGCGTGAAATGAATTGCTGATTTTTTTATTTTGTTTCTAGTAAAATGAAACAGGCTAAACTGAACCCTGAATCACCTGGAGACCTTTATTAAGCAGACAGCTTCTGTAAACCATGGGTATTCTAGGAACCTGTCTAATCTTAACCAGGAATCTTTTGCAAACCCTGACCTAACTGGTCTTAACCTGTAAAACATATAAACTTGAAACCTGGCTAAACCAGAATTCTTTTGCAAATTCTTGCTTAAATGGTCATAACCTGTGGAAACCTGTGAAAACCTGTAAACTTGAAATCTGCCTAAACAAGACCTTTTTTGCATACCTAGAAGACCTGGAAACCAGTCTTATTCAGGGTTTCACTGTACCTGTTTCTATTTGTGCAGTAGGAAAAAAAATGAAACAGCAATTTACGGTAGTTTCTTGTCTACTCAGCATTTTGAACACCTAAAACCTCATAATCTTACATAGCTGTAACAGTAACTCTTCCAGAAATTTTGGCTTGATGCCAGGAGCTAAGAAAAAAGTAATGGTAAAAAAAATTAACCTGTGTAACAATAAATTTAGAATCGAATTGGACAAGATTTGGGTCTAGTACATTCAAGGTTTTTTTTCTGTGTAATGAGAAAGGCTGAGGAGTTCCTATTGCATTTTATTCTCTTATAAATCCTAAGACCTCATAGACTTACAAATATTTTATTTTGTTGTAATATTTAGTCTGTCTAATTGGTAAATGTGGCATAATATTTATTAATTTGGTTGAAATATTATTTTTATTTATGTTATATTTTGTATTCACATATAGTGCTTTAACAGCTGACTTCAAAGCACCATTTGTATTCAGATGTATCAGAAAAGAAGGGAGCTAATTTTTGTATGGTAACTAAATTAAATATTTATTCTGAAAATTAATCAGTTCAAGTATACACCTTTTTTCTAATAAAGATATAATAAATTTTTAAGAAATGAATATTCCTGAAATTTATTCATTGCCAAATTAACTTCTCTTAATTGGCAACATAATTTCAAAATGGAAAGCTATTCATTGGAATACTACCATTGAGTTTCATAATTGCTTTGCTTTTGAATTTGAAGAAGCACGCTACTGTAAAATGAGAAATTTCCACTTACTTATTGACTAACATTCGAATATTGGCCTAAATATGATCAAAAGCGCCAATACAGTACAAAATACAAAAGTGTATTGGTCTGGTCAAAGTTCATATTGGCCTAGGCCAATGTGACATATTGGACTATTTAGTCAATAAAGGTATAATTGCTATGATTTTCTATATTGGCTGAGTTATTGGTCCTTGGCTATCCATATTGGTATGCCTCAGTCCAATATGGCACCTTTACAAAAAATGTAATTACAGAAACAATCGATTTATTAACCAATGATGTTACCTTTAAAGCTAGTCAGATAATTTTGATGTACTACCACAATACATTACATTCTGTAAAGCTTGATTGGTGTTCAATACTGTCATAAAAGACACTAACTTTTCATAGATTTAACTTTCATGGAATTTTATTATTGAAGTTTTATTTTGTACTTGTTTAAGTGAATTTTTTAAAAAAAAGTTTGGTATGAAGTCAAAGTATGCAATAACTGTACTGCAATATAAAAAGGATAATTACTCTGTAAACTTTTGATACATTTTAAATTGCCTTTATTTCCTGAGATTACTTCTTAAAAGACAAAACCATTTTGGGACTTAATTTCTCAAAAACATTTATCTATTTCAAATATTGATTTTTCATCTTAGTATCATTTGCATTTAATAGAAAGGCAAAATCGTGATTAAATACCGGTTAAATAATGTGCAATAGAGAAAGCAAAACCCCCCCTTTTCTGAGCATTATACTGGTTGGACCAAAATTATATCAAGTACATTTAAGAACTAGAAAATTTTCATTCCTGCAGAAATTATATCCAATTTTGTTGAACATGATCAATTAAGCTATTTCGAGGTTTATTTTTCTGGTTTATAGTGGACCTCATAAAATTAATTTTTGCTTATTTTGTGAGGAATAAAATACACTGAAAATAAACCATTATTGATTATTTTCTGTTTGATGAAATTCATGTTTGAGGGAGTAGTTACATTCTGTTAAATTTGTTATGTTCGAGGGATACCAATTTTCGTGGTTTTTGTGGGTAAAGTAAACCATGAAGATTCCTAATGAAAAGGATTATTTATTTTAAATTGTATGACAGGATCATCAAAACCAAGAATTCAAGAATCTATGAACTTGGCCTTTCCCATTAACCACGAAATTTGAAACTCATGAATATAAGTATTTTCATAGTAGTTGAATTGGCTTCCTAAAATGGGAAAAAAAATTAATTTATGTTTGCTAAAAGTAGGATCTTATAAGATTGAAATTTCTGCTGTACATTATTCAAACTTCATTGTACTATTTTATGCCTCATGATTTGTTAATAGGTTTTGTTTTTCTTGCTCACTTTTGGCAGTATTGAATGTTATTTTAGACTGCTATCTTTTGATGCCATAAGAGACTTTTTGCTCAGGACAATTTTGTTATAGTCATAATTCATAGAGATTAATTAAATGGTATTTGTGTTCAAATTTATTGTGGAACATTTTCATATGTTTAGAAATATGGAATACTGCATGTTTATTGTTAGTGTAAATATATTGAAGAAAAACATATTGAAAACATTTAAATTAACCCTAGGGAGGAATAGAAAGAATATGAGAATAACATTTTTTCTTTGGTTATCTCCCTTTTATTACTGTATCAAACATGCTTTTTATCTTTAACATTTTCTAAGGCTTGATTTTTTCCTGATATTCTGGATAATATTTCCAATGACCAATCTTTATTTATTTCAGGCCATTCAAAGTTATTTTCTTGGTTCATTGACCAGTTTTGATAAAACTAATTAGGGAGGGAGGCATTTCTTTTACCTTTCCATTCTCCCAAGGAAGATTTTAGGGTGCCTTTTACATTTTTCATAGCTAGAAAGTGAATTAGAGGGATGTGGTTTTTAGTTATGTATTTTATTGATATGATGGAGGTGGGTTATGGGGCATCTTCCAACAAAAAGAGATAAAGCCTAAGCATCAAGAAATTATTTGGAAGTGGCCTTACTTCAAGAGATTTGTATTCTTCCTTTACTGCTTTGTAGAAGCACTTATTGCTTTGCTGCACATTCAAACCAATTCATATTTAATATCATTTTTAGAATTTTGAAGGACTTTTTAAGAAATTGTTTCAAATGTATTTGAAAGAAATTTATGGATAACAAACTAGTATTTTTTTGTGTATATGGAAATGTTAATTACATGTTGTTATGAAAAAAATTGTTACATGTATATAAATTGTATTGTTCTTACATGTACATGTATTTGCTGTATATTGCCATATGATTTGTCATTCCATATTGTTCTGCTAATTCCAAAGATACTAAAAGACCACATCAGTTACAAAAAAAAGACATTAAATGCATATTGTTATAATTTTCTTTTGTTTGGTTGGGACAGGTATTTCCTGGGATAGAAGTAATTATATCCTGAATTTCCTATGAATCACAATTTGAAAGAGCCATTTAGCAACTGTTATGGGTTAATATTTGTCTTTGAATTAACGTTGAAGGCTTTATTTAAGGTTTTTTTTGTTCCCCTTTCAAATTAATGTAAACATGAACATTTTGGCAACAGTTACTGCTGAGAAATATCTGCAAAAATTACCATCTGACTGAAAAGTTTTAAGCCAGGTCAGGTAATTGACCTGTCAAATAATAAATATAATAATTATTGAAAATGTTACTTTTACTGTTCTATTTGGAAAAAGTAAATGGCTTTAAGAAAGCTGGAATTGTGTTATTAACATTTGGTGTAGAAGTAAATACAAGAAAAGAACCAAGCTGTTGATCCCGACGTTTGTTAGTCCTTGCTTGCTTTTCTCTGTGTACAATGATATTCATCACTCATATACTATACTGATGTGGTCTAACAGAGCTGTGATTACATTAACAAATACAAATTATAAATTTTTAAATGATATATTTTTTTCTTGTTAATAACCAAACCCAGATATTTGCATATTTAATCTACATATATATCTTTGTTAAATTGTTATGGGGAGTTTTTTTTATATCAGCTTTAATTTAACATTGCAATTAGTCAGAATTAAACATGGACTTTTTGTGCATGTTATGTGAAATTATCTGTACAATAGGAAACATAGTTAAATGTCTATGAAGAGCATGTTGAAAGATTTAACCATTTACACATCTAGATGTGCCACACATGAGAAACATATGTACATATTGCTAAATAGGATATACACATGATTGGAACATGATGTACTTATAAGATGTTTTGATAAAAATATGATTCCCATATGATAATCATGTTTTCTATTCACATATTATTTGAATCAGTCGATATTAACAGAGAATCATGCATAAAAACTATTTTTGATTAACATATGTAAACTACCATGAGATTCAAAGATTCACACATGAATAGTGTAATGCATGATTACCCTATGTAAAGCCAACCAGTAGGTTCAAGTGATTATCATATATAAATTGTCAAATTATTTACACATGACTTGCATATTATTTACATATGATTCCAGTATGTTTTACCCACGAGGAGAAACACATGATCCTCATGTATGTTTCTTATGATATGATTTATGATCAGAGTCCATTTGTAGGGACTGCACAAGATAGTTTGTGAAAGTTGTCTGTTTCACAAAAGTTACACATAATCTGCCTGATAGTCCATGCTTAATTGAAACAAATTGTAGCATATTTATACATATTCATATACATTTGTACAGTGCTGTATATTGCTTTGTTTTCTGTGGAAAACATATGTAGCACACTCAAAGAAATGTTCTCAGTACCCAAGGCCAATGTTCCAAAATAATGAAGTAGATAGTAGGTAGAAATGGGGCCCCATTTTTCAGTCAACAAGCAAAAATCATTTAAAAAAAAAAGATTTAACAAAAATCTCTGCTTGTCATGGAAAAGTTAAAGAGTATAGTCATTTGCCAAGAAATAAAAAAGCAACATGTCAACTTGCACATTTAACTTTCCTGGACTAAATTTCACTTGCCATGGGAATTCTAGATCCCTATTCTTGGTCTAGAAGAAAATGATATGAATATTACTGTTACTAGACTAGTGTTTAGGTAATTGTTTACACTAATATTACTACTGAGTCCATATATTGAGTCTGCTGCTTTGTTGTCATGAATAAACTCTTTAATGTTGAAATTTATTGTTATGGAAATATTTGTATTTATGTACATTGTATATTTTCACAACATATTTGCACATATGGACAATGTTTAATTAAACATGTATGATTCATTGGTCCCCACAAGGCCTGATTGTCTCACAGCTGTTTCAACAAAAACATCTTTTTTGTAAATACTGTACATGTATAGTGCATTATATTGGCAGATGTAAAAGTTTGGTGATTTTCAGGCAAAAAAGTATGCCAAAAATTTTGCTGATTCTAATTTTGGCAAATGCTGTGTGGTGCAAGTATCTAAGCTTGGAGTAAATATTTAGCAGTATTTACTTAGCCTTTTTTAGCCAGAATGCTGAAATATGCCAAAATAAGTGCCCCGCGAAAATTACCTGCTATACATTTATTTATTTTACACCTACATGTAAATGTGTTTTTCATTCTTGAAAACCTTAGTATAAAGGTCATGGAGTTGCTAAAAACCAAATGTTTTTGTTATGAAAAAAACATTGACAATGAAAGTGTATTGATGTTTTGTTTTTACAGACAAATCTGCTTTAAGTTTGTTTCAAAGAAGTTTAACCTATTTGGCTTTAAATAACTTTTTTGGATGATATTATTCTCAATATTTTGAAATGAGACATGTCTCAATACATGTATATTAACATGAGATTATTCTCATTACATTCACAATGATTCACCACTTTCATGTTTATATATATAGAACAATGTTTGAGTATTGACAATTTGTGTATAGTCTATTAACAATCGTGCAATATGTATATAAACTGTATTGTAAAGGATAATGTATCATAGATTCTGGGAGCTCTAGTTTTAATTTGTATGTTTGCCTGTCTGTTATAACTTAACCATGCATCATGGATTTTAGTGTATGTATAATTACTATGTCACTATGTCAATCAACGAAAAGCATCTTTAGGACATTTTATTAAAGATTATAATTGTTGTTTATCTAAGTAAGTCAGTCTCAATGTTTTCAAAATAACTTAAAAACCGATTTCTCTGATTAAATTTGATTTGTGTTGACTCTTCTGATTTGTTTTCTTTAGGTAATCTGTATTATATTTTTTTTATAACCAGCGTTGGAAATGACATTATTATCTACAGTCTACAATTGAAATAGTACTGAACCCCAACAGCACTTGCAGTTAAGCTTCATTCCTAGTTTTGACTTTAAAATTATGGAAATTGATAACTTAGACTTTAACAACGTTATATTAATGTAAACTTTTAACAGTCAGTTTGTAGTCTCCTTAAATAGATAATGCTTTTGGATTACTGTTTTGATACACACAGGAAAAAGTGTTATTCAAATCTGTAGATTATTAGTATCTATTCAGTATTGGACTGAATGCAAATCTGATTAAGTGCTTGTTAATTGCATGTTACTTTTTGTACCCACATTGTTTTTACAGTCAAGTTCCATTGTTGGTAAAAATTAATTTCTTGTTGAATGACTTAATATTTACAACAACAAAATAAAAATAATGAAGCTTAAGGTTTCTGCGAACATTAGCAATAACTCTTCAAATATATTCTATGCTTTTTCTGCTTTTCAATGGCTTTCTTTGTTTTTTTTTGTTTTTATTAAAAAAAACCTGTTGTAGATAATGATTTCATTGATTTCATTGAAAGATTTCTGCCAATGCTAGGATCTTTAAATAATTTCAAGAAGGGGATACTTTTCAATTACTAAAGTGATTTTTCTTCATGAAAGGTTTTGAAACATTTTCTTAATTAGCAATGGTAACAAGGAATAAGAAAAGATTTGTTTATTTATTTTTCATGAGAATTGGTATTTTTTTCAGGATACTTTTTTATATCCACAAATGGCTGAACATTGTGTAAAATCTAGTATTTTAAAGTACAATGGCAATCCTTTGATGTTAATTGTTTCTTGGTCTGTATGATCTGCAGATTCAAATTTCAGTAAAAAAACTTTGTAAAATTATAATATGTTTTCAATAATTATGTGTTACTATGTGTACAATTTATATCACTTATGTACCAGTTCTCAACCACTTGTCTCTCGCAGTGGAACATCCTCAGATTAAACTATAATAAATAATTAAAACCATACATCGACTTTTGATTTAAGCCTAGCATTGTACTTTTCTAGATATAAATTTAATATTTTTTTAATAAGTAACTAAAGAAATGGCAAGCAGGAAATAAAGTGGCCACTTGTGTCAATATGTACTTCTTTGTTTTTACTTGCTTCATCAATGGGGTAGTAGGTCTATTAGCTGCTGAACTCTACCCGTCTGTCACGCTTAGATGGTACCTACTTCCAGTTCTTCTAACTCAAAAAAAGTATTGAACTTTCCACAGTGTTTGTTAGCATACTGCACATGATTACCTCCTCTAATGGGCGAAGTTGACAAATATCTGATAATAACTTTTACTTGTTGAACTTAGCTATTTTAACAGAAGAACATGCTGTACACGCTTAAGCAGGGGTTGAAAATTCCTAAAGCCCGACGCCCAAGACTAAAAAAATTGCACCTCGAACTTGTCGTTTTTCAATGGAATAAGTCCGTCGGGCACGGCAAATTTAAAAATATAAAAACTATTTCTTGAAAGATTTTGTTGTCATTATTTGGACCATGTTTCTCGATCTATTCCTTGATCTATAAATAGTTATAACTTTATTTTTAGAGTGGGTATTCACTAGATCGGTGTGTTGATTAGTCATTCTCAAGTCTGAATCACACCTGCGCTTGATCAGACGCATTTTTTGGCATACTAACAATTTTATTAACCAAGCGCTGAAATGATAAAGATAAAATTTCGTAGATAAACTTTTGAGGAAAATATTGTTGCTCACTTACAATTTCACGGTTAAAAAAACGCAGAAACCGAAAGCTGACAAGGCATTTGACCTGAGACGGAATCAATTGACACTGTCTTCTTCCCTGCAAACATAGAATTATACATAAGAATATCGGATAACAAAATTGCATTTATCGATTCGGACTTGACACAACATTGTTCTGGCTTAGTGTACAAAAGATGAAAAAGTCCAGGGCTCGGGTCTTCCCCAAAAAAATTTCAACCCCTGTTAAGGTATTTTTAACCTTTAATAAGATGTTGCACGCCACGTTGTGCTAAGAATACCCCAAATTAACCATTTCAGTCAAAGCTGCGAAAGCGAGATTCCGTACAATACGTCACGCAGAAGCAATATACAAAGTATCTAACATTCCCACCAGTAAAAGCTTAGAAATCTGTTACATAAATTTCCATTATGCAGCACCTAAATAACTACAAAGTGGGTCATATATAGGAAGTAGATTGGCGACATACCTGAAAAGGCAATATACCAAATATCTAAGCATTCACTCTAGTAGAAGCTGAGACATCTGTTACGAAAAAGTGTTACGGATGGACGGACAAAGTGATTGCAATATAGCCCTCACTCTAATGAAGAGATATAATATAGGGCTTTACTTGGTCAGTGTTTATAAATATCGAGAATTTCTGTGTGCTGGCAAAGATATGATTGTGTCGCCGGTCCAGACTTATTATCCATCATGCTCATTGCATTCTTATATCTCTTGGTTGAAAAAGACAGATTTTGGTACATCAAATTTTATGAACTAATCGGCTGATGTTTAATTGTGAATGCCTACAGCACACATTTCCAACTCATCTGTAACAAAGATCCGAGTGAGTTGGTGCCCTGTCGTCCGTACATTTCTCAAATTTTGTTTAACTATATGAAAATCCTGTGACCGTATTAACCACATGTTAATTTTAAAGTTATTTGTTAACAACCTATAAACCTATTCGTAAATGTTCTTCAACATTTTTATTCACATTTTTTTGTGTGTGACTCATTGGCTAAACAAATTGTACTAGAAAGGACAATCTATAATAAATTCTGGAAGCTATAATTTTTAATGTTTACCTGTCTGCCTTTTGTAATTTAAACACTTGTGAATCATATTTTTAAAAAAAATTTAGTACCCATAGTTTTACAGTCATGTAAAAAAAGTAATGTTGGATTTATCGACGCTTTGGTTTCATGTAGTTGTCAGTCTCTGTTTACAAAATATCTAAATATCTTTGACTAAAGATTGTACAAAACATAAAATTTTATAAAAAGTTATGTCAAAATGTTTGATTTTTACTACTATAAAATTACAATCTAGTTAGGTATTACAGAAATACGAATTTTCAGGCTTTTGGCATTGGTTGCTAAATGAATGATTTCTTTTTTTAAAGGATTATCTGACTCCATTTAAATACAGAATAAAAACATTTCAAGATTTTGATGACAAAATAGCCTTTGTTATTTAAGATTAAAATCATGCAATATTTTGCTCTATCTGCGTCTCAGCGACTTCTTTTTGAAGACCATGTTTTGCGTCCTAGTTGATCATTTTTATGTTTGTATATTATTTAAAGAGGAAGACTTAGGGTTAGGGAAATAACTCTTGAAACTAGCGATATGTTTGTATCATATTAAATTCCGACAAAGCCCATCAAGCTTTTAATCGAAACAGAATGAAATGAGTTACTTAAATGCTTACATGGGATTGATGTAAAATGCTAAAAACAAACGTTCCAATGATTTGTAAGAGTTGTTTCCCTTACCCTAGGTCTACATCCTTAATGCTCCCTTCACATACATTAATTTTAAAATCCGTACGAATAGCCGAAATTACGAGATACACGAATTCTTGCGAATAAGCCACTTTTAAAGTGATTTACGATTGGTTACGAGTATTTATTGCTAAATTGACTTCCTGTAATTACCAACATACTTTCAAGAAAGCTTTTCATTTGAATATTACCCTTAAGTTTCATAATTACTTTGCTTTTGAATTTGAAGAGAAATTATCCCTTATTATTGATTTATGTTTGAATATTAGCCTAAGTATGATCAAAACTACCAATACAATACAAAATACAAAAGTAAACCAATACACCAATACAGGATTTAGCCGTCAAATAGACTGTACTGCCTGGTCAAAGTCCATATTGGACTACTTAGTCAGTAATGGTATAATTGTAATGGTTTTCTATATTTGCTGAATTTTTGGTTTTTGGCTAGTCATATTGGTATGGCGCCTTTACAAAAAATGTAATTACAAACAACAATCGATTTATTAAGCAATGATGTTACTTTTTAAGCTAGTCAGATAATTTTAATGCACTACCAAAATACATTAGAATCTGTAAAGCTGGATTGGTGTTCAATACTGTTATAAAAGACCCTAAATTTTCATAAGATTTAACTTTCAGGAAATTTTTATTATTGAAGTTTTATTATGTATCTTTACTTGTTTAAGTAATTTATTTTAAAAAGTTAAGTTTCAAGTCAAAGTATGCAAACACTATACTGCAATATAAAAAGGATAATTACTCTAAACTTCTGATACATTTTAAATTGCATTTATTTCCTGAAATTTTTAAGAGACTGGATATCTCTTAAAAGACAAAACAATTTTGGGACTAATTTCTC
This sequence comes from Perna viridis, assembly GCA_037379345.1. Classification (NCBI taxonomy): domain Eukaryota; kingdom Metazoa; phylum Mollusca; class Bivalvia; order Mytilida; family Mytilidae; genus Perna; species Perna viridis. The sequence goes on from CM074524.1 coordinate 13,617,196, forward strand.
AAAAAAGTTCATATAAAATATTGATTTTGCATCCTATTATCATTTGCAATTAATAGAAAGGCAAATTTCATGATTAAAAACCGATTAAATAGTGTGCAATAGAGGAAGCAAAAAAAAAAAAAAAAAAAAAAAAATAAATAAATAAATAAAAAAAAAAAAAATAAATAATAAAAAAATAAAATAAAAAAATAAAGAAAAAAAAAAACCCTAAAAATTTCCGAACAATTTATGCTCAAATATATGTTACTAAAACGGTTTTTCAGCATAATACTGCTCGGACCAAAGTGCTGTCAAGTACATGTAAGGACTCTTACAATTACTCTTACAACTCTTAAAATTATCATTCCTGTAGAAATTGAATCCCAATTGTGTTGAACATGACCAGTTAAGCTAATTTCGAGGTTTTATTTTTCTGGTTCACAGTGGACCACATGGAAATCAATTTTTGCTTATTTTGTGAGGAATAAATTAAATTAAATAAATCATTATTGATAATTTTCTATTTGATGAAATTCATGTTTGCGAGAGTAGTTACACTCTGTTAATTACTTATGTTCGAAGGGTACAAATTTTTGTGGTTTTGTGGTAAACCATGAAAGTTGATTCCTAATGAAAAGGATTATTTACTTTAAATTGTATGACAGGATCATCAAAACCAAGAATTCAAGACTCTATGAACTTGGCCTTTCCCATTAACCACAAAATGTGATACTCATGAATATAATTACTTTCAGTGTAGATGAATTGGCTTTCTACAATGGGAAAAAATGATGGTTCCACAAAAATAAATTGATTTATGTTAGCTAAAAGTAGGATCTTATAAAAATGAAATTTCTGCTGTACATTATTCAAACTTCATTGTACTTCTTTATGCCTCATGATTTGTTAATAGGTTTTGTTTTTCTTGCTCACGTTTGGCAGTATTAAATATTATTTTAGACTGCTAGCTTTAGTTTATTGATGCCATAAGAGACTTTTTGCTCAGGACAATTTTGTTATAGTCATAATTCATAGAGATTAATTAAAAGGTATTTGTGTTCAAATTTATCGTACAACATTTTCATATGTTTAGAAATGTGGAGTGCTGCATGTTTATTGTTAGTGTAAATATATTAAAGAAAAAAATATTTAAAACATTTGAATTATTTTCTAAGGCTTGATTTTTTCCTGATATTCTGGATAATATTTCCAATGATTTATTTCAGGCCATCCAAAGTTAATTTTTTGGTTTATTGACCAGATTTCATGAAACTAATCAGGGAGGGAGGCATTTCGTTTACCTTTCAAATGTCCCAAGGAAGATTTTAGGGTGCCTTTTACATTTTTCATAGCTAGAAAGTAAATTAGCGGGATGTGGTTTTCAGTTTTGTGTTCTATTGATATGATAAAGATGGGTTATGAGGCATCTTCCAACAAAAAGAGATAAAGCCTAAGCATCGATACATTATTTGGAAATGGCCTTACTTCAAGAGATTTGTATTCTTCCTTTACTCCTTTGCTGCACATTCAAACCAATTCATATTTAATATCATTTTTAGAATTTTGAAAGACTTTTAAGAAAGAGTAATCAAGGGAACGAAGGTTACAGCGGTAATCAAAAGAATGTAATCCAGGGACAAAGACCAGACATGGAAAACAGACATACACAACAAAGAACATTAAGTAACTAAAATCATATATACAAAGTAACAAAAGTAAATGAGCAACTCGGACTCCACTAAAAACTTGGAGCATGGACCAGGTGCACCGGTAGGGTAAGCGTCCTCTGCTTTTCTAGAAACACCCACCGAGTTGCTCATAAAAAGTCAAGCCCGGGGTGGACAAACGAAGAAAGGTTAACTATGACCCGTTGAATAAATCAGTTTTCATGGTGCTGATGGATACATCATAACGATCCACAAGTTCATGATGACGACCATAAAACTTCTGTAATGATGACTTCAATCTTGTAGCAACATAACCCTGTTCCAGAAGCCTATTTGTTAGAGTTCTAGCGCGACACAAAACGTCTGCGTAGTTTCGGCAAGCTCTGGCATAACGTATGAGTTGTGATATGAACACTCCATACGCATGAGCCAAAGGGATGTTGCCACAGATGAAAGGAAAGTTGACAATTCTGAATGAAAAGTCATCACGTTTGTCGTAAAGTTTGGTCAATAGTTTTCCTTTACCATCGATTTCTAAGTGTAGGTCAAGATATGAGGCTGACTTTACAGTGTTTGTAGTATCCTTTATCTCAAGTTCTTTTGGGTAGATGCAATGTATCAAATCCCCGAAATTAGGATTGTTTAAAGATAATACCTTACCTATATAACGGAAACTGAGATTGAAGGATCTAGCCAAACGATATTCTTTCTTTCTGATCAAATCAGCTATAAAGTCAGCCTCATAAGAGTGAAGAAATAGGTCAGCAAGTAAAGTAGCACAATTTGTTCCCATTGGAATGCCGACCGTTTATTGAAAAACACGTCAAACCACACTGGACAAATATGTTGTCGATTAAAAATTCCAGCATTTTGTAAACATCTTCATCTATATATTTGGAAGAAATTGTTTCAAATGTATTTGAGAGAAATTTATTGATAACAAACTAGTATTTTTTTTGTTTATATGGAAATGTTAATAACATGCTGTTTTGAAAAAAAATTGTTACATGTATATAAATTGTATTGTTCTTACATGTACATGTATTTGCTGTATATTGCCATATAATTTGTCATTCTGTATTGTTCTGCTAATTCCAAAGATACTAAAAGACCACATCAGTTACAAAAAAAAAATTAAATTAAATGCATATTGTTATATTTTTTTTGTTTAGTTGGGACAGATATTTCCTGGGATAGAAGTCATTATATCCTGAATTTACTATTAATCAAAATTTGAAAGAGCCATTTAGCAACTGTTATGGGTTAATAATTGTCTTTGAATTAACGTTGAAGGCTTTATTTAAGGCTTTTTTGTTCCCCTTTCAAATCAATGTAAACATGAACATTTTCGTAACAGTAACAGGCTGTCGATCCTGACGTTTGTTAGTCCTTGCTTGCTTTTCTCTGTGTACAATGATATTCCTGACCTTTGTTAGTCCTTGATTGCTTTTCTTTGTGTACAATGATATTCATCACTCATACACTATACTGATGTGGTCTAACAGAGCTGTGATTACATTAACAAATTCAAATTATAAATTTTTAAATGATATATTTTTTCTTGTTAATAACCAAACCCAGATATGTGAAATTATCTGTACAATAGGAAACACAATAAAATGTTTATGAAGACCATGTTGAAAGATTTAACCATTTACACATCTAGATGTGCCACACATGAGAATCATATGTACATATTGCTAAATAGGACATACACATAATTGGAACATGATATACTTATAAGATGTTTTGATAAAAATATGATTCCCATATGATAATCATGTTTTCTATTCACATATGATTTGAATCAGTCGATATTAGAGAGAATCATGCCTTAAAACTATTTTTGATTAACATATGTAAACTACCATGAGATTCAAAGATTCACACATGAGTAGTGCAATGCATGATTACCTTATGTAAAGCCGACCCATAGGTTGAAGTGATTATCATATGTAAATTATCAAATTATTTACACATGACTTGCATATTATTTACATATGATTCCAGTATGTTTCACCCACGAGGAGAAACACATGATCCTCATGTATGTTTCTTATTATATGATTTATGATTAGAGTCCATTTCTAGGGACTCCACAAGATAGCTGATAGTCCATTCTTTATTGTAACAGAGTGTAGCATATTTATACATATTCATATAAATTTGTATAGTGGTTTATATTGCTTGGTTTTCTGTGGAAAACATGTGTAGGACACCAAAAGAAATGTTCTCAGTACCCAAGGCCAGTGTTCTAAGATAATGAAGTACATTGTAGGTAGAAATGAGCCCCCATTTTTCAGTTAGATTTAACAAAAATCTCTGCTTGCCATGGAAAAGTTAAAGAGTATGAATCATCTGCCAAGAAATAGAAAGCAACATGTCAACGTAAACATTTAACTTCCCCTTGGCTAAATATCACTTGCCATGGGAATGCTTGATACTTATTCATGTTCTAGAAGAAATTGATATGAATGTTACTGTTACTAGACTAGTGCTTAGGTAATTGTTTACACTAGTATTACTACTGAATCCATATATTGGGTCTGCTGCTTTGTTGTCACGAATAAACTCTTTAATGTTGAAATTTATTGTTATGAAAATATTTGTAAAGTATTTATGTACATTGTATATTTTCATAATATATTTGCACATATGGACAATGTTCCATTAAACATTTATGATTTATTTGTCCCCACAAGGCCTGATTGTCTCACAGCTGTTTCAACAAAAGCATCTTTTTTGTAAATACTGTACATGTATAGTGCATTACATTGACGGATGTAAAAGTTTGGTGATTTTCAGGCAAAAAAGTATGCCAAAACATTTGCTGATTCTAATTTTAGCAAATGCTGTGTGGCGCATGTATCTAAGCCTGAAGTAAATGTTTTGCAGAATTTACTTAGCCTTTTTTGGACAGACTGTTAATATATACCAAAATAAGTGCTGGCGAAAATTACCAGCTGTACAGTTATTTATTCTACACCAATATGTATATGTGTTTCTTTTCTTGAAAACCTTAGTTATAATGGTCATAGAGTTGCTGAAAAGCACATGTTTTTGTTATGAAAAAGACCATTGACAATGAGGGTATATTGATGTTTTGTTTTACAGACATATATTCTGCTTTAAGTTTGTTTCGAAGAAGTTTAACCCATTTGGCTTTAATTTACTCTTTTGACGAGATTATTCTTAATATTTTTAAATGAGACATGTCTCAATACATGTATATTAACATGAGATTATTCTCATTACATTTACAGTGACTCACCACATTCATGTTTATATGTAGAACAGACAATGTTTTAGTATTGACAATTTGTGTATAGTCTATTAACAATCGTGCAATATGTATATAAACTGTATTGTAAAGGATAATGTATCATAGATTCTGGGAGCTCTAGTTTTAATTTGTATATCTGTCTGTTATAACTTAACCATGCATCATGGATTTTAGTGTGTGTAGAATTACTCTGTCAATCTTCGAAAAGCATCTTAAGGACATTTTATTAAATTTATTAAATATTATGATAATTGTTTATCGAAGTAAGACAGTCTTATAACCTACCTTGGAAATGACATTATTTACATTAACTTATCCGCAGTCCATAATTGAAACAGCCGTAAACTTAAACAGTACTTGAATTTAGGTTTCGTTCATAGTTTTGAATTCAAAACTGTGGAAATTGAAATTCTAACTATTTTGTACAAATTAATATGTACAGAAACATTTTAGATTCAATTTGTACTTGGTCTTTACTGCTTTCCTTTTAATGGGAGATAAAAAAAGATTATTTTGCAAGCCTGAAACAAAAATTGAAAACATAAAATACATAAGGAGGTACCTAGGGTAGTGGACACAACTATAACAGCTCATTGGAACGTTTGTATTCAATATTTGACATAAATCTTGTGCAAGGATCAAAGTAACTTGGATTGATTTCTTTCTTTTTCAAATGGAAGCTCGATAGGCTTTTGTGAAATTGAATATGATAAAAACATATCACTGATTTCAAGAGTTATGTCCCTTACCCTAGGTCCTTAACCCTTGCATGTTCCTTTTGTACTGACATTGTTTGTACAATCAAGTTTCATTGTTTGTAAAAATTGATTTTTTGACTCAATCTTCACACATACAAATAAAAAGGTATGATTTACTTATATTTTTCTTCAAATTTATTCAATGCCTTTTCTGCTTTTTAATAGCTTTCTGTTTTTTTTCTTGAAAGGTGAAAGATAGAATGGCTTAGATGGTTACTTAAGGAGTTTTCAGTAAAAAAAAAACTGGTTGTAGATAATGATTTCATTAATAAATTACTGCCAATTCTAGTGTCTCTAAATTCTTTTTAATTTACTAAAGTGATACTTCTTCGTGAAAGGTTTTGATTTGTCAAGAAATAAGAAAAGGTTTGGTATTTGTTTGTCTTGTGAGTTTTTTTTTAATATCCACAAATGGCTGAACATTATGTAAAGTGTAGTATTTTAAAGTACAATGGCAGATCTGCAGATTCAAATTTAGGTAAAATAAAAAAGCGACAAAAAACTTTGTATGTAAAATTAAAATATGTTTTTATTATTTACGTATTACTATCAGTACAATTTATATTACTTGTATATCAGTTCTCAACCACTTGTCTCTATCAATGATACATCTTCAGATAAAACTATAATAAATAATTAAAACCATACCCTGAGTTTTGATTCTTTAAGCCTAAATATTACTTTTCTGTCCTCTGCAGTACCGCATTTGCAGTGTAGTTGAAGTGTGTTGTATAGAGTATGGAAAGTCGTGGTCTTGATCCCAAAAAACTGAAAATTGCTTCTCAGCTGAGCACATATATAAAGAAGATAGATTGATGACAGATAGGCTTAGAGTCAGAATAAATGTTAGGGGCCGACATGACTTCCTTTGGGCAGTTGTTTCGGTGTCTTGCAAATTAAAAATCCAGATCGGCGTGACGGAATAGCACAAATATAGAATAATAACAGAATAATCGGACTGATAAATTCTAGATATAGTGAAAAGGGATGGTAAAAAAAGTCCGAATAACAATTGGTTATATCAATACAAAATCTGTGAACGTCGAAACGACGGCAAAGATCCTATTTGCGATGAAAATTGTTTTATGCATGGTGAACCTCCCGCCTCCATTACAATTGTTTCTGGTATATTGTAATAAACACATTCATTCACTGGGAAAGTTGGTAAAATCAGTAGTCAATTTTAATAGTAAAATGTAAAACATCGTCAGAATTATTGGCAATTTTATTGGATCAAACTCATGACCTCAAACAAAACAATGCTGAAAATATATATTGATGATATTATGGAAATCCGTTATCTATTTTCAATTAAATCTGGATATTTTATGGTATAAAAACTAATTTTTATACGTCTGTGAATTTTGATGGGATGCATTATGGCATACTGCTGTCCAACACTTCGTACGATTACTCCAAAACGCTTTAAACCATTTAAATAAAACTTGTAGGTCAGTTGTTAACTTTGATGGAAGAAAGCTCTCTTTCATTTTACATTAACTTTGTTTATTTAGTTTTTGAGATATGACCTCTTGCATTTTAAAAAGATTGGGGTTTCTGTTTTTGCGCTCTAACTGAAAAAAACTCTTCCAGCCGATTAATGTTTGATGCGCAAATAGCACAGCCCTTTCTTTTCAGGTAGCGGAACTATGAGATGTAGTATTTTATAGCTTTTCTCTCAGGCAAGAACGACGATAAAGAAATCAGGATACCAGCTCTTGAATATGTTAACAACCGAGGAATTATTAGTATATTACTGCACACGAAAAGGAAATATATGATTTAAATTTTATATATATGTTCGTACTGAGATGAATACTCTGAAATAAAATCGACAGGTAGTGCTGGAAGGACTAGGTTCTGAACATTGACTAAGAATCTAATTATTTTCCTAAAAATGGCTGGATCTATTAAAAGAGGAACAGATAATATATTTCTATTGAAACGAAGTCATGACTGAAAAAAAAAACAACAAAAAAAAAAAAAAAAAAACAACAAAAAACAAAAACAAAAAACATGAATTTCACTTCTGCTATCAGAAGCTAAAGCTAGTAGAATACAACATATAATATAAGAAAGACACTTTATATCTAGTTATCTGCTCTGCTTCAAAAGATTGGTTTTTATGTAGATAAACAAAACTGACTTCTAAGAAGGAATCTAAAACCTTTTGTCAAACAAGCATGTCCCACGCCACAACTGAATTCACCACAAGTTAATAGGAACCAATTTGTCCTTGATATAAATTCTAATGACATTGAATGCTATCGAAGCTTTTCGGTTAATTGATACCTGTATACAATGATATAATATAGTAGCTAATGTTTGACCTTTTTGAGTTTAAATTGGTATTGAAAATGTATATTGCATGGATATTGTATTATTGGTCTCATAATCAACAACATGATTCGTATGTTTCCTGTTGGTAGAAGATAGAAAAAACTAATATATTGTATAAAACAATATATGGAAATTTTAACGAAATTCATTAGTTATATTTAGATAAAACAGAAAGCAGCAGCACCATCGTGGTTGGAGTTAATATTAATCTGAGATAGGAGGAAACGATATTCGATATGATTCTACCTTGTCGGAAGGGAAGGCCATGGTAGATGGTCTTGTAAATAGTTGATTGTCGTCTGGGTCATTTATTATGACTCATGTTGAAACAGTTAATACGTTTCACAAGTTCGAATCTGTAATTTACAGTGACTCACACATGGACAGCATCCTAATAATGTATATATAGACCGGATGTTTTGTCTGTAAATAGATATGCTTTGTTTATGTATTACACATTTTGATAGCAAGCTAATTCTTGATTGTTTTGCCTGTAAGCAGCCGATTTCAAGCATTATGAGCCAACCCATCGTCTGAAACGTTGAAAATTAATGCCTTACATGATAAACACTCTCTTTAAATGGTCCAGAAAGCACCAAATTTAATTCGCACGTGGTTGATACCCTGAAAACGGCCGACGGTTTCACAAACACATTTCGATTACCCCCACCATTAAATGTCACCAAAGGGAACGTTTCTGAAAACTACCAAAAATGGAAGAGACAAGTCAAGATCTATTTAACAGCTAGCAGAGCTTTAGAAAAAAGATAACGCTGTGCAAACTGCAATTATTATAAATTGTGCAGGTCCCCAAGTTGTAGACATTTATGATCAATTTCAATGGGCGGCAGCAGGCGATGAAAATGAATGAAGTACTAGAATCTCATAGATTCTGGAAGGTACCATATCAGGAACCTTTTAACAATTTCTTAACTGAACCGTACTACAGCAGCGTCTTGCAATTTCAAAGAGAAGGACAGAATGCTACGTGGTAATTTTCACTGCTAAGGGCAAGCTACAAATACTTCTTTTGCGAGAGGACAAAACAGACTTAGAAAAAGTAATCAAAATTTGTAGAGCTTATGAACAATCCAACAAACATGTCAAAGAATTGAGAGAAACTCCAACCCACACTGTAAACAAGGTCAGCAGTGGAAACTCCAACCCACACTGTTAACAAGGTCAGCAGTGGAAACTCCAACCCGCACTATTAACAAGGTCAGTGGAAACCAAATACAAAACCCCAAAACCAAACGTTTTTACAACCATGCCAAACAAACACAGAACTATGACAGAAATAACAGTTCATATAGGGAATGTAAATTCTGTGGCAGAAAATACGAATTGAAAAAAGAGAAATGACAAGCATGGGGTAAAACATGCGACTCATGCAAAAGCAGAAACCACTTCAAAGCAAAATGTAAAGAGATACATTCACTCTCTGCAACTGTGACGTTCGCTTTCAGTTAGACAGTGGTGCCGACATTAATACTATTTGTCAGAAATATGTCTGCAAAGAGCAAGCACGTCCAACAACAGTCACATTAAGAATTTGGAATAAGTCTCACATGAAACCACTTGGAGAAACTGATCTGAAAATCATCAATCCTACCACTGGAGAAGAATCGGTAACTAAATTCAAAATCGTACCTAATGGCCACATTAATCTACTAGTTTTAAAAACAATTCAAAAGATGGGATTTGTTACTATAAATAGTGAAATTTTTATTGCTATGATAAACAAACAAAAGCTTGGTACACTAGGGAAGGCAGCTCTAACTGTTGATAAGAAAATACCTCCAACAACACAACCGTGTAGGAAACTAAATCGGCAAGTTGGTGGAGAGACAAGTTCTGATCCCAGTAACTGAACCGACAAAATGGGTTAGTCAGATGGCAGGAGTGAGGAAACCGAATGGAAAACTGCCCATATGCATAGATCCGCAACCGTTAAATACTGTTTTAGAGAACATTATAAACTTCCAAGTCTTGATGATGCCACTCCTCAAATTAGCTAATGCTAAGATCTTTAGTAAATTTGATGTCCGTGAGGCATATTGGCTTGTGAAATTAGACAAATCGTCAAGTGAACTGACAACAATGATTACACCATTTGGACGCTACAGATGGGATTACCGTTTGGACTGAAGGTATTGAGTGAGATATTTCAGCGGAAACTCACTGAAGCACTAGGTGACTTAGAAGGAACATTTACCATCGCAGACGATATAATAGTCGCAGGATGTGGACACACTGAACAAGAAGCAAAGTTTGATAATGAGCGATAACTGCAAAATTTGTACAAGCGTTGCAATGAACAAAATATTTTACTGAATGATGACAAGAAAGAAATTGGACTGACTGAAATAACTTTTCATGGTCACCGGATAACTCACGAAGGAGTTAAAGTAGATAATACAAAGGTCAAAGCAATACTGAAAATGCCTATTCCGACCGATATTTCAGGTGTCAAAAGATTATGTGATATGGTCCAATATATGGCCAAATTTCTACCTGATCTTGCAGATGACTTAGAACCGATTCGTGAATTAACTCGAAGAGATGTACCATGGCACTGGTCCAGTAAATGTGATTATGCTTTTCAGCGAGTGAAGAAAAGGCTTACTGACGCACCTGTATTGGCATATTTTGATGTCATCAAGGAAGTTGTTCTACAAGTTGACCCCAGTAGTAAAAGTGGTCTAGGAGCCGTTTTACTTCAAGATGGAAAACCTGTCGAATTCGCATCTAGAGCACTCAAACCTTCTGAGCGCAACTGGGATCAAATCGAAAAAGAGGCTTTATCAATGCTTTGTGACCTTGAGCGTTTCGATCAATATAAGTATAGACGGAAAGTCATAGTCCAGAATGACCACAAACCATTAGCTGCGATACTTAGTAAACCGTTAAGTATCAAATCACCGAAATTAGGATTGGTTAAGGATAATACGTCATCTATATAGCAGAAACTGTAATTAAATTATCTAACCAAACAGTATTCTTTCTGTCGGATCAGATCAGCTATAAAGTCAGCCGCATAATAGTGAAGGAATAGGTGGGCAAGTAAAGGAGCACAATTTGTTCCCATTGGAATGCCGACCGTTTGTTGAAAAACACGTCCACCACACTGGAAAAATATGTTGTCCATTAAAAATTCCAGCATTTTGTAAACTTCCTCCTCTGTATATTTGGAATATGATTTGGAATTATTTCTTACAAAGTATGAGGAATCTCTACCAAGAATTATATATATATTTGTATCTAGGTGTACCATATTTGTTTTTGGAAAAACAAGGATGTATAATGTTTGTAAGTCGAGATTTTAACTGCGTATGGGGAATAGAAGTATACAGTGTTGAAAAATCATAGGTCTAAATGCTATTATATAATAAAATGAGATAATAGTCTTGAACTGATTGTCTTCAAAAGATCTTCCGAATTTTTTTCAGGATCCACATTGAATTAATACCTCTACTGCAGACCCTCTTTGACAGTTGTGACTATAGAAGTTAAAAGTTTTGAAAGAGGTTTGGTGGTACATTTTGCAGATCCAGCTATGAAACATTGTTTCTTGTGGAGTTTAGAAATCCAGTACATAGACGGTAAATCACAATCATCGTCCTTGGTAGAGAGGCCAAAAGAGGAAAGCACAGATTTTTGGTTTTCCGCAATCTCTTCTTTGGAGAGTGTGGTAGCAGTATAGGTCTTATGACCGCTATTATTTTTTACGTCTTCCTTTGATAATAAACATTGGATCTAAACCGTTTTGCAGACGAAATTAATGCTGCTTTAGGCTTTGTCTGCAGGTACGACAATATATTTGTCATGTGTAGTAGATAATGTTTTTGCTAAATATGGGTCTCTGAAAACCGATGTAGCCTTGGCACTCATTGATCTACTTAAAACTTTCATTCGTTTAAAAATTAAAGACCTCATGGCCTTTAACCACTCTGACAGAGAATCAATGTCTTCTTGTTCTCGTTTTATCCATTTTCTTGCAAAGTCCTCGACGGCATCTATAAGAACTTTCATGTAATAACCACTGAATGCAGTTTCCAAACGATTGAACTGGACTTATCAAAATTGACCGTGACCTATAAACGTGGTATATAGGAAATTTCTATTCATAACATCTTGTTTAAATATGATATTTGTGAAACAGTAAGATGTGAGATATGGAGAACATAGTATTAATATTTATTGACTTGACGAAAAAAACAAAACAAAAACAAAAATAAAAAAACAAAATAAATAGATAATTAAATAAAAAATTTAAACAGACAAACCAATGATTATTCAATAACACTGGCAAATTAGTAGCGAAAATAACCATTTTTCAAATTTCACATTTTATTGTTTTAATTCTTATTACTCAAAAGGTAAAGTCTTCAATTGTTTTTGCACATATTTTCTAAGACTTGGGTAGGTCTGTCAGATCGATTTGTAGCGTCAAGTTCATATATATATAGTAGTTGCAACATCATAACGTAGACAAAAAAGCCTGTCATGTTATCTTATTACATTTATTTTAATCCAAAAAGATGTCAAAAACTTTCTATATCTGACAGATATTCATTGCTAAATTTATATGTGCAATACAATCAAGTAGGTCCTTTCAACTCCTTTCCATTTCAGAGGACTGTGATCCTATGGAACACTCACCGATGGGATTTTTTATGAGTTATTCTCTAACAATCGTATAAAGTTTTAACCTAAAATTAAAAATTCTTTTTTTTAAAACAATATTTCTGAAACAGTAAGAAGTGAGACACGGAGAAAATATAATTGATATTTATCTATTTGACAAAAACACATCAACACAATAAAACAATGACAAATTTACTGAGATCATTAAAAACACTGGTAATTAATGAGCCATTTTTTAAACATTTTTGTTTTAACTTTAAACCCGCAAAGGTAAAGTATTGAATTGTTTTTTTTTTCATACATCTTCTAAGAATTGACGTTGACATACAGTGGTTGCAACATCACAGTGAAGAGACAAATACTGCCTGTCACATGTTTATCTTTATACATTGATTATAATGCAACAAAAAAAACAAAAAACAAAAACAAAAACAAAAACCAAAACATACAAACAAATAAAAAAAAAGCAACAACAACAACACAATTCAAAAATCAAAATAACAAGATAAGAGAACAAGCAAACATTGAGTTATTTTCAAACAAGTATGCAAAGGTTTGACCGAACATTAGAAATTGTTTATTTTTAAAAGAAAGAGCAGAATCTTATTGAAGCATGGGAAGCATTAGAACAATGTGCTTACTGACGAACGAAGTATGTTATATGACGGCAATTGCTGACACGATGAAGTTAAAAGTAAAACATTTTGAAACAGTAAATGTAAATTGAAATATGAGCCTATGTTTTCTTCATCGGGCTAGATTGATTACATAATGATAGTCAACAGCTGGAATCAAATCAAGGGACATTTTTATTGACCTATATTTATCGATACATGGCTTTAATTCGGTCTAAGTATTGCCTCTATACCATACTCAACAAATAGGTTATCTATAAGCATTACCATTTAACTCCTTGAATCCGTGAGTTCGTCAGAATGTTCTTTCAAGCCGGCAATTCCGTTTACGTTTCCTGCAAGGGATGTAAACAGATAAACAATTATTCAATGGTTGACTTCACAAAAAGTCGTAGTATGGAACAATCTAATCCGTGGTACTAAGACAGTTGTACATAGTTAATAAAGATATGAAAGATTTCGAGTGGGATGTTATCCTCATTGGATACTTTGTTATTTAGGCATTATTTACTGCAACATTCCACAAATTGCCCGATTTAATAAAACCGCATACAGTATCCAAACGATTGAACTGGCATTTTTTTCTGTCAAAATTGACCGTGACCCATAAATGTGGTATATAGGAAATTTCTATTCATAACATCTTGTTTAAATATGATATTTATGAAAAAAGTAAGATGTGAGATATGGAGAACATAGTATTAATATTTATTGACTTGACGAAAAAAACAAAACAAAACAAAACAACAAAAAAAAACAAAACAAAAACAAATAAAACAAAAATAAAAAAACAAAATAAATAGATAATTAAATAAAAAAATTAAAACAGATAAACTTTGACAAACACTAATGATTATTCAACAACACTTGCAAATTAGTAGAAAACATAACCATTTTTCAACTTTTATTGTTTTAACTTTTATTACTCAAAAGGTAAAGTCTTAAATTGTTTTTTCACACATATTTTCTAAGATTGTATGTTTAACAACACAGTTCATTCATATACAGTACTCACAACATCACAATGTCGACAAAAAAACCTGTCATGTTATCTTATTACATTGATTTTGATGTAAAGAGATGTCAAAACTTTCTAAATACAATATGGATAATTGTTGCTAATTTTATATGTATGTGTCGAACGTTAAATACAATCAACTAACGACACAAATAGGTTCTTTCAACTCCTTTCTATTTTAGAAGACCGTAGTCTTAAGGAACACTCACTGATTAGATTTTTTAATGATTCATTTTCAAATACGCATGCAAAGATTTGACCGAAAATTAGAAATTGTTTATTTTTGAAAAGAAAGAGCAGAATTTTATTGAAGCATTGGGAACATTTGGACCAAGCGCTTATTGACGAACGAAGTATGCTATGTGACGGCAATTGCTGACACGATGAAGTTAAAGTAAAGTATTTTGTAACAGTTAGTAAATGTAAATTGAAATATGAGCTTATATTTTTTCTTCGTCGAGCTTGTTTACATAATTATAGTCAACAGCTGGAAAATACTCATGGGACCTTTTTATTTACCTATATTTATACACTGCTTTAATGCGGTCTGAGTATTGCCTTGATACTATACTCAACAAAAAGGTTATTTTTAAGCATTACCATTAAACTCTTTGAATCCTTGAGTTTCGTCACAATGTTCTTTCAAGCCTGCAATTCCGTTTACGTTTCCTGCAAGGGATGTAAACAGATAAACAATTATTCAATGGTTGATTTCACAAAAAGTCGTAGTATGGAACAATCTTATCCGTGGTACTAAGACAGTTTTACATAGTTAATAAAGATATGAAAGATTTCGAGTGGGATGTTATCCTCATTGGATACTTTGTTATTTAGGCATTATTTACTGCAACATTCCACAAATTGCCCGATTTAATAACACCGCATACAGTATCACAACGATTGATCTGGCATTTTTCCTGTCAAAATTGACCGTGACCCATAAATGTGGTATATAGGAAATTTCTATTCATAACATTTTGTTTAAATATGATATTTATGAAAAAGGCAGATGTGAGATATGGAGAACATAGTATTAATATTTATTGACTTCACGAAAAAAAAACAAACAAACAAACAAAACAAAAAAAAAAAAAAAAAAAAAAAAAAAAAAAAAAAAAAAAAAAAAAAAAAAAAAAAAATAAATGGTTAATTAAATAAAAAATTACAACAGATAAACTTTGACAAACACTAATGATTATTCAACAACACTTGCAAATTAGTAGAAAACATAACCATTTTTCAACTTTTATTGTTTTAACTTTTATTACTCAAAAGGTAAAGTCTTAAATTGTTTTTTCACACATATTTTCTAAGATTGTATGTTTAACAACACAGTTCTTTCATATACAGTACTCACAACATCACAATGTCTACAAAAAAAACTGTCATGTTATCTTATTACATTGATTTTGATGTAAAGAGATGTCAAAACTTTCTAAATACAATATGGATAACTGTTGCTAATTTTATATGTATGTGTCGAACGTTAAATACAATCAACTAACGACACAAATAGGTTCTTTCAACTCCTTTCTATTTTAGAAGACCGTAGTCTTAAGGAACACTCACTGATTAGGTTTTTTAATGATTCATTTTCAAATAAGCATGCAAAGATTTGACCGAAAATTAGAAATTGTTTATTTTTGAAAAGAAAGAGCAGAATTTTATTGAAGCATTGGGAACATTTGGACCAAGCGCTTATTGACGAACGAAGTATGCTATGTGACGGCAATTGCTGACACGATGAAGTTAAAGTAAAGTATTTTGTAACAGTTAGTAAATGTAAATTGAAATATGAGCTTATATTATTGTCTTCATCGGGCTAGATTGATTACATAATTATAGTCAACAGCTGGAATCAAATCAAGGGACATTTTTATTGACCTATATTTATCGATACATGGCTTTAATTCGGTCTAAGTATTGCCTCTATACCATACTCAACAAATAGGTTATCTATAAGCATTACCATTTGACTCCTTGAATCCGTGAGTTTCGTCAGAATATTCTTTCAAGTCTTCAATTCCGTTTACGTTTTCTGTAAGAGATGTAGATGGATGAACAATTATTCAGTGGTTGATTTCACAAAGAATCGTAATATGGAACAATCTTATCCGTGGTACTAAGACAGTTTTACATAGTTAATAAAGATATGAAAGATTTCGAGTGGGATGTTATCCTCATTGGATACTTTATTATTTAGGCATTATTTACTGCAACATTCCACAAATTTCCCGATTTAATAACACCGCATACAGTATCCAAACGATTGAACTGGCCTTTTTCCTGTCAAAATTGACCGTGACCCATAAATGTGGTATATAGGAAATTTCTATTCATAACATCTAGTTTATATATGATATTTATGAAAAAGTAAGATGTGAGATATGGAGAACATAGTATTAATATTTATTGACTTCACGAAAAAAAAACAAACAAACAAACAAAACAAAAACAAATAAAACAAAAATCAAAAAAAAAAAAAAAAAAAATAAATGGATAATTAAATAAAAAATTACAACAGATAAACTTTGACAAACACTAATGATTATTCAACAACACTTGCAAATTAGTAGAAAACATAACCATTTTTCAACTTTTATTGTTTTAACTTTTATTACTCAAAAGGTAAAGTCTTAAATTGTTTTTTCACACATATTTTCTAAGATTGTATGTTTAACAACACAGTTCATTCATATACAGTACTCACAACATCACAATGTCGACAAAAAAACCTGTCATGTTATCTTATTACATTGATTTTGATGTAAAGAGATGTCAAAACTTTCTAAATACAATATGGATAATTGTTGCTAATTTTATATGTATGTGTCGAACGTTAAATACAATCAACTAACGACACAAATAGGTTCTTTCAACTCCTTTCTATTTTAGAAGACCGTAGTCTTAAGGAACACTCACTGATTAGATTTTTTAATGATTCATTTTCAAATACGCATGCAAAGATTTGACCGAAAATTAGAAATTGTTTATTTTTGAAAAGAAAGAGCAGAATTTTATTGAAGCATTGGGAACATTTGGACCAAGCGCTTATTGACGAACGAAGTATGCTATGTGACGGCAATTGCTGACACGATGAAGTTAAAATAAAGTATTTTGTAACAGTTAGTAAATGTAAATTGAAATATGAGCCTATTTTTGTCTTCATCGGGCTAGATTGATTACATAATTATAGTCAACAGCTGGAATCAAATCAAGGGACATTTTTTATTGACCTATACTTATCGATACATGGCTTTAATTCGGTCTAAATATTGCCTCTATACCATACTCAACAAATAGGTTATCTATAAGCATTACCATTTGACTCTTTGAATCCTTGAGTTTCGTCAGAATATTCTTTCAAGTCTTCAATTCCGTTTACGTTTTCTGTAAGAGATGTAGATGGATGAATAATTATTCAGTGGTTGATTTCACAAAGAATCGTAATATGGAACAATCTTATCCGTGGTACTAAGACAGTTTTACATAGTTAATAAAGATATGAAAGATTTCGAGTGGGATGTTATCCTCATTGGATACTTTATTATTTAGGCATTATTTACTGCAACATTCCACAAATTTCCCGATTTAATAACACCGCATACAGTATTCACACGATTGAGCTGGCCTTTTTTCCTGTCAAAATTGACTGTGACCCATAAATGTGGTATATAGGAAATTTCTATTCATAAAATCTTGTTTAAATATGATATTTATGAAGATCTTGATATGGAGAACATAGTATTAATATTTATTGACTTCACGAAAAAAAAAAAACAAACAAACAAAACAAAAACAAATAAAACAAAAATCCAAAAAAAAAAAAAAAAAATGGATAATTAAATAAAAAATTAAAACAGATAAACTTTGGCAGACTAATGATTATTCAACAACACTTGCAAATTAGTAGAAAACATAACCATTTTTCAACTTTTATTGTTTTAACTTTTATTACTCAAAAGGTAAAGTCTTAAATTGTTTTTTCACACATATTTTCTAAGATTGTATGTTTAACAACACAGTTCATTCATATACAGTACTCACAACATCACAATGTCGACAAAAAAACCTGTCATGTTATCTTATTACATTGATTTTGATGTAAAGAGATGTCAAAACATTCTAAATACAATATTAGGATTTTTTAAATATTTTTGTTTTAACTTTTAATCCGGAAAGGTAAAATCTTGAATTGTTTTTTTTTACATACATCTTCTAGGAGTTAGTGTTGACATACAGTAGTTGCAACATCACAGTCAAGACAAAAATGCCAGTCATGTTTATCTTTTTATATTGATTATAATGTAAAAAAATGTCAAAAGTGTTCTTAATGCAAAATTAATATTCATTGCTAAATCTCTGTGTATGTGTCCTATGTTAAATACAAACAACTAACGCACAAATATGTCCTTTCGTCTACGTTCGATTTAAGAAAACATCAATCCTAAGGAAGGCCCATGGTTGAGTTACTTTCAAACACACATGCGAAGATTTGACCGAAAATTAGAAATTGTTTTTTTTTTTAGAAAACATGAATGCAAAACCTTTTATTTGTTAATTGTGGTTGATTTTACTATGTCTCATGACACCAATGGAAATATAAAAAAAGGTTTGAAAAATTCCCAACGATGTTAGAATTGTCAAATTATTTTAACTAAGAATTCACTTGATATTTTTCTTTTTATTACTCGGAAAGGTGAATTTGACTTTTTGGCTGGCTCTACTTATTTTCTTATGTTTTATAATCAGTTCTTTGAAATGTTAGATAGTAAATCGTAAGAAAAGATCTTTAAAAACTGCCATTGATATCAAGAATAAGGGACCACTGGAAAACAAACTTAATGAACAAAACAAAACAAAAAAAAAAAAAAAAAAAAAAAAAAAAAAAAAAAAAACAGAAAAAAAAAAAACAATCGTCATGTTAATTCTATCTATTATGATTTTCAAGATATAAGCAAATTATCTGTCAATTGATGCTTTGTTTTATTTTTGTAGACAGCAGTCATGCATTTTTTTTTACAAATGAAAACAATACGGTTTTCAGCTACATTTGTGCCAAGTTTTTTTCTGAAGTTTTCATACAAACGACACACGATGGCTGGACAACAAACATCCAATGATGACAATAGCTCGCATGACCCTACAGGTCATCTACAGATGCTAGCCATAAAAAAAATGGGAGGGAATTTTAATGCTTCGCCAAAAGGAGACCTGAACATTTAATAGTAGATATGTGGTCGATTGAATCAAAATAAATATAAATAACTGAAATAATAAAACCACCGAAGGTCTCTTGGATTTTGAAAAATCAAAATTTGATTCACAAGACTTTATCACACTTATTCTTGTAATCATCCTCCAAGGCTGTGAAAAAAAATTAGTAGAAAAAATGTTATATTCTAAAAATTTCATTCCAGGTATAACGGTTTTTAAGATATCACCTACAACAAGATGAAAACGGTCAACACCTTGCCCCTTAACAAGATTAACTAGATGTCATTAAGAAAGATTGTGCTAAGTGAGATTAATATACACAAAATAGTTTCGGTAAGGGAGAATTTCTTTTAAACAAAACAGAGACGGTAGACTATGGACTGAAAGGTTAACAAAGACTGACTTCAGAATATGGATGTAAATCACACGGTAAGTAGGTTATTTTGCAACAGTTATCACATGCCAAATTCAAACCGTTTTGTTCATTTTCTTTAGTATTCATTAAAGACATCTTTTAGCTCATTGTTCATGTTGTATACTTCACTTTGTCAGCTACGCTTACATTTCCCAAAGGGAAAGAAAAAGGAAGTTAAGTTTCTTTCATTATGTTTTCAAAATTTAAAGTTGTTAATTGAACTTTGAAGTATAAAATTGTGGTTGAATTGGCAGAGTCTGGATCGACATTTCAATATCAAATAATACTTTTGATGTTAAAAATCAAATTGAATTTGTAGCTTTGTATTTGACATTTCTCAAAGTATGTTAAAATATAAAACGGGACAGAAATGCTACTTGAAGCGTGAAGTTATTTCATGGATTAATTAATAATAAATTACATCCTGACTTGTTATCTAGTTTGCTTCCGTTACTTATACTGAGGCACTCTTCATAATGTTTATCAAAATAAACAGTTGATAATTGATTTTTAATTATGAAATTGAGGTTTAATTTGGAAAAGTATGTCAATCTTTAGATGTGTCAGTTTAATACGAAATTATATATTTACATGTTTAGATACATGTTTGAATTAAAATTCTTCTCTTTTGATTTCCCGAAAAAAGCACAAATAAGAATAACAGACATCCCGACATTGTGCTCCGGTGACATATACAGATGCAATCGTTATAAATAATATGTTTTACTACAATTTGATAATCAATACTGTACATATTTGGTAGTGTTGATTGTGTGAAATATAATTAAATAATAATTTTAGCTGTAGTAATAAAAAATGATGCCGGGTAAAAAATAATGGAGAAAGTAAGAAAGATAGAAAGGAACTAAATATTGAAAGCGGACTACATTCACAACATTGAATTGAATGTATAATTTGTAGCCTCGGCCGTGGGATAAAAGTACCTGAGATACTCGATACTACAGACGCTGTGAAGTCAGCCTCATATCTTTACCTACACTTAGAGATCGATGATAAGGAAAACTATTGAATAAACTATACGACAAACACGATGACCTTTCATACCCCTAGTGTCAACTTTCCTCACATCCCTGTCAACATCCATTCAGCACCCGCGTATGGAGTTTTTATATCACAATTCATACGATATGAAAGAGTTTTCCGTAACAAAGAGTAATTAAGGGAGCCAAGATTTAAACGGAAATTAAAAAAATGCAATCCAAGGTAAAAGACCAAAGAACGGACAAACGCAACAAAGAACATAAAGTAACTGAAATTATCCATACGAAGTAACAAAAGTAAATTAGCAACTCGAACTCCACTAGAAACTGGGAGCATGAACCAGGTGAACCGCCAAGGTAAGCGTCCCCCGAGTGGCGCATCAAAAGTCAAGTCCGGGGTTCAAAAAAGAGAAAAGGAACACTATGACACGTTGAACAAATCAGATTCATGGTGCAGATAAATACAACGTAACGATCCACGAATTCTTGATGATGACCATAAAACTTCTATGACGAGGACTTCAATCTTGTACAACAAAAACCCTGTTCCAGAAGCCTAATTGTAGGAAGTCTACGAGGGCGGTAAATCACAACCATCGTCCTTGGTATAGAGACCAATAGAAGAGAGCGCAGATTTATTGTTTTCCACTTTCTCTTCTTTGGAGAGAGTAGTGGCAGTATAGGTCTTATCAATGCTATTATTTTCTATGTCTACCTCTGATAATTAACATTGGATATAATACGTTTTGCAGATAAAAGCAAAAACATCACCACAGAAGTTTTATGATCGTTATCATAATTGCTACGGTATCTCCGTCTGAACCATGAGATTCGATTTGTTCAACGTGTCATAGTTTTCCGTTCCTCTTTTATCTCCCCCGGACTTGACTTTTTTATGAGCAGCTCGGCTGGTATTTCTAGAAAAGCAAAAGACGCTTACCCTACCGGTGCATCTGGTCTGCTCCAAGTTTTAGTGGAGTCCGAGCTACTCATGTAATTTGTTTTGTACGTATTATTTTGGTTATGTTATGTCTATAATTGTGTGTGTGTGTGTGTGTTTGTCATAACTGGTCTTAGTCCCTGGATTACTTTCTTTTGATCACCACGAGCATTTTGGTATCCTTGGTTACTCTTTTATTATCATATCCTTTTTGATTAAAGTGAAGTAGTATGTTGATGTTTGTTATATATTCGGAAAACGTCTGGATAGATTACTGTATTATTTATATAATGTAAATGAAAACTCAAAATAGCTCGTTATCTATGCAAACTTAATTTCACACTGAAAAGGTATTTTAAGGAAAATATACAATACGTTTATTCGTCCCTTACTAAATACCCCCTTGTGAAATTTGTAAAATTGGATAAAATTTATCTATGACATCGAAAAAAGACCGTCAAACGTCTATGACAAAAAGGCTTGATACATACTAGATATTATAATAATGATTTGATCTAGATGAAGACATTTTAAACGTCACCAACACTTATAGCATGTGAACAAACAAGCGTATAACCCACACTATACTATTCAAACAGAAAAGCCATTAACCAAAACAAAAATATTATCTGTTATACTATAAACCTAAACACAAACTGTCTTTTTTAAAACCTTTTGTATTGATAAGCATTTTTTTCTTCTTTAATGTTCTAATTGTATTACGATAAAGGCCAGTAGATAGTATTATTCTAATATTAGAAGCTGGTCAGTATCCTCGTAGGACGTAAGAATATTTCACCATCTTTGCATTTACATAGGTGTTATGCTTTGAAATGAACATAATAAAGAACATATAATATAGTAGCTAAAACGTAGTATGCGGAGTGTTGGAAATTTTGAAAAAATAATCAAACTATTATTACAGTTCATGCAGTATCTATTAATTTTTGTCCATACAATTGCATATTCGAAACTGTATTCTAGTGATACTTGCATGTGGGACAGAGTCAGCCATATAAATAAAACGAATTGTATAAATAAACAAATGTACAACGAAAATAAATGTATTTCAATTGTTTTTCATAATTGTAGTGACACTTTAGATGTGATTTTGTTACGGAATTAAAGAGTAATCAAGGGAACCAAGGTTATAGCAGTAATCAAAAGAATGCAATCCAGGGACAAAAACCAGACATGGAAAACAGACATACACAACAAAGAACATAAAGTAACTAAAATCATACATACAAAGTAACAAAAGCAAATGATCAACTCTGACTCCACTAAAACCTGGGAGCATGGACCAGGTGCACCGGTAGGGTAAGCGTCCTCTGCTTTTCTAGAAACACCCACCGAATTGCTCATAAAAAATAGAAAGGGTCTGGGAACTATTAAGAAACACAACACGAAATACAAACTACACATAGCTTACGGTTTATCTCCCTGCATCAGGAATTGGCCTGCGAAAGATACTGTACAAATGAAAGTTCAGCTTTTGCTATTTAAAAAAAATGTCAAAGTTATCCCGAATATGTTTTTCCTTATCAAAATACTGGAAATGATTACATACTGTACCTTGCTTTTTTTTTCGTGTACAGGCTTTATACAAAACTAAAAAGAAAACATACAGAAAAATACAATTTTAATGAAAAACAATATAAAAATACCTCTGCTTTAGATTTGATTTGTTTTTGAATTGTGGAAGGTGTTGAAGACCAGTGAAAAGAAAATGACGTCTTTTTTTGTATTATATATATATATATATATCATTCTGAAGTTTCGAATTAACTTCCAAAACTGGTTAATGTCGTTGTTTGATGCTGATGCTAATAGGAAATTGGTGTTTATTATGAACATTTTGAAGCACCTTTATATGCATATATGCCGGTGACATTCAATTCTAACATTTATCCAGATGAAGATCCCACAAAAGATTAATTTATTTATGAAAAGGCTTCATTGTAAATGATAAATAAGGGAAGCCTATTGTTAAAAAACATACATCGCCTTAAAGGTCAGAGCAGTTATTTTAAGATTTTCTGGTCTTCCGTGTTAAAACCTTGGCTGTTCAGTGTGGTAAAAAGTATATAGACCTTGATTTTACCATGTACAAAGAAGTCACGAGATGATGAGATATGTAATAAAGCTTGAAAGTTCAATTCAATCCTTTGTTTAAGCGGGTACGAAATTAATAAAAAAACACTGAGCAATTCCAGTTTACAAATGAATAATAAAGTAAACAATGTGTTTATTAGGAATTTGTTCAACGAAAAAAAAGGTTTTCCCTATTAACAGGGGTTCGTTCAGTGGTATACTCTGGCTTGTCGGAAATTGAAATAAATTATCTATGAAATGTTAAAAAAGGATTAGAATCCAATGCATCAACTGACATATGACAGAGAACATGGCATGAAAGTTAGGAAATACCCACACAGCTATTGATGAATCAATGATAACAAAACATGTAGCATATTTCTAGCATTGAGTTTGGTTTGGTCTAGTAGTTATGCTTATTCAATAATATTTCTCCTAAGATAATTTATTGAAATCACTACGGGTTTGTTTCACTAAACCTTGAATTTATGGATAATTTCAAGTCGTTTTAGCCATAGTTTTATTTCAATGCAATAAAAGCTATACTTACCGAATCCTAGTACACATATGAATACTGTAATAACCAATATTGGTACATATGCTATAAGGGTAAAACATTATTCGTTAAGTAATGTATCATGTCATTTCAAACAAACAAAAACAATAAATATTAATAAGTAAATCACAAATTTTAGCTGTAGTTGAAAGTGAATAACATAATGCCGTTATTGACGCTGTAAAATGCAGAATTGCTAGAATGTTCAGAATATTGTTCGTTCCCGAACTAAATTGAAACAGGGTTCATTGCTCATTGT
Source organism: Perna viridis (assembly GCA_037379345.1). NCBI lineage: Eukaryota > Metazoa > Mollusca > Bivalvia > Mytilida > Mytilidae > Perna > Perna viridis. Next base: position 13,642,005 of record CM074524.1, read on the forward strand.
TCAAATCATCAGAAAAGTACTAAACAACTTAATGTCTGATTTACTGTTTACGTCAGAATATAAAATAAAAACAAAAACAAAACCAAAAAAAAAAAAAAGACAAAAACAAACCCAAATCACAAGCAAAACATAACAAACATTAAAAACTGTCATTGTTCTCATACAAGAACGCATTCTTTCGATATTGTCCTTGGAAATAGTTATGTTATATAGCACCATGAATATAAGAAAACCACTCCGAATATAATGATTTTTTCAGAATGCGTGCTTTTCATGTCACCATAGCTTCATTTGTGTACGTCCACTATAAAAAATTAGAGGTAAATGTATCTAATATAATGAAAACTGAATGTGAAAGTAAATATCCCTTCAGCACCTGTGTATGAAGCTTTCATATCACAACTCATTCGTTATGCCCGAGCTTGCCGTAAATCCGCAGACCTTTTGTATCCCGCTAAACTTCTTACAATTAGACTTCTGGAACAGGATTATGTTGCTACAATATTAACGTTTTCACTACAGAAGTTTTATGGTCTTCATCATGAACTCGTGGATTGGTACGGTGTATCCATCTGCACCATGAAAACGTATTTATTCAAAGTGTCGTAGTTTTCCTTTCCTCTTTCGTCTACCCCGGACTTGACATTTTATGGGCAAGAAAGGACGCTAACCCTACCGGTGCATCTGGTCCATGCTTCAAGTTTTAGTGGAGTCCTAATTGCTCCTTTACTTTTGTTACTTTTTATGTATTATTTCAGTTTATCTGTTTTCCATATCTGTTTTTGTCCCTGGATTACATTCTTTTTATTTTTGTTAGAATCTTGTTTCCCTTGATTGCTCTTTTACGTCATGTAAAAGGCAAATGATAACATCAATGCAATACAACACAAAAACGTAATGACAATATAAAATTTAATAATAAAACAATACATCAAATAAATATATAATAAAAATAAGCATGTCAGAAATACCTACATGGAACTTCAGCTTCCTTTTCCTTATCATTCCCTTAAAACATTAATAAGGATATGTAAGTTGATGAATATAAATAAGATATTTGTAATATGGAGGAAACTTTATTCTGTATAAGAAAAAATTATCTTCTAGAGAGGCCATCGCAATACGATTGTCACTTTTTGTACGGAAGATGCCTCCTCAGGTCCAAATAGAGTTGGGATGACACAACCTTATATTTAGAAATATTTGATAATACGTTTTGTCCTTGTATGGTAATAGGTCAATTAAAGAAACAACAAAAATGTAAGTTAGCATTGAACTATATCTTAATTGAACTACGCCATTTTATTCTGGTAAAGGTTTTTATAGTAGAATTAAATTAAACAAGTTAAATTTTGATCTGAAGTAAGTATTTATGATTAAATGAACATACCTGTTTGTGTCGTTGTATGTAATTTGGGTGTTGTATAATTATCCATTTGTTCTAAACGATTAGTAAAATCTGGAACAGTATATTGAAGTAGTTATTCACCATTGCGGTAGTAAGACTTGACAGACTAAAATTATGTATCATATATTATCTACCGAAAAATTCCATAACATACAAACCCTAAAACACCCATGCTTCATTCCTTGTATTAAACACGAGGCTACAATTTTATGGCTTCTTTGACATACTTCGCTAGAACTCATCGTTGTTTGATTTGGCTTTCTATTTCTATCTTGTTTTGATTGACCAAGTCTTACATATGCTTACTTTTGAATCTTGACCTACCTAAGTGCTTAGTTACTGTGCCAAACAAGTGTGCATATTACCGAAATTTGTAACATTTATATATTTATCGATATGTTGTACAATCACTGTTATCGAATCAACAACTAAAACCATGATCTTAACCCCCCCCCCCCCAAAGAAAAGAACCACAAGAACACCAAACTAACAAACAAACAAAACGTGTTTTTTTTTTATCATGTTTGGTTGAAAGACCTGCCTATCATGACATAACCAGCAGTGTGCATAGGAAAAATGCTATGATATCAAAACCTTTTTGCTCAATTAAATAGTGATTTGTATTTGATGTCTACAACATGGTTTAATTTATTTTAATAGTATTTAAACTGACATTACCTGTTCCATTGTACTGAATAACCTCCGTGACTTCTGTGTCTTTAAAATACATATGACAAGAAAAATTTTTGCTCTCTTGTGAAAACTGGTAGATCCATGAATACTCTTTCCCATCTGATGATGCCCAACATATTCCTTCTTTCATTGAACAATTATTTTTGCTAAATTCATTGAAGACCAAAGCATGAATTGATACTGCGTTTTGCAAAAATTCCACATAACCGTTGCAAGGGACTTGTTTCGCACTGCATTTAAAATAAAATACTTTAGACCCATTTTCAAGTACCTTTACAACGCCACTGAACGACATCTGTGGATTTGCACCGCTTATAACTGGAAGAAATTATATGAGCACAATAAAAACTCGGATTGGATTAAAATAATTTATTATCAATTTAAACCATCGACACAGCTAACATATTTACAGATGTGTTAACGCTTAAACATCTTTATTTTGGCTTTTTGAATCATAATATCATAGCAGTAGTATCTTCACATAGAAGTCATTTTTCTTGGTCTCGTTTGATTCTACTTAATTTGGCATGCTTATGTTGGCTCTTTGGAAAAATCACTTATGCCATTGAATTGAATGTATGCTTTCCATGTATATCTGGCCAAGTGGTATAGGGCGCTGGACTTTGTGCAGGCGGTGTTGCCATAGATGTCACAGCAGTACGAGTTCGAGTCCCGCGGAGGGAACGATCAAAATTTGCATCTTAACAGATTATTGGATACTTCTTTATAATTTTCTCCATGTAGAAACAACTTCATCGAAGTGAACCCAAATGGAGCCAAACGATTAAGTTTAGAAAACTTCTTGGTATAAGTTTCAAAGATCCAAAAATAGAATCAGATACATCTACTTAGTAAACATTTTTGCAGAGTTACTGCGTGTTTGTTTTTTGTGTTTTATTATATCTGGAATACTTTCAAAACTTGTTTCCAAGTGTAATTTTGAATTCAAATTGATAGCCACTTGAATCACATCAGGTAAAGGCATTGAACGTATGAATTCTGTATTAAATTTATCCTACTTCTTTGCTCTTTGCTTTTCAAACATTATCACTCAACCAGCACAATCGACTTAATTTTGCTACAATTTTTCATTTGCGTGATTGCTTGCAATTATTGATTGGAGGAAGAAGCAATTTTTTTAAGCAAGAATGATTTCATTGACAAAAAGATCAAAAGGTGTATGCTATCTACGAATTTCTTAAATGCATTTTATGATCAGACTCTTTCGCAGCAGGTCAAATGCTATCAAATATATTTCGTGAATAAAAGGTAGTTTATTATACATTCAGAGTGACATACTATCTTTTTATGCAGACTAAATTTATCTTATCATATCGATGTCATAAATTCGATTTGAAGTATAATTTGACACGATCTTCAGACGCAATGCGTTTCACATTTCTGTCCTTTTTTTAAACAAAGATGTTTGCATAATAAGGCAATGATACAAGTCTAGAGGATCTGTCATATATAATGTCTTTACTGATCCTGGATCTAATATCCAAGTCGTGTCAGAAGCAAAAATGTCTGATTTTAAATTGATTTAGTTACTTTTATTTTTTTTCTACCTGTAATTCTTCTAAAGTAGAATTCGTGGTAATAATTTCATTTGTTATAAGATCAAGTGTATCAAATTCGTTATAAAGATGGCGAAAAATCATCTTTCTTCAAGCAAATTACTTCACATAAGGTGCATTTATTTTTTTCGGTATTAATAAAAAGTTTTCAGGACAGGAAATCTGACAATTTATGCACAACTCCCTGTTGGAGACTCTTTTTCGGCAGTGAGTGAGCAAACTTAAATGGACAAAACATTTCCGGGATTTGTCTTCTCAAAAAATAGCCTGAATTCTAGAATGTTGTAGCTCCTACCAATTGACATATATTGTAGAAAGAAATTTAATTTAACGTAACATGCAGCAAAAACAAAAGTGTTTTTGTTCATTTCATGTATCTATTTGGATTTTCTCAACATAATATGTTTAAAAAATTATATTGATAAAATAAAATTATTGACAACAGGTAATAAAAGAGTACTAGGCAATCATTGGCAACGCAGAGTCAACACTTTGACAATACACGGAACTGTTACTTTCCAATTAATACTGGAAATAATTGTGTATGTATTATTTATATTTCTCAAAATTTTGTCCAAAAAAAAGTATCAAAATTCAAGACAATTCGAGTCCCGTGGAGGGAACGACCAAATATATGCTTCGCAAATTTGACAATTAAACAAACGCTGGGATTTTTTAAGACCTTTCTATGTTTACGTCATCTTCCCTGTATCAATTTGGTCCGATGGAGCAGTGTAGCGAATAGAGTCGTCACATTCTGAGACGTTTGTATATACTTGATGTATATTTCACTTTAATCCGCTACCTATAGCTATATGTTATATGCATATATGAATAATCAATGTATTTAATCAGTCATGTAACCAAGCGATATTTTCGTGTAATCTGACGAATAGAATGAATTAATTGTGCATATTCATGTTGTAATATGATTATGAGAATAATCTATATTCTAGCTAAAAACAACCTAATAAATACATTTTACGCCATAAATAACATAAGTTTCTTACCTGCATTTGTCAAGAAACCGAATTTTAAAACCAGTAAAAAAAGTAAAATAATGCCCATGGTCTTCTTGCACCTTAGTAGTTAGTGTGCACATATATATTTCATTCATCTCATAGCCATTTCCCTGAAAAGACAATTTTATTAAAGTGGATACGTTGTAACAGAATAGTAACACGTTATAAGAATAAAACGAACTTAAGCAAATGAAATTTATTGAATCTATATGTGGACCGAAGAACAAATAATCGTTAAACAATAGAATGAACCCTTGTTTTTTTTTATCAAAATAACTTTATTTAACTTTCCTTATTGTATCCCGATGTCATGTCTTGGAAAACCCAAAACAAAACATAAAAACAAAAACAAACAAAAAACAAACAAAAACAAAAAACAGAAACAAAACAGAACACAAAAACAAAAACAAAAATAAACAAAAAAATAAAAAACAAAAACAAAACAAAACAAAAAACAAAACAAAACAAAACAAAAGCAAGTATTTATGTTTGTGTCAGTCTCATAATGATGAACTTATTGACTAATTCTGGCGGATGAATAAACGGAATGTTTGAAATTTTGGTATCAAATAATTCACATACATGAGAGTTTTTTTTTAAATCAAAGTCAGAAACGTGTTTTGGAAACCTCTGGTATAGATCGACTTACTTAGTCATTCGAACATGAAGTACTAAAATGCATATGTAACGCAATATTTGACCTTTGTACATTTTCTTTTGTGAAATCTAACATAAATATATATAGCATTTGACCTTAATATACGCAACAAAAATGATAAAAGAAATATTCAATAATATAATGAAACAGACTAGCATTCAATATATAATTCAATAAAGCTCATATATTCGTTAGATTTAATTTAGACAATTCTGAAACCAGAATCATCTTATTGCAACAAAGTATAAAAGAGGCTCGACATTGTTTTAACCTGCTGAATAATTGAATTTTGCATTTCAACTTCTCATTAATGAATTGAAAGGGACTTACCAGTTAACTACAATCTAACGACGATAAGCGTAATTAGATACTTCAGGTGACCACCTTCCGAATTTAAGAACGTAGTAAAAGGGCAGATAACCCAACGGTAAATATCGACTAAATCTCCTGATTTCGCGGGGTCGTGCTTTCACGTGGATACCTAAATTGTTATTTATTTGTTATACGCACTAGACAAGGTAAGTTAATTGTTTCAATTTTATTTTATTTATAGTTTATAAGTATTACTTATAATTGTAAACGGTTGACAATCTTTAAATATTTTAAAATTATGATTTTGTGCCAATTGTGGTAAAATTGTTTGCCGCATTCATCATGCTTCTTAGCAAATGAAAAATGAAGTAGTGAACGGCACCCATTGGCACTATTTCTGAAGCGATGAAATTGAGTTTTATAGTTAATAATGATTGAGTTTAAGCGTTATTTTATTGCAATTTACATAAATTTATCATTTTTACAATTATTCGTGATATCAGTTGTCTCCCTTTGATAAAGTCTTGTTCATAAAATACACGTAACTCAGCTTATTTTAAATTGCAATATAAGATATATATATTTGTATTGAATATTCAATACAAACATTTTACTATTTGTGTGTTAGTATTTTATGCAGATTTTCAAACTCATCATTAAAGAAGGGGGTGGTAACCAAAGCTTTTTTATTATCTGTCCATCCTATATCATATGAAAGTTTGTGGATAATGCAAAACACCATTACAATAAATGCCAATTACAGTGTGACCAAGCTTAGGAAGACAATTTTTCAAATAATTTGCCCCCCCCCCAAAAAAAAATATAATAAACAATTATTGAATGCACATAAAAGTAAATTATTAGAAAAAAATATACAGTTTATTCTTGATGTTGTCTTCCCCCTAAAATGAGAACTAAGATACTATTTTATAATACAAACCTATACACATTTCATTAATATGATTTATCTTTTGCAGCATATTTGTACTTTCTGTTAGAAAGAACAGTTAGACCTATCTGTTGCATAGGAATACGAAGTTAACATTTTCATCTCATTTAATGGTATGTATGATAGCTTCTATTTTACATTTTGACATTAGCATGGGGCGGATCTATACAATTTGAAAATGTTGGAAGCAAGCTTTGGTTCCTCAGAAAAAGGGATGATATTATGACATGATTTAATTTGTGTAGTAAAAAAGAGGGGTACTAACCCCTTGCACACCCCCAGGTCTGCCACTGAATTAGTTAACTCTATTAAATGATTTGGATTGATATATATTTAAATGCATATTGAAAACAAAATCTTATTTGGATGCTTGTTAAGATGTACTTTGTTGTAGTAACCTAACTATAAGGAAAGGGTTGTATTTTATTAATTCAGCAGGATCGTAAGAATGAAACGTTCATGTTCTGTGATTTTACAGAAAGTGGCTAGAAGTGGTCTTATTAAAAGATTTTGGATAGAATTTACAAAAGGTGATGATGCTAATGCAGCATTAATGTACAGATTTATCTTTGGTGAATATTTTGGAGTTCTCCAAGATAAAAATACATGGAACTTCATGATGCCTGCACATATCCAGGAGACTGCAATGGCTGTACATGTGGGGAGAAGGTAAGCATAATTGCTGCTGTTGATGATGATGATTTTTTTATTTAGATTTTGTAGAGACATCATCAAATGAGTCTTCATCAGAAAACAGTCAGCTGATTGACGTCATAGGGTTTTCATCTGGTGATGATACCCAATCTGATTCTGATACAAAGTTACTTTTAAAACATTCTGAAAATGATTTTGAAAGTCAACTGTTGTCAGAGAGAGAGAGAGTACGCCAATGAGCATGCAGGTGAATCAGTCAGTGCAAGTTTTATTGATTCAGATGAAACACAACCTCCAATTTGTTTTCGAACCAGTTTCTATGACTCAATGATTCTTAAACAGACTGATTCTCCTTTGCCTTCACCTGAATCAGAATGTACATTTGGCAGTGATGATGAAACACAGCCTCCTATTGGCTATGAGGTTAGTTGCAGAGGCACTGCTCCAAATTTACAATCTGATTCCAGTGATGAATTAGAATTTCACCTTCCTCCCTTGATTATTCCTGAAGATAGTAATGAGCAAAGTGATAGAGATTCTTCTCCTCATAATATCTTCAGCTATATCAAGCGTAGAAAGCGAAACCAGTAAATTCATCTTTAAATATTAATGCTTACTATATTGAGTATAAGTTTTATTATCTCCCTTTCTTACTATTTTGAGAAAAAGAGTTTTATTATCTCCCTTTCTTACAAAACTTAATAAAAAAAATTTGGTTATATATTAACAGTCTGATTTTAGTGAGGAATAAGAATTTCACATCAAACTTTTGATTATTCTAATTTTTTTTAAAAGCCAGCTATAATTGAAATGGATTTTTATTCAACATGTTACATGTCTTCATATGTATATAGCAATTACTGTAATAAGAAGTAAATTTTATTTTTTATTTGAACATAAAGTATCTATGGTATTGTATTATATTATGTAAGAACCAATGAAGAATAATACGTCTATAAAATGTCATCATTAATTGGAAATCCAAAACAAAATATTAGTGTGGTTGTAGTGTTGTGCATTTAGGTTATTTGCTTCTTTATTACATAAATTTATTATAAAAAAAATATCAGCTTGGTCGTTGTGCTTTAAAATTGCCATTATTTTCATACTGTTTACTAATATTAACTCTTTATGTCTGTGTTGCTTTTTAACACAGAATTGCTTATGCTTTGTTGTCTTGTGATGTAAATGTTATATGCTTTGAATGCTTTTTATGCATCTAATGATTATTTCATATTTTCCTGTTGTGGTGGTATAATTATATTTGATGTTACTTGCTTTGAAAATGTTATGCTACCAAAACATTTAATCATATTATCAATTGCAGGTTGTCTACTGGAATACCAAAAAAAAATGAAAAAGAACATAGCAAATTAGAAAAATATGATATGACTATTGAAGAGATGAAGGAAGATTTGGAAGAAGGAACCTTAAAATTACTGTAAGTATGAGTTTGTTAATTAATTCATAATTGATTAGTATGTTTGCTGTAAATCAGAGTAGAAAATGTTTATCTTATTAGCTGCATGTAGGGTACATATTTGAATATTGGTTTATATTTTTTATTTGATGTAGATATATTTTTATGGCAAAATTAAAGAACAAAAATAAAAATTATTGCAAAAAGATAAATAAATGCAATCACACACCAACAAACACACACACATATATATGTATGTGTATCTCTTATCATGACGGGAGTTAAGCACAGACTATAAGACCCTTGTTGAATACTAAATTAATTTGCACATTATTTTATAAAAGTTCATTTACATTTACATTTAATATTTTTTGTGTATTTTCAGAGCCTGAATTTGAAATGGACTATAATTTGCTGAACTGTATTTTAACTTGAATTTTCATGTGAAGGTCATATAAATTGAATTAAACAGAGAAAGAGGATTTCCGAGTAGATTGATTTTTTTTCCTGAAGTCCCTAGCATAATACTATACAAGTGGTTACGGCATGGTTCTTATGAAATGTCCGTTTATATTCTTTACCATTCAAAAGCTCAACATTACCTTTTAATGAATGTCGATTTGCATATCTATAGTAACATTATGACGATCCTTCAACAATGAATACAATATGAATGGACTAATCATGTGACAGATACAACACCCCAGACACAATTGTTTAGACCGTAAAATATGGCATGTTTTGACTAAAATTTATTGATGTCTAGACAGACATGAGAAAACATTTAACCGTTTAACCGTATTAACACGATAAGGTGGAACTTCACAACAAAACTTTACTGATGGGCTGGCTCTCTTATCGTCGAAATATCAGGATATACAAAGCAAAACACAAAGACTACATATAAGAGCTAGCCAACGTAGTCTCAAGATCATTAATAAGAAAACTACAACAGAAAAGATTACACGAAAGATCCATTATAAATAAATAATCAGGAAATAGAAGATTTTGAAATATTCATTTACCTTGTAACATCAGCCGAGGGTTGCAACGATGATGATATTTTTCATTTGATTAGGAAAAGCAGGTAAATATCTCGACCTATCCATTCTTCTTAAGCCCCAAAGAGAGGTCCAAATGGAATCGAGAGATATAAAAATAAAAAAATCCTGACTAGTTCTCGAACAAACTGAATAGACAACTTTTTAGAAATTCAACTATACTCGGCGTCACATAAATAACATACTGTTAAAATTTGAATAAAAATACTTTCTTCCAATTTATTGACACCTACCGTCGTTTAAATTGTCTTAAATGACTTCCTCATTCGTTTAGCCAAACGGCTTCTCCCTAAACAAGTCGCTTATTAGCTTGTTGCTGGAAAAGTTTAGGACAAGGGCTCACGATCCATTACATACATGAGAGACATAAGACTTGCTGCTAAAAAAGCAATAGCTTATTACATTTATCATAAAGTTAATGACCTTAAAGACTTACGTTCTTCCATTCTATAATGCAGCTGTTATCTTTAATGTATCCAAAATGGCGGATCAGCCTCGATTTCAAACTAATGGTTCATGCAACTCGCAAAATGATTGGCCCGGCAAAAAAAAAAAACAAACAAAAAAAGAAACATTTTACAGTATCCTTATTGTTTTTATACACGTCTGAGTATAGGTATGTACCGTTCTTTGTTTTGTTGAAATTGCGCTAAGCTTTGAATCGTATTTATCAATTTCAAATGTCGAGCATTAAAAATCTGATGTTATACGCACACATTATATTGTACATTAGATTTAACTTTCTGATGTAATACATGTGTTATTTTTTCAATTTACTTGCTGAAATTTTAATTAGATTTTTTACTATATTTATCCATAAAATAACATTGTTTTTGCACATATTTCTCGTTACTTCATTCTGATAGACATGATTTTTTTTTATTGTATTCAGTTTTTCTTCTTTCCTAGTCATAACATGACCTTTGAGTTCAAATTTAAATGTTGACCTACTTAGTATGCCTTTAATTTGAAGTGCTGTGTTGAACACTTTTTTATACAAGCGCAATTTGTAGCGTCGTATCTAAGTATTTCGCTGTCGTCGCTCTTGATTGGTATGGATTTTGAGGATCATGGCTCCAACAGTTTTCAATTTTGGGACAAAAAGAGGCCTAAACAAACATTCTTTGGAATTTAACTATACAACGCAAATAAAAGTATAGGAATGTCTATTGTTCCTTAGTATTCTATACAGCATAAGTCATACTTGTATTGAATTTTGGTTAAAAAATTGTACTTTTAAGAAATTGGGAGGTCAAAAATGGGATAACATACCATGACTTTTAGGGAATAAATCAAAATAGTACATTAATTATAGTTTTTAGTCCAAGAGAGATAACTCGAACTCATTTACACACTGATTATCGTAATTGAAGAATGTAAAAAAGAAAACTTACTGATATCCAAAACTATTAGAATCTTGCGGTCAATACAAAAAACACGCACGCGATCAGAATAAAATGTAAACATGATAACTTTTCACAGATACACACTGGTTAACAATTATCTTACAAATGTGAAAAAAAAGAATGAAATCAAATTTTGGACATAAAAAGTTCGATAACTTAATGTTATAATGCATGATACACAATGCAGACTATTTATCTAATTTAGGTAAACAAACAAAAATGTGGAAACTCTTTAAACGCAATTAATAAGTATGATCACCAGCAGGCAAACTTGTCTTATTCCTTTCAGCGAAAAGACCAGAAAAATGAAACAGTCATCTAAAGCGGAAAGAAACCATTTGCATGCGTAAGTATTTTCAAGGATATTTTCATCGTTTAAAGTGTTTTGTTAATTACTGTTTCAGAACTTTGCATCAATTCGAAGTTTATTTCGAATGTCCAGTTTTTTAAGACGTTTTGTAAAATCTATTTTATTTAAGATTGCTTGCCTTCTTTTGCCTGAATTTGTTTATGCTGTCCTTCATACCCAACGCAGAAAAGGTCCAATTCTGTAAAAGATCGATTCCATATGTAGCATACCATTAAATACATATGATAGTCATACATCTAATCATAAACCACACTAATCTGTGCTCTTCATCAGACTTGCGCAGACAATGTTTTTTTATCCGTCAACGCATTATTTAAAGACAAAGAGCTAAGCAACAGAGAGTATATAGTTTAGCATTGAAAAATGCTGACTTATTGCTATCAATGATATTTTGTCAATATACAATATTCCTTCTATTCTATATATTTATCTCATCAATGACAAAAAAAATTGAAAATAGAACCATTATGGAGGCACTATAAAATTAGAAGTCTTTTTTGTATCGCGCTAGAACTCTAACAAATAGACTTCTGGAACAGGGTTATGTTGCTACAAGATTGAAGTCATCATTACAGAAGTTTTATGGTCGTTATCATGAACTCGTGGATCGTTATGGCGTATCCATCAGCACCATGAAAACTGATTTATTCAACGGGTCATAGTTTTCCTTCCCACGTTTGTCTACCCCGGTAGTTCGCAGACCCTTTCTACTTTTTATGAGCAACTCGGCGGGTGTTTCTAGAAAAGCAGAGGACGCTTACCCTACCGGTGCACCTGGTCCATGCTCCAAGTTTTTAGTGGAGTCCGAGTTGCTCATTTACTTTTGTTACTTTGTATGTATGATTTTAGTAACTTTATGTTCTTTGTTGTGTATGTCTGTTTTCCATGTCTGGTCTTTGTCCCTGGATTATATTCTTTTGATTACCGCTATAACCTTGGTTCCCTTGATTATTCTTTACCTACATCTCGATATTGACACGAGCGGATAGCGTTTAATATCGATAACCTGTCTCAACTGTTCTTTTATATATAGTAACATTCCAACATAATTTAGGACATAGTTTTGTTTTTGGTTTAAAACAATCTAGAGCTGGAATGTCAGTTAACTGCTTGTAGTCCTTTATTTTTGTATTCATGAAACTTATAATTAGGATCTTTATTTGACTTTATTTCTATCTTAACGAAGGACTCATACTTTTTGGATCTGATTGTTAGCTATTTCTAATGGTGTCATATTTTTCCACTGTGGTCCTGTTCAAAAGGATATAATTGTGATCACGCCAAAGTTCTTTTACTCCGCTGCATTTATTTTTGCGCCTGTCCCAAGTCTCTGTATGTCTTTTACACTTTCGTTTAACTTTTTTTGTTTCTAAAGTCTATAGGGGCAATTATTTTGCTGTACCTGTGAATGATGTTTATCCTGACAAGGTCCAGCTGCAGCCTGTCCTGTGGCATTAGGGTATCTTTGCAGTGCATTGAAAATCTATGGTTGTCCTTGAGTTTTCATTTACTATCGTGGAGTTGGTTTTTTTTCACATCACCACATTCATCCTGGTTGTTTAATAAGTTTCCATCTCTCAACTTAAACACTTTACAACAATAAGACCAGTTGTATGTAGGTCTCGGTTATTTACACGACATTGAACTACTTGAACAAAGACCCATATATTCAGATAGATCATAATATAACTCGTAGCATTCTTTTCTTTATCTAACAAATTCAGACAGACATCAACTCATAGTATGTAAAATGAGTAATTGTAAAAACCAACTTTCAAGGAGAGAAACTTAGGAAATATTGTTCCAAAGAAGAGACAATTGGCGGAAAAATATCTGATCTGATTGAATTTCTGTTTTGTTTTGTTTTTGTTTTTTTTCAATATTACAACATTTAAGCATAGATGTTCTTCCTCCTTTGCATGGCATGACATTTAAATAGCATTACGATTATCTAGAACTAAGCAATGATCACTCATTATTCCTCAGCATCTAGGGTTTCCCCAGATTTAAATAAGACTTCCTTAAAATATGCGTTTTGTTTTTAGGATCCAATGCTGTTTCGTGCTTTTGTGCGTGATCAGCTTAACTAGAGGTATGTTAAGACATAAAATCATGCAGATGTTACAGCTTGTAGAAGTGACAGACGTATTACCATCACTGTTTCATGTCCAGAAGTTATGTAATTTGCCAAAATGGAAATATTTACTTGTTAACCTAAGCCATTATTTACAACAGAAAAATATATTATGTAGCTTTCTGCCTAAAAATCTTTTCGGGATAATTTGGAGATCTATCGTCACACATATTTTGTTTCGTTTTCGAACGGAAAGGAATTTTCAAGAGTATTGCAATTTAACAATAGTGTCATATACGTTTTTTCAGCTACATGAATATTGCTAATATGATGTAAAGTTTTGTCAAATTTTTACAAAAAAGACCTTTGACCTTGTTGAAATTCGCCGCTTTATTATTATATCGTTTATGTGTCGACCGCCGGGAAAACATGTAATACGTTAAAGAACAAATTACTACTTTCTTCTACATACATCATTTTCGAAATAAGGAACTCCCGACAGAACAATCTTCAGCTATTCATATAAAAATGTATTTGACATCGCAGACGTTCTCTGTCTCTGTAATGGAATACACTATATATGATTTTTGTTTGTTAACATACTATATATTAACTTCACCCAGTGTCAATTCCTGAAGTAAAACATTCAAACTTTATTTCTGAAAAATAAAGTGATAAAAACATTGTGAAATGACAATTACTTTCATTTTCGCTGTTTTATAAGACCGAACATGTAGTCTACTCTTGTGTACTATGATTCGAGTTTTCATCGTTTGAATTATTGTGAAGTTTTATTAAGCAACTATCTCTTGATTACAGATAAATAAGTTTTTGCGAATATTAGATGTTTTTACTAGTTAAGAAAGGTTTGTATGTTTGTTTGTAATTCTAATCAAAATTAGTTTTTCTTCTAGGTTCAATGCCCTCTCAACCTAATGTATGTTTCAACTGGAAAATATCATCTAAACAATTAACATTAATTTGTAAAATCCACGATTTCCGTTTTAAAGCATTAATTGAAGATCCAAAAGGCAAAATTCAAGCAGATTGTCTTCCTCCATTTGCTAATCTAAAGTGCAATTCACGACGAAAAAATGTTAATATAAAAGTAAATCCAAGTTCTTATGAACTAGTTTTTACTCTCAATGAAGACATGAACGAAGGGGTCAACGGAAATTGGACGTGTAGACATGGAAAAGCAAAAGACATCGCCCAAGTTGAAGTCAAAGTAATAGTGATAACAGGTATATAAAAAAGAAATCCTGTAATTTGTTTAAATGGCATGGATCATTAGAAAGTGCCGGTGTTTCCAGTCAACTGAACTTAGAGTATCTTGAATATTGCATTTGCAAGAACTGAAGTTAGTATAAAAAGTAAACATATATGCTTCAATTGTTTGATGTATTCTTAGTTGCTTTTCTATTTCAATTTGTTTTGTCTTTCCGCCTAATTACTTAATCATGCTTTTCGTATGTTCCTTTAGAACCCATTCCTGACATTCTACTATGAAATAACATACCAAAAGCGCTCCAAATTTTGATATCTAACACATGCAAAAAAGATCTCTTTATTCACATGTAGTGCCTCTTGTGTATCTGAATTGTTTTAGAAGGGTTTAACACAAACAAATTCACATTAACACCAAACTACATAAATGTGCACGTAGTTCGTTCCATTGCATGACTTTTATTTGTTAAGTGCACCTTATGATTAAACTAAATGCATCTTTTTCGTATTAAAAATCTATTACTTTTCGTCTTCAGGTAATCGAACAGATGCCAAAGCATGCAGGACACTTTTTGGTAATTGTTTTAAGTTTGCTTTTCCATGATTGTTTGTAAAAATGGGTAACAACAAAATTACCGAACACTAAATCCGATTCATAATCAAGTCAAGTCCAAAATAAATCTGGCAAAATAGATATTACACCACCGGAGATGCTGGTACCGCAATGGCCCTGACTTGGTACAGGCACTTCAAACGAAATGGTGGGTTAAATCTGGGTTTTACAGCGCGCTAAACCTTAATCTTTGTTTGCGATATGACTATACCAGCGGTGATTATAAAGCATCTGCATGTTATTGTCATACTTGGTATATCAACGGTCACATCAACACATAGAACATTTTACAAAAGAAAAGAAAAAAAAAAAAAAAAAAACCAATTATTACTAATTGTTTTAGAAGAAACTAAGTATTTTTCAACCAAGGACTGATATCTAAAAAATGTTTGGTAAGAGGTCTTTTAAGACGCGTTTCATCATACCACCCTTGATTCAGTGGTCAGTCACGCAGATATTTTTGGCGTTCAAGGAAATCCAAGAAGTTAGTACTTTCTCCAGCGTAGCGAGTCATTTGTGAAATATAACACCATATGCAGGAGATAAAGGGATACTGCTACATAAGTAAGCAAAATTTATGATATTAAAATTAAAGTCGTCTCTTTTATCATAAATAATGTAAACGAGAGAAGTAGGAAAAAAACTTGTAACTGGTTAAGGTCATCAGTTTACTCTCTGCTTACGAAGACGTTTGTATGTTGTTTGTTAATCATTTTAGAAGATAAAACAATGTTGAGTGATAGTGGAACTGCATATTCATATTTAGAATATCGAACAAAAATTTGTTTTAAAAAGTGCCGAAGCGTTGTTATTCCCAATACATGGCCAAAGCCTGAATAAAGGAATCAAAGATGATTTGAACACAATGTAACGAACTCGATAAAATAGATTACACTTAAAAACGCAAGAAAAGTAAACAAGGTGTCACATATTAACTTAAGTAATTGTAATATGAAGTTCCACAAAGAACCGGCAGTGACATCAGGTGCTTCGGAAGAATAAGTATGTCCTGTTCCTTCACCGGCATCCGTCATATTGCAATTAAGTACACTATGGTAATAGTCTAGCAACTATTTTGCAATACCCCGACACGAGTCCCAGTGAGGTGCCGTCAAGCACATTTACTAAGACGAAATCATTTATTTCAACGAAGTATCATGGTGCAAACAATACTAAATAATGCAGAAATGTGGAAAATTATTAAAAAAAACCAAACAAACAAAAACAAAAAAAATAAGATATCAAACTAAAAATATCGACAAAAAACATACGCCATTACCTAACTGTATATCTAAGACCACTTGTATTAAATCTTGGACTTGATATCACGTAGCAATAGACCATGTGATAAAAATTAAAATCGTGTTCTATGTTTTTCGTGAAGATGTCAAAAGAAACAAATGTATTCCTGCGTAATTTCGACGTTCACACACGGAAATTTGAACGGTAATTTGAACCTCATTAGTTAGTGCATTCGACAAGGAACAAATCCACTTCATTGAAAATGATTTACGTTCATCACTTCTTAACGCTGGTGAGACATTCAATTTTAGTCTGTATAGCATGCGTTTTTACTTACCAATTAAAGGCAGAGCACTCCAAAAACTGGAAGAATGTCTTATAGTAAATTGTTTAAATGATTTACCCTGCAGTAAAGGCAAAATGACAAATATGAGACTGTACATGTTAGAGTAACTTTAAATTATATTCCATTGAAGACCAGGTGCGAGTGCTGTTCTATTTGACTACTTGTATTGCGTGTTTTTTTAAATGAAAAATTTGTATTTCTGATACTTCCGGAAAATATTTGCTGTCATATCTTGATTTTTTAAATTTAATTTATAAGCCCGCCTTAGTCACGGCTTAAGCTTTTGATTGATTTCTAGTTTGAATAAAAAGCAGCTGACAATTTTTAACTCACCGGGTTAACTGCTTCTGTCTTAAAACTGTTATTACCAGAGAGATGCTGATATTGAACATTATTAACTGATGACTTAAAATACAATGTAAATTGCCCCTTTAATACAACAGGAGGTTTTAGCAACCATAATTTATACAGGGTAATTGCCCTGTATTAATTCTGGCCCTGTATAAAAGTTAAACTTGTCCGCCATTTTGTTTGAAACAGACTATAGGAAATATGTCACACTGAGCTGTATTTAAAGGTTTGTACAGATAACTCCTGTTATTTTAAGTCATCAGTTAATAAAGGGATCATAAAATGGTTATTTTCATATTAATCCTGTATTATGGGGCCAATACAAGTGATCTCAACCCAATACGACTGTACTTGGACATAATACAGGATTAATATGAAAATAACCATTTAATAACCCTATAATATTGTATTTGCAAAGCTAGAACTGTAATCATATTGTGCTAACGATGTATATATCGAGATAACGATATAGTTCAATTATTTTGTATACCCTCTAAGACTTTCGTACAAAAAATCAAATTGACAAAATTCATTTGGCTTAAAATTTATCCGTTTTTAACTTCAAAATTTTCGCTAGTATTATATCATTACTTCGTTTTGTTACAGATAACAACTGCATTGCTGAAGTATTGCTTGTCTTGTCGCTAAGTATCTTAACTGCAATGGTGCTGACATTAGCAATATTGTCTTTTCAGACAAAAAATGCATTCGACGTCGATGGTTAGTATAATTGTATTTGTATATTTTTGTCCTGGTCGTAAGGAAAAATTGCAAAAAATATGGCATCAAAAATGGTATTTACTATAGTTTGTCCCTTTCCCACTGAATCAAGTAATTTAAATGATATTTAATTAGTGTTAGTTAAAAACTCAATTTTTGTTTTGTTTTTTTTTTTTATACAGGAAAGTCCCATTTTAGATATCAGCTTAGCTTCTTACTTTACATTTTAAAAGTTATTATTAAAAGTAAAGCAGTAGCTCTGGGTTACCCCCAAACTCCCACAATTTATTTCTTACAAAGTTCGAAACAAATTTAAAAATAAAATATTAAGTCAAATATACTTACAAAGTATTTATATACCAAGTGATAAATCAATGTTAAATCGTTTTAGGCTAAATAGATTTATCCAAATATATTTTCTCAATCTTTAAATAATTTTCAGAAGTATAAAAATTTTATCAGGAAGGAATATAGTAATGAATATAGCTAAATATGGCACCTATGATTATCATATCATTCATGCTTGATTAATATAATAATATGACAATTGGAATCATTTCCCTAACTAGTAAATAATATTTACCCATTTGAAGGAATATTTTACAATCTTAGTTTAGGACAGAGTCACTGGAGGCTGACATCTTTATTGTAGAAGTTGATACCTCTACTTTGAGTCATTCCCCTTTTAGATTAGTATTTCTTAAAATTTTTATATCATGAGCCATTGAAATGTTCATGTAACTGAAAAATGTTAGTTTGGATAACCTCTCCTTCACCAGGTCTTCTTCCTAAACGTGATTTAGAAAAATCTTGACCAGTACTATCTTTAATAGAAAGGTAGCCGACGCAGCAAAATTTTGTTCTTTTTTACTTCTAAAGTTTTACATTTCTTTCAAGAAAGTAATACATGGCACGCTTTTTTAGGGTTCCGATAAAGTTTTTTTTCGAACGCAATTCCAAGGTTTCGATACAGATTTTGCGAACGCCACTAAGTTATCAGTCTTTGTAGGCCAATTGGGAAAAAGAACTGCGATCAGGTGACTTGCGTTTCCATAGAAGAGCGTCCTTAAGGTCAAAGGGTAAACAGCGAAGCTTTACCGACTGCGTCGGAACAAATATAGATTCTTACATTCTTTGAAGTTGTATGAGTACACAGGCAAAATTATTTCACATGATTTTTACACGAATTTCACATAATATTCCCACGAAAAGAGCAAATAAACTTTTGGACAGAGTTCACTTGAAATTCGGATGATTCGAGCTTTCAAGTGAAATTCACGTGGTGCATTTTTGACATGTTATTCGTGTTATAAGTGAATTTCCCATGAAAACACGTAAATTCCATGTGAAGATCTATTATCATTAATTTCACGTGAAAAATATTTGCCTGTGTGTAGGACTTTGTGATTCAAAGTAACTAGATATAACATTTATAAAATACGATGTGCATGATTTCATCCATCACACAATAATTTATTGTTTTAACCTGTTAAAATTGAAAATTTCATTTATTGTAATATAATTCATCAGAAAAAAAGAAGAGATGCTAACAATTTTCGTCGTGATCTTAGACACACATAATAATGAAAACAATAACTGTTCTGCTTGATACATTTTTACTCCTCGGTTTGGATTTGATATTTTCAGTGTTAAAACACTGTCAGGGCAATGTTATTAAGCTACTGAAGAATATATTTTATACTTGTCAACTTATGAATAGGTAAACATCATAAAAAAAATGACAATGACTATTCTTGATACCCGCCATCTTCTATTTGCACTACAATAATGAAATACTGTGTAACTCGATCTTGAATTTAAAAATGTTTAACATCTATCATGGAATAAGATATGATACTGAACGAGAATTATAGTACTTACTCCAGTGACGCAGTTTAGGTTTGATGTTGGGACTCGATTGAAGGACCATTCATTAATACCTACAAAAACGTTATGGTTGCAGTTCTTTCCTTTTCGATACGTATGTTTATTGGTGTTAAAATAAGTATCAAGACTTATGGCTTCACAATGGTTATGGTATATCAATAAGAGGTGAACGGACATTTATTAGAGTGGAAAACGAAGGCTTTCGTTATTATTCTTGATAACTTAACATATCAAATACACGGGTGTGGGTATATATTGCTTAATCATATTTATGTTTATACGAAGCTTAGAATAAAAAAGTAACTGTCAACCGCATAATATCTTTTTATCAATCGAGTGAAAATACTAAACAACAGAAATTATGGTCAATGAAAATTTATTCAATCTTTCACGTTTGATAACTTTTCACCAGGTATCCAACTACCATTTCAAAAGTATTCAATTTCTAGCCCTAAAATGTTATTCCACATGACGGACCAAGTGTTTTATCATCGGCTAATGGATCAGGATATTGAACCAAAGGCTATGGAAGTAAATTCTGACAGAAAATCCGGGTAGATGGAACTCGTAAGCAGCACCAATCGTCTCAGGGATGGAAAACCCCTAGAGAAAAAACAGAAAAGTTTTCATAATACAATGTTATAATACAGGACATGAGTTGATTATGAGAAAAGAAGGTCGAGGAGATATGAATGAAAACGGCGAATGTTTAAAGACTTCTGAACTTTTAACAGCTTGATAATTGGTGGATGTGTATTCCCATACAAAAGAATACATAAAATAACATGGGTATCACCGGATCATCATACAGAAAAACAGATAGACCACATTTGTATTGGTAGCACCTTTCGGAGACCACTTGTAGATGTTAGAAATAAAAGAGGGACTGACGTTGGATCATATCATCATTATATTGTTCAAAAATTATCAAAACATGGATACGAAAACCTGCCATAATTATAACACCAACCTACTTAGATATAAGAACATCAAACAGACAGGAATAGCATCTAGAACTTTCAAATCGCTATAAGGCGATCTATCTGATGAAAACACCGCAGAGGAACAGCAATTAGAAAAGATATGAAATGTATGGAAGGCGACATGTGACAAAGTCATAGGGAAAAAGAAATGGCAATGCCATGAATGGATTTGTATAGACACCCTTTCTAAGATCATGGCGAGAAAAGTTTGTAAAGCAGCTTTGAACACAGATAAGACTAGGGCAGATCAGGCATCAGCTAAACAAGTATAACGAGAGGCACAAAGAGGTAAAAAGGGCAGTTAGGAAAGACCGTAAGAGCTTTTTTGACAACCAAGCAAAGGAAGCAGAAGAAGCAGCAGGCAAAAGAAATATGACGGAAGTGTACAACATCACAAGAAAACTTGCAAGGAATAAAAAAAACAACTGAAAAAACTGTAATAACAAGGAAGGACAGGTCCTGGCAGATGAAAAGGCACAACTGGATAGATGGAAAGAACACTATGAAGAATTATTAAATCATCCACTGCCAACAGATCCTCCAGACATTTCACCAAGAGAAACCTATGTAAACATCAACAATAACAGACCAACTGAACAGGAGATTAGAACAGCCATTATGCTATTAAAAATGGGAAATCAGTAGTTTAGACGACATTTCTGCAGAGTCCATCAAAGCAGACATAAACATATCAGTGGACATGCTATATAATCTGCTTGGTAAAATCTGGGATTAAGAAAACGTACCACCTGAATCTGGGATTTAGGAAACGTAACAGCGGAACGAAAACATGGACATATCATAAAGTTACCAAAGAAAGGGGATCTAGGATAATGCAAAAACTTGAGAGGAATTACCTTACTTTCTGTTCCAAGTAAATCCTAAACAAAATACTGCTGGTAAGAATGATGACGGCTGTTCACATTTGTCTCCGCGATGAGCATGTTGGTTTCAGACAAAATATCTCTTGTACAGATCAAGTAACCATACTAAGAATAACATATCATTAGAGTGGAATTCATCACCATTTGCATGTTTTGTGGAATTCGAAAAGGCTTTTGACAGCATTGATAGATCATCACTTTGGAAGCTATTACACCATCATGGTATTCCGGAAAACACTTTTAAAAATAATAAGATCGGCATATGAATCAAGCACATGCCCAATTATTCACATAAACACACTTACTGAACCTTGAGAAAAACAAAGATTATGCAGATAAATGAGAAAAACACAGCGATCTAAGTAAAGAAGAACTAGAAGATGTAGATAGATTTACATACCTTGGTAATATTGATTCACAACTCGGTGGTAATCACATAAAATGCCGCATTGAAAAAAGCAGCTGTTTTTTTTTACCTTACAGGCAATATGGACATCCTCACAAATTTCCATTAACACCAAAGGAAAATCTTTAATTATAATGTAAAATCCGTGTGTAATAAGC
Organism: Perna viridis; assembly: GCA_037379345.1. NCBI lineage: Eukaryota > Metazoa > Mollusca > Bivalvia > Mytilida > Mytilidae > Perna > Perna viridis. The sequence goes on from CM074524.1 coordinate 13,664,426, forward strand.
TTCTGAGGCCAGGTGGACAACAAAATCAACAATACACAAGTTCAAACATTGACTAACAGATGTTTGAGAAACATTCCGAAGATCAAATAGGAAGAATAGATTGTAAATGAAGAAATATGTCAAAGGAAGAACCACCTTCCTATAGAAATACAAATAAGAAGGAGGGAGTGGACATGGATAAGGCACACTCTTAGAATGTCCTACATCATAATTGTAAACCAAGCACTAAGGTGGAAACTTTAAACTTTGGTAGCCAAATTCCAGCACTAGTAGGCAATATATTTACTGAAATGTCCAAAAAGCCGTGTGAACATACACTGAATTTACTGAACATAAAATCGTCCAGTATAATTCAGTTATTCAGTACAAATTCAGTGCGTTTTATCCGGGTCGTGTTAGCGTTCAGTGTGTTCAGTAGTCCGCTTCAAAGTAAATTCAGTATGTTCAGTAGCTGTTCAGTAATGTTCAATAATCGAGTTCAGCACTAAACAAGAGTCTGTTCAGTGTGATTCAGTATAAGAAAATAGTATTTTTACCTTCAATTGAAAGTACCAAATGTACATGCATGTAAAGTTACATATGCCAGTTACACACACAACATGTTTGTTGATATTTTGTTTTCGTGCTTGTTTGTGTTTTTTGGTGTTTTTTGTTGTTTTTGTTTGTCTTAATTTTAAGATATTTTTGTTTATGAATTTAATTGTAATACCACATAATCTTTAAAGTATTCCGCGTGCAGCCATTTACGATATAATTAATTTATGGTTAACTACAATATCTTGGTTTCGATTTTTAAAAATGACGATTTATTTTTACATGTAACTAGACGAATTAAATCGTAACTGTACATGTGCTCTTTTCGAAACGTCCACAATTAAATTATGTAATTTCATTTTTCCCCGTACTGAATTTATGGAGTCACGTCAATAGTTTTTGTGTCACGGACTGCCAAACGTTCAAAGGTAAAAGAAACCGCCCATTCTATTTATAATAAGGCCTTACTTTTTAAAAAAATTCACTAGATCTGCAATACAAAGTTAACAATATAATTGATATCAAAAAGTTATAAAATTGTGTTGAGCCCTCACAAAGTTCTTAAATGCCTCTGGATTTTCTAATCTAAGTTCAGCCATTAGGACCTCATACTGCCCATGGACAGGTCTTCGGAGAAGCTAGTCCCTAGTCCACAGACTCCTCTGCCTCCGGTCGTCCCTACAAGACCAAGCCAATTAACTGCAAATATGAGTTGTTGATGGTTCATTTAGGACTACTGATCTACTGTGTCTACGACAAAACCAATACTTTATCTTTGGTACTGCATACGCAGGGTATTTATACAAAATTCTGGTGTCATTTTGATGTCGGTTTGGTGTGGCAGTTTATATTGATGCCTGACAGTGTTGCCATATTCCTATGACAGTGCTCCATTGATCTTAAACTGGAACGTTATAATCCGTATTTTGTCGGGATGCAACGTACTACGCACGTAGTAAACCGTACAAATTCTTGGGAAACCTTTCTCATCCTTACCAATCCGTAATTCAACGTAATGGGGGGTCGTACCTTTTCCTAATACATTCGTAGAACACCGTATTCTATCCTTAGCAATAACGTAGTGTAACCGTGCTAGTACGTACTTGTTTGTAAGTAACCGTAAAAGTCCTTGACAATTACTAATCTACGAATTAGTAGGGATCAGTACGGTTTTAATAGGAATTAAAACTGGCCAGTACGAGCTTATATGGTTAAGTAGGGTTGTGCTACGGTTGTTTCATCCGTGGTAAAATTTTGAACATGTTCAAAATTTGTCACGGATAACCAAGTATTATTACATACCATTACGAATCATTACGGATATAATACGGTGAGCTACGGGGATGCAGATTGCTATGACTTATTTCGGATCGTATCCGTAGCTCTTCCGGCAAGGCGATCCTTGAAAGTATGGCCTAGGTATAACTATGCATAGGCAAACTGAAACGAGTATAATTACGTATTTAACATGTATATTGTTATAATGTAACTGGTACAATTTTGCACCAACTTGTCCGTTTTTTTACTAGATAAACAGTGAGATATTCCACCAGCCTTAAACATCTTAAGCATCTAAACATCCGCTACAGATTCTGAATACGCATCCGGTAATACTTGTATGTTACATATCATAACAAAAACCTACCAGGCACGTTATTTTTGTTTTTGTTTAAATAACACTTTATAATAAAACACACACACACAACATAAAAAAAAAACACAAACAAAAGAAGAAAAAAGAAGAAAACTTATTTTTTAAAAACTTAATTAAACATAATATAACACCATAGATCTGTAATAAATTTAAAAGTATATGATAGTACATTATCAGTTAATACGTCAACATGTTCATCTCTTTTGAGATTGAAGTTATAGGTATATTATAATTTCGCGTACCGGTCCGATTGCGCGGTTTATTGTCTAAATAGCGTTAATACTCGTTTATATTTTTTCTAGTATAACGACGAACGTCTCATACAGGTATCTAGTCAATTGATTGTTTTCATCTGGTTCTATGTGTACCCAGGACTCCTGAGCGGTGTTTAGACACACTGAATTGTGGTTAAAATCCTTTTTAAAAATACATTCCTGGCGGAAAGGGAGTATTTAAAAGGTTACCAAGGAAGGGAATTCAGTATTAACTCACTATACTCTGAAGTCCAAAGACGGTGCCTCACAACATAGTTAAATCTTCAATAATAATGAAATAATGATCGATGTAGTTCCATTCAATGGAAGTATTTACATTTTGAAAGTATGGTTTCGTTAGAAAAATGAAAAACAACTTCACACTCATACTTGATTGGGAGAAATTGTATTAGGTTTACTAAATGGATGCCCTCACACCGTCATTCGAATGCGATTTTTAAGTAGAAGCAACATTCGCAAGTAACCCTGCGTTTTATTACTGCATTGTACATGTACCTAATAAGGACCTAAGGATCCATGAAGAAAGCAATATGTCTAGGCAATTTCAATTGTTTTTGTTTTTTGTTTTTTGTTTTTTGTTTTTTTGTTTTTTTGTTTTTTTTTGTTTTGTTTTGTTTTTTTCATTTAGATAAAGGAAGGTGCTTCGATATATTTAATATAATTGTCAGACTAATTAACAGGGCTGTGATTTAATTTAAGGTGAGTTAACATGTTTGTTTATTATACCGCCTGTCCCCTATTGACGCAAATGTATGCCCTATCATTGAAAATAATAAAGTCTCATGGTACGTTTTAAAAAAAGACTTAATTTAAAACAAATTTCTATTTTTTATCTTTTTTCAGGTTATCGCTCTCTTGTAAACAAGCAACTACTGAATTATTTATATATGTTTTATTATCATAGGCTTCCACCAACCTACGGAACTGTTGGCATTTTCATTTTTTTTTCATTTATCACAATTGTTTTTTTATACATACTCTCTACTTATCCCTAAATTATAATGTTAATCATTTTATTACTAATGAATAATGATAAGCTTTCATTCATTCTTTAATTAATTAGTTAGTTTTTTTTTAATTTATCTTACTATGAAAAAGAAAAGAAGAAAAAATATTTATTATTTAGAGCCCACCAAATTTAGCTCTCCTTATGGGACCCGAAATGGGTGGTCAAGGACGTTGGAAAACACCTTTAGTAACTGCACTTTAAATTTGGACTTTAAAATAAATCCAATTTAAGGGAGTAAACTCAATCTGATTTAATGTCTAATTTTAGTATGAATATAATGTGAGTCTGTTAATATTATGTGCACTTAACAATACTAGACATATACTTGTTTTCCCTTGACAGAAAATACTGAACACTCTTAACACTACATAATTGATGTTGGGTGAAGATACCGAATTTACTGAAGTTGCTCTTGACAACTCATAACGACAGTACTGATTCCACTAAAAAGTCAATAAAACTCATAAAACTACTGAAATTAAATTTGTTAAGGGTTTTCAGTAGATATTAAGTAGAAAATGGCAGATTCAGTAAGAATATAGGCTACTACCGCAGAAAGCTTGAATTTTTGTTTTTTTCGAAATGGAACAAGATGTCGAACACGCAATTGATAAGCATTTGTCGAAGTAAAAAGTTGTTTTGAAAATGAAACCAAAAAAGTTAAAAAATCATCAAATTAAAATATTTAATATCCGTTTGAATGGTCCAGCTACACGACCAGCCAACATTTCTTTGATCTCTTTTTCCAACGAGCCTCAATTTGTTTATCTACTGATATGAAATTTGAACAGTTCAAACGGGGACTGTATAATTAATTTTAAAACCGTTTGTAAATCCAGCAACTGACAATTGTGACTCTCCAACATATCTCTCAAACATTATTCATTGTTTAAGAAGGGACTGAGTATTTTTAACCAAGGACTGATATTGCGGACCCCGCATTTCAAACATTTATGACCAAAACGACAAGTACGGCGACCGCATTCCCCACTATTATACTATATTAATCGGATATTTGTAAGTGTCTCATTGGCTGCTTTTTTTAATCAGAGAAATAAACTGCAGCCTCAGCTCCATGTTAAAAATACCTCAGGGCATTTTATATTCTTAGCTTATTTGATTCTAAATTGTTGATTATATTATAAACAACAAAAGCTCGTGCAGTTTCACGTAATTAGGTTTGTTACGTCATATTCATTCAATATTCTATAGATAGTGTGATGACGTTATAATCTCTCCCTATGTTTTACAGATAGTTTCAAACATCCTGTCATGTACGAAAGAGTAATCAAGGGAACCAAGATAATAGCGGAAATCAAGGGATAAAGACCACACATAGAAAACAGACACTCACAACAAAGAAAATAAAAACAAACAAAATAATACATACAAAAAGTAAATGAGCAACTCGGACTCCACTTAAAACTGGTAGCATGGACCAGGTGCGCCGGTAGAGTAAAATCTTCTGCTTTTCTAGAAATACCCGCGGAGTTGCTCGTAAAAAGTCCTGGATAGACGAAAGAGGTATGGATAACTATGAAACGTTGAACAAATCAGTTTTCATGGTGTATATGGATACACCGTACCGGTCCACGACTTCATGATGACGAAAATCCGGTGGTGATGACTTCAATCTTGTAGCAACATAACCCTGTTGAAGAGGCTTTATTGTAAGAAGTCTAGCGCGATACGAAAAAGTCTTTACAGCAAGCTCTGGCATAATGTAAAAGTTGTGATATGAAAACTCCAAACGCAGATGCTGAAGGGATGGTGCCACAGATGACAGGAAAGTTGGCAATACCGAATGAAAAGACATCGCGTTTATCGTAAAGTTGGGTGAATAGTTTTTCTTAACCATCGATCTCTAAGTCTAGGTCAAAGTATCAGTCTAACTGCACTGTGTTTGTAGTATCCTGTATCTCAAGTTCTTTGTGGTAGATGGAAAAATAACCCTCAACAAGTTCAAAGGAAAAAGTACAGATTACACTAAATACGTATATTTTTCGTTTTAGAGCGGTTTCAACAAACACTATTGAAGTGGAAGTGTATAAATGGTTTAGAAAACCCAAATAGGATCATTTCAAGTATGTGCTTAATAAATATATAAAATGATTTTAGAAATAAAAAAAATATATTGATTTGCTTTATAAAGAGGAAGTAATGAAATTCGAAAACGTTTTTTTTTTACCTGTTAAAACTATTTTGCATTCATATGTAATAATATTTCTTCTTACAAGAGTTATCTAGATTGTGATTAACATTTACTTCACTCCACAACAACTTTATATTTTAAAGGACAGTTTTAATAAATATAGATACACAAGATGTGATTAAAACCTGTAAAAAAAAAAAAAAAAAAAAAAAAAAAAAAAACAGCAGCAGCAACAACATTTGTCACTGTTTTACAGGAATGTATATTAATTCATTTTTTTTATTTTTCAGGGGTAAAGAAGGGTGTATCTGCGATTTTCACTTCATTATTACTTGGGTTTGGCGGAGTCGTAGGTGTTTTTGACCATGCACCGTGCCAATGTAAGAAAAAATAATACGTTTTATTTTGGTACTTACATTAGAATGACTTCATCAGCTGTTTGAAGATATTAAGATAAAGGATTAAAATATTCAAGCAATATACAAATGCATTGAAGCGCATTAAGGCCACGGATTTCATTTTTATTCCGACTTAAATGTTGGAATAAATATCGACTTTTATGTGATAATTATCATCTTTTATGTTGGAATTATCGACATTCAAATTGTCGACACTCTATCATCGATATTGTCAAAAATCAATATTAATCAAAACGTTTCTATCAACTGCTTCAAAATAAGCGGAGCAAAATGATTTGATACATGACTAATTGGAATTTATGGATATGCATATCCAAGCCCACTTCTCAAAATTAAAGGCTAATCTCAATATACATTTTGTACATGTAACTCATGGGCTCAGAGGGTGCATTTAACACACCAACCTATTAACAAAATTACGATTTTAGGCACCTTTATGCCCTTTATAAATAAGCAATTTGCCCGCAAAAGATAATCTGGGAGTCTCGCACAATATAAGAAACCACGATGAGCGATAATTGGGGCAATTTAGAAATTCATCTGTATTTATAAGGACTTACAAAGAAAACACGAGGTATTTTACTATATTGCAAGTAGTAAAAGCATTTCACGTTTGTATCATTCGATTAATATTTTTTCTTTTATCTACAAAATGAAATCAACAAAAAAATAATCTTTTTCAATACTTATTTATTCTTATTTTTCTTGAAATACATCCCAACTTTAAAAAGGATCACGTATCAAATCATATCCCCTGCATGCTCCAATGTAAATAATAAATTACGTCTGATTAAATCGACAATTCCGAAAAAAGAGAAGATTTTTCCATTTTTTAAAGTCGATAATTCCAACATTTAAGTCGATAAGTCAGACAATTCTAACTCTAAAGTTGAAAATTCTTAGTTAAAAGTGGACAATTCCGTCATTAAAATCGACAGTTTCACCTTTAAAGTCGGAAATTCTAATTTTTAAGGCATGATTTCATCTAAAAAGTAAATTTTTAGTCAATAATTCCACCATTAAAATAAAAAATGTCAACATAAAGTTCGATAATTTCATCTTTTGCGTTAATAATTCCAACTCAAACATTAAAGTCGATAATTCCAAATTTTAAGTAACTTTTAAGTAGATAATTCCAACTTTAAAGTCTGAAAGACCGTCCTGTGATTGACACTGTGATTGACACCACGACAAATACGATTGAACTGCTCGCGTAAGACATTGTTTTTTGTTCAATGAGTTCATACTGACGATCGTAGAAGTTCAAAAGGGATATTGAAATTACCACATCATTTTCATACTTCAAAATCATTGTACATTATATTTTTCAGCAAAATGGCTTTTTCTAGGATTCGGATTACTTACTGGATGCATGTTAAGCATGCTATTTTTGAATGAAGGTAGTAAGTATCATGAGATAAATAAGTGTATTGGTATATCCAAATGATGATATTCCTGAAACACCCCTTCCCCGTGGTACTGTGAAAGTATTTTAATTCGTGGATTCCAACTTTCGTGGATTAAGTTACAAACACAAGTTCGTGGATTCTTGAATCCGTGGTTTTGAGGTTTTCAGTATACACATCAATGGTAATTTCCTTTTCGGTGGGCATAATAATTCGTGGTTAGGCCACCATGAAAATTGGTACCTTACGAGCAATAAAACTTTCAGAGTATTTACATTTCGCAACTGCGCTTTCTCGTATTTGCAATATAGTATCAGATTTTACTGAAGCAAAAAGTTCCTCACAGTGAAATGTTTTTAAACAAGGGGTAGCAATACAACCGATAATTTCTAAGGCTTGTAGTTTTCGATGATATTTTCAATATTTGATATGCTCTGAGCTAGAATTTATTAACTGCTAGCGTTTTTAAGCGGACATCTTATTTTATATATCTTGTATGTTGAGGTATTCCATGTAGAAATATTTCATGTATTATTAAGTTTAAAGTGTGTTAGTTGTTTCAGTTCATATTTGACCTTATATTGAAGGGATGGTTAAGGTCTTATAAAACAAGTTTAATCCCACAGAGATTTAACGCACCTCTCCACAGTCAGATGTTGGTCATTAATGGGTCTCCGTGTCGTTTCATTACATTTTACGCTGTAATTTGAAGCATGTCATCGTTATGTCACCGTAGATCGGTCCATGTAGAGCTTACTTCAATGTGGGTTTACTCTTTTTGAAAAAGATGTTAATCTCTAAAAGCATGTACTATCTTGTGTTTAGGTTATACGCTGGTACATTGTTTACGTTTCACCATATATGTTTCTTTTTTTTTTATTTATTGTAACACTTTCCAAAAAAAAAAAAAGATTAGAACATCTAAATGTTAATTATGAGAAAATTAGGGCATATCATTTTGATAATTACAAGAAGGTTATGATCTAAATGTTAACTACTTTTATACTACTGTATTACTTTGTAATCATTTTGTTTTCAGAATTAAACAATATCGATGTTGTTACACCAAAACAAAGAGAAGAAGGTATATAATTGAATAACACTTTCTTTTGTGTTAAAAATAGTTATTATATGTGCAAGTATCTTCCTGTTCTACTTGTGAACAATATTTTACTGATAAAGCACTATAAGCGAACTAAGAGATTATAAACAGTGGACAATAGAATATGCAAAAGAAACTCCGTATACATATGACAAAAACAAAGTAAAAACCGGAAAGTTGGAAATCACTGCAATGGTTCTGGCGTAATAAAGGCATTTCCGAACTCAAAGGTGATTAAATAAGGTTGTATAGAACGCTGTTAATAGTGATGCGGACAGATGTTAAATAATTGCTTTATTTTTCGAGTTTAATGGGCCTTGAGTGTATACATATATATTGGGTTTTCTTTATGGTTTCTAGGGACAGGATCGGGGTATCACCAAGTGAGAATTTCTTCAAATTCCTTATCTCTTTCTGTATAAGCCCTGTAATTGTATGTGTAATAATAAGCTTAGCAGTAATACTGTTTTTTTTTTAATTTATTTTGCAGTTGCTTTGCCGCTGGAGGAAGAATACGTATAAAATTTGATAATTTCCTTGACAAATCAGTTAGATACCACACACAGGGTGTTCAGTTCTTTGAAAGCATGTGCATTAAAAAGAAGTTATTGTATTGTATCATTTTAATGTTTTTTTTTAATTTTGCTATGCAGTCTTGAAATCAAAATAAATTGAATGATTTTTGTTTTATTTATTTAGTTTACCTTGTTTGGGGTGGTCGTCGAATCCGTCTGGCGTCATTGTCTTTTAAAATATAAAAAAAACTTTTCTGAAATGATTCTTTTTCATGTTTCCTTTGTACTTAGTTTAAACATTTAGGGTGGGGTATGGGTTAAGTCACCACCAAATAATAATGATGCGCTGGAAAAATTCTATAGGGTTAGAGTTGTACGGATGGTCTTTAAGACAAGATTCATTGCTCTATAAATGACAAAACGATGGCTTGTTTAGTGTGGGTTATTCTTTTAAAACCTTTACCGATAAAAATACAATTTCAATTGATGAAATGAACCTTAGAAACAGCTCTGCAACGCTTTTATTTGAAAAAAGTACATGGAAGGTCAAAATGACGAATTTTCGTCAGTTTAAATAATACCTCGAATTACAGACAGATAGATATTTTCAATAAATAAATTGATCCGTATGACCAGGCCTATACATCATATCTAGGATCAAAATAGTATAACAACGCCATTTGAGAATTATTCCCCTTGAAAAACGGAAAAGGAGACCTTACAGTTTTTTTTTCTTGTGAACTTTGCTAATAAGCAACATATGCGAGCCTTTTTTAATTTTTTTTAAAATTTTTTGATCTGCTTGAACAAATATAATGGCGATAAGATTTTCATTTATCCATAGTGAAAAATACTCTTAATTTACTCTTGTTACTTTGTACGTAATGTTTTGGTTATTTTATGTTCTTTGTTGTGTGTGTCTGTTTTCCATGCCATGTTTGGTCTTTGTCCCTGGCTTATTTTCTTTTGATTTCCGCTAGGATCTATGTTCCCTTGATTACTCTTTCTTAGCCTCTTATTTCAATTTTTCAAATAATAATAAATTTATCTAATGTTCATATCAACAACATTGTCCTTACATGCATACATTACAGTGAGTATTCCAACCAACCCTTGAATGCAAAAAATGACCAAAAGTTGTAAAACAGAACAGTACATAAATTTGTTAAAAAAGGAGCTGAAATAATGAAATACACACTTTTAATGTTTGTAATTTAGGGTGTTTTTCCCTGTTCCCTCGTGTTAATTATGATTTCCCTTCTTTTATATTAAGAAATGTTAAGGATTATTTATCCCAATTTGGTAGACCATTTTACCTTTCGATACATTAACGATACCTTTGCATATTCAGCTAACAACATGACTACGTTCCCAAGTTCCATTCCAAATACTTTCGCTTTATATAGACAACTTTTATACAAGTTCATTTTCAGTAGTTGAAGATTCTACACGTATGCCCTCTGAGGTTTTACATATCCGTATTGAAGGAATATAGTATTCTTGTTTGAACCCTTTAATTCAATGATTAAAATACGAAGCGATGAATTGGGTAAGATGCATTTTATGATCAGTGAACAATGAGCAATTTTTAAGTCAGACATATTTCTTCCTTGCACATCAACATATCTAAAATAAAAATGCTCATTAAAACTTTGAAAGTAAAAAACAAAAGCAATATCAAAGTTATACAAAACACCTATGAATGAACATTGCGGAGGTCCAAGCGTTTATGGTATTTTTCTACACAAATGATGCAAAAACCCGATCTGAAATATGAAAAATCTTTCAAATGTAAATTGATTAAAAAAAACAACTCTAGTTTATAAAATATCGAGAAAGGCCTTTAAAATTTCATCCATTTTCAGGAATTACTTATCAACATAACAAATCAAGTTATCTAAACTTAAAGTTTGCTACACAGAAAGTAATGTTTTCAGCATTCTTGATTTCCTCATTGATAACTATATAAGTATAAGTGCATTTCAACAGACACATTTATATATATATATAAAACCTAAAACCTCACCAATATGGTGACATTAATAAAACCAGATTTCTATGAGAGTGCAAGAAAAATTCACCATCATTGCTTTAATTTTTAGCACCTTTGCTTCGGAGATTCCGTACACATCAAAAGTGACCACCGCCAAATGTTCAAAATTTTAACCTTCTTCCATAGGACAAAATCACAACTTTCACATAAAACTACAGAATGACAAAAAATCGATTGTTAATTTGATCCTTGCCCTACATTTCTGCAACAAATATTAAGCAATAAAGTTAAGGACAAAATCAGGACGAAACATACTAAAAAAGAAACTATATTCGTATACGAAAATATAAGTGATTCATGATGAAAATTAACCCACCAAACAGACAATGTCTTTTTTCAATCTACATATGCTATATTTTTACATAACAGTTGTCCTTTCCATATTCAGATCTGTACTTTTAAGAAATCATGCATTCATCTCCCACTTAAATCAACCAAATTGAACAAAACTCAGAACGATAACGCTTGCAAAGTGTTAATTTCATGTACAATCTATATAAGTTTTATTTCAAAAGTGCAATATCCACATGAAAAACTATGACTGGTTATGTGGTCTGTAACTGATTCTGAATAAGAAAAAAGTGAATTCGGTGGGTTCTTTTTTACATGTATGAATCCCCTCCTGTCTGATTTTTAAAGAAAGACTGCACCTAAAGAAGATCTGTTTATTGGCCTATTTAATGCTTAAGTTTTGTATAAATAGAATTATACTGACGGTTGTAATTCTAACTTTTGATCATGTTGTTCAGTCGATGTTTTGATTACAATCTTTATCAAAATTTGAATGGCGAATGGCCTTTCATTTCATATTTTTAAATATTTATTGTCGACGTTTTCGTCACTTATTCAATATTTACAGATACCCTAAACCTTTCCATCGATTTTATCCGTGTTTATATGGGACTGTTTTGGGTAAAACTATTTCATGTTGGTAATGGTTGTATATAACTTGTTTTCCCTTCAAGGTGTGCAGCAGTGATTTTTTGTTTACACTAAGGACGTTAAACAGAACTTCTGAATAGGGCATTTCCATTGTTTTTTAACTATGATTTAAATTTAAAAAAAAATGATATTTTCAATGTTTACATGTCGTGCGCACTCAATAATCTTAATGTTATTTGTGGTCTATTGGGTAAACCATTAATGGTATAATGATGTATGTTGACAAGTTTTCTTTCTCCATATTTCTTTCGTAGTTTTTTTCGTAGTTAATTTGAGCCCACCTTGTATGACCGTTCAATGTTTGTCTTTTGTTTTTAATAAGAGTGTATAACTTTTATTACTACTTTTTTAGGTTTATACATGTGACTTACACTAAGCTTGATTTGACATTTGTCATGAAGCTCTATCGGCTAACGTATTTGAAATATTTTATGTTTCAATTGTGTATAACGCAAACTGTTTGAGTAGTTGTCATCGGTTTTGAGATATCCTTTTGTAAGGAAAGGCTTCTTGGGTTGTCTTTCTTAAGAAGGTTTTTAAAAAAAAAAAATACCACAATAAAAAAAAAATAGACAGAGAAAGAAAGCTCTTACCATTCCCTCCTTTTGTATAATGACCTCTAAAAAGAATGCCATTGGATTACACTAATTGATTTAAGGGGTTCGTATGGGGTCGTTCTCTTCCCCAACGTTAAGGGATCCCAATTTTAGGTCAAGAATCTAAGTCCACGTCCTGTCACCAAAGGTCCACTTCCGGTTCCCAAAGGTCCCCTTCCGGTCCCTCCTATTGGTCACTTCTGGTCCACGACCACCGGATGTTACATCCCGCGGACTCTCCACCCGAAAGTACTAAGACTAAACGACATACTATACTACTTAGATTTAACCTACAATTTTATTTGAAATGCCTGTACCAAGTTACGATCATTGCGGTACCTGCTGTTTCGGTGGTGTAATATATATTTATTTGCCAGACTAATTTTGGACATGACCTGTTTCTTGATTGGTTAGTTCTTCGTAATTTTGTTTTTACCTTTATTTCTCTAGGATAAACGCGTTTTCATGCAACTAATGCAATTTTTGGGTTCAGTACTTTAACTGAAAGAGTTTATATATTGTATTAAAAGCATTTGGGATAGGAGCTAAGGCGTCATAAAAATTAATTTTGTAATTTGTGCGAAAGAGTAATCAAGAAAATCAAGGTTATAGCGAAATCATTTAACATTATTAGTACCTATGTCAATAGCTGTTAACGCAATTACAAAGCCAAACAGCATCATCTTTTCTTGGGAACTAGCTGATATATCGAAACATTCTATCTAAACAGAATAAAAAAAATTTCAAACTATATGTAATTCTAATATGGCGTCCTTTAAAGGCATTGAGACCACAAAGTTGATTTCTGATTGCAGCATTGGGCTAGGGGGTTAAATAATGTGACATAAATGGGCAGCCTGTGGTGGAACAATTATAAAATAGATTTCCCTTTATTTATTTCTTAATTATATATTGAAGACAATGAAGCAGTTTTTTCGAGTTATTATTTTCCTTACTTTTACCAAGTAGCTGGCTTTGAATGAGCTCACAGTTTCTGTTATTGGCATACTCCTAGTGAAAAATTCAATTAATTGACATTTTTAAAAAATACGGCAATTGTCAACACATCACTATATGTTTATACATGCTTTGTGATCTTCCTCGACCATTTTTACTAAGTATTTAAGGCCATTCCCTATTTGGGAAAGACTTTATTGTTTTTCTTATGTTTTAAAGTATTTCTTTATATGGAATATATCTCATTTAAGACATTTACAGGATGACCCTGTGAAGGATTTCATCATCTCCCTTTTATAGATGATTTTCAACATGGTCACCCTATATCCATTAAAAAAATCTTACTTAATTTTCGAAAATTTATATTTTTAGAACCGGAAGTTATAGAGATACTTGATCTATACCAAAGATCTTTAGTCCAAGTGACCTTTCATTTGAACCTATAGTCAAAGGTCACAAAGTGATAGAAAGCATTCTCTCTGCACATTTCAGGCCTTCATATCAAGAAAACGATAAGACATAAGTGCTTACATGCAGCATATGAAATAATTCTCTTGATGAGCTCCACCTTTTAAGCCCTAGTTAACATCTGTCCAACCGTCTGTGATTTTGTATATTTCATCAAGTGAAAAAACTTGAAGGAAAGGTTGTTGCATATAAAATAAAAGGTCTTAAATCATTCATCCGAAATATCGATGTCCCCCCCCCCAAAAAAAAAAATAGGTTGGGGTGTCATGCAATGAGTGTAGAAACTAAACTGTTTTATATGGTTATGTTGTCGCATATCAAATGAAAGGTCGTAACGAATACATCACAAATATGAATTATTTTGTTCCACCAAATGAGAACCCGGGGTAATGAATACAAAATGCTCAAGTTCATCGAAAGTATGAAAAACCTGTCAATTGTATTATAAGCAATTGACATACTAGTAATCCATAAACTTTTGAGTTTTAAATAACTTTACGATTTAAAAGTTTTGAACATTACAAGTAAGTGTATCAACAAAACACATGATTTTAAACATTATCCATTATTTCATTCAGAAACTAATTTTGAATACCATTTGATCTATAAGCAATAGTCCTTTTGGTTTTAATAACATTTATGAGCGTGTAAGGAAAGCATATATGGGAATGATTCAATCAAATACATATTGTACATCAAATTTCCGGATTTCATTTCAATTTTGTAGTCATGTCATATTTTTTACACATTGCTTTCTTTATCAATACTTATGTCACGGATCAAAATTGTAGATTTATGTTCTCACTATTGAATGAGGAACTTCAAGACGAAATAAACCGAAAAATCGTAAATATGTAAAAAAAAACAACGATCTCACCGTGATGAAAAGGTCCAAATCCACCCGTGGGTTTTAAATGAACAACGAGGAAACCCTCACACCATATGACAGGCTGCAGGTTGCCCAAAAATAACACTATACACAGGTACAGCGAAATAAATGCCAATATATTCGTGCGAACAACCACACATATTTTCAAATTTTGATAATTGATTTGCGTTTTGTTTCAAACTCCTTGTTTTTTAATGATTTTCAAATCTATAAAAATAAATGAAGTAGAACAAAATCACGTTTTACCGTTCTAATAGTAATAACGTGGTTAGATTGATAATACTGCCTGGCAGAAAATTACTGCAGATATTTGAATGTTTTTCTTTACCTTTTGATTCCATTAGTGTGAATAATTATTATATAAAAAGAGTAACAACAAAATTACCGAATGCTAATCTGATCCATAACAAAGTCAAGTCATAATTGAATCTGACCAAATAGATATTATATCACCGAAGTAGCTCGTATCGCAATGGTCCTGACTTGGTACATGCATTCCAAACGAAATTGTGGGTTAAAATGCCCTTTTGGGCCTTAAGTGAACAGCTCATACGTTTAGCCATAAATAACGACCATTCTACATATTTTGGATAGAGCTCTATATTACTCTGTTTCCCATAGATTAATCTTGTCTCTAAGTCCATTTGCACAGACGTATTTACATGTAATTGAATAGCAATCAAAAAGCAGATGTGAACGACAGATTATCCTCCTAGTACATTAGAGTTCCCCAAAGTTTTAGTGGAGTTACGTTTATTGTGTGTACCTGATAGGCCCGTTTGTTTTTCCTTCATGGTATTTTTATGCTTATAGTACTTGACACGGCTATGTAAACTATGTGTGATTAATAGAATTACTTAGCAATATGATATTTATTAAATCTGACGCACGTAAAAAAAACCAAAAAACTTCACTTCTATCTCAAACCAGAATCAAAATCGCGATAACAAAGCAATATATAGTGCTGACTTTTTTGCAGCAAGACCAAGAGAACATATTTCATCCCTGTGTAGATTGTGAAACCATTAAACTGCGCGGATCAGACCTATTCAAAGACATACTTATAATGGACGTTTTTGTTGCTACAAATGCATATGCACATTAGGATTTACAAAACATGTCTGATATTTCAGATTGATAAATTTACGGACAGAAAAAGGTAAACAATGGAAAATAATTTTTCCGACATAATTGTCAGATTATACGAGATTTAATTAAACAGTTCTCACTGAAGTATGTATTGCCAGTTCACAAAAAAAAATTGTTTTGTACATGTATTATGATAAGTTAGTGTGATAATGAAGTCATGTATATCTTTATCATATAAGTGTACGTGATAATTAAGGGCAATTTTACACCCCAATGCAAGGATACACAGGCCTTGAATTTAAAAATAGGCAATTTTACAGACGAAATGATGCCCATATGAAAATCATATTTAGTGCAACATATGACTTATACATGAAGTAAATGCAATATGAATTTCATATGTTTCAGGTTTTTTTTCAGTCAGCCTAACCACCAAAACCATGAAAACTGGTAACACAAGAGCAATAATACTGTCACAGTATAGCCGTAGTTAAAAAACTGTTTTGCCTAAGCCATAATTTCCCTTGTAAAAATCTCCGGACAGCTATTTCTGTGATACTTCTGCAAAGATTTATTCTTGTTGTAAAGCTGTCGTCGGTCAAGACTTAAGGCCATTTGGTGTTCAGTCTGAGTTTTGTGATGCTCACATTGATCAAATAAATTGGTTTCGTTAACACATTTGCAATGAGGATCGGTGATGGTGTAGTGTTGATCGTCTTTATCGCGTGGTAAAACTCGTTCATATGTATTCCTATAATCAAAGCTGTCAATTACATCAAGATATAAGTTACCAGATGAACTTGACGATGCAGATAAAGTCGACACGTGCTGACTTGAATTTATCTGCAAGTTAACATCTACGTTTGTATTATGTTTGGATATTCCTAAATGTTGAATAATGTCAGCCTCGTTGATTGTTTCATATTCGTCAACTTCAGAGATGTTATCCTGTTGGTAAGAAACATTGTTTCTCTCGTTTACGTCAATAACAGTTTGTGGAACTTTATCGCCTATAGCAATGGGTTTTGAATCGATATTTGAAGATATGCATTTCCTACTAATAAACATATTACAAACCGCAAGTACGACAAATAAGAAGATTAATAAACCAGTCAACGCTCCAAAGTAGGTCCTTAATATGTATTCTGAAATAGAATTAAACCGTTTTGATAAACGATAGCAGACAAAGGAATATACACTCCGGTGCCGGAGTGAGTCAAATGATGTGAAAACTTGATTGTCCGATATAAAAAATGAAAAGAAACACTAATACAGGTAGTAAACCTGTATGAATGATATATAGTTATATTTGACAACTGTACAGACATAGTGATAGTGTTTTCTGATTCTTGTTCTGATTTGGAAAGACGACGACGCTCGAATATTATGAAATAAATGAATAATGTAAACGATTACAAAGAAAATCAAAACAAAACAAAGTAGAAACAAAAAAAAAAAAAGATTTTAAAATAAAAAATATCAATAATATATCCGGTATTGCAAATTTTGATATTCTGTACACGTGTTTCTAGGAGAAATCTCGTAATAGCAGCATAACAATTAAATACATAGGAAGATCTTAATCCAAAACTTATTTGTATGCATGAAATACTCAAATCCGAAACTATCGAAATAGAAAGTAAAATCCATCACACAGAAGTTCTACAATGTGCAATACAAATAATGAAGAATATGAGTAATCATTACTGTGGTGTTTGTATTAAATACTTTTCTGGGGATGCATCTGTTAAGTTATTCTTTCCTCTATAACAACCATATTATTTGAATAAATGTCTACGGGCTTTTTCTGGCAATTACTTATGTATAAAATATACCGTTTTACAGCTTCAACTTTTAACAATAGTAATTGTAATATATGTCATGTGCGGAACTCCCTCAAACGTTTACTAACATTTATTTTATTGTGCTTGAAAGAAATTTTATAACTCGACAGACATTCCTTGACATGGAATATAGAATCAAAACTTCCTAACCCTTATAATTACAATCTCAGACAATTATTAGAAACTTTGCGCATGTCTTTTAAAGACAAACAATTATGGTACATATTTCGAAGTCTGTATAAATATAAACATGGAAGATGTGGTTTGATTGCCAATGACACAGTCATCCACCAGACAAGCAGCGAACAACTATATTTTTACAGGTCACCACACGGTCTTCAATGTTGGACAAAACCCATACCATAAAGCAAGCTGGAAAAGGCACCAAAATAAATTAAGTGAAACTATTCTTTAAAGACAAAAATCGATCTAATCTATTGAACGAATGTGAAAGGAATAAAAAATAAAATAGAAAACATAAGTATATTTTTTTTTCCGAAATTGATTTTAAAGCTGATTGGATATAACCCACCAATCTGTTCTTCCGTCCTGTTATCAGTTGTGGTAATTGTTTGCATTATCGATGTGGTAACCAGAGTCTGGCTTGGTCCTGAAAAAGCATTTCACGATACATATTTAACGGACAATGCATTAATGTACTGGGTGAAATATATACATGATTTTAATTGATATTACAGCAGTGACATTAGGTCATCTAACATGGCCTGAAGAGGAGGAGAAAAATATTTCAATTACAGGTTTCCATTAGAAATCTGAACAAAAGTTTGTCAGTCCATATTTGATATTTAAATCTTATTATAAAAATTCAGGTATTCTATCTTGACCACTGCAAAATAAGCACGTGTTTTGGCACAAGTTAAGATAGATGGGAACTCCCCAAAAACCACGAAGAATAAGTTAATATTAACATAAGAAACATAACAAATTGAGTTCGTGAGAAGTTGATAAACAAATTTTTGGCCGTTCCTTCCGCAAGACTCGAACCGCTGTGACATCTATTGCAACACCGCTTGCACAAAGTCCAACTCCCTAGACCACTCGGCCAGCTTTGTGTGTGTGTGTATTTATGTGTGTGTATGTGTGCATACGGTTTGGTTTCATGCCAGCCGAAATCCAATGGAGTTATATCTCAAATAAACAGTCTCGGTATTAGATCAATCATAGAGTCAAAACCCCATATGTACATATAACAGATGTTACATTGTACCTTCTCTATCCTTAATAGAAAAGCCTTAAGCTAGGTGGTAATAAATATTGATTGGAAAATACTATCGTCGCCTAAAATATCCTGACCTTGCCGAGGCTAGCAGCAGTGTTTGGACGATTATGTTAAAAAATTATTTGTTCCCTAATAAACGGAAACTTAATTTTATTTGGCAGGACAACATGACAACATATCCATCTATAATGTTGTACGCTGGTCTGTGGTCCATTTTGGGGTGAAAAGCAATTTACCTGTTAATTTTAAGAGAAAAGAAAGGATTTATTTTAACAAAATAATCTTTAACGAAGATTGTTTTTGATTTACCTTTTGATTCTGTAAATGATACACTGGTTTTTGCCACATTCCTGCGAACCCCATGAAGGCATTTCCAAGTTCCATTCCATGTGTTTTCGAGTTTTAAAGGCAAAGTAAATAAAATATCTTTATTAATAGCAGAAAAAATCACACGTTTGTCTCTTGAGGTTTCACAAATTCTAAGGGAAGGAATGCAGTAGGCTTGTGTGAACCCCGTTGGATCGATGATTGAAATACGAAGTGACGCTTTGGGTACAGTGCATGTTATGATCAACGACTTTTGAGCAATTTTCCAAGTCAGACATATTTCTTCATTGCACATGAATACATCTAAAAGAAACGCGCAGTTAGAATTAATGCATGAAAAACAGGCGCAACAAATTCACACAAAAAAACCTTATAAAGTTTTAAGCATTCGTGGTATTTTTGTACAAACATGCTACAAATACATGATTTGAAAAATGAAAAAAAAAATATCAAAAGTGGACTGATAAAACAAGACAGTTCTAGTAAAACAATGACGACTGATGGAAATCTTTAAATTCTATCAATCCTGAACGTTCAAGCTCAACTGCTTAATCTCAATTTCTCAGAGATAAATACTTTGAAAAAAGATACATGTTTTTCAAGCACTAAATTGTTCTTTTGTATTTGATGCATTTACTAAACCCCTCAAAAGAATTTTCTACTGAAGTATAAGCCTAGGCGTCAGACATTATAAATATCAATTGCATATTATCTTCTATCATCAAACGTTATAAGCACCTACTTTCAAAAGTTGTAAATACAACTACAAAGGCAAACAACATCGTCTTTCTTTGGAATCTACATGAAGCTTGACATATCGAAACATTCTAAGTAAACATAAATTATTTGTAATTATATCTGTAAGACAATGAAGCAGTTTCTTCTCGTTGTTTGTTGTTGTTGTTTGTTGTTTCAATGGTCTATTATTTTTACTTTTTTATTTCTTGTTTTTATTTTGCCTGTTTCCTCACTTAAAGTTTTGATTGACCTATTTTTTCCTGAATTTTCCAAAGTTTTCTGGTTTTGAATGAGCACTGAACACACTTCTGCCATTATACGTATTGACATGTTTGTGATCTTCCTCTTCCATTTCATTAAATATTTATCCATGAACAATTTAGCTTTGAATACCATTTAACCAAAGCTTTAATATATTTTTTACGATTTAAAAGTATTTGAACATTGCTAGTAAGTGTATCAACAAAACACATGAATTTATAAGTTAACGATTATTTCATTTAAAAACTAATTTTACATACCGTTTTATTCAATAGCTCTTTTGGTTTTAATAACATGTTTTCATCAAATAAGGAAATGCATATATAGGAATGAATCTGGCAAAAACATATTGTATATCCGATTTCCGCATTTAATTTCAATTTTGTCCCCATATTATATTTATTACACTTAACGTATGACACATAGTTTTTATCAATACTATGTCAGTCATCAAAAATGAAAATTTAAGATTACAAAATACAATGATAAAAACTAGAACATATTGTCAAGTTGCATGTTTTAGGTATTTCAATTAAATATGTGAAGTAAATGGGGTAATGCAATATAACATCTAACCGTTCCAAAGTAATTCCGAAATTTTTAGTGGAGGTACTGTTTGTACTTACAGATCTGTTATTTATGCGTAAATCGTTTGTTCGTTCATGGTCTTTTTTATGCTTATAATACTTGAAAAATGACCCGGCTATGTAAAGTACGTGTAGTAAATGAAATATGTTTCAAACAAAGACCAAGACGACATAGGAATATAATATTTACTAAATCTAATGCAAATTCAAAACAATTTCACATGTACATCAAACCAGAAAATATAACATAACTTTCAGATTATACAAGAATATGGAAAAACTGATTTAGGCAGTTCTCACTGAAATATGTATTTCCAGTTCACAGGAACAAAAAAATGTTTGTACATTTTTAGATAATTGGCCTCAAAGAGTAATCAAGGGAACCATGAATATAGCGGTAATCGAAAGAATGCAATCCAGGGACAACGAACGGA
The DNA here is from genome assembly GCA_037379345.1 of Perna viridis. Lineage (NCBI taxonomy): Eukaryota > Metazoa > Mollusca > Bivalvia > Mytilida > Mytilidae > Perna > Perna viridis. The sequence continues at coordinate 13,685,917 of CM074524.1, forward strand.
CATGGAAAATAGACATACACAACAACGAACATAAAGTAACTAAAATCATACATACAAAGCAACAAAACCAAATGAGCAACTCGGACTCCACTAAAAACTGGAAGCATGAACCAGGTGCACGGGTATGGTAAGCGTCCTCTGCTTTTCTAAAAACACCCGCCCGCCGAGTTCTCATAAAAAGTCAAGTCCGGGGTAGACAAACGAGGAAAAGAAAACTATGGTCCGTTGAATAAATCAATTTTCATGGTTCAGATGGATACACCATAACGATCCACGATTTCATGATGACGACCATAAAACTTTTGTAGTGATGATTTCAATATTGTAGCAACATAATTCTGTTTCAGGAGCCTATTTGTTAGAGTTCTAGCGCGATACAAAAAGTCTGCGTAGTTTCGGCAAGCTCTGGCATAACGTATGAGTTGTAATATCAACACTCCATACGCATATGAAAGGAAAGTTGACAATTCTGAATGAAAAGTCATCACGTTTGTCGTAAAGTTTGTTCAATAGTTTTTCTTTACCATCGATTTCTGAGAGTAAGTCAAGATATGAGGCTGACCTTACAGTGTCTGTAGTTTCCTTTATATCAAGTTCTTTGGGGCAGATGCGATGTATCAAATCCCCGAAAATTGTTAATCAAACATTAATTTTAAGCTTGCTTACTGTTAAAAACGGCAAGTACAATTACTGTCGGTGTTTTTCAATTTTCGTTTTGGTAATGACCAAATAAAAAGACTATATTCAAACAAACAGATTGAATACATAAAATAAGTACAATTTCAGGAATAACAGATGAAAATCCAAGTGAAATCAATTGCTAACAATATCCACCAAAAAGATGACGTTTGAAAATTGAAAGGTAACTAACTATACGACAAACGCGAAGGCTTTCTCATTCCGTATGCGTATGGAGGTTATGCAATGATATAGCAATTTGTTATACGGACTTTCCTTGTAGATTATTCCTTTTAACTATTGCCTAGATTTTATCAGTTCGGCAATTTTGTTATAACCCTTCATCACAACTCGTACGCTTTACCAGATCTTGTTGAAACATAGAAGCTGTATGAACTATCTGTAGCGTTCTAAACGTCTTACAATTTGTGTTCTAAATTATATTTTACACGCAGAAGAAGTTATATGGTCGTCATCACGAATTCGTGAATTCAATATGGTATATTCATCTGCATCATGGGAAGCGCTTGGATTATATTCTTTCGAATCCTTGTTCACTTAATTTCCTCTTCCAAGCAAGGTGTCTTAATTTAACATTAAAAACAAATTCAAACGGTTTAATATCTAATGTAACATACCATTTCATTCATATGCAATAGTTTCATTAATTTTAATATTTCAAAAATATAAGGGAGTTTGGATACATACATTTTATTTAAGTTATGTCTTAAAATATAAACTGCACATCTGTTTCCCTATTAGATAGAATTAGCTTTTCGATCAGTTTTAAAATCATTATAAGGACATATCGTTTACTTGATCTATGACATATTGTTTTGATAACACAAAGTGTCAAATAATCTTATGATATGATTGATTAATTATTGTTTAACGTCAAACGGCAGCTATTGTAAGGATTTCAGGATTGGTCTACCAAACTCCGCTTTTTTACTATTCCGACACACTTAGGCCTAAAGGGTGTAGTGTTTATCAGAGACAAAATGTAAATTAAATATGCTTTAATTTTCTAAAATTTCCAAAAAATTATTAATCTTGTGATTTATTTTAGACACCAAATCATATAAATGATCATCTGAATAGTTTTTCATTACAACCAACCTTTCCAAATATATAATCTAATTTAATGTGAATCTCTTTGCATGAGCAACAATAAATAGTTATGTTCTTTTGTATATTCTAACCTGATATGTTGTTTATGCTTTTTAATAAAAGAAAAAAACTTCGCGGCTCATGAAGGGTTGATTGTCAAAAGTTGGTTATTTAGCAAAATTGGGTCATAATATTAAAAACAATCCACAAGTAAATTGAAATTTATGGAATGACTGTTATGAGAAATCAAACGCAATATCTGATTAACAGTAACCCCTTAAAATGATATGTTAATTTGATTTCCTTTAAAATATCATTTTGACTGGATACAATGGATTTCATTTTACAATTTCCAATATTTCTATAGAATTTATGTCTTCTTCAGCCTACTATTTTTATTTAAATCATTTCTCCACTCTGTATTGTAAAATAAAAAGTTTAACATGCTCGCATGTTGCATTTTACGACGAAAATGATTGCCCAGTCGAACAGACAATGCTTGGTATTAACCTAAAAAGCTGAATCGGATCTGTATTGTGGTAGTTCACAGAAGCAAAAGCATGCAGGTAGGCTATCTATCCCACTCCGACACATTATTCTTATTCAGAGCCGACCAGGTGTCACTATATCACCTAAATACCGCTTGCTTGGTGGATAACAGTCATCATCATTTTTTTGTATTTGGTGTGAATCGGTCGGGTTCAAGCCTACAACCTACTGCACTCGAGGCGAGCACCCTAACCCGAGACTACCGAGGCGGTCCCTTAATTAATATTTAAAGCTTAGCTAATGCTGGCCTTTTTTATAGCAAAAATGACGGATACAAATTTGAAACTAAATTTTCCCAAGACGAAAAATTAGCCATCATATATATGATTAGGGTCTTTTAATTAAAAATAAATTCATACCGACTAACGTCAAGTGACAACAGAAACTCATAAGGAAGACAATATAGCAATATAACATTTATTAAACCTAATGCATATCCAAAAAAGCTCACATGTATATCAAACCAGATACAAAATAGCATCTCGATAACTAAGCGATTAATAGTGGTGACTTTGGTCCATACATAATGATATTTATTGGGAACTATTTATTTCTCTAACACAAACAAGCAACAAAAATAAATTAGACAAGCGCATGGAAGAGTATCAGTAGACACTAAATGGTGTCTACAGAATATTCAATAGGTTTTTAGGGGCGTGTTTACACTTGTCTGATCTTCCTCTTATAAAATATATCATGTAACCTCGGATTCATTGCTGTTAAATCAATGGTTGACAATTTGTTTATGTCTTGTCTGTGTAAGACTCATGCAGTGGGTGAAACATGGTATCAAATATCCCACATATTTGAAAGTTTGTTTTGACTATTTGCACTTCCAGAATCAAGGGAAAAACCAATATTCTCCATATCGCCCTGATAAATTGACTTATAATTTCACTGAAATGCACTGAAAATGAACATTTCAAGCGCAGATAACTCTGTCAAAAACCTCATTTTCAAAAAGATTTCTGAGCTGACCCGGTGATGCAGACTTCAGATAATGATATTTTCAAAAAAGAGATAGTATCCTTGAGTGAAATTATATTGTCAGATTGGTGGGTATTGACAATGCTGTTACTATTTTTCTCGTTCTGTCTGAGGCTGACACTCAAGTACCAAACCAAGTCAAAATAAGTTTTTAAATGGAAAGGGAAATCAAGTAAAACAACATGCAGATAGACGCAAATATGTATAATTAATCTAGGCTCAACATAAAAGTGAACATGGCCCGCAGAATTGCTCATAAAATGTCAAATCGGGTTAGATGAATCGGCAATGAATACAGGATAGATACATCGGTTCTTACGATGAAGATGGATGCACCATTACTCCATTTTACCTCTTGTTCTAAAATGGTTATAGTTTAAAAAGAAATTAATAAGTGAATCTCTGTTTGCTCAAGATTCATAAAACACTTTCTACTTTTGACAAAGCTTTTTATGCAAAAACACTAATGGTGTGTAAACCTTTAAATGGATATTATGAATTAAGTTTTGTTTCCCGCGATATCGATATGATCCGCTGAATGTATTTTCTATCTAGCAAAAAATAAATGATGTTCAAGGTCATATGACACTATATGAACCGGTTGGTCGCCGGTGACATACATAGACCGTAGCGTAGCTAAAGTCCTGTGATTTTTTTTTTGGCGATCATTCGGCTGAAACATATAACGTCAATAACTTGATTCACGCCGCCTTCAGAAGTAAATGTGTACTTTCATGCATCTATTTGGTGAATACCTTTAATTTTGAAGTGAACTATGGTTTACTTATACATTATTTGTTCAGAATGGTACTTTTGGTATAAATGACAAAAACTTACCAATATGTTCCCTAGTACTGATGTCAGTTGTTGCGATGATTAACTGCCTAGACAATGTAGTATTCTGGATTAGAACACTTCCTGCAACAGACAAAGTAGGTTCCATTCGTTAAATATGATATCATTGAATCATTTACGCAAAAATAGTCAAAGTAAACTTTTATTATTACAATTAGGGATTGAAACGAATTTCCAACGTATATTGAGTTTTTTTATACACATTTTAATTTAGACGTCCTTGAGGCTGGCTGTGGTTTTAATTTCTGGTATTTATAAACCAAAGAACCTTCTTCGTCTCGCCATATCGATGAAATTTGTCTTGTCTCTTCTTCTTGATATTAATTTGTTGTTAGCAAATCTTACAAAATAGAGAGAACAAACTTTTCTTATTGACATTCGAAATATCCAGAGAGTGTTCTGGTCATTCATTTCAGTAAATGTTATCGGCATATTAAGTGAATTTTTACATAATAGAAAGTTATGTCTGTGATACTTTACAGAGTTTAATTTGATCAAAATATTGACTTACATTTTTTACACACTTTTTAAAGAATTAAATCTTTGATATTTAAATAGTGGCATCAGTTGCCCAGTTGATGGGTATTAAATATCTTTGCATGAACGACGAAAATTGAGGCAAAAGACACAAGTCTTAGATTGATTTAACATCTAAATAAACGAATCAGTAAGTTGTTTATTAAAATATAACAATACTAGTAATAAATGTTTTGAATTCATTCAATATGCAAAAGAGACATTGTTTCCAACAGTGGTTGTAGCACTGTTAAAAGGACTTAGAAGTGTTTCTTATCTTAGTTTTACCTTTTTTTAGCATGCACAATACCTCCACTGGACCGGTGAAGACATCTCCAAGTTCCATTCTAAGCGTTGTCTTTTTTAAAAAGCATAGTAAAACAACTTCGTGTCTAAGTATTGAAAATTCCACATGTTTTTCGTCCGTGGTTTTACAAGCCTGAAGTGAAGGAATACAGTAGTTGAAATCACTCGGATCAGTTATTGAAATACAATAAAGAGATTCAAGGAACTCGGCAAGTAATAACCAGTGAATTTCCAACAACTTTCCATGCAAGGCATATTTCATCATTCCACATGAACACTTCTGTAAAACAGTGTTAATAATGCATAATATTTTGTATGCAAGGGGTTTTCAGATAAATGTTTTACATGTACTATTTGACTCTCACCTTTTCGTCGAAAATGAAGACACGAGGTAAAGTAGAAATGAGTAGGCACAAATGTTTTACTTCATTATTATCTTCATTATCGTCAAAAAAAAACACTGTGGGTTAAGCATTTCTTTATAGCATTTGTAGAATATTGAGGAGATATTTTCGACCTTATGCACAATATTTTGTTTTAGTTCTTGATTGTTCGTCATATTTTACACTTCTTTCAATTTCTTGCTTAAGACTGTTTTATAATTAAGCATGAAATTTCAAGTTTATCACTTACTGTCAAAATCTGCAATCACAATTACAAAGGCCACCAACAATGTCTGTTTTTCTTTTTTCTTTGTTGTAATGAGCAGATCAAAAGAATTAGTCAAATTAAATGAATACATGAAAGAAATTTGTACCTTTTTAACACTCACAAAGGATAAAATCACAATGAAATTTGAATTTTGAATTTTGAAAATAACACACACCATAGTACGGGGCGCTGAATGGGACTGCTGTGGTTTTCTACTCAAAATAGACTTTGTCTCACAAAATAGACTTTTGTCTTACAAAATTGACTTTTGTCTTACAAAATTGACTTTTGTCTCATAAAATTGACTTTTGTCACACAAAATTGACTTGTCTCACGAAATTGATTTTTGTGACAAAAAATTGACTTTTGTCTAAAAGAATGAATTTTGTCATTACAAGTCTATAACATAGTTTTGTACGACAAAAATGATTTTGTTTTGACGGATTCCATTTTGTTTACACAAAATTGATTCTGATTACAAAAATATCAAATCCCATTCGGCGCCCCGTACATAGTCCCATTCATTTTACTGAGTGTAAAGCTTGGTGACAGCTTAATTTCATAAAATTCTAAGCATAGAAATATCTTTTATTTTGTCACTTATTTTAAGAAAGGTTAACGCAAGTGTCATAGACTGAGAGATATCAAACAGTGTGAAAGGATACTTTGATCTCAGTTCCGCTGTATGGATGACATTCGTCTTTAAACATTTTCAAATTCGGGGAATTTATACATTTCATCTATCCAAAGAACTTGATATAAAAAACCTTGAAAGGCACCAGAAAAACGCAATATTTTGTCTTTTTTTGTGAACTTCCTCCTGTCCTTTTTACTTCTTTACTGTTTTACATTTGATGTATGGTTTTGTCAAAAAATTTCCCTTAAAAAATTTCACTTGTTATTCTTTGCTTAAATTTGTAAATTTTGTCTTTGTTTTCTCATACTTAAAGCAGAGGACGCTTATCCTACCGGTGAACCTGTCCATGTTCCCATTTTTAATGGAGTCCGAGTTGCCCATTTGCTTTTGTTGCTTTGTGTGTATGATTTTAGTTACTTTGTGTTCTTTGTTGTGTATGTCTAAGAAAATGCTGGAAGTTTAAACGACAACATATTTGTCTAGTGTGGTGGACGTGTTTTTAAACAAACAGTCGGCATTCCAATGGGAACAAATTGTACTGACCTATTCCTTCACTCGTATGAGGCTGACTTTATAGCTGATCTGATCTGAAAGAACGAATATCGTTTGGCTAGATCCTTTAATCTCAGTTTCCTCTATATAGATGACGTATTATCTTTTAACAATCCTAATTTCGGGGATTTGATACATCGCATCTACCCCAAAGAACTTGAGATAAAGGATACTACAGACACTGTGAAGTCAGCATCATATCTTGACCTACACTTAGAAATCGATAGTAAATGAAAACTATTGACTAAATTTTACGACAAACGTGATGACTTTTCATTCAGAATGGTCAACATTCCGTTCATCTGTGGCAACATCCCTTCAGCACCTGCATATACAGTGTTCATATCACAACTCATACGTTATGCCAGAGCTTGCCGAGACTACACAGACTGTTTGTATCGCGCTAGAACTCTAACGATTAGGCTTCTGGAACATGGTTATGTTGAAGTCATCACTACAGAAGTTTTATGGTCGTCATCATGAACTCGTGGATCGTTATGATGTATCTATCTGCACCATGAAAACCGATTCATTCAACGGGTCATAGTTTTCCTTTCCTCGTTTGTCTACACCGGACTTGGCTTTTTATGAATAACTCGGCGGGTGTTTCTAGAAAAGCAGAGGACTCTTACTCTACTGGTGCATCTGGTCCATGCTCCCAGTTTTTAGTGGCGTCATAGTTGCTCATTTGGTTTTGTTACTTTGTGTGTATGATTTTAGTTACTTTATGTTCTTTGTTGAGTACGTCTGTTTTCCATGTCTGGTCTTTGTCCCATGGATTACATTCTTTTGATTACCGCTATAACCTTGGTTCCCTTGGTCACTCTTAAAGTAAATCTTTTGCTTTTGGTCATTTTTTTTTTTCGATTAAGAACGTGTTGTCTTTATAAGTCTTTCTAAGGAAGGTGTCATTGGTTTTACATTTGAAGTTCAAACATTAGAAATCATTTGTGTCAACAAAATTCAAACGGTAAAATAAGAATGTAATATACCATTTCACACATTTGAAAATGTTTAATTAATTTCAATATTCTGTATACATAAGGAAGTTACTAAAAAAAGATTCACAATCCAAATTGAAGTGATGGCATGGGATAATATATATTGCACATCCGTTTCCCTTTTAGGATATCCGTTACCATATTAGGATTTAAGTGGTTTTATTACAAGGACATATCGTTGACCTGACATATACTTTTGATAACACAAAATGTCAAATATCATAAACGTTATATTTGTTGATTGAGTGATAATGGTTTAACGTCATTTTGCAGATATCCCCTGCATTTCAGGACAAGAATTAATCGACTAATCGAACAGACCCTGTTTTGTGCTATACCGACTCGCGGAGTCAGATTTTTATTGTGTAAACTCACAGAGATAACAGTGCGTAGGCATATACCCCAATAGAACACATTATTCTGAGATGACATTCTAATTTCTATATACGTCAAGTGAAATTACTAATTTTTGAAAGAGTTTTTCTGTACATAAAAAAATATAAATGCCACAAATACATTATGAACCATAGAATACTTTTTTAAAACTTTATTTAAGTTTATTGATTCCCGTTGCTCCTGTAAAAAATGTAGTGGATGTGAAAGTCAATAAGTCAGCGATATGTTACAAATAATAAAAAGGAATTAATTTAAAATTAAATCATTAGGATCGTTTTAAATTTATGGTGTTTCCATCTGCACCATGAAAGCCGATTTATTCAACGTTTCATAGATTTTTTTTCTATTTCGTGTACCCCGGACTTGACATTTTATGAGCAACTCGGTGTGTCCTTCTAGAAAAGCAGAGGCTGCTTACCATACCGGTGCACCTAGGTTATTCTCCAGGTTTTGGTGGAGTTAGAGTTGCTCTTATGCTTTTGGTTCTTTGTTCGTGTTATTTCTGTTATTTCAAAGTATGTTATGCTTGCATTACAAACTTCAGGACAATTCACGCTTGTTCATAAAACCGCTAATTGCCCAATTGTTGGTTATATCGCATGACGTACTGAAAACAAAACGATCTTTAAAAAAATGAATTTTATAGACTGATACAAGAACTTAAGGGCATTAACTGATTAAGAGGGTGTCAGTGGAAAATCCAGGAAATGGGTGAGACATGTCAAATTTTGTTTAAAAAAAACAATTTTAGTTTACTAATTTATCGTTTCTAATGTTGGTCTTTAATTTACGGCAATCGTAAGAATAAAGTAAATTACATATGTATTTGTTTACAAAAATAAAATATGTTTATATGATTTCACCAAATCTTTCTTTCAAATGTTTCTTCCTATGCTGGAAAAAATTGTAATGTAATGTTATACCCCTGTTATGGAAGTTTTAGAATTAAGTTTCATTATGGAGAGAAATATTACAATTATAATTTAATACATTTCTTATTAAAAATAATGTAATTGTAAGGTATTGCATATGGGGATAAATTAATTATTAATTAATAATCGGGGACAGTGTTATGGTAGATTCAGTATGTAATAGTATTGTACTATATTACATCGCAATGTAATTGGTCCTTGTTCTGTTCAAACACATTATCTTTATAATGGGGTCTGCCACATTGTCTATCTATACCTAATGGGGATATCTGATACAATGTTTTGAAATTATATTCTATTGATGAACGCGATAAAAAATCAAGCGATCAGATATATAATTCATAGTGGGTTTGTTTCAGTTCAATGGAGAAAGACTGACGCTGACTGACGTCATGTGATGACAGAAGTTCATACGCTGTTTTGGGTCGGGTTATCTGATACTATGGTTTCTTGCAGGTTGTAAGAAGAAAATTACAAAAATGTATATGACATCAAACAATATAAATTTCAAAACATATGATCAAAAGATTTACTTTCAATGATAAATCTAATACAAGTTTAACACAAAGACTCAAGACAATATAGCAATATAATATTTATTAAATCTAATGCACATTCAAAAAAGCTTTACAAGTATATCAAACAGATACAAATAACATATCGATAACAAAGCAATACATAGTGATGACTCTGGTCCATACAAAATATTTATTGGGAACTATTTATTTCTCACACAAACAAATCTAAATTAGACAAAAGCATGGAAGTATATAAGTAGACACTAAATGGTGTCAATTGAATATTCAAAGGGTTTACAGTAGTTGAAGACCTTTTAGTGATCTCTGAAAGTATTCACATGTTTGTATTAAGGAAATGCGTTCGTGCATTTGATGCATTTTATCATACATGCGTCATATCCGTTCTCCTTTAAATAATTAAAAAAAATATCATGTACCCTTGAGTTCATTGCTGTTAAACCTTTGGTTGACACTTTGTTTATATGTTGATCTTTGTAAGACTCAGGCAGTGGGTGAAACATGATATGAAAAATCCTACCTATTTGAAAGTTTATTTTGACTATTTGCACCATCAGAATGAAGGAAAAAAACAAGATCATCCATATCGATTTGGTAAATTGACTTATAATTTCATTGAAATGCACTGAAAATGAACATTTCGAGGGTTTAAAAACCTTAAAAATTTCTGAGCTAATCCAGTGATGTAGTGTTCAAATAATAATCTTTTTGAATAGCGATATCATCCTTGAGTGAAATTATATTGTCAGATTAGAAAGGTTTTGACAAGCATGTTTCCAATTTTACCCATTCTGCCTGATTCTTACAGAGACTGACATTTACAAAACAATCCATATGAAATTCAGACCATGCACATGGTTGAAGTGATTAATTCCTTGTGCTAAAAAAAAAACAAAAAAATATCCGATTTTTTTCAATTCAAATATACCACAGTTTTATGTAATTATAGTCTTTTCTGCATACTAGACTTAGTTTTTGAAAATACCATCTATATATCTTCCACTTAAATCAACCAAATCAAGAAAGATAAATCTTGCAAAGAACCAATTTTATGAACAATCCATATATTTTTGTTATCTCTAACCCTGGTTATGAAGTCTGCTGCTTAATACATGTGAAATATAAAAAAGAAGTATGTAGTGTCTATCTTTAGTTCATCAGTAACATGTATACAATCCACATCCAATGAAATATCTTACTTTGGCAATTAAGTTTGAAATTGATTGTGAAACCATTAATATGCGAGGATTAGACCTATTCAATTGCATATACTTCATAGGGAAGTTTTGGCTGCTATGTTTACATTTTGAAATTAAAAAAAAAAGCCTGATATGGCAGATTGATAGGTTTTTTGGGTAGGAAAAAAATGTAAACAATTGAAAATCATTTGTTCAACGTAACTTTTAAATTATACAGGATTATGGACTAGCTGGATTTGACAGTTCTCACAGACGTATATATTGCAAATTCACCAGGACACAAATCTGTTTTGTACATGTATTTAGACAAGTTCTTGTGGTATTGAAACAATGTACATCTGTACCATATATCTAATAATTAAACGCAATAATACACCCCATTGCAACGATACAAGGCCTTATGTTAAAAAATAGGTAATTTGACAGCCAAAAACTGCCCAGATGAAACTCAGACATACCGCAACACTTGACTTACATATGAAGTAAGTGAGATATGATTTTCATATGTTTTAGTTTGAAAATGATTCTTACATGATGCATAAAAAGCATGTTTTAACTCACTTATGATAATCATACGTAATCAAACAAAAAAAATGTGTAAATCATATTATCCTCTATAAATGTTCATGTGATTCCCACATGATTTTCATATGAATACAGTTAAACCTGTATAAACTAAACTGTAAACATTCCAAAATCTAAACCAGACACTTTTAAAAGTTCTTTATTATCAGTTTAAATGTATTTTAACACTAGTAAAAAGAACAACTGTCTAATCCAAACGTATTTAAAAGTTTGAAAGGGGTTCAGTTTAGACAGGTTTCACAGTATCATATTTTTAAACCGACCAATAATTTTCATGCATAAGCAAGCCAAAAAATACATATGAAAATCACTGGTAAATCATATGAAAAAAAGATAATATACGAAATAAATTTCTTATGATTCCCATATTGGTTTTCATATGAAGATAATATGCTCTCCTTATATGAAATTAGAATTAGTAAGCAAGCTAAAATTTATCCATGAGAATTATGTGTAAATCAAATGATTATCATATGTAAATTACCATATGTAACATTTTTGGCTGTGTTGTCAATGGAAATAATTTAAAATACAGCAAAAGTAATATAACACCTTCTAGTAAATGACTACACATACTTTTATGCTACAAAATGGGGTCACTTGGCACAATTAGAAAATTGGACAGTAAAATATTTTTTTTTCATGGGGTATCAATTTTGATTCAATCTTCGAAGTTTCATTCTTTACTAAGAACTTAAATTTCCATGCAGAATATCAACAGTCAAAACAGAAAATATCACATTGAGCCTGATAGGGCGAGATGTATTGTTCTGTCAAAACAATAAAAAAAAATCGGCAAAAACATAGTAGACTTTACGTAAAAGTTATATTTTTTGTAACAGGCCAAAAAAAAAATAGTATGTCTGTTTCCTGTTACCCTACCTACCCTAATTTTGTGCCTACTCGAAACATTTTATGGCCATTTGAGCTCAAGCACCGTTACAGTCCAAAAGTTGTTTCCCCATTAACACAATTTCCCTACCTACAATATAATTTACTTGCTGGTAGTTGGATACTTATTTTTTTTTTGCCTCATGGCAGTAGACTGAGATAGAAAAATAAAGCAGTAAGAACAAAGAAAATAGTCAATATACTGGTAAAAAAGGAAATATTAAATAACTCACAAACTATCTAAATTTTGAAAAATTGTTGAAATTAAGATACCAGTGAATTAGTGTACCAAATAAAACGTTAACAATTGCAATTTATCAGACTGAATTCATGAACAAAAATATTTTTTTTCTATAATTGGCTATAAATGCTTTAAACATGGAGCACAACTGAAATAAAAATAAGTATTTGTTTGAGATCAACAAGTTCTATTATCAACAAACATATGAAGACATATAAAAAAATTTGTTAACCCTCCAACAGGGGGAGACTCCCACAAAATCAACAAAAAAATTTGCATCTCCATCTTAGAAATGTAGAAAGTTTTTGGTTTAAATTCCTTTTTTTCTGTGAAAACTACTAAATAATTGAATTTTTTACACTTAAAGTTTGCTTTTAGGTAAAATCTCTCACGAGTCAGTAACAATGGGGAAGAATCTCTAACATGGGCTGTTCCAAGGGTTAACAGGTATGTAATGGTCATGGAGCAGGTGTTAAAATAAGTAAAAAAAAAAAATGTGCTTAAAGCTATAAATACATCACACAACACATAATCTCATAGTGAAAATAAACAAATAACACATGGTTTTTCTTTAATTAAAATTATGCAATTAATTTGTAAATCAAAGATTATTTATAGATTCACATATCTATAATTATTAGTAATGAAAACATTTCAATTTTTTTATAAATCAGTATTAACAAACAGGTATAAAAAAGACTTTGATTGAAAAGACAAATAACACATTCCATCTATAATACATTCTGTCAAAATCACAGCTTTAAGCATACATCAAAATGATCTACATGATCACAAAAGTGCCACATGATAATCATTTATTGTTAAATGCACATGATAATCATACAATAACTTTGAAATCATATGAATATCATATATAGAGTCATATGGTTATCATATGATTCTTATATTTAGATATTGGCTTACAAACATATGCTAATCATATAAAAATCAAGTAATTATCATATGTAAACTGAAACATATGTCAATCATTCATTGCACTGCATATGATTCTCAAATGTGGCACTTTCATCTGAGTAAATGAATATTCAAAACCTTTGTTGATATAAAAAACATGATAAGCTACACGCTGAACTGCCTACTGAATAACTGAAGGATACTTTAAATCAATTTACTCTGATAGATACTTATTTTCACATTATAGGATGTCAATCTAATTTCATGTCTATTTTTTTTTCTGCAAAAGATAGTACAGTACCTGATATAATCTATGCAACTATAATACAATATGGTATCGATCACTGATCAGTTTCTGGTCAGTCACTGATCCATCAAACTGATCTTTTTTATGCTTTCATTTTAAATCCCCTGATTAATTCATATATTTTAAGAATTAATTAATTAGTTTTCTGATATAAAGAGACATTTTTGCTACCATTTATTATGTTTTTTTTTCTTTTTTCTTGTGAAATAAGCGAATATTAATGGTTTTCAAAAATTAGCTGGTTAATAATATCCTCTGCTTCAACTTGTATTTAGGCAGGACGGAGTATTGGGGTATATGAATGAAAATTTTAACCTACTGTTCAAGAAAAGCGTCTTCCACAAAGGTTCTGAATGGTGAAAAAAATACTGAAATAGCACGTACATAGATATGATATCTGAAAATCTATTGCAGGGTATTGGAATCTCTGTTTTGATCAAGTTTATCAGAAAAACAAGCTATCAACTTGATAGATAATGTCATGTACAATGTATATAGTGATATAATTTAAATACAGAACAAAAAAAAACAATGTCCTAACATACAACAAAACAAACTAAAATGGACAACAACAAAAAATTATTCTACATAAAACTTGAAAGACTTGTTATGAACTGAACTTTATATTTATAATGAACACAATTAATTACCATAACACACAAACAGAACTAAATTTCTGCATCTTAAAAAGTGATAAGGATTTTTAATTGTAAATTTAAATTTAAGTGAACTTGTCTCAACTTGACAATGACCTTATATGATGGAAGTGATATAAGAAAATAACTGTAATGCATATGATGATTTTGAGGCATTAAGTGCCAGTCTCTGTAACAATCAGGCAGAGGGTGAAATATTGTATAAAAAGCACCATTTTGAAAGTTTAATTCAACTATTTACACCATCAGAATCATCAAGGAAAAAGACAATTATTTTCTGTATTTTTTTCTGGTAAATTGAGTTATTATTTCATTGAAATGCACTGAAAATGGACATTTCAAGGACAGATAACTCTGTCAAAAACTTAATTTTTCTAACATTTTATTGAAAAATTTCCATGGAAATCCAGTGATGCAGAAATCAAATAATGATCTTTTCAAGAAGAGAAAGTATCCTTGAGTGAAATCATATTGTCAGATTGGTGAGTTATTGACATGCATGTTTTTAATTTTTCCCAATTTTGCCTGATTCTTATAAAAACTTACATTTAATCATGATTACAATTATGCTTCTCTCTATGGAAAAAGCAATTTTACAAGTTAATCATAAAACTAAAGTCTTTAAAAAAAAAAAACAGTGATCTGATGGACACAAAATGAAATTACTGGTCAGGTGTCGGTAGAGCCAGTATATGGATCTTCGTGAATATCATATTAAGATTGACAAAGAATAAATAAACTATCCAAATTTGAATACAAATGTTAAATATATCTGTGGAAAAAGCAATTAAGAATCTATAAAATAATGTTTGCACATGCTTAAAAGAATTTGAGGGCCTCAATCATTTGTCATTCTTGGCATTGATACCCGAAAAAAAATTATAATATCCAACAAACACATCATTACAAGTAATTAGCACAATTCTTATTTTCTTCCACTTTATTAAACAACTTCTTATTTATTATCTTTGACATTGAACATTAATCTTTTCACTTAGGCCTTTAACTTTAACCCATGTATATTTTCTAACACTTGGGACAACCTTTTGGCAACAACTCATTTGAACAAAACATGACATTTAAGTAGCTGTCTTTGTAAGAATCAGGCAAAATCTGAAAAATGTGATACACCCCAAAAAAGGCTACATATTTTTATTTTTGTAATTAAGTTGTTTTATGGGTCTGTACTATGAAATGTGTAATTATTCATTCAAATCTGCTTGCTCTTAGGAGATAATCGACATTGAAAATACAGATTATATTGTATTTGAGAGCCATTTACAGATTTTGAAATCTACAGTGCATTCTATATAATTTTTATCTCCTAAGAGCATGGGTTATATGAAAAACCACATGTTTATTTCTGTTTACTATGACATTTCAAACAAACTATCAAAAATAAAAATATGTAGGCTTTTTAATGAGGAATCACATTTTGCACGATTCTTAGCTGGAGTGCTACTTAATATGAGCACATATTGACGGTACAAAAGGTAAGTATTAATTTTTGAGTTTCAGTTGTAGCGCTTACGCATGTAGTGTATTCATATTAACTTCAAAAATTAAAAAAAATATACATGGCTTAACAATTGCCAATTATTTTAAAGAAAGTATTTAATATATACGAAAATAATCTGAAAAAACATGAGATTTACAGTATGAAATGACTTTCTATCCAAAACATTAGTTAATGTTTACAGAGTAGCTTTGAACCTTGAAATGGCTTTTTGTGATTTAAAATGGCCGAATATGAAATAACAACAGTAATAAAGCAGCATCAAACACATCGTCAATCAATTTATACAATTTTTTTCAATCTGTGAAGAAACTAAAACCTCATAAAGTTAATTACTAGGTTCTTAAACCCTCCCTCCTCTCATCTGAGGATGCCTCATGACATTTTGTGGGAAATAAAATTATGAAATAAATGCCTCCCTCAATCGTTTTTTTTTTTTACGAACAATGACCAGGAACCAAGTAACTTTGAAGGGCCTAACCATGTGCTAATTTCTTGTAGAAGATACATGTATATAAAGTGACACTTTGAAAGAATGTCAATGAGAATAATAAAAGATTTTAAAAATAAGTAATACAAAAAAAAACTAGGATCTGACAATAGTATTTAAATTGCATTGAAGTGGCAATGAGATAAAATAGTTTAAAGATACAATAAAGCATCAAATATTTGTAATAAAATGTTTGATTTAGAATCAGATAAAAAGCAAATTTCATAAAAAAAAATCATTTGTAAGTTTCTAGAACAATGGTCAAATGGAATACAGCTTTAGTAAAAAATCACCCTTTTTTAAAAGAAGGTGACACAGATATTTCTATCCCTCATCATTAAAATAAAACTCTTGAAATTTTGCATACCTGTTGACACCCCAACATTAGGGGAAAGACTTGCAAAAATATCCCAAAAAAATAAATAAAAACTCCCACATAAAAATATAAGATTTTTGGGAGATTTTTTGTTTAAAGTAAAAATGAAAAAAAAAAAATTATGTAAAAATTTTCCACAAGAGAGTGTCAATGCAAGAGAATCTCCCACACATGCTGTTCCAAAGGTTGACTGATATGAAATAAATACAAATTATATTGCTTTAAATTGAAGATTTTACGAAAATCTCAAATTGAGTTTTTTTTATGAAACTAGGTTAAGATTCAATGGAATACAGTTTACATCAAGAATGAAACACAATAGTACTGTGAAAGTACTTAAATTCTTGGATACCAATTTCCATGGATTAATTAAGGAAAAAACAGAAGTTCATGGACTCTTGAATTTGTGGTTTTGAGGTTTCCAGTATACATATCTATGGAAATCTCCTTTCCGTTGGAATCCAAATTTCAGCATTTGGCCTACGAATGACAACCATGAAAATTGGTCCCCATAAACAATAGTACTTTCACAAATCACTTCTTGTTTATTTGATAATAACATGTATGATGAAACTTCTACATACACTTAGGCAAGCCTTAACAAGTACATTAAAATTTAAAACAAACATCTATCTGTGAACTTATATTCAAATACAATCATTCTGGTAAAACTATTCAATCCTCAAACAATGTATCGACACAAGCTTTAATAATCATTGTTGCCATTCTTAAAGCACAAACTCAAGTCAAATCTCTCTAAACTGGACCCCTTTCAGACTGAAGAATTTGTTCAGTTTAGACAGGTATTCAGTTTACACAGGTTCAAAATGCATTTAAGTGCCAGTCTACATAAAATTCAGACACTGTCAATGGTAAACTGATTCATGCTGTAGAAAAACACCAAACAAACAAAGCTTTTTCAGTCTATATATGCTTTATTTGTACATAATTATCATTTCTGTATTTAGATCCGCACTTTTTAGAATATTATACTTTTATCTTCCACTAAAATCAACCAAATCAAACATAAACAAGAAAGATAACTCTTGTAATCAACCAATTTCATGTACAAACTATATAATTTTTATCTCAAAAGCACAAAAACCAAATGAAAACTAAAACTTATTGTGTGATCAGTAACTGTTTCTGAACCAGAAATAAAACTGAAATCTGTGGGGTTTTAACATGAGTGAATCACCTTCTGTCTGATTTTTATAAAGACTGCTACTTGAATCAAATTAACAGGACCCCAGAAAATGTCTTTTGTAGACAAGTACTGCATTTGATTTGAATTTGGTTAAGACAGAATTTATTTAAGAATGTGTTCTTCCACGGAGGTAAAACTGCAATATACAGTTGTTCTTAACTTCCCCTTTGTAAATGAAAGAAGGAGATTAACAAATATGACAAAATGTAAAAGTGGAGATGATAATGTGAGATTTTACTATCATGGCCAATCACAACAAAATGTGAACTCAGCATGAAGGTTACAAAATGTTCTACTGCATTAGCTTTCTATGGGCTTGAAAGTATCGTCATGTGACCTGTGAATCCACAGGAGTGTGTCCTAAACTTCTACTTAAAAGCAAAGGATATGATTGTTTATCAAATTAAGAACTACAATCTTCCCTATAAAAAAACACTTACCTTCAGTACTTGCTAAACTTTTTTAAAACTATTAAAAGTTCAGGAATAACAAATATCATATTGAAGTAGCAAGCTAAATTCAAACCAGTCATACATGTTTCTTTTGAATGCTTTCATGCTTCCCAAAAAAATAAATCCAGAACAAGACTTACAAGCCCATCATGTACTTAACTTGCCTAGTACATGACCAAAGCTGCTGAAAAAAAAAATAGCACAAAAAACTACACAAAAGTAGAGCTACTATCTTCATTAACAGCTTCTTTAATCTTCCTGCTTCTATCTTGACTAACACCCAAATCATAGCTGGGTGATTCCAATTCATGATCAGGGGGAGTAGGCAGATTTGGTATCACCTGAAGTTCAGAGGCACTGGCAGAAACAAAGGAATCTGAAGATTCTTCAAGATTGTCAAATTGGGATTCTAAAGGAAAATTTTTTAACAATTGTGCATTTAAAAAGTTGCTCACAACTTCTTCAGCTTCTTGCATTTCTTCATCAAAATCAACTATACTTAAATCTTGGTCAATTGTATGCTTTGCCTCGACCATTTCTTGAGAAGGCTTGGCAGATGAATTGTAGCCACTTCTAACAGACATGTCAAGATCTAAAGTTTGTGAGTTATCTTCCCATGTTATCATACGTGGAGGGAAATCTAATGGATGTCTTTCCGATGTTGTTTTTGTAAATGACTGTTCTTGAGAAGGTATATTTTCATCATTTTCACAACCTTTTAAAGAAAGTTCTTTGATAAATTTTGTCAATGATAGGCCTTCATCCTCCTCTTCCTCAGCTACATGTATATTAGGAAGGGGTAAATTATCTTCCCCTGCAGAGGTTTCTTCCTTACCTCCTATAGCTTGGTCCAAGAGTTCAGATGACTCTGACTCATCATGGCTGCTTTTTCTGATTTGGCCATTCTGGATGGTAGACCAACATTTATTGGACGTTCTAGATACACAGTTGTCATGGTTATTAGTAACAGAGTCTATGATTCTTGGTTTATTACTTAATTTTTCATTTTCACCGAAATCAATGTTTGACACAGAGATATCTTTTATGATACCGAAGACACCGCCTGGTGTGGAATTGATATTATTAACTGAAGCACCATCAAAGTCAATGATTGTCATTTTGTCTGATGATTCATTCCCTGTTTTATCATCTGCTGCACATGCTCCTAGTAATTCATCTGGTACCCTCTCATTGTCAACACCACTCGTTCCAGTGCAACTTCCCCCTTCTTCAACATATTTTGTTACATTGGGACTATGGCTTCTTCTTGTGAGATCAGATAAAAATTCTGGTCCAAGGTCAAGGTCACCAATACCTGTATCAGCCAGTAATTTCTGGACTGTTCTACAATCTATACAGTCACTATGGTGAATATCACTGACTGTTTTATTTGGAGCACTCTGAACAATATCTCCCAAATCTCTAGACCTTTGCTCGGCACTGACTTTTGTGCTATCCAATATGGCTGAAACAGAAAAATTAAGGTTAACAATCAATATAGAAGATTTAATCACTATGCATATTTTCTGGTTCAGAAGCTGCAGTTTTCACTAAGATTCTGTGTGCAAGTAAAGCAAAATTAGTAGCGTCAAATTAAAAGCTATTTTGTTTATTTTTTTAAACCTATAAAGGAAAAAAAAATTATAGACCATGATTTTCAATAGTTGGCTTGATCATAATTTATCATAAATTTCATGAGGTAATAATCTAGGTAGGCAGTTAAAAACTACATTTTTTATTACCAGCATAGATGTGCAATCAAAAGTTTAAAAAAAAAAATTGCAAAAACTTGCTAAAAAACAACATACCATCTTGTTCCTCTGGAGTATGTGCTTCACCAATTAACATACTCTCTCTGCTACAAAAGAAGTAATATCATTTACATGAAGAAGAACATTACACACTACAAATGTCTACACAACCAGATTCATCAAAATGATTTCATTTCTTCCTATTCAATCATAAAGCTATGACTTTCATTGAAAAGACGTTCTTCCAAATAAACCTTTCTAAAATATGGTTTTAATAAGAGAAAATCCATTCAGTTCTATCTCACAATCTGCAAATTATACAAAAACCTATCCATGCTTCTGTTCACTATTTAGAAATAAAACTGCAACATTGTATTGCACAGTACCTTTGCTGTTCAAACAGAATGCCTTGTTCCTGGAGATACAGTAATCTAGACATTTCTAATGCCCTTAAAAGGTCCATCTGTTCATCTACAACTACTTCCTGTTGAGATTCTTCTGAAATATACAATAAACTATATTGGTTACAGGTATGACATTTATTTGCAATTTTTCACTTTACTTGGCATATATTTGGTCAATCAAAACCTGAACTTTTAATTTCCTAGCTTACAGAAGGAACACAAAACAGGGAGTTGACTAAGGGATGGACATGGGGGTCGAAGTTTCTATCATCTTCCCCTTCCTTCCATCTCTACTCCGACTTTCCTTCCCTGAATCCATACTTCCCTCCATTTTTTGAAATTGGAAATGCAAAAAGAAAACACAAGTACTGAACATTTCACTCCCAGTCAACTTGTTCCTATCTCCTTTATTCTTGTCTCCTATCACCCTCTTACTCTAGGTTCCACCTGTCTACCATCCAAGGCAGGCATCACCACCATGAGAACTGACTTGTTAACAATGCTGTAGATAATTACCGAAAAAATACTGAATGTTGCACCTGGTCAATATATGGTTCATAACCAGTGTTTTAGTCTAGTCCAAGTGAGGCCAGTTTTTTAACCTTATCTTGTTCCGGAGAGGCCTGTATTTTGTCTTACCTTGTTCCTAACAGACATGCATGTTGCCTTAAATTGTTCCAAAAAGGGTTGCAAGATGCCTTACCTTGTTCCTGAGAGGCTTGTATTTGATCTGCCTGCATACATGCTCTGCTACAGTAATCATGCCAGTCCCCAGTCCTTGGATTCTTCACTCTCGTCTTACTACAACCTTTCCTCATACAGGTACCTAGAAAGAAAAAAAACATAGTTTCATGTACCACTCTTTCCACTGGTACAAGAATGAAAGATTGAAAATTTCAACAGATAATTTGAGTCTTGCCTTAAATTGTGAAGATTGTGGAGATTCAATTTATCATATCTTGAATTAACCTGAATATGGTTATTCTATTTCATTTTAGTTCTAAATGTGAAAAAAAAAAAAATTTTTTCTAAACCTTATAACACTTAAACTTTAAGAAGTCAAGGGAAAATCCAACAACAAATTTGTAGTGGCCTAAAATTATAAATGAGGCCATTCAAAGCTGATTTCTTGCCATTTCATGAAAATATAATAATGATGGGAGGCCATTTATTGTATCAAAACAGTACTAAGGATGCTTTTTACATTGTTGATAGAAAGAAACTGTTGAGGGAGGTAATTTTTTGTTTTCTTTTTATTGACATGGCAATAAAGATTGGTAATGAGACACTTTTAAAGAGACAAGGTGGGCATGAAAACCAAGTTATTAACTTTATGAGACCTTACCATGGAGCTTCAGAATGGTGGTAACTTCTGAGTCACTATCGTCACTATCAGGCCAATCCAACATTGCAGTAACGTTGGTATGGCGACCAGAAGCATCTTTTATCCAGGGATTAGCAGGATCAACATCCTGTATAGAGGCTAGGACTGCTGACCTCAAATCATCCTTCAAAAAAAGTTTCATCATATGATGAAATTATATGATAGCAAATTGACAATAAAAATCAACCAATTACTTATGTATTATTATGATTATTTTACCAATATTAATTGATAAGGTTTTTTCAATGTAAAACTGAATATTTTCCCTAGTTTTAATTACTTAGAATATATTGTAAACATTTAAGAATTGGCAATGATAAAAATTTTGTCTGTTGAAAAATAACATAAATTTTCCATGTGCATATTGTTTATTGTGCGAAGTGCAATAAACACAATATGCACATGGAAAATTTATGTTATTTTTCAATAAACAACATTTTTATCATAGCCAATTCTTATAAATTAATTTTAAACATATTTTTTCAAAGTAGCTCTGAATTTAACTGAACAGGGGCGTGTCAATATTTTTTATCCATTGAGATATAACAAAATTATTTTAACCAATCAGATTACAGTATTTATCTCAAATTAATTTATTTGAAGTTAGTATTTTCATCATATTGACAGGTACAGAAAGTGTAATCAAACGAATGAGGATAACAAAAAGACCTTAGGATAAAGACAGGGAAAATAGACACACACAACAAAGAACATGTAATAACCACAATAACATGTACAAAGAAACAAAATAAAATGAGCAACTCGGACTCCACTAAAAACTGGGAGAATGGACCAGGTGTACTGGTAAGATGAAATTTAAATTTTCCAAAATGCTAATTTTTGCACATTTAGCCAAATGGCTATAATTGCAAGCTATTTTTTTTTCCAGTTTAAAAATCAACATGATCAAACATGGCTAGTAATACACAAATTTTTCCAACTTATGGAACCCCGCAAAAGTAGCAAAATTTAATAAACTTCAGAAAAAAGGTATGTTTACATTATTTTCAGCTAATCCAGTGAAGATAGAAGTTGTTTTTTTTTTTTTTTGCATAAAGAAGGTTTACTAAAACAACTACACTTTTATATATCCTATCACCCTTAGAAGGACTAAAAAATAGACTTGGCTAAATATCACATTTACAGCTACTTACATCTTCGAAGTCCATACTGTATTTCCTTCTCCTCTGTTTCCTCAACCCAGGTGGTGTTTCTGGGGGAACCAGTCCTTTAGCTACAGCTGATAGAAATTCTTGACGCTTACGTTGCACGATCTGAGCCTGCTCAATGATTCGTTTCCTAGGAGTACGTAGATAAAGTCTATTGACCATCTGTGATAGAATCTCTGTACATTCCTCTAACTCTGTCTGTTGTTGAAAAATATAGTCCAATTACAAATGTACTTCATTTGAAAAGTAAAAATTCCATACTTAGTAAAAGATATGTGGACAGGATGATCGAAATAAATGGGTATAAAAACTGCATTTGAGATACAATATTAGTTTTTTTAACAAATCTTAAAGGACCACCTTGATTATTTTGTTATACAATGAAACACTGAACCATGAATAATCCAATAATCTGTTTAAACCAACACATTTGAATGCTGAAATATATTTTGAATCCTAGTAAACCTAACACCTGTCTAAACCAAACCATTTTTTACGTCATAATGGGTTCGTTGTAGAGAGGTTTTGCTGTTTATATTGATCAGAAATATTTTTTTTGAATTTTTTTATTACCCGTATATATCTTATTTCAGCATATTGAAACACAAAAACAGTTTAAATGTTTAAACCTTTCACTGTACTAACAAGGGTAACATGAAGCACTAAGCCCCTAACCATATATAATGTGGTTTTGATCTTTGACTTCTGACCATAAAAATCAAGAGTGGCACATTTTTTTTTCTCAGGACAAAACTCCTTCCAAATTCAGACAAAACTCATTAGAGGCTATTGATTCTAGTGGTTCATATTTATTTTTTTGATATTATGAAAACCAATGAGGGAGACAGCAATCCACCCCCCCCCCCCAACCACCACCACAACCGAAACAAAAGTGATGAGGGTGCCTTTTTGAAATACATGATTGGAAGTGCTTTTATTTTTTTGTTCAGTTTGATAAAATAATGAAATGGGTAACAAGGCACCATCAAAAGAGCCAAGGGAGTGTCTAAGACACAAGAATTGAATGGACATTTTACACATACAACATATCAAAAGACAGTTTGCTTGTATTGAATGTCCCTACATAAACTCAAAAACAATTTTCTAATATCATATGTACCTGCATAAACTCAAAGACAATTTTCTTATAACCAGGTCCATCTAGGTAGTACCCATACACATAAGAGCATTTCAGAACCCTCCTGGCCTTCAGAAGCTGGTGGACAGCATCTTCTACAAATCTGGTCTCAGCATTAGCTGTAACAATGTCTGTCACAGCTTCAGCTAATTTCATCATTTTGTTCTTGGTAGTACTAAGTAAAGGCTCTTCCAGCTGGAAATAAAAAACATTGAAAATTTAATATACTGCATAACCCAAAACAATTTGTGGTAAATAAATAATTGTGACATTGTGTAGTTACCAAAAGATGGCAAAAATTGACATTATAAACTATATATTTTAAATAATATATTAAGGATTGGTCGAATAAAAAAGAAGATACTTTATACTTTTCTGACATCCCAAATTCTGTTCATACCTTGTAGCTATTCTCATGGTTCTTGAATCTTGTGTAATAATGTACAAATTTGTTCAACTCTTGCATCTGTGAGTTATGTTCTTCAGCCTATAAAGAAGAAAGCAATAAAATTAGTTAAATCCTGGTTGATTTTAAAAAAAAAACAACAACAAAATTCCTTTCAGATTGAGCCTTAGTCTATGCATACCTAAAATAACCCTGACCCCCCACAAAGATAGATCTATGAACAATATACCATAACCAGAATGAATATGGCCAATATATCAGCAATGTGCCTTACACATCAATGAATAGTACTGGATATACCATAACCAGAATGAATATGGCCAATATATCAACAATGTGCCTTACACATCAATGAAGAGTACTGAATATACCATAACCAGAATGAATATGGCCAATATATCAGCAACATGCCTTACACATCAATGAATAGTACTGAATAGTTATGAGGTATTAAAAAAATTGGCAAAATAGAGACTATAGATGGACAATGTCTCACTAACCACTTCTAACGTTTCCATTACTTTACATGTTAAAAAAGTAATTTTCAAAGTCTCACAATGAATTCCCAGGACAAATGACAAATGACAGGGCAAAATAAAGTTGCATACTGTTGCAAAGCTTGGAAATAAGGCTTCCAAAATCAATATGCTAATGGTATGATGATTGTAGAAATTCTTCACAAAATTTACTTGAATAAATAATACTGAAAATCCACATTTGTACCTGTTCTACTAACTGACAGCATGGAGGCAAATTACTCACACATGTAAACAATATTCATACACTTTTGTAGTTAATTACATATATGATTTTAAAGTACACATTCTCAGCTTTATTTTGATTACTTTTAATCATAATACACACAAATAATGCACTTACAATGCATACGTCAAGGTTCAGTGTGTTTTTGGTACTACATAGTGGGGGTGGCCATTTGACCCGGAAGTGGTTAGTGAGACCCAAGCCAACACGACAAAACAGGTCGTCTCTCTTGGATTAGACTACAACCTCAGATCTAACATGGAGAGTTCATTTTGAATTCAGAAAGATAATGTGAAAACGTATTATTCTCATTCGTAAGGTCTATAATAGGTATCATTCTTTATAACTGCAAAAGTATTTTTGTTATTAAATACTGAAAGGTATTGCTTGCTTATTCCAATACAAAACCCTGAGAAACCAACTGTGTAATTTATCCTTGTGTTTGCAAAAAAACTATAATGATTTTATGAAAAAAAAACCATGTGTTATCAAATTGACTTTGGTATAATCTGCTCAGGACTATATTCACCAATAAAATGCAATTACCCTTTAGTATAATCTGCATTTCAATGCTAAAGAAAAGTTGCCTTAAAATTTGTTTCATGAAAAAATTCATACACTTCTAAATACTCTTCAAATCTGAAAGTTAGATATGAAACTTTTTTGATAAATATTTGAAGTAATTATTATATAGATAGCAGTGATTTACCGAATCTCCCCAGTGTAAAAAAAAATTAAAAATTGACATTGTGAAATAAATTCAGTAATATAAAATTAATATTAAAATTGCAATAAATAATGGAGGAAATCTATATAATAAATAGGATAATCAATTGGTTGCCGTGAATAACCAAAATATTATCACTCGTGCCAAGAACGCATAATGATTTAACTTGCATGTGGAACAAGTTCCACACACTCGTTAAATCTAGGCGTTCTACGGCACTCGTGATCATATTTTGGTTATTCATTCTTTCCAATTAATTATCCTATTAGTCATCAACATAATCCATGAATACTTGTTCTCTATGTCCAATACATTAGTATATAATGAGTCCAATACCTCAGATTGAGCTTTTGTAGCCTTCTCACTGACAGTTTTGACGGCTTCATATCTGTTGCATTTAAAATATCCACCTGTGCTGGAGTTGTGCCTCTTCCATGGATCCAAACACACCCAACAGAAATCATACTTACACTAAAAATAGAAAAAAGGGTAACTTAACACACCCAACAGAAGTCATACTTACACTAAAAATAGAATAAAGGGTAACTTAACACAAGAAACTGAAGTCATATTTAAACTTAAAATAGAATCGTAAGTATAAAAAAAGCACCCAACTGAAGTTTTATTCACAAAATTAATATGGGAGGGTGGCAAAACATGAAGAGAATCAAACTCACCCAACATATACCACATTCCCTGTGTCCCAACCAAATACCACATTCCCTGTGTCCCAAACATATACCACATTCCCTGTGTCCCAAGCAAATACCACATTCCCTGTGTCCCAAACATATACCACATTCCCTGGGTCCCAAACATATACCACATTCTCTGGGTCCCAAACATATACCACATTCCCTGGGTCCCAAACATATTTTTTTTATATGCAGAAAATATGCCTTAGAACAACAAAACTGATGACAGGACAATACAGGACTCAGTCAACTGTGCTTTCATAACAAATTTTTATTTTATATTTACCTTACAACATTTCATATGATTACAACCCTCATTTTTCTGTATAGGAGATTTACAATTAGGACAAGACTTCGAGTTAGTTACAAGCCACAGACAGTTGGCAGCATTCTCTGTTTCCACCTCTGTACTTTTTACTGTAAAGACAAACAAAAAATAAAATACTGTGTGTTGTAATTCAAATTTTGTTTTGTGGTAGTTCGGTACATAATGTGGATCTGATATTTCTTCCTGTTTCTTTCCCCTGTTCTTAAATTCCTCTTTTGTTATTGAAGAAGTTGGCAGTAATCTAGATAATAAATAAATACTTATCTTTATGTGACAATCAATTGATCAATTTATTGCCTTATCATACTTTACCATGAAAGTACTTTAATTCTTGGATATAAATTTTTCATGGATAAGAGAAAAAACAAGTTCTTGGATTCTTGAATTTGTGGTTTTGAGGTTTTATGTAGATACATCAATGGAAATCTTCTTTTCATTGGGAACCAAATTTTGTGGTTTGGCTTACCCACAAAAACCATGAAAATTGGTACCCCGTGAACAATAGTACTTTCAAAGAGTTCAAAACAGATTTTTATTTAAAACATTTAATGATGGTGAAATTTCAGTTGTTTCAACATACACAAAAATGTAATTAAAGTAAGACATATCAGTTCATGCATGTAGAATAATCCGAAACTCAATTCTTCTATCTGTTCAGATGACTTTCAGATTTTATGGGGTTTTCCCTTGGCATAACACTTTCATACTAATGAAAGCTGGAACCTGATTGGCTAATCTGATAGGACATCTGAACATAAATCAGAATGGAGTATTTTTGGACCATACATACAGTGACTGAATGGACCAGTTAGTATGTCTTATTTCAATTAGATTGCATAAACATGCATATTCTTGTGAAGGTATTTTTATCTGTGAGTTTTGTAACAGCAAGACTACCATTTACTCTAAAAATTAAAGTCACACAGAGAAAAACAGGTACAGTGGTACCCCATAAATTGTAAATAAATACCACAATTCCCTACAAAATATGTACTGTGCAAGCAGTACTCTTCATTTTTTTAAAGGAAATAAAACATAATTCTTCATCTCAATTAGCAACATAAAAAATATGCATTTAATGTTAAGTTCAATTCTTTTTTTAATTCTTGTAAAAACACTATTTGACTTTTTAATTCATTTTTCACAATCTTTCATTTTTTTTTGTTGCTTTTTCTTTGTTTTGTTTTTATTGTAAAATACAGAATTAAATAAGTTCCAGGTCTGTATGTTTAATGTATATAGTTTGAAAAATAAAAAAATACCTCAATTGAGTAAACAACATTTAAGCAAAGATGTATTTATTCAAATTAAATTTTCGGCATGAAAGTTATGCAGTTGTTATGCAGGAGATTGAATAAGAAATAATGCTATTTTTTGCTATGGCTTATATGCAAAAGTGGTTTATATACAACCCATCAAACTCCTCAGTTGTTAGTAAAAGCATTTTAAAAAAAGAGAGAAAACAGTCAAAAATTTCTAAAAAGTTAGACAAGTGTATTACTAAGAACAGCTTGATACAACTGCAAAATATATCTATATCTACCCTAAATTTTGACCATATCTATGCAGAGTTGAAATTTGCAAGATTAGGTATCCAGGGATGATTTTACAAGGTCTACAAACAAAGTGTAAATTGGCAAAATCGAAAGTAAATATACACCAAAAAAAAAGAATCACAATGATAAAATCCTGATTTGAAATAGTGGAAAAAAAATCATCACTGGGTATTATTCAAATATCAAATCAAAGGGGGTTCTCTTGAGGAAATAAAAGGTCCTCAATAAAGTCAATGTAGTAGATTTTAGATCCAGCACTTAGGTAAAAATCCTGGTTCAGAATATACTGGCCCTGGTGCCACAAAAGTTAAAAATACTTAAGTCTGAGAATTTTTTCAACACATGATAACTCCAATCTAAGTCACTGAAATAGATTGAGTCACAAACAGTTAAGAATTTTCTCAGACTCAAGTAATTTTTGAAGTGCTGAGGGTCTGCTAATTTGAACCACTGATATAAGATTGAGATACTCTTGAATTAGATACTCAACTCATTTTGGATTTAAGAATTACATTTTCAAAAAATATAAACATGATAAGAGAATAACTTGTATGGTACATTGTCATGGAAGGAGAGACTGACAGACAGACAGCAGTATACCATAATACATCTGTTAAAAGGCAAAAATATAAAAATAGATTAAAGTAACTCAGTAATGGTAATAATAAAACACACAAAATTATATATGCGTAAAGTGTGAAAAAAATTAGTTGGTGAGTGTCAATTCACATTTTTGAAACTAACGAAATTTCTGAAACTGTTCAACATCAATTTTTTGGTCCGTTTGAAGCACTAGCTTCAAGAAATTCTTCTTGTCTTTGTCAACTACAAAACAAATATGTTATACAACATTACTATTAACCAGGGAAAGATGGTAAAACCTATTTTCATTCATTTCTATAGCGGCAACAATTCAATGGTGTACTGGTTCATCGTAACGTTTCTGGGTTTTGACACCGGAATCATTTACACAATTCCAATCTGATTCTATAATCACCTTGACCAGGAGTACAGAAAGTAAACAAAAATGTGCTTGGATGGCAAACAGAACACTAGTTGCTCCACCGATGGAGTATAAATCTGCAGCGTGGAGACAGAAACTAGCATAAACTAAAGCCTCAACAAGCCATCTGATTACTGGAAGCAATAATATTCAGTGACATAAAAGGAGATCTTCTATCAAGTAGGTATTGTGATATGTATCGTATCATGAGTTAATGGAATCATTACACCCCTACTAATTTCCACCAAATTTCCCATCTCTTCACCTGTTGGGTAAATACTGATTATTATATAGATAGCAGTGATTAATCCAATTTTCCCAGTGTAACAAAATTTGATAAATCACATTGTGAAATAAATTTGTTAATTTCACTCTTGGACTTTAATAATCTCCAGTCAAAACGTCACACCACGAAGCATAATCAATTTGTTATCATGAACAACCAATAAGATCACTTGTGCCTAGACCACTAGAAGATTTAAGTCGTTCCTGGAACATGTTCCACACACTTGTTAAGGAGGTAGACCTAGTCTAAGGGCATAACTCTTCAAATCATTTGTGTAAAGCATTTTACATCAATCTCATGTAAGCTTCAAAGTAACTTGGATTGATTTCATTCTGTTTCAAATTAATGCTTGATAGGCTTTGGTGAAATTGAATATGATACAAACATATCAACTATTTCAAGAGTTATTTCCCTTACCCTAAGTCTACCTCCTTAAATCTGGGTGCTTTTCAGCACTCGTGTGTGATCATATTATGGTTATTCACTCTTTCAAATTAATATTTCACAAAAGGGTTGCATGAATCACATTGAAATCCTTGGAAAACATAGTACCAGAAACACAGAAGGGTATTAAATATATGTATATGAAAAATCAAACCACAAAAAAGAAAAAAAAAAACAACATGACTTCACAAGGGTGAATTTGGGTACTCCAGGAGGGTGAGCAGTCCCTGCTTCTTACAATCAATAATACAACAGAAAACTGCTATGAATGCAAATGTATTATTTGATTGGTGGGTTTCTGACCTGCATACTTCTGAAGTTTTCTATTTTGCCTTAATTTTAAAAAGATTAGTACTGTGAAGACTTACATTCTTCTGGTTTGATTTCACCAATCTTATTGTACCATTTCTGCCAGTTCTCACAACTTGCTGGTTCATGTGCTTCTCCTAAACATTCCCTATGAAAATAAATACTGTATTAAAAAAAAAAGAACGGATGTGGTACTTTTTTTTTAAAAATTGGAGGAATAAGATTTACTTGTCAAAATTAGGGCATCTAATGGGACAAACTGAAAATCAAAATTGATCTGTATTTTATGATACTCAATAAATATAATAAGTTTGATGAAGATCCTTTAAATTCTTCCGAAGAAATCATCCGGGAACTGTTGGGGAATAGACTGAAGGACAGATGGATTGATGGATGGACACAACTTTTCAGGAGAATCACATAATATATTGCCACTTAGTGTTTTGTGTGGGAGGGGGAATAAATACACAGTTTTTAAGCACACAACAGTTTATGAAACAAAGACACGAGCTTCTCCTTAACATTTTAAAGGAATGGCTGCAATAAATGGAATATCCAATAAAACCTAGAGAAATTTTTGCAAAGTGAAAATTCTAAAACCTAATTGATTAACAAATAGATGCAAATAAATAATATCAACATCAAAGCCATAAAGTAGTTTTAGTAATTCAGGTTTTTAAGGGTTAAAGGTTACCAACAGGACAGGTGAGGCTTCACATAATCACTACCTTATATGTATCACTGATGATCATGTGACATACTTACCAACAGAACAGGTGACCCTTCCCACAATCCACTGCTTTTGATGTGTCACTTGGCAATTTTGCATGAGTTTCTGGTACTTTAACAGCTTGGCAACAACCAGGATAAGGACACCACTTGATGTTTGGGTTACTCTCCACAAAGGCCTGAAACATAGATAACACTATGGAATTATTTAACTGTGTGCTTGTTGCTACATTTACATGAAATATATTAGACATTTCTGGAGAAGATAATAATAGAATGATTTGAAAGAGTAAAAAACCAAAATATAATCATAATGCCAAAGAATGCACAGATTTAATGAATGGGAGGAATTTTTTTGGCTCCGAAGTTAAATCTTCACTTGACATGAGTATTAATTTATTTTTATTATTTGCAATAACCAATTGATTATTCCATTTTTATATATATTTTCTGTAGAATTCATTTTATAAAATATATAAATTGGTACTGTCAGCTCTTTTTTGTCCATTGTGAGAATACAACGAATAACTGCACACATAAAATACTATGTTGACAATATATAAAAATACTGGTTCATCAATGTTCTTAGATTCACCTTCATAGGCATATATTTTTCATAAGAAGTTCATGTTAATTGAGTTTCACGTGAAGACTCAATTCACCTGAATTTCATGTGAACTCTATCACAAAGTTTATATGCTCAATTTCATGTGAAATTCATGTAAAAATCATGTGAAATAATTTTGCCTGTGGTATCTTTATAACACAAAAGTGCTCCACAGCATTATGATTTTATTATTACTACCTACTGATGTTGCAGGCCTTGTGGTCTGTATTGGTAAAATTAGAAGAACAGAGGGACAGCATGATTACTAAGTACTTTCCTCTTTGTAGGCGTATAAAAAGAATCATAGCAAAATCAGGATTTAAAATAATTGAATTCCACTTAAAAAGCTGAAAAAATCATTTCTTAAAAAGCTGATCTGGAAGAAAAATCTTTTGTTACAGAAGAGGAGAATAAAATACTGTTTATACCTTTATATCAAACTGTAGATATCTTCTTGCCATATCTCTGGAGACTACACTCTCTATAACTTCTACAGAAACCAGCTTTATACAATTGTAGGCAGGACAAGTTATGTTGTGAGCATCACCTTCTTGGATCTTCAAGTCTAAATACCTGCATAGATATTTCAAGCATCAGAATGTAATGTACCATGTATCAGCAAAAAATTGGGTTAAGACAGAAATGGATGAAATTAGTTTAACAGATAGTAAATGTCCGACAGAACTGATATCGAATTCCATGATATAAGACCTGTACTTGATGCTGAATACCAAATATCAAGAGGCTGCAATTAGTAGTTGCTGAGGTTTTACGAAAATAAATTACTCACGCCCTCCCCGCCCACCTTACCAACTACACAATTTTTACTATGTAAAATTTGGTCAAAAATGTGAACAAGAATTTGTTTTAGGTAAAACAGCTAAAAAAATATTTTGGAGTACATCAAGGGACAAACTGAAAAGACAGATATTGTGAACTGTAACATTCCCATCACTGTCAATAACTGATCACATGACCTTAAAATCATGATGCTGAAAAACAACTAAGCTGCAAATTTAAATTTTTGTGGGGTAAAAATCAAATACAGGCAAGTCTAAAAGTACATGTACACAGACAGCCTGATGCATTACAATATCTTCAATGAAATACTCCTGGCAAGAAAACAATGGTGATAAGGTATCTAATTCAGTTAACATTTCGCTCCATGCATGATCCCAGAATAAGTTTCCCTTTGACCTTTAGACTTAAAAAAAAAATAATGCATTAATCTTTCACTTGAAGGTGAGTTCAGAATGTAAAAACAGAGTTGGAAATTATAGCCCGCCCAACCGCCTAAGACTGCCTGTTTTACTATCGGGCTAATTTTACAGGTGATTGGGATTACCCTTTTCTATTTTTGTAATGAGTTCTCGGTATTACCTCATTAATAATGGAACTTAACAATCAAACCGATCAAGTAATGTTACATTATCCCAGGTTTTGACTCGATCTCTGCAGGATGCATGGTAAACCCTTGTATGAGTCAAATCAAATCCATAGGCTGATTTTTATTGAATCAACCACTAGCGATCGCGCTTATAAAACAAAAATATTGACAGAAAGGGAATAAATGAATTTGCTGTTGTTAAATTAGAAAAGTTATGTCTTTACAACAATATTTTGGACTTCCCTCCCCAAAAAAGCAACACTGATTCCAAGGAAAAGAATGAATTGTATGATCAATCTAAACCAAAGTGATTAATTGTTCCAAGCTTTAAAACGGAGTTTCAAATGAATAATTTGCGGCGACTCACATGTAAAGTTATATAGTAAACTATGCCATTCAGTTGTTTGGAGATGAGTCCGAGGATAATTATTGACAGTGACTGAGTTTTTCAATTTATTTAAAGTAAAGTAACCATAAATGAAATCAAAATTTAATTTTTAATCACTTAAAGCCGAACTTTTCAGATTGCATGCTGAATTATTTGTACACCAAAAATCTACCTGCTAAAAATGAAATTCTCTTTAAAGTCGCCAGTAGTGTCTAAATTACATATGCACTTGTTGGAGTGTGTTTTCATCAAATGACAAATCATAAGTCGTACATCTTACAGAACATTTTTATGTTTATATATCAAATTATACTTTTTTGTCATGCTAACATTTTAAACATCAAAATCCATTAGAATCTCAAAAGGAAGTTGATTGGCATTTTATTGCATAAATTTTCAGGGCTGGTAAATTCTAATCAGGGCAGGGAACTTTTTCATGTAGCCAGCCTTGTGGTCTGGTAGATATTTTCTATGAGTTACCTACCCTAGTAAAAAACATTTTTCTTGCAAATGTTTCAATAACTAAGAATATTTTAATATAAATACTAACGTCTGCCAACAATCTTTACAGAACTGATGCAAACACGCCATCTGTACTGGGTCGTCATTGGTAACAAATGTTTGTGTACAAATATCACACTGTAAATAAAAACATTTCTGAGCAAAATAAAACAAAAACTTTGCTCCACATCACTTGAACTGAACCCCTTCCCCAAAATTGTTTTAGAAATAAAAAAACATGTTTGTAGCCTCCTATCTGTATTTTAAATAAAGTTTTCAAGCAACAGTTTCATACGCACAAACTATTTTTCAAAACTGTTCAAATTTGAAACATCATAATTTTGCATGGCTTTGTTTACATTGTCAAATCAGCTGAGAATTCATTACCAAGATGTATGTTGATAATTAATGATTTGACTTAAACCTATGTTACAGCCAAACTTGAAGTCTAAAAATCTTTCTGCAAGTTACTTTTGCTAAAAATTCTTCATTTACTTAATAACTTTGCAGGAAATCATGCATTTGTCAGCAGCGAATAAAAAAATCTGATCATTATTTGACAACAATGCACCACTTTGAAACAAAGATGGCAGAATAATTATGGAAAGGAATTATAAGATTTGATTTATTTAAACAATTAAAATAACTAAATACTGATGTTGTTTTGTTTTCTCTATAATCAATAATCAAATCATGACTGAGAAGAAAGACAACTCTGACTTGAGAATTATTCTTGTAAAGGAAAACATGCTGGTTAAATCAATAATAAGATTGAACCGACAACAATATTAATTGTACAACGGAAAGAAAAAAGCTTACTTTCCAATAAATTTCATTAAACCTCTTTTGTACAAGTTACATTTGGATGGACTATAGAGTACCATAATAAGTTTGTCAAAAATGGGCATGTAAAAAAATTTGTATTGATTCTGTCATATTTACTTATACATCATGTGTACTGGATAAAATTGGTCAATCTTGGTCCAAATGCATCCATGAATATCTGTCTGAACCATGAAGTTACATGTAGATACTCATGAACCAAAACTATTTTGCAGTATTTTTATAGAGGGGTTGTGAAGCATCCCTTTAAAAATATTTAAATAATTGATCCTTTCATATTTACCTCTACATCATGCGTACTGGATAAAGTTGGTTCTAAAGATGACAGAGAATGTGGAACATGGGGTCTGTCTGAGAACACAGATGGAGGGGGAGTAACTCCTGATTTCTCACAACAGGCCTTAGCATCAGTCATCCAGGCTTCTAAAAGGATTTCTCTTGACCACTCTGAAAAGATATTATTTGCAGATTTTATGAAAGCATTAACATGGTTAATGCAGATAAGGTTCCAACTTTTTTTACTGTATGGCAGGTTATCTGGTGGGTGTAAAATTTGGCAATTTTGAGGCAAAAACCAGATGAACAATTTTGTTGTTTCTAATTTGGGAGAATGCCATGTGGTGCACTCATGCCATAGGCAAACATTTTGCAGAATTTATCAAGGGGTTTAGGACAGACCCCTAACATAAGCCTTGCGAAAAATTACTTGCTATTCAATGTTTTGTAAAAAAGTTCCTAAAGAAATGTTATATTTTTGTTAGGCCATAGTCAGACCTCTTCTATGAATATTTCTTAAACATTTTCGATAGAAACATATGCATTAAATATTTTTTTCAGGACAGTGGCAAAAGGAAGACGTAAACCATATCTAACTTTCTACATTTTCATAGTAAACATGAAAAAAATCAGGAAAAATATAAACTAGCCCTAGTGTCCTTGATCAATCTAAAAAAAAAGTATAAATTGGCCCTAGTGACCTGTAGTTTATCTCAGAAAAGTATAAACTACCCTAGTGTACTTCGGTCAGTCTCAGAAAAACTATAAACTAGCCCTTGTGACCTGTGGTTTATCTCAGAAAAGTACAAACTACCCTAGTGTACTTTGGTCAATCTCAGAAAAAGTATAAACTAGCCCTTGTGTACTGTGTTTTTTATCTCAGAAAAGTGTAAATACCCTAGTGACTTGTGGTTTATCCCAGAAAAGAAAAACTGAAGAGTAAAATTAGTCAACAAATCAAATTTCATTTCAATAAGCCAATAGATTAATGTACATGCATACAAAGTTTCATGATATTGTAATCTCATCTGTAAGAGACAAAAACTTAAACAAATAAAACAAACAAAATGATGGGATGTAAAAACTGACAGAAAATCTACATATTTTGATGGTGAGCAAAAAAAATATTTCATATTTTTAAGAATTACCATGATTTCTAAGAAGAGCTTCCGCAGTAAATAGAGGGACACTCAACATATCTGCTGTTTCGACTAGTAGTTGGTCTTTAGCTTCCTGAAGATCTTGGGCTCTCAATCCATTGTATTCCTGCAAAAAAGTCAATACAATTGAAGGGAAGCAACCATTTAATTGTATGGGGAAACTATGTTTTTACTATAAAACAATTTTTGTGGATACTTATTTTATTGATTTGTATGTTAAACCATCTCACAGCTTTTCAATTTTGCATCCTACACTTTCTATTATAAAGAAGCTTCTTTGCAGAGACTTATTTTTCAGAAAATAAGTCAGTTTACAATTTTTTGGAACTTTTCCAAAAAACATCAGAGGCAGGTCAATCCAGACATTCTGAAAAGGGGGTCAGATCCAGTGACTTTATTTTTTTTCTTTATAATCAACCATAATTTTTTAACATAAGGGGCTAGGACCCATACCTCATCCCACCTCTTAATCTGCCTACATTTATCAATCCTGACTTTCTAGTTTTGTTACTTTAAGATCGACGCCACAGATGGAATAACTGCTATTCTTTACCACAAATTATGGTCTTGCCATTTATCTTCCAATTTTGCCTTACCCACCACCCACCCCTACACCCCCTCAACCCTAAAAATAAAATAGTTGCTCTGTGGCAAAGACAGTTTTCATGTTCCCTCCACTGTAAATTTTCAATACATTTTTTTTGTATTGTGACATGAACAAAAAGCAAGTTTCTCTAAAGATTAAGTTTCCCCTGTCCTTGTTAACCTTTGACATTGAAGTGAATAATAACTACTTATCATTATTTCTGTACACAGCATAGGTGACTAGTGAAACTTACCTCAGAATCAGGCATTATAAACATATCTTCATCATCTATCTCAGGACCATCTGCCTATAAACAACGATGTAATAGTCAAAATATTTACCAGTATGTTCCAGATCATACGTGTCATGTCACCTTATATGTCAGGCTGTATCATACAGTGTATGCGTATTTACATCAGATCTAACTCTATGTGTATGGTCTGGTTATGTCAGGGATGATTTTATGAGGTATACAACAAAGCGGAAATTGGCAAAGTTGGGAGTAAATATACAGTAAAAAAAAGAATCGTAACAGTAAAATCTGGATTTGAAATAGCAGAATTCCGCTACAAAGCGAAAAAAAATCATCACTGAAAAAGCATAAGTCAGATTTCATTACCTATAAGGACCATCATGTACATGCATAAAACTACAAAAGAAAAACAACTGAATTCATTATCATACAGTGCAAAAAAAAAAGTTTTCATAAGTATAGACTGCTTGGGTGGTTGTCTAATGGACATTTCCGAAAACTCTCTGATACATTGTTATTATACATATAGAATGCCATGGACATATGATGAGTAAACTTATAAGGGGTCGTACATCATACTAATTGGTGGTTTTTTTATCACCTAATGGCATAAAAAGTCTATTCAAGTAAAATAAATAGCATCAACATGAATCTAGCATTCTATCAATATGTAAAAGTTTGACCTTTTGAACTTGACCATTGACCTTTATTGTCATAAAAGCTTACAGAAAAAACCATTTTTGATTCCAGATATAAAGCGATCTCAGCATGGCCTCCTTTCTCAGCACTGTCACATGGTGTCAGGTTCTCTTTGTTCTCAGAAAATAATGGGGCTCCATGATTAACCAGCATCTGAAATGACAAAAAAAATATCTATCATACAGCATTACATTTGTAACGAAGAGCAGATTACTAGTACATGTACATGTATCTATGTTTTTCAGTAAATATTGTGGTACCATGATCAATCACTATTATACGCAGCTATATTTAGTAATTGAACCAATTGACAACTGGTCTGAAATATCCACACAACCTGAAGCTTGCACTGGCGACATCAGCTCATGTATGAAGAGCAATCTGTTAAAGCTCAACCAAGATAAGACTGAATTAATTATTTTCTTTCTGGCTCAAGGAATTTAAGTGTCAACTAGCTCTTGATGGTATGATAGTGTCAGATGCAACTTGTATAAAGAACCTTGGTGTACCCTTAGACAAGTCATTTTAAGCATGGAACAACACATTTCCGCTGTATCCAAGTCAAGTTTCCTTCAATTCAGAAAGACTGACCAAATTTGTTGT
This sequence comes from Perna viridis, assembly GCA_037379345.1. Lineage (NCBI taxonomy): Eukaryota > Metazoa > Mollusca > Bivalvia > Mytilida > Mytilidae > Perna > Perna viridis. The sequence continues at coordinate 13,724,852 of CM074524.1, forward strand.
TACATTATGGACAGTGCTTGCAAAACTCCAGTGTGTTCTCTCATAACATCAAGATTGGATTATAGCAACTCCCTATTATATGGCGTGAAATCTAGTGCCTTGAACAAGCTTCAAAGAGTTCAGAATGCTGCTGCAAGATTGATATCACGGCGCAGGAAATATGACCACATAACACCTGTGGTAACTGACCTACACTGGTTACCTGTTCAATTCCGATGTCAATACAAACTCATCTTATGCGCTTTTAAAGCACTGCATGGTATAACTCCAAGAGCTTCTATTCCGCCCATCAAGATCACTACGCTCCCAGAACTCTGTGACACTTGAAATGCCAAGAGGGAAAACGAAATAGTACGGTGATCCTAGGTTCGACAAGGCAGCTGCCACTTTATGGGACAATCTTCCCAGTGAACTACGAGTTTTAGACAATATTAACATTTCTAAATCCAGACTGAAAACTTATCTTTTTAGGACAGCTTATGGTGATCTTTTATAAATTTGATGTTACTATGTTTTATTGATGTTCTATTTTATCAATGGTAACATTTTTTATTGTTTTTTAATTCTTATTTCATTTAAATGATAAAATATTAATACATAATGTATTTTCTAGATATTTTTATTTTTGCCACTTTATACTATTTAAATAATGCTTTAATAATTAATTGTTTTAATTACATAGTTTGGAATTTTTTTGTTTGTTCGTCTTTTCTTTTTTGGTTTTACAAATTTCTATATCTAAGATACATAATTACGGTTCTGAATAATATTTTTATTTTTCGTTTTCTTTTATATAATATCATTTTTATGCTGTAAAGGGCTTAGAGTAAATGTAGTTTAGATTGGCACTATACAAATACTGTAAATAATAATAATATTATGCCAACATCTATAACAACCTCAAAATCTTTCACACTGTTTCATATTTGACCATACCTGACTCTCTGCCATTAACACAATCTCATGTGGAAGATTTTCACATAAAAAAAAATTTGGTGCAAAAATTCAACAATTAAGTATTTTTCACAGAAAATAAAGTAATTTTAACCAAAATCTTCCATTCATTGTACATTTGTATGTGGGAGATTCTTAATTTTTCATTGATTTTGTGGGAGTCTCCCCCCTAATGTGAGAGGGTTAACAGGTATGGGTAATGAGTCATACTCTGCATGATGTTTACACAGAATGATACTTAATTATATAATACCTCAACACATTGCTTGAGTCCAGACAATGCTGCATAATGTAGTGCTGTATTTAATTCCTGAAAATACAGTATATATCATATGAAAATGAGAATGCCCTTACAGTCAAAAAATAGGGGAATAATGAAACATAAAGTGATACCCACCAAGTACATGTAATGATAAAGAAGCGCTATCTTTAAAAAAAGATAGCCGACACAGTAAAATTTTACTTCAAAGTTTCTACATTTCTTTCAAGAAAAGAACACATGGCACGCAATTTAAAATTTTCGATAAAGTTTTTTTCAACGCAATTTCAAATTATATATACCTTTTTTTTGAATGCCACTAAGTTATCAGTATTTGGCCAATCAGGAAACAGAATTGCAATCAAGTGACATGCGTTTCCATGGAAGAACGTCCTTAAAGTCAAACGGTAAAAAGTGAAACTATACCGACTGTGTCGGAAAAAAGGGAATTAGGAAAATCATCAAACTTGAAAACTACATCTTGGATTTTGCTGAAAATTCATCATAATCTGTACTTAACAACTGTGCAATTAAAAAAAAAATTAAAAGATCTGTCCTCATGTTACGAACAGATCATCTGAATAGTCTGAGAGGGACCGACAGATGGACGGGTATGTGATTTTTCGGAGGGTATCACAAAATACCATGCCATGTGTGTCATTATTTTGACTTCTTAATCTATTTTGAAGAAGTGTCATCGTTCTGTTAACTATGGATTTCATTTTTGGTTTGGGCCTTTCAGAGTTGACATAAAGGTGTATTTCTCCACATGTATATGTGCAATTTTGAAAATCTTCTTCTCTTAAACCATTTAAGATCAGTTAATGGAAATAAAGTGCATTTATTGTGTTTCATCATATCTGTTCCTTTTTGTGGTGGTGTATATACTGGTTTTTCATTTAATTAACGTAAATACTATATACCAGTACATGGTTCAATTCTTGATCTTGAAATTTTTCCATATTAGTGATGAACTTTTGGGTTGTTTTTGCAATATATTAACTCAAATTTTGCTGTTATGTAAACTTTAATTGGTTGACTGTTTTCTTTCATTTTTTGATGAACAGATGCTTCGTGTGAATTGGTGAAATGGTTAAATTGTCCCTTAATTTAAATAAAAAGAAAACACTATAAAGTTTAAAGGGGAGAATATTTTACAAAGTGTGGTTTTGTAAGGAATAAAGCTGCTTTGGATAAGGCCATTGGTATATGAATTCGCCAAATTACTCACGAACTTGATCATGGAGTCCTTCAGGCTTCACTTACTTGAGTGAATTGACCTTGTTTATAAATTGATGAACTCCTCCAAAATAGCTTTTAACCTTATAATTAAATTCAAACTAATTAATTAATATGTTAACTAATAAAATACAAAAATCAATGAATAAAATAATTTTCATTTTTGTCATGATTGTCATTATCTCAATTTGACCCTTGACAAGTTTGAGCCTCTATCTAATTACATGTATTAAACAAATATATCCTTACCTCATCTTGGGCTCCTATATTGACCCTCTCAGTTTCATTATCCTCCAGTTTTGCCCCTCTCCACTTCAGTAACATGTCAATACAATCAGCCCTCTTCTTCATGACTGGGTAAACCTGTGCATGTTCTGACTTCTCCATACATACACAATGTAAACATGTCTGTTTGTGCCCATTTGTCTTGTTTGGGTTCCCATTGTGTTCATTTAGAAATATCCTGAAAGATACATTTGTTCTATGGAGACAAGCCACAGGGTTTGACACAAACTTGACTTGTCAGGTAGCTACATTTTTGGAATTAGGACTATTTGGTAGATAAATTAGGTAGTTTTCATTTTTTTGTTTCAGTCCTGTCCTTAGGACTATTAAAATTTCAAGGTTGTTCTCTCTCAAATTAAATTGTAGGTAGGCACAGGATTAACGGACTACTGTCTAACTCTAAGCCATATACTGATGCATGAAGAAATGTATGATCAGCAGATCTCTCAGACATGCCCCTGGATTACATTCTTTTGATAACTGCTATAACCTTGGTTCCCTTGATTACTCTTAGACAAAACAATTTGAAGTTCTTACAAGAAAATATTACACATATGTACAAAAAAATGTAAATTATCTCTGACTTTAAAATTCATATTTTATAAATTAGAAAGTTAAAATTTCATAAAAAACTTTCTGCCCTTTCGTACCTTTTTAGAAAATCAATGTCAAGAAGCACTATATATATGGAATAAGAAGACAATGAATATAATAACTAGTGTATATTGCATACATGAACATGTAAAAATATGAATTAAAAATAACACTAAATTCTCATTGCAATTACATTGTAAGTATACCTCAAAAGACTTTTCATGGCAAACTTAGAAGCATAATGTAAAGGCGTCTCATGATTGTGTGAATCCCCATATGACGAGTTGGGATCAAGGGCCTTCCTCAACTCACTACTATTGTTGTAGAGGTTGACAGCTGCATACTCATCTCCATTGCTAAGATGTTTACGGAATTTTGATGATGAACTTCCCATGCTTCAAGTCATTGTGACCAAATTGTAGAGGAAAAAATTACCGCATTTAGTTAACAGTATCATATCATTTTTTTTTACACAGGGAACATTATGTAAATCCCTGCTATCTATATGATAGCAACTTTAATTTCAAAAGAAATATATCTTTTTAACGATCTCTGTTGTATGCAGCTTGTGCGTCAAATCTAGAAGAAAACAGAAATTAAAATGTATATTGCATGTGCATGGCCATCAATCCTGCTAAAATAGATTTCTGTTATCAGGATTTCTAGTTGTGTGTTACCAAGAATTTTTACTTTCATCTCAAAGGTAAGTTGTGTCTATCATTAAAAACAGGTCGACCAGGTGTAAAAGGATCTTTAAATTGACAGAAGGTCAAAATTATTTCAGCTGATTTTACATGTTCCAAAACTTTCATAATACAGATGACCACCAAATGATTTCTATGATTATCCTTAGATTGACCATCATCATTGACAAATACACAAAACATAATTAAATAGAACAAAAAAATGGTGTAGTGGGGACAGGCTATGAGTAAGATGTTGTAACATTGGTCTACCTAGTCTAAACAGGTGTTACTGAGGCTACATGTACATGTACGTTAATGTCATTATTGTAAGTACATGTAGGAGTTGTTCCCAACCTGATCAATAGACAATATGCATTATATTCATATAATGACATAATCATTTCCTTCACCAAAGTTTTATATTGTTCATTAAAGCTTTTTTATGGAACAGTTAGTAGCGAGCACCACGAAGCGGTGTGAGCTCTACCACTATTACCTGTACTTTCTAAATTTCCCTTAAGGTTCCCAAATATACTAACAAAAAAACAGTCATGTCCCGGAAGTAACAAAAAGTTACTGTCCTTATGGAGAAAATTCATCATTTCCTTCAATCAAATTAATAAAAAAATATAGGTTAAGATTACGTTTCAGTAAAAATAATATCATCTTTTCTGATAGTTTTCAAGTCTTTTCTAATTTGTTTTACTTATTTAAAGAAATGAATGTTATGTTTATAAAAACTTCGGGAAACATGTGGATGTATGTACATGTATCTCCGCTGTTCCACTGTTGCTGTTGTCAAGCACCTAACCTGACTGGGAAAAATATAACTCCGATTATATTATCAAAATTGAAGCACAGCTTTTCTAAGATAGGAAAGGCAATCATTTTCTTGTTTTGAATTTGCAGCTGTCGTCTGAATTTTGTTTACATCACATGATTCGTGTAAAATATTCCCACATCTGTGGACAACTGCAATATTTCTGGTATCTGTACAATTTGATCTGACAGACCAAAACTGAAATGGTTGATGCTAGAGATGCCCTTAAGGGATAAAAAATGTAAAGTATTATGAAGTGCTATAAAGTTATTGACCATTTTGAGAGCAGGGGGAAAGAGAGGTATGGGGTTGGAATTTTGGGGAAAATAGTTTTCAAGTTTTTCATTAATTGAAAAAAAAACCATAAATTAACAAGACAGCTTTTCAAATAGAAATATTGATTTTGCTTGCTGCTTAAATATAAATACAAATATTGCACTTATAAAAATTTTCGAAAACATTTTCATTTTAATGGTCATGACACAATAATAACATAATGCACATACATTTGTATGAACAAAACATTGATATCATTTACATGTATAATGTTGTGGACGACGGTGACCAACCAGAAAATTATAACGTTATACTTTGAATGAAAGCTTGGCGGTTGTTGATATAATCAATTGTTGCCTTGACCAACCAGAAATTTATAACGTTTTAATTTGAATGAAAGCTTGGCAGTTGTTGATATAATCAATTGTTGCCTTGAGTATTGGGAGTGAGTAAGAGTTAAACATCAAACTTATGTTGTGTTCCGTTATGTATGGTAAAGCTCACGGTGCTCGCTGATTTAGGCAATGCCTACCCCATATTATTTAACACGGCAAAATAAAAGACAATTTCACAATATGTAAGAGATATAGTTTCTGGTTCCTCGTCGCGAACTAAAATTCAGACGGGTGCAGAATTGGTGACTCACTAACATGACAAACCTCGATCAAAAGCATTTTAGTTCACTCGTGGAGCTCTTGATGATGAGAATACGTATCGATTTTCCGAAATATTATTTTCTTCTTTTGTGTTGATAACAAATTATGTCACGAAGTTCTTTGTCCAATCTGTTTTTGTTGACATTTTCCTAAGTTTATTCACAATGGTGTGCTCTATTATGATTAGTATTTCATAAAATATACATTTTTTTAAAAATCGTTGTACATAAAATCAAATACTGAATGAAATGGAAATAAAAAGATGTTTTGTTTGAGTTATTTTCAGTTTGAAAAAAAATGAACTAAAATTTCTTGTTAATCTTATTGGAATTGTAAAAAAAAATATTTATAGAAATTGATAGAAATCGAGCACAGCGACCGGAAGTATATAAATCATAAATCGATCACGGGGAATTCAGCAGCTGGTGGGAATTCCGCCAACATAACTGTAATTATTTTGTAACATGAAAGTTCATTTTAGCAAAAATGTTTTGTTTACACCATAAAAGTACTTTGAGCGCAAGAAACACGTAGAAATATGACGGTTCTTGTATGTGTTGAAGACTTATGTTGTATATCATATCTCAGGGTTTGTAGTTGAAGTTTTCAGAGGTCAGTTATTCTTATGTTAACGTTTATTTTTTAACATTTATTCACTAATATTCTATACCTTAATTATGGAAGACTGAGACCCCTAGTGTGAATGTGTAAAATTATGGTTAACTTGATAAACTAGTTGAAATCATATAAAACTATTTCCATATTTAAATAGAAGTTAAAACTGATATTAACAACTTGAACTAGATGAATGTGTGATTTAATCAACTCATATGATGATTAAAGTGTAAAAATAGATATTTGACAGTTTTACCTATTCATATTACATTGTTTGATTGATATAAGCATTTGAGGTAAATATGTTGTAGTTATGGGAGAAAATGACTTATGAGTGTTGTTTTATTGTACAGGTAGACATACATTTGTCAGAGATGCGAAGTAGCTAATTGTACTTTTGATATTTGATGAGTCCTTTGCACCTCATGCGAGGTATGGTATTTTGTTTAAATATTGACGTTATGATATTATGAAATTTACTATTTTTGATCAATGACTTGTTTCATGCCTTGATATTCTGCTATTATATTTTGTGTAGAGGTGAAAAAGTGTTATTTATCACATAGACATGCAAACAATCTAACATTTCACATTTGAGCTATGTTTTCTCAGGCATATATTTTTATATATAAAGTTATGAGTGTAAATAGGATAATGACGATGTTCGTATACATTTTTTTTTAGATATTTGGTGCAATGAATTGTCTTATAAGGTGATATAGTTACCTCTCTTTGCACTTGAGTTATAATGTTATTTTTGTTTTATAAGGAATTTCATCTTGATATGCATCTTGATTAAAGTCTTAGAACAACCACATACTCTTATTATTTTAACGCCCTGTAAGAGCTAGTCAGGCGTTTCAGTACTTGGGGTCGGGATTTTTTTCCGAAAAAAAGAAAATAAAACGAAATCTGTGTTATAACAACAAATATTGCATTTATACTATCCATATGAAGTTTTCGAGTATATGGGATCGACTGGTAGGTAGGACGTATATACAAAAAACAGATTAGACTAAGAACTTTGTGACATAATTTGTTATCAACACAAAAGAAGTTAATGATATTTTGAAAAAGCGATATTGCTGTTTTATAACACAAAGGATTTATACATGTATATATTTAACTCCTTGTAACACATAATTTCGCATTTTCAATTTTCAATTTTCCAAAAAAAAAAAAAAACACAAAAAAAATACTGACCCCAAGTACCTGTGCTGCTGTATACATAAATTGTACAACTAGATTTTTGAAGTTACCAAAACAAAATAGTCACCCTGGGTAGTCAAATAATTTTTGTCGTCATTGGAGGCTTATTTTTATTTTGCTTGGTCACCTCGGTAAACATCAGATTTAAAAAAAAATGCCTCAGCGAACTTCATGATTTTTTGGACTACACCTTGGGTATTGCAAATATTCTAAGCCATCTACGAAGGCCTTTTTTCATAGACGACTTTCACATATTCGCTTTTTACCTAGAACCTAGTGGAAACTGGTTAACGCTTTTATATTAGACAAATTTTAAGGCTACAAGAATAGTTATAGTTATTTGGAAATACGTCTCCGAACATTAAAATATCTTTTTCAAACCTTTGAAAATCTCCGATGTTGTGAATTTGTCATTTTTCCAGTACGACGCTCGTGTTAGAAAAAGACATTTTTGGAGTATTGTTTGACATAAGAGGATCTGAAAGATGTCAAATACTGGCAGCACTTGGGTCCAGGATTTTTTTTTAATTTTAATTTTAAAAAATCGAAAATTCATCGTTTTTATTCATATTAACAACTTGAAGTTCTGGACCCAAGTGTCTGTGTTAATTACAAGAACTTGCATGAGTATTGTCTACCAGAGGCGACAGCTGACGGTTGGGTGGGAGCGACAGCAAACACTTATCGGACCCAGAAAATTTCTGCACGATCGAAGCATTGCAAACATCAGGATCATCGGACGATCTCGCCAATATCGAAGTACCAGTCCTTGCTTCCGTTGTTACTTATATGCCAAAACAGGGTTGGGTCTCCCAACAATTCCCAGTAGTTCGAAGACAGAATACATTTGGTTCTGTTCACTGTTCAATCAAAGTAAATGTTCCCATAAAGCATCCTCTCATTCTGCCTTGATTCAGGGTCAAAACAGGGTTGAACAACATATTTGCGCAGTTTGCTTGAAGCAAGATAATCGAATCAAGGGCTCATTTCAACATTCATTTCCTTTTTCAACATTCATTTCCTTATTCGCCATTTTAGGTCGCACAGAGTTGGGAAGGATCGCATTGGACTCAGGAGGGCTCACTGATCTCATTTCAACATTCATTTCCTTATTCGCCATTTTAGGTCGTACAGAGTTGGGAAGGGTCACATTCGACTCGGGAGGGGTCAATGATCTCATTTCAACATTCATTTCCTTATTCGCCATTTGAGATCGCAAAGATTTGGGAATGGTCGCATTCGACTCGGGAGGGGTCACTGATCTCATTTCAACATCCATTTCCTTTTTCAACATTCATTTCCTTATTCGCCATTTGAGGTCGCACAGAGTTGGGTATGGTCGCATTCGACTCCGGAGGGGTCACTGATCTCATTTCAACATTCATTTACTTATTCGCCATTTTAGGTCGCACAGAGTTTGGAATGGTCGCATTCGACTCTGGAGGAGTGACTGATCTCATTTCAACATTCATGTCCTTTTTCAGCATTGATTTTAATATTCGTGATCTTACGCATACGAAATAAATTTCATATGAAAGATTTTAGACAGATGGATGATCAGGCATTCAGGCATCTGAAAATTACAAAATTGGTGCTTTTTGGTAGTATAGGGTAACAAAATCGTATCATAGGAATTGGTTTTAATTCAACAACGTTCGAAGAGAAATGCCAAATATCTCTTTTTTAAAATGCGATTGAAATGCTTGAAAATGTGCCTCTAACGTGCCATAATGCAAATTTGTGAAATGGTTTACTCTGTCAAATTCAAAGCTCCAGAAAACATCTAATGACGAAAACAAACATATCTTAAATAAAAAAAAATAGTTTACGTAGTCAGAAGATGATGCTCAGGAATTTGCCTTTTTGACGTTCTTTTTAATTTGAAGATCATTTTGAAGAAGTGTCACTTTTCTGTTAACGTGAATTTTAGTACTTTTTCTAGATTTTAAGGGCGTACGTGATCGCTTATTGGTGATTTCTGGAAGTATTAACCATTTTGTAATTAGGTAATATACTAGAGCATCTGTTGCATTCCACCAAATCAGTTTTATTATTATTATTACTGAATAGTAATCAAATATTTCCCAAAGTGTGGGAAAAATGGTAACAAAACGGTTTTAGATTTAAATCTTAACTTAGGAATAACTCCATTTTGTTTAAAAAAAATCCCATTATTTCCAAATTTATAATTAAAATTCTATTTAACAATAATTTTGCTTCACAAAATTTGAAACACATATTCCATCAAATTAGCAAGAAAATTGGCGGAAGTGTTCTTGTGCTATTGTTCGTAGTGTAAAAGACCAAAAGATAGACGCAGTTATGAAGTAATAAGCTGGGAGAAAAGAAAGAAGTAAAAAAAAAACGGGAATGGTCCCCGTTCATGACAATCCGTGGTTCGGTTAAAAATAATTATAAAAAAAATAAATCCATTTTTTTTTATATACGACGTACACCAGACGAGAAAGTAGAGATCATTTTTATCTATTAAAAAAAAAGTAGCAAATGTTCAGAGCAGCCTTTAATATATAACGTTTGTTTTATGCACAATCGTAGTTTTCATATAATGACAAATTGTGTCTTCCATTTCTATATACAATGGCAAACACTATAAAGGTTAACATTTTTATCATATTTAACACTGTTTCAATGGTAAATCTTGTTCACGAGCATAGAAAAACGATCATTATAACTGAAGTTTCTAATAAAAGTGCCTGAATGAAATAAGCAAGTCCGTTTCATAAAGGTTTTAATTCTGTAAGCATACGTGAGTATTTTGATCAGTCTTTGTTTCCGAGAATTATCAAGTAATCTATCAATTTCAAAACAGATTGTTCACATGAAGTGTTACAAGGTGCCGTCTAAGGAAATCGCATTCTGGAATTGTTTGTCAAAAGATCCCACATAGTTTTCCTGCTTTTTTTGTTGCTTTTCTCTGAAAAAATGTATATATACTAATACATTCAATTATGTCATAGAAAAATGAAAGAAATTTTGAAAAAGATATAGAAAAATAAATTCCTTTTCCAATCGTAATAAGTAATATAAGTGACATACAATGTATAGAATTAAAATAAGATATTTAATATATTAAATATTGATTGTATAATGTAATAAGCTACAATACTGCAATGAAGGGAAATGATATGTTATGTGTGAGATTGCAATAGGTGAGATGATATGAACTATCTGTCATACCAGTTTTTGAACGACCCTTTTCGCTCTTCTTTGACTTGACCTGAAAAAAAAGCAATAAAAAACGTGTACGTTAAGTTGCAAAGAAAAATATTAAAATAGAATTGTTAGCGGATTAGAAATGTTAATCTTAAAAATCCGTAATTTTACAGCGAACTACATACAAAAAAATGCTTCGCGGGGATCAGCTAGATACGTTCGCAGATGTTAAATTCGGAATAACAGTAAACGGTGAAGATATGATTCATTATTCAAGCGTGAAACAATTGATACTTGACGCGAAAGATATAAGAGTGAAAATGAAATATATATCAATAAAATAATAATATTAAAAACAAGGAAAAAATAACAAGAAAATTACCTGATGCCATTTGAAGTTATTGACAACATTGTGCAATTATGGGAAATCCAATTTTTCAATAATCATATCTCGTAACTCTTAATCTTAAAGTCAGAAATATAAAAAAAAATGAAAAGGATCTTATTCACAACAATATTCATAAACAACTCAGCAACGTTTCATTGACATTGCTGCAAGGGTTTGTGACATTTGTGCGAAGTGTGACCTTTCAGTTGTATACCATAATACGTCTTTATAGACATAAAGCCGTTTAAAAAATGGTCTTTCATTCCATAACAAAACAAACGTCAATTTACATATGCTATCTTCTTGGCCCCATATGGCAATATGTATACGCGTACGGTCTTGGATCAACAGGAAGATCGACGAGAGTTGCTATGTGTATATTTTGGCGTGATTTGCTAATTGACGAAATAATTCAAAACAGATGTTTGTGCAAATAAATGGCAGGTAGGGAACACATTTAAATTTGCTCAGCTTCATTCGATTTTACAATAACTGAAATGTGAAAGATCGTGAAATACGCTGTATAAATGTGTTCAAATATTATTTTTAAAAAATACTCTTTGTCTGCAACAGTAAATAAAAGCATCGCTGATTGTAGCATGATACAACCGCAGCCGTCACATATTGGACACAATATTAGTTTTTTTAAACATATAATACGGACATACACTTTATTATGGATCCAACTGACTGATAGAAACTGCACATATTTTTGGAATCCAAATAAGTAAAGATTTTGCTTACAGAGGAACAAACTGCAAAAACAAAACCAATAAAATGACATAAAAGAAAATACAGTTTACCAAAAAGTTAAGGTTTTGGCCTCTTTGACCCTCATTACTATCAAACGGTGAAAAATATTCCAAATGTGATTGAAAAATGTAGGTATGTAATGCAAATGTAAAATGAAGTTTTGCCGTCACATTATGAGGTATTGTGGACTTATCTGATAGCTGTGGCTACAGACGCTGTGAAGTCAGCCTCATATCTTGACCTACATTTAGAAATCGATGGTAAAGGAAAACTATTGACCAAACTTTACGACAAACGTGATGACTTTTCATTCAGAATTGTCAACTTTCCTTTCATCTGTGGCAACATCACTTCGGCTCCTGCGTATGGAGTGTTCATATGTTATGCCAGAGCTTGCCGAAACTACGCAGACTGTTTGTATCGCGCTAGAACTCTAACAAATAGGCTTCTGGAACAGGGTTATGTTGCTACTAGATTAAAGTCATCACTACAGAAATTTTATGGTCGTCATCATGAACGCATGGATCGTTATGGTGTATCCACCAGCACTATGAAAACCGATTTATTCAACGGGTCATAGTTTTCCTTTCCTCGTTTGTCTACCACGGACTTGACTTTTTATGAGCAACTCGGCGGGTGTTTCTAGAAAAACAGAACGCTTACCCTACCGGTGCACCTGGTCCATACTCCCAGTTTTTAGTGGAGTCCGAGTTGCTCATTTACTTTTGTTACTTTGTATGTATGATTTTAGTTACTTTATGTTCTTTGTTGTGTATGTCTGTTTTTCATGTCTGGTCTTTGTCCCTGGATTACATTCTTTTGATTACCGCTATAACATTGGTTCCCTTGATTACTCTTTAGTGTTTTATATAAAAAAGGTGTCTGATAAGTAATTTCGACGAAACAATATCACATATACATGTCGAAACATATTCAATATGCCAAAATATGGTCTGAATCGTAACCATATGCACTAAATAGTCCTATAATTTGGAATAACATTTTCGTTGAGAAACATTACTGACAGGTCGGGTAACTTTAAAAAAAATAATGCAGTTACTTACACGGAACGTTCCTTCTGTTTTCTCAAAAAAAGATTAATGTAACAATTACGCAGAAAAGACATCGGTACATGTTATGATTTATCATTCCTGTGGATATTTTTTTTTGTTGAATTTTTAGACAATGTATAAAATACGAAGAAGATCTATGCTTGATATATTTATGATTCGTTGAATAACACTGAGTATATAATATATCAGATAAGAAAAACGAGATTTAAAAAAATGTTGTTCTTATCATTATGTACTAAAATGTACGATATAAATGAGTTTGAAGTGACATAATGACAACCGAAAGGCATGATTTTTCCATGTACATTCTACTAAGAAATAAATGCATTGAAAATAAAATGGAAATTTGTATGTCAATGTGAATTTCAATGATCTTCCTATTAAACAATGTATAAATGGTATTCATTTCCTAAAATTCTATGTGTTCACATATACGGCTTTTGATGTAGTTTGATAATGACGATTGTTGTAATCATAATTGCATGAATTATTGCGTGAATATGATTTAGTATTATCAGTCATTATATATTATATGTTAATAAATATATAATGTCATAGTGGCCCTGTTATAGGTTTGAAGTCTCGAGGCATTAATGGTCGAGGCGGTCGTAAAAGGCATTATGATTGCCAATATGATTGACCGAAATCTTTAACAGGGCCAATATGAAATTACATATTTATTGACAATTTTATTAACCAACTCAACTAGATGATTTGTTGAACAGTTGTTTTCGTTTTTTACCAAGAACATGTAGGTTTATTAGCATTAATCAGTCTTAAATATCCTTTTGTATAGAATGGGAGATTTTTTTTGTGTTTCTGCAGTTTTTAGTCCTGATGATCAAAGTTCCTGAAATATCACAATTTCGAAAGCACATTTTAGATATACAAATGTGCAATTGAAATTATATTATGCTCTTTTGTTTTGGCCATTACAATAGTGTTGCCAAGTGTAATAAATTATTGGTTTGCATATCATAGTTATGTTGGATTCCCCCTTTTTTTTGTTTTCTATGTGCACATCCTTTGATTCTAGTTTGTCTTGTTTATAATACATAATGTATGTTTTTTTTATATTTGGTCTGAAGCTTCTTAGAGCTTGAGTTTGTATTTGAATGACATGCCAAATCAAAACAAAATTTTCTTACCTTATTCAAAGTTTTTTTTTATTTGTTTGGTTAATTATATACATGTTTAGGTTTACATGAATAAATAATTCAGCATGTTAATGAAGTGATAATATATATTTCAAAATGGCAGTGTCAAAAAAATTAAAGTGAAACACATCTTTTAAAACGTAAATGATATACAGAAAAGTATAAATATATCCTTAATTGCCGCCAAATAGAGTTCTTGAGTTTATTATTTACATTACTCTGTATGTGTTTACATCCCAACAGTACTGAATATAGGAGAGCTTTCAATGTTTTGAACAAGTGCAGTTAAACTCCAAAACTTGTCGACAATAAAGGTCATATTTCATAATGATAAGAGATGAAAAATAACATCAACAATACCATCAGAAATAATTGCATGCGCTTACAACGTTGACATGTCATTAACTACTGCCTCTATTACTTCCATACAAAATAAATATAAAAGAATGGACGCTCGTGTTTACAGTGTTCATGTATTGTACCGCAGTTTTGGTAGCATATTTTATATTATTCATTTTAGAAGGATACATCATCGCCTAGTTCGGATAATTACAAAAATCATAAAAAAATATTTTCGGAAGAATAATCAAGGGAACCAAGGTTATATCAGAAATCAATTGAAATGTAGTCAAACTTGCTTCTGCAAACTACAACCTGCATCCAAAATAGTGTCGTTTACACTACAAACAATAGCACAAGAACACTTCTGCCAATTTTCTTGCTAATTTGGTGGATATGTGTTTCAAATTTTGTGAGGCAAAATTATTGTTAAATAGAATTTTAAGTATAAATTTGGAAATAATGGGATTTTTTTTAAACAAAAGGAGGTTATTCCTATGTTAAGATTTAAATCTAAAACCGTTTGTTACCATTTTTCCCAAACGTTGGGAAATATTTGATTACTATTCAGTAATAATAATAATAAAACTGATTTGGTGGAATGCAACAGATGCTCTAGTATATTACCTAATTACAAAATAGTTAATACTTCCAGAAATCACCAATAAGCGATCACGTACGCCCTTAAAATTCCAGAAAAAGTACTAAAATTCACGTTAACAGAAAAGTGAGACTTCTTCAAAATGACCTTCAAATTAAAAAGAACGTCAAAAAGGCTAATTCCTGAGCATCATCCTCTGACTACGTAAACTAGTTTCTTTTTAAAGATATGTTTGTTTTCGTCATTAGATGTTTTCTGGAGCTTTGAATTTGACAGAGTAAACCATTTCACAAAATTGCAATATAGCACGTTAGAGGTACCTTTTCAAGCATTTCAGTTGCATTTAAAAATAGAGATATTTGGCATTTCTCTTCGAACGTTGTTGAGTTCACACCAATGCCTTATACACTACCAAAAAGCACAAAGTTTGTAATTTTCAGATGTCTGATCATCCATCTGTCTCAATTCTTTCATATGATATATATTTCGTATGCGTAAGATCACGAATAATAAAATCAATGCTGCTGAAAAAAGATATGAATGTTGAAATGAGATCCGTGACCCCTCCCGAGTCGAATACGACAATTCCCAACTCAGTGCCACCTCAAATGGTGAATAATGAAATGAATGTTGAAATGAGCTCTTGGTCCCTCCCGGGCCCCCTCTTACAATCGTTCCTTAAGAGATGCTAAATAGTTTGTCACAATATAAAAAAGATTATCATTTGTGAAAAACACCCTTGAGATGTTCCCTATGATAATTTCCAATTTTGTATTCGAATGTTGAAGAAGGAAAAAGGAGATAACTTGAGCTCCGTCGATAACATTTTTTCTATTAACAACGACAACTTCAATATTTATTCGCCCCGTGGTGGTCCGGGTGTCAAAAGAATAGGCCCGCAGCAGCACTAAGCTTTTCGTAAAAGGCGACTAAATAGTGCTAAGAACCCTAGCCGGGAGCTAGGACGCTCTGCCAACAGATCAAGTGGGTTGTGTGAAGCATGAGGTGGAGTGGGGTAACCCTGGCTTGTTACATGCTGGGGTCGTCAGGCTATGATACGGAAACCTGACTGGAAACGATAGTGGTGCACCGTGTTGGGAAAGACGCCACGTACCTCGCTCGTTAAAGGACCCTGTTGGGTATTTGATATGAGTAGCAACCTTTGCCACAGGGGCTAAATTGCCCGACCCTACCTATCACTCCCTAATTCTAGTGGCAATCAAAATTTGTCGACCCTATTATCCCTGTGTGCCATCCCATTTTTCATTTTATTATCATCGTTTCATGTACATTATAATCCATTTCATGTTCATTGTCTGCATATAGCTGAAATATTGCTGCTCGGGTGTTAAATCCCAACAATCAATCAATATTAATTCTAAAGATACAGAACTTATTTTTGTATAACGCAATTTATTGATAATAAAGATGTCCGTTTCTTGATCTAAGTATTCATATTGATTATTATAAACTTAATACAAAAGTTGTTAACTGTCCATTTTTAGATGGTGATGTCCCCTTGTCAAAATCATACGGTGTGTTCAAATCACAACAAGTTCGATATGCTCGTATTTGTAACAATGAATAAAATGAAAGAAATCTCTATATACTCAAGAAATTGCCACAACAAGGATTTTGATATCACAAGCTCGTAAAAAAGTTTTTTTAAAACACAATTTTACATCCGATACAGGGAACTCATTCTCAAATATAAATGTGTTTGTAAACAATTAATTCTTCCGTGTATCCCCCACCCTATAAACTTGGCATTTAAGTTTGGTATTTACATTGACTCACTCATAGGGTCTTTACATAGAAAGCTAACACACTCTATTAAAAAGCTTTTTTCGACATGACACAGGTTGTGTCCTAATTGTATGACATCTGATATACTGTGGTTCTCAACAGCCCCGTGTGGGTCCGGGTGTCAAAAGAATTTGCCCGCGGCAGAGTTAAGCTTGTCGTAAACGGCGACTAAATAGTGCTCAGAACCCTTGCCAGGGCTAGGGCGCTCTGCCCACAGAGCAACTGAGTTGTGTACCCCAGGTGATGAAATGGGGTACCCCTGGCGTGTTAAATGCTGGAGTTGTCAGGCTATAATACGGAAAACCTGACCTAAACCATAGTGGTGCACCGTGTTGGGAAAGATGCCACGTTTCTTCCACGTTAAAGAACCCTGTTATGGTATTCAATAGGAGTAGGAACCTTTACGCTCCACCACAGGAGGCTAAATTGCACGACCCTAACCATCCCTCCATATTTTTTCTAGTGGCAATCAAAAATTGTCGACCCTACTGGCCTTGTGTACCTTCCCTGTTTTCATCTCATCATCATCGTCATTTCATGTTCATATTATCATCCATTTCATGTTCATCGCCTGAATATAGCTGAAATATTGCAGCTCGGGCGTTAAACATCAATAATCAATCAATCTTCAAAATAAAAGTAAAAATTAAAATAACGACAAAGCAAAGACACATTAATGATCAACACCTCCTGGTTGTAGATAGGCGCATGAAATCTGCAGTGAGTTAAACTGTTTTTATAAGGCCTCAACAACCCCGTTTCAATTTAAGTTAAAAAAAGAACCGAAACAACAAGCACCCCATATACTTCATTAAATAACACATCCAATTCTTGCCATGGAATACCTCAACAAACAGCATATAGACGAAATGAGATATCAACTTAAATAACGCTCGCAGTTACTGAAAGGTTGTTCAGAACATATTTAAGAATGAAAGTATCATCAAAACTACCAGCATTAAAAACAGGCACAACAATTCCAGTTGTCTGGATTAGAAGTAACGTCCAGTACTCAATAGGTAAGATTTAACGTTTTGCAACACTCAAGAAATGACTTATTCTTTACGTAGAGGTGAAATTAGGGGGCAAATGTCTCTATTTAAGAAACCAAGGTGCAAAAAAAAGACAAAGATTTAAAAACATATCCTTTACGAATAAATCTATTAAAGGCAATTGATGAATCTATCAGTTTATGTTAAAGAATGTCCTTTATTAATTATATTTCCGTAAAAAACTGAGCAAGCAACACCACTTTTAAATGAGAGCATTTTTGTATCGAAGTTTTGTAATGATAAGATAAAATGGAAAATATTTTTAGAAAATTGTGTCTGTACTTCTGGTGCAAAAACTTTACATTGAATAATCTGTGGCGTTCATTAAAATCAGACATTTTATCACAAGTATGAGCAAAATAGAACAGTTGTGAAATGTAAATGCCGTAGCAGGGTTCTTCTGAAATATCATCATTTAGGAATATAAAATTATCAGAAGTATAACAAAATTATCTTTTGTCGACAGTTTTAGCCATTTCCTAGTGTAATATTAAACAAAGGTGTACGAGTATTATTATTGTGAGACTAGGCAGTTCAAGGTCTTTTTGGTAGACATAGTTTTTGAAGTTTATTTACGGCCAAATTACCATCAAGATATCTTAATGTGTTATTTAATCCACATGTAAGAGATGTTTTGAAAGATCATCCGTAACGAGTATAGTCATGGACTGTGATTCGTAACAGTAGAGAAACATATTGGCCATGAGAGGAGCACTATTAGTTCCCATTCGAACAACAAGATCGTGCTTGTTTAGGGTATCACAAATTCTAATATGAATATTTTCAATTAAAAAAAAACATTCAAATCATTGATCATATCTAAATATTTCCTATAAATGTATTTGCATCGTCTGAATTCACACTGCAAGATGCATTAAAGTCATAACAAGCAATATATTAAGAGTCGAATTTAGTGGATTTTCATAAATGATTTATATTTCAAAAGTTGATCAACCTTTGACCAAAATGTAATTATCGTATAATTACTAATTACTATAAATGACATTTTGGGGAAAATTGTGTTATCAATAATCAAAGAGGAACATTCACGAAGGCCAGACCTTTAATGTAATGCCAGAGTCGAGAGGCATGTGCCCTGCTCTCCGATTAAATGAACAAGTAAAGAACAATTAATGCTTTAAGATTAAAGTGGAGCACCATTAATTGATGAAAACAAAGGCAAAAAGGGCTATAAAATGTTGGCATCATATCGCTTTATTAAGTTTTAACACTTTCAACAAGCGGGAATACAATTACAAACGAAAACTTCCCTGTTGTGAACGACTTCAATCTAAAACCAAATTGTACTCCTTTAAAACGTTTGTTTTAAAGTTTTAAAGGATCACGGAAGCTAATGAAATATATATGAGGCATGCATAAATGACAATATACAATGAAACATGTCTTAACCAAACCAATAGTCTTTTTTCATATTCCCGGCCTTGGTTTGTTTGTTTGTTTGTTTTTTTTTAATTTCAAGCAAAGGGAGTAAATTTCCAGAAATTGGTCATCCGACACACTTGTTTACCATTAAGTTGGAGCTATGGAAAGGAGCAGGCTTCAAATTCAAATATTCAATTTATTAGAGCCGTGGTAAGTTCTTGGATACTTGTAAACAACTTATTCCAAACCATTCAGGTGCTTACCGAATATAAAAATAGTTTAAGTTTCCCAGAAAAAGGTTTACTGTTTTCCCTTTCCCCAATGAGACCGTCAACCAGGTTGTCAGGTGATGGCGGGTTACGTCCCTTTGAAAAAAAAACAAACTTGCTAAAATGCCTTGCATTCCGTAAATATGGAAAAACGACTTTTTGGTTTCACTTTATTCTTACATATACATCGAAACCTTAACCGAATCACTTTTGGACTGAAGACTTGGTTTACTTAAGACAAATGTTTGGTTTATCCAGGTTCAGCGGCAGGTATTAATCAAATTAACGCAGATTTGTTGAAGGCTGAGGAAAAACAAACATCAAAATTTTATCAAAATTCCTGCTTAGGCAAGGGTGTTTACGTTGAATTTCATGTGAATCAAACTTTACATGAAATTCGGGTAATTTTCATGTGAAATTTATTTTGTGTCATTTTTATGAAAATATCTCTCATGAAATTAACCATGGATAAATATCAATTTCACATAAACCGTTAACTCTAAAACAATTACTGGGTATTTTAATAAGTCTTTATGCAGTGTCAATAAGTTAAATCCAAGTTTAGTATTTGTAGAATTTGTCACTTTATTAAATGTTTCTAGAAAAGCAGAGGACGCTTACCCTACCGCTGCACCTGGTCCATGCTCCCAGTAACATTACATACAAAGTATCAAAAGCAAATAAGCAACTCGGACTCCACTAAAAACTGGGAGCATGGACCAGGTGCACCGGTAGGGTAAGCGTCCTCTGCTTTTCTAGAAACACCCGCCGAGTTGCTCATAAAGTCAAGTCCGGGGTAGACAAACGAGGAAAGGAAAACTATGACCCGTTGAATAAATCATTGTTCATGGTGCAGATGGATACACCATAACGATCAACGAGTTCATGATGACGACCATAAAACTTCTGTAGTGATGACTTGTAGAAAGAGTAATCAAGAGAACCAAGGTTAGCAACATAACCCTGTTCCAGAAGCCTATTTGTTAAAGTTCTAGCGCGATACAAAACGTTTACGTAGTTTCGGCAAGCTCTGGCATAACGTATGAGTTATGATATGAACACTCCATACGCAGGTGCTGAAGGGATAATGCCACAGATGAAAGGAAAGTTGACAATTCTGAATTAAAAGTCATCACGTTTGTCGTAAAGTTTGGTCAATAGTTTTCCTTTACCATCGATTTATAAGTGTAGGTCACGATATGAGGCTGACTTCACAGTGTCTGTAGTATCCTTTATCTCAAATTCTTCGGGGTAGATGCGATGTATCAAATCTCCGAAATTAGGATTGTTTAAAGATAATACAAACAACGACTTGCTTCGTAAAGAGTCTACACACTTTGTTGAAAAGATTCTAATTCATTTTTTTAATTTACATTAGACGATGTCAAAATAGTGGACTTTTCTTTGCGACAACACATTTGTCCAGTGTGGTGGCATGTCTTTTTTAAAAGAGACCTATTTCTTTACTTTTACAAGGCTGACTTTATTACTGAAAATTCTAATCATGAGATTTTTCATGCTTATAGCCGTTTTTGATTGGTCGAGAACGTCTTTGCCAGAAAGTTCATACATTCATGAACTTCGCCAGATCTTTCATACATGCATGAACGCCATTCAACTTGAAACCAATATGGCGGTCGTGTAATTCGAAAGAATGTGGCAACGAATGAAGGCATTATATAGCCGTAAGAATAGTTTATCACATGCACATTGGAATGTGTGTGTATTGAAGCGTAAACATAAACACAGTGTATCAGTATAACCGACTTAGGCTCTCAGAGGGTAACTTTGAATTATTAGGATTGAACAGCTATTGTCGGTCGTTCATGCATATATGAACGTCTTTACGAACGCCCACGTTCCGGGTTCTAAATTCCTTGTAATATTATTTGTCAGTCGTTTGGTAATATGATTTTGGTCCTGGTTAATTCGCAAAGGGTAAAAGCTTTCACTACTAGTATTTGTATTGTATCATTCCAGTAACTGTTTTCTTAGTTTTGTCTGCTTTCGTTTAATCTCTATTTGTGAATTTAGAAATCAAAATCCTAAAAGCCAATGTGCCAAAAAGTAAACACTTAACCCCACTTTGCAGAATTAATGCACTGACACCACACTATTGAAATCTGTATAATTATGGCTTTTATCTTTAATAATTGTGTTTTGTTTCAAAAACTTAAAAAGTTGTTTATCAATTACATATTACTATATTTTTAAGTAGTTACACTTTCAGCATGTGACTATCAAATTATCAAATTGTACTCCTTGAAAACTTCCTTATTATAAAGAATTATTGTGGCCACTTTTATCTAACTGCAACATGAACTATTTGAAAACTTCCTTTTTTAAATAAACATAATGGAGACAACAATCATGTTTAGGAGGTCTCTGTTACTGACACTGTATTTCTTCAGCATACACGTTTTTTCCTTCTCAAGTTAAACTCCAGTTTAAGTGATGGATATCTATAAACGAAAGAATTTTTAAAATGCCACATTAAAATGACCTATCTGGAAGAATTTGATCATCAGTAGAAGAATTAACCATTTTCTATTATTTCAAGCTCGAATGCTATTCTTATCTATACAGTGAAACCGTATCACTTTTGAACTAAAAATTGTTCAGTTACAGTCCCCGAACCGATCCGCGCAACGATTTGACGGATTGATGACCGTTGACTTATTGATCGCTGATGGATCGATAACCGATGACCGGTGACCGATCTGATGGCAGTTTTGTTATGTAAAATGATGTTTTAAATTAAAGAATGTAAAATAAAAGTCTTAAAATTGATGTTTCAATATATCACGTTATGTAAATATGTGTAAATTTGACAAAGAAAACAACGCAAACAATAAAATATATTGACCGATCTGTGGCCACGTGATGCGATAATCAGTGAAATGGATTGGTTTGACGGATCTATGACTGACCGGAAACAGATCGGTTCAGGTACTGTAAGAGTAGAGCTTGGTTTATTCAGGTTAGAAGTATATTTAAACATATATAGAGGGATTTCTAGAGCTAGGCAAAAATGTAAAGAAGGATGCAAAGCGAGACAGAAAGACATGTATGGAAAGGTTCGCAAAGAAAGCAGAAACAGCCGCTTCGAAACAAGACACATGTACGCAATACTATATAGACCCTGGAAGAAAAATATTAGAGCAGCGAATGCACCTATCAAATACTTTTAAAGTTTCTGGTTGAGAAATGTGGTCTGTTTATTCGGGTTTCACTTTATTATATACAGTGAAACCTTCTGAACCGAATCACTTATGGACTGAAGACTTTATTCAGGTTCAAAATATATCTCAACGTATATAGAGGGACTTCTGAAAGTGTGTGGTTTAGATAGGTGTTCGCTTTATTTAATGTTTGGTTTTGACAGGTATTCGGTTTATTCAGCGTTTGGTTTAGATTCGTTTCACTATATATGTTTAATATTTTGACTCGTGTGAATTTTATGTTTTTAAAAAGTATTATCATTTGGCAAACAGGTCATTTCTTATTCTAAAGGTGATAAAGTAGCTAAAACATCTGGCCTTGAAAATTCCGCAAAACGGAAAAGATTTACAAACATAAGCAAATTAATATCTAAAGGGGTCGATTCACATGAACTTCAGACGTTATCTTTCTTAGTTTTTCTTGTTCTTTTCCAGTGGAATTCAAGTCAAAATATGAAATGCACGTAAAAAAGAAATCAGAGGAACCAGGATTCGAATGATAATCAAAAGAATGTATTCCGAGGATAACGACAAATCAGGGATTACACACACACATATAAATGAAATAACCATCGTAGCATGTACAAAGAAACAAAAGTAACTGAACAACCCATACTCTACTACGAAACGGGTGCATGAACCATGGGCATCGGTAGAGTAAGCATGCTCGGCTTTTCAAAAAAGCTGAGTGGCTCATAAAATGTCATTTTAAGATATTTTGCCTGTGTAATGTGTGTATTGCCCATGGATTACCAAACTGCTTTTAGAAATGTGGTATTTATGTCATATACAATTATCATATTATATGAGGCGGGTGTAACCTGTAAGAGAACGAAGTTGATTATCTTGATACACTTCTTTAAAATATTCATGCCTTTTACAGTTCAGCTTCAATTAGGATTTGTTTTTCTTCGTGATTTAACAAAGCTAAAATTCAGTTTTCGTATTGTCACGATAAATATCTCTGTTTATTAGTTTTTGATATTAAGTTGGCATTAAAAATCTGCAATGTGTTAAATATGTTATACATAAGTTCACATAAAACGAGGAACAGTTTCATTATTTGATATTTTCTATCTACATGTAAAGGTATCCAAGTTGACACTTTTTGGGGTTGTTTTAACGGTTGCTTTCATTTTTAATCGCAATTTATGACAAACCATTAAAGCGATAATTTTTGAATTGAAAGAACACAGTTATAGAAGAAGCACATTTGAGGATTTCACTTTAATGTGATAGAGGTTAGTGTAGGTACTTTGAGCCAAACGGATGAACTACTTCAAGGGCATTTAAACGTCACAACGGCGGTAATACATCTGAACGTGCATTCCATTTCAAAAGTCTTGTAGCTATAAATTTCATTTTGATAAGGATTTCAGTTTCAGTCTTAAACAGTTGTTACGAACTGAACAATTGTCTATTGTGATACATAGCTAATTGTACTGACCTATACTAAAATTTAAAAAAATAGAAATCAAGACTAAGTTAAAACCGTTACCAATGTTACAAGACCTTCGGCAGCCAGTAGCATTGTACGTAAAGCAATGTCTTTAAAAAGCCAATGATCACCTTTCTGACGCATAGTGTAGACGCCTGTTTGTCAATCAAATTAGAAAATTTGACACAAACGCCTATTTTTTTCTCCATCAGGAGTTAATGTGGTACAAAATGCATGATTTCCCTTCAATATGGTGGAGGGGATACTGTAGAAATGCCTGCTTGTCCTCCATCGGTTAATAGTAATGTGTAGATATATGCCTGTCCAACAACAGAGGATTTGGCCAAGATGCTTGACAGTCCTCAAACAGAGATTGTATTGCACATATACCAGCTCGAAAAAGACGAAAGAATGTAGCATTTGTAAGATTATTAAACATGAGATGCTGTGGCACACATGCATGATTGTTGTATATTACTTTTATATCGTATTAAGCGTTTATTCATCTATGAAAGAATAATAAAAAGAAAACCATAAAGACATGAGACGGGAATATGTCGACCTTTGGAAAGAAACTCCGAATAAACCAAAGGCTCCTGAATTTTAAAATAGATAAATCCATAGTTTCAATATAAAGTAGCCCTTTGGCAGCTATCATTTGCTATTGGAATCAGCATACAAACCAAAGGCAATGATGGGTCTTTTCAACGTTTATTCACGTTTACCCTACCTGTGCACGTGGTCCATGCTCCCAGTTTTAGTGGAGTCCGAGTTGCTGATTTGCTTTTGTTACTTTGTATGTATGATTTTAGTTATTTCATGTTCTTTGTAGTGTATGTCTGTTTTCCATGTCTGGTCTTTGTCCCTGGATTACATTCTTTTGAATACCGCTATAACTTTGGTTCCCTTGATTACTCTTATTTTCATACTCCTGCAGTTTAAAATGAAATAAATTGCTGAAGTGAAATGCCTGATATGCATATACACTGTTTTAAACTTTTTAAGTGTTGGTGTATTTTAATTTTGTTTGTTTGTTTAGTTGATTTGCTTTGATTTTGGCGAGGGTACAACGGGAATTATGGCTTGACCTAATTCAATCTTTCTATGCCAAATATTGATACACTTCTACACAATTGGAAGTTGTAAACTCCAGTCAATTTTTCGAGCATAGGTTGCGTTAAGGAGTTTGCAATGAACATCTAGTAGAGAATTGGATCACCATCTATATGATTTTAAAACTGTATTACTAGCAAATATCGATTAGATATTTTTGTACCGAGCTATATATATCCTTGCAATATTTCATTCAATTAGAACCACAAACGCGTCACTTACGCATTAAATTAGTATAACGATCTCATTCATAAATTACAAGTTCATCAACATAAAAGGAAATATTTATTGTAATTGCACTTATCTGATAAAATATAATTCTGTATTGTGATTATGTTCTGAATGAATGACGATTAAAAGGCATACTCGTATAGATCCAGGAAGTCTATACAATCCATGATAATTAAATAGACTGACTGCGTTTCTGTAAAAAGGTAAATGATATTTTACTGACTTCGTTCAGTTTAACTCTGTTAATTTTTTATAGTTAGTTACGTAGTTGCGTAGTCATCTTCCCAGAAGTTTTTGTTTTCTTTCTCATTTGATGTTTCAATATCATATCGGTCATGCACGATGCTTCGGGAATATTTTTGGATCAAATAAGGTTGAATAATTACCGGTAAGTGAAACACTGATTATTAGTACGTTCATTTATTCACCGAATTTGTGAAATGTTTGCAAGTGTGCGTGTATGTGTGTGTTTGAATTGATATACACCATTAACCTGAGGGTTTGTTTAACGTCCTTGACTACATTTTTTGGTCTCGCACGGATGGACACGGGCGCCAGACGATATTTCATATGCATAGGTCTCTACGAGTTTGTTAACTTTGTGATTGAATATAGAGAATGAACATACATAAAAAATCCCGTGTAGTGTTTTTGTACTTTTTTATGTGCGCATTAGCCGTATTGGTATAGAAAAGTTGTCGCCCTTATGTATTTATAAACTTTTAAGTTGACGCAGTAAACCGTTAACATAGTTTCAACATGACTGTATTTGGCCCTGACTATGTACACAAATACACATAACTGTATTTAGAATTGAAAATAGTATCGAAACAAACGGTCTTATTTTTGGGAAGCCCCATTTTATTAGTTGTCAATGACAAACTTTGCATCGCAAATTTGACAGTTCTAACATCGTTGGGAATTTTTCAGACCTTTTCTATACGTTTACATATCTTCCCTGTATCAATTTGATCCGATGGAGCAGTGTAGTGAATAGAGTCATCACATTCTGAGACGTTTGTATATATATATATATATATATATATATATATATATATATATAGATATAGATATAGATATAGATATATATATATATATATATAGATATATATATATATAAACTTGTCGATAATTGATGTAAAATAATCTATGAAGAATCAATGACGAAAGGGACATTCTATTAAGAAAACAAAATTTATCACTTATATAAATTCAGAAAGTTTCAGTATGCTGTTCACGAGTTTAAAGGAACGAGCAACATAATGGGAAATGAGGAGAATGGAATAGTGTAAAGGAGATCAAAAGCAAACTTGTCCGTCCATACGTCTGTCTCTCACTCTTTTGTATCATGTCTTCCTTAACTGCTCCTGAGGACTTTGTGTTTGATTCTTAGGTAATGCCATTGTGTACCTGCTATTTTGGTTTCTGATACACAGGCAAATATTTTTCACGTGAATTTCATGTGAAATTCACATAAAATTAACATGATTTTCATGTGAAATTCACTAAACACGAATTCCATGTGAACATTTCGTGTGAATTCCACGTGAAGGCTCCATTCACCCGAATTTCACGTGAACTCTGTCAGTTAGTTTATTTGCTCAATTCAGGTAAAATTCATGTGAAATTCGTATGAAAATCATGTGAAATAATTTTGCTTGTGTATCAATTAATTTGGGGTTTCAATTAACAGTTCATGGAAGTTAACTTTAAATTAGATTGATGATAGAGATACCATAGTATTAATCCTTCAATTTCTACATTGTTTGAAGGATTATTACGTAGTGCCATTTCTGCCTTGTTATACTTATTTCCCATCTAAACAATTTTGGCATTATTACAGCGTTACTTGAACTTTACCGTTGATTCCAGCAAGATGATTCAATTTAGCCTTTATCTTTAAACATTTGTATGAAGCTTCCGTGCATCTTATTTTGGACTGCTTTGATTTTATACTTTATTTTGAGAATTAAATATAAAGTCACGAAAATATAAGTATGCATTTGTGTCATAGTGGTACAATATTACCTTTTGTGAGCTTTTCTCATAGTAATTTTAGTTTAAGTTAGTGTAAGAGCTCATTCTAGAAAAAAAACCCATTTTATATTAAAGTTTGCAGACAGGTTTTATTTACTACAAAACTTAAGTTATCGAAATTCAAAATCGCATTAAGGCAGACACAATACTGAACGCTTCCAGAGCAAGGGATATCTTTAATTTGTTATGCAGGACGCTTACCCAATCGGTGTACCTGGTCCCCGCTCCCAGTTTATAATGCAGTGCTGGTCTTTGTCCCTGGATTACATTTTTTATATTTCCGCGAGAATCTCGGTTACCTTGATTACTCTGTCTATTTGGATTCCTTAAGTTAGTTTGTTTCATCTGTTCATCTGTGGTGTTTCGATTGTTTTTTTTTTTTTTTTTTTTTTTAGATTTTTGTTTTCTTATATTTGTTTTTGTTTTTTTTTGTCAAGTCTTTGTCAAGTCTTTTTCCTTGACTCATGCATATTCTGTACCTCGTACTAAATGTTCTCTTCAATATCGCTATATAGTTGCTTTTAATGTTTGATTTCATGCAAATATCTTAATTATTGTTTGCTGCATGTAGATGACAGACTGTCATTTAATATCTTTACGAACACAGATAATTATATGTTCTTAAACCTCGGAACATTGGTGAATTATAGATACATATATAGTTCAAAAAGTACCCCCAACAATGTAGATAACAATAAATTTAACAGGTTTAAAGAATAGATTTAATCTTATACCCTATTATTACAAATTTATAAGCGTGAACCAGTGAAGCATGCTGCATTAGATTTAATTTGCTTAAGTCACGGGGCCGATGCATACTGACTGATACATTCCGATTCTTAATGACGGTAAAATTAACGACTTTAGATTTTTCAACCCTGGAAACCAGAGAGCAAATCTTGCAGAGGAACTTATAGTTCTGTAAGTGTCAAAATACACATAATTTGGTTTCAGAACTATCAATCATGAAGCGAAGTGAGTGATTGAAATTGCACTGTTGCAATGCATGCAGCTTGTCAGTGAACGAATGTTTAACATACTAACATAGAGGAACGTGATAATTGATATGCAAAACAAATGTCGGGTGTTCTTTTTTTTGAATGAAAAATAGAAGCGACTACCCTGTGGTGGATCATGACAAAGATTTCCGGTGGTTGGAACGCGGTTTCTTTTGTTTTTTTAAATATTAAATTAAATACAGTTTTTAGCAAAACAGAATAAAAAAGAGAGCCTGGGCATATCATACTGTAAATCATACAGAAAGGCCGATGACTCTACTGTACATAACACACCAACAAGTGCCAGGAGAGACAGAACAATGGAGTGTTGTTAAATCCTACAAATAAAGACTGAATGAAACAATTAGCATGTCGCATTTACCACTAAAATGACAACAATCTTTGTTAATGACAACAGCTGGCCGAGTGGTCTAGGGCGCTGGACTTTGTGTAGGCGGTGTTGCCGTAGATGTCAAGTCCCGCGGAGGGAGCGACCAAATTTGCATCGCAAATTTGACAGTACTGACATCGTTGGGAATTTTTGAGACCCTTCTATAAGTTTACGTTATCTTCCCTGTATCAATTTGATCCGATGGAGCAGTGTAGCGAATAGAGTCGTCACATTCTGCGACGTTTTTATATATATATATTGTTCAACATTTGAATAATCAAAATAGGTTAAGGAAATTTTATACTATTTGTATTACTTTAAAACTGATCTCCCATTCCAAAGCTACATTCCCCATCCCTTATTCTCGATTCACCACACCTCTTCCACCATATACCATAAAAGGGTATGTTTCCCCAAACAAGAACTGTAAGTGGGATTATGATAACAAATTCAATTCACTACGTAAAAGAAGTTGTATAGCTATTAACTAATTTGAATATACTAAATGTATTAAACCAGGAAGTTGATCGTGTCATTAAAAAAAACTTGTTCAATTATCTTGAAATATTCACTAAAGTGTTCGTGTGTATTTTATGTAAATTACATGTATTTGACAGTATTACAAGTAGATGACTATTTATACTAAGTATATGGCTTTTTGTGATAATTTCTTGTTTTTCAGCACGTGTCACGAGAAAATATCAAGTTATAGCGTTTGGTTTGGCGCTTAATAAAACAATTTTATGATTTTGAGAATAAGGTACACATTTATCATGTACATATAATAAACAAAACTTCACGAGTTTAACTTCATGATAATACGAACTTACATCTCTCCCGCTCTTTTTTTTTTTGGTGTTTGATCTGGACAGAAGTATTTTCTCTTTCACTCTTACGAAAAGACCATATATGTACAAATATAAATCATATCTAATGTGATTTTATTCATTTCCCTGTGAGACTCACAAAATATGTCTTGAAGCCGTGATTTATTTTGAAGGCCAAAGTTTTAATTTCCAACAGACAACATGGCAGATGGATGCGAATTTCAGTATAACGAAGATGAACAATACCCAGTCCCGGAATTTTTCAAGAAATATCAAGACAATTTCCCCATGTATGTCGTGGTAGCTGGTGGTTTCTGCGGAAATACAAATTATGATGATTATAGTAATGATCAGGTATGACGAATTTACAAAGTTAACTAAACCAATGATAATACTTATTTGCATTTATGTGAAGCATTCCAAATTAATTATCAATCAAAGAAGTGATTAAGCACGAGAACGAAAACAAGAAAAACAGAATGCATTCGTTGGGATCTTAAGGGGTAGGTCTATTTGTACAATAAACAACCTTCTAGTCGCCAAAGAGGAAGCACTTTCTGTGTGTCGGGCTTCTATGAGTGGCGCCCCCTACATCAATATGCATATTACTTGTGAAACATGTAATTGGACAAATAAACAAGAAATAAATCATCATGGTTTACATAACTTTTACCGTTTTGGCGTTTTTTTTTTTTTTGTTTTTGTTTTTTTGTTTTTTTTTGTTTTTTTTTTGTTTTTTTTTCATTTTAAATTTAAAATACAGGAATGCTTGTGTTTTTCAGATCAACTGTCCCTAGTTCATAGACGTATGTTTTCATTTGTTATATATTTCATGTTTATATTTTTATCTTTTTAATGACATATCTTGGAGATTTTTATAGGGAGCATAAGTAAATTTTATATCATATTAAGGTTGTTCGAATTCATCGTTGGATAAAGCAACCACGAGTTCTTGGTCGAGTAGTCATCGATCTAAACAGACCAAAGGAAACGTTCCTCAATATTCCAATTAATGACAGACATAAGTTTGTATTAGTCAAAAGCTTCAGAGAAGGTATGTTTCTGCTGTTATACTTCCGACAAATACTGTAGATCACAGACAGACATACTATTCCTGGCGGTTAGACTCTCTACTAGTTCCAAGCATCTTCTCTATAGTTCTATTATCAACTATTGACTGTGATATCCTAAAACTAGATGTAACAATCCCAATTTCGCATCACGCAATTATTTTGTTTTCACCTGCAAAACTTTTTTTCTGGTTTACTGGACAAGTAGTACTTGGTGCAGTAATTGCGTTTCAACCGCTATAGCCTTGGTTCCCTTGATTTTTCTTTCACCTTTGGAAAGGTGAATACACCTCTTGGATTTGGGCTGATTAATTTTGAAATAGTTGCAATCTATGAGCATTTAAATATTCATTGCTTCCCATCGTAGACCACATAGCTTCTCAATTTGAATGAATTCCAGTTATGCTAGATCCTAACTTTGTTGCTACTTCTTGGAGACTTGATTTTCCATTTGTTTATACCCTTGGGCAGATAGATTTTACGTTAGTTCATACATCTTGGCAGATAAATTAATACTCTACGTTTGTTCATACTCCTTTACAGATAGATTCTACATTTGTTCATACCCCTTTACAGACAGATTCTACATTTGTTCATACCCCTTCGTTCATTGATGCTGCATTTATTCATACCCCTCCGTAGATAGATTTTCCCTTTGTATGTAGCCTTGGGCAGATAGATTTTACGTTACTTCATACCCCTTTGCAGATAAATTAATATTCTACGTTTGTTCATACCCCTTTGCAGATAGATTACATTTGTTCATACCCCATTGAAGATAGATTCTACCACTGTTCATATCCCTTTGTAGATAAATTCTACATTTGTTCATACCCCTTTGAAGATAGATTCTACCTCTGTTCATACTCCTTTGCAGATAGATTACATTTGTTTATACCCCTTTGAAGATAGATTCTACCTCTGTTTACACCCCTTTGAAGATAGATTTTACCACTGTTCATATCCCTTTGTAGATAAATTCTACGTTTTTCATACCCCTTTGCAGATAGATTACATTTGTTCATACGCCTTTGAAGATAGATTCTACCTCTGTTCATACTTCTTTGCAGATAGATTCTACATTTGTTCATACCCCTGTGTAGATTAATTCTACGTTTGTTCATAACCCTTTACAGATAAATTTTACCACTGTTCATACCCCTTTAAAGATAGATTCTACATGTGTTCATCTCCTTGGGTGGATAAATTCTACGTTTGTTCATACCCCTGGGTGGATAAATTCTACGTTTGCTCATGCCCAATTATAGATAGATTCTACATTTGTTCATACCCCTGGGTGGATAAATTCTACGTTTGCTTATGCCCAATTATAGATAGATTCTACATTTGTTCATACCCCTGGGCGGATAAATTCTAAGTTTGTTCATATTCCTGGTCAGATAGATTCTCCATTTCATAGCTTCCTAAGATTACAATATCCTCACTTGTTCCCTTAATGGACACCTTCATCCTTTCTTGAATATATTTAGGATATATACATGGAGATCCTTTGCTTGATGTCATATCTAGGCTGAAAGCTTTACTACTTTTCAAAATCCAAAGGCAGCAAGATTATCTGTTTGAACCATTCATTTTATAATAGATCTTCCCCTTGTTGCTATTTTTGGCAGCTAGATCCTCACTTTATTTTTTTTAAGGATAGCAACTGCGTTTTGATCTTCCCCTTGTTTTCAATGCGATGCAAGATTAATCACACTTTTTCCTCCTTACGCAACTAAATTTCACATTTGATGCCTTCCTATTCATACTAGATCACTCCCTTGTCCCTTGTTGCCAGTGCGAGTAAGGATCTCTAGACATTAAGACATTCAACCACATGTCAATATCTCTACGCAGCTAGATTTTCAATTTGACTCCATCATGGTCATTTTAGATTTCCCCTTGCTGCTCATTCTGGACAGCTATATCCTCATATGATTTCTTTTTTAATGGTACATGTATCCCCTTCTTCTACCTTGTGCAGCGACATCCAGTTTGACTCCACATTTAAAGCCTTCCTATTTATATTACACCATAGCTTCTTACCATCTATAGACAGCGACGTCCTCATTTTTTTCTTTTTAAGTAAAGCTATATATATATCCCCCTTGTATCATCTCCAGGATATTAGATCGACCAGCTATTCAAATTCCTGTTAACAAGATTCCCCATTCGTGTCTTCCATAGCAATAAGATCATCCATTTGTTGCCATTTCTTAGTAGCTTATTTGATTCATTGTTGTGTAGCTACATATAGAACAAATGGAAGAAAGACTCGAATATTAATGTATTTCTTGCGAGTGTTAAATTAATATTTTTCATCTCTCGCTAACAAAGTCACCTCTTCTTCACATCAGTAACAGGTAGAGGCTTACCTAATTTATCAAACCATTCCCTTTGCCTTTCCTAGACAACTCGGTCATCATGTGATCTATTCGCGTTTGGCTAAATGCAGGTCCACCTCTTAGTGTCATCCTTTTGAAGCCAGATCTACTATTTGCTCGCTATCCTAAGCACCTGATATTTGATCACGACTTATTTAGACTAGAATATTCCATTGTTGACATCTGCATTGGGCAGCTAGATCCTAACTGAATTCTTTTCTTTAGGGTAGCTGCCTGCAAACCTTAGATGTAATCTTTGTGCAGCAATATTAACCAATTTTCATCCCTAGACAGCTAGATTTTCCATTTAAAACTTATATTAGGCCCCTGTCATGTTGCCAGCTCTGGGAAGCAGGATTTTTTTTCTTATACTCGACGCCAGTTCAAGACCTTTTTCGATTTAATCAATTTTCTTCAGCTGTTCTTTTATCGAGGGAAAGTTGTCTTTCTTTTTATTTGTTATGCGTTTCGCAGTTTATAAAAACCAAACATCAGTACTTACGATTGATATGCATCATCAAAAAGAATTTCATAATTCCTTACAAGAAATTTCAGTTGTAATTCCGCTGATTGTTGACAAAATACTGATAAGTACTTTTTAAAAATTTCTATGTTGACCAATATGAAATTTCTCTCTAAATTTGAAAATAAACAATTATTTAGTAGGAACGATAACCTTCAGAAGATTTTTTGACGCAAAATAAGGCGATAAATCCGTTTTCGTCAAACTACCGACAAAGGACAATCGTCTTGGAAACAAAATTACGACCGATTTGACAATGTAAACATTGTGATCTGGATTGAAAATGTCGTAGAATTTGAACAATTCACATTTTACGGAGAAGACGTCTTGTGATATTTTAAATAGGTGGGTGACAATAAAACTGTAGACCAATTTTCATTTCAAATTTGATGTTCAAATATGTTCTGCATGGGAAGCCGACTACGGACATCTTCCTTGGCAGCTAGATTTTGCCATAGTTTCTTTCTCTAGGTAACATCATCTTACACCTTATTTTACACTCACTAATCTTCGCAGCGAAAGAAGCCAGTTTTCTTTTATCTTCCTTTCATTTGTTCTCCTTTCTAATTTAACAATTTCTCCATTATTGTTCCTTTTTATCTGTTGCCTTTTTCATAATAATTATCATATGTGTGACGCTGCTATTAAAATAACCCTTGCTTCTTTACACAGGGCGTGAAATTCTTTTCAAAGAAACACAAGATAATTTTTGTTATTTTGAGTACAACAGAGGCGTCAATTTTTTTGTTAGAGTAATCACTGGGACCAATGATAGGAGGGTAATCAAAAGAATATATTTCAAGAATAAAGACTAGAAAGAAAAAAAACCACGTACGCAACAACGAATATGAAATCACCACAATAACTACAAAGACACAAAAGTAAATGAGCAACTCGGACTCCATTATACACAACCAAATGTGCCACATATGATAATCATATGGTGTTCGATTCGTTTGATAATCATATGGTAATCATATGATATTTAACATATGATAGTCATATGATTATCATATGATTCTCATATATTAATTTTGGCTTAAAAACATATGACAATCATGTTTGTGAAAAACATATGATTATCATATGATAATCATGCGATCATCATATGTAAACCGAAACATATAATAATCATATGGTGCTCGTTTTATATGATAATCATATGATGCAAACCATATGATTCTCATGTGTAGCACATTTGCCTGTGTAAACTGGGAGCATGGGCCAGTTGATTGTGTTGGAGCCAAATGAAATTGAACATTTATACACATACTGAATCAAACTAACAAACAATGTCTTGATCTTGACATAAAACAAACAAACAAATCACAATTGTAAAGACCAAACAGGAATGACATATTTTTAAAATTAAATTCGTAGTTACTTATACCTGCTTTTGTATGTTATCCCGTGCATTACCCATAATTGTTTTCTTTTACAGTCGGTGAACCTCAAAATATTGGGAAAATTTTAGAAGAAAACCAGCCTCCCCTTATTGTCAAATACGTTGGAGAATTGTATACATATGGAATGAAAAATTTAGAGAACCAACATATACTCATTATAAAGACATTTAATGAAATATTCCTGCAAGGAAACTCATTAATAGATGGTAAAGCATTTCGGTGGCGGATTCAGAGAGTTCAAATAAAGAGGGACCAGAAAAAGAGGGTTTCGTGCTATTATTTGCTAATTTTTTCCCAAATGTTGCACGAAGTTTTACGACAAAAGAAGAGTTCGGACCCCTCAAACCTTTAGATCCGCCACTGCATTATTAATCACTCTAAAATTCATTTCACCATTATAATTCACCAGAAAATTAAATTCACCAGTGGCTGGAGTGAAAAAAGTAACTGGCCTACGCTATGCTCACTGAACAAAAATTCCAGAAAAGTGTTTTCGTATAAATCATATCGAAAAGATGATTAGGTTCGCGAAGCGTAAGTCTTTTTACATGTCCAAGTAACTTCGACTCGGAAAATTCGTTTTTCTTCCCTATCCGGAAATTTATGTCACGCGCATGCTCATTGATTATTCTGCCGTCAAAAAAGTGTTTATTTCGAGGTTAGGGTTTAACATCACCGAAGTTTTCTGACTCAGATATCGGAAGTGCTCATTACACTTTTTTTCTGGATAGTCCTGAAATCTTAATGGCAAAGACTGTTTATGCGTTTTACTGTAAGTGTTTCCTTCACATAGATCATCTGAAAAAGCGTTTATACGTTATGAAGATATTTTTTGAATTCATTGATTAAATAATGCTATTTGTATAATTGCACTGCCATCTCTACAAAGACGGGGCGGATATACGTGTACATCTTTTTATATAGATGTGATATCAAAAAGTTGTTACATTACGCGAAAGACTTACATAAGTTTCAGTAAATCAATATAAATCTTGACAGGTGTGCTCCATCCGACACCAGCATTGATGGCTTTATCTCCAGAAATATGGTTATCCATTGTGACGGGATATAATAATAAACCACAGGATAAATACCTGAGGAAACTTCAGTCGATGGACATCTTTGTAGAGAGGAATGTTAAATTCAAGGATGACGGTTGTCAAGGTAAAGAAAGCGCCTCGGCGTATTTTTTTATCTAATTTAAATCATTATATACAAGTCAGTTGAATTTCCCGTTATCTTAATACTAGATTAGGTAGTTGATATAGGTCTTTTCCAAGGAACTCGAAAGGATTCTTTACATAACAGGCCCCAGGACATTGGGAAATTTCGTTTTACTGGTATGCTTTCTCGTTGCCCTGTGGTGTGCTTAAAAAAGTCTTGAATAATATAGGAGTGATAAGCCTAAAACTATATCTTGAATTTTGTATCAAAAACTCTTTTTTCAGAAATGGCTCTATTCGATCGAGACGATTCAACAACAGGAACCGGAAATCCCATTCCTTCTGATTTGTTGCCAAACTTCAACGAGGTGGACGATATATACGAAAATTTGGAACCAGACCTAGACTGGGTTCCGCCTTTGCCAATAAAACCAGGTGAAAAACCAGGTTTGCCAACGAGAACTGATGATGGACTGCCTCCGATGGACGTTAATGATACCGGTTCAAGTTCTTCGCACGTCAGTGACAAAACTGTTGACGAAGTTTGTGAAATTCTAGATGTTCTTAGTCTGTCTAAATATAAGGGTGCTTTCAAGGAACATTTAGTTGATGGTGTGCTTCTGGAAGAATGTAATGAGAAAATATTGACAGAGTGTTTTAAATTTCGACCGATTGAGGCCCTAAGGTTAATGAAATATGTCAGAGAAGGGCATGTGCCAAAGTGATTCTGAAGAAATACTTGCGTATACTCAAGCTCCGAACAGCGTCTGACGTTCGAAATTCATTCCAGATGCTGCATGTAGCTTTTTCAGAAAAGGAAGAGTCATGCAAAGTCGCAAAAAAAAATGAACGATTTCATGCGACCTTATCTGATTGTGAAGCGACATTTGATTTGAATAATGTCCGAGTTTCAAAAGACCTGTCTGCAGCGGTTAATAAATGTTGGGTGGAGCTTGGTAAAGACTACATTGAATCGTGACTTGCAGGTTTGCAGATTTACAATTATAGATAAATTCTGAATGCAGAATTAAAACTCTTATTTCATATTGTTTATTTAATAAGGTGTAATTATAAACCTGAACTCTTGGCACGAAAGTACTCTAAACAAAATGGTCGTTTTTAATTGCATATGTTGTGTCCAGCTCAACCTCATGCTATGGTATGCACATAGCTTTCAAGTACCAATCCATATACACTTTATTCACTGCCAATATAAAACAAGCCATAAATTCATCTCCCGCAGAATAAACCAAATATCAAGTATAATTACTCATGCAAATAAGGGTAACAACAAAAAAATAACCAGACACCAATTCTATTCTTAATCAAATCAACTCTAAATTAAATCTGACAAAATAGGAACATTTGCATTACATCACCGGAGTAGCTGGTACCACCATGTTCCTGATTTGGTACAGGCATTTCAAACATAATGGTGGGTCATATCAGGTTTTACAGCGCGCCAAACCACCTCATACTACTGCGGCGTGAATATACTGGTGTTGATTAAATATTATTTGAATGCTATAGTGTTATAATGGGTAAATCAGTAATTACATCAGCACACAGAATAATTTGCAAAAAGTATTTTTTAACAAAGAACTGATATCTGAAAGAAGAATTTGTTTAGACATTTTGAGACACATTTCATCATACCCCTGATTCAGGAGTCTGTTACCAGACATTTATGGATATAAAGAGTAATCAAGGGAACCTAGGTTATAGCGGTAATCAAAAGAATGTAATCCAGTGACAAAGACCAGACATTGAAAACAGACATGCACAACAAAGAACATAAGGTAACTAAAATCATACATACAAAGTAACAAAATCAAATGAGCAACTCCGACTCCACTAAAAACTGGGATAATCTATAAAGAATCTCTGAAGAATAGCTTACACTTTCTGTAACTCAGCTTCCTGATGGAGATAATAGAATTCAAGCCATAGAAATATCGGGAACTGCCAATTTACCTATCTGATTAGAGAATGTGTTTATGACAGCGCCAAGAATCAAGAATGGATTAGACCAACATGACAACACTTAGCCATCCTAAGGTGAAATCTGTACATATACCAACATTTACATGACATTGTCATAGTAGGGGACTTGAATGCTTCATTCCATAGGATTTATCGTGACCGCCAACTCTCTTTGTTTAAAAAATTACGAAACTGGCTTGTAGAGAATATGTATACCTATAACCAAGGAGATTACTCTCAAATAGATCACATCTTGCGATACATCAGAAAAATAATGATAATCGGCCTCTTTCAGCATCATCAACTATTATGGAGAAGAACCGAATCAACACCTCAGACCATCTACCGGTGACTACAACCATAAAATTTGAGCTTAAATAAAAGCAAAGATTAGTAAAAAACAGTCTCTAGCAGAAAAATAAAATGGGAAATAATAGAGCTCAACGTTTATCAAGATTATATTAAAACATTTCAGTAAAAAAGACCACAACACTAGAAGTAAAAACGGTATTGAACAGGCAGTAGAGGATTTCATTAGACCATAATTACAGAAAGCTGCTGAACATGCAACTACAACCGGCTAAGAAAGCTAAACTTACGCCAAAAAAGAGACTCAAATGGACGCCATAACTACAATCTACCATTAAAAAGTGGACAAAAATATATTATTCATGGAAAGTAGCCGGAAGTCATAGATAAAAAAAATCGGTATACTGGAAAAATAAATGATTGTATTGCAAGAAAGAAAGTTCGTAGAATCCAGAGACAACGAGATGCAGAAACAATAAGAAATACATAATCTTCTGCAAACTTGTGAATGCACAACGTGCGCAAAGGCATGCAAGATGAAATAATGAAGATTTCATTGACCCTAATGACATCAATCACGCGTTCATTTCACATTTTGCAAGTCTGTAGAAACGCCCAAACAAAAATCAACGTTCGCCAATAAGCATCAATACACGTGTGATAGATTTCATTAAATTAAAGTATGCAATCGCAGAAATCCTATATCTTCGATAGAGACTCGTGTAAGAACCTATTAGGTTTTTACATGTACCATCAAATTGAAATCTTGCCCTTAATTAAATGAAGAAACGAGTTTTTATATTTTATGATTAACTTAGGAAAAAACCATTAAATTTTAGGAGGGCTAGGATGAAATTTGAAATAAACAAGAGGCCCAGGAGCCTGAATCGCTCACCTGGTTAATTTTTTGTCTTTCAAGGGCAATAACTCTAACAAGAAGTTGTACGACAATTTTGACTCCATGAAGACTTTTAATAATAAGAATCATTTCAGCAACTGAAAGTTCCATTCTATTCATCATAGTTTTCCAGATACAGACTGAAAACTAAAAAAAAAGTCATTTTCACCTCTCAAGGGCAATAACCCTTACATGGAGTCGTCTGACAACTTCGATCCCTGGAGACTTTTGTAGGCCTTATAATAAGGATATTTCAGCAATTGAATGAATTTGGCAAAACCTAACGGTTTGGAAATATATGCAAAAATCTGTAGTTCTATTTTTAGTAACGGCGGCCATGTTTTTTAACAGATCAAA
This sequence comes from Perna viridis, assembly GCA_037379345.1. Taxonomy (NCBI): domain Eukaryota; kingdom Metazoa; phylum Mollusca; class Bivalvia; order Mytilida; family Mytilidae; genus Perna; species Perna viridis. The sequence continues at coordinate 13,764,789 of CM074524.1, forward strand.
AATCCTAACGGTCATTTTGTGTATGATACCCTAAAAACAAAAATACCAACTATCATTGAATTTTGTATAGTAGTTTCTGAGGAGAAGATTATTGAAAGTAATAACATCAAAAACAGCAAAAAAACGTCCAAAAATGGGCAAGAACTCCAACATGGGTCAACAGATTTTCACTAAAATTTGACCATAGATATATCTCATCATGCTGAATACTTTTAGCCATGTCAAAATTTGGCTAAACCTAACGGTTTTGGAAATATATGCAAAAATCTGCTCTCTGACCCCTATGTTCTATTTTTAGTAACGGTGGTCATGTTTTTTAACCGATCAAAAATCCAAACGGTCATTTTGTGTAGGATACTCCAAGGAACAGTCATAAGTTTCATGCAAATCTATTCTGCAGTTTCTGAGGAGATGTTTGAAGAAATTGTTAACGACGACGACGGACGCCAAGTGATGGCAATAGCTCACATGACCAACAGCCAAGTGAGCTAAAAAGGTAGGATTGAAAGTTTAAGAAATAAATTAAGCCAGGACTGGCCATTAGAAAAAAGGAAAAGGGCAGTATCTATTATTGCATCGTAGCTTTTGTTTATATTTAAAAAAAAATCGGCGCTTGTCGCCGAACAAAAAAGGCAGGACCTATTTTCCCAAAAACAAAAAGCAGGATAGAAAATGTTATCGTAACACCCCCACCTATAAAAATCAAATGGTTGCTGCTTAATTTTAGAATGAATAAAAAGGAGTATATTAGCATACTTTCTAATTTTATCAGGCAACCGTAATTACTGTATATATTCCGTTAAATAACAAAGTTATTATTACAGATTAAAAAGCAAATACGTCAATAGCTCAAACTCATCACGGTTCTGGCTTATTATAATAATAATAATAGAGCAAAATATTGTGGTATAAAGAAATTACAAGATTAATACAATCTATAATACAATTACTTTTTACTCATACATGAAATACGTATTATGAGTATGTAACATGATTACTCAATGTTATTTCAATGGGTTGTTTCTACTTTTATAACCTTACAATTTAAACCAAATATTTCCTGGACGAATTTCAGATGTAGATTTTCAAATGGGTCAAAATCCATAAAAGAGCAAAATGCGCCCCAAACCTAGCTCACATCAGCATACACAAGGATATTTACAATATTTACAATGACAATTGGAAATGTGTTAGACCTTTTAAGCACATTAACTTTTAAAGTCTTTTTATGAAAAAAATAAAATAAAATAAGGGACCTAAAACATCTCCTTCTTTACACTCCCTTCTGATTTAAATGGATAGCTGACCTCATTAAATATAAATTTTATTTTACAGCTTGTACTAGAATACATGGACTACATAATATCCTATATATATATATATAATTTGGTTTTTTTCTGTATTAAAAAGGCCAATAGGCAAAATTGTATCAAAAGCTTTTTTGAGGTCTATTAAAGCCAGGCGCGGATCCAGGGAGTGGCGTACTTAGCGTACCCCCTCTAAATTGGTAAGAAAACTTTTTTCACCACAAGTTTCATCCCATAATATTTTTTGCCTTTTGCCTTGCTTTGCATGGCATTTAATTCAATTAACGCCCCCCCCCCCAAAAAAAATAAAAAAAACCCCTCAAATCCTGGATCCGCCCCTGAAAATTGGATCAGATGTACGAAATTTTTCTTTGAATCCATTGGTTTTGGACATATCAGGTTGTTTGGCTCAAAGTTGATAATTTAATTGAAGTATTTGAACTATCTGATATTGCTTTGTAATTACCGTGGTCTAATTAATGCATTTATGAATAAGGACTAGAAATGATTATTTTAAATTGTTGGTAATTTCCACAAAATTCTTTAAAAATGAAATTTAACAGTTTATGAGGTGGTCTAATATGAACAATTGTTGCCCGTTTGAGTATTACATTTTACATAAGATCTGCTGATGCACTTTTGCCTTTTTCAATGAACGAATAGCCTTTCGTTAGTTGTAATTTCATCTGTTTGAACTACATCAAACAGTCTTTTTTAAATGAAAGTATTCTTTTACTATATTCATTTAGGAAAAGTCCATTTCAGTATAGATATGTTTTATTCAGATTTTCATCACAGTTGAATAAATTCATTTTGTGGCAAATTTTCTGTATTTTGATTACTTATTTAATTTATTCAAAAGATACCTAAAATCACTTGGATTCTTTTTTGCTTATATTACTGAATCGTTGTAAAATTTCTTTTTTTTAATATATATTTTTTCTCCTCTGCTTAACATAATCTTAGAACTACCTAAATGAATATAACTTTTTTCCTATATTCCCAATGTACATTAAACGGAAATTTGTTGACTAAATTTCCTTAGCCTTTACGAGCTTTGTCTCTACATGTACATTTTTTATTAAAACATTTTAACTTTGTATGTGTAATACCCTTCTGAAAGGGTGGATAATTTAAAGAAAGTTCGTATCGTGATTTTTTACCGCAGTGATTTATATACTTCGTGTTTATATACAGTGGACGGTCTGCATACATGTATTTCTAGGGCATATTTGATAGTGGGAGGATGAGCAGCGGGTACTTCATCCAAGCTTCCCTCCCAAAGACTACTGCCTCACATCCTCTTGACCACTGCTTCTCGACCCCTTTCATTTTACCCGGCCCGGTTATTCTTCGAATGCTAAATCATAATCCCCGTTTCTCATATTTTTATTCTCCGATCGCCGCGCCTGCAGCTACCGTTCTCAACCCCTTCAACCATCGATTTCCCGCCTCCTTACACCCTTGTCCACCTGCCCATAGCGGGAGGAATTCAGAGAAAATGATTAAAGTGAAGGTACCAGTATCGTATTGCATATCCCTGAGTGGGTGTACGTCAAAACATGGATGCTATAAAAATATAGTGCATTTTCTTTTTGCCTCTCTACAAACTAATATTTTGTCAAAAGATATGAACAATGACTTATAAAATAGAGCAAACATCACACTGTAAGATGAAGAACTTTTTTAAAAGAAAATCTAACATAATATCATAAAAATGTTCCACTGAAAAGGTTGGTTTGGTGAGTGCAAAACGAAAGTGAAAGTAGGGAAAATGGCTATTTATAGTTCGAGACTACTTTTCTGTCCGATCTTCGTGGACTCACCCTATTTTCTTTGCGGGAAATTATTTTTTCACATGTCCTTAGAAATGCTACATAAGTGAAAGTTTTATTGAATCAATTTACATATTTTTTAAAAAATCCTAAAAATATGCACTTCACTATAGAAGTCTATGGGAAAATTAATACGATACTGAGACCTAAAGAAGAGGAACAAGGGAGTGTAACAACAAAAAAATGAGAAATAAAACTCCCGCTCTTTTTCAGTTATTTCCCTTGACCGGAAGTTTCTGAAAATTCGTTCGAAACAGAAAGTACAACTAGTCTAGGTCAGTGGAATTTCATCTTTACACTTCCTTGTGAACATTCATTAATATATCTTCCTAAAAAAATTAATTTAAATGAACAAAGTGGACACATTTTGAATGAATCCATCACCAACCGTTGTTGTGATACAAAATTAGCAAAAGACAAGTAAGTTGGACTCCTTTTCGAGTCTGAAGCCCTTCATTGGCTTCAATGCTTCATGTCTTCGCAGACTAGAATATTTCACTGGACTCTGAGTCTGAAGCCCTTCAATGCTTCATGTCTTCGCAGGCTAGAATATTTCACTGGACTCTGAGTCTGAAGCCATTCAATGCTTCATGTCTCCCCAGGCTAGATTTCCATCCGTAACAAATTTTAGGGGACTTTGACATGTGGGCCTTTGCTAATTTCAAACCCTGGAATTACATGTTATAATTATATTGTCAAAATTGCATAAAGCTTACTCTAAGTAGAGCAAAATGTACAGGTCTAACACAAGTCCTTACAGTTCAAATGTATATGTGCAATTAACCAGCAGAGCTAAATAAGTTATCTAATGTAGCCCTCTGCAAAGTTTTATTGTCTTGCAAAGCATGCCCTGTTATATGTGCATGCTGTATCATGGGTAGATACTTAGCAAAATCACGTCATGGGATGATGTGATATGTCACTAGTGATATTCATCATTGTGATTGATTGTTGTTGGATTGTGACGTATTGTAAAAAAAATCTGATTGGTTGAAAGTGAGGTTGTGACGTTTCTTAAGTTGTTCTTTTGTAACAACTTGCAGGGATTGAATTTCAGGATTGTTTCCACTAGTTAAAAACTGAAAGTTCAGATATTCTTATTTTATTTTCAGAAGATGATTATACAAATGTAATTATCTGTTTTTCAAAGAGATACATGTACATTTATTTGTAAATCACAGATACTCCATTTTACCATTGTTTTACCATGGGCTGGTGATTATGTTGCATTGTTTTACCCGAAGTGATAGCGAGGGGTTAAATAGAGACGTAAATGGCCAGCCCGTTGTAAAACAATGCTAATAATGATAAAAAGAAGTTTACATGATTTATTTTGATTCTAATACACATTGCCCTAGTTTCTCCATATTTTTGAAAAGCCACAGCCTATGTGTTGCTCGGAATGTTGGTCATGTTTTTATCACTTTTTTACCATGGCTGTACTCTAAAGAGCTTTAATGCACATCATGTTAGAATAATTGTTTAGCTTTATGGCACAGATACATTGTAAGTATATGTATTGTCAATCTAATTTTTTTTTCATCTTGATGGTATATCCTGAGTTCTCTAAACAGTATTTCCCGTTTATCTCTGCTTTCAGGCTTTAAAGAATTCATGGACTTTTACAATGGATGCAGAAAAAGAATTAAACATGGTCAAAGTAATGCTGAGGTCGGTACTGATCTCGGCTAAAGGAGGTGTGCCAGCCCATGTCCTTCAGAGTGAGTAATAAGTAATTGCTAGAGAGCAATGCTAGAGACCAATTAGTAATTGATTAAATTTGTGTGTTTTGGATTTCCCTTAGTATAATTGCCTACTTGTATGTACTTCGTGTTTTTAGTCCCATTTTTTATTGTTTGCAACATAGTTTATAGTGGGTAATTCTTAAAGGAGACATGACACAAAAAAATTATTTTGTCAATTTTTGGTTTATTTGATTTATTACACCTAATATATATCATAAAAACGACCCTTGTAGTCACTTACATGTACATCATTTAATTGAAGATAAATTGATTCAAAGTTGACGATGACCCAATCCATATGAATTTTATTTAGCCATGTGGTTACATGACTCTGCTATGTCATTGGTTCTCAATTCATAGATCGATGGTTGAAATGCGTGGGGCTTCTGGCGGCAGTTTCACACAAAGATGTAAGTGTGAAATTGATTGGAAGTAATGAAGTCATAAACTAAAATAGCATTGTGTCGTCATGATTTACGATCAATTTCACACTTACAACTTTTTGTGAAACCGACGCCAGCACTTTTTAGGTGATTTTTACATTAATGTGAGTGGAAATATTGAAAGTTTTGGTTTGCCTGGGAATATACAAGTATACTCACAGTTGTAACAATTTAAACAACTTCAAGAGAAAAATGATAAACAATGACAGAAATATTTGACTTTTACATGTGTAAAGACTAGACTTCACAGAGAGACGACGCCACTTCTTTTCGAAGGTTACATGGAAATATTTCATTATATTCTGTCATGTTCAATTGAACTTTTTACATTAAGTAAATTAAATTCACATTCTAAGATTTAAACTGTTCTGATCTCAATCTTCAGTGAAAATATTGATTTCACCCCTTTTTACGGAACGTTACTCCTAACAAGTGTACCAATATCCCGCAAGTACAGCTATAGAATAATACGAACATGTTTATTTTTTATTGGATTTTGATAAGTTTATTTTAGAACCCATGAAAGTTTCTTGCTAAAGCTTCCTTGTGTTCCTTATCTGTTTTGCTAAAGTTAAATATTTTAACTGACCTATAAAAAAAATATTGTGTGTACCAGGAAAGCTTCCTTAAACTCACCTAGGATAGCCTATTATAAATTGTGTATTGTGTCAAATTCTCCATGTAATTTGTCTTATTTCAAAATTCATAAGACAAAAAAATGCAATTTTATTTCAATTATCGAAGTCATACACCTGCATCAACACCTGCGTCACGAGGCGCCAAACCATGTAAAGATAAAAGAAGCTACCCACGCTTTCTTTTGGCAATAATTAAGTTTACCAGGCTTGTTACTTGATATAACCCAACTACAAAGAAAGAATGATACACAGAGTGTGACCATTTTATTTGCACTCACCTGTACAAGTCCTGAAAATAGTGTGCAAAGTAGCGCTAACCTGATGAGAAAACGTTTGTTATACTCGTATCTAAACATACTCTAGTTTTATTAATGTAAACATTTAATAAATGAAATTTTTGTGTCATGTCTCCTTTAATATTTTTGTAACTACATTGTACATGTATAATATTTAATTAGTTTTCCCTATTACATGTACCATATACATGTACTACTAAGTTGGGTATTGTTGTAGCAGAAATTCTTTTTTTAACATAATCTGGAAGTTAGTTTATAAAACTCCAGGTGACTTTTAAAAATAAATTTTCAGAACCAGAATTGTCTTTGTGTGTCAGGCTTAAGTACAAGTACTATGTAGAGTCTGTCAGTTCCATATCTGTAAGCCCTCCCACGTTATGGAGACTCCCCATATAATCAATAGAAAATTCGTAGTCTCTCACATACAAATGTAAGATTTCTGGTAGGTTTTTGCTTAGAATGACTATATTTTCTGTAAAAAATAATAAATAATTGAATTTTTACATAAAAAATTGCTATTACATTAAAAATCTCCCACATGAGACACTGTCAATAGGGGAGATTCTCTCTTATGAACTGTTCTAAAGGTTAACAGGAATGTTCAATTTATCACACTTTAATCCTGAAAACATAAAATATCTGCCATACATGTAGGATATACAACTACAATCAGGCAATCATGGCTGAGGCACAATTGTTAGGGGTGATTTCTAATTGCTACTATTTAAAATATTTGTTTGTACACTTTGCTGTTTTTAGGAGACTACAGAGAAGCTACATTTGAATCCCTCCCATTCCAGAAATTTGGATTCCGAAACTTAGATGAATTCATAGAAAGTATTCCAGATGTGGTTCGAATTCAGAGGTACATGTAGCTACTTCTAACGTGTTATTAGTACTGGCCTGGGTGCCACAAAACTTCAAATATCTTAAGTATGGCAAACAACACTTTGAATTTTTTAGAGTAACAGGACTTTAGAAAAGGGCAAAGTTGGCATATGATGTACTGTAGTGCAGTTGGTTTTATACACCATTGATTATTAGCAGAATACACATTGCATCCATATATTGTAATTACCACTTTCTCATTGATGTTTATGTGACCATGCTAACAGTGGAAAATGCCCCTAAAAAATTCAAATCATTTTAATGTGAATTTCACCCGATTTCATGACAGTATTTTGTAAATTAATACATGTAAAACATTTTTGAATCAAAAAGTTCCCATTATTTTCACATGAAATTTTCACTTCAAAACTATAGTCAGTGAACCACAAATGAGAATCATGTAAATGTCTTTTGAATCTCACACAAGCTAGTTTAGTCTCTATATATATCTGGCTTCACAGTTTTGGTAAATATTTAAGGAATGTTTCTAGTTTTTTAACAGGTTATATGAAATAATGTCGTTTGCGGCAGCTAACACTTATAAGCCACAAAGCTGTTTATTAAATGTGTAAACTGGCCCAACCATGTTATTGAAAATTTAAAACCTTCCTTATAATGAATGACAGTGCAATTATTAGTAATTGATACATAATCAAAAAGTAATTTCCGTTAGCATTATTTGAATTACTGAGTTCAAATCAACATTAGTGACCTCATAGTTCCAAGCTAGGTTATACAAAAAAAACCTGGTTTGCTCAAATAAACCAACCAATCAGAAAGCTTGTTACAAATCAAATTAAATTATTACTTTATAGAACACCCACTGGAGAAGTATACCATGCAGTTGCTGATGAGTCAACTGCACATATATCAAAAATGGTTTCCAAGCAGAGAAGTACAAAGAAACAAAAGAGTTTAAAGGTTTGTAATTACATTTTTATCAGTGAAACAAGGCCTTATCATAAAAGGGACAACTCTCAGTTTCCAAGCTTGCCAAAAATAGGAGATTCATTGTCGCTAAAGATTTTTTTGATGCTCACCTGCCTCTGCTTCTAAGATGAAAACCTGTGCATGCCATTGGCATAACTGCTTCATTTTATTATACATTTGTGGTCAAGTAATGGTATGACATTGTTGACATCTGTATTGTTGTCCATAGACACTTGGTTTTTGTGCAAATAATTAGTTGGTTGATCTTTATAGAATTTTGCAAGGTTTCAAAATGAAGGTTTATGTTGTTTTATGAGGGTTATGGATCAAATAATTTAAATAATTGGAAATTAGGGGCTAAAAAGGGTAAAAAACAAGCATTTTGTACAATCAAAGTACTTGTCTTTAACTCTAGTATAAACATATGGATGTCTATAACATGGTTCCACACTACATTAATGATTACAGAAGCTAAAGCTATACATGGTGATGCATTAAGTTTAGTGGTTGGTAATTTTCATTTTTTAGGGTAACTATTGTCACAGTTTTGACGTAAGTAAGGGTTTTGAGTGTTAAAAAGCAATTACACTGCAGAACAACAGATAAGAATTGGTCAAATGAATTAAATCACCCTTCATTTCTAACTTATATTGGATGAAAGCATACAAAGTAATTTTCTAAACAAATTATCAATCCTCTGTTATGATATGAATTGAGTAATTGATCAGAATGCAGTCCATACAAGTTTTTCATGTTAAGACTTATGAAGCACATTGAAATGCTATAAAATGATCAGCTTTAAGTAAGAAAAACTGATTGAGTAGAGCCCTTTTACTAAATATATTGCTATTCTTTAAACCTTATCAGAAATTGCTTCTTTGAACAATGTTTTTTACCCTTCGACTTTTTCTAGATTGGGTTTCTATTTATTGCTGTTGGGTTTAAGACTCTTTCAATGATAATTGGGTTTCTGTCCATTTTAATTGTGTAATTACTCAATTACTCTCCTTATCTGGAGCTCTGACACTTGTACTTTCTTTATCACTTACTTGGCTATTTAAAGCAAAATTAGCAAAAAATGATACATTTTAAGTACCAGTCTATATAAAATTCAGACACTGCCCATAGTAAAGTGATTCATGGTATAGAAAAAATCCATGGATATGATGATGCTTTTTTTAGTCCAGATATGCTATATTTCCATGTGACAATAGTCCTTTCTGTAGTTAGATTTGTGCTTTTGAGAAAATTACACTTTAAATTCCCACTAAAGTCAATCAAATCAAACCAAATCAAGAACGATAACTCTTGCAAAGTGCTAATTTCATGTACAATCTATATAAATTTTATCTTAAAAGCACAACCCCCAAATGAAAAACTAAGGCTGGTTATGTCATCTATAAGGGTTGCTGAACAAGAAATCATGGTGAATTCGGTGGGTTTTTGACATGCATGAATCACCTCCTGTCTGATTTTTATAAAGACTGCTACTTAAGTACATGTAGTTAATTCTTAGAAGAAATAATTGTAAATCTCATGTCTCACTGTAAGATATGAATAGCAGCCATATTGAAGGAGATAACTATTATATCTAACTACAGCCGGCACGACGAAGACCTGCTCCACGAGCAGCACCATTCCATTCACCATGGACAGCTGCGCAACATATCTTCCTACAGTCCTTGAAACCCTGGCCTGGGAAGAGACCACCAAAAGCTACAAGTAGGTCACATTCCAAGCCACAGCGCAGTTCTCTAACTATACAGGCTTTTGGTGGTCAGCGAAGGGTCAATATGCAGAGCACGGCTAAAGTGTTGTTGGAGACGCCCTCATCATGGAATCAGGTATGTCATGTGTATGTATTAGTGGTCAGTGTAGAGTAAATTTTCAGGGTCCAATTCAATGCTGTAAGAGATACCAAACTTTACAGAATCATATATGTTATAGTAGTGATGGAAAAGGCAATCTACATTTCCAAGCTTTAGTCATTAGTTATGTCTTTTGTGGTTAGTGAGTTGTGTAGAATGTTATTCACTATGTTAACATTTGATAGCATATTGGAATTCCCTTGTCCATTTATCACACCGTCTGTTCTTCCAGAACTCTGTCTCATATTTCTCACCTTTGAGACCAGTGATCGATTTCACAAAAAAATCTTAAGTGTAAAATAAGGTGGAAGTTATGATTTCACAATACTATTTTCTATAATGAGGTCATGACTTATGAATGATAATGTCATGGTTTCCCACAAATATAATTATGACCTTATAATGCTATGTCACAGGTTGCCTATAACACTGCCAAACATTGTCTATGACATCATGGATTTTTTCTTCACTTGTGATCATTTAGCTATTTCATATATTTTGTATGTAGCAGTCATCAGCAGGCAGTAAATATGAAGTTCCACCAAGATTCAGAAAACAGCAGACTGGTGTTGGGCTGCCTTCCACTCCAAGTCCTATACAAGCTGGGAAAAAGGGTAGGCCATTAAGATATAAGGGTTTGTTGTTTAGGTTGGATTTTTGTGAGATAATAATTTGACTGAGAGTTATATAAGTGGTACATGTATCATCTTTGTTATATCATTTAAAAGTATTTGATATATTTTTGTATGACATTAAAACCTGCTTGAATAACCTTTATATACATGTATATAATGCTAATGTACATGTATAGCATATTTTTGGGTTAAAAAACTAAACTAAAGAAGTATGGGAAAATATTACACAGTGTCAGAATACTAAAATTTGTTCCCTGGTATGGAATAGTTTGATCCTGACACCATTTATATTTAAATGACACAGATTTTAGAAGCTGGACATTACTGCTCAACAGAAGCCAATGACATTGCACTAACATCGTTTGGCATTTGTTTTTTCAGCTTCTCCACCAAGATCATCCAAGACATCACCCCCATCAAACAAACCACAAAAGAAACAATACCATCAGACAAGAGTACATCCTGTAGATATGGCAAAAGGTAAATTTTACATTTCCTATCCTAAACCAAAGGGGTGAAGATGAACTAATTAATATAAGTTTTAGCATCCAACCATCCGAAGTTTCTCCTGATGGATGATTATAGACTTAGTTTATATAATATTAAGTATCCTTCCAGTAATATATTCCCCAGTCCAATTTAAATAGCTTTTCAGTTTTTTTCTAGATGTATTAATAATATTTGTGGCAAAAAAGACCAAATTGAGAAATATGATGTGCCAGCCATTGCCTGATTCTTACACAGAGTGGTATTAAACTTCCTATTACTTGAAGTACATATGATTTATGTTTATTTCAGTGACTGATGGGAAACAATATTACGATGCCTTAATAGAATACTGTAAAGCTAACAGCATACAAGACTTGAGGTTTGGCACCGTACCGAGTCGTATCGGCCAGGTCTATTGCTATACAAGTTCTACAACAATCAATAATAGAGTATATGGAAGTGGGGGTAGGTTAGACTTAAAGTTTTGTTTTCTATGATAACTTAAACATGATAATTGGTTCTGGTTTTTTTTTAATTTGAAAATTTTCTGTTATTGTTTTCTACAACTGTTATGATTCAAATGCAACTTCAATTAAAAGTGTCATTATTATGACATGTTTTTACGGAGAAAATAATACTTCACTTGAAATTCATTTGATTTGAGCCTCATATGAAATTTGTGAAAATCATGTGAAATGCATTCAACATGATTTCATGCAAAATTCATTTAATTAGATTTTCATTTGAATATTTTAAGTATAAATTATTTCTGTCAGAAAAAGAGTCCTGCTAAAAAAATCTAAATTTGAAGAAATTCACTGGTACAATATTAGATGCACTGATTTAAAAAAAAAAATACATATAAGGCAGCAGTTATTTTCTGTGACTTAAATTAGGTGTACCTTGTTTACACAATGCAAGCCAATACAATGTTGTATCTAAATGATAAGGCCAAATAAAAATGTCTGTTTCCTGCTATACTAGTTTTTGGTGCCTACTCTAAACATTTTATAATCATTTTGACTCAACCACTGTTGAAAGTCTAGATTGTTTCCCAACTGGGTTGGTGTAAATTGATTTAAATTGAAAAAAATAGAATAATTTCCCATCCTTCATGATACCTACCCTATATTTTCTGCTGGTGGCAGGAAACTAGAATATTATATTTTTGGCCTGACAGTATTGAGTTATTTAAAATCTTTTCAAAAATCATGGATTTTAAAGTTTGTTCTGTTGATTGTGACTTAGAAAGGAATGGATGTATTTAGCATTTTAAAAGGGCCTTTTTTTTTTGAAACTATTCAGAAAATGTGAACAATAATTTGTAATTAGTGGATCTATATAAAAACAGGTTATTATACCCTAAATAATAAATTTAAGAAATATTGCATTCTGTTGATTATTGGAAAAATTAATTTGAAATAAGGACCATTTTGAAAACTTGCAGAATGTATTTTCAAATGATTGAACAAGATTGTTCTTTCTATAAAAGTATTACAATTATACTTATGTGTAAAATTATGCTGTCCTAAAAGCAAATGCATCCATTTCAGTATTTATGGTGAACTTTAATAGATTATTGACTTTGTATATTTGGTATTTTGACAAAAGATAATAAAGATTCCTAATCTATCAAATCCCTGATGGTTTGTTAACTTTTTACAGATTTGTTTGGCTCCAGTGTGGAGGCGGAATTTGCTGCTTGTCGTACCGCCTGTCAGGAATTAGGATTGTTAGATGGTAAGGATGATGTACTGTTATATTTTTAGTTTTTGTTAAAGGTTACATTGAATGAAAATAGGGTAGGTAAAATTATTTAATTTTTTTTTAAAGTTATTTTATATAGACAGTTAAGCGAGGATTTGTTTACATTGTTTTAGTATTAAACTAAAAATGTTGTTTAGTGACATTTCATCAAAACTTACCAATAAAATATGCTAGGGTAGTTAGGGTAACCTTAAATAGACAAGATGTTTTCTCTGCAGGCCTTAGTGTTTCTGTACTGTGTTTCTTTTTTCTTGATTTTACAATATGAAGACTAAATAATGACTAATGTTGAAAATGTCATAATGGAAAACGAAGTTTGATTTGCAATTCGTGCATATGTTGCCTGGAAACTGGAGAGGAAAAGGCAGATAAATTATTGGAAAATAACTCATATTATGAGTCATTTGTGTGTATGATGTCTATATTTGTATTTGCATACAAATTCTTCTTTCAAAACTAACACTCTGACATAATTGTGACCAAACAACTTGTTAATCTGTATGTGAGTACCAGTATTATTTATCTTTATAAGTAGTAGTCTTTAAAAGAATCATCCGAATTCTTTAACATTTGATAAATCCCAAAAATTGTTTCACATTGTTATTTTTTTTATTTAGTTGTTTTATGGGTATATGTAATGAAATTTACAATTTTTCATTCCTTTTTCGTTGTTCTTAGGAGATAATTCACAAAAATTCCAATAGTTTCTATTGTATATCAGTGTCATTTATGGAGTTATTTCCCTTAATTTTGAATTATATTGAACATTCTTTATAATTTATATCTCCTAAGAGCAGGGGTTATATGAAAAGTCACATGTTAATTTCTGTTTATTATAACATTTTAAACAAAATATCAGAAATAAAAATATGTAGACTTTCCAACCATGAATCACATTTTGCATGATTCATATATGGAAAATTACACAACTTAAAGATCTTGAAATTAAACTGTTTGAGATACTTATTTTAATAAAACGAAAGTACAGGGATGTTTTTTTGTTTTTTTGTTTTTTCACTTTTTATGATTACAATTCTTTTTTTACTGTATATTTACTCCCAAATTTGCTAATTTCTGCTTTGTTGACAGTTTAAATCATCCCTGTGAGTAAATTTCTAAATTGTCTCAGAAAAGCTATGTAAACATGGACATTTTAGCATGGGGGATGTTTTTGCTGCATTTTTGGTAGCAAAATATCTACTTTGTAAATTCCCATGTGAAAATTTCCATGATAAATTTGTATAAGAGGATAAAATCTCTGACTGGTTGCCAAATTCACACCCACCCTAAATAATTTTAGTGACAAATTGTGAAATTAATGCCCTTCGAAAATGTCCACATTTACAATATTACGCTCTTCACAGCTTTTTTGTAATTTCAGAATCACCATCCTTTTCATCCAATCAGAATATATTAAGTGATAATCAATCAGGCAATCACCAACTGGTCAGGTCAAGGGTCAAGGAGGTAAGTCACTGAAAGTAAGAAGGGTGCCAATTAGTCAGGTCGCAGGTCAAGGAGGTAAGTCACTATAAACAAAGGGGTTAGGCCACCAACTGGTCAGATCATGGGTCAAGGAGGTAAGTCACCACATGTTTTTTTTTCTTAGATGATTGCTGTAGCATAAAACCTGGAATATTTAATTCATATCAGGTACTTAATGGTCAGTAGGTTATCAATGCAATCATGTCTATGATCACATCATCAAGATGCTTAGTTGACAGCTATGTCACCTGAGGGTATTTGTATATCTGGGAATAAAAATCTACGAGAAGTGTATACTTATTGAATAACTTCCTTGCTCTGTAGTCATAAGTTTGCCCCTTAAAGTTCCATACTTTGATGGCCAGGTATGGGTTTAATCCTACATATTGTTGAACAATTTGAAAGAACACCTTGACAGTTGATTGCACAAATTTTCACTTATGTTATTACCATTTCGATCCATTGGCATTTATAAGAATCTATCAGCCAAATATATAGTTGTGAATGAATGGTAGCATATGCCCGAAAATGTAATAGAAACTGATGAATCCTATCACCTTAACAAATTCAGTATTGTTTCTGGTTTTCAAGAAGCATTGTGATCTAATGTTCGTGATACTGTGAGATATTTTTTACTGGGGTTTAATTTTAAGATAGCACTGGTAAGTCATTGATAGAAAATTTGTTTTTGAACATTATTTAAAGTCAGTATGATTTTTATGATAGTATACATTGCCACCAAAATTTGATGATAATTCTGGCTGACGAGGTTACTAAGAAAGAGTGCCCAATTTTTATTTAAAAAAAATACATAAAAATTATTGCTGGTTATTTTTTTTACACCGTGATGGGAAGTAAACTCGTACATGTTGCCCCTCTCCACACAATCGTCTTATTTCCCACCTAACTTTATCATTACAGTCGCTGCAGGAAAAATCAAATTTCTCCTCTGTCATGTGTCTGTAGCACCTTTTATTTGGAGCAGTCCAAATGTTTTGAATAGCATCCAAACTCTTTTTCATGTTCTCTTTTTCTACTTTCAGTTTGTCACGTTCAAATGTAGCCTTACTTTCACTTTGTCTCATATCATTTGCATAGTTTCTCATCACATTTACTTTCTCTTTGAATATTTGTAAAACTAAATCCTTGTCAAGAAGTTTGTATTCTGGTGAGTTTTCTAGCTCTACCACCGTCCGTGTTTTTGCGAATTCGAAACATACTTTGAACAAGTTTTTTAATCCATGTTTATGAGCCAAGTATAAATAATACATGGAACGTTCTTGGTTAAGGAGAAACTCTTCACATCTCTGCTTTATTCTATCTATCTCATATTCCTCTGCTAATTCCAACAGGAAGGTCACATTTTCCTCTGTAATGACAATGAGAAATGGAACATTGATTTTAAAAGATACTGCAGGAAAAGTGTTCTTATAAATGTTAGAGTTTAGGGTTATGCACCATTAATCACATTCCAATGAAAAAGGTCTTTTCAGAAAACAGAATTTATACTACAGTTGTTATAGGATGGTTCAATGCAAAATTTACCAGTTTAGAATTTCAACTTCTGTCCATGTAACCAACGCTGCATTGTAAACAACATTGCTTTGTTGCTGCATACTTGTAAAATACATGTAGCAATAGCAATCCCAGAATGCAATACAGTTTCTGAATAATGGTCCATTGTGAGTATCCTTTGAAACAGAAAGATGTTCTTAAAAAATGTGCTTCCAAATTCTGTAGAATAATATGACATACAGTATATGAGGTTTTAGGGGATTGTGTGCCATTGTCACATGGGTCCATTAGATATCTACACTCATTGTTAGAATTGAACAGTTGATATGTCCTTTACTCCAATGTACACTGAAGATTTCTTCATCAAATATTATTTGAAAGCATCCATCACTTTGAACTTGGGAGGGTATGCAGGATTTCAGGTCAGGGGCAAAAAAATAGAATTGAAGGCAAAGAATAGCATGGCAAGAACATTTTTGGGGGTAGAATTTGTAAAAAACCAAGATTTCATTTAAACAAAAAACCCACATTTTAAGTGGGTTGGGGATGACATATGCTGGACCTGCCCCTATCTATGAATCTAGCCTGACTTGCGAACTCATATCATATTTGTTTCTAATATACAAATTTATGTGTGGATCTATGATAAAAGAGTAATCAAGGGAACCAAGGTTTTTGTAGAAATCAAAAGAATGTAATCCAGGGACAAAGACCAAACTCGGAAAACTGACACACACAACACAGAAAACCAAGCAGCCATAACAATACACACAAGTAACACAAGCAAATGACGACTCAGACTCCAGTAAAAACTGGGAGCATGGACCAGGTGCACTGGTAGGGTAAGCGTCCTCTGCTTTTCTAGAAGCAGCCCCAGAGTTGCTCATAAAAAGTCAAGTCTGGGGTACTCCTACAACGTAAGAGGTTTGAATTCTGTTTCTCCATACCCCAACCTCTTCCAAGCTCCATTTTGCAGAACACTTTTTCCGATGTTCTTTGAAATCAACAGAATTATAGTAAACTATTTACCATTTAAAATGTTTTATACAGTTTCTTTCCATAGCACGGGAGAATGTGACTAAACTGAAGAAAAACAAATGACCTACCTGATGAGAAAATTCAGCAAACCTGGAAATCCTTTGTAAAAGCAGTTAAAATGAACTTCATATTTGGTTTTTAGCTTTTTGAGTGTGTAATTCCGGTTAATAAAATTATGGATTTTAAAATTTGGGAAACAAACATATCAAATCAACCAACGAATTGCCTTTACCAACTTATAAGTTCGTTTTGTCAAAAATATATTGTATTCCGTAAAATTAGTGACCCAATTTAAAATTGCAGGTCATTTTGACACCTGTCTTCATTACAAATGTTTTCTAGGTATTTAACAAATATTTAGGATTTTTATCGCTCGATTTCCGGTACTTAGCCTGGCTAAACTTCTTTTGTGTAAATAAAAGACTAAAAATATTTTAAAACACATGTTTAGCTAATTCGCATTTGCGGTGGCTTTCAGCATGTCAGATATTAGAGGTTAGGATGGCACCAAGTCAGAAAATAGCTTGCCAGACAACCTCTAGCATTGCTGGAGTACTAGCAATTAGGCTGATGTGTACAGACACTCTGGCCTACTCACAGAACCCACATAAAGTCCAGATAGATGAAAGAGGAATTGTTCAAATATAATCATGTTGCTGTTTTGTACTGTCTCATTTCTAGACTTTTCTAGAATTATTGTGCAACTGGCTTTTGAATTTAGAGAGATGAAAGTTTAGGAACTAGGTCAATGACATTTCAAAGGTTATAGGTTAGAAATTGAGGGTCCAGGGCCTTGCACTACTAGTAATTTGAGTGATTAAGTCTACATGATACAAATAGTTCCAACATATTATTTTTCAGATGTAAAAGTTGTGATCATAAAAAGGGTTTGTCCTCTGACAATAAGTTTTGACCTGGTAACATGTAAATTAAACCTGACCAATTTTATATTTCACATCTTAATGTGTAATTGTAATGTAGTGCAGTTAATCCTGTGTTATTTTATCAGATTATTTAAATCCGTTTAGAAAGTGCATTATAATACTGCTTGTTTTGTTAAAAGATTTACAAATCTTTACATGCTATAAATCTAAACGAATCTCAGGTTTTTTTTCAAGGTAGTAAGTTATTTGAAAATCAGATTATTGTGAACTTTTTAATGACATATCCTTCTTAAATTATTATACTTTCATATAGGGTTTTGGAAAAAAAATAGGCTAGAATTTAAATACATTAACAGTAGGGTTAAACTCCTTTTTTAGGCCTGGGCTCAGAATATGTATGGATATTTATGTAATTGATTGAGGTTCTGTCAGACATAGTCTTTGATTGCCCTATAATGATAGAACAAAGATCATATAAATTAGTGGTTGTCTGAGGTCCAGGACCCTCATTTTCTACACAAGAACCATTGACATCTCAAGTTGAGATTTTCCTCAAATCCTTCAGTATTTCCTCAATTATCCAATTTCAAGTAATCTGATTGGTCAAAATTTCAGTTGAGGAAATCCTCAGTTTGAGATTTTTTTTTAAGAAACCCAGGTCTGGTTCTTCAACCCTATTTACACTCTATTGAGGACTTTTGGTTTTCATCAAGTGGACCACTGGTTTTAGATATTGGAAAGGGCCAGGCCCTTCAGTTTTGAAAGTTAATTAAACCCCCAGGATTTTTACAAGACCTTTTTGAACTTATTCCTTTTCTTTGTATATTTTAAAGCAACCTCTTAAAATTGAGACCCACGTCAAGGTAAAGACTAAGGCTAAATTTTTGAAAGTTAGGGGACTTTGAGCACTGCTCTTGTATTTAGTTGAATTGAAAGATCACATCTATATATTACAGTATAAACCTTAAATTACATGCAGAAAAGAGTGAATTGAATAATCCACTTTCCTGTGGAAACCAAAATATTTAGAAATAGCTGGGAACATGAAATCTATTTATTTTGTACTTGAATGTGGATTTAATGAATCAAACAAAACTGCCAACCTAAGTTTATTAGTTAAATCAGATAAGAAAATGCATTGTAATATTGAAAGTTTTTTTTTTTTTTTTTTTTTTTTAAAGTTTTATGAATGAAAATTGAACAGTCATGTCTTTGTTTCTAAAAAAATATTGTTTAAAAACCAAGTTTTTAACTGCCCTGTTATATAAATGTGTGGATCCTGTTTGAAATACATATGGTTCATTTTAAAGATTTGTGTAGAAGTAAATCTATGATTTAAGCAAATGAAATTTAGTGAATATATCTTTTGATTTGTACCATTCTAAGTCATGATAGGTGTTATAAGTCTCCTTCTTCAGCTTTAGCTTCCAAATTTTTCATGAAAAACTCAACAATATCTTGCCTGTGTTACTTGATTTACTTCAATTCTTGCCTAAACATGTTGCGAAAAACCAAAACTTGGCAAATCTCCACGGTTTGAGAAGTTTTTGAGAGGGAGATCTCCAGCTATAGAATTTTCCAAAGTTAACACCTATGTTAGTACAATTGTATATTTTCTTGTATGATGGACTTCCTGATATTAATTATAAGCAAGCTTTTGACCCTGATTCATTGAATTGCAGCCAGACCGACTTCTTAAGACAACGGGTCAGGACACTTGCCTGGTACAAAATTTCTCTGGTGGTGCCCCTTTTGCAATGTGTTCTTTTAATTCTAATTTTTTAAAAAATATTGAAACATTTCTTAGAACAATGAATTCTTATTTTGTGTCAAAGCAGAAAGAGATATTTGCACAGTAGCTTTTTCTTTACTGAGCTGATTGAAAGATTAAAGAGGATAAGATAAAAAATAAAAACAAGAAAAATTAAGATATTGATATATTACCAGATATAGGCTTTTGTGTTGCGTAGATACTATGAAGTAGTTCAATTATCTCATTCAATTTCTTGTCTGGCAGAAATATTTCCTTAGCATCTTCAGGGTTCCCATAATCCTCTAGAAACATTTTCCGCCATACTGCTGACCATTCAGCTAAGTATGATCGGTGTACAAATAAGTTTGTTCCCTCTACGATGAGTGTGATGTCACTAAACTGATCAGGCTGGGTAAAATCATGGAGAACTGGCTCACCCATAATGGTCCAGCATTGTTGACATGTTTACATCTGTGAATGATAATTTTAATTTTATGACTTACATTAGGCTTCTAAAAATTATATTCTTGTTTCCTGCTACCAGCAAGAAAAGAATAAGTGAGGAAGGTAGAGAAATTATTTCATTTTAAAAATGTTTACATTGAGTTAATGGGGAAACAATCTAGACTTTAACAGTGCTTGAGCCAAATTGCTATAAAAAGTTGAGGGTCAGCTAAAAAAAATCTAGGGCAGCAGGAAACAGACATATTATTTTATTTTGTTTAAGTGTACAAATATATCTGTGAAAACTTTTCAATTACACTGGTGAAAATAGGTCACATAAAATTCATGTGATTCCAATTTTCACATGAAATTCACATTAACTTTATGATGAAATTTGTACATATGCTGATAGTTACGTAGGTATTCTTAATAATAAGACAAATTCATGAAACTAAGCATTTATTTAAAAAAAATTCTGATCTAATGGTTTAATTAACAATAACATGAGGTTTCTATGTTATTTTCATGTGAAATTCATGTTAACAATACTCTTTTGCTTCATTCATATAGTAATAATAAACATGGTTTTGTATAGCTTCACAAAAATATTGTTTGTCTGTCTGTCTGTCACTCTGTCTATTCATACATATACCATGTATGTGCAACTCTTCATATAAACCTTTCGATGATTTTTTATTAAAGGTAGTTAAAATGCATTTGAGGCAGTATAATACTTGATGCTTGTAAAGGGAGATAATCTAACTAAAGAGTTTAAAGGTTAATTATTGCAAGTGAGAGATATCACTACTCTTAGTTTTCAGAATTTGTAGGGTGTTAAATCTGATTATTCAGTATTTCTTATTTTGGCCAATGTTTAGTGATGCATGAAATACTTAAGCCAAGAGTTAGTAGTTCGTGGAATTTATTTTGGCGTTGTAGACAAATTGCTATAATACCCAAAAGTTATCTTCATATGAAAATTACAGTCCTTGAACCGATCTGTGCAACTATTTGACAGATCGATGACCGTTGACTGATTGATCGCTGACGGATCGATGACTGGTGACCGATCTGATTGCAGTTTTGTTATGTGAAATGAAGTAAGATCTGTTTTAAATAAAACAAATGTAAAATAAAAGTATGAATTGATGTTTAAATCTATAACATTATGTAAATATGTGTAAAATTGACTAAGAAAAAAAAAAAAAAAACCATATAATACATTGACCGCTCTGTGGCCACGTGATACGATCACCAGTTGAAGGAATCGGTTTGGCAGATCGATGACGATCACAATTTTTGTTGCATGGATCGGTTCACTAACTGAGGTACTGTACCCATGATGTGGTATACTGGTACTTTGTTTGTCATTTTGAATCAACAATTTTTTTGGTCAATGTTTTGGTTTTACAGGAGTAGTTGGTTAATATCTCAACCCCCCTTTTATTCAGATGATTTGAGATCATGGTCAAATTTTTAAGCCATACTCGGTTTTAGATCAAAATTAAATGTGTAAATGTGAAAAAAAAAGTTGCATACTAAAATTAGATGGCAGATTTAAATGCAAATTAAACAAAATAAATCACAAATGTGAGAACCATGCACTACTAAGTAAAATGATAAACTTACATAATGTAGACTAGCTATTTCAAAAAAATCAACACTAAAATCCCAAATTTACAACAAAACTATTTAACACTAGGAAAAAGAGGATTAAAATGATGTGTAAATATGCAAACTTAAGTTAGATGGCAGTTGGAAGTACAAAAGGAAAACAAAATGATAAACTTACTTTACATAGGCTGTTCCAATTTAAATTCAGTACTAAGATCCGAACTTTACAACACAGAGCTATGTATAACACCCAGAAAGTGAGGATTTAAAACTGAAAAATCAATATGACTTATGGTTAACACCCAGGTTAAAAACTTGAGTAGATTTCTAATGGATTTAATTAGCTCTAAGTAAATATGGATTGTTGAGTGGCCAAAGATTATGAGACCCCATAAATGGAAGCAACCTTGGTCAGGTCCCATAATAGTGCATGTTATGCAATTAGTTAGGTACTTTTTTTTATTTTTTAGGTTTAAAAGGGTACATATTTGAATGCAAGAGCATACTTTATACATCTCGTTCTATTTCTGTAGATTGTAAATTTAGAGCTGATGATTTTAGTTCCTATGGAAAACTGCAGGGGCTCAAAAAAGCAGCTATCTAAGGTCCTTGACCTTCAATTTCAGACATATGACCTTTGAAATTTTATTTATCCAGGTGAAGGCCTATAATATATACTATATTCATTGAAACTTTATTTAGGACTGTTAAGCATACTCAAGTTGACCATTGATTAGAAACTTGAAAAAGTCCAGGGCCTTCCAATCGTGAAAGCTTAAATTCGAGCCCTGAACTAGAAGTTTGGAGTTCTAGAGCCTTGAAGTTACTTAGTACATGCATAGGCAGAATAGATTTCCGGCAGTTTCTGTATGACTAATAGCAAATCGATTACATCACACCAATACATGGGTGTTTTATACATTATATCATAGAATACAACAAATTGTGTTCAGCCCTCAGCACCCTTTTAAAATAGATCAGAAGCAAATTTACAAGTGTAAACAGATAGAATTCATTTTTTTTCGATTTTAACAATCAATACGATGTAAACTTGTAATACCTTGGTGACAGTGTATTGTTCGTATACGTGTATTCAAATGTTATAAATTACTTTTTTTTGTAAATTATTGGATACCAATGTAAAACAAACTTGTTATAAGTTTAAAAGGTCTGAAGAAAGTTTAAAATGTACACAAACAGAAATTTAGTTGTAAATTTATTATTCATTCCACATTTTAGTTCAATGATAGATTTAAAGCAGATTTGTAATTCCTGAATAACACTTCGTTGTCAGTGTGTATACATGTATTGAAATGTTGTGTGAGTGTAATGTTATTTAAGTTGTATGATATCGTATAAAGTTTCGGGAAATATCTGAATAATGAATGCAAAGTACATAATGAATGTTTGCAATTTTACCATGGTAAATATTTAATCAAAAACAATCCCAACTTGAAGTTCCCTTTGTAGCAGTATTGTTAGTATCATGGGTGCAAGTAAAAATTCTCAAATGAGCCAGTATGCATGCTTATCCTGTTATTTGATTTAAACATTAAACATTTAGGGTGGGGGGTGATTAGCCCATAGCTCAGCATTGCCCTTGGTAGACCTGTATTTATTTTGATCAAGAGGAGATTTATAGATGTGTTGCTATGATAATAGCATCATATCCTTCCAACAAATATGTTTTTGGTAGATTGGAATTGCCTTGTCCATTTGTCCATCTGTCTTAATATGGGTACAATTATCTGGGATTCCAGTAGATGGATTGATTAAAAAATTTGTGTGAGGCATTATATTGATGGGATATATATTATAAGTGATTTTGGGTGCTATCTGATTTAAACTTTGTGCACAATTAGGGAATACTAAGCATGACAACATGCTCAACATGTTTTTTCTTCCAATATTTATGGAATTACTTAGTTTCCATTATAATATATTCCCTTAACTTATAAAGATTGAAAATAAGAAACCGTACAACCCTTTTGAAATAGTCATATATGAAAATCAATTAAGCAACTTTTGCCTCAAAACTCTTAATACCTGTCACTGATAATAAACAGTATTGATTGTCATGTTTGCTTATGTTGTAATTTTGCAAGATTCAAATTGTCCAAATTGATTTTATACAAAATTGCAATTTTCCTAATACATGTAATTATTACATGCTACACATAAGGGTTAAAATAAATTGTCCTTTACAGTAACTGATAAACTTATGTGTGACTTGAATGCTTAATATAGGAATGTAATTTGACATTTTGTTCTACTTCAACTAACAATACAAATGATACTATGTAAGAACTTTAAATGTTGATTTTGCGAATTAGAATTTCATTATTGTAAAAATCCCAAACAAGAAAATAGCTTTGGTCCTTTTTAAAAGTAAAGAATTGATTACCGATATTGTGTTCATGCCAAGTTTGTGCATATCTGTTTTACAGTTAAACCTGTTGAAAATAACTCCCTGCATACCTGTTTTAAGTGACCTTCCAACAGAGAGCACAAGCATCATCGTATAAGCCAGGTGGTCTTCACAAATAGGTTAATTTTACACAGGGATATATACACAAGTTATTGGTGAATACAGCTGAAATCCTGTTTAATCTGACTTTCTTTCTTGTGAGTTAGTTTGTCCTTTTTTTTTTGGGGGGGGGGTATTTTGTTTCATACCTTTTTTTTAATTATGGTAAGAGCAAAGAAAAAAATGTGTCTGCTTAAGGTTACGTTGGATGAAAAAATAGGTTAGGGAGGGTGGTAAAATTATTTTTATTTCTAAATATTATTTTATAAAGACACTTATGAGAATTTTTCTTGACTTTGATAGTTCTCAACTAAGAAATGATAGTTAAGCGTCATTTCATCAAAAAATGCCAATAAAATGTGCAAGCGTAGGCAGAATTTTTTTTTTTAGCTGATTGTAGGTTAACCTTAAAAATCATCTTTTTTCACTGGCCTAAGACAGGTTTTGATATATTATGTAGAACGGAGATTAGCTTTTACAGCAATGTCTTATGTGCATTTTGTGGGTTTTACTGACCTAGATTAAAGTGCTTATTCTTATATATATATAAATTAACTTCACATTTTCAATACAGTGCAGATTTATGAAACAGTAAGGATTTGCATGCATTTCAGACCAAAGTCTCAATTATTCATTGATTCACGAAAGATATGAGCCATTTGCCAAATTTCATGCTGTGCTTTAAAATGCATATATATATATATATATATATATATATATATATATATATATGCAGTCTTCTTATCCTGTGCCTTGGGAGGTTTTATACCTGTTTGTCCTACAAGACCATGTGTAACTTGGTACAAAGACAGACACTCTTTCTTGTTTTACCAGAACAGGTCAAAGCTGTCAACATTATTTTGAATCACCTTGTCTTTCCATCATTCCATCCGTCTGCTCCTAATAGACTTACTTACACTTGTGGATGCCATTGACAAAAAAATTATATATTTTTCCTTTATTTTCTTACTTAATTCTCCTTTAACTTAAAAATTAATGACATCACAATTTGAAATTACACTGCTTCATTGACGTCAAAAGGTTATTCAGAGACGAATCTGGGGTCATTGGGAGAAAATTGACAAGTGTGAATTTTTGTATGGATGGATTGATTTCAAACTCGTTGTATTAGGTATATGTTGGTTGCTCTCAGATGTCAACTTCCTGTATGAGTTGGGGGTATATGAAACCTCATGTTTGTTTTTACTTTGCATTTTACTTTCAAATACTGTATAGCAGCGCATAATGTTTTAAAATATTCTGGTTATTGTTGGCTCAATATAAAGGTCGAAAAGCTGGCATTTATTTTATACAGCCCTGCATCTGTGCTCATCATGATTTCTGATATTTTTGTACAAGGGACTTGAGATGAGGATATCACCTGTTTTATGGCATGCCTTGGAACATGGAAATGGAAATTATATTTTGGGTATTACTTTTTCAGTTTTCAAATAATTTTTAAATATTTGGGAACGTGCTATACTGAAGTCTTAAGAAACTGAAAAATAAGAATTTGCTTTAGGGAAATGAGAAATTTGTATCTCTGTAAGAAACTTTGCTAAATTTGATCCTGAAACCCAATTCTAACATCAAATATAATGCCTTACCTTGTAAATTTTGAACATCTAATATTCTCACAGGTAGAAAAAAATCCAGGTAAGAAATTTAATTATTTCTTTCTGATGGAAGTCATCCAGTCCCCTTAGTTGCCATACATAACAGATTAGGAAAATATACAATCATTGGCTAACGTTAATGAAACAGAGATTTAAATTTTTACATATTTATGAATTTCTGTACAATTAGTTTATTTGTTTTTTTGCTTGGTTAGTTCTGCATGTCAGTCAATAGTTATATTTTACTGAGGCTGGAAAAATTAGTTGATTATGTACCTTGAGGAGTTAATGTTGCAGTAAAAAATTACAGTAGAATCTGTAATACAGGATGGGGTTTATAATTATTATGGAGTGGAAGGTCCTGGATTTTTGCAAATTTGAAATTAAAAGTCCTTTTCAGTCTACTTTAAAGTGTTTGTTTTAAGTGTAGAAGGCCCAGGACCCATATAAAGAAAATTTGTAAGGTCCAAGGTAAGAAATTAAAGGTCCCCACCCTTGGACCAACACTCATATATATACCTATCCTTATACAGGATGCATTTGAAATTAAAATAGAATTTTATATGGATGGAGCATTTGAATAACACATTATCACTTAAGCTGAGTGCATAATGATCGCAAATCACTTTAAGTATTGTCGCATATTGTGTAAAGACTCATTTCCTTTTTCTAAAGGACTTGGATTGGTCTAAATGTTAAAGGTATTTCTATTCAGGTTATCCTAGTTGTATAACATATGAGTGTAGTATCAACATTCTACTACCTACATGTACTTCTAATTGTTTCAGTTTGATATAAATTCTATCATTATTCCTTTTATGAATTGCTGATCTGTTTGGTTAATATACAATATACAATATTTGACCCCCAAAGAGTTGCTTATCTTTTTGGTTAATAATCAACATTTGAGTCCCTTTTGAGAGATTATGTACTTCTTTTTTTTTTTGCTTCTTGTTAATCAATTAAGGCTTCAGTTCAGTTGTATTGCATCAGGACACTATTTCTACCACTAAGGGACTTCTATCTACACTATGGAATATTACCATTGCTCTTCCTTATAAGAATTGTAACTCTTGTTGGTTAATTTACATTGTGTGAGACTTAGGTGAGCAATTCAGTGTTCCTTGGAGCCTCCTGTTGATTGTACTTCAATAGTTTTTATAGCATCTGTATACTTCTATTACAACTAAGGGACTTCTATCTACACTATGGAATATTACCATTGCTCTTCCTTATAAGAATTGTAACTCTTGTTGGTTAATTTACAGTGTGTGAGACTTAGGTGAGCAGTTCAGTGTTCCTTGGAGCCTCCTGTTGATTGATAAGCACTTTGATCATGTACTTCAATAGTTTATAGCATCTGTATACTTCTATTACAACTAAGGGCTACTATCTACACAATGGAATATTACCATTGCCCTTCCTTATAAGAATTGTAACTCTTGTTGGTTAATTTACAGTGTGTGAGACTTAGGTGAGCAATTCAGTGTTCCTTGGAGCCTCCTGTTGATTGATAAGCACTTTGATCATGTACTTCAATAGTTTATAGCATCTGTATACTTCTATTACAACTAAGGGCTACTATCTACACAATGGAATATTACCATTGCTCTTCTTTATAAGAATTGTAACTCTTGTTGGTTAATTTACAGTGTGTGAGACTTAGGTGACCTATTCAGTGTTCCTTGGAGCCTCCTGTTGATTGTACTTCAATTGTTTATAGCATCTGTATACTTATAGTACTACTAAGGGCTACTATCTACACTATGGAATGTTTACAATGGTCTTTTGTATCTTTAATATATTGACATTGGTAAGTCATACTTTGACATTTTATTGACATCTCCTAATCCTCTTAATCAATATAGATTTATTGGATTTGTTTGTGAATGGAATGGTTGCCAATTACTTCCCTTGGCATTCAATTTATCCTGTTTGGTCAGAAATATTGAATTGATGATTTTATCAGACCATTTAATTTTAATACTCATTTAAAGGAAATTCTAGTCTCATAAAAAGTTAAATTTGAAATCTTATAACTGCCAACTGACTCAGTTTTGGTAGGTCATGACTTTTTATTACAATCAGTCATTGACAAATATTGGGTCACAGTCTTCACACACCAATTGTTGGAAAGATGATCAACATTAAACTGAATTTTGCTGTATGTCTTGTTAAAAGTGATAGACCATTCCAATTGTCTCCCCTTAAACCACCAAAACATACTATCTGTTTTGCAAAAAAAAAAAAGAAAAAAAAAAAATGGTTATACATATTACTTTGTTGGATTAGATTTTTTGGTGCTGTTAAGAATACTTAATTTTGTTGGATTAGATTTTTTGGTGCTGTTAAGAATACTTAATTTTGTTAGATTAGATTTTTTGGGTTGTTCCTTGAACTATAGGAATTAGGAGCCACTTCTATTCTCCTCTAAATCTTATCCTGTGCCAAACTTTTACTTGCAATCGAAATTCAGAGTTGTTTCAATGTTGAATGGTGTATCCATACATTCCCCAACTGTTCTGGATTCAACCTCTGTGGTCATATCAAGTTGCACTCAATGAAGCATTTTATTTTGATTTGTTAAGTTTTACAAGTACATGTACATGACTTTGAGAATAGAAAAAAGGTAAAGATGTTTCCTCTACTTAAGTGCAGTAGTTTTAAAGATTGTTCCTGGTATCAGACTTCTTTTCAACTTAAAAGTAGGATAAGCACTAAGTCAAGTGAGAAATGTGAAAATCTTAAATAACAGCCTCAGGTTTGGGTTAATCTTTGATCCTTAATATGTTTAAATTACATAATAATCTGAGATCTAAGACTAATATATCTGATTATATGGGTTAAAGGACTATCTAGTATGTAATAGGCTTAAGTGTTAGTAAACCATATATTGTGAAAGTACTTTAATTCGTGGATACCCATTTTTGTGGATTCTTGAATTCGTGGTTTTGAGGTTTTCAATATACTCATCAATGGGAATCTCCTTTTCGTTGGGAACTAAATTCAGTGGTTCGGCTCACCCACGAAAACCACAAAAAATTGTTACCCCACGAATAATAGTGCTTTCACAATGCAATATTTGTAACTGTTGACTGTTTGCCATCCTATGACTTTCATTGCAAGGAAGTCAGAAACATATAGGACTGATTCTGTTGAAGTTTGAAAAACATTTGGAGAAGATAGTTTTTGTATGTCTATCTTACGGAATGTCATACAAAGAATCAAAAGCACTTTTTAGAATTTTGTGTATTTTATAAACGATCTTCTTTTACAGAAGAATGTTGCTTTTGCTACTGGCTATTATTTTACCCCTGGTCCAAAGAAGAGGGGGTAATACTGTTTTAACCTTGTCTGTGCGTCCGTGTTTCCGTTTGTAACAATTTTTTCTATCACATTTTTCTCAGCAGTTTGACATTTTAACACATTCTTCCTGTTGGTATGCCAAATTGGGGGATCTGTTTTTTGGAAAAATTTGATCACAACTTCCTGTTTACCAAGGCCTTTGTTTATTTCTCTGCAGCTACTCTTCACAGGGGCTTGAAATTTTAACACATTCTTCCTGCAGTATACCATACTGCAGGATTAATTTTGAGAAAAAATTGATAACAACTTCCTCTTTACCAAGGGCTTTGTTCATTTTCCCTAAGTCATGATTGAAAGCAGGGCTATCACTTTTGAGCCGTTGCTCATAGATTTCCTGTTGTCTTTTTTTTAGTTTAAGAGATTAGGATGAAACGGATAAGAGGGAATGGATGTTGTTCTGTGATTAAGCCCCACTGTTTATATTTCATTCTTTATACTTGAGCGTGAAGGACATTCAGTATATGTGTAACAAAATTTGTGTTTGCTAGAAGTCTTCATTTGAATAAAAATTTAAATATGGTTTTCCATCACAGAAACTTAGGGCATAGATAGCTACTGCAGACCCTTTTTACAAACACTATTTTATTGTTTTTTGGCATTTTTGGAGTCTATTTATTGAAAGTTTTACCAACATTTAGTAAATCTATCCATGTACAGACCAAGCCTATTACTGCAAGTAGGATTCAAAACATTCTGTTTTCTGTTCAGGTGACTTTTCTAGTCATAGAAGGAAAAACCTTGAGGATTCTGAATGTTCATCTGAACAAAGACTAGAATAGAGTTTGATAGATCGTATAAACTGTGACCGAATGGAACAATTTGCAGAGTTAAAAATAGACTGGCTATTTTCTTGGCAAGGCTGGCTTAATTTTAGCAAAAATGTATATAGCCATATAGTAAATATATTGAAAAATTGTATTCAGGACTGGCTGGATTTTGAGTGAGCTTCCTACCCTGCAATTAGCAAGTCAAACTTGTATCCAACTGAATGAATTGAAAATGATGTATTTTTCTCTGTAGATGTTACAAGCCAAACCAAATGGTCTGTGGAAATCCAGGCTACCAGTGGAGTATAAAGAAAGGTTCAGTGAGGACCCACCAGGAAATTTACAGGAACTTGTCAAGTCATGGACAGATATTGCCTACTTCGAATTGTATGTACAATATACTTTGAATGTAATGGTATTATATATATATATATATTTTTTAATTAGAAACTTTATTATATATATATATATTTTTTAATTAGAAACTATAGATGCATTTATACATTTAACAAATTTTACTTTATAAAGGATTATCCTGCTTGTCTGAAAATTGCTTTTTTATGATAATTCAACAGTTCGAAACTACTAGAATTCTGACATATTTTAGAATGTCGCAAAAATGACGAAAAAAAGACACAGTACAAATGACCAATCGCTTCAAATTCTATTGTTCACTACGGCAGTTGCTCACTTGTAAATTATATCAAAACTCTTTTCACTTTAATTATGACATATGTTTAGTTCCAATTCCACTTTATTTCAAATATATATTGGGTTTATACGATATTCTATCAATTCCATGCTCACATAAGATTGGTAGTTACACATATTACCAATAATGTATGATTCACTGAATTTTATGGGAGTTATACCCCTTTGAACTCATATGGGGAAAAGGGAACATGTTAATGTATGCTATAATAAACATTAATCTGATTTTATATTGGTTATATATATATGTTGCCATGGTTACAGAGAACGTACTATTTTGATGGGTACCAATTTTCATGGTTAGTCAAAATTACATTTGTTTGTGGATTGTAAATGTGTTGATTTGAGAAGGAAACAAAATTTTCAACAGTTATTTTGCATTGTTCTTTTACAGTACTTATAACTTGTGAATGAGTTGACAAAAGTTCTGCATTATTTTTTCAGTAATGGTTTGACTAATATGGAGGTATTTTACCCTGTTAAGGACAGTCCTGCACCAGTATCAAATCCTCCTCCGGCTACTCAGCCTCTCACAGAAATTCCAATGCCTGTACAGGCTAATTCTCAGGTATCTGTATTTTTATGGCAAATTGAAATAGAGAGGTACCACTCTCTATACTATTCTGTGTTAGTTTCAGACTGTTTACATAGCTGTATATCTTTGTTATCATTTTAGTTAAACTACAAATTTCATAGAGAATAATTCAATTATCCACATTTACAAAGATTTTATAGTTTAAAAAGGTTGACAATTAGATTTAAATCTTTGTAGCCGAGGCAAAATATCAATATTAAGGCATTCCTTTGAAGGGAAACACTACAGTACCGAAACATTTCATGGAAGAGTAATCAAGGGAACCAAGGTTATAGCGGTAATCAAAAGAATGTAGCCCAGGGAGAAAGACCAGACATGGAAAACAGACATACACAACAAAGAACATAAAGTAACTAAAATCATACATACAAAGTAACAAAAGTAAATGAGCAACTCGGACTCCACTAAAAACTGGGAGCATGGACCAGGTGCACCGGTAGGGTAAGCGTCCTCTGCTTTTCTAGAAACACCCGCCGAGTTGCTCATAAAAAGTCAAGTCCGGGATAGACAAACGAGGAAAGGAAAACTATGACCCGTTGAATAAATCAGTTTTCATGGAAGCTCAGAATAATGCCTTCATTTTTGTGATTTTTCAGAGAAAAGACTTCAGAATTCCAGATTGCGAACCATTACCTCTTGGGTAAGTATTTTACTTTCTCCCATTCTTAGCTGGTGATAAAAATGTGTGTGACTTTTTAAATACCAGACAGGGATTAAATTTCTGCAAGAATTTTCCCTCCATTCTACATTATTATATGTATCTACAGATTTCGTGAAAGAAACCATTTCTCGTTGCGCATATTCTTGATTTAAATAATTTTCCACCCTCTATGGTAAAATCCAGATTATAATGTGCTCTCTAAAGCTCACTTGTTGAAACCTTAATTTTACCATTTTGAGTGGAGAAATAATTTAAACCACTCATTGCTGAAGGAGAATTAATTTGTTATAACTGATCTTTCAACAGCTAGGTTTGGTTTCAAAGTTAATGATTTTTATAAGAAATTTTTCAATTCAAGAACTTATGATTGATAGACATAAAAATCAATCAGATATGAAAATGAAAGTTTTGTTCTGAAACACTTACAGCAAGTAACATGGTTAACTTCGGAAAGTAGAGCTGTCTTCCCTTGATTAAGGAGGTAAACCTAGGGTAAGGGACATAACTCTTGAAATCTGATATATAACCCCATGTCAGCCGAGGTCACCCATTGGTTTTCATTGAATGAGGAGGAAATATTCATACCACAGTGCAGGCTGCAGCTGGCCCCAAAACATTATTATACAAAGGTACAGGGAAAGAGTTGCCCCCATATACTCAAATTATATGTATAGAATGATAGAACATTTAGATCTCCTTATTAATTATTAAGTTTACTACTTAGGACATTTCATTTGGTAAGTACCATCCATTCAATGAAAGACCAATTCTATTCCATGAAATTAGCTGTATTACTTACTGTAATCACAACTTTATGTGAAGTAGGGTGCTGAACTTTGAACTAATGACTGAATTTGAAAAAAAATAAGATCTGTTATGTATACACTATACATGTATTTGCGTAACATATATTATTGTACCATACTAATCCTTCTTTTTATTCCCTGCCACTTATAGTGGTTAGGTATTATGTAATGCTCACCAAATATTTGCAAGTCTGTCTATCTGTCCACCCCTTCATGGTTTCCTGATGATAACTAGAGAACATATGTATGCAATATTTTTTTAAACTTTGCAGTTATTTAAAGTGCCATAAAATACAGGCTTAGTTCGATTTTCAGCAAAATTCAAAGTGTAGTTTTCTAGCCATTTTGAACATTTTGCTTTACTCTTTTTTCACCATTATATTATGGGGTTTAACTTCATGGTCCATTAATACCCGATTTTTACATTTATTTTTAGAGAGAATGTAGTTGTATATATCACCTTTATACAGAATGTCAGCTGTTTTTGTGTGCAAGTAGATGATAGTCCTGTTGATGAAATAGCTGATCATTTAATAAAACTGGCTCAGGTATTTTTAAGGAGTTAGACCTAGAGTAAGTGATGTAACTCTTGAAATCAGTGATATGTTTGTATTATATTCAATTTCACCAAAGCCTATCAAACTTTCATTTGAAACAAAATGGAATCAGTCCAAGTTACTTTGATGCTTACATGAGGTTGTTATAAAGAGCCTGAATACAAACGTTTCAATGATTTCATTGTAAGAGTTGTGTCCCTTACCTTAGGTTCTCCTTAAGTCTGATTTAAATTGAGACATTGATTGTTCTCTCATTATGTAATATCAGACCTCATTGCAATGCTTTAAATCTATGTGGAATTTTAATGGAATTGTTTTTCTGACCAAAGCACCTTAGGAAAGTCTCAATTTTAAATGCTTTATGAAACTATGCCAAGATTTGTTAAAGTTAGCTAGGGTTATGCAGTGTTCATTCCAGAAAATTGCAAAAGGCCCATTGGCCCCCTTAACAGCAAAACAGGGTGTCATTTTCAGATTAAAGTGGTTAATAAGGCAGTATTATAAGGGGCCATTTTTACATAACAGGAAAGATTCAACCAACAAATAAGTTTACCTCAGGTTTGTATACACTTTATAGTTTCATTTTAGGTGGGAAGTAACAGATATACATAAACTCCAAATGAATAACATATGTTGTTTTTTTCTTTTTTGCAGCTCCACATAGAATCATTCTTTTTCTTCCCTCTGGGCCCACATGCCACACTTTTTGTGCATAAAATATCCACACAAATGGCGCATGGGCATGGTTTGGAATGAACACTGTTTATGGGTATGGTTTCTGTTCATTTCGAAACATTGATTTTTTTACTTATGTAGGTAAGGCTAAGTAAAGTTTAATGGTAAATTCTCATCTAGCCTCCACAAAAAATATTTGGATGGTGGGAGGATTTAATATTTTATTTTTTATTTCTTATTTCCAGATATTAGCCTTATTTTAGCTATTTGAAATAAAGATATGTTCAATATCCATAGCCACATCAGTTTCAGAGAAGTGATATCATTTAGTCACCTAGAAATATAAGTTTGTATGTTAAAGTATCTCAATACTAGAAAGTGATATGAATATGAAACACCACCCCATCCCAATTTTTTTTATTTTTGTCAATTTTTTAAGGGTTGGAAGGATGAGAATCTACTTGTTGACTGCTTTCTAACCTATTGCTGATTCTGGCTGATTTGTGGTATGTGCAGATATTGTAATGAATTTGCATTCAGTTTTGTAGACTTTTTTTTACAAAATTGTGGGCTTTGAGCTTCCCAAATTTCATGAATATATTTGACCTTTTCTATGTTTTCAGGACCCTGCACCAGATGAAAGTGCTCTTACAAGAGGGAGACATATAGCAGCATTATATGGGTCTGGCAGTGATGGCAGCTGGAGCCGAGCTGAAATTATTTCAGAAACTCCTAAAAATGTAAGTTGATCTTTTGCCAACTTTACTGAATGTTACTAGAAATAATGCTTTAAATATGTGTTATTATCCTCCTGCATTTTGCTACTGAAGTGTACTAG
Organism: Perna viridis; assembly: GCA_037379345.1. Lineage (NCBI taxonomy): Eukaryota > Metazoa > Mollusca > Bivalvia > Mytilida > Mytilidae > Perna > Perna viridis. The sequence continues at coordinate 13,799,482 of CM074524.1, forward strand.
TGTCACTAGCAGACACATGTATCCTGCATTACCGGTTCTCACTTGCAAAATCTCCAGCTACCAGAGTTTTGTGAATTTGAAACATGTCCCTGTCTATTGACTTACAATGTATGTGTGGTATACAATATTAAGATTCATACAAAAATATAGAGGTGAAACAGTAAAACAAAATATTTTTTTAATATAATGAAGGAATTTTGTTAATTTTACATCTTGACTTTCTGAAAAAAAGATGGACAAAGCTTGTAGGATTCTGTAATTCATTTCTTATTGCTGGTGACCAATTTTTTTCTTCTTGATTTGCTGAAGTTTAGCTCATTCAATCAGATTTCATTTAAAATCATAAACACCAACTACTGTTAATCCTACTTAAGTAAAGACATCACAAAGTAAAGTAACATTGTGATATCTTAACTTTCAATCAATTTTACACCCATGGCTTTTTGTAAAATTGACTGTAGAAAGTTGTTTTAAAATAGTACAGGTTCACTTTAAAGAAAAATGCATACAAGGGAAAAGTGATAAGACCAAAACAATTGTCAATTTTCTAAGCTAGTTTTTAGAAAGTCATATTTATGACAGAAATATCATGAAGTGTTGTATATAAGTTAAGTAAAGTCATGGAATAAGTCAAAACAGCTAAGTTGAATTATATTGAAATATATTATCTACACATTTTGTTCATTACATATCACTATCAATATTTTTCGCCAATTTTCAAACCTTCTTTGCCTGAAGATAGCTGAAATATTCCTGCTCTGGCATTAAACCCCAACAATCAATCAATCAATTAACCATCACTTTTATTAGAATCATATTATTATTCAGTAATTTTATTGTTACATTTACTTCTCATCACTAAGACATAATTGACACATTTAAATTATGAAGAAAGTTGACAAAAAAATACAGATTTATCTCCCCATAGGTAAATTTGTACTAAATTATATACAAAGTACATGTATATATATATATATATATATATTTTATAAATAATGCATGGCAGTTAAGTTCAGATTTTTTTTCTTCATTTGTTTCAGTCTGTGATAGATGTATTGTATGTAGATTTTGGTAATGATGATAAATGTAAATCATGTAATACAAGATGGCTGTCAGAGAAACTGGCAACTTATCCTGTTCAGGCTATTTACTGCTCCCTGTATGGCATCCAAACATTGAAGGTAAGTCACATGATTGATGTGTTATCAGTCATGTGATATCTTATGACTGTCAGAGGAACGAGCAGTTGCAACATATCCTGTGTATGCCATCTATTGTTTCCTGTAGGGCATGAAGTCACATAACGAATGTATATTAAGTCATATAACACAATATGAAAATTGATCATCTGATTCACAATTGCTGTTTAAGAACTTAGTGACATATTTTGTTCAGGCAGTCAACTGTTTCATGAAATTGTTATTTTTTTACTTTGTAGATATCTAAGAAAACAAAAAGCTGATTTCACGAACACCCCAATCCCCCTAAAAAATAGATAAATAGATACAAAAAAACAAAATAATAAAAAAAAGGAAGGAATCATAGCCCATGTAATGAGAATGTTCTTGTGATAGAGTAGGTCTTACCTACACATGTGCCACACATGAGAATCATATGATTTGCATCATGATTATCATATAAATCGAGCACAATATGATAATCATATGTTTAAGTATACATATGATTATTGCATGATTATCAAATGATAATCATATGTTTTTCACAAACATGATTGTCATATGTTTTGAAGCCAAAATTACCATATGAGAATCATATGATAATCATATGACTATAATATGTTCAATATCATATGATCGTCATATGATTACCATATGATTATCATATGAATCAAGCACCATATGATTATCATATGTGGCACATTTGGCTGTGTATCGATCAATGATGAATTGTCCAATAGAAGTTTAATTATCTGTCTCAATTGTGTCTTCAACTACCCAAGAAAGTTCATCTGGTGATTGCTATAAAATCGATGGAAGACAAACTCTGTCCCGTGAACATCTTCATTGTATACACTGTAACTTAATTTTTTTTTAAAAATGCATACTTTGGTTTGAACATGATGATAACTGATATGTATGGCAGTGAAAGGTTTTCAGCTTCTTTAAATATGTGAGATACACACTTGTACTTTATTCTAGGGAGAGGACGATTGGTCATCAGAACTTTCAGAAGTTTTTGCTGAGCTAGTCAAAGATAAAGAATTAGTTGCTGTTACACAGAACTATAATGGTGAGGTTAAAACCTTAGTAATATCACTGGTGTCTGTATGAACTACAGAATTACAGGCTTTCCAGTGGCCCTAAAATTATTAAAAATTCCAAATTTTTTAAAATATTTTTGAAATAACTGAAAAAACTTCAAATTCAAAAGGAATTCCTGAAAAAAATCCTTATTATTCATGTGAATTCTTAAATTTTCATGTTACTTCACTGCTGTCTAAGGAGTTTCCTTAATTATCCTTGCAGTTTATGTTTCAATGACTGCATGGTTTGTAATTTAGAGAATGCATCCTAATTGCCTATAAATGTTTTCTTCATCGCAGATAATCAGGTGTTCTTCTTTCGGAAATTTACTGAAGACATGAAAGAAAGACAAAAAAATTTTTGTAGTATTAGTTACTTTTATGTCGTAAAATTCCCAATTTTGGCCCAGAATTTGCCTTGAAATTTCTTATTTTAGCCATAAAACTAGCCCTTATTTTTTGCCAAAAAGTGCTGGACAGCCTGTAATCACAAACCAGTTAAAAAACATTGGGTTGACTAACAATATTTATTTATGCAAATGAGACCCTTTCATACCATATCTGTGTTGTATAACAGTTTGGTAATTCTGTAATTACCCTCTATTTTGTTCTGGATCACTGTTTTGATTATTAAAATTTCCAATATAAATTCATTGATTTAATCAATATCTAGACCATACATATTTACAACTACACATTGCTATTATACTCATTAGGTACATGTTACATGTTTCCCTTACAAATATATGGAGACTCAGGGACCCTTCATGGCAACATTTTGAAACTGGGTATGGGACTTCAGTCTGATATGTTGTACTGTCTGTACAGACACCAACTTCCTGTCAAAAGACATATTAAACTCAATGTTTTTTTTTTGTGTGGGTCTTTTTGCCTATTAATTAACAAATTTTCTTGTAATTTTTTTTTATACTTTCAGATGATGGTGCATGTGAAGTTTATCTTTATCTTAAAGAAGACATGTCATTTTCAATTAACCAGAAACTAATCAAACTCGGTCTAGTCAGAGAAATTACAGAGAGTGTGTGTAGTGATGTCCCAGATAATGAACCTGGTGAGTACTTCAGTCCCTTCCAAGAATCTGGTTTAGTCATAAACATTCACCACAGTCTCATTTTAAGTTTGGAGATGAGGGTTTTACATTCTACCTTATATGACCTGTATCATTCCAATACTTTTTTTTTAGAAAGTGTTTTTCTTTGATGTTTATTACCAGATGGTCTTATGTATTTCAGGGCCATTGAAGTTACCTGATGAGAATGAATGGGATGTGTATGTATCTTTTATAAACCAGTCTTCTAATTCAGTTGTGATACGACTTGTTGGAGAAAACTACTCAGTAAGTTTTGTGGGAAAATGCATTCAACATTTAACCCCCATTCTGAAGGAAGGGTACTGTTTGACCCTTGCCATTTGCCTGCCAGTCTGTCTGTCTGTGCATCATACCTTTATCCCAAGGGTTTTCTCTGCAACAACTTCTCACAATCACTTGATATTTTGAAACAAACTTAATATAGGAGTTCCATTTATACTGCAACCATTTTGTTTGAGCAGTCAAAATGCATGACCATACATTAACAAGTGATATACGGTAATTGACTGAATATAACTTTCCAATTGCAACGTTACATTGTTTTGATGTTGCCAGGATGTTGTCTGCTTCGAATATAAATGTTGTTTTTTCTTGCTTACAACTCAATTTTTCTTTTAAAATTTTGTTGCAGTATTGACCTTGTATTTATATATTTACGAATTTCGGTTTGTATCAGTGAAAATGCTCTACAGAGGGATAGATTTTGTTTCTCCCATGAAAATATGTAATGATTGGAAAAAGCTTAATGAAATTTGATAGCATCCTGGTGGTCATGGTTGATGCAAATTTAATCATTTGTAAAGAATATATGAGAACGTTTTTTTTATCCATGTGAAGGACAAATTAGTATACATGTAGATAGAATAACTTCAGTTCTGACGGTTGAAGAGAAATTTTCTGAATTGTCCTGATAATGTACAGTAATATAATAATTGGTAATGAATTCATACAAACCTTTCATCAGTGGAAATTTTGAAGTGACTCTTGAGTTGCAATGTGTGAATAGTCACCAATATTGCCATTTATTTAGATAATAAACGTGATCTATTTTAATTACTCATCAATTTTTTTTCAGGAAAAACTAGATGAATATGATAACAAGCTAGAAGAGGCTTACAAGTCCAGTAAAACTAATTTCACAGTGGAGGAAGATGATATTTATATTGCCATGGTTGATGAACTCTATCATCGTGTTCGTGTTCTGTCATTGGAGAATAATATTGTAAGTTAAAATAAAAAAGAGGGGGGGGATAGAAATACAAATTATGAGTAAGCTTTCCTCAAAGATTTATTCCCAGACAACCATTTTCAGTTTTTACATTTCTGTATTTTTTTAAAAATCTCATTATGACTTAACTGTTTGTTAATGAATGGAAATTTAATTCTTTTTCTCAGTTTTTAAAAAATTTGAATGCAAAGGGAGATAATTCCAGTTTTATTGATTATGTTAACAGCTTTGTATTCTGTTTCTGTTAGTCTGAGTGTTACTTTCTGGACCATGGAGACACAGATAAAGTCAGTATTAGTCAACTAAAACCACTAGAACCTGCTGTAAATAAACTGTTGCCATACCAGGTATGTATGTAGGAATTTTGCTTTTGGCATGACATTAGGTTTGCAATTTTTACAATTTTTAATCCTAGGCCATATTTCTATCTCTAAATGATCAAATGGTGAATGTCAGCAAACAAAACATTTTTATGCTATGCAGGTGGCTGTGCTATAGCCATTCTAATTTGAAAGTGAAACCCATTGGTTAAAACTAATTTATTTATGATTTAAATAAAAATAAAAACTGATTTTAAAAGTTCTCCAATATACTATTAATATTGAGGTCAACTCGGTGTTTCTTTTCACAAATTTCATAAGTATAAAATTTACTGTAAGTTATGACATCACAATGCTATTTTCTATTGTGATGTCTTAAGGTATGGATCAACTTTTCTTTAACAAGTTTTTGTGAGATTGACACCTGGCTCATAAGATCATGTAGTTTTGATTAATATCTTATTGAAATAAACAGCTTAATCATTTGTAAGTGTTTTTTTTTTGACAGGCAATGTCACCATATGTTTACCGAACAGAACTGTGTTGTGCAGTGTATTGGAACAAAAATTTTATGATGCTATTCACTGTGAACTGTTATGCAGATTTACTTCTTTTGTCCTATTACACTTATTCTTCAGCTGAGAATTCACTTTTTCCATTATAAATAGAGAATTGGTTTAAATAGGAAATAAAAAATCAACTTTTATCAATTTAGATGACACTACAATGCATTCCTAGAATTCATACTTTAACAGTATCCTCATTTTTGTTTCCATATATTTTTAGGCTGTTGAGATCTCATTGTATGGCCTTGAAGAGATATCAACAAACCCAACAACACTAGACAGACTCTTGGACTTGGCTCTGGGTAAAACCTGTGTGGCAGAAATCATCTCAAGGTCAGTATAGGAGGATAACTAAATTACTATATTATAGAGTAAAAAAAACACAGGAACACCAGTCTTAATCGAACCTCATTCATTATGAATTTGAGGATTTGGTAGGTAAAGAAAGGTGTTTATTACTTTTCCACAGAATCAAAATGTACTGAATCTGATATAAAGGGAAAATATGTTATTCAGACAAGTTTCTAATTCATTTAACTTCTTTCCACACTAACAAAGTTTTTTAGGTGGTATTAAGCTTTTCATCTTTCTGTCTGTCTGTATAACATTATTTATCTGTAACTCATACTTTATTGTTTGCTGGATTTTAAGGAAACTTCATGTATAGGAAACTTTATGGTGAAGTGTATATTGTCAGGAAAATCAGTTTATTGTGAAGGACAATCATGGCCACTGATCTTGGTAATCTAACATGTTGTTTGTGTTAGGGCACTATTAGGGAGGAATTATTAGTTCCTTTTAAGACATATATAGTTAAGGTTTTGGCTAAGACTGGTTACATATAATTACATGCCTAAGTTTGCTAAATTGAGTAAGCTGATCACAAGCCTTTATGTATTGGATTAGATTTCATTCTAAAACTCTTATTGACATTTCCATGTAAGTTGAGAATACAGGGGCCGATCCAGGATTTGAGTTTAGGGTGGGGGGCGTGAATTTAATTAAATGCCGTGCATAGCAAGGCAAGAAGTATTATGGTGAAACATTTTTTTCCTACTAATTTAGGGTGGGCCTACACCCTGTACGCCAGTCCTTGGATCTGCGCCTGGAATATTCTCAGACTATACTCGGCGTCACATAAATAACATACTGTTAAAATTTGAATAAAAATATTTTCTATGACTTTATTGACACCTACCGTCGTTTAAATTGTCTTAAATGACTTGCTCATTTGTTAAGCCAAACGGCTTCTCCCTAAACATTGAATCGTTAAATTCCGGTCAGATTTTAATTCTCGGTGCCAATATTTACATTGTAAAAAGTCGGCCATGTTTACAGTGATCGGGTTGCTAGGAGATGTTGTTTACGTTTAAATGGTTTGTCCAAAAACCAAAGAACCCAGAATGCATTTCGGCGTTATTTCGGATATCTTGGATTTATTTTACGCGAATAACGTACAATACCGAGAAGTTGATCAAATAGACGATTGTCACCGGAGTTCGACGGGAACTTACGAACTTCGTTTGTAAACAAATCGTCTCGTAGAAACCAACATGTCGGATATTAGTATGGGATTTTCCTGTAAGGATTTGTTATGCATGATTTAAGCTAATAAGCGACTCGTTGGTACTAACACGTCATGCATATATGCGAACTATCTTCATATTTAATAAAAGAGAGACAGCTCTAGCAGTAAGTCCCGACGGTTTAAAAAGTAGAGCTTCAATTCAAAAATGTGTTGTATGTGACGTCGAGTATAGTATTCTTCTAGTTTTGTGTTTTGTCAATGCCTGGTGTGATTGCTCAAGTTCATTGATATTTTCGGTAAGGGTCCGATGTTTTAGTTTAGACAAAATCAACTTTGAATGGTTGTTTTCTAAAACCCGAGATCTTTTCAAGAATCTGTTCCTTGTTTCTATGTTTTCAGGCTCTTGTGCCACAAGAATATAATAATATTCTTAACTTCATGTATTTATGATGTCATATATCCCTAGACTTTTACTAGCATTTTCATGTAAGTTGAGAATACTCTTTAGACTAGTGTTGTTCAAGATTAGTGTTGCCAAGGCCTGATATGATTGCCCGAATTTGTTTATATTGTAGGCACGTGTCCTTTGTTCTAGTTTAAACAAAATCAGGGATAAAAATAAGCAGTGGCTCAATAGCCCATGGCTACTAGATTTTGAGCTGGGCTACCAAACTTTTGGATAAAACTTAGTTGAACATGTAGAAAATATTAAGCATAAATATGGTCTGGGCTACAAGATGTATTTCCTAATTTCTTACCCCTGAAAATCCACTCTGAATGTTTGGTGTAATAATTTACAAGTTGTCTTTGAATTCAATGTGGCTAAATTTAGTGATTCACTCTGTATAAATAAGATTTATTTTCTTTAAGTTAGTAAATTGTATACAAGTACTATATGTTTGTCAGGCATAGCGACTGCTAATAGTCCAGATGGAGACCAGGCAACATCTATAGGACGTTCAATGTTGTCAGCACCATCTAGTAGCGTTGTCATGTTATCACCAGCTTTGGAAAACATAATGACTCGATGGTTTCCAGAATCTGCTACAATTATCTCCCCTTTTCTTGTGACAGCTATTCCCTTTGGATATCTAAGCTCACAGGTTGATGAACCCAAACTTCCAATTTTTCGGAAATAGTTTCCATGTTTGTCAAAGAACTTTATTTGGTGGTGTCCTGAATCTGAAACTAGAATATTGTTGCCATCTGTTGCCAAATATGAGGGGTTGTCCAGGCAAGAATCTGTGTAACCATGGCAACCAAATTGTAAAGTAACCTCACCATTAGGTTTAAGAATACTTATTTTTTCATAAATTTTATCTGATATGACAATGTGCCCATCTTGTAAAGTAGTGATTCCATAAGGAAAATGAACTTTGTCCTTAGCATTGTTGAAAACTACTTCAGAGGTTTTTTCGACCATCTTGATACATTTAGTGTTTTCATCTGTAAAATAAATCTCATTGTGTTTTCCAATGCAAATGCATCTTGGATAACCATTCTTAATTTCAATTATTTTAGTTGACCTTCCAGCTAAGTTAAACTTCTGAATTCTTCCAGATCCATTTTCAGCCACTATCAAGTTATCATCTTTGTCAAAATCGATTCCAAATGGTAAATTTAAATATCCTTGGCCATTGCCATAACCTCCGACCTTGAAAAGTAATTTGACCTTTGGCCTCATTTCATATTTCAAAGGATTGTATGGTTTCTGTTGAATGGACAAGGATGACAATTTTGTTAAACAAAAATCTAGTGGTGTAAGAGTCCTTGGTTTTGGTGATATATAGTTTCTGGTTATTCCAGAGTTATTTCCCCTTTCCAAATACTTTCCTAGTTGAACTTCTTTAGTTTCTGTTCTTGTGCAGTTTACGGTAGGCTTTAAGCATGATGGTCTTGGATTGGAAACAGAGAGTTCAAATTGTACATCTATTAATTTGATTTCTTCTAAAATTGTGGAGTAAGATTTTGAAAGTACATCAGCATTCCTAACAGTTATGTTTTCAAGTTTTTGTTTGATCATTTTGAACTGTTCCAAGTATTGGAAGCAAAGATCTTTTTCTTGCTTCAAATCATGTAGCTGCATTTTATAGATGCCATTTAAATTTTCCAATGGTTTCATTCTTCTTGCTTTTATTTGTAACTTATAAGATTGGAGGAATTTTGCTTCATAGTATTGACCCCTGCTCTGTCCCTCTGTGCAAGTCAGTGAAAAGATTCTTTTGTTTAGAAAAGCTATTTGATTTTCCACATGCTTTAAACATGATAACACAGAATCCTTTTGACAAACTTTAGTGTCTTGAATAGAGGCTACAAGATGGTGCTCATGGTTACCAAGGAGACATAGTATGCAAATGCAAGTGTCACATGACTGACAGAAGTATCTTATTGGTTCATTGTGATGTGATTTGCAAAGAGAAAAGTGTCCATGTTCATTTGGTAGAATGTTAGTCAGAGTGTGTGATTTTAGGACGAGAGACATTCTATGCCGAATACTGCAGTAGTGACAAAAATACTTCACACATTCTGCACAATATTTCACAGCTTGGCTTTGGTTACTTGCACAAAGGTCACAGGTCAGAATGTTCTGCTGTTTATCTGAACTGTCAAGTATGTCACTGAATTGGTTGATCCGAAAATCTTTTGGAAAACCAGTAGCACCATCTTGTGGAACCAGTGTTGTTTTTCTACATGTTGGACAAGAAAACTGCATTGTTTTACCATTTGTTTTAGCATTCTTAATGTGGTGATCTAAGCAGACTTCACAGAATGAATGAAGGCAAGGTAATGCTCTTGGAGATTTAAGCTTATCCAAACAAATGTTACATTTCAGGAGTTCATCTGCTTTGGAATTACCTGCTGCCATTGGTTATCTTCAGTGTTTTTTTCACTTCATATTCTTAAGGATGCCTGTAACTTTCAATTTACCTGTCATAAAGATTCTGCAGTGACTCTTTCCACACATTTGACACTCTAAGGTTCTATTGAGTAAACTCTATACTTTCTGAGCTGATATTTTTTGTAGAAGTTCGTCTTAATATCTTCCTTTATTCTGCCAAAATTTCTCAAGCAATGTTTCCATTTGCTATCTTCACATTGAAGATAAAGGTTCTATCAATATATGAAGTAAAGATTCTGATCAAAGTAAAGGTAGCTTTACAAATCCCAATCATAAAGTTTTGTTAGGCAACTTTTCCTGTTCGTATGACATTCCTTGTTTTAAGCTAGCTTGTCGGTTTCAATATGCTATCTTAGCATTGAGGATAAAGGTTCTATCAACATAAGTAAAGTATCAGGTCACTTCATAAATCATAAAGTTTTTCAATGAACTTTCCATGAATATGCAGCATTTCCTTGTGTGGAGCTAGCTGACAGATTGCCATGTGTTTCCTAGCTTGGAGGTTTCAAAAAGTTCTGTGGATATTAGTTTATAAAAGTACTAAGTAGCTTCACATATTCTAATCAAAAACTTCCTCAAAACACTTTTTCCTGCATTTTTAACCACTAATATGTCCTAGTATAGAGTTAGCATGTTATCCCTGATTAGAGGATTATAACTGTACTAAGGACCTTATAACATGTAGATAACTACATCAGTGTGTGTATTGCTATATACTAGTAGTCAGCTGCTAGCTTTTCATGGGGCACCATTTGGGAAATCTAAATTCATCAATTTTAAACCCCATTTAAAAGAGGAAAATTATCAGTTTTCAATTTGATCAAGTTTTTGATAAGTGCTGATTTTCTTTATCAAAGATTAGGTTACGATATGTAGTTTTTCAGTTGTTGATTTTTTTCATGTTCCCATTGGGTACCCCATGATGTGTATTGGGATAAGTAATTTATACCTGATGTTACCTGTGACAGCTGGACTCTGGTCCAAAGATAAAATACTTATCAATACTGACATGTCAAATTATCAGTTTTAGTATAAATTATTTTAATAGGATCAAATTCATTTGTAAAAAATAAAAGGAAAAAATCTTTCAGATGATATTTTTTCTTAGATATGGTCACGTAATCAATTGTGATCTACTTATCAATATTAGTATTTTGATCTATCAATTGTATTTAATTATTTTCAATACCCTTTGAATTTTTCTGTTGAAATACAAAATGTTTTCTTTAAAAGGTGTTTTTTATATCTAAATTTCTTTAGCCATTTTTTGCATCCTTGTAGGAAGTAAATATTGGGTTTTGTTTTATATTTGTCCTGTTAGTCTGATAAGAATTTAGCCAATGTCAGGGTTTTTTTAGGTAAGCGGCAGGCAATTGTTTTCCATTTCAACACTAAGATTCATTTTTACAGCTAGTGCTTCTTAAATTTTGTTAGAACTAAACATCTTGAAGCTGCTTTATGTAAGGACTATTCCAGAAATAAATGTATGAGAGGAGGGAGGGATTACATTTTTTATTTGACCCCACCATGCATACAATTTTAATTGATTATTTTCTCTCCTTGCTTATAAAGGCTAACTATATTAAATAGCAACCACCCATCAAATTTTAATAGGGATGCCTCCCAACCATCCCCCCTCTCAAAATTAAGTTTGGAAAAGCCCTAAGTAATTCAGACTACTGGTACTACATATTCCAAAAAACTTATGAATCATGCCATGTGTTGTGACTACATTCATGAGCTAATCCTTGATAAAATACTTAGGCATACACATATATATATTTAGAAAAAAATAACCACTGTGGTCCAAAAAAAAAACAATCTTTGTAAAGTCAAATAAAATTAAATAGTGGATTCTCATCTCCTCTTGCCTCTATAAAAATTGACAAAAATAAGAAGAATCAGGGTGGGAATTTCAAAATCAGGTTTTTTTCACATCACTTTCTAGTAATGAGATACTATAACTCATAAATCTTTCATTTCTTGGTGACTTAAACTTTGTTTCTTCTCAGAAACTGATGTGGCTAGGGATTTAGAACACATCTATACTTCAAAAAGCTAATATAAAGCTAGCTAATATCTGGCAAAAAAAAATAAAAAAGTAAAAAAAAATAAAATCCTCTTGCCCACCCCATATTTTTTTGATGGTTGGATGAGAATCTAGCATTTAAATTTACTTGGCCTTATCAGGCTTTTTGTTATTTTGTTTAAAGGCTATGAACAATGTAAAAAGCGTTCTCATATTTTGTGGGGCAGTAATTGGGTTAAAAAGAAAATCCTTACACCTTGAGTTGTTTGGGATTAAGAATCTAGAAAATAACTTTGAATTTCTTGACTTTTTGTAAAATTGAAAAAAAGTAATACAGAATATATTATTCAATCTTTATGCTTTCAAGAAAAACTCTTTTATCTTATCTACATGAGGTACTTGTAATAGATATTGTGGACAAAGACTTATAAAAAGAAAATTAGATACTTCAATATTCTTGAAAGATTAGATGCTGGGAATGTAGCAGATAGTTTTTAGTCTGAAATGACGAAAGGCTCACCTGCCAGTTCCCTTAAATTATGAATTGAGGTACTTAGTTTAACATATTTAATAAGTAATTTGCATATTTTAACTTCAAGTCAAAACAATAGAATAAAATTGACTATAGCAAATTGATGATAGGATTCAGAAACCAGAGTTTAATTCTTATATCAATTTGTCTCCTGAATTGAGGTTAACTGAAACAATTTAAAAATGCTGTTATAGTGAAAGCATAGATTTTCTATAAATAGATAAAATGAATAAGGAAGTTTTATTTAGAGTTGGCATTTAACACATAATAAGAAACATAAGCTCTGGTGAGCTTTTGACTCCTTGAAAATCTCAAGTTAAAACAAAACATGGGTATTCAAGATACCTCTTTATTCTAAACTCGAAGAAGATAGAGTTAGAAATAGTAGCCTGCCCGTCAGCCCCAGACTGGCTATTTTTTGGCAGGACTGGCTAATTTTACCAAAAATTTATATAGCCATATAGTAAATATATTGAAAAATTGTATTCAGGACTGGCTAGAATTTAAGTGAGTTTCCTACCCTGACGAAGATCGATAGTTTATTTGATTAAAATGTTTAGGTCTGTTGTATGTTGCTACACATATCTCCATCTCTATAATCCAATTTATCCAAGTTATATACTTGTGTAAACATGATGTTGATATCCTGTTGATAGCTGAATATCGAAGTTTTGGGTTAAAGATAGACTAAAATATTTGTAGATGTATCATACTTTGAATTGACTGTGTTTTACCTTTAAATTTTTTCATTGTTATTCAAAGTTTTGGGCTGAAGGTAGAAGAAGATATTTGTAGACATATCATACTTTTAATTGGCTGTGTTTTACCTTTAAATTTGTTAATTTTTATTTGAATTAGATATGAAAACATTTCTTACATTGTCAGTCTGAGGTCTGACAGAATGAAATCTGTTGCAGAACAGAAACATATGATATAAATATTGTCTTGTTGTAGTGTCTATATAGTTCAAGAAAAGTTGTTTCTCTCTTTATAATCATTAGAATGGGGCTTAATAATGAATTGGGCTACATTGCAGTCATATTATTCATCTGTCTGTCCATCTGTTACACTTTTTGTAACAGATTTCTCAGCTTCTATTGGAGAGAATGTTTGAATTTTGGTGTATTGCTTTTACTTGATGATATGTACCATGTCGCTCTTTCCCAGGTTTGACTGAAATAGTTGAGTTGGGTTTTCTTAGCATGACGACTTTTTCTTCAGTGTTTCAAATTACCTTTTAGTCCCACTTCATTCATTATACTGTAGATGTTTGGGGATTTTCTGGTTCCAAGTTTTGCAAAAATACACCAGTCCAATGAGTTTTCATAGACTGGTTTACTGTTCTGACTTAGAAAAACAGAAGTCTTTAAAATAATCAAATTCTATGATATATATTCTGTTTTGTATGTTTGCTCAAAACAAAATTACCAAAGACTTTAAAATTGGAAGTCACTGCTTTTCTACCAAGTATACAGTATTTGTAGCACAGAGTAACAACTGGTTGACTCAGAGTTGAAATAATGTGTCCAAGTGGTAGCATGCTTACATGTACCTGCAATCTGATGTTTCTATGAGCTAGCATAATAAAAATACTGCTCAGCATATCAGACCTGTACAAGCAGGGTCTGTTTGATTGGTAATTTATCATTTTCATCCTGAAATGCATGAAATATCTGCCATAGGATGTTAAACCACAATCAATCTACAAATCGAAACAAAATTAAATGAGCCAGTGCTGAATTTTACAATGTAGCAAACCTTGTGGTTTATTGACGGAGATTGACATTGTTGGGATCAATGTCCTATTGGCTATATTACTACTGTCCTCGTAGAAGACAGCTGTTACATTGATATTATACAATGTTGTATCTTTATTTTTAACAATTATGAAAGGTACCATGTGTTGTTAAGATTAACTTGAAACAATATTTAATCAATAAATTGTATGTTGTGCAATTAAGATTCTGTCTAAACAATATTGATCAAAGGAAAATCGCCAACAGTGATAACTGTCTAAACCAAATACTTAAGACCCCAAACCCCAGCCCACTCCTAAAAAAAACGTGTTACAATTGAATCCTGAATTAGCTGAAACAGACATGTCCTGAGACTCCTTATGCATTTTAAACTTGCATATGTCATAAAACCTGTTTAAAGTGAACACATCCTTTAGTCCTAGGGGGTTTGGTATAGACAGGGTTCCCTTTATTTTCATATAAATGTATTAGTTTCACTTGACTTGAATATTTCACACTGAATACAAATAAAGGTATTTTTCCTGTGTCTTTGTTTCCTTGTATAACTCTATCTATCATCTGCATCTGGTTTATTAAGTAATAAGGAAAAATTGTGTCAAAGAAAAAACAGTTTTATCAAATTGTGAAACAGACATTCTATGGGCCTACTATGAACAGTAAGAAATTTTTTACACCCAGACTTTGCTGTCAACTGGTCCCTGAAAGCACAAATATATTTTTATGTGAAATATTCATCACATGATAATAATCATATGAAGAATGGAAAAAGCAACCCAAAATTACAGTATTGTAAAAAGGCTTAATCAGTTTTTGGACCCCAGGGCCACAATTTAAATTGAAAAATTACTTAAATCTGAGAAAATTCTCAATTGTTTGTGACGTCATCAAAGACTTTGATAGTGGTTACCATAGAAGTTAAGAATATTTTCAGACTTAAATGTTTTTTTTTTCATTTTGTGGCGCCGGGGCTAGACTCTGGACAGGTGCCAAATGGTCACTTTCACCTTAGTATAATTAAAATAAAACATTTTTAATTGTTCAACTTAAAAACTTAAAATCTTTCAAAAAATCACATATATGATAAAATACCAACAAGATTTTTATCTGCATGTAAGGTTTGGAAAAAAATGAAATTCCCACCAATGTTTTTACTACATGTTACTTTATATAACCTGTGTATTTTTCTTTACACTTTTTAAATCTCTTTCATCACCTTGAGTGATTCTGAAATCAATTATGAGACATATACAGTACTATTGAGCTTTTTATGGATATAGGCCCTGGCCAAAAATTGTATTTACTTTTAGCAAGGTTTTCCCTAAAACTTGCCTCAACAAGAGTGAAAATGGGCCAGTTGCTAGTAAAGCACATTTTAATCCCATTTTCATGCCAATAACTCATTGAAAAAAGCATTTTTGCCCATCATATTTGATATGTGTGTTTTGATTTCAAGAATGATGCATTTTGAAAGTGTTCTGATTATGGCTTTGTTTTTGTTTTTGTTACACATGATAAATTAGGTTCTGTTTGTAACCAAGGTAACTGTATTCATGTATTTATTTGTCTATTCTGCCTTTCAGGAGTACATTTATTAGTATATTTTTTAAATCTTGATTTTAGTTGTTTACTCAGAATTGTGGTAAACAAAAGGTTTTGACTTTGTTATTATATGATACCTGTATTATTTTTCTGGTTTCAGAGAAGAAGGTTTATCTGTGATACTTTATGACACTGGATGTGAAGAGGATATAAATATCAACGAGATCATTGCCAAGGCCGTCATGGAGGAGACAGAGGCTCGCATGATGGCAGAGGGCACCTTTCATCCAGCAACTGTGTCCACAGAAACATCACCTGTGAAAGGATTATCTAATAAATCAACTAATTTGGATCAGGCTATAGATAGATTACAAATTGTTGGTGAACAAAAGGTGACTTTTAGTGAAAATGACGCTCAGGCAGAAAATGAAGATTCTGAAGAATCTTGGGAAACAGAAGAGGAAGAAGAGGTGATTCCTGCAAAACAGCCAGTCAAAAAGAAGGATAAAAATAGTAACACTGTGTCACCTAGTGCCAACAAGAATTTTAATTCCAATGTGACTTCTGGTGCTACTGCAAATGTTTCAGATAATACGAACAATAAAACACCAACTGATCAAAAGTCAAAATCTCCAGACCCTGATACTAGAAATCTTTATTCATGGGGAAAGTCCAGTCCAGATCAGGATTACATGGATGACACTAAGGCATTGTGGGATTCTTCTGTGTATTGGAAACGCCCACTTCCTCCTAAGATGGAAATTCCTAAAACTGGAGAATATATGGACTGTCATGTGTGTAAGGTTTTTGATCCTACAAACTTTGTGGTATGTATTTTACACTTTTAAACTTAAGCCTATGTAGGGCTACCCATGGTCATTCAATTAAGCTCAGAGAAAATTACATTTTTTAAATTCAGTTGTTGGAAAATCAACTTTCATGCCAATGTATATCAATTGAACACTTGAGGTGGAAGCACACAGAGAAATGAAAATGAAATGACATTATACTGCATACAGAAGTAATGAGCTTATACCTGACTTAAACAGACATGATTATTGTCTGCATTTAGTGGAATTCTGCTATTTCAAATCCTGATTTTACAGTTACCATCTTTTTTTTTTTTTTTTTTTTTTTTTTTTTTTTTTTTTTTTTTTTTTTTTTTTTTTTTTTTTTGCGGGGGGGGGGGGGGCGCGGCCCCCGCGCCCAAATTGACTTCTGATTTTGCCAATTTCCACTTTGTTTGTTGTACTCTTCCTACTCTTCCTAGCTTAAAGTAGTGACTGAAATTATCAAGATTGGGAAACTTTCTAAAGTTTTAATACAAGGTATTTAGAACAAGAATGGATATGGTAAATATATCAAAGAGTCAACAACCCCTCTAGGATTAAAAATGTCAGCTGAAGGTCACCCATGGGTCTTCATGGAATGATAGACTGTCTCTGTAAGAATTTAAATGTTGATTTCTCATTCTATATTTCTTTCTTTGATAAAATGTTCTTCTCTTTTGTTTGGCAATTGAAATTATTTGGGAAACCTATTTTAGTAATATCTGCATATTGTTTATTTTATAGAGTATCCCATATGGTTCCATGACTGTCTTTGATCAGTTATTGAGAGACTGTATAGAATACTACAATATGCAGTCAGTCGATAGAGTAAGTATTATTTTCCAACTGATAGTAAGTAAAGGTTTGTAACTATGGAGAGTCTTGAAAACAATCTTGTTTTGCTGTTTTGAATCTCTGAAGATGCTGTCCATGTAAAAATCAGGCAGAACCTATGATATGAGTGGCACATGGTAAATTTTATCCCACTGAATTTTTTGTTCCAATGTAATGTATATACCATATGTGTGTCAAAAAGTATAAAGTTCGTTTGAAATTGACAATGGATGGCTCAGAAAATGACTACAAAGTTTTGCTAAAATTGAAAAGTTATCTCCATTTCTTCAAGAAATTTTAATGCTTTCAGTGAAAAGTAAGTCAATCATGCTCCCTAGAGCCTCTGTTTTTCTTGGTAATACCACTTCTTCATCG
Source organism: Perna viridis (assembly GCA_037379345.1). NCBI lineage: Eukaryota > Metazoa > Mollusca > Bivalvia > Mytilida > Mytilidae > Perna > Perna viridis. Next base: position 13,817,293 of record CM074524.1, read on the forward strand.
AAGCCTTCTTAATTTTAAGTTTGCCTTGCATATTTGCACCTGGAAATTTTTACTTTTATTTTCATCAACATATTTTTTTGCCAGAAGAAGACTATGTATTGCTATGTAATGCTCTCAGGATGCTTGTTTGTCTATAGGTGAAATTACTAAAAAGTCAAGATTTTAATTATTGAAAAGTTGCTGCTTTCATTCTATTTATACCATCTTAGAGTTAATGGATATATTTATTTTCAGATTATGAAACCAGAAGAGATTAAAGTAGGGCATCTTTATGCTGGGCACCAAGGAGGTGCATGGTACAGGGTATTGGTCAATAAAGTTGTTAGTCCAGGATTGGTAAGGCATAGCAATTAATACTTCCTCTCAAATGAAGATCTTCAGAAAACACGACAAATTACTCTGTCTCTCTGTCTGTAGGTCTGTAACATCCTAAATTTAAACAATTTTTAAAGGTTCAAAGTTTTTCAATGGATTTTGACTTATCTATATACACACTTACTAATTTTTATTTGCCTCAAGCGCCAGAAATTATGTGTTCAATCTTTGACTGATTTTTTTTCAGAAGTGGTAGCAACTGCTTCTCAGCAAAGTTCACAACATTTAGGAGATAGAGTAACAATTAGAATAATATGTCTGTGGTTATATGCAGGTGGTTTCATTTGTGACCTAGTGTGATAAAAATCTGGCTCTCCAGAGTTGCTCTTGTCGGTCTTGATTCCCAAAATATGGATGGGTTCATGTTTTGGCTCAACAGACAGTCCCCCTGATCGGTAAAAATATGGCCGTCATTGGTTCATTTCTTTCGCCAGTATCTAGGTGTTTCACAATTTACAAGTTCTCAAACTTGTTTTGGGGTATTTTCTTATTGAAAGGAAGCTATGTAATTTGGGCTTACACATCTGGGCAATAAGATTTGGGGCTAATGCAGCCCCAGGTAAAAAATTGGCGGCAAATGTATATGTCTGGTTAAAATTTTGAAGAACTGGCAGATAAACTGAGTTTGCCAGTCCCATGACTGACAGGCCAAAACAGTTTTGCATACTCTGGTACTGGAAGTCAGACTTAGCAGGGTCAGTTAATTCATCAAATGTTCACATTCTGAAATGCATGGAATTTCTACCATAGGATGAAGAACCATAATTAAGTAAATATGTTGTCCTGTAACGATATGAAAAATAGACACCCTTTTAGGGTATCAATGGAGAACACCATCGATGGAGATATCCCTGCGCTATACCGTAGCATTGTACTGTTTATCTAGTTGTGTGATATACTTTTTCAGGTATCTGTATATATTGTTGATTTTGGAGAATATAATGCCATGGCATTGGAAGAAATAAAACCGTTACCATGGAAGTTCTGGGACCTTCCATTCCAGGCTTTTAAATGCAAGTTACATGGTAAGGAATATCATGCTTGTCAGGTTTAATTTGATACTGGAAACTGTTAACTAAAAAGTTTATGTTAGTTTTATTTTCCTTTTTTGGCACTCAGTATAATTTTGAGAAAAGAATGCCTATTTAAAATTGTGTGAAAGTAGATTGATTGCAGAAACTGTGAAAAAAAATCATGGGTGGAAAATTAATTACAGAAGATGCATATACTTTTTATGTATAATTAAGAATTGTGATATGGTGCATTCAACACTTTTGGTGATTTTTTTAGTAGTATGGCATGCTGTATGATACATGTGATATGTTATCTCTGAGAACTAACATATTAAAAATGTGACTCAGCCCTGGCTGCTTTCCTCTCCAAAAAAATGTGACTCAGCCCTGGCTGCTTTCCTCTCCAATCAAATGTGACTCAGCCCTGGCTGCTTTCCTCTCCAAAAAAATGTGATTCAGCCCTGGCTGCTTTCCTCTCCAAAAAAAAGTGTGTCAGATGATTTTCTCATACTGTAAATGTATTAAATTTGCGGTTGCTAATTTTCATGTATTATGTCAAATGACCATATTTACGAGTATTAATTTTCGCCTTTAAAAAAAATAATTAGTGTTATATAGTGTTAAAAATTCAATTTTGCAGGTACGGTTTTTTGTGGTATTCTGCCCACCGCGGAAAATTAGTAAATTAACAGTAATTCATCTAGCAGTGAATGCTTAAATACAAACTTGTCATTATGTTCTTCACTTATACATGTAACTACAGACTTAGATACAATCAATTCTTGAATGAAATAAATCACATACAATGTAATGATTTAATGCTAGAAAATATTATTTTATCTTGCAGTATACATGTATTAAACATTCACATTTTTGTTTTTACCTCAACACATATTTATCATAGACTTTGACTTAGAATGAATAGGAAAAAAGGCTACATCTATAGATGCTCACTTACATCAAACTTTCAATAATTTATTTTCCAGGTATTATGCCATCAAAAGGCACACAGGTTTGGTCAGAAGGGGCCAAACTTAAAATGAGAACTTTAACCCAAGATAAAGACTTGGTTGGCCTTGTCTGTGGAGTAGAAGAGAACGGAGTTGTCTCTCTTAGACTGGTTGACACATCATCTGACAAGGATGTGTGCATTGATGAAACTTTAATGGATTTGGGCATGGCTGATGTAAATCTCTCATAAAGAAATCTCTAAAATGAAGTTGCCTCCCTTTATATTCATGGTTTCTAAGCCCAGGCTGTTACAACAAGATTTGGGCTATAAAGACACTAGATTTATTGTCAGCATGGGTTGCACTATGCATTATTGTAAATATTTTGGAGCAAGTTGTTAAAAATTTGTTTAATCATAACTTCTAATGATTTTCGGGGATAAAATTGTTGCATGAGTCCAAATGTTCCATCAATCAACTTTACACTTGCCTAAAAATTTGATTTTTGATTAACATACTGATACAAATTTTCTGTTGAACAAAACCTACCAATCTTTGAAACATTGCACTGTAAATGACATCCTCAACGGTACCATTTTACTTCCTTATTCAGGTTAATCACAGAAATCCAAGAAATTTTATGGTATCTTGTTGGATATCGAATTTTGATTTTTTTTCCCATGTGTTTTCTATATATACCATAGATCAAGAGTCCAAAGAAATGTTAGTTGGTCGTTTAAACTATGATGCTAGAAAACAGAAGTCCAGGTCTGATTGAAATTCATACCGACTAGGGATCAATTTCACAAAAAGTTGTAATGTCGTTATATTAAATTTCATTGTGATGTCTGTTCCAGAGAACAATTTTACACTTCACACATGATTTGTGAAATTAATTGCTATAAAGATTGATACCAATGAAATAAAGCAACATAAGAACAGCTATTATAATGAATATTTGTAGCTTACCATGTTACACATGTAAGTATAAGTCTCAGTAAGAATGGGAAAGATCAGAAAGGCATGCCAAATACCCACTAAACTGACAATACTATTTCACCTGAGGATGATTTTTTTATATTTTTGAAAAAACTATTTTATCTCTGCATCACTGGTTTTATTAAGAAACTATGTAATAAAATATTAGAAATATGAGATTTTTGACAGAATTATCTGCCCTAGAAATGATCAGTTTTAGTGTATTTCAATGAAATTAAATATCAGTTAACCAAAATGATGTGAAAAATCTGATTCTGATAGTGCAAATAGTCAAGTATCATTTAAAAAACTGTGTTTTGTCGTACCATGTTTCACCCACTGCAGGATTCTTACCGAGACTGAACTTTTTTTTAAGGCCTTTGATATGACATGAGCTTGTGCCATTTATTTATATAAATATATATGTTTGCACTTTTATTTTTTATTTGTGGGTATTGATTTTCTAGTTTTGATACTGATTAAGGAATTACCATGTGACCATCTTCATGGTAAACTTGAAATATTTTTTTTTCATTGTGAATTAAGATTTTGGTTTGACTCACCAACTGGTCAAAACCGCAAAAATTGTCAGTATTCATAATCTTTTAGTCTCCATAACTGTTCAGACACTTGTTGATGTTTTTTGAATAGTCATAGTTCAATTTTACTTACTGTAAACATATTACTTTTCATGGTTGCTTACTATTGCAGATTCTTTCAAGTGAATGAATTTGCAAGTTTCAGTTTTTGATGTTATTAAAAAAGTTATTAACTTTCATATATAAGAAAATAGCAAAATTAGTACACCCTGAAAATTCGTACTTTTTCAGTTTCTGTAAATCAAAATGAATTGCTTCGGTTGGTTTCTAAATTGAATTTGCATCAAGTACCAGTCCATATAAAAATCAGACACTGGCTGCACTAGAGGTGATTTATGGTGTAGAAAATCTACCAAACAAATAATGCTTTTTCAGTCTGTATATGTTATATTTTTCACATGACAATAGTCATTTCTATATACAGATCTGTATTTTTGTACATTCAACTGCTGCTAGAATCAACCAGATCAAACCGATTCAAGAAGGGTAACTCACAAAAATACAGCCAATTTCATACATAGACTATATATATTTTTTTTCATGAAAATGCAACAGCTGAAAGAAAAAAATAAGACTACTGATATGGTCTGTAACTGTTTCTGAATAATAATTAAATTTGGCAGCTTTTTTAAAAATTTATGGATCATCTCCTGTTTAATTTTTATTCATCAAGACTGCTACTTAAGAAGTAATTATATACAATTGAAGTCATCTTTCTTCACAGTAAATATTATTATCATTGTTCGTGTATATTGGCTTATTTCACAAACATGTAGATTGGTTTGTTATGATTTGTGTATTGAAATGGGTATTGAGAGTTCTTTTTTTTTTGCCTTGTATACTGACTTTAATAAGGCATTGAAATAGGACATGTACAATGTAAGATTGGATTATTTTTGTGGGAAAGTTCAAATTAGTAGTAATGCTAAAAACGATTTGTTGGGAAGTTTTTGTAAGAATTAGGCAAATGAGAAAAACCAAATGCATGTCAAAAACCAACTGATCTGACAATATTATTTCACTAAAGGATAATTTCTCTATTTGAAAAGACAATTATTTGATCTCTGCATCACTGGATTTATTCAGAAATTTTTAAAATAGAATGTAAAAAATGAGGGTTTTTTTACATAGTTATCTGCCCTTGAAATTGTTCATTTTTGGATCATTTCAATGAAATTATAACTTATTAAAATTATATGGAAAATCTTTTGTTTTCTTGATTCTTATGGGCAAATAGCCAAATTACATTTCAGAAGGATTTTTTTTTTGTACCATGCTTTGCTCACTGCCTGATTCTTAGAGACTGACACTTTAGTACTATAATATTTTCTGTCTATATTTGCTACATATTTTGACATTTCTATTGAATCTTTTATTTGTAACTTTAGTCTGTCAGAGTTAATAAACTCATCTTATTTTACTAACTGTCAATGAACTTTTCATATTTTTGTTGTTTTTGTGGCATGGTAATATCATTAAAAAAAATTCCCAACGAAATGTTAAATTTTCAAAGAAAAATGTGATTTTTGGATGATGTATAATATTAAAAAAGCAAAGTTTCAACAAACCACAAACATTTATATCCCAGAATGAAAGTACCATAATTTTCAGGGTTGTTAACTTTCCCTGATTCTGTTCTGTTACGTATTCATTGGTAACAATTTTTACAGTTTCAAAATAATATTAGTACATGTATTATAATGTTAAAATTCAATTTGGTAGAAACTATTTTTATTTGTTCTTTTCTGTCCTACTTGAAAATATAAAAAATTAGTACACCAAGAAACTTATTTATGTTGATTATATTTACACTGCATAAAGCCTCTAGTACACCAAGCCTTCAAATATCATAGCAGATCATGCATTGCAATTTAAAAAAAAACAGTCAACATAAAATTCAGGCACTGCTAATGGTTAAGTGATTCATGGTGGAGAAAATCCACCAAACAGAGGATGCTTTTTCAGTCTACTTATGCTATGTTCACATAACAGCAATCTTTTCTGCATACAAAACTGCCCTTTTTAGAAAATCATACATTCATCTCCCACTGAAATCAACCAAATGTAGCCAATTCAAGAACGATAACTCTTACAAAGTGCAAAGTTCATGTACAATCTATATAATTCTTATCTCAAAAGCACAACAAAAAAATGAAAAACTAAAACTTATTGTGTGATCAGTAACTGTTTCTGAATAAGAAATAAAACTAAATTTGGCGGGTTTTGACTGGCATAAATCACCTGTCTGATTTTTAGAAAGACTGCCACTTAAAATAATATGCATCATTACTGTTTCCACTATAGTGTAGTTCAAATGTTATGCCTTATTTTCTTATACTGTTTTGCAGGACTTTATTTGCAAGTTTTTGCCATTGTTTAGGGTTATAATGTTGATTTTTGTGTTGTTTTAGCTTTATTTTGTACTATATGTATGCATTGTTTGAGCAATAAACACTCATTACTATCTTGCTATTTACATTACTTGACAAATACACAGTTTTTATAACTAATATGATTTAAAAATCTGGTGAGGGGAGTTTTAAATCATTTTACTTCAATACTTTAAGGCGTAAGGGGTTAATACTCCATACACTTGCTTTTTTACAAGCTTAAAAGTGAACCTCAACTATGACAATCCATAATCATGTTATTCTAAAATTTTACTGTTTAAAAATATAAGCAATCTATACAACAAATAGGGTTTGGGAACATTGCGCTACAAAAATAGTTTCTCATTATCATTGAAAATGGTCAATTCTCATTTTAAAGTTTAAACAGTATGCTATAATGACCCCTAACATAGTTGTTTAATGCAAAAGTTACATAAATACCCCCTTTTTAACACATACCGACAAATGTAAGCTATGAAAACATAAAACTAATCACTGACATATGTACCTTCAAATGTATCATGTGATGCTTGTGTGTTTCAGTATGCTATGTACTTCATAGCTTAAATATTTTTGATTTAAAGCTTTAAAGAACCTTTAAAATATATATTATAATAATTCTACACTGGACTTAGTGGTATTGTTTGCCTTAAATTACTACCGAATAAGGCTTTTCCCCTGGAGGTGGTTCCCAATTTGAAATCAAAGTACTCATGTACTGAATCAATTTATATCATTCGTTTGAACTTTTTACGCCGCAAATAACAGTCAAATTGCAAAAATTGGGCGTGATGAAATGAAATACGGACCGAATTCAAATGTATCTAAACATAAGTTTATTGTTGTAAATGGTTAATATAGAATTCTTTGATTAATTCTTAAATTCGCCATTCAGATTACGAAGGTCATTACCAAAACACACACCAAATCTATGATGCATCGTAGCAGTGCGCCAGTTTGTATAATAATCAGGTTTGATGTTGGTTTAAATGGAAATATTAAATGAATGAACATAACACTGTCCGACATACTGGGTAATTGAACAACAAACTACTGTTTTGGCTTTTCCCAGTTTCTAAATTTTCCAAACAAAATTCAATTTATCGACCTCCAGGTCGAAACTGTCTGACAAATTATTCAAACTTCAGCCGCCACAATCATTGAAATAATCTCCTTGGATACATGCCTCTGTCAACTAGCTACATTCCTCAGTTAAAAAGCTTTATAGCTCAGATGCAACAATTACTGCATAGACACCTATGTGTCATTTAAAATGCTTAGTGTCTTATGCGCCTAGTCCCAGACACACGTACCTAAACGTAGTCTTAGAATATACTTTCAACAACTATGTCTGGTGCAGATACTAGCTATGCACGTTTAATGCCCTGGAGCACCCGCACCTCTATTATCTTCACACATGCCCAAAAAACCCAATAGATTGATTATTACAAAAAGCAATATCACTAGACAACAGACCGACACCATCCCGAGAAATGCATTATCAAAATTCCCGTGCTATCATCTAAGCAATGTTTCATTTTTAATTGTCATCACCGGGCTTGTGATGTCACGTGGCAGTAATCATTATGAAAATACAAGATACAGTGGGTGATACGTCGGGATGGTTGCGAGATTTATGCTACCCTTTTGTACAACATTTGGCCCAAAAATGAATGGCAAATGATAGCATGGAACCCCTTTCTCTATTTTCCCCCTTTTCGTAAATATTTGGATCCGCTAGGACCTGCATGAAATATCTGATGACAACTTCGGCATTCCTCTTTTTATTTCATTTCTATGATCAATGAATATTTACAGCCTCACAGGGTTTTCATTTCCAGATAAAAATTAAAGTTTATTATGTATCTAAATAAATAGACACCTTGAATATATTGACAGTGAAAGACTGGTTGCTTAGAAATAAACAGGTACCGATAAGAGGTTAGAGGTCAATTATTTTTAATTGGATCGTTGAACAGTAAAAAATGTTTATTTGGTTTGTTTATTGGCCTAAATAACGTAGAATTGAATTTGATATATTAGAAATACCTGTAAAATGGACCTAACCATCTGCATTGAACCTAAATGGGGTTTGGCGATGGGACTATTTAACTGCGGTGATATAAGATAATTGCAGATGCTATCAGGCATTATAAATATACAGGCTCTGGCGACTACTATATCAATTCCGATCTTCGATCTAAGTTGGATCAACTCAATTAAAATCTTGACCTTAATAGTCAGACTTCAATCTGAATTGCCAGTTTAATAGTGCTTATTGATTATTGGTGGTCCGAACCCCTCGAACCCCCCCCCTCCCCACACGGCTACGGGTATGAGTCTAGTCTCTAAAAAGTTGACCGACCGAGTCGAAAAATGATAAAAACTTCATACAAAATTTTGAATCGTTCAAATGAAGAGTTGATAAGATTTTAGCGACGAAGAATAATTTTCCTTAAATATTAGTTAAACTGACCAAGCATGCATGTAATTGATAATGAAAAGCGTTTACACCGTACAACCAATCAAACTGAAGCCGCAATCCAACTTTCAAAAACTAAAATGTTGTTGAAGATTTACCCGAAGAGACACCTAACATTAAAATGACGGTGTGTAGTTGGTAAGGTACATTTTGTCACGGCTCAAACATAATAGTGTTGATGCATTCTGAAATGTCAAATTATGCGATCGAATTCCAATGTTGTACAAATTAAATACTGATATAAGGCAACCGGCATTGTCTAGAATATGTAAATCATTGCAATATGCAAAGGAATCCAATATTACGACATTGTCATTTCTTGATGTCACCATGTCATTAATCAGTAGTGAGTTTTTTACATTGACATCAAGATGACCACAATATGTAGTTATTATTTCCCCTTGATCATTCAGAGTTATAACTATATCTCCAGGAGGTGAAGTGCAACCTGCATGTATGAAACCATTTCTCGTACTTGTAATTTTGCCTACGAAAAAAAGTTTATCTATACATTCCAGGGTAATTTTTCCTTTGTATTCCCCTTCCTTGTCAAGAACTATTATAGCATTAGTTGAATTAAACATCCCTCCTAATACTAGTTCTCCATCATTTGTTACGTGAACGTTTCTTGCATAGAATCTTGGTTCATCATAGGTATAATGAATTAGTTCACCAGTGCATGTATTGATTTTGCTAACCCTTCCTGAATGAAGCAGGACAAGGTCATTTGATGATGGTATTACTGTCATGTGGTCAACTGCCAGTCTAATGGTAGCTATAGTTTTTATAGTATTTCCATCTAATTGAACTCTCTTTATTGTATCTAAATGATGGATCCAGACCGAATCGTCACTACATGAATGAATATTGTTAGCATGAATTTCCACTTGATATTCAATAATTAAATTCATAGACACCTTTGTATCAAGGTACTTTATATTTAAAATTTTATGTTTTAAGGCTCTTTTTGGTTTCATATGTTCTTTATACTTACACTGGTCACATATAATATTTTCGCAGTCATAACATCTCCAGTTAGTATCGGTGCCGACCTAACACATTTTACACGTCATAGGAAATTGTACTACTCCATCTAATAACCCGATTTGTGCATTGCCTTTTAGAGGGGGTTCATAGTTGTCACTTTCATCACGAGAAGCTGCATATTCTTGGTCATTGATCATCATTTCATAGTGTAGTCTTATGAAATTTTTTATCTGTACATTGTCAGAAGTCCCTGTGTCCGCAAAGGGAGAAGTATCATCCGAAGAAACGTCTTCAACAGAAGAATCACTGTCGTCTTTGGATGTTACCGTTTCTGTGTCAGAGGAGTTGGTTTTATGCACCTTTTCATTCGTAGCATGGTTTGCCTTCTCACTACTCGCATTTGCATTAAGTTGACTGTCTTTTATTTCCACATTTGGTAATTTCTGTACGGATCCTGATGCACCCATCCCGATATTATTCGATATAGAAAATGAAAGAAGGCATATTATATGTGTGTGTTCAGGATATCTGACATACTTATTTTAGCCTAGTCATTGTTTCAATTTAGTACCCTCTTTATGGAGATTTTATATGTGATAAAAGTTTGTTTAATAGATAATACACTACCTACTATTCTGGCAGAAATACTCAATATACGTATCAATGTTTATACCCACGAGAAAGTGTCCTTAATGCAGTCTTTTTGTGGTATTTTTTCCCTGCTAAATATAAATTGATGTTTTATTTTATATTTTGTTATTTACAGAGTTTACTTCAACGCTACGTATTTCTTTTTTAATTTTCAATCAACTAGGTATTTTGTCAGTAGTTGTGATTAACTGTTAGGTCAAAAATGTTTGAGCACAGTGAATGAAAGTGTCATCTATAGGTATCATATATTTTGAGTTTCTAAGAAAGAGTAGCGGTAGTCAAAAGAATGTAATCCAGGGACAAAGACCAGACATGGAAAACAGACATACACAACAAAGAACATAAAGTAACTAAACTCATACATACAAAGTAACAAAAGTAAATGAGCAACTCGGACTCCACTAAAAACTGGGAGCATGGACCAGGTGCACCGGTAGGGTATGCGTCCTCTGCTTTTCTAGAAAGTATGAGAAAGTATGCTAAAGTGAGGCTTTGTCTATAGATCTGCAGTAGGCTTCCTTCCAGAATATTGTTTGGACATTTCATTTGATATTGCATCAGGATTAGTCATAGAGAATGCAATGGTCTTTATTGATCAGATTCTTTGGTTTCTAAGGATATCTGCAAATTAAAATAGTATGATATGGAAAATAATTAATAAGCAGAAAAATTTCATGTTTAGAATGCATTTTGAATTATCTAAGTTCCCAATTCTGACTCAATCAAGTAGTGTGATACTATCATATTTAAAAGGGACAATGAAACATTTCATCAAGATACGTAGTCTATAAAGAAAACATTATGGACAACCCGTGAAACATGTGTTTCTGTACTATACATTCTAATTATTTCATTGTATTTGTCTTATAAATTTTGCCAGTTGAACCTGCCCTTCATGGGAATGATCTGAAATCTCTTGAACATATTTTCATGCACGACGTGCGAAGTTCGTCTTTTTCAAATTAGCAACGCCTCAAGTTTACCAGTTTGTTTTATTTTTTGCTTGTATCTAGCAATTTTTCCTTAAGTAAAACTTGAAACATGTTCATTTGAGAAGAATAAATTAGATTTTGCCCGATGTGTTGTACATTCAATTTCTCTTCCCTTTTCTTTTTTTCCTGAATAGTTATTCGTTTGAATTTGTAAACAGGGTTAGAAGTCTATAATGTAGTGTTGATATACTACATTCAATTCAGAAGCGGTATTATTTGAACTGCAATGTTTGTAAATCAACAGACGCAAGAAAAGAAATGGATCTCTTTTAAACTGAATTGAATATCATGTTTTCAAGTTTGACAAATACATGTACAACTGTCAACTAAAAACTTGTTTTGGTATATTCAAATGTGAAATTGTAACTGATTTTATAACGCGATATTTCTATTTTGTGTAGAGATTATATAGTTCACAACCAAATATCAAGCCCTCCTGGTATTCACTTACTCTATATTTTATAAAGAACAATACGACAAGTATCTTGCAACTTGAAGAAAGTGGACTGCTCTGCCTTCTAGTGAATCTGAGTTCTCCTCAGAAATTAGTAGGGTTCGTACTATACCAGACAAATTATGTTCTTCCTCCTCTATGGGTTTATCATTTCATTTTTTTCTTTGGCTTAACAAATGGATTATATATATATATATATGTATGTAAAACCGTATCTAACAAAAATGTCACAAAGCGCATTTTTGACTTTCCAAAGTAATGTTCTACTTTGCGACATAAAAACTCTCTTAATGTCAATTTTAAAAACAATAAAAAGTATTGAAAAGTTACGATACTAGATTAAATTATTAGACTGTGGACGTAATGAATGAAAAAAAATATGATTTTAGCGAATCTGATAAAATAATGAAAGAAATGTTGAAAAGAAAACAGGAAAGAGAAAGACCCCCCCCCTTCTTTTTTGCGCACTCATGTCTGTTCACATGCAATGATATCCTTGTGCCTGCATCAAAGTATTTTGAAATGTGTAGACATGCGCTTGCACATTCGCTAGTGAAATATTGTAAAACCAACGTATTTCATGATCGTCTAATTACCTCTTGACAATTATATTAGCTATAAGATTTACTTTGACCCCCTGTAACTTGAAAATGGTTCACAACACACAAAATCTGTTGTACATTTGTTTACCCGAATTGAATCAAGAACACTTAAATAATAGTATTTATGATGAAAAAAAAACTACATGGGTTTTAATATAATACGTATTTTTACACTTTTTGGCCCCTTTTTCTAAAGCGGCAGGGGCAACAAAGTCCAAATTAAATAGGAATCTTCTTAGTTGTTGGTAAAACCATATCAACATTTCAGAACAATTTGTCAAACACAACTAAAGTTATCGCACGGATACGAAGTGTCCCCAGACCACGACGACGACGACGACGCGGACGACGACTGTGCCATATATATAACATTATATGACCGCAAGTTTTTTCGTCGTATAATGAAAACGAGAGATTTCGCTCTCAAATTTTCTCAAACAGGGAGATTTGCCAAAGTTTTGTTTTCTCGAAATGATGTTTAGCAACAAACCTTGCTTCCTAAAATTCCGAAGCGAGTACATGTATTCGGAAACATCAACATATACATCTACATTAGAGATATAAAACCAAATAGGAAAGATGCACTTTATACGCTTTCACAATATGATTTCCGGAGTTGGGGGGTGCTACTGACTTTTTGCTTGTATGTTTGTTGGCTTTCTGTTTTAGTGAGGGTGTTTTACTTTTTTTCGCATCACGAAATTTGTTTTCATAATTCCTAACATTTTTCTCATAGGATAAAATTTCCTTCAAATCATTTTTAAATGGTTGGTGCCAAACTATTTACCATATCAGGATGTAATCTGATCATTTCAATTGACCAAAACCGCCGAAAAATTAATATTGAATCGGATAATTAAATAATAAAACATGTCGTGTGTTTTATTTCATGTAAAAAAAATAATTAAGCACACTTCTTTTTACATGTAACAATTATAGAACAATGAACGTCGCAATACAAAAAAGACGTCAAGTTTTGCCGATTTCGACGTTACCAAAAATGACACCAACATCGTACCCTACGTCTGAATGATCCAATGACTATTATTATATTAAATTCAGTACAATAGATGCATTTTTAAGTGACCTCTCCAATGGTTGTACTTTTACTTCGGAAAGATGTCATCTTTTGTGTCCTGGGGCTACTTTTGTGATCTTTTTGCACTAAGACTAGTCTTTGCGGTGTTTAGGCGTACCCTACAGGGATGGATCCAGATATTTTGAAATGGGGGGTCCAGACATTATAAATCATCAGGTAACTAGAACCCATACATGGGAGAAGCCCTAAAACAATATCATTAGTAAACTTTCCAGTTTCTGTATTTAGAAGTTTTGTCTAGTACATAAAATGACTTTAATTTATTGATTTAAACTCACCACTTCAACCCACTTTAATGATCTTCCTGGTTATGAGGGGATGTTGTTTTAACAATGACCACCTGTCAGTCAGGTGAAAAGTAACCTATTCTACTCTTATTTATGTTACCTGTTATTAACAGTTATTGAAACAAAGATGTGCTCATGAAGCATAGTATAGTATATATTTATTGTATTAACTTTTTTATAATGTAGGACAGAAATTATAATGCTACTGAAATACTGTTTGCAAAATTTCAATTAACCAGTACTGACTAGGTGGCTTAAAAACCAGTAAAAACATTGGGACAATGATAACCACACAACCTCTATTTTTGCTTGATTTTGCACACAATTATATGTACATGTAAGAATATTTCTCATCAAGAGGAGGTTTCTGTACTTCCATATGATGTGGCTAAAATACATGTATATTTTCATGCATTTACATATTGTAACATTTTGCAATTATCAAAGGCACTGTTATCATCTTTTCCTTGATTTCTTTTCAGTGGTAATCCCTTTTAAAGTTTCACTAGATGTAGTGAGGAGGAAGCTAAAGTAAAATGAACTATTTTTGTGCTGGGACACTATTTTGGCATGAAATGAAGTTTGATTCTGAAGTGCTGGTACAACATTACTATATAAAAAACTAAAAATATGAAGTCTGATTTCGTAGCACTTATTTGTTGACAAAACATAATAGTTACTTGTACACACAATGTAATGATTTAATGCTAGAAAATATTATTTTAACTTGCAGTATACATGTATTAAACATTCACATTTTTGTTTTACCTCACACATATTTATCATAGACTTTGACTTAGAATGAATAGGAAAAAAGGCTACATCTATAGATGCTCTATTACATCAAACTTTCAATAATTTATTTTCCAGGTATTATGCCATCAAAAGGCACACAGCTTTGGTCAGAAGGAGCCAAACTTAAAATGAGAACTTTAACCCAAGATAAAGACTCAGTTCGCCTTGTCTGTGGAGTAGAAGAGAATGGAGTTGTCTCCCTCAGACTGGTTGACACATCATCTGACAAGGATGTGTGCATTGATAAAACTAAAATGGACTTGGGCATTGCTGATGTAATTCTCTCATATAGAAATCTATAAAACGAAGTTGCTCCCTTTATATTCATGGTTTCTAAGCCCAGGCTGTTACAAGAAGATTTGTGCTATAAAGACACTAGATTTATTGTCAACATGGCTTGCACTATGCATTATTGTAAATATTTTGGAGCAAGTTGTTGTTACAATGTGTTTAATCATAACTTCTAATGATTTTTGGGGATAAAATTGTAGTATGAGTCCAAATGTTCCATCAATCAACTTTACTTTTGCCTAAAAAAATGATTTTTGATTAATATACTGATACAAATTTTCTGTTGAACAAAACAATGAAATTATAACTTACCAAAATTATATTTTTTCCTTGATTCTAATGGGCAGATAGCCAAATTACATTTCGAAATGATGTTTTTTTTTGTACCATGCTTTACTCACTGCCTGATTTTTAGAGACTGACACTCTAGTACTATAATATTTTCTGTCTATATTTGCTACATATTTTGACATTTCTATTGAATCTTTTATTTCTAAATTTAGTTAAAGTTAATGAACTCATCTTATTTTACTAACTGTCAATGAACTTTTTCATAGGGTACCATTTTTTGTAGTTTTTGTGGCATGGTAATATCATTAACAAAAATTCCCACCGAAATGTTAACCTTTCAAAGTAAAATGTGATTTTTGGATGATGTATAATATTAAAAAAGCAAAATTTCGACTAACTACAAATATTTATATCCCAGAATGAAAGTACTATAACCATATTAATTTTCAGGGTTGTTTATTTTCCCGGATTCTGTTCTGTAACGTATTCATTTGTGACAATCTTTACAGTTTCAAAATAATATTATTTATACAACAATAGATAGTGTTAAAAATCAATTTGTAGGATCTATTGTTATTTGTTCTTTTCTGTCCAACTTGGAAATAGCAAAAATAACTACACAAGAAAGTTTTTCATATTTCATTTATTTTCACAAATTTGACCAAAAAAAAATCTGTTTCATTATATGATTGATAGTTTTTAATGCTAGTATACACATTATGTAAGTCCATCATGATGTCATATAATTTTTACCCCACTTGAAAAGCAGGATGTATAGATCATACTGTCTAGCCATTCTTCCATGTCTAGTTTTCAATATGCAACTCCTCTCAAACTGCTGAATGCAATTTGGTGAAACCTACACAAATCTTTTATCACATGGTACCATTTTGAACCTTTCATTTTGTTTTTATTCCGATCGAAAGACGTTTTGGGTTCTTGTAAGGAGAACAGAGGTACAACCATGTGTTCACTCCTCATAATTTGTCTAGTCTATATATAAATACAGACGTGAAATAACATGTTATTGCATTTTAATCTTCTTTGTAATCAGTAGTATGAGACATTTTGACCCGCTACAATGAAATTTTAGCCCCTCAGTTGCTATTAAAACCCTATTGGAAACCCAATTTATTGAGCCAATGGTGACCATAAAAACAGAACAGACATTTACAGGTGATAAAACTTTAGTTTCATTTGTTAAACAGAATGACTGTCACAGGCGTTGAAATTTCTACAGTGAAATGTAATTAAACAATTATGACAACTTGAAGCATACAATATCATGTTTTATGAAACACTTAAATGATATATCAGCCATGGGCCTTGTTCAATATCTCTTTTAAGTGTTCCAAAAACATGATATCGTATGCGCTGAGCTACCATAATTGTATAAAATCATCATTATCAAAAATTTCATTCACTATCAAAACAATCAATATCAGAATTATCATTTTCAAAGAAGGAGTCACCTACATATGCTTTATTCTGTTCAGCTAAAACATGAAAAAGGCAACAATGATATAAAGACAGTACATTACGACAATGGCATACATAATAATTGGTATCTGTGTAATTTAGATGACAATGTAACAAGACATAAAACTGATACCATAGAAAAATCAAATCCTGGTTATATTTAACTCTTCTTCAGGGGTTACGTATCACACCTGTCAATTTTGGTTAAAGATGTTCCCTGAATCTCATCATTCTTCGCCCGGTTTGCTCTCTCTGCAGCAATATGTGATCAAGTTGTAAGTTACCATTAACGCCCCCGCTTGCGTATTATGGTGTAAGTTAACATTGCCGCTTCGTGTGTGTATCATGATAAAAGTTAACACTGACGCCTCGTTTGTGCATCAACTTGATAACATTGACGCCACTAACCCGATGCAAATTGCAAATGACAAGCCATCGAATTAGAATGCCATAGCAAAGTTGGTAACGTGTAACTTGTCACGGCACAAACACAATAAGGTTGATGCATCAAGAAAAGTCAAACTATGCGCTCAATTCCAATGTTTTGCAAACTGTACACAGATATTAAATGGCCAGCATTGTCAAGGATATGTAAATGTGCATGGTGATATTTTTATAAAAAGGAATCCAGTACTACGACATTGTCATTTGGAGATGTCACTATGTCATTTGTAACAAATTGGTCTTCTATATTGAAATCAAGGTGGCCAGAATATGTATTTACCATCGATCCCTGATCGCTTAGAAATATTACTAAATATTTTGTAGGCGAAGCGACACATGCATGTATGTTGCCATTTTTTGTACTTGTAATTTTACCTACAAAATAGAGATTAGTTATGAAGTCCATGTTGATTCTTTTTTTGGTATCTACCGTTCTTGTCGAGTAATATTATTGCACTACTTGATTCAAACATTCCTGCTAAAAGCATTTCTTCTTCATTTGTCACATGGATGTGTCTTGGGTAGAATATAGGATCGTCATAGTTAAAGTCAATTTTTTCACCAGTATCTGCATGGAGTTTGGCAATTTTATCTGAATAAATCACTATAAGATCGTTAGATGATGGCACAACTGCCACATCATTAAATTTCCTTTGAGCTGTAGATAGTGTTTTTATATTATTACCATCTAGTTTAACTCTTTGGATTTTATCTGAGCCGTCAGTGCATGAATGTATATATTTTGAATTAATTTCCATTTGATATTCGCTCATTATATTCATGGACACCTTTGTATCAAGATACTTTATGGATAGAATCTTATGTTTTAAAGCCCTGTTTAGTTTTATATGTTCTTTACCTTTGCAGTGGTCACAGAGCATCTTGTCGCAGTCAAAACATCTCCAGTTAGTATCGGTACTGATTTGGCACATTTTGCATTTCATAGGAAATTGAACTATATCGTCTGATGTCCCTAGTTCTGCAACGACACTTAGAAAGGTTTCAGGTATTTCACTAACAGCATAAGAAGCCGCAAAGAAATGGTCCATTAACATCATTTGATAGTGTAGCATTGTGTAATTATGTTCCTTCCTAATAGAAGTATCTTCGTGATTTGTACTATCATCAGTTATTCTACTGAAAGTTTTGTCACATGGAGGTGTCTTGGTTGGAATAGGACTATCATCTTCAGAATCACTGTCCTCTTCTGGATGTTACAGTTTCCTTATCAGACGCATCAGTTGTACTAAAAGAGGTTTCCTGAATCTTTTTATTCGGTGTTGGATTTACAACCTCTAGACTAACATTTGTATCTGTTGACTGTCTTTTATTTTCACTTTCGGTAATTTCTGTACGGACCCTGATGCACCCATCCTGATAAGAATTAAGTGTGTATACAGAAGTATATATTTGTCAATAATAATCCGATGAGGATCTTCGAAAATTAAAAGAAAAACGTTTTATTGAAAAGTTTAAACCATCGTTGAATGGACAGTAATTCATTCCCCTTTATATAACTATTGTAACGTCACATAAACGTTACTGTTAACAACGTAGTCATATTGTTCACCTGAAGATTACCACAAGGCATGAAAGTACTAGTGACTAAAATATTGTGATTATTTGATCATGTTGGATTATTATTGACAAATATATATATATATATATATATATATATATATATATATACAACGTTTCAGAATGTGACGACTCTATTCGCTACACTGCTCCATCGGATCAAATTGATACAGGGAAGATAACGTAAACTTATAGAAGGGTCTGAAAAATTCCCAACGATGTTAGAACTGTCAAATTTGCGATGCAAATTTTTGGTCGTTCCCTCCGCGGGACTCGAACTCGTACCGCTGTGACATCTATGGCAACACCGCCTGCACTAAGTCCGGCGCCCTAGACCACTCGGTCAGCTAGGCTATATTAAAATGTAGCTTTCGCTGGCCGGGCCATTCCTCCTCGTAGGATTAATCTAGGGCTGTAACTTAGTACACAATGTATGGTAGTACGGGACAATTCATCTAGGTGTCATTATGTAGGATAGAGGATCAAATTAATGATGCATGTCACAACAAATCAATATTATACAACGTCTCAGAATGTGACGACTCTATTCGCTACACTGCTCCATTGGATCAAATTGATCATCTGACAATCTATTTTTTGAGTTAAGTCATCGTTTCAATTCAATACCCCCTTTGTGGAGATTTTATGTGATACGTGAACATATGGACATATGGACAGCTCTGTTTGATAGATAATACACTTTCTACTATTCTGGCAGAGCACTAAATATACGTATCAATATTTAAACCTGCGATAAAGTGCAATTAATGTAGCCCTTATGTGGTATTTTTCCAGCTAAATCTAAATGGATGTTTTACTTTATATTTTGTCAGCATTTACAGAGTTAACATTAACGCTACATACATTTTCTTTAATTTTCAATCAACTATGGTATGCAAAATGTATCTGTGTCAGTACTTGTGATTGATTGTATAGTCAAATGTTTCATAGATTGAGCACAGTGAAGAAAAGTGTATTCTAGTGGTATTATGTCTTTTGAGTTTATAATTAAAAGTATGCAATAGTAAGCCTTTGTCTATAGATCTGTTGTAGGCTTCCTTCCAATATATTGCTTTGACATTTCATTTGATATTGCATCTGGATTAGTCATAGAGAATGCAGTGGTCTTTATTGATCAGATTCTTTGGTTTCTAAGGATATCTGTAAAGTAAAATGGTATAACGTGGAAGAAAATTAATAAACAGAAAAAGTTCATGTTTAGAATGCATTTTGAATTATCTAAGTTCCCAATTCTGACTCAATCAAGTAGTGTGATACTATTATATTTAAAAGGAACAATGAAACAGTTCATCACAATACGTAGTCTATTCCCTACTTGAGGAGCTCGGGATGCAGCCATATTTTATCCTGTTTTTGCAGAGTTACCTCCCGTAAAAGCAGGTGTAATTTCGAAGTCTCTCTAATCGATGTTCGGATTCTGGTGCAGAAAAAAGAGGTAACTCGAATGAAAATGGAATTCCCAGCAGACAAACAACGGCTGTTTTTTCTAAAATTTACAGGGTGTTTCATTTTGTTGGTAGGTTACACAAGGATGATTTTTATTTTCAGAGTTACCGGGTAAAGAAAATTTATGGCAGGGTCGGTAGAACGAGAAATTCCCTTTTGACTTTCGAGATTTTCTAAAGTATCGTCGATATCGGATGGAAAACCTTACGTCTTTCGAATAGACACCTGCTCCAAAGGGAGATAAATGTTGACAAAATGTTGGTCCGTAAGTCGCGAATAAAGAAAACGTTATGGACAACCCTTGAAACATGTGTGTCTGTACCATACATTTTACATGTCTTTGTATTTGTTTTATAAATTTTGCCAATTGAACTTTACGAGCCCTTCATGGGAATGATCTGAAAACTCTTGAACATATTTTCTTGTACGACGTGCGAATTTCGTCTTTGTCAAATTAGCAACGCCTCAAGTTTACCAGTTTGTTTTATTTTTTGCTTGTATCTAGCAATTTTTCCTTAAGTATAACTTGAAATTTGTTCATTTGAGAAGAATAAATTAGATTTTGCCCGATGTGTTGTACATTCAATTTCTCTTCCCTTTTCTTTTTTTCCTGAATAGTTATTCGTTTGAATTTGTAAACAAGGTTAGAAGTCTATAATGTAGTGTTGATATACTACATTCAATTCAGAAGCGGTATTATTTGAACTGCAATGTTTGTAAATCAACAGACGCAAGAAAAGAAATGGATCTCCCTTAAACTGAATTGAATATCATGTTTTCAAGTTTGACAAATACATGTACAACTGTCAACTAAAAACTTGTTTTGGTATATTCAAATGTGAAATTGTAACTGATTTTATAACGCAATATTTCTATTTTGTGTAGAGATTATGTAGTTCACAACCAAATATCAAGCCCTCCTGGTATTCACTTACTCTATATTATATAAAGAACAACACGACAAGTATCTTGCAACTTGAAGAAAGTGGACTGCTCTGCCTTCTGGTGCATCTGAGTTCTCCTCAGAAATCAGTAGGGTTCGTACTATACCAGTAGGCTTTTTTTTGAGTTATGTTTTGCTAGTTACTCTGTCTGTCCATCATTTATACCTTCAGTAGTTCTTTGATCTTATTGATCTTTAAAAGTTTTAAAAATAAGTAAAATACGTGATTGAAATTATACTGTAAAGTTAAAACACAGTTTACATTTAACTATTTTAATGACGTATTAAAATCGAGACACAGACAAAAAAGACCAATAATAACGATAATAACGTCCTGCAACAGTTATGATAATTGCTGTTATTTACACACAAAAAAAACCCAACAAACAAACAAAAAAAAAAAAAACAAATAATTGATATAGATATACACAGTCATTGTATCTATTTGAGTTATTGTAAAATAGTTGATATGTATCCGTAGTTTTGTAATATACAAGTAGAAGGTGTTCAGATTAAACAAATATGTTGTCGATTAAAAATTCCAGCATTTTGTAAACATCTTCCTCTGTATATTTGAAAGATGATTTGGAATTGTTTCTTACAAAGTATGAGGAATCTCTACCAAGAACTATATATTTGAATCTAGGTGTACCATCTTTTTTGGAAAAACAACGATGTATAATGTTTTTAAGTCGGGATTTTAACTGAGTATGGGGAATAGAAGTATACAGTGTTGAAAAATCATAGGTTTTAATGCTATTATATTCAGATAATAGTCTTGAACTGATTGTCTCCAAAAGATCTTTCGAATTTTTCAGGATCCACATTGAATTAATACCACTACGGGAGTAACAAATGTTGTGGTAGGACTGCAGACCCTCTTTGACAGTTGTGAGTATAGAAGTTAAAAGTTTTGAAAGAGGTTTGGTGGTACATTTTGCAGATCCAGCTATGAAACGTTGTTTGAATGGATTCTTGTGAAGTTTAGTAATCCAGTACATAGACAGTAAATCACAATCATTGTCCTTGGTAGAGAGACCAAAAGAAGATAGCACAAAATTATGGTTTTCCACAATCTCTTTTTTGGAGAGAATGGTAGCAGTATAGGTTTTATCACTGCTATTATTTTCTACGTCTACCTCTTATAATAAACATTGGATATAAAACGTTTTGCAGACAAAAACAGTGTTGTTTTGGGCTTTGTCTGTTGGTACGACAACATATTTGTCATGTATAGTAGACAATGTTTTTGCTACATCGGGGTCTTTGAAAACTGATGTAGCCTTGGCACTCATTTACGTACTTAAAACTTTCATTCGTTTCAAAATTAAAGACCTCACGGCCTTTAACCACTCTGACAGAGAATCAATGTCTTCTTGTTCTCGTTTTATCCATTTTGTGTTATGCTTATGAATTTTGACAAATTTTATAATTTGTTAATTTTGAGCAAACTTTGGTTGCTTTGTTAGGTAAATTTTAGATATTTTTTCTGAGCCTGCCATGGTCGCTTTAAAACAAAATATATGCATGTTATATATTCATCACATTGAAAAAAAAAAAAAAACAAATCAGTGGGATAAAACTTACAATGTGCAACCAATATCATAGGATCTGCTTGATTTGTATATGGACATCCTCTTCAAACATTTTGTGTACATCAAAATTTTGTATAATAAATAATAATGAATTCGAACAAAAGAGCATCAATATATCTAGTTTCTGAAATTGTTGACTCATTTATCTCATTCCTTGTATTCCACATGGTAGAATTTCTCGGTGATGGATGAACTCCTATTTCGATAGTTCACTTTCTTTTGTTTATAAAGAATCGGTTAAAGACCACATAACTAGTCATAATTTTTCATTTGGGGTTAATTGCGCTTTTGAGATAAAATTTATAGAAATTGTACATGAAAGTAGCACTTTGCAATAGTTACCGTTCTTGATTTTGTTCCATTTGGTTGATTTTACTGGGATATTAATGTATGATTTTTTCAAACGTACAGATCTGAATATGGAAAGGACAACACTGTTATGTATAATTATAGCATACATAGATCGGAAAAGGGTTGTTTGTTTGGTGAGTCTTTCTTCACCATGAATCACTTCGACATCATATGGACAGTATCGGAAATTTATATGGACTGGTACTTAGGTACATCTTGTATACAATTTAGTTTGGGACAGGTACTGAGGTACATCTTGTATACAATTTAGTTTGGGACAGGTACTGAGGTACATCTTGTATACAATTTAGTTCGGGACTGGTACTTGGGTACATCTTGTATACAATTTAGTTTGGGACTGGTACTTAGGTACATCTTGTATACAATTTAGTTTGGGACTGGTACTTAGGTACATCTTGTATACAATTTAGTTTGGGACTGGTACTTAGGTAGATCTTGTACACAATTTAGTTTGGGTAAAGATTGTCCTATATATTTGATTCTAATGATGCTGATGAATGGTTACTCCTTGAAGATATAAGTAAGTTGTTCGTAAGATATTAAGCACTAAATTGGCTATAGAAAAGTACGCACCTCTATAAACAAAGTTCATAGTTACATGTATCACAAAAATTGCAAAATTGAAAAAAAAAACAACAAAAAACAAAGTTACCAGGCGCGTAACTGCCGTTAGGCAAAAAAGCTTTTGCCTGCACTTAATTTTGCCAATTTTTTTTTTTTTTTTTTTTTGAAATAAAATACATCCTGGAGAGGCATAAATGATGCTCTGAAATGCTATCTCTGCGGAACTTCGGGGGGCTTAGCCCCCTGGAACTACTGGGGCCTTAAGCGGCCCCCAGACCCCCTGCCGTAATTTTGTCTACACTTCAATTTGGCCTCAGCTACGCGCCTGGTTACAAACTCAGTTCGCAAAGTTTGGCTTTACACAATGATTGTTTTAACTGCGAATCTACTCATTTTGAATTATCTCAGTGCTGACGCTACGGTATATTTTGCCGATATTCATTCAGAGATGGGACCATATTTTTTTAAAACAAGTACTAGTTACCTATCATAGCTATGTAATTTATTTCTTATATTAGAAAATGGATTTGTGTATTCAATTACGACTTTTTAATATTTTAATATTAGAAAATCATTTTTTAATATTAAAAAATGTAACTAATTTTGCAATATTGCAAAGTAATTTTCTAATATTTCAAATTCATTTTCTAATATTTCAAATTCATTTTCTAATATTACATATTCAATTTATAATATTACAAAATGTCTGATGTTTTATAATATTACTAAATCAGGAATTTGTAATAATAGAAAATGAATTTTTGATATTACAAAATGAATTTCGAATGCTAAAAAATCTTTTCTAATATTAAAAAAAATGATTTTGTAATATTACAAATTCATTTTCTAATGTTACCAAATATTGATTTTTGTTCACTTTGTCTTGCCATAGTTTTCTTTGTGTGACGTCTTGTTTCCTTTATCTTCAGTTTTTACGTGTAATCTTTTTTCGGTTCACTACATTATGTGTGTAGATCGCCTTTGTTTGATGTGTTAACGTAACGGTCATTTGTTTTTGGATTTTTTGACGTATACTCACAGCTGTCAAAGAGGAAGGGTATTCAGTCCTACCACGACACTTGTTACTACTGTAGTGGCCGCTAGTGGTATTAATGCAATGTGGATACTGAAAAATTCGAAAGATCTTCTGGAAACCTTCCATTCAAGATTATTATCAGAATACAATAGCATTAAAACCTTTGACTTTCAACTTTTCATTCTTCTATTCCAAATACCCAGTTATAATCCCGACTCAAAAGCATTATACATCGTTGTTATTCCAAAAATGGACGGTACATCCAGACACAAATATGTAATTCTTGGTAGAGATTTCTCATACTTTTAAAAAAGAATTCCAGATTATCTTCCAAATATAGCGAAGAAGACGTTTTCAAAATGCTGGAATTTTTTATCGACTACATATTTGTCCAGTGTGATGGACGCATTTTTCAACAAACGGTCAGCATTCCAATGGGAACAAATTGTACTCATCTACTTTCTGACCTATTCCTTCACTCTTATGAGGCTGACTTTATAGCTGATCTAATCCAAAAGAAGGAATATCGTTTAGCTAGACGTTTTATGGTCGTCAATATGAATTCGTGAATAGATACGGTATATCTATCTGCATGCACCATGAAAACATTTGTTCAGCGTGTAATAGTTTTCCTTTCCTCTTTTGTCTACCCTAGACTTGACTTTTTATGAGCAACTCGGCGGCTGTTTCTAGGAAAGCAAATGACGATTACCCTATCGGTGCACCTGGTCCATTCTCCCAGTTTTTAGTGTAGTCCCATGCATTTGTTCATTTATTTTTTTTTGTTACTTTGTATTTATTATTTTGGGGACTTTATGTTCTTTGTTGTGTGTGTCTGTTTTCAATGTCTGCTGTTTGTCCCTGGATTACATTCTGTTTATTTCCGATAGAATCTTGGTTCCTTTGATTACTCTTTTACTAATACTATATTATCAGAACAACAATAAGATATTTACACCTAAACCAACTGAAAAAAGTTAGTACCTGTATAAAAGTATATTGTCATAACAATAGCAAAATAAAAAAGGCGAGGTTGCAAACTTATTTTGGTAAATTTTGTCGATACACGGTAGATTGTTAATCCACTAACTCTATTTAGAGGTGGGCCAAATTTTTGAAACAACTGATAATGTATTAAGTATTTTTTAAAATTATTTAATTTTATTTTTCAAATGAAGTGTTATAAGTTCTTGCTATCGTGTGTAATCTACACAGCCGAAAGTATCACACATGAGAATCATAAAGACTGCAACATATTACATTCATATGAAATGAGCATGATATGATAATCATATGTTTCAGTTTACATATGACTATTGTATGATTAACATTTGTTTCAAATTCAAGATTTACATATGAGAATCATATAATAATCATACGGCTATCATATTGTTATCATGAATCTATCATGTGGCACAGTTGGCTGTGTAATGTAAGTGAATCTATCATATGTGGCACAGTTGGCTGTGTAATGTAAGTGAATCTATCATATGTGGCACAGTTGGCTGTGTAATGTAAGTGAATCTATCATGTGTGGCACATTTGGTTGTGTAATGTAAGTGATTTTTTCAAAGTTCCAAGTTTTTAGTGCCAATTATATCGAGCGTTTTTCAAAGTTAACCTGATATGACACCTGAGCTCAATATAAATGATCATCTGTTATTTTCACTTAATTAGTTTTCATATAGATAGAGGACGATATACTTTGTTAAAGTGTCATATGTACCAGTCGTTATATCATGTGTAATTTATTGTCAGCAATCTTTTTTTCTATTTCTATATATATATTTTTTTTTCAAAGCTCAAAGTTCCCATGACCATTTATCACGAATTTTATGACATCTTTAATGAAAGTTATGAAATCTGAACTGAAACTAGATATAGATAAGCATAACGTAATTTTCACATATTTTTCTTTTTTCTGTTTTTTTCTGTTTTTTTTTTTTTTTAAATCAAAATACTTACATGTGTAAGTTTATTGAACCAAGTCAGAAATGAAAATCTTAATTTTACCAAATTTAAAAAAAACATGAATTGACTAAAGGAGAATCGGTTCCTTCCATGGAATTTACAGAAAACTCGGAAAATGTAAAACGATAGGAAAGTTTCACAAGTTTTATCATGCACCGCCCGGTGGTTAAAAAGAGACGAGCATTCTCAATCACCATCTTAGAATGGGAGAATTTTTTTCTGTGTCTTTGAAATTATTTCAATGCCCTCGAAAATACATTGTCACGTGTGTATACATGTAGCTTGATTGATGTTATTTTTTTTCACAGACAGAACAGAATGTAAGTCTTTCTTTTATTTTCCGATTCTGTATAATGTCCAAAAGGGAGGTTCTGCAACACAGACAAAGGTACATATAATTCATGTTTTATCGTATGCATTCAAATTGATAAACCATATTTTAATCCTTTTTAATTCCTTTGACACTACATTGTGTTCTAAACCAGTCCAATGTACAGCTAAAATCAATGTTCGGCAATTGAAACTGTTACGAGTACCTATATTTTTTGTTAAAACTACAATGAAAGAATTCATATATGCCAAACATGTAATCCTTAATGTTAAATAATAGCAGAAGGAATGCAACAAATACCACATATTTAACAGAAGGCTTTATTGGCTATTATGCCCGTGCAATAGTTTGCAAAACGAATGGCAACACTGGAAGGAAGAAAACTTCTTGAATCAGGAGGTACAACTGAAAGACGTAAAAAATGAGTGCATAGTATAAAAAATACAGGCTGTCAATATAAAATAACATTTTGAGCAGCCAAAATTCAGGTTCTTCTTCGTAGATTGCACGATTCTTTATCTTTTTTTCAGGCATTATGCCACCCAAAGTTACGAGTCTTTTCAGAAAAAGCCAAACATTGGAGTCAAACTCAAAATCAACTAACTTGAGCAGATTAGTCGGACGGCGCAATAGGACAAAATAAATTTTAAGTTATCTCTCTTTAACTAGTTGCTGCATCATCATGCTCAGTGGGGTGCAAAAAAATCCTTGATAAACATATTTCAGTGCACGCATTTACACACAAAAAATCAACTAATTTCATTTAAGGGTGTGGGGTGAATCTTTTGTGCTATGCAATGTAGTCAAACACATTTGCCTTTCAATGCAATGAGTTGATAGTCATTGTATCTGCGATACTTTTCAACTGTAAGCCATTTGACCATACATGTGGTGCTTATCATATATTTTTTATTGTGCATTGAATAGAAACAGATTAGCATGTAAACTTACAGACTTCTTTTTGTTCCTCGCGATCGGGTTTTTGTCTTCAATTATGGACATTTTCCCGTTGCTTTCAAATCTATTGCTATATTTCTCTATTTTACCCCGTCTAAACAAATTGGCTCTCTCATTACATACTTAACGACTTTGGATAACTCGGATTTTGTAAGTCGTTTTGGTGGTTAAACTAACCATTATCAGTGGCGGAACCTATGTGCCGCTTTCGGATACAGCAAAGAATTTGGTCAGAGTTTACTCTCTCTGACTGGCGACTGGGCTGCTGTCCAGAGCCGTTCTGACGCCGAGTACATCACATGAACATGTCCCTAGCACTGAAACATTGTAATCCCTTTTGGGATTCAGCGCTGGGAATACTTTTTTTTGTTTTGAACACCATCGGTGGTGTTCAAAACAGAAAATATCTCCTGCGCCGAATCCCAATAGGGATTAAGGTACATTGTACCTCTTATATTTACCCAGGGACTCTTTAGCTCATTATTCATTTGTATGTTATCCCTGTCCAAATGAGTGAATATCTTCAGGAACTTTTTCAAAGTCCTTCGTTGTAATATAAAGTTTCCCTATTTTATATCCTGGGGAACAGCCTGGAATATCGGACTTTCCTTCCCCATAAGCCTGGCGATCACATAAACCAATCGGTCGACCGCAAATCTCGCCGTCGAGTATTTAAAAGTTCAAGCTTATATTACTTGAACAATGTAGGCATGTGTATTCACTGATGTTAAATAACGTTTACCTTTACCTTTACCTATTGGTAGGGAATTATGCTCTTCCACGTATGTATCTTAACGGGGGATTAATCTCCAATTCGGGAGACCACTCCAATAGTCCACTCCACGTTTTGCAATCTGTCATTATTAAATTAATCGGAGTTATCTCCCATTAATGATTTCCTATTCAGTGACATGGCCGTCGAAGAATTTTGAATTTATTTATCGTTGACAGTTTTCTTGCTGATCCTTTACCATAGGTGCAAATCTGTGATCACATGGTAAGCAAAATACTTTTTCTACATTCTCCCTCCAATGCATAGATTTTGTTCCAACAGATCGCCGACAGAATGACATTACGTCCATTGATGAGTTACATGTACGTTTGTACGTCATCTGCAGCAAACTTATTCTAGATAATCATGACGTTCGCTGAGGATTTTTTTAATCTGACATTTATGGAGGCGTACAAGAAAAGTAAAAAAAATAGCTTCCTAAGGTAACATAACTTCTTGGGCTACTGCAAAGTGCAAACCCAGCCTGTGACTGTGTTTCAATCGATGCAAGTCGTTAGGTTTCAGCCACACTAGTACCTCAGTCCTAGTGACCATATTGAACTCTGTCAGAGTATATTTTGTTTATACAATTTTTAAATATTTTATGTGGTTGTAAATATTACACAAATTTATATTTAAGTAAAAAAGAGGGATGACTGTGGTAAACTATTGCTACATTTTTCTGTTGTTATTATTTTTATGCAAATCATTCTTAGGCAAAGATTGTACAAATGTACATGTACATTTACATTATTGGATCTTTATGATTATGTTATATGTAATTACCTTCGCTTTGGACGTCTATATTTTAGTGAAACAACATTTTTTACTTCCATAAAACTTCATGTATTTATCCACAAAAATGTTTGAATCATTAAATGATAGATAAAATGTAACTTTTTCACAAATTACATTAAATTACTTATTTATTGTATATTAGAAACCTCACCCAAACAACTATGGCCAAGATGGATTCAAGCGAAAAGTACTGTGGCTGAAATGTTCTATGGCTTAGATCACTGCACACAAAATGTACTTGTATGTCTTTCAAGTATAATGTACCTACATGTATACTCCATGTCAGTTCAAGCCCATTTTTGATTTATTCATATTTTCTTTGATCGAGGCGGAATTGTCTTTCTTTTTATTTGTTATGCATTTTTCAGTTTATAAAAAACGAACATCGGTACTTACAATACGATGCGGACATTCAAAAAGAATTTTATAATTCCCTATGTGAAATTCCATGTGATTCCGCCTTTTTTATCGCTAAGTGCCGATTGTTGACAAAATACTGATAATTGTATTTTTTAAATTTCTATCTGGGCAAAAATGTACAGTGTATATATGAAATTTCTCACGATTTAAAAAAAAACAACAATTATTAAGTAGGAATGATAACCTTTAGAAGAATTTTTGACACCAAAAAAAGACGATAAATCTTTGTTTAGTCAAAACTGCATGAACCAACAACTGAAAATCATCTTGATAACAAGATAATGGCCGATTTGGCAATGTAAACATTGTGATCTGAATGTAAAATGTCATTGGATTTGAACAATTCATATTCAGAAATAATTCTGACCATCATTTACCATCATTTCCTGAAAAATTCAAAAGATCTTTTGGAGACAATCAGTTCAAGACTATTATCTGAATATAATAGCATTAAAACCTATGATTTTTCAACACTGTATACTTCTATTCCCCATACTCAGTTAAAATCCCGACTTAAAAACATCGTTGTTTTTCCAAAAAAGATGGTACACCTAGATACAAATATATAGTTCTTGGTAGAGATTTCTCATACTTTGTAAGAAATAATTCCAAATCATCTTCCAAATATACAGAGGAAGATGTTTAAAAATGCTGGAATTTTTAATCGACAACATATTTGTCCAGTGTGGTGGATGTGTTTTTCAACAAATGGTCGGCATTCCAATGGGAACAAATTGTGCTCCTTTACTAGCTGACCTATTCCTTCACTTTTATGAGGCTGGCTTTATAGCTGATCTGATCAGAAAGAAAGAATATTGTTTGGCTAGATCCTTCAATCTCAGTTTCCCCTATATAGATGACGTGTTATCTTTAAACAATCCTAATTTCGGGGATTTGATACATCGCATCTACTCAAAAGAACTTGAGATAAAAGATACTACAGACACTGTGAAGTCAGCCTCATATCTTGACCTACACTTAGAAATCGATGGTAAAGGAAAACTATTGACCAAACTTTACGACAAACGTGATGACTTTTCATTCAGAATTGTCAACTTTCCTTTCATCTGTGGCAACATCCCTTTGGCTCCTGCGTATGGAGTGTTCATATCACAACTCATACTTTATGCCAGAGCTTGCCGAAACTATGCAGACTGTTTGTATCGCGCTAGAACTCTAACAAATAGGCTTCTGGAACAGGGTTATGTTGCTACAAGATTAAAGTCATCACTACAGAAATTTTATGGTCGTCATCATGAACTCGTGCATCGTTATGGTGTATCCATCAGCACCATGAAAACTGATTTATTCAACGGGTCATAGTTTTGTGTTTCTAGAAAAGCAGAGGACGCTTACCCTACCGGTGGACCTGGTCCATGCTCCCAGTTTTTAGTGGAGTCCGAGTTGCTCATTTACTTTTGTTACTTTGTATGTATGATTTTAGTTACTTTATGTTCTTTGTTGTGTATGTCTGTTTTCCATGTCTGGCCTTTGTCCCTGGATTACATTCTTTTGATTACCGCTATAACCTTGGTTCCCTTGATTTCTCTTTCAAATGTCTGAGTCTGACTGAAAGTGGAACTACAACGTGTACCCCAGTGCTCCATGATCAAATTTGCCCCATGTGTTGGAAGGTAGAGTTTGATCCCCAGCCAAGTCATATATTCTCATGCATGTAAATTTTGTATGTTCATGTACATGTACATTATTGTACATACATGTACATGTATAGTCCAGACTTAAAATTTTGTAGGTGTATGAGCATATACATGTACATGTACATGTACCGGTACTGTGTATTCACTACCTCTTCAAGTCCATGTATTTCACATGATATAAGGTTAGAAAAATGTGTCTGCAGAGATAATTCTTGAAATTTCTCATATTGGGTTAATTATCCATTCTTGTGTAATGTAACATGAAATTGGTGATTTGGAATTTTCATGCAATGGGCTAATAATATGAATAATGCATTATTTTACCCAAAAAAATGGACCATTGACCCATGCCACCCTTTCTTTTTAGGTCATTTTTGCATATTTATGGCCAATGGCCCATGACCCCCTCCCCTCCAGAACACTGTGATGTGAAAAGTTCAGAGTTAACACTTTTACAATACCTTTGCAAGTGTGCATTTCAAAAGTGACCGTTGACTTCTTGAAATCTAAGGTTAGAGCCAATCTACATGTATGTGTGTAATTAAAATTCTCCATGTTTTAGTAACTACATTTGTAGTCCACCAAAAAATTTAGAGGGTTTGGCTAGCAGTGTCACTAAAAGAACTAGTAAGGTCCCTTACATGTACTTCTAATATTTACAAGTGTATGTTAGTCCCATTTTTTGTAATGGTCAGTTTAAATGATGAAAAAGATTTTTTTCTATTCTCAATCAACCCTATTTATTCAGCTAAGAACATTGTACCTTGAAGTTTTTTGTCATTTTTCAACAAACACTGTTTAAATCAATATGTTAATCCTCTAGAATAAATGTAAAAAATAGTGTAATAAAATTCTTACCTAAATCTGTACATACATGTACATAAACCCACCTTTTTTTCAAAGTTGTGATAGGAAAAAATATTACATGTACATGTATTACAGTATTTTGGAATCACCTTGACCATCCATCATTTTGTTCCTCCGTCTGTCCAAGTTTCGTCACAATTATCTTGGCTCCCAATGGGTAGT
This sequence comes from Perna viridis, assembly GCA_037379345.1. Classification (NCBI taxonomy): domain Eukaryota; kingdom Metazoa; phylum Mollusca; class Bivalvia; order Mytilida; family Mytilidae; genus Perna; species Perna viridis. Next base: position 13,849,943 of record CM074524.1, read on the forward strand.
TGGGGTTAAACTTTGTGTGTGGCTTTGTATAAATGGGGCATATGTTTTAAGTGATTTTAGGAACTGTCCAATACCAGTCTAACTAAAGCCAGTTCCTACTATCCACTGTAGTTGGTACTGAAATTTTCGGCCCAAAAATTGTGACTCACGATGGATGGATTGATTTCAAATTTGTTGTGTGACTTCATATATATGGGGCTTTGGTGTAAATGATTTTGGTTGCTGTTCAATGTCTACTTCCTGTACAAGTGGGGGGTGTGCCTAGCATATCAGCACATGCAACTTGTTTTTTATTTCCCTTCAATACAAAATTTTGTATTTTTTGGGTGGCATGGTACATCTGGAGTGATTTATTTGCACACTGCATGCTAGTAGAATATATGGCCTTAGATGTATAAGTTTGTGCTTTTTATCAAAAGACTTTTTTTTCTCTAATTTCAATATTTTTCTATAAAAGCAATTTACAAATGTATCAAGTCGACCAGCATTTTACTTTGTACAAATGTATTCCAACTGCTTTGATGTTAGAGTACATTATACCAGTAATTAGGCCATAACATCATGTCCTTTTAAATTATTAACATGATTTGAAATCAGATTAGGCTTTTAATGATCTTAGGGTGTTAGGTTAATAAAATATATACCCAGGAATTTAGTAGGATGACTTGATTGAATGAGGAACTAAGAAGTTATCGTATGATTTTTTTCTATTTTTAAATAATCGGATGTCAGTTTTGGTATTTAAATACCTTTTCATATTTTCATGTCAATAAGGGAAGTACCTGTTTAATATTTGTACATAAAAAGCAAACATTGCACAATTGTTAAATTTGTATTAAACCTTCAGAAATTTTAAAATAGTGAACTTAAATGTTTTGTCTGAAAATACAATTTGTAAATAAACACTAAAGACATTATAGAGTTAAGAATTGAAGGAATTACTTATAGCTGTAGCTATACCTGGAAGTAATAAGGTTTTTGAATATAGTGAAGTGGGACTTACATGTACTTAAATTTTATTTTATACATGTACATAAGGTATTAAAAGAAAGTTTATTTTCATGTTTGTACAATGTACAAATAAACTTACTTTCAAGTACAAAATGTACAATGTATTATTCGAAAGGATTAAATTGCTGTGATTGTGCAGTGTGAGATTTGACAGTCATTTCGTAATAAGCTGGACAAATTCAGAATTATAGCTAATATTGACGTACAACATTGTATATATAAGACCAGTATTGGATTTTAAAGTTGACAAAAGTCAGGGTGATCTGCAATAATTGTCATTGCTTCCCTTGAGTTTAGACTGTTCCTTTAGTTGAGCGGAAATTAACCGTCAGTTTATTGAAAAGATTTGTCACAAGTTCTGTGATTACATGCACTGGTCAGGGTTCTTATCTAAAGCTCATGGTAGAAAAATGTGTCTGTGACTTTGTCTGCTGACATAAGAGGGATTACAGATCTGTTTGCTTTTAAATTCCCTGGTTGGACGATACTCCAACAGAACAATTCTAAGAGCTAAGCTCTGAAGGATGTTTTGTTTTCTGTTGGCATTTAATTCTCAGATTTGATTGCTGTTTTTCAGTTCCATTGAAGCTTAAGACATTTATCAGCATTTTGTTTGGAAGTAGATTTTGATTTCTGAGAGGTTTGCGCAAAATTTTGTTGAAGTGAGAAGGAAATCCATAAGTGTAGATTGTATATGTATACATGTATAGTGAAATGTCCATTGCATGTGCATGTAATACGTGTATACAAAATTGTTAATTACCATTTAATTGACAACAGGATAAATCAAACTGGATTATTGACAAAGGAGGGATTTTTCTACATGTTCATTCATTGTAATAGCTAGGGTACATTGTTTTGGATTTTGAAAGTTTTAAATTTTTAACCTGTATACATTAGGTACCCATCATGAGGCTTTTAAAAGAAAAGGACTTATATATGTACAAATTAACCCAACATTTTTATGGATTTTTTGTTACTTTAGATACAGTACTTGGGTAATTGTTTCGCTTAAAGATATTTGTTTAAGTTTAATGGTGGGATGTTTGTTTAAACTTTTACACTTTACCTGTGTCTTAAAATGATAAATATTTTAACATAGATGCTACAGACGTAAAAACGAAAGTTTATAATTGGCATCCAATTCATACATTTGCAGCTTTTGTAACCTTTTTTGGAAACAAATCAAACATTTATTACTGGAGGAGCAATAAATATGTCAAAAAACTTAAAAATAGATTGAGGAAATATCTGTGAATGTATATTTTACGATTTTCGTCTATGAATGGTTTAGACTATATTTAGTTTGACTTGCGTCAGTTGACTCTGAAGTATACCTTTGATCAATACATGCAGTTCTCAGCATCCAACAAGATGATCGGAACTGTTATGAGAATAGAAAGAGAAACTTGCTCGAGAAATGAGGATTTATGTTCAAATAAAGGTAAATATTTAAATTACATGTCTACAAAAGCACCGTATGTTGCAATAAATGTTAAAATTTAGAAGGCGTGCTTACCGCCTGGTCCATGCTCCTAGTTTTTAGTGGAGCCAGTTTTGCTCAGTTGCTTTAGTTATTTAGTACATATTTGGTTATGTAATGTTCTTTGTTGTGTATGTTTGTTTTCCATGTCTGGTATTTGTTCCTTGATTGCATTCTTTTGATTTCCTCTAGAATCTTGATTCCATTGATTACTCTTGCAATCAAAGCTTGCATGTAAGAGAATGAATCAGTTAATGAGATTTAATACAGGTACACGTACATGTACATCTTTTAGAAATGGAGGAAATAAAATAAAATTCCATTTTTTGAAGGGAGAAAGGTTTACTGTAAACTCCAGAATTTTGGCTGGATGATTGTTTTATTGTTCATCCAAAGCTTGGAATCATAATTGTAAATTTTCAAAGGTTTTCTATAATGATAACAATAAGAAATGGGTTTTAAATTGAATTTTTTTTTTGATTCTATGTCAATGGATGATTCATTTTCAGTGATGTAATTTTATAATTTTAAAATGAGTTTCCAAGGAATTTCCTATTTCTCTTTTCTGGATATTGATTTAGAAACTCTGCAATATCCTTTAATTGCGTTTATCAATTAAATCTTTCATCAAAAATTTGTTCAAAGAATGTTTTGTTCAGCCAACGAATCAGATGCTGAGTTGGCTGTGACTTCCACAGTGACAGCAAAAACACATTCACTCAGCTCCCTGAAGATGGTGCTAATAGTGTTTTGTGTTTGTATTGTGCGTCTGCTTGAATCAACCCTAGTTTACTAGATTTATCACTGAATTCTTCTAGTTCCCAATGGAATGTTCTTACACTTTTTTTGGGCTTGAGCCATAGTACCTGTAATTTATTGTAAAGTGCATTTACATGTAGACTAAGACTGTCTTATCAGAAATGAAAACCAAAATGTGTCAATCTGTCAAGGGCCTTTTGACTGCTCTGAGCATTTGAATATAAGTACTACTTTTATATTTTTGTTTGCCCTATCCCCTCGCACCCAGCAGAAATAGTCCTACTCCAAAAAAATATTCTTATCTTATTTGTATCTTCAGAAACTTTTTTTCTACATTTGAAAAAAAAATTACATCAATATTGAATACTAGTATTGATCATATTAAATCCAAACTGGTATTTTAAAATTTTAAATAGAAATATTTTCAAACTGACTTATCCGCAGTGACCATTCCAAGGTTGGAAAAGATGAATAGAAATCATTATTTTATCACACAATGTACATTGTAGACCTATTTTCATATCCACACTTTATAACAGTATCATTAAAAGGTATTTAACATAGTAATACTGCATTAGTTTTTAGTAGATACAAATAATTACACTAAATATGTGTCCAGCAGTGTCTGAAAAATAATCGTTTATGGCACAATAATTATTCTGGTCATTTAAATTTATGTTATTGTATTTATCGATACGTGTTAGTATTTACGTGTTTCTTTTTCACTTACTTCCTGAATTGGGTGTCCACTGACTTAAAAGGGATTTAAATATCTGTCTTTCATTTTGGAACTTGCTAATGTCTGGAGTGAGCTATATTGAATGTTTTTAGAACAAAAGGTATGGTGAATATTTTAGTTGGTTTCAATATTAGCAGATTTTATTTCTGAATACATGTACAAAAGAAATAGTGATGATTTAATAAAATAAGGCACATTTTTGGCAAAACTCCCCTCCCCTAAAAAAAAAAGAACCAACTGAAAAAAAACAATGTTTATACATGTACATGTATATTCATGTCTGTTGACTGTGTATTACAAAAGGTTTTCATCAAAATACATGTATGTTGTACATGTACCTCTATGCAGTAGCAGTGACAGAAATGATGAAATTATATACCGGTATACATGTACATGTATGTTTTTTTTTTGTGTCTAATTAAACATGTATGTAGCACATGAAAAATTCTTACAAATTTAAAATGAAATTAAGGACTCAGACTACTCCAATAACTCAAGCTTGAACTCAAATATGGCAGGGAGTCATTTTGAGAAAAAATTGTGTTTTTACTATTTTTTTTTTTTGAATATAGAATATACATGTACACATGTACAAGTAGACTATACAAGTAAGACATGTATACTATTATGATGAAACTTGCATCTTTCTTATGTATATGTATTGTGCTTCAAATTTCTTATAACCTTTTTGACAAAACAACTCTAAAAACAACAAAATAACATGTACATGTATTTATACCCAGAACCTGGCACAATTTTATCATGTTTAACATGATTTTGACTCTGGAAACCACCAACACAATATCATATACGGAAACTGACTCAAATGCAGCTTTGAAAAATTTTCCATAAAAATCCTGATTACTCTCAGGTACTGAAAAGACAATACATAAAACACTGAAGAACCAAAAAGAATAGCTGGGCTGATGATTTGGCATTTTGGCCTACTCCTAGACCCATTGTGGGTTTTGGAGCTTTCTCCCTTCTATGCTAGTACCCCAAGTGAAGAGTGTGTGTACTTTTGTGATTTGGTGAAGCTATTGCTCCAATTATCCAATCACTGAGATTTTAATCAAATTTCAAATTACGTAAGACCTTTTGTTTGCTTTGTTTAATGATTGACGCATTTATATTGTGAATCCCCTGAAGGAAATTCAAAATTGATCCTTGAGCACTGAACTTTCCCTATAGTTCTATCTGTGTTTTCCTTGTTGCTTAGGTCTGCCTAGTATGGGTATACCAATTTAAAGCTCAGGTCTTTGGATCAAAATGTAGTGGCCCAATTATTGAACAAAGGAGGAGTTTTAAATCCTTTTATTGACAATTATGCAATATTTTGAAATTTATTAATTTACAAATCGGTTCTTACAATGCGACCTGTTTTTTGTTTTTGTTTGATTGAGTTACACTTGTACCAATTGATTTCTGCTTTTTAAGATTTAACAGATGGGTATCTTGTCCTTCAATAAATTAAAGTGAATGACATGTATGAGAGGAATGCCATTATTAACTCTGACAAAGTTAAGCTGAATCATGTCTCCTTTGTACAAACATACTTGCGTGACTATTCAGTACATGTATGGAAAAGATGAAAGTCACTAAGATCACTATACATATAAATATATGTACATTTAGGCACATGCAGAACTACTTCATGATCAAACTTTGAATGAAAAGTTGTTGGATTAAGGGACCATTTCTAATCTGCTGAAGGGAATTTGATGAAACTGTCACAAATTCTTTGTCACATGATGCCACTGTACACCTATTTTATTTTTTTATCAGAAGACTTGCGGGGTTTCCTACATTTATATGATTCCTGGGGAGGGGGCATCACCAAGTGAGATTTCCTCATAGTTTTTCTATGGCATGCCACTTGCCCCCATAAGAACGTACTTTGAAAAGAATAATAGACCTTTTTCATATTCCATACTTTGACTTCATTTATTAAAATTTTGAGCAAAGGGAAGTAATCTTCCAACCAACAGACTGATTTACTGTCCAGTTGGAAATAATTAATTTCAAACCATTTAGCTTCTTACTGAAGTGTAATTGCAATGTTGTTTAGTTTCAAAGGAAAGTGTTTACTGTTTTCGTTTCCCAATGAGACTGCCAACCAGGTTGTTGGGTGTTGGTGGGTTACCTCCCTTTCTAAAATGACTTCCTTTCTGTAAATATGTTAAACAACTATTAAGGAGATAAAAAGCATATTTCAAGAAAAAAAACAGAAATGGGTACTTGACTGACTGACTACTCAGTTGGGTCTTGCACGGACAGAAGAAAGGGTATAAAGTTACACTGTAAATATTGCCATTGCTAATTTCTAATGCCTGCAGATACATGTACTACCCATTCAATGACCTATTGGGGAAATACAATAACATAAAAAGGAAGGATCAAACAAGTACTATCTTGAAAAAAGTAGCCTACACATCTTCATGCTTTTTCAGTTTATTTTTAAAACTTCAGATAAAGATTTTATTTGATGAACTGTGTGATCACTGTGCAATGTTTCCTATTTCAATTAATTATTTAATTGATTCAACAAGTTACATGTAACTAATAAATGATAATGAAAATCAATAACTTTATTCTGGACACCATTGCCCCAACTGGATCTTTGAATTTCATTGTTGTCATCACTTTTATCCATTGAAATGCAAGATTGTATGTTGCCATAGTAAAGCGTCATATGTGTGTCATGTGATGTCAAAGTGAACTCAATACTGACTTATGGTGAAAAAATATTTTTAACCACTATTAATATATGGATACTTCCTATATTTTGGTAAAGACCAAAGAACCTTGAATAATGTGGAAATACTTCTACTAAACTGCATAATTGCCCTGTCAGCATATTGCAGGTTTAGTGAGTAAGGGGTATTTAACAAACAATAGGTTTATTGTGTATTGGATCTAATCCCCTTGTGTATTGGCTTACCTAGGTTAATTAGGTGGTTTTGTAATTTTATTGACTTTGATCTTTTGTCAACTTTTATGCTTATGATTCGGAGGTCATGCAAATCTCGGTCAGGTTCAAAATGTATTAATTTTCTGAGTCTAATTCCTTTAGGAAATTTGAAAAAAAAAAGATTTTTATTTGCGAATAGAATCAGTTAGAAGTGTTAGAAGGTTGCCATTTAACAGAGATGTCTACCATTACAGTTTCGCCATAGTTTGTAGGATATTTAATTTGTGAATCTCTTTAAAATACTCATGTTAAAATTACACTAAGGTTTTACAAATCATTTTCATTAAATACAATCAAAGCTGGGGGGAGGGTTTCTTGTGATATTTCATGAAAGGTTGAAAGGTCAAAGGCAAAAAGCAATAGATTAAAGGGAAATGGTATCAAATCAGTTTCTTACTTTATAAGTCTATTACGAACCCTCCCTCTTCCCTTGTTTTGTTGGAAAATTTAGTTAATTTCATGCAAATTACAGGCTGTAAACCCCACTTTCAAAATACCTGAATACAGGGGCATGAATATAACTTGCTTTGAAATATTTTACCCAGAAAATCATCTATAGATGATTTTGGGAAAAAAGGATTTTTAAAATATATTTAAAAAGCGGAAATATTTCGATGAACAGGACTAAAACCTAATTTTTAAACTTTCATCTCATTATCCTTCTGAAAATTGCTATATCAAGCATTTTCTGTTACATGTTGTAGAAATGAATGTGACATTGTGTCTCAATCTATGATAAGATCATGAAGTCTTTTATTGAATTAAAATACTTTACTTGTCTGTACTGTAAGGCTTCTATAGCTGAGGAAATTTGAGCAGGCCATAAAGTTTTTCTGAGGAAGTTTACTTCAAGTACATTTTCTTATTCTTCCATTGTTTAGAAAATAAATCAATCAGACAAATATTTTTTTAAAAAGTTTCATTTTGTACCTGTCTGAAAAGTGAGTATTTGAAATGTTGCTTTAAAGAGAAAGGTACAGTTTTTTTTTTATTTTGGTGACAGGTCAATTTAAAGGGGTGATGCACTTTACAGGTCTTCCAAGTATTATTTTTTATACCATAAAATGATGCTTTGTTTTTTTTTCAGATCTGAACCAAAATTTCCATAAAACAGAAAGTGAGAAACATAGACATAGAACCAGTCCTCATCACAACAAACTTGGTGAGTATCATGTACATTTGTAGCTTGTACAATGAAGTATTTGACAATAATTTGTGGATTGCCATAGGACATTTTAAATTTCCTTGGTTCTAGACACCTTCAAGCCTGTTAGTTGAAACTTTATTGCAAACTTTTGATTTTCCTGAAGTGGAACATTGGGTTTAAGACTTTGAAAAGTCTAGGATGTCTCACACTTGAGAGCTAACATTTGGTCTGTATGAAGTCTATACCAAAGAATAATAGATTGAAACTGTGATGGTTTCTTAAATTGTGAATTTCTGTCCATGTACAAAAACTTGTAATGGATTTTCACAAAAAAAAAATTCGAAAGATTGAAATTTTTTTTTTTTAAATCAAGTTTTAATATGTATTTGAATATGTAGATATCTAAACAGTTCTTTTAGTTTTAGTATCATTTGTAAAAATATTTTTCCTTTACATCGTTTATACATGTATTACTAAAAAAGAATTTTACAAGCCTGTTCAAATTCAGAAATACCTGCAGGCAGTCCTGTTTAGTTTTACTAGCCATGCTGGTAATACATGTATATGGCAGACCACCATGGCCACCATATTGAATTCTTACAAATTGGTGAAAGTAGTATGTTTGTATTTATATATTGTGTAATGAGAAGATATACCCTCAGCAAGATCAAATTTAAATTGGTATATTGTTCAGATTACATACATTGTTTGAATCTGATAACTGCATTCCTCTGGTATTGTCAAAACAAATATGATACTTTCTATGGTGGTGATATCAACATTTTCCGAGGTCAGTTTTACTATGGTGTCCTCCATTGGTTGTCTGTCGATCTTTAGAGATGTAAATCAATTATGATGTTGCATCAAAATCGTTTGTCATTCACTTACAAGAGGTCTGTATTTAATGGTATAATGTACCTTTTTCTTTTTATGAGAAGTTGCATGTACATGTACATGTACTTGCATGATACTCTGTTCAAAAATTGGATACAAGTTTTTTACTTGTTTTTTTAGGAGTTTTTTACGAGTTTTTTTTCTCTCACAACATGTATTTAAATGGCCCCAGTGCTGGAAAACTTAAGTCTGAGAAAATTTTTAACTATTTGTGACATCATCAATTTCAAAGACTTTGTTTGGAGTTACCATGGAAGTTAAAGAATATTCTCAGACTTTTTTTGTGCTCGATCTTGATATTTGGCCTGTCTGAATTTCCTCTTGGTTATCTTGACTCCCATTGTATGGATTAATTTCAAAATTTGGTATGCAGCTTTATAGGTTGATGCAGCATATATAAATTATAGATTTTTAATTAGACAATTTAAGACTGAAAGGTTGCCTTGGGCTGACATTTTCATCCAGGTCAGGTTGTTGTCGCTTTGACATACATGTATTTAACATACCTAATCTTGTTATGTTGTAAGCAATTTCTGTTGCTGTCTTGTGGAGACCTGTATGCCTAGCTTGACAAAGTGTGCAAATTCGTGTTTACCTATGCAGTACATACATGTACATTTACATGTATGTTTTGGTAGGTGTTATTTGGTGTCCTGAAGCTGCTTGTTCCAACATCTTGCACTAACACCATCACCATTCAAGAAATTGTTAGTGAAATCAAATCCTGTTGGGAATCTCATAGTGTTATTTTCTATTCACAACACCTATTCAATGTCAGTCATGATAGTTAATTTGGTGTAAACTCTAAATTCCATTTAAACTTTGATATGTAATGATATACCTGAAATTTATGACCATTAAAGGAATGCTGTTTTAATGATGTTTTATTGGGTTCAAATGGCAATACACTCAAGGCTATACTTTATATATTGTGTAAAGGAGATGGGACTCTAAGGTTCTGATTTGGCCTTTGAATTTGAGGAATTTTTAAAGTACAACTACGGGTATTCAGTTATTCATATGGTGATGTACATGTATGCATACTGAAGTCCGCTAGTCCTGTGAAAAATGAGAAGAGAAAAAACATGAAGTCCAAGTTTAATTACTGTAAATATAATTTGAGATTTGTGGCATATGCATTGATATACAGGGTATAATGTTGAGAATGAAAATCTGATTCTAAATGATTTTAACATACTCATATTTAAGAAAAGGAGAAAGGGGGTTTACCACAATCTTATTGTTACTTCATACACTTTTTGTCCATTACAAAACTCTTCTTTCATAATAGACATGAGTACACAGACCTTGTAATTGACAATGAGGTTTATTTTGTAAACAACATGGATGACAGATTTTTGTCATGTTCTCTTTCTTAATCTTTTGTCATATGATTGAATGAAATGAAAATGAATAGATGTTATAGTTGGGTTATAGCCAACACATTCTGACCTGGTTTGAGGTCTAATGACTAGGTTGAACCACTTTTAGAAAACATAAGTGAACATGTCTATTTTTCTAATTCTAAGCCACCACAGATTAAAATGCACTGGACTTTTTAGCCACTGGGCAATGATTAAGTTTCTGTGAGAGTTGTCCAGCCATACGACATTTTGTATGTTTTCTACAGATTTTATGGTAGAAACTGATTCTCCTTCATCCTATTCTTGATTTAAATTATTTTTCCACCCTCTATAATAGAATTAAGATTTGACCATCTCGACTGGAGAAATATTTTATAGTACTCATTACTGAAGGAGAATCTACATGTGTCAAATGATTGTAACATTATTAAGACAGTAACAACAAAATCATGTTCATTTTGAACCTTGCAGAGTTCATGTTTTTTTTAATGAGTACTTTTCCAAGTTTTAAATCAACTTGAAGAAAACTAGAAGTCCAGTGCCTGTCCATAGTCAGGAGATGTTATTGTGTGAAGAATTGTCATTGTTTCGTTACCATGGATATTATTACTTTTGTTGTCAGGGCCATTGAGAACTTATCTAATAAATGTTTTTAATATTTTGACCACCCTAAATATCTGTCTCTGCTTCTAGGGCTTAAATTAGAGGTTGTCTGAGGTCTGAGAACCTCAATATCTGATTAGGACTTTGAAATATCATTTACCTGGGTTCCGGACCTTCAACCCTTTTACCTGACACTTTTATTGAGAACTTTATTGAGAACTTTTAAAATTCCTTAAGACTATTAATTTGAAATTGGGATACCTTCAGGACCTTTTACTCATGAAAGTAAATTTGAACCTTTGTGCTTATTCTTGTATGTATAACAATATGTATGGTGGATCAGAAATACATGAATCAAGTCAGGACCATGATCTGGTGGTGTCCAACTTTCCAGTTTTTCCCTTGATATTGCTATTTGTTACACAAACTTTCCTTCTCAGTATTCCTTTTGACTATTGCCTAGAGTTTATCCGTTCTCTAATTTAACTACCTACTACAAAATGTACCATCATGATATATTATTTTTGAAGTGAAAAATTTATGCAAGATAATGTAGATTATATTTTGTATTCTTAGGATAGGCAAAGTAACACATGTCACAAGCCTTTCATGTAACATTAAAGGACTAGTTTAAGGTGGGAAATATTAATTATTTATTAACAATGATTTTGAGGTTTCTGGGGTCAACCACAGTTCATGTGGTAAAAATATGTGAATCTTAATTATACCAATTAAGGTGCAGGGATGAAGTGAAGGATTTATTAGAAATAAAGTTAAACTTGTCTAAACCAACCTAAAAAGACAGCAAAAATCTGTCAAAACCAGATATTTTTATTTTCATGTGTCAGTTTAAATGAATTTTGAACCTGAGTAAATTGTCTAAACCAAAAACATTTTACAGTGAAAGAGTGGTTCAGTTTTAATGTACATGATATTAGTCCTTGAATAAGGGAGTTTTCTCCTATATCCAATTGGTTCAAAATATTAGCAGTTTTCTCTTAACATGGGAGGTATGCTTGTTAGGTCGTCTTTTCCATTTATTTTTGCATACACTGTAAAGGTTTTTAATTGAATAATTTGTGGAAGTACATATCTTATTGAGTTAGTGAAATGAAATGAATGACCCATCATGTGTGACTCAAAACCACATTTCAAAAAAGAATTGCCACCAGATTTTACACCTAGAAAATAACTTTCTTTCATCTCAAAAAATATATATACTGTGCTTTTAATAGGAAAACAGTAGTTGTTTATGGAAAATAAAGTCTCTGGATGGAATTGGATGTTTTTTGTTTTTTTTTCGAAGGCTATAAATCTGCATATTTCAAACTGAAAGTGCCACTATACAAACTGTAACTATCAATACATATTACTACTGTAATGTTCTTTTAACAGGTTGTTAGGAAGTATTTTGACTCCACCAATTGATTATCACTGACAGGGTACCAGAGCAAACTTTCTTATTGAATTACTTTGGAGAATCCAATTTATTTTTATTGATTAACACTCCATAATTAATACATCTATAGGGTAAATAGAATGTAGGCCAGTTTCGGAACATGTGACTGTTGACACGTGCCACTACAAAACTAACATTTCAAAGTGAAGCAGTTTCACAACTTTTTTTTTTGATTGATGTTTATTTTGTTTAAAATAATTTTCTTTTGTGCTGGAGTTTTTTTATTTCAAAATCATATTTTTGAGATTGTTACTTTTTCGCCTCTGGCAATAGTCACAGTCTTGGGGAACAATAAACTTGCTATTTCCATCATACCCAGTCAATAAGTATATACTATTGAAGTCCCATCATAACAGTTAAAATGTAGTTTGAACCTTGGTAAGGTCAATATCTGTTTTTTTTTTGTTTTTTAACGAACTCTTCAGTTCAAAAGGAGGTTTGGTTTATACAGGTTCCACTGTACTTACTAGACTCCATTGATATAGAGAGACGCTTCCGATAAATTGAAAATATGAAATATAATTTTTTAATCAGCTAACACAGGTGGAATTTAGATAATAGCAATTTGTCAATTCCATGAATACTTAGATACCATCACTTCACTTTTGATGATAAATTGAAAATATGAAATATAATTTTTTAATCAGATAACACAGGTGGAATTTAGATAATAGCAATTGTCAATTCCATGAATACTTAGATACCATCACTTCACTTTTGATATCCAAATGGCTACTGGTGTGCTAAGCTATGCAATGGCAATGCAATATTTTTAGCACTATTTATACTTCACCATTCCATGATTGTTATGTACTGCTTATGAACAACATGTTAAAAGTCGTGAGAAATTAAATGTTGTTTTTTATTGATATGAGGGGCATTTGATGTTTTAGTGGAGATAAGCATGTGAAGGGAAAAAAAGGGGGGTGAGAAAAAGTTGTTTTAGTTTCTATGTACTTCTGAAATTCATAGCCTTTATGGAATAAAGATTTACATGTAATTCTGAAAAGTTGTGCAGTTGTACATTGTCATGTTGTTATTAATAGGTAATTTGTGAGAGAAAATTTTCTTCCTTGTTTAAGTTCTAAGTACAAAATTTTGAAAAATTGTTTATTAATTTATATTTGATAACAACATTTCAGTACATTATGATCAATTAAAATACATTTATGCTGTAAATGTGACATAGATATGTATTATACTCCTCACTCAACTAGTGGGTAGTATATTGGAATCACTTGGTCCATCCTTCTACCTATTTGTCTGTCTGGTCACAAAAATACTAGCTGCAAATGAACAGATTCATTTGAAATTTTGTATGTGGCTTTTGTTTTAAGCAGTTTTGATTGCTGTTTTATGCAAACTTCCAGTTTTCTGGCACTTAATCATTTTTCACTACATAGAATGATAGAGAAAGTTTTTTTTACAAAAATCTCAGATCCAACTAGACTGATTGATTTCAAAATTGGTATGCGTGTCTAATGTCAACTTCCTATATGAGTGGGGGTATATAAACTAATACTTCCACAAATGTTTAACTGAAATCTATGTTTTTATTTTAATGGAGATTAAAGGGAGATTAACATTATATCTGAATCTTTCCCGCTTTAATGGGTGTACTTACCCAGCTGACCACTAACCATAGCGGAAGGATTAAATTGGATAAGGATTAAAAATTACATACCTTAATCTCATTGTACAACCTTTTTCTATAATGAGACCCCATACTTAAAAGATGACCTTTGACCAATCAAATTCAGTAAAAGTGCTGACTAATTCATATTCTGTTAAGTCTTTTTAAATACATCATATTCAAATTATTATTTTTTTTTTTAGAAAAAATGATTAGAAAAAACCTGAATTGACCATGAGTTTATACATAGACACTGTTGTGTAGATAAATACAGCTGGAATCTCATGTGGGTTTGAAACTTTAATATTAAAAACTTGTACATGTATCTATCAATGTATTATTTTATTATGGATTTCAACAATTTCGGGACATTTTGCTTTTTTTAAAACTGACTTAAAAACTATAAAGATGGAAAATGTTATGATATTATTATTTTTGCAAATTGTGTTTTGGGTGCATGTGCACAGCTAAAAGTGCCATAGATGAAATCATATTATATGATATGCTACATACAATTTTCACATGTTAACATACATACATGTACATGTATGATACGCATATGTAATTTCAAATGAATTGAGCAACCTTATGCTGTACTTTTTGCATAGATTAAGCTCACATTTCCTTAAATATAGATTTAAAGGAGTTTCTAACACTTACTGTTTACTTTTTGTTACAGCTTAATGACAGCTTTAAGTGCTTCAGAATGGGTTTGGTTCAATTTGTTTATAGGAACATTTTACATATCGCGCTATTCTGTCTATCGTAAGGTAATGCAGCAAGACTATGAGGATAGATAGCGGGATTTCAAGTGCAAATACAGTCAAACATGAATTGACCTTTCAAATGAGAGTAGAATTATAGTCTCATAGGACTGTGGTCCCTTTATACAGGTCGACTTTAAATAGAATGCACAGCATAGAAATACTGTAATTAGTCTTTTCATACAGGTTATGAAGACTCATGGGTGGCCTTGAGCTGACATTTTTCATCCCAGTTGGGTTGTTGTCTCTTGGACATTCACTATATGCATTCTTGTTATGTTATTTGCTTAATACAAATGGTTGCTGAGACAGGTTTTACTGCAAGTATGTATTCTGCCTATTATAACACAACAATATACATGTAGCAAGAGACCTGTGTTTCAAGTGCAAATACATCTGCCAAGAACTAGAGGCAATGAAGTGTTACTTATCCTTTCAAAAATAGGTTTTATGTTTTGTTGTGAATTTTTAAACCACTCGTAATGTTGGGTGCATTTTCCTGTGTTCATTTTGAAATTTAATGAAAGAAAAGTTTAATCCTGCGTCTTGAATCAATATTAACATTTGGAACTAATAGGAGCATTTGTTGTGCTAATTCATAGTTGTTATGTTTCTAATTTGTGACCTAGTTTAATAAGGTATTTTATATGTCAATATAGAATTTAAGAGGATTCTAAATTCAAATTTGTCCTTGGACTAAATGTAAGTTTTAAGAAGTTTTAGTAGAATTTTTTGATGTTTCAATAATCAGAGTGATTCTTAAACTGTACATCAGGATTGTAATCACATGGAGGTAGGTGCAATATTATTTTGATAGAAGTGATTCCCGTAGCATGTAGACGGTTAGAGTTGGCATGTTGAAAGTAAGGCCCCAAAAAAGGGATAAAGCCAGTAACAAGTTAAGAAATTGTTTAACTACACATGTATTGTTTATCAATTTATACTATGATAAAGTGTTAAGCAACTCAGTTTCATGTTCAGTTATTCATGATTCTTAAAAGGGTATTGTAGTTGAAACTTAGGGAATATTTTATTTTCTTATTATTGCTAAGAGCTTATTTGAAACTTATAAAAGTTCTTGTTTAAAGGCATGCATTTGGTCTAGTGACAGAAGTTGAATGTCTTATTTATTATTTTTACAGTCAAGTCTTGTTAAACATTCATGTAATTTTTCAAGTTATGCTTTGTCATATTAAATTATTCAATTATTGTTTGTTGGTAGTGACTTATTTTCTCATCCCAAGAGTCTATTCTTCACCGATCAATTGCAATAGGGAACTTCAATTGACAGTTATTGAATTCTGTTCTACCACTTCCTGAATGGAATATCAGCTGTATATATTGACTGTTTTTCTGTTCATGCTGTGCTTGTTTGACTTTGAAGCTGTACATGTGGTGGTCAGTAGACACTGTTGTAAATTGTGAATTGTGGTATGGTGTCTTGGAATGGCATAGTGGAATGCTTTTCTTTATCTGTTTCGGTTTTAATAAGGCTAGTTGCATATTCTTGGCCCTTATTCCATCAAGTTCAACCAGAGATGTTAAAAGCTGCTGGTCTTGCAGTCAGTTTTAAATGGGATATTAACCTTAAATATCATACCAATATGTAAAAAAATTCACAGTGCTATGCTATGCTCTTGTTGTTGTCTGCTTAATTATCCCATGAAAAAAATCTCTGCTAATTGCTGTACATGTTATTGTCTACATTTCTTCTTATCAAAAATAGATTTTGACCATCAGTATGATTGCTATTTCGTTGATTGGGACAAACTGTTGTTGATTATTGATTGTGGTCTTGGCATGGCATTGTGTATGCATCTATTCCATCTGACCTTAGTTGATCTTGGCATGGTGTGTGTTGTTGGTTAAACAGGATTTGGCTTACTGTTAAATGTGGTCGGGTATCCTTATAATATTATCATAGAAAATCATTATCAAATGCCAATTCCAATGTGACCCAGGGCATTGGAAATTTCACTTAGGGGAATATGTTTACTCATTTGAATAGTAATTGGCACCCTCTTTCTGACTCATAATCCTCCTTTTTGCATCCGGAGGCCAAAATAAACCTTAAAGATACATTTGTATGTGAATTTTTAGCTTAAGACTATTTCTTATGAAATTAAACTACTTGTAAAAATTAGTCTAAGAAGTGAAAAAAATATACTATCAATTTTACCACTTTTTGATTTGTGAGTAAAACACTTGGATTTATTGTAATTTTGTTAATTTAGGTTGGTCTTCATTACTTGTGAGTAAGAATTTTTTTTTGGACAGAATTTGCCAGCAGAGCTGAAATAGTTTTTTTTTTTAATGGGAAAATGAAGACTTTTCTGTTTTTTTCATAATAAGGGAGAATATTTTAATAAGGTAACTGCATTCATTTCAATTTGGATTAACTGGGACTGAATAATATACTGTCAAATGGACATAATTTGCCACTGGAACAAAAATAGATTTTTACCAGAAAATGAAATTGTTCATGCTATTTCATATCAAGTACAGGAGTATATTGCAATAAGGTATCTGCATTTATTTTGGCTGGATTCAGCTGGGACAGAATCATCTTCTGTCAGATGGACACAATTTGCCACCAAAGCAAAAATAGATTTCTACTGCAAAAAAAAAGCACAATGTGCCGATCATTCAATACTAATATCTCAGATAGTCTGACATAATCACGTCAATTGGCAATTCCCAAAGCTGATATCAGATTAATAGAATTATCACTCCTATACAATGAGATTATATGTTGGATTTGTCAAATTCCTATTTATGCTTCTGAGGTCAAAGTACACAGGGCTAAATACATGTAGTAGTACATGTATGTTTCAGAAGGTGGATTCTAAGAAATAGATCCAGTTCAAGGCCAAATTATTCTCTCACTGGTCAAAATTTACCAGAAATAAAGAAATAAATAAAATCTTCAAACAAAAAGGAAGAGCCCCCAACCACCCAACCCTGCCCACATACAATGGATTTCCCAATGAATTTTACATAATGATATATACATGTAATGTAATCACGAAATGGTGGTCAAGTTAAATTTCAGTGTTCATTTATGTCTGTATTTACTGTTCCTGAGTTGTAACTGTTCTAACTACGAATATTTGAAATGCGAGGAGGTCAGCGGATTAATTCTCAGTAGTTTTTGTGGTGTAGACAAATTAAGAGATCTGAGCCTGAATTTATTATAGTATAAGTACTTCCCGATTGGTCTTAATCAGAAATCATTAACAAGGCTGTAATTTCTTACCACTAGATACAGTAACCTCTTCAGCTGTTTTACTGGTATTTTTAATACTTGAAAACTTCATTTTTATAAGCCCTGTTGAAGGCCCTAGTTTCCAATTAATTGTTTTAGCTGAAGATATGTACAAGCATAATTCTTAAGTGTTTTACCCTTCAATGAATAGTGAGCAACTTTTCTTTGCAACTCGTCATACTAGAATTTCATTAGCCAGTCTAGAGCAGAAAATAGTGTAAACATACTAATTTTTGCGTTGTATTAATTTTTGCTTTTTTTGCGGGAGGCTAGAAAATTGTGAAAAATAGTACACTTGAAATTGATTTTGAACACTTTGTAACACTAATCATGTTTTTAAACTGCAAAAATTTATATTTGCGAAAAAGAAAACATGTTCACTTAACAGAATTCATGAAAATTAATACTTATGCAGTATAAATTGACTAAAATGTTTCAGGATATTTAAGATAAAACATAATGATTTATCCAGGTCCATTTAAAAAAAAAATCTTTGCCTATGAGGGACAGAGCTTTTTGTACTCAAATACCGGTACATGTAACATTTCACTTTGCTCTTCTATGATATTATTTCGCAAATGTCTTGACTAATGAGAATATGAGAGACTTCCTAGAACACTTGCTCTAAATTGCGTTAAAAGTTCAAACAATCACTTCCTAACTGCACGTATCATTTCCAGAATACGTCACTTCCCACTGAACTATTTTGAGCCATTCATGTGTAAGAGCATCTATATACAAAGGACATTGCTGATGCTCTGTTCTTAATAGTATAGACACTATCACTTGCCCTCTTGGAAAGTGCTCAATGATTAGCACTAGTTAGCAAAATGCAGTTTTTACTTGCCTTTAGCTAGTTTGCTATAGCTAGTATCACACACTACAACTCCTTCTACTTGTATATGTCAAGTACCCCATTATACTTAAGAAATAATCTGGTTCACTTACAGCAAGTATGAAACACAACATTGTGTTAAAAATTAATTACTCCATTATTAAAGCCCTTAGACAGAAATCTCTGTGGTCAGTTGAACTGTGTATTGATTTGTGTTTTCAGGAGTAAATGAATTATAGAGTCTTTGTCAATTTTTTGAACCAGTGATTCTGTGGCTTTATGTCTGAAGTGCTCCTGCCCAAAAATTTCCATCATTCCTGCCATTTTTTGGAATTCTTTTTATTTGTTAATGGACATTTCCATGTTAAGATGGCCTATATACAATATTGTGTTAAAAATGTGTTAAGGATCATACACTGAGAAGTGATAATAATCTAAATGGGGTAGTGTGTCTCTATAGCTAGCTTTCAAGTTGATGTAAATTAGCCTAATAGATAAAGTTCATTTTAGGGTATATATCTCATTTTAACACTTGATATTCAGTCACTGACAACCTAGGAAATTAAAGGAGGAGGGGAATGATAGAAAAATGGCACTAGAGCACATTTTGGGTTTACAAGTTCTTATGTACTTTCATTTTTTTAAAATTTTTTTTTTATGAAATTATGATTAATCTGTTAAACTTGTGCAACTGCTCCTAAACTGCTCAATGGATTTTAATGAAATTTTATAGGAAGGTTAGGCATCATGTGTAGATATAAGTGACAGAAGATCATGGTTTGACACCAACTTTCTCCCTTGGTAGCCCTCAGGACTTTTTGATAGATAAATTAGGTATTCCTCAGAACTGTTTTTGTGGTCCTGTCCTTTAATAGGACTAACACAATTTTAAGAATTGATTTAGAAGGCCCAAAGGACTACAAATGAAAATTCCAAGGTAGTCTTTTCTCAAATTAGGTAACATAGGACTACTGGACCACTGTTTGTGTCAAACTCTGAAGATTATTAAAGGGAGACAATAAAACTTACGGGTTTTACAAGATTTAAGTGTACTTAAGCAAAGGATACTGCTTTTTTTTTTTTAACTTACAGGAGTTCAAATTCACAGTGGTCTGAGGCTATTTATCATACAGTTTTTTTGTTGAGATATCAAAAATGATATTTTAACCCCATGGTCAGTGTTTTGTGTGAGTCAATAAATCATGAAAAAAATTTCTAAGTCCATACTTTCAGAACTTTTTAAGAACAAAAAAATTCCTGAGTCCTCACTTACCAAACTATTTCCGAAATTAAGTATAGATTTCCAAATTTAAAGCTCGGAATTTTGAGTAAAGTTTTGAATCTCCTGCTATAGGTATTGAAGATTTTAGATTTTACTCAAGTGGACCTTTGATTTGAAACTTGAAACAGTTCTTTAAAGTAAATCTGGACCCCTGGTTGACCGACACTGTTATCTCTATTGACTTCTACAACAAAACATTTGACTTACTAACCCTTTTTGAAAATGTTTCAAAAATGCAGCATTGGTACAATGTCAAGAATGCGTACTTTAAATGTTGTGTAATATGTTTTATTCAGTGTATGAATGAAAATGCAATTATTGCAGCTGGCTATGAGGTAATCCATTCATCTTTTACTATACTTCTTGGCATCAGAATAGAAAATTGTATCTGAATTATTGGCATAACTACTTGTTGATTTAGTTATCACGATTTTCATACTTCTTAGTACAGTAAGGTCTTTATTAGGCCAAAAAAAAAAAATGTCTGTTTAGGGTTACATTCCTCCCAAACATAGGGTAGGTCGGTCGGCATTTTCATTTTTTTTTTATTTTATTTTTTCTCGACTAAAGTTGAGCCTATATTTGTAAAATAGCATCATATTTAAGTTTACCCGAAATGATCCGTATTATACGGGAAATTGGCGGAAATTAACGATTTTGTCAATTTTGGAGAAAAAATGTATTAGGGTCGGTCGGGAAACCTGAAACAGACATATTTTTTTTTTTGGCCTTAGTATGCAGTTTTATGTTGATTTTGTGTTTTTTGCATTTCTTTTTATAAGTCATTCAATAGGTCTTGCATGTCAGGTCACATGACCCTGGGAGTCCACAAGCATAAGGTGTGGTTGTCTATAGAGCTTATCAAAGAAAACTTTGTAAAATTCTTTGATATGCATACACTTATGATGATAAAAATATATTGCTTAACAATGTCAACACTATATTAAGTTTGATAATAATACTAAATAGAAAATTCTGATTACTGTACATCACAATGATATATCCTGAGAAGTAGTTAACTGAATACAAATTTAGTCTTTTATTTTGAATGCTTTTAATGGTAGAAATTTGGATCAATAGTAAATTTTGGGGGACTGGGTCTACTGGGGATAAGCAAATCAAACCTGCTGTACCCAGGTCCATGGTAGAGCTATATATGCTCTTTGCAAACCAATCAATATCCCTGTTTTCATAGATAACCTTGAAGTAATTCTTTAGTCGCGACCTTGAAGTTATTCCTTTCGGTATGTAATCCAGCCACTAATTACTCCATTATTAAAGCCCTTAGACAGAAATCTCTGTGGTCAGTTGAACTGTGTATTGATTTGTGTTTTCAGGAGTAAATGAATTATAGAGTCTTTGTCTATTTTTTGAACCAGTGATTCTGTGGCTTTATGTCTGAAGTGCTCCTGCCCAAAAATTTCCATCATTCCTGCCATTTTCTGGAATTCTTTTTATTTGTTAATGGACATTTCTATGTTAAGATGGCCTATATACGACATGGTCACATGCTCTCATCTTATTCATTGTACTATTCAATCAAAACAAAGGTATTGCCATGGTTACATGGATTTTGTGACTTTCGGATGTAACATCACAATGACAGGTTGTGGGAAATGTTGGAGGTATTCTTTCTGACTAAAGGTAGATTGCCTATAGAATGCAGTGTTTTAGAGAAAAAAATAGTTACTTAGTGAAACTCATAGATTTCTTTTCTTAAGGGATAAATTCATGACTGCAGGGCTTCTCTCATTCACAAGACAGAATTACTCAACACTCATGTATGAATTCTCAGATCTTCAGTAGATACTTCTGTAAGAACCTATCAAACATAGACTACCTCTATGCAGTCAGTGTAGGGTGCATGCCTTGAGTGCTGGAGGTTGTGGGTTTGATCCAAGGCTGAGTCACACCAAAGACTTTAAAATTGGTAGTCACTGGCTGCTCTGCCAAGTGTGCAGTGTTTAATTGGATAGAATAACATCTGGTTTGCACAAGGTCAAAATAATGTCTCTGAGTAGGGTGACATGTCTGCCTGCAGAATGTTGCTTCTGTGAGCTATCATAAGGTCAGAGTCAAAATAATGTGTCTGAGTAGGGTGACATGTCTGCCTGCAGATTGTTGCTTCTGTGAGCTACCACAATATAAATCTGACTCAGCACGTAGGACTAGTACAAAGCAGGGTATGCTTGATTGGTAAATTGTTCTCCTCCTGTATGAAATATCTGCCAAGGATGTTAAACAATAATCAATCAATCAATCAATCAATCAATCAATTAAACATACTAATCATGAAGGAACCAGAAATTGGTGAGGGACCCTCGATCATGCCCATGAAGTAATTTAATATGGACTAGTCTTACCCTTGACCTGTTGTTTAGAATACTTGTGGGAGTTAGTTCTATAATGAATCATTTCAGAAATCTAATAATCCTACACACCTACAGCTGAGATATCAATGCAGCAATAAAGAGTCAAATAATGCTACTGATTGATTTGTTTATGATCTGTTATCTGATTAATCATTGATTAGGTATTTATTAGCTGTGATTAATCCATGATTGATCACCAGTTAACTAGAAATGCAGACAGGATGTTTGAAAAAGTAGATAATAAATTGTCTTCACAGTTGTAAGATATGTTCCTTGCTGTTGTCTTATGAAATGTTTGTTTTTATATGCATAGCAATTGAGGTTGTCTTTATGTATTGGTTTCTAGATTGTGCAGAAAATTCTCGTGTGTTGTTCAAATCATATGTCATTTGACAATCGGATGACTCCCATATAATCAGTCACTTTTTTCCCGTTTTTGCAAGATTCTTGCATTTTCTGAGAGGGTTGGCTGCAGCGTCTAGAGTGATCTTTGAACGTCCGACGCTGTTCAGAGCTTGATGCAGATAATCACTAGTATATGACACAAAATATTCCCTCAAAACTCACGGAAAACTTGTTATGCGTAGTATTTGACATTTCATCTGTTAGGTCATTCTTTGTAAATATATAAATAGTTTCAATGAAAGCTTAATAAGGAAAAACCTTTTCATTGTATGGTCAGTTAAGATCAAAGGTTAAGACACCAAGACCACATTGCAAGTTTGATACATACTTGCTTTAACTTGACTAAAAGCATCTTTTTCTGACCTAACACCTATTACATTAGATATAATTGTGGCCTGTTACTTGTTTTTGTAAATAGATAAATACATTTGGTTGCTTTTGCACTGTGAAATACTCTTAAGAAGGGCTGTATTTTAATTTGTGAGCTACCATTTTTTTCTGAGAGAGCCTATTAATTTTATTACTGATGGCAAATAACATAAACATCTATATAATTTAATTTTCTAGATCATGTATTTGAAGTAGATATGTCATAATTTGGCAATTAAAATTTTTGCTCTTAATTATTTCAAATTTTGACAGTTATTTGCTAATGTTCATGTAAGTTGTGACCTGGAGGCGGCTGACAATCATACAATTTATCATAGATCCAAGCAGATACTGTGTAGATCCTTTAGAGTGCATGTGTAAACAAAATACAACAACACACCTAAGGCAAAAATTTATGTAAAAAGTGCTTTTTTTATATAATACCGTCACTGGCAAAACAAAAATTTCTTGGGTCGTAAACATTTGTTGACATATTTTGTTTATGCATGATTGCATATAGATGTATAGTAATTGTAACTTGAGGGCTGAAGATATATTTATAAACTAGTCACTTCCTACACATTAGTCGTCAAAAAGGAGATACTTTCCGGAATTAGCATTAGTATGATTAAAGATGCTTATTTTTAGTTGACGAACATGGTTTATTGTTTTGATTGAAACAATCAGCATCACATTTAATGATATTGTGAGGCATTTAGTAGAGAAATCTGCACTGTACGTACATGTAGAAAGTGTTGTTTTTTTTTTAATGTTAGTTGGATGGTAATTTCGGAAGTTTGCATGGATGTTATGAGACTTGATGGTAAGTCCCTCCTAATTTGAATGTTTGTGTGTGTGTTTGTACTGTAAACGTAGTGATTTTTGCTATTTTCCTTGGTTGACAGAAAAACACAAAAAATAATACCTGTGAAATTAATTTGAGCTCTATTTAACGCTAATCATTTTTTGGAAATGTGAATATGTTCAAATGACCAAATTCATGAAAATTAGCAACTGCCAAAATTTAAATATGTTTACAATACTCTAAATTTATTACTCTGTTAAGTTCAGAAGAAATAGGATGGATTGAGGAGGAGTGGGGGGGTGTTATTGGGACACCCTAATTAATAGGTTAATAGGTTATATAATGTAAGAAGCTACCTCAGAAGTTTTGATGCTTGGACAAAAGGAAAGCTCATTTTTCTGGTCAGGTGATTGAAAAAGATGGCAGGGAGCCACATAGGGCACATTCCTGTGACTTCTAAGTTTTTTTCAGTTTATCACTTTTTATTTCTCCATCACAAGATTTTTGATTATGGAGATTCGTATTGTCTGTATGTTTTCTTGAAATATGTTTTTTTTTTCTACTAGATAGTGTATCTAAAAAGATGTTTATTGTCTTGAGATTTTATACCACTTTTTACCTCAGGAGAAGCCACTAGTTAAAAGGCTAGTACAGGAAACTTTTGATGATTTTAGGGGATGGTGTGCAGGGAATAATGTTAACTATTTTTTAGAGCTTTGTCATATTGGGCAGTTTGAAGAAAAGTTCAAGTAAAAGTTAAGTTATTTTTGTTTTACTAATTACTATGAATATACAAAAATAATTTAGTGGTCTTTCCGACAGGTATCATTGAACTTTTTCTAGTCTTATACTAATTTTAGTTGTCCCAGGCAGGACAGCCCTTAATGTCATTGTAACCCTGGTATGGAAGAATAATCAAAGGATTCTAGCAGAATGGGGGATGAAAATGAATTCCTCAAACCAGCAACAAAGAATGTCAACATGAATTACATCCTCATTCATATTTCTGAAGTCCTCTTACATATTTATGTAGTAAAATTAATGTGTTATGCATTAGGTAAAGATGTTTAAAGGGCAAAATATAGATTATGATTAGATCTTCAGTGTAATGATAACTTAGTGATGTGTGACAGTCAATTCCATGTGCTTCACTAACTCAAGGTCATTTCAGTGCATTGTAATACAAACCATTTTACAGTTAATTGCTCACAGTACACAATCAACAGAATTGTATTCTCTCCATTAAGTTGAAAACCACTAATGGGGTGTAATTCTTAAGGCTTTAACTTTTTATACCAGCAACTGTAATGGAGACATTGATTTCCAATTGCTGAAGTGATTGAATGGTGATAGATGTGCATTCTATGATCTTTTTCCTGTTGTGTAGTAGGTATAGATTGACATGACTGAAACATTAGTCTCCTATGTGATATTTCTTGTGTTCATGAGAGTTCTTTGAGGACATCTTTACAGTCTTATATATGTTGAAGTGTGGATTTTTGAAGATGGTTGTAAGTGAAGAGCATCTTGGGGAAGCATGTGGTTTTTTTTCTTAAGGAGGTAGACCTAGGGTAAAGGACACAACCCTTACAAATCATCGGAACGTTTGTATTCAGCATTTTACATCAATATCATGTAAGCATCAAAGTAACTTAAATTAATTTCATTCAGTGTCAAATGAAAGCTTGATAGCCTTTGGTGAAATTGAATATGATACAAACATGTCACTAAATTCATGAGTTATGTCCCTTATCCTAGGTCTGCCTCCTTAAATATCTCATAAGATGTATTCTAGCTTTTGTAGCTTGAGAGGATTTATGATCATGTTGTTTTGAGGATTTTCTAGAGAGAAGCAAGGTAGGAAACTCACTCAAATTCTAGCCAGTCCTGAATACAATTTTTCAATATATCTACTATATGGCTATATAAATGTTTGCTACAATTAGCCAGCCCTGCCAAAAAAAAGCCAGTCTAAGGCTGGCGGGCAGGCTACAATTTCTAACTCTGAGAGAAGACAATGAAAATACATATAGAATTGGGATAGATCTTGTGTTATGGAGTCTTTATCTTCTTAGATGTAAATCCTTTTAACTCTTTGTCTATGTGGAGTTTCTTGGAGAAAATCAAAGTTCTAAAGTTACTACATCTTAGAGTCTTTGATATGTTGCCTCTCTGTGGGGCTTTTGTGACGTAGATTCTGTGACATTTTATACCTCTGATGGTGACACTTTAATCTAACACTTCTCAGAAGTAACTGGGAAGTCAATGTGAAAATGAGTCCATCAAGGTTAATGGTCTATTGATTTCATACATGTACTTCCAATGGGGATTATTATTATCATCGTTCGGAAATATTGCGTTGTCCATATAAATAGTGCATTTTGGATAATTCATAGATTGTACTTATCAAAGGTGAACCAGTTACTTTTGTGAAAGGGAAAAATATTTGTGGAAAAAAGGGTAATATCTCATCTAGTGATTTAATCAGAAACAAAGGACTATCAATTTTGATTTTGGTACGTATAGTGTATGCTTTATCTCTGGGAAAGAAAAATCTTAGTGTAATGATTTCCAATGTTCTATCCGTCAATAGTCATAAATGTCATACTACTTATTTAGATATATGTGACAGGTGGTTTTTTCTTGCATCACCTGAAAAAATATCTTGCAAAATCCTTTATTGATAATTCAGCTCACTCGCATTTTACATTAAGATGGGAATTTAAACTTTATGAGCCTTGTGTGACATCATGATTTTATAGGGTACATAACACATAAATCTGTGGGAAGTAGGGCATATGTAGGTATTGGGTCTCGTTAAAGGTAGGTTTCATAGGTATTTTCTCAGGTTGTTTTGGCTTTGTTTTTGTATGGTGAGTGTAAAATGGGTTTAGTATGACCTTTGAAACTGGAAAAAATTGGTAAGATTTTTGTTATCATGTTTTGCCTTAAGGTAAAAAACATATCTAAGATATTTTTATAAATCATAAGCAATGCTGTAAAGAGGCCTTGAAATTCTTTTTAAAATGAAGTATTAGGCTGTTTTATACACCTGTCTTTTGAAATGGGATATATTTTCAGTGGCAAAATCAGAACATCAGAAGAGGGGGAGGCTCCAGTGATTTCCAGTATTACCTCTTTAATCAACCAAGCGTTAAGGAAGGGGGAGCCTTTTGGATTCACCTACAGTTTTGGTATATCCTTGTCCATCTCTCCCTTCTACTATTATTCACCATTCTCATGATAGCTGTAAAAGGCTGCAT
Source organism: Perna viridis (assembly GCA_037379345.1). Lineage (NCBI taxonomy): Eukaryota > Metazoa > Mollusca > Bivalvia > Mytilida > Mytilidae > Perna > Perna viridis. Next base: position 13,877,366 of record CM074524.1, read on the forward strand.
CCAATTTTCATGAAACTTTGTTGAATGTTAGTTGATCTAAATCCATATAGGAAAAAAATTCTGATAATGATAGGTTGTATATAGATATATATGCATACTAATTGAGGTGCAAGCCCGTGGTGAATATGTACAGAAAAAAACCTTTTTTGTGGGTCCTAATCAATTATCATTAGGAAGCTGTCACTCATAGTTACCAACACAAACATGTTCAAGAAAGTTGATACATGGGTCGTGACCTAACATGGTTTATGGTTTGACCACAGATACAGTTGGTCTTCCTGTAAGAGACTGTTTACTCATCATCTTGTCTTTGTTATAAGTAATTATGTGTAAGTGTTTGTAAGAATCAGGCAAAGTGCAAAAAAAAAAAAAAAAAAAAATCAGAAAAAAACATATCACAACCCCACTAATCTGACAATATAATTTAAATCAAAGATGCTTTTGTTTTTTTTATAAGATCTTTATTTGATCTCTGCTTCACTGGCTTTGTTCCAAAATTTTTCAATAGATTGTTAAAAAAAATATGTTTTTGACAGAGTTATCTGCCCTTGAAATGTTAATTTTCAGTGCAATTCAATGAAATTGTAACCCAATGGTCAAGCATGATATGAAAAATCTTGTGTATTTTCCTTGATTCTGATGGTGCAAATAGTCAAAATGATGGTTTTTTTTATACTATGTGTCACTTACTGCCTGATTCTTACAGGGGCTGACACTTGATAGTCAATCATGAACTGATTTGATCTTAATCACAGAATCTGTATTATATGTCCATTTCTGCACCTTTCAAATCAGATTTTGATCCGGATGTTGTTTATTTCTTTATATACATGTAAAGGGGTCATAGCAAAACATTGACTTAGCCTTTTCTGTATTTAGGATTCCTATCTCTTATGTATTCCTTGCTTCACTGCATCGAAACTTAAGAAAAATTTTCATCCTCATTTTAGACACTGATTGGTTAACATTAACGTTGCCCTACTTTTGTGATTAAGTTGTTTCAAATTTTATTCTCCTTACATTGTTCAATTTCTGGTTCTGACAGGTTACATTGACTTGGTCCTTTTACCGAGAGAGATCAGAATTATCAGAGCAAAATAAACCATTCAGTTCTATATTTGATTGATTTTGACAAATGTATACATTGTGCCAGGACTTTTATATTAAATCTTTCAATGTTCTACTGCTTTTAACATCTTTCAACACTGAATGGTTTTATTGATCTTAGCTTTGTTTGTGGTATTTTGTCCATCATTGTGCATTTCCTTTCAGCATTCTTAGACAATGACTGATTACATTGATCTAGCCCTACTACTGAGAGAAATCAGAATAATTAGGATAGTATAAGCATTTCAGCCTTTGGTTCTATTTTAGATTGATTTTGAAAAATGTTTACATTGTGCTGGGAAACTTTTATATAAAATACTTAACTGTTTTATTTCTTCCAACATCTTTAAGCATTCAACGGTTTCATCAATCTTGGCCTAATTTAGGGTATATTCTTGGTATATCGTTCATTTTCTTTCAGCTTCCTCAGACACGTACTGGTTACATTGATCTGGCCCTTCTACTGGGAAAAATCAATTGAGCCAGGACAATATAAACAAGTAATCCCATAGTTCTATTTCAAGTTAGTTTTCCTATAAATATTTATCAAAGTATCTACTTTCTATTTAGTTTCTGTTGTTTTAGTGTCAAGCATTATTGTCCATTATAGACAAGTTGATAAAGGGCTTTTTTTCAATGACGTCAGCAGCAGTAATGGGGCATATAGTTTCATTGATAAGTTTCTAGGCCATTATACCCCTGAAATTGATTTTAAATTAGAATGGAAAGATGAATGAAAAGCATCCATTGATTCTGTTTTGATGATAGATTTTTTTTATAATATTGAATATCTGAACTGATACATGTACTTTGGATAGTGGTTTTTTGTAGTAGAATTTTTTTATATATATTGTAGCTATGTTAGAGATTAAACAGACCACATACGTGTATGCGTCATTCTTTGGTTAACTTTGTTGTCATTTGCTTGCTTACCATACAAGCAGTTTCCCTTTGGCCATTAGTTATAGCCCTTGAAAAAAAGGCATATCTGAGTTATTTTACACAAGTTCAACAGGCTGAATTACAACTCCACTGGCGTCTTACAGTTTTTTTCTAGACAGATATATTTTTTTATGGAATTTAATCTCATAATCATTTCTACATAGTAATTGCAATATGCTGTTGCCGCTTGATGTGCCTAAAACACTAAAGATTTATTTTATACATATTTTGTAAAATGTAGAACTGATCTTGCCGCTGACTTTAACTTGCTATTTAGATTATGAGTACTTCTTATTGGCTATTTATATAGATCTGGTTCTTCCTGTGTATTTGTATCTAATGCTGCTGAAGAGAGACCCCTAGAACCATTTGTACAGCATACTGAAATTAACGATACATTAACGATACAGCATATTGAAATTACCAATACATTCCTTTTTCTTCTATCCTGGACAACTTTTTATTAGCGACTCGGCAGGTGTTTCTAGAAAAGCAGAGGACGCTTTCCTTACCGGTGCACCTGGTCCATGCTCTCAGTTTTTAGTGGAGTCCAAGTTCCTTATTTGCTTTTGTTACTTTGTATGTATGATTTTAGATACTTTATGTTCTATGTTGTGTGTGTCTGGTCTTTGTTCCTGGATTAGATTCTTTTGATTACCGCTATAGCCTTGGTTTCCTTGATTATTCAAATTGGTACTTTTTGTATTTTGCGCAAATGTTAATATTTCTCATATAGATTTCATTTTGCAAGTTAAAATCAAATCTACCAATTAATGAATATGTTTAACTGTTATGTAATGCTGTACTCTGAACAATGTTTTTTTTTAACAACATGTTGCAATGGATGGATTAAGGCTACACTACTTCTTCTCATTTGTCACTTGTATCTGGAAGTTATTGTTTTTTATCGATAATTTGATGATAAAAGGTGCAATGTTAATGATTAGTCAGTAGTTGATCAGCCGGATGAGTCATTTGACATGTCTGAGCTAAGACCTGAGTCACAGGAAAGAACGAAAATTTATTGCTATTTGATTGAACCAGTATGTATCACTAGGCTTTGGGTGGTTCTCAGTATTTGATATTATAAAATGGATATGGTGTATTGCATGATTTCCTGGATATGTCTTCACCAGGTTACATGTAAATTATCAGACATAATTGAGTCACATGTGAATATCAAATATTTGTTGTGTTTTTTTTTTTTTTCATTTGTGCGAGAGTGGGGGTTAATGATCAATTTGTGATACAATGACTAGGCCAGAATTTATTGTGGATAAGACTACAATATACATGTAAGCAATAAGGTATAAATTAAAAAACAATATATGTAAAACGATAACAAAAAAGACACAACAGATGTTAAAAGGAAAAATCTGAGATAGAAAATTAGATCTTTATGTCTAATATAAATGGAATGATTGCTTCCTTAAAGTTTATTTCAGTTTGTTATAATAATGACGAAAGTTTAATGTTTTTGAAATCTGATAGATTTCTGAGCAAAATCTTCCTTCATTAAAATTAAAAATCATATTTCAATATTTTATGCAGAATGATTGGTTTTTAATACTTCCTTGGGTTGAAGTTATTATAAATTTTTATAATTTCACTCAGCATAGCGCAGCGGCAATTTAGTTGTCTTAAGAATCTTATTAAAGCAGCTTTCTTTGTCTAGGGAGAAAATTGCATTTATCATTGACTTGTGGTATCTATGGAGAAAATTGCTTTTATTGTTGACTTGTGGTACAGCAGTAGATTACATCATAGGTAATTTTCTGTGTAATGATTGTGTTTGAAGCTGTATTGATGAAAAGAAAAATGCATTATACTTTATTATGTAATGGACAAAAATAATGGTTGAAAGAATGAATAAAATGCATTAGAGATTGTTATTCGTGGAGTTTGTTGCTTCAAAGCAAACATAATATTTACAATGGGAACAATTAGAGTGTTTTTCGAAGCAAACAAAATATAACATATATACAATTTAGACCAATTGGATGATGGAGTTAAGTGTAAGACTCTTTTCAAGGATGAAGGCTGGACAGTGTGACCCTTATATTGTAATTTTTGGCTGGATTTTTTATTGTTTAAACTTAAAAGTCTTTGAAGACAAGATCACATGGTCCAGAAACCTAGCTATAAATATATATCAGGAGAAAACTTGAATTAGACTTAAAGAGGGGATAGCGTATGCTTTACCTTGTTTCCATGTACATGTGCAGGTGCTTTGCTAGCTAGCTTTGTGGAGAAGGAAAGTCTGAAGTTCAAATCGGGAAAACTGTGTAATTTCTAAGTGACAAGTTACAGACAGTAGACCCATAGTGATATTGGCTCTTACATGTACTTTTCATGAACCCACATACATGCATCAGACCTTGTGATTTAAACTGCAGGGTCTTGTTTCACAAAAAAAAAAAAAAAAAAAAACTCAATTAATTACAAATCCCTTGAAACTTTGCTTTAATGTGATCTAATTCATTGACCAAATATGAGTTTAGGAAATATTCAATACTTCCACTCATCCACATCCCACCTTTTCTTGTGTTTTGTGTTACATGTCCCTATATATATATATATGATATATATTATCATGTCATGATGGTATGCTTACATGTAACCTCATAAAAAGAAATTCTTGACATGTATTTTGAAGGTTAATCTTTTATTCAGAATAGATTTTTAATCCTTGACACACCCCATTACATAATTTGTGAATGATTTGAGTATGTGTCCTTTTAATAGTCAGGTACAAACTTAAATACTCTCAAGATATTTGCTGATTTTTTTTAAAATGCATTAACTATATCCATTGGAATGAATAATTCCATTGCTTTTAAAGCAAACCTGGTTTCTGAGTTATGCCCCTTGTCAAATCATTAAAATTGTGTTCAAGTTTTTCCAGCAATAAAATTTTTGTGAGAAAGTGTGTGGTGTTTCTCCAGCAGTCTTAATTCTTACATGGACCTGTACCAAAGATTAAAAAAGATTAGAATCAAAGAACAGTATCAGCTGAGACAAATTACTCAGCTGATTCCATTCAACTTGCATTGGTGATAGATAGCTGCACCTGTTGTGATACAGGAAGACAGGGAAAGCCATTTATTATATCATTCAGACATGTTTTTTTAGTTAAGCAGTTTTAAGATATTATAAAAAAATTGCCAATAGTGTAATTGAACGTTTTTGATATCATGGAGTTTATAATGGTTAACAGTTGTTAATTTGCATCTTCAAATTCTACTTCTGTTCTAGTTTGTCACAGTGTATATAATCACGTATGCATAACGGCACTTTTCATTCACTGCTTGGTGCTCATCTGTCTGATATTGCACTTTGTTTATTATTTTTGTTTTGGTTTCTTAAAAGTTTAGATCTCTTTTTTCCCATTCGAAGCCATTAACTTAGTCTATACATGGACCTGTGAACTGAAGCCTGTAATTGAACAAGAGGATGTAAAACAACATCTTGTAGCCTCAGAAGTGTTTGAACTACAAAGCCCAGTTGTTCAAAACTTCTTCCATTGGATAATTAGTTATCCACTGGATAAGTTATATAGATTGCACTAGACTTATCCACTGGATAACTTGTATAGATTGTATTAGACTTATCAAGTGGATAACTTGTATAGATTGTCCTCGACTTATCCAGTGGATAACTTGTGTAGTTTGTACTAGACTTATCCAGTGGATAACTTGTATAGCTTGTATTAGACTTATCCAGTGGATAACTTGTATAGATTGTATTACACTTATCCAGTGGCTAACTTTTGTCTAGCAATTAAATCTTTCAAACAGCTGGGTACAGGAGACATAGTTTTCCTATGATTGAAAGTGTGAATATTTCAGTGGTATATGAAATTTCTGTATTTTCAGGTTTAACTATAGAAATACCACACCATGTAGATGTAAAGAACAATAATGTGTCGACATTGACAAGCCCAAATGTCTTCTCCAAACAGGCATCGCCTCGACGGTTTGTTGGCCAGTTGTTTCACGGAAATCGGCCACAGAATAATATGTAAGATTTCACTGATAGATGTTCTAGATATCATGTTATAAAGTTACATTTATGTATTTAGGAAATTAGTTTACAATTTATGTTAGACTGAATACTCTTCATTGAAGATAGATTCTGCATTTCCATATTTACACTGTTGATTTCAGATGCACGTAGCTTTGTGAAAAAATATAAAGATATGTGAAGTTGACTGGGCTATATTGGCTTGGTGATTAGGGGTGGGGGTGGTTGGAGGCACTGGAACATTTTCTGAAAGTGCACAATCTATTGAAGATGTCGGGTATGTGTATGTGATAACTGTGTTTATCAAATTTTCACTGTTGGCAGAGTGTTCTCCATATGTTGACTTTTCTATGAAAGTTTTCACCTAGGTTGAGTGATTACTCCAATATAGAATGAATTTATTTGTCAAGAAGAGCTTATTAAATTTCTATATTTGATATCCAGCCATTTCATATACTAAGTTTTCTATAATTTTCAGTTATAATGGTTCTCTTTCAGCAATATCTTGGATAAAACTGTTTATCTATTCTTGGAAGTGAAATTTACATTACATTTTGGCTTACATGTTGGAATCTTGAGTGCATGAACACTTTATCTCACTCATACCTGAAAGAGAATCTATATTTAAAAGCCAGTTTATAACTTACCTCATAAGAAAAAAAACACCTTATCACTCATCAAATCATTGCTTTGAAATATTAAATTGTTTTTCAGGAATAGATTCAGGTAAATTTCACATCTGGTAGGGTCTACTGCTTCACCATAAGTGGGCCCCAAAGTTTTGCTATAAAACCTTGATTTCGCTGGCTTCAATCTTCAATTCTTGTTTTCTGTTTTCTTGCAAGGTTAAGTTAATGGTATGTAGTTATTTGTGATCTTATTTTCAGCGTCTTTGAGGAGATTTTTTTTCAGTTTAGATCATTTCAACAATAATTATGTTGATAGAGAGAAGTTCTTGACTGGGGTGTGTTCTCTTTGAAACCAATTAGGTGATTAGTGCAATGCTATTTGTGCCTGCAATGCTCTAAACTTTATGTAATGATGAGGTACAAATGTGTGTTCTTGTGAAATTACTTGATTAGATCATTTTTATACTAATGATGTAAATTTATAGGATTCTGGATTATGTAACAAATGCTAGTAAGTTCCAACTTAAAATGTTTAAGCTGTAAGGAGTATTTTCAAGGCAAAATAAAATATTTTATTAGTTCACAGTAAGTTGACATTGATTTTCTGTTTTGTTTTTTTTTTTAAAGAAGTTAAGGTAATTAATACCAGAAGTTGTACAGCACATACAATGATTATGTTCAGTGGATAGAGTTTAAATAACTATCACTTGATGAATTGCTTTAGATATTTATCTGGATAATTGACATGGATTTTAAACTTTCTATCCTTTTATTAAGTTTTAATCTATTTGTCAATTGTACAGTTTGCTACCAAAGGCAATTATTCAGGTGATTGTCATTTAATCATTCTATACCCTGAACAACATTATTGAATGTGCTATAAATTCTTTCTTTAAAAAATTATGGCTCTTGAAGATGTTTGAATCATTGTAAAAAAAAAAAAAAGCATCCAGTCCAGAATCATTTTGTGCTTTCTATAAAACATTATGGCTCTTGAAGATGGCTGATTCATTGCTAAAAAGCAACACCCAGTCAAGAATTCTTTTGTGCTGTGTAACATAAATAATTTTATACAGTTGTCAGTGCAATAGTCATGTACAAGTTTATGCATGTAAAGATTTTTTAAGTTGATATCATGGGTTTCTTTTCAAGCTCAATGAATGTGGATAACCTTTCAATAAAACGACGTGGTAGTCTTCCTGCGTTCAGGTAAAACAAAACGGCACCATTTCTTTCTTTTTCAGCTCAGCTTTCATTATGCACATCTTTTTGTTACAGTTATTTCCCTTTAATCAGCTTACCTGGGCATTAAAGTCAGCGGCATATAGCCTTCACCGGGTGTCTGTCATCTTTTCCTAATATTGTGCAAAATTTACTTGCAGATCAGTCAACTTCTGAAAATTTTGTCTAATTCAGTTGTTTGTTATGGGCAAGGATTTTAAAAAAATAGAATAACGACTTATATTCCTTCTTATTCTTTACAGCCCATACAATAACAATGTTCACTGGATAGTGTTGATTTTCCCTTGATAGGCTGACTGCTGCCTGATTATCTGATTTCCTTAGGTGAAGTTAACTGTACAAATAGAAAGGCGACTTTCTTTTATATTCCATAGGTGTTTAAATATATGTGTGAAATAAAATCTGAATTCTCTCCTCCATTGTATAGTTAAATACTCAAGGAATTTCATTAGAGGAGACCAACTGTATCCATTGAACATCATCATTGAATGCACTATAAATTGACTTTGAAATTAAAGATTTGGGTAAATAATTATGATCAACTTAACTTTGATACAGAGGTTATTTTGGGTCTTAGGTGAGATTCCCAGACCTATAGGAACCTTTTATATATATATATATATTCATATTCATAATACATTTAGACATAATTCCTTTCCCAAAACTTAGTGCAATTTGATTGTGTATGAAAATTGCTACATGTTTATGGTAACATTTGCTTGCAATACTTGACAATGTAATTAGATGTTGTGTTCCTCACAATGAATGAATCCTTCTGTGTCAGTTATCACTGTGCAAACACATTTACTATTTTTATCTTAGGGAAAAACCAATTAAAAATATTTTTTAGTTGATTGCACTACTGTGTATTTTTCTATCCCAAGGGAGAGATAACTCTAATAATAATAATTATTTCTTTGGTCAGTGTTCTAGTTGTGTTACTATATCGAGTTACTACTGAAATGTTCATATATCAATTTACTATAGTTTATTCTAATGCAAACTAAAAATCATAAAATACAAACAATATCTTTTTTCATATTAATGATGTTTTTCTTTTCAAACTATTCATATTCTTTTGTTTGATTTATAATCTGATTCAAACATTTATGTTGGTAGAGGAACACATGCATTAGTAATATATACCAGTGATATACAGTAGAATGGGAAAAGGGGGAATTTGTTTGCACATGCAAGATCCGGTGAGAAGTTGAGAACAGAGTTTCTGACACAATTGTTAAATGTATGGCTAGGAGGGAATATATTGGAAATGGGGGTAGAGTTTCCAGGAGTTGGACCCCCCACCCTTGTTGGAAAATTTTGTTGATTATGTGCAAAAATTGGGCACATTGAGCATATAATGAATTGGAGCCTCTGCCTTTCCCTCTTAAAAAATTCCTGCAGGGTCCATGTATCTGTGCTGTTTAAAACAATCTCCCTTTTGATTTTACTCAATAGAACATTACATTTACCAATAGACATGCAATTTAACCTTTCTGACATTGTTCCTCACGGTATTGCCCCTTTTGACATTACTGTTGACTAACTGTTAATAGGCCCATTCACAACACTAGTACAACAGTATATTTTTTACTGACAACACTAAACGAAACCCACCAAGTGACAAGGACCTGAAAGCAAACAACAAAACAAAAGTTTACAATATTGTAAAGCTGATATGTAGGTCGGACAGTGTGTCATCAGTTGTCTTTGCTTTTTAAGACATTATTCATAAAAGCTTATCACAAAACTTGTTTACAGTTTCATGATTTTCTTCATAGGACAATGGCATGTCATTTACCTTCCATACGCCTGGGAGTCATCAGCATTTTATTTAAGTGTCAGTCTTGAGGAGAATCAGGCAGTGGATGAGAAACTTGGAATGAAATTACTCATTACTTTTGACATTTGTTTTGACTATTTGTACCACCAGGATCAAGACATGATAAAGACAAGATTTTCCTTTTGAAATTGAATTATACATTAAATTTCATTGAAATGCAATGCAATTTAACTTTTTAGGGGCTGATAACTTTGTCCAACCTCAATTTTCAAACATTCAAATGACACTTTTCCCAATATATCTGGTGATGCCAAGATTAGATGGGTGTATTTCAAATAAAGAAGACTTTTTAAGGAAAAAAATTCTGTTCAGATCAGTGGGTTTTGACTGGCATGGTTTGTATTTTTTTTTTTTTCATTTTTGCCTGATTCTTTCGAAAACTTGTATTTATAATGTCTATAAGTAAATATTATTTGGTGTCAGTTGACAACCTTATATAGATGACAACAGTGTGTGGGAATAAAAGATGCTTATTGTATTAAATGAAGTAATTACAGGAAATTAAAAATCTATACAGTATAAATGGTTGTAATGGTGTATTGATTGCCAAGTGAGCTCTGCACCTGTTGCTCAGCATATACATGGTAAACTCATTAGATACTGATTCCATGTTCATGATAGGCAATGGTTGGCTTCGATTGTTTGCTTCATAATGAAAGCTTCCTATTGTTTCATTGGATCTAATGCCATAAATGAAGTAAGTTTTTATTTTTATGGAATATAGGTAGATGAGAGATTGTATTTAAGATATTACATTCCATTGATATTGTGGGGGGAGAGTCTTTTTAAGGCTATAATTTCTTTCTCCAGGGATTTGTGCCCATATAATGGTCAGTAAATTTAAGGAGATAGACTCTTACAAATCATTGGAATGTTTGTATTCAGCATTTTTCATCAATCTTATGTAAGCATCAAAGTAACTTGGACCGATTTCACTCTGTTTCAAATAAATGCTCGATAGGCTTTGGTGAAATTGAATATGATACAAACATATCTCTGATTTCAAGAGTTATGTCCCTTACCCTAGGTCTACCTCCTTAATAGAATGCGTGGAAACCATGTTTTAGCTATACAGATTGTTGATTATATGTTTTGTTCAGTCCCGTTTAGTTTATGCTGGTTCTAAAGTACTGAATTCGAAACTGATTTAATTGAAATGTCTGGTTTAGACAGGTTTCTCCTTTCAGTTTTGGTTTGACAGGTTTCTTTGTGTATCCATTGAGTTATTATATTTTGTTCAGATGTATTTATAGTTTATTTAAGGTTTGGTTATAGGTTTCTATTTGCACCATGATTTCTTCATTACTTTTGAATAACTAATTTCAAAACAGTTTTCTTTTTACTGAAATGTAAATAGTTTAAATGTTTAAGAAAAATGTTAACTGTTCTTCCTTTCCTTAATGTGACTGCCAACCTGATTGTTGGTATTAGTTGGTTACCTCTTTTTGAAAAACCATTCTAAAATGACTTGCATTCCGTAAATATGAAAAACAGCTATTCAGAATTACTTTTGGAAAAAAGAAAAGAAAGTTTTCTCTTAATTCAGTTTTAAGTCACAACACACCCTCATTTCTACATCCATGGATCAGCTTAGTTTACTGTAATTTTTTAAATTCTTATGAATCAAATGAGTTGCACTTTTGATTTACTTGAACTTAACACACCCAATCATCTAAAGCCATGTGTTGATTTATGAACTGCAATATTCCAGCCTTTTCTATTGATTCTTGGTCTGTGAGTTGAATGATCAGCTGATGAGTGTTTTGTTTACGAGCTTTCATTTCAATTTCTACTTACCATTACCATTAAAGGTTGATACTGCCAAGTCTCCATTTATAGCTGTTGGTGCATGATAAACTATTAGTGTGATTTGTCAGTTTGTTGTTCTGGTAAGCATTTGATATGTCTATAGTAATGGTGAAGTTAGATATACAGGAAGTGGGTGTAATGAATTGAAAATGATACATCTATCCCCACCAGGACTCTAAAGTTCCTATTTGCCACTATTGTGGCAAGTGAAAATTAACCCCAGAAATATCACTTACATTAGTAAATTTTTGGTTATTTTCTATTATATCATCTTCCATAATTATGGTGGAAAAAACTGCCACTTTTTAGCTTATCTGGCCAAAGGCCATGCAAGCTATTGCCATCATTTGGCGTCCGTCGTCGTCGTCGTCGTCGTCGTCGTTAACAGTTATACAAAACTCTTCTCCTCTGAAACTAATGGACTAATTAGACCCAAACTTGGTATAAATGTTTCTTTGGGGTATCGTGCATAGAACTGACTGTGGCGATTTTTGATTCGTCAAAAAACATTGCTGCTGTTACTAAAAATAGAACATAAGGGTCAGACTGTAGTTTTTCGCATATATCTCCTAAACTATGTTTAGCTGAATTCTGACGTGGGTAAAAGTGTTCAGCATGATGAGATTTATCTCTGGTCAAATTTTGGTTTTAACCCATAAAGCCATGTTGGAGTTATTCCCCTTTTTCAATGATTTTTGCTATTTTTAATGTTATTTCTTTGCAAAATCTTCTCCTCTGACACTACTTGACCAATTAAAACCAAACTTGGTATGAATGTTCCTTGGTGTATTCTGCATAGAATTTTTGTGGGGATCTTTGATTTGTCAAAAAACATGGCCCCCATTACTAAAAATAGAACATAAGGGTCAAACAGTAGTTTTTCACGTATATCTCCTAAACCATTAGGTTTATCCAAATTCTTTCAATAGCTGAAATGATCCATATTATTAGGACTACAAAAGTCTTCAGACTCCTTGTAAGAGTTATTGCCCTTGAAAGGGGAAAAATGACTTTTTTTGTAATTGTTTTCAGTCAATATCTTGAAAACTATGATAAATTAAAAGGAACTTTCAATTGTTGAAAAGATCTTGTGATAGTCCTACCAAAAACTTCTTTAGTCAAAATTGTTGGACAACTTTTTGTTTAATTTGTTGCCTTTGAAAGGCAAAATTAAAGAAGGTGAGCAATTCAGGCTCCTGGGAGCCTCTTGTTTTATTTTGCAAAATTTGATACCTGTTTTACAGAATTTAGGAAAATTTTAGATCTTGTCAGTAATGCTTCTTAAATTAATGAAATTAATGAAAATTAATAATTGCATAATCCATGCTAGCTATCACAATTTGTTTGGAAATTCAAGTTTTCTTCTTTCTAAAAGGGAAGTAATACATCTTGAATAACTTTCCTCAACCAAAAATTAATCACACAACATGATGAGAAATGGAAATCCTATAACACCTAGATCAGAAGTTTGCTTACACAAATCCAAGGAGGGGAGAACTGAACCCCTCATTCTGTTCAAACACAGGTTGATAATATAGAAAAAAAAACTGGGCATTAGTGGGGAAACCATCCTTAGGCCAGTTGGCAGCCCTCTATTTGCAATTTGTGGATTGCGTTGTTTATGTACCATCATTTCCTTTTCGGAAGCATTGTGACAATTCTGAGTTTGGAGACATTGATGGAATAACTTATTAGCAATGCATGAGGTCATTTACTTCAATTATAAGAGAGTTATGATGAAATTGATAGTGATGTTTTGTATTGATTGAAATCTTGCTGAATGGGCTTCTTTATATAATGAACTGCCATCTCTTTATTAATTAACCATGATGGAATAATGTCTTGATCGCAAAGTTGTTGCCCTGTATTGATTAAGTCAAAGCCATATTTGGATATAATGTTTTGATGTTTACAGTTTACAGTGAGTAGTATAGTTAACTTCACGTAATAAAGTTGGTTGTGAAGGATGAAATGTATTAAGTAGTTATCTAAACAATTTACAAGGAGATTTAAATTTACATCAGGAAGGTTTAACTACCTAAGGAAGTTGGGATCATGTCATGGTCATTAAATCCAGGGAAGACCAACTCTTCTCCATGAAGTTAATTATGTAACTCGCTGTAAATAGTTTCACTTTGGTTTTTAACCCAATTCTCTCTTCAGTGCTAGTTAATCACATGATTAATTAGAATTTGAATTCCAGTCATAACTAAGGCAGTTGACCATTAAAACAGTCTAAGCAATTTTTTGTTGTCTTTTGATGTTCGTAATACAGAAATACACATAGACACAGTTTCCTTCTAATTTTTTATCAATCTGTATGATTATATTTAGTCATCTTCATATATGAAATTCTGCTAATGAAATCCCAATTCTGAATATTACGGCTTCATGAAAATTTCAACATTCTCCCTTTTACACGTCTGTGTCAAGGCAGGAGATTTAGCAGAAATTTCTCTGGTCTTATTTCAATTTTCAGCTTAAAATCATAATAAATTACTTCACTTCCTGTCAAAACATGTCACAAAAAGCAAAAACTTGCCAAAAATCTCCCCTTCAGAGTTTTCAAAGGTTAACCTATGACCTATGACCTCAGCTAAATGTTAGAGCTTTACCATTTATGTCCTTAATTATGAGATCAGTCCGTGATCAGCTGTTTAGTTTTTCCATCACTCTCATATCAATTGACTTATTGATTGTCAGATCATGAAGTTACCGTTCACATTAACAGGGGTTATTGCTCGCAATGTCTGAGTTTAAATTAATATCAATACAAGTTGATGGTTGTTAGTTCTTTGCCACATTTCAGGATCTTTGTTAAATTTGATCCTTTGGCAGTATAACAGAACTGAACTTTGATTAAATAAGTATGGATCACATCAGTCAAGCAGAGGACTCAAGGTCAACATCAATGCTTTATTTGTCTCTGGCATCTTTGGAAGAATGAAATAGTTGTGAACTTGATGTTTTTCTTCATCAAGGTCAATCTTGAATGGTGTATTGTCCATGTACGATGGAGGTCAAATCCTGTCAAGCTAATTATCATTTGAGTCACAAAAACTAAGACAAGAAGAGTAATATAATGCTAAATAGATGCAATAGATGACAAATTGTTGCCTGTTTCATAAATAAGTGTTTGTACTTGTGAAATATGCAAATGGTATTTTTTTTTGTGTTGTTGATTTCTATCATTTAGTTTGTCTTCAATTGGAGGTTAAATATGGTTTAGAATCATAATTGTCTCTAGAAGTTATATATATGATAAAGGTCAAAGTTCATACTGTTAGTTAATTATGTTTACCTTGAACTTGAACTTGATTTTTTTTTGCCAAACAATACCTTAGGTTACCTGCACTTTTACAAGATAACATTTGTATGCCATAGGATATATCACAAAACAGGATATTGAAGGTCAAATACAAGTAAGTTTGTGTGAGTTGGCCTTGACCTTTCCAATTGTTCAATTTGTTATTGTTTGAGGGCAAAAATACTGACCTAGTTTTCTCTTCTTTCTTTTAAACAGATTAATACTAGTAGTATTTCTAACAGGGGATGAAAAAGTATTAATACAAGTTCATTAATTACATTAAAAATTACATTGTTTTATTTGTACTTTTATAATTAAAGATAAAAGGGCTTGGCACAGAATATGACGAGTATTTAGTGAATTAATTAACAAAGAGTGTAATTACATTGCTATCAATATTTGTTGACCCTCATCCCAATAGTGTCAGCTTTAATCAGATCTTTTGTTTACGAAGAGGGTAAACACCTAGGTAAAACCTATCCCAGGATGGGAAGATTATGAAATATCATGATTTTGTTACGATTGACTTTTTTTATCGTAGCTCCTCTTTGTATAAAATCGTGATTACATGGCGTAGGATATGCATTTTGTGATTTCTATCATATGAGATATCATGATTTCTCTGTGTGGGACTTGTTTTTTTTTGTAGGTTCTTTTGTATAAAGTTGCATTTTTATGGTGTTGTATTTGTATTTTGTGGTTTCTATCATATGAGATAGTGTGACCTGAAGCTGTCTTTCATCGCTCATTCCTTAGAACAAATTGTTTTTTCTAGTGGAGATTTATATAGTAACTTCTTCTGTATATAATACTGTAACTGCATACCAGGGAACTAAGGGTTTGTGTTATTGAACTTGTTGGTTTTGAGGATTTGTATCCTGAAGTTCTTTTTGGTAAGTTGCTATATTATTGAGCTAGTAACTTTTCAAGTTGGAGATAGACATGTTTTATGCAGGGACAGAGAGAATATCTTTAAAAAAAAGATGGGCATCTGGCTTCCTTATATTGTTAATATAATTTTATACCCTGCCACATAAAGTGGAGAGGTGTTGTGTTATGTTATACCCGCCTAAAAGTCATGTGTCCTTCCATTCCCTTCCCCTCCCCCCAACTGACGGTTTCCAGATGATAACTAAAGTACGGATCAATTAATTTTTTAAAACTTTGCTCAGTTGTTAAGTATCATAAGGTTACAGATTAAGTTAAATTTTCAGCAAATCCCAAATGTAGTTTTCAATTTAAGTCATTTGGACATTTTGCCATCCCATTTTTTTTACCATTATTTCATGGATTATTCCATTATTGCCTATTTGTACTGAAAAAGAGAAGACGTTATTCAAAGCCAATGGCCCTCCTTTTGATTGATAGAATGAACAGTATGGCTTATAAACACTAAAGGCTTAGAAGCTTTAGATAGAAGCTTCAGATAAGGAGCTTCAGATAATGATGAACACTGGGTTCCCTGGTCTCTCTCATTTCTATTCTTTGGCAGACAGAAAAAGACTATTGTGATGAGATTTCACTTACAAAGTAAGCTATCACATTTTTATAACAAACTGTGACTGAAAAGAAAAACATGAACCTACATGTGATTTCTATGACATGGGATATCCATTTCTGTGCTTAGAGGCTAACATTGGCTTTCCTGTAACTTCATGGGTCAGTTTGAGTTGATGAAATGGGTTATTACTGCAGTTCACTTTCATTGTTCCAAATGAAAATGGCAAATGATATTACATTAGTGCTGTAGTGTAAGAATGTATTAACATTTAATGCTATAGTTGTAAATTGTTTGAAATTTTATGAAAACAAGGCTTGGATATATACCCATGTGTAAAGAATATTAATTAAAAAGTGTTTTTTTTTTAATTTTGTTTGATAAAGGGGAGTGTTAAATTTTAGCAATTTTTTTGCCTAGAAATTGCTATATGCAATCAATTTAAATCATTTTTTTTTTATATTCAGAGAAGCTATAAAATATTCTGTAATAGAAATTACTTTAACTACTTTAATGTGCTATTTACTTACTGATCTTTGTTAACGAAAGAAATAGTCATGTCGGAATCATATCAGACAAAGAACTGATATCCTGTTCCATTTATAATACCGGAATCAGACAAAAATGTGATATTTTATTCCTCAGTAAACTAGTCCATGTTGTTAAACTATTATCGCCACTGTTCCCAAGAGTAATTATTTATTAAATTGGTTAATGCTTACGTCATTGTTTTTTTTTATCTATTTGTCAATTGACTGAATATTCTGCTGCATATTAATGTAGCTTTAGATGCAAATTAATCATAATTGAATGACTTTGGTCTAGTATATCCATATCATGCCTTAGTATTTTGCTTTTGGCCAAGCTTATAATTCATTGCTAGTTTCCAATAGAGTCTTGTGTGGTGCTTTACAACGATTAAAATAGATAACTTCAGGAAATCGAGTTGATCTTCCCTTGGTTGAATGAACATTACCTGGTGAACTTCCTTAGGTAGGTAAATGGGCATTTTAACTTTGTATCAGACAAAGATTTGAATGCTGATTCATTGACAAAAAAATTTATATCGCCTTGTCAATTGTCCAGTTAACTACCTAATGAGGTTAATTGGATGGTTGTTAGGTAATAGACCAACTCTATCTCCTGACTATCACCATTGTAAGCGCTGTAATTATTTTGCAGATATAGAGGAAATACAAAGTTTGAAGTTCTAGTTGCACGTATAATTTTGATTTAAAATGTTTAAGTGATTTTAGGATCCATTTCTAGGGAAGTAAATCTGTGTAAAATGCAGATATTTTTGAAGGTTGATAAAAAAGGAATACTTATAAACATAAAACAAGATACATGTACTTGAGTTATGTCAAGTGGGACTTCATAGTTTTTTTTGACACATGGTTAAATTCATCAAGTCATATGATTATCATGTGACCTCATTTAAGTTTGCAAATTGACACAATTACTTGTGATTGAAGTGTATCCACATGCTTATTACATATCTACTAAGTATTGTATGGTATATTTCAGTTGAGTTTTAACTAACAAAGCATTAATTTTGGCTGATGTATGGTTCTTTTCATATTTTCTATTAGTTGATGCCTACATGTTTTTTCTGGTGTCTGTTGTTGTCAGTTGTTTTATTTGAAATTATTGCAACCAGTATATTTTTTACTTTCAGGAAAAAGTCAGACGCCAGCAAGATTCCTGCACTGAAAGCTTTAACGAAGAAAAATGTCACAAAGAGTCCAAATCTTGCCAAAAAAAGGCAAACGTCACCAGATAATGTTGCTTCCTCAACAACGAAACCAAGTTTAACAACGCTGTCTGTGACTGCTCCCTCTGACGAGATGGTCCATCGTAGTACCGAAGATTTAGAAAGTGTAAGTGTTGTAAGGTTGGAAAAACTAATTTAATGCAAACCTGATTTTTAGTTGTTGTTTTGTTAGGTCCTAGTTTTTTAGTAACTGTATATCTACTTCAAATTGTGATAATTTTAAATTTGACTCATACCCTGCTGATTAATAGGTCAAAGGTCAAGATCTCAATTTCAGGCTTTTTGTTACCCTTGTTTGAGAAGAATGTTTCCTCTGAGTTACCACAAATATTTATCTCATCTACTTTTATGAGAATTTAAGGGGTTGATAGGGGTTCTGGTAATAAAGATAGGGTTCCCATTCATTTTGCTGCTCAATAATAAATTAGTGTATTAATTTTATTTTAATTTTATCAGGAGGAGGTTAGTAGCCGAGATAATGGGAGTAGTGGGGAAGGTGCCCTGGATGATGTTGACGGACAGGCAGAATGTAGCGTTGCGGATGAGGAACGTACAAAACAGGCCAAAGAAGTTTTGCAGGCCAAAATTAATAAAACTATGGAAAATATCAAGTCTGAACAAGCAGTTAAAGAAGGTATTGGGTTAAACATGGTTTTAGGCTCTGCCTTTGAGGCATAGTACTATTTGTTCTCCAATTACATTTAACTTGATTAATAATGCACTGTTATATGGCTGATGTCTCGACCAATTGCTGTATGCAGGGCTTCCTATAACACTGGCATGTGTCTACATTGAAAGGTCAAACATTCACATCCTAATTACATACATCACTTCAAACAGAAAGATTTTGGGCCATTCATGTTTTGACACAGGCTCCTCACTGACATTTTAACTGATTAATTCATCAGTTTCCTTAACAGTAGTGTGCAGACCATTGAAGTTAATGGTGGTGCGGTGGCAAGCCTTCCTGCAGGTTGTTGCTTCTATGAGCTGGCTAGCTCTGTGAAATATGGTTCAGTGTGTTGGACTTGTATAAAGCAGGTTCTGTTCATTTGATCATCGGAACTTGTCCTGAAATACATGAAATTTCTGCCATAGGATTAAAAATTCAATCAATCAATCAATCTATATAAGGAATGACTGTTATATTTTTTCTGTCTGTGAAGATATAACCTCAATCATGTTTGGTCTAAGTATCAAAATGGAACAAGTAAACCATTGAAAAAGGTTGATGACGTCACAGTCATATACAAAATTTGGTCTTTGAGATGATGGACAAAATGTTTTATCAAATCAGAAAGCATGTTACTTCTGAATTATATCTTACAGATATACAAATACAGGATATATACAATGCATTACTCAAGAGTAAATGATAGTTAAAAGTGCTCATAAAACCTCAGTACTGCTCAGTTAAATTTATGTAGAATTTTAGTGAATTAACATTTACTTGTCACTTTTATGAATACTAACAGTAGATATGTTCAGATGTGCATGGAGTTCATTTTAACATTAGTGATAAGAATTCATAATGTTAAGATGTTGGTTATTTTACGAACAATTTCTCAATCTCCATTTTAGAAAATGTCAACGAATATCTTCGACTGGCTGCCAATGCCGACAAACAACAACTTCAAAGAATCAAGGCTGTGTTCGAAAAGAAAAACCAAAAATTGACTCAGACTATTCAAACTTTACAAAGGAAGTTAGAAAATTACCAAAAACGTATGACTGATTTGGATACGTATGGAGTTACAGGACATAAACAAGCGAGAGAAGTGCTACGAGATATGGGACAAGGACTTAAGTAAGATATGATATAGGTTTATTCGGGATGTTTTGAAGTTTTGGTTTTTTTTTTCTTTATCTTTTTTTTGTTTTTTGGTTTGATTTTTTTTGTAGATAAATCTACTTCACATCCAGTTGTTTCCCCAATAAAATGAAAAAAAAAACAACAAAAAAAAACAACAAAAAAAAAAAAAAAACTGTGTGACAGGGAAGAGATTAAGCAAAAACAACCTTTTGTACCTTTGACCTTTGACATGTAAATACAGGAGGTATATACATACTTGAGTTGATATATGTTGTTAGAAGTATGTACTGTATAATATGCTGTTTCCTATGGCATTTGAAAATTTAAGGTTTTCATTGAAAAGCTCCAAATGAAAGTTCACTTTCCCATGATCTATGTTATATTTCTCAAAATTACGAATTCTTTTGAAATTCTATTTTCCACTTACAAAAGGGGAATACAAAACATATTTAATTACTTTCCTTCATTCTTTTAAATTTGACTTGCCTCAGGTGACAGGAAAAAGACTCCTTGTTTACTATATATATATTATAAATTTGTTTCCTTTTCCTTTACAACTGTTTCCTCTATGCATGATTGCACTGAATTGAAGTGTTTATGAAAGCATAAAAAAAAACAGTAAATGTATCTTAAATAATTAATTGCAAGATTGAAGAATAAAAATTTTCTTATCAGATAAGACTATTTTTTATGGGCATTTATCGAGAACCTGATGAATATTGCATACACATGTATGAAAGGTTATATGTTACTTTATTTTCTCTGAATTTTAACAAATGAATGCAATTGAGCCAGAATAAAACATCATATAGAATCTTCTTTGAAATAACACATTTTATATGCCCATATTCGAAGTTTCATGGTAAACCACAATATGTTATGCATTATTTCTACACTACAGAAGTTTTATGGTCGTCATCATGAACTCATGGATCGTTACGGTGTATCCATCTTCGCCATAGAAATTGATTTGTTCAACGTGTCATAGTTTTCCTTTCTTCTTTCGTCTACCCCAGACTTGACTTTTTATGAGCAACATGGCAGGTTTTTCTAGAAAAGCAGAGGACGCTTACCCTACCAGTGCACCTTGTCCATTCTCCCAGTTTTTAGTGGAGTCTGAGTTGCTTATTTGCTTTTGTTACTTTGTATGTATGATTTTAGTTACTTTATGTTCTTTGTTGTGTACGTATGTCTGTTTTCCATGTCTGGTCTTCGTCCCTGGATTACATTCTTTTGATTACCGCTAGAACCTTGGTTCCCTTGATTACTTTCTCAAAAACACTTTGATAGATTCTAATCATTTTATAGAAAATTGTCAATCTTCACAAAAGGATTAGCTCCCTTTAGTTTTTTCACTTCATAGTTATTGGACTTTAAACATCAATAAAAAGTGGGGCTAGCATAAACGAAATTGTTATCTTGTTTGCATGTTCATGTACATTCACTGAGAAACCTTTCATTTCTAAGAATATTACAGTTATGCATGCATTACACTTTCAAGTCTGAGGGCTATTCCATGATACAGCTTGACATACCTGAGGATAAAAATGATCTTAAATCTTAAAAAGCATTCAACAGTGTGCAAACATACTCGTGTTCAAGTCCATAGCCTGAAATGTTTAAGGGGGTCTAGAGGGGGGGTTATTTGGACAATATTTTCTTGACTTCAGTGGTGTTAAACCAGGTTTAAAGCTCCAATTTTACAGCTGTTCAAACAATCTTGTTTTCAGCTAGGTAATTCATTGCAACCCCAAACCGCCTGGATACACTTGATATTAGCCTGCTATTGGCTCTATATATTCCCAACACAAAACTAAATAACTGAATTTGATAGATGTCAAGTTAATTGGAATAGCTCTTACACACATACACTTTTTAAGTTATATCTGCTTTTTTTCTGAACATTTAATTTCGACTGCTTCCCTTACCAGATTTGCAACCTTTTATATTTGAAGTAATATTTCAACATTTAATTTCGTCTCCATTTCCTTTTCCTTTCCAACTAGGGATGTTGGTGCAAATATAGTTGATGGTATTGCAGGGTTTTCTGGGTAAGTTCTTAGTGTAGGCCAAAATAAAATAATGTTTGTTTCTTACTCAAGTCACTTGATATTATTTTTAAGAAGATGGGGTTAATAGTGCTCACATTTTATTTTTTTATAAGATATCTGTTTCATTGTCAGGGTGTTGGGGCTCAAGTTGGCATGAGGGAAACAAACATTTTTTGGTAAAGGCCTTACTTTGAATACCTGAAACTTGAAGAAAAATTAAGAGTTTTTACCAGCAAATTCGTACCTGTTATCCTTTTGAATTATTCGTGTGGGAGTTTTTTTTTATGTTAAAGCAAATTTTTTATGTGAAATTTCAATTATTACAGTATGTTTACAGTAAACATATTAATTATAATCAAAAACCGCCCACAAGTCTTACATTTTTATGTGGGATATTATAAATTTTTTATTGGCCTTACAGGTTTGCATAAAACATGAACATAATTATTTAAAGTATACAGATTTATGTAGATAAGGGAGATAATTAAGGCATGATGAAGCTGTAATTCTATTTGTACAATGTATGTTTAATTTCCATTAACCTTTTGCTGCACTTTATTCAATAATATATCCTGCATACACCACCTTCGTAATCTTGTGAAGGCCCTGCAATCAGAGTATGGGAGGGATGTTCCTGTAGTTTAAAACTCCGGCCAAGTCTTACATGGGATTATGTCTTCAATATCAAAGAGTGATGATTGGTTGTTTCTGAGTCAGAATATTTCTGGTCATTTCCTATTTAGAACGTATAAAATTTCGCTTTATTTTTTACAGTAGAAAAATAAATGCAAAGAATTATTGCTCAAGAAAATCATTTTTGTATATGATGCATCTCTCTATTAAAAACAGCAAAAAAATTTTCCATGAAATTAATGTTCATTTGACATAAACAGTGAAAGATAAACTCCACCCACTCTCCCCAATTCATATATTGTCATAAAAATTGTACATAATGAAAGATGTTGCTTTATCGATCAGTATGATATTAAATGTAACTTTAGCAGATACATATGTAAATACATGTGACAGATGTATGATGTTATTATTTATATATTGCAGGGGTGTTGTAGGCAATATAAAAGGTGCTAAGGAGTAAGTATATCTTCTTTATTTTACCAGTTTCGCACTCAAATAGTTAAGTGTCAGTCTCTGTAAGAATTAGGCAGTGGGTGAAACATGGTATGAAAAAAAAACACCATTTTGAAAGTTTAATTGACTATTTACATCATCAGAATCATGGGGAAAAAGACAAGATTTTCCATATCATTTTGGTAATTTGAGTTATGATTTTGTTGAAATGTACTAAAAATAAACATTTCAAAGGCAGATTAAAATCCTAATTTTCATAACATTCTCAGGAAAAATTTCTGAGCAAATCAAATGATGCAGGTATCAAATAATGGTCGTTTCAAATAGAGAAAGCATGCTTGAGTGAAATTGTATTGTCAAATTGGTGGGGTTTTGACATATGTGTTTCTGATTTTTTCCAATTTTGCCAGATTCTTACAAAATTTTGCACACAAGTATTAGTCTCCATGTGAATCAGGCAGTGGATGAACATTTGCTATTGTGATTTTAATATTTGTATCATCAGAATTAAGATACTGTGGAAGTACTCTTATTCGTGCATACAAATTTTCTATGTTTAGGGAAAAATATCAGTTCACACAGATTCATAAATTCGTGGATTGAAAACTCCATCATACAAATGCATGGGAATTTTCTTTCTTGTTGGAAACCAATTTTTGTGGGTTATCAAATCTACAAAAACCATGAAAATTGGTACTCCACGAACAATCAAGTGATTACTTTTGTTTCTTAGCACAGAAGAGTAGGAATGGAAATTATGGCTAGAATCTTATTGATGCAAATGCCATTGTCATGGCACAATTTTAAAAGCATCAATGTCACAAGCAATAAATAGATCATCATTGATCATTTTCACTCAGAATTGTCTGTGCTGCTTTCAACTGTGCTGGTTCAGATGATACAAAACAATATAATAACCTAATACAGTGAAACTCATCTAAACTGAACCACTTTTGGACTTTAAAATTGGTTTGGTTTAGACAGTTGTTCAGTCCAGATAGGTGTTTGGTTTAGATGGGTGTTTGGTTTAAACAGGTGGTTTGGTTTAAACAGATGGTATGGTTTAGACAGGTGTTTGGTTTAGACAGGTGTTTGATGTACAAAGGTTCAAATACATTTGAATTTATATATTGGGACTAAACAGTCAGTTTGGTTAAGAAAGGGTTGTGATCAAGCCAAAGTACTTTAACCCAGCCACATTTTTTGTGCCAGTTCCAAGTCAGGAATTTTTGGTCTCACTGTATGTCTTGTTTCATTTACACTTTCAGTTTACTTTATGTTGCTTGAGTATATAAAGGCAACTAAAATTTCGCTGTGCCTGTTTATAATATTGTTTTGGGGCAACCTGCAGCCTGATCAGTGGTTTCCTTATTATTCATTGAAAACCAGTGGGTGGTCTTGTTGTCTCTTTGACATATTCATCATGCGTATTCTCATTATATTTAAAATTGGTTGGGTTTAAACAGGTTTTCAGTGAACCAAGGTTCATAATACTAAATATTCATGGACTAAACAGTGTCTGGTTTTTGGATTAATCAGAGTTCAGTTAAGACAGATTTTACTGTATAGAAATAAAAACACTTGCTAAAAATGAATAATATGTTTTCATGTGCTTCATTTCAACATTTCTTATACAAATCTCTTTCCATTCAGTTTATATTGATCAAGTGCAATTTATACATTAGTCCCATCTAAGCAAATAGATCATGTAGAGTAAAAAAACTTATTAAACAAAATCTTGTCCATTATTACCGATTATCTGTTTAGAAATAATGGATAATTCTTGTTTATTCAATATAAAAAAATCTTGGTTTGTTTACTAAGTAGGTGGCTGAATACTCTTTATGTTACGTTACTCAATGTGGGAATTACAGCATTGAATGAAATATCTAGATTTGCAACAGCTCTGATAGGGTCGTTAAAATGTATTATTTTTGGCGAGGTATAGTTTACTGCTTTTGTATAGTTTAACGATTGATAAAATCATTGAATTGCATTTTGGTGGGTGTTGTTTTTATTTTTTTCTCCTGTCGGAAATATATGGAATGATTTTACAAATTGTAGGCAAGATGAAAAACAATATGATTATGGGCAGATCGTTTTTATCAAATTAGGTTCAGTTTTGTTATACTACAGTCTATGCCATCAACTTTTTCGGGAAATATCTCAAACAGTCAATTTCAGTAATTTTTCTTAAGAAAGCAACTGAAATTCTCAGATTTTTCACCAACCCAAATCGATTTGTTAATCTCAAGCTTCGGCTACTGACTAAAGGCATAGACTGATACTATGCTATAAGTGAAATGTTATTCAAATTCAGAACTCTCAAAATAAAAAATACAACTAGTTTTATCTTTTTGGCTCTCTGCACTAAGTTGCCTACTACAAAGCTTTACCTTTGTCTGTTTTTTCCATTATTCCTAAGAAATCTGTATTCTTTATAATTTTGATCTTCCAGAAATTGAGAAGTTTTTTTATGTGACTGTATCATGAAGAGTTATAGATCAAGTTAACATTAACTTTTTCTCATCTTGTTTCATGAAAGTACGAGACTTTTTCTCATCATGTTTGATGAAAGTACGAGACTTTTTCTCATCATGTTTGATGAAAGTACGAGACTTCTTCTCATCTTATTTGATGAGAGTATGTACAGACCGTTCTTCCAAATCCCACATAACATTAGATATATCCCCTTATTCAATTACCTTAAACTCTTAGCTATATACCAGTAATGATAGTGATTTAGTAGACCCAATATTTACTGTAACTGATTATGGGAATCTCCCCAAATAAATACTGGTTATATAATTTTATCATTACATAGAAACCTTGTAATTCTTCCTCAATAGAATATATATATGGTTATCTTTAGAAACCTTGTAATTCTTCCTCAATAGAATATATATGGTTATCTTTGGCTTACAATTTGCTCTATAAAACTGTTTCCTTTGAACATGACATCATGTGTGATTGTTTGTAGAAAGTCAGATATTTCATAAATGGACTAGTCCTTACGAATATCAGGTAGTGACTAGTTTAAGAAAATAAGAGGTAATTGGTTTCAATTTACAGTGGAACTGGTCTAAACCAACCAGTATTGGCAGGGTTTTGATTATCGCAGATTCTAGATGCTTTGAAAGCATAACCTCAGTTGACCCCCCCACATTAGGGGCAAACTCCCACAAAATCAATGAAAAAATTAGAATCTCCAACATAAAAATATAAGATTTGCTGGAGGTTTTTGTTAAAATTACTAAATTTTCTTTGAAGCCTACTAAATCATTGAATTTTAGATGAAAGCATTTGCTTATATATGTACATAAAAATCTGTATCATGAGACAGTGTCAATTGGGGAGGGGGAGATTGTTCTAAAGGTAAACAGGTATGTTGAAAGTTATTAAAATGACTTCAGAAGTTGTTTGGTTATGACAGATTTCTCTGTAGTAACAGAATTCTGCTAAGTTTATGTCAGGTGCAAAGAAAGATAACTCAAAAACTCAACTACAAAAAAAAGTTCACTTTGCATACCTGTATGTAGGTTAGTAACTTATCAGCATACTGTGAATCTGGACAACATTCAGACTGACTGGTATGTGAAATACAGAGCATGCTTGACATTTATATTAACTGGCATGTATATGGTAGATTCTTTTATCTTTACAGTACAATAAAAGCCAAACCAGTCCAGCTAGCTCACCTGATAAAGAATAAGTTTGGTAGTGCTGATAATATTAATCAATTAAGTACGTATTACATTTTGTACAAGAATTGAATGTTTCATTTTTTATGTTTTATTGATGGTAAAAGTTTTGACTGTAGCACATTTTCAATGAAGCATGCTAGCACTTATGTTCAAAATGTGTGACCAGTCAACGCTTTTACAGGCTCATGAAACAGTAAAACTGAAACATTCAGTTCTGATAAAAACATTTCATATGTTATTCTTATTTTTTTCTATTATAGTTTTGGTATACATAGAAAAAAGGCAATACAATATGATCAGTAAAAGTAGTCCATTGTTTACATGGCCTACATAAATAGCTTAAAAATATGTTTCATAGACCCCTTGAAACATCATCAGCAAAGCCAATTATCCAATGAAATTGGCATATTTAAATGATGTGCACTGAAAATATAAATATTACACAACCATAGAATGAATGTCTTGAGAGAAATATTCTCCATTGAACACATTTGAACACATGTATACAATATGATATAAGGATCTGTAAAAAGGATAAATACTTGTAATCTGTTTATAAGTCATGTACTAATCCATACTTTAGTAGTAAGACTAAGTGAAATTATTGCTGAATAAGCAAGGTTATAGTGTGCATTGGTTTTTATTTTTATAGAAACTTCCATTGAGGAGGGAAGAAGTACACCAGAGGCTGAGGTCAAGAACCAAACTTCTACTTTACCGGCTAGGTATGAATTCAAGTACGTGTCCGCTCGCATGCTTAATGTCTTCGTCTCTTATGTAACGGTTGGGTTTCGGGCTGGGTACTGTGACTAAAACTTCACTGGCCAGGTAGGAATTCAAAAAGGTGTCTTCTTGCATGCAAATTAAGTGTCCATGTATGTGGAGTAGAGAGGTCTTAGGACAGGTGAATGAAACTGATGATTTATTGGCTAGGTATGATTTCTCGCATGGTTAATGTCTTTTGTTTATTAATAGTGGGCTAGACTGTAGGCTGAGAATTGCAATTGAAACTTTGTCAGCTAGGTACAATTCAAAAAGGTGTCTGCTTAATTGCTGAATGTCTTTGTCTCTTAAGTTGAGAATTGGTTGTGCTGGGGAATGTAAATAATACTCCATTGGCAAGGTAGGAATTCAAAAAGATGTCTTCATGCATGCGAATTTAGTGTCTGTGTCTGTGGATTGAGTACTGAGATGTGTTAGGACAGGGGACTGAAACTGATGGTTTATTGGCTAGGTACAATTTCTCCAGTAGTTAATGTCTGTATTTCATAAGATTGAGATGGACAATGGGCTGGGGACTGTAAATTATACTTAAACAGCTAGGTACAATTTCAGGAAAGTGTGTGCTTGCATGCTAAGTGTCAATATCTATTGAGTTTTGGGTGGATGGTTTTGCAGTGGAGAGTAACTAAGACTTAAATGGCTTGGTATAGATTCAAGAGGTTGTCTGCTTAGTGTCCATATTGATTGTGTATGAGTTGAGCTATGTGCTGAGGACTGGAAATTATATGGTCGAAAAGAGTGATATATTATCTCTGGGCGGGATGGGTTAGACAGGGGAGGGACTTTGACTTCTTTACTGTTTAAATTTAAAATTCAATATGTATGCATGGATAACATCTTGATCTCTTTTTGTGAATAACTGAATAACTTTTACTGTGAGAGGAATTAATTGTAAGTCTCAGGTTTTGTCCAGTTTAAATTCAACTTGTTCAAACGAAACACTGAGTAATCTGAAAATCTGTCAAAACCAAACAATTTGAAGTTCCTTTATTTACATCAGTTTCAATGTATTTTTAACCTTTGTAAACATAATACATGTCTGAAGTCCAAAAGGGGTTTCCTACAGACAGGTTTGACTGTATATTTAAGGGGGATTGACTTTTTATTTAAGGAGGGTTCCCCTTGCATGCTATCAATCTCCATTCTGGAATATGGCCACACTGCTCACTTGTTCTGTTCTAGGGTCATATCAGATCCTATGCATTTCTAATCTTTATATCTAAACCATACAAAATGATCAGTCTCTGTGCTCATTAAAGTTATAGCATCAATACAGATCTCCGCTGATCAGTTTGAAGTCAAGTGAGTACAAAAAATTAATGGGGACTGCAGAGAAGGCTTATAATGCCTTAACACTGCCCCTTACATGTTTAAATCTTTTTCTTATTTGTACATGTTATGAAATAATACCATTATATTTTATTGGTTGTACTTAGCACTGGATTTCTGTTGAATTACCTTTACTGTTGATAAAAATGTAATCAAGGGAACCAAGATTCTAGCAGAAATCAAAAGAATGTAATCTAGGGACAAAGACCAGACATGGAAAACAGAGACACTCAACGAAGAACATAAAACAACCAAAAAATACTTACAAAGTAACAAAAGTAAATAAGCAACTGAGACTCCACTAAAAATGCACTTATCATGAAATCATAACTGTATGTTTAAAAGTGCTTCATATGCTGCTGCTAATAGTTTGTATTCAGTGTTTATTCTAGAGCTACCTACCCTAAAATATATACAACACACCCTCTGAAATGTTTTGTCCCTGATATACATTTTAAAATTTCCCATTGGAACAACAAGTCCAGGAGAAAGTACTGAATAATGGAATAAATAAGTGCTGATTTATAACGAAACACTGAATTATATATTTTAATAGCATTGATTTCTTAATGTTTCTGAGTGAGATAGTAATAAGATAATTAATGGGAAAGAGTGAATAACTAAAATATGGTCTCAAGTACCAAAGAATGCACAGATTTAATGAATGGTACGTCATTAAGTGTATTTGGCACAAGTTTTGTATTTTTCTTATTCAGGATTACAAATTGATTATCCTATATAAAGATTTTCTCTATAATTTATTGCTATTTTCACTCGGTGGGTGTTTCTAGAAAAGCAGAGGACGCTTACCCTACCGGTGCACCTGGTCCATACTCCCAGTTTTTAGTGGAGTCCGAGTTGCTCATTTACTTATGTTACTTTGTATATATGATTTTAGTTACTTTATATTCTTTGTTGTGTATGTCTGTTTTCCTTGTCTGGTCTTTGTCCCAGGATTACATTCTTTTGATTACCGCTAGAACCTTGGTTCCCTTGATTACTCTTCCAACAAAATTTCGTAATCAGTGGATTGATACTGATGTTGATATACTTTGCCAATAGAAAGTCCTAGAGTAAAATCCCCAAATTCATTTCACAATGTGAATTATCAAAATTTATTACACAGGGAACATTTCATAAATCACTGCTATCTATATAATTATATTTGATGTTTCACATGAAAAATGATGTTGTTGCTTTTGCTCTAAAATTTTCGTTGCACCAAATGTCAAAATACTTATTAATGTGACAATCATATTATATGATATCTCTGGGGGTTAAGAAAATATAGGTTCTAAATCAGGTAATTGTTTCAAAAAAAAAAAATTAAAAACACTGATAAATAAGATATAAGATGAAAGAGATAATTAGTAAATATGAAAACAGAATGTGATATTTCATGCTGAGATGACAAGAATATTTAAAGAGGTGTGTGGAAAGAGTTAGGTTCATTCATAGAATTTGTGAGTTTTCAACACTTCAGATTATAATTTACTCATGGGGTTTTCAATTAGTTATACTTTATTGATTATTGATATCTGCATTGTTTTGCAGTGATATTCTCAACCTGGAATCACTATAGATAATAAGTAGAATATAAGTGAATTTCACTTATGAATTAAGTGAAAATTTTCCTGTTTTTCAGTTTCAAATTTTCGGATGATGACAACTCCAGTGTGACATCAGGGTCTGTTGGTATGTACCACAGCAGTCCCCAGTCAGCTTCCCACAATGCATCACAACAACTTCCTGTTATACAGACTGTTAACCTAGAACCCGTTCTTCAGGAGCTTCAGAAGTCACATGAGGCAAACAGAACCCTGCAGGAATCTATTCAGCAACTATCTGATGATTTCGATAGTTATAAGGTATTTTGCATACTTGTTTTTCAAGTTTGGATTTTACCTTAATAATTTTGTATCTGTCTTATATTAATTTACTTCTGATGATTTTTTGCCAATTTGACCTCGTAAAATCAGGTCCTGGAGTATACTAGAGATGTGGGGGAAATGTCCATGAGAGCCTTCCAAATAGTTGTATGATGTAGTACAATTTGTACTAAGTGGAAAACTTTTACTAGCAACTGTAAAAAAATAACAAAGTTGTATTTACCCAAATAAGTTAGGGGTACCAGTTCCCACTCCCCCATTTTCACTCCCCTTTTCTTACCCTGTAGTCCACTCATTTTACTTCTTGTTCTCATCTCCTTGATTATAACTTCCAGACACACCCACTCCCACTTCCCACCCCTATCTTCAGGGTTCCTCTCTGTTTGAAACATTCAGTATGTCTTAAATAGGTAGAAGATCATTATTATTTTGTTTTACATTGCTTTTTTTAGGGTTGTAGAAGACAACCATATAGAGCATGTAAGTCTCGTCACGTGACTCCATGATTCCATGAGAATGGGTTGTCTACCATTCAAATGCACGGAGATTCGTCATTAACACATCAATGGGTTCAATATTAAAAGCAAAAATTTTTTTGTTTTTTGTGTGTAAAAATACTGATAAAAATTATAAATATCTGATTCTACTGATAAAAATGTTAAGAAAAGCATAAAATAGAAGATGTTGCATTGTGATGCAGCATTACGATTTCCCGGAAGTAAACAGTAAAATGCAGATCGGTCTCCGGATTTCAATACATTCTACATCGGAAACTCCGGAAGAGAAACTGAAATCAGAACGAGACTTACAACCCTATTCTGCTAAAGTGAAGCTTTGTTTAAATGTTTTGCTTTTCAACATTTTTAAAATGGCTTTTTCTTACTCTTAACATGACGTTTTAATACTATACATTTTTCTTGTAGTTGTCAGCCCAGAATGACATCAGTATGTTGAAGACTATGTTAGAGGAAGAGAGATATCGTGTGGAGAGATTGGAAGTCCAGATCAATGATATGACTGAACTACAACAGCACGAGATGATGAATCTTAGACAGGTATATACAGATTGTCTGGAAGTGCTTCTTCAAGCCTGACTTGCAGCATTTACATTTTTGGTCTGTCTTCTTGGTTGTCCATCTGGTTTATATACCTCTTAAAAAAAGGGATTAGTCAAAAGTTTTTAACTTTATAGATTCTTTATAGTTTTTATGTGTTCTGCTGCAAATTACACTTCATAGATTATGAATATCTCCATAGTTCTTGTGTCAAAAATCACAAAAAATCCAGGATTTTCAGACCTTTTTAATGAAATAATTAAAGAATAAGGATTGTCATGAAGTATCATAAGCAGGTCTGGGTCTGGTTTCATAAAAAATCTCAAATTGAGATTTTCCTCAAATATTCAGTTCCAAGTGATTTGATTGGTCAAAATTTGAATTGAGGAAGGATTTGAGGAAATTATCAATGTAAGATTTTTTTTAATATTTTTTACATATTTTACAGCCAGCCATATTTTGGGTATTAATGATAACATTGCTAATACAAATGTTGTAAATTTTGAATGAACAGTATTTTATAAAAGTTTTAATATAATGTACAGGATATAACAAGTATGGAGGAGAAGACAGAATACAGACTGGATGAGAGAACTAGTGACATTCATGACATGCTGGAGAATTGTACCACTAGGGTAAGTTTCTAAACCACTAGTGAAATACATGATATTTTGAGTTGTACCCTTAGGATAAGTTTCTAAACCATTAGTGAAATCCATATTTTAATTTGTACACTTAGGGTAAGTTTCTAAACCACTAGTGAAAAACATGATATTTTGAGTTGTACCCCTAGGGTAAGTTTCTAAACCACTAGTGATACCCAAGTCATGCTGGAGAATTGTACCACCCAGGCAAGTTTCTAATTCTTTAGTGACATTCATAATTTGCTGGAAAAATTGTACCACAGAAGTAGATTTCTTAATCACTAGTTAAATACATGACATGTAGGGACATTTTACCACTAGGGTAAGTTTCTGAATCATTATAAGCTACAAAAGTACTAGTCTTTATCACTTAGTTACATCAGTGTATACCATGTCAAAGACTTTATGTTACATTTACACAGGATGAATGAACACCATGGACAAGAAAGTAGCATTTGTTGCAAGACAAATTTAATGAAATCGTTTTTTTTTTTAAAAAGGGTTGTTAAAAAAATCAAGAATAATTAAGATTTTATTTGTTGAATGCAATAACAAAAGGCAAAGATACTTATTCTTTGTTATCCATCATCATGGTTTGTTGATTTAAAAAAAAAAAGGTACAGTACCTGAAATGATCCATGCAACAAAATTGTGATAGGTCATCGATCAACGATCCATTTCCGATCTGTTTCCGGTCAGTCACTGATCCGTCAAACCGATCCATTTAACTTGTGATGGCATCACGTGACTACAGAGCACTCAATGTATTTTACGGTATTTATTGTTTTCTTTGTAAATTTTACGTAATGTAATAGATTAAAACATCAATTTATACTTTTATTTTACATTTGTTTTATTTAAAACAGATCTTATGTCATTTAACATAACAAAACTGCCATCATATGTCCGTCAGTCATAGATCAGTCAACGGTTATCGATCCATCAAATCGTTGTGCAGATCAGTTCAAGGACTGTAGATAGTATTACAGTGTCAAAGTTTTCAGTAAAATTTGTCGGTTAATTTAAATTCTTTGCTTTCCCAATCTATGAAACTTGTAAAAATTGGTACCAAACAAGTACTGCTTCTTTCATATTACAAATAAATCTGTAACAGGCATTAAGGCAATGAATTATGTTCAGTTGGGTAAACCCCTACTTTTTCTTGCAGATTACCAAGATGGAGTTACAACAACAACAGCAGCAGATTATCTCTATGGAGATGGTGGAGAATGTGACCTTTCGAACTTTGTTGACCAAGTTACTGAATGTTGTCCTGGCTATACTGGCCGTTGTACTTGTTTTTGTTTCCACACTTGCCAACTGTCTTGCTCCATTTATTGCTAACAGGTATGTATAAAAGGGGTGTGGTCTGTTGATGTGGGTGTGGTTTGAGGTGAGGGGCTTTAATTTGCCACTCTCACATGTGTGTATAATAGAAGTGGGTATGAAGGTGTGGCCTGAGGGGAGTGGTTTTCAACTGCTTTGCTTTATTTTTAGCTACAGTACCTGAACCGATCCGTGCAACAAAAATTGCGATGAGTCATCCATCACCGATCAGTTGTCAGGTCAGTCATTGATCCGTCAAACTGATCCATTAAACTGGTGATCGCATCACGTGACCACAGAGTGGTCAATGTATTTTACAGTTTTTGTTCTTTTCTTTGTCAATTTTGCACACATTTACATAACGCAATACATTTATACTTTTAATTTTATATTTCTTTTATTTAAAACATCATTTTACATAACAAATCTACGATCAGATTGGCCACTGGTCATCGGTCATCGATCCATCAGCGATCAATCAGTCAAGGGTCATTGATCTGTCAAATTGTTGTGCGGATCGGTACAAGGACTGTAATAGGTATGTATACTAGGGGTGTGGATGTGGGTGTTGAAAAATTTGACTTTTGCACAAGGGTGGCATAGCTGAAAAAGTGGAAAGACAATACATTTCTCTTTGCAGGAAATGGTTTCAAAAGAAATGAGTATTAGTAGCTGTTTCCTCTGAAAAACCTTACATTTAATTGTCATTTTGTTTGTCTATTCATATGACCATCATTCACACTTCACAAAATAAATCAAAAATTCTTCCACCAATTTCCATGAACCATCAGAAATGTATCTTCCTATGCACTTAGATTTTTATTAAATTCTGATTTAATTTTTATTTTCCAGGGCAAGAGTATTGAGTACCACAGTGTTAATCATCAGTATAGTTATGATGTGCAGAAACTGGGAAAGTTTACTGAATATCATCAGTTCTATATTTAGCTTTGTCAGTAACTTACTGCCAAACAGATGATGAATGCTATAAATAGCTGCTGTTTATACTAACATCGGTTTATTTTAAGTTCTCTCACCAAAAGAGACTTCAAGTTTGCTTTTGCTGATAGTATCAAATTTTCAGCAATTGATGTCATGTGATGTTGACCATATGTCATGTGATCAAGATACTTTGTCATGTGGTTGGACATTTCATCATGTGATCAAGGTTTTATCATGTGGTTAGACACATCATGTGACCAAGACTTGTAAAGATCTGAATGTGATTTTTTTTTGGTGCAATGCAATTTGATTTGAATCCAAGAATTTTCTTGGTAGATTAATTCCAATACTTCAATATGATTGGTTGGTCAGGACTTAAATCTGTGATTAGACTTATTGTGGTGCTTGATACTGTCAATCAAAGTATTGGTTAACTGACAATGTCAGTCACAGAACTGACACATGTCAGTGTGGATTCAAAGTGCTCTTGACCTCAGAAGGCATATTTTATGTGTCATGTGACATTTTTTGTTGGGAAGTAAGAATGTGCATTATTTTTTGACGCTTTTTTAATTTGCCATTATTTTTTTCCAATGCAATATGCTTGTATGTTCAAATAGATGATAAGATCATCAATGTTACGTAAAGTGTGACTGGACATTTTTTTATTAATGGAAGTGACAGTAACTTTTAATGCCAAAAATGATGGTGTCAAAATCATAGTCTTTCTCATATTTATTGTACTAGTGGTATGTTGTGATGACAAGTGATAGATCCTGTGTAACTCCTTGTGCATTTTCTCAAACATATTTTTTGTAAGTATAAGTCTTCATAAAAATCAGACAGGAGGTGATTCATGCATGTCAAAAACCCACTAAGTTCAATTTTATTCCTGGTTCAGAAACAGAAACTGATCACATAACTATACTCAGCGTCACATAAATAACATACTGTTAAAATTTGAATAAAAATATTTTCTACGACTTTATTGAGACCTACCGTCGTTTAAATTGTCTTAAATGACTTGCTCATTCGTTTAGCCAAACGGCTTCTCCCTAAACATTGAATCGTTAAATTCCGGTCAGATTTTAATTCTAGGTGCCAATATTTACATTGTAAAAAGTCGGCCATGTTTACAGTGATCGGGTTGCTAGGAGATGTTGTTTATGTTTAAATGGTTTGTCCAAAATCCGAAGAACCCAGAATGCATTTCGGCGTTATTTCGGATATCTCGGATTTATTTTACGCGAACAACGTACAATACCGAGAAGTTAATCAAGCAGACGATTGTCACCGGAGTTCGACGGGAACTTACGAACTTCGTTTGTAAACAAATCGTCCGGTAGAAACCGACATGGCGGATATTAGTATGGGATTTTCCCGTAAGGATTTGTTACGCATGATTTAAGCTAAAAGCGACTTGTTCAGGGAGAAGCCGTTTGGCTAAACGAATGAGCAAGTCATTTAAGACAATTTAAACGACGGTAGGTCTCAATAAAGTCGTAGAAAATATTTTTATTCAAATTTTAACAGTATGTTATTTATGTGACGCCGAGTATAGTCTCAGTTTGTTATTTGGTTGTTGTTCTTTTAAGATAAAATTTATATATTATGTGCATGAAATTAGCACTTTGCAAGAGTTATGGTCCTTGATTTTGTTTGATTTGATTTGATTGGTTTTAGTAGAAGGTTGATGTATGATTTTCTCAAAAGTGCAGATCTGAATACCTAAAAATTATTGTTGTGAAAATATAGCTTAATGTAGACTGAAAAAAAACATCATTTGGTCGGTGGGTTTTTCTACACCATGAATCACTTTACCAATGGTAGTGTCTGAGTTATATGTTAACTGGTACTTAAAATTGAAAAGACTACATATATTTCTTTTTGATATTTTGTTTAAAATAAATAAACAGAAATTAACATGTTGCTTTCCATATAACCCTTGTTCATAGCAGATGAATATTACATAGAATGTACTGTAGAATTCAAAACTAAGGGAGAGAACTCTGTAAGTGACCCTAAAATACAATAGAAACTGTTGCATTTTCAATGTGGAATATTTACTAAGAGCAAACATTGGAATGAATAATTATTCATTTCATAATATAGACCTATAAAGCAACTTAATAACAAAAATAAAAATGTGTAGCCTTTTTTAAGTGTAACACATTTTACAGAATTTGCGTGATTCTTACAAGGACTACTACTTAAGGTTTTGTGTAGACAAGTTTTACTGTTTATTGAAATGTTTCTCTGAGTAAATAAAATGTGTGAAATATATGTCATAGGAAGATAACCTATACAACCAAACAAAAATAAATGTAAAGTAATCTCATTTTTACACTGTGATATTGAGGGATTTTTTTCTTCAAATAATTGAAATTGTAAGCTCTTAAACAGCAATAGAAATGTCACAATATCTTAATTAATTGTGAGTTGAAAGTCGTGTAAAATGCACAGTTTTCCCTATAAAGAACTGCATATATCTCCAGTCTGGTGAATAGAGATCTTGATTTAGTTTTCCTTTGCTAGATGTCTCTAGGGAGAGTGTCTCATTGATAAATATCAAAAATGGGTTTTTTTTTATAGATTTTTGCAGCACTCTTTCTGTCAGCCATTAATTGTGTCTTTGTTTGGTGGCTTTGTACATTTTGCATTTGCTATGATTGATTTTAATGTTGACATCAAAAGAGAAAAAAAAGCTCGTTCATACCAAACTGCTTAACAATTCTTTCTATATCTGCTTTGCTTATATTTATGTTGTGGGAGATTTATTTCAACTGTGACCAAACATTTCCATCAAAGTGTTTTTTTTTTGTGTATTTTTTACTGATTTCATTATTCATAATTTATTCCTAATATTCGATTGTTAGAAATCCATATCATTTGCAATAATTTGCTGGACAAATTATTACTACATAATGTGGCATGCTTTTCACCTTTGATATTTATTTATTTAAAGAACGTATGTTTCCTTTCATTGATATTTTAAGGGTGTTGATATATATGTCTGTCAGTATGTCTTTCAATAATGCTTTCAGTAGATTACACCTAATTTAGTGACATTGTTTAAGCTGCAAGATTTAAGGATAACTGAAAATATTAATTTAGGTTTGGTAAATTTTGTACCAAAACAAAGTAAATGTCTCTTAAGTTTGAATATGAATTTTTGTTGTTTTTTTTTCCCTGTTTATGATTCTTAAAGTGAAATTAAGAAGTTGTGTATGGAAATGTATTTTTTTCTTACAAAGGTTTGCTTATTTAATGTAGAAAAGACAAAAATCTTTTGAGCATTGATAAATATCAATATTCCAAAGAACTAAACTGGAGTGAAGTATTTTTAAAAAGTCTTGAAATAAAAAGAAATTCTCACTTATTTCTCTGAAAAAATGCTTTAAACTTAATATATTACAATACGAAAACTATTCTATACGTGGCAGTAACGCTTCAACTAACTTCCTTGTTTGTCCTTAATTTCATTTGCCTTTTTATCACCTTAAAAGATCATCAGTTGTCTAAAATTGAATATTACAAATATATATCAAAATATAAAATAGTTGAAAAAAGTCCTATTACAATTCCTTTACATCTCTGGAACATTCTAGATCTGTAGTTTTAACCTTAATGTCATATTTGGTTTTTGTTTTTTATTTTTGTTAAGATTTTGTTGTTGTTGAATAATGTATGTATGTGTTTTATATATGAAATGGTTAAGTGTAGTCCATGATCGATATGGGTCTGTAAGTCATTTCCTATGGCAACCAAGAGTCATGTGATAACCTAGAGTTCATTAAGTCAGATTATTTTGAGTGTGAAGTCTCAATTCTTAAAAGAAAGTACACAATTATTGTATTGGTGTGTTACTTCTTTATTCCAAATTGATTTCAGACTTGAAGGGTTTTGACAAAATTTAGCAAGCCTAAAGAGAAGATGTCATAATGGTGAAATTTTATGTCAATACTGTCATAACTCTTAATCAATTTTTAGAATCAGTATGAATTACAGATGTTATTTGCTATGGGTGATAAATTTTTGTATTATGAAAGATGGAAATTTTAGGTAGTGGGAACAAAGTAAAGTAATAGAAAATTCTTGATGAAAACAGTGAGAACAGACTTACAGACCCTAAAATTTATTTTGAGTAATGGAATACTGTTAGAAAAGAATTGTGTTAGAGGTGATTTTAATTGTGTACTTGTAATAGTAATGAATGTCAGTGTTGTACATTTACACATTCCTTCCAGTTTTCCCTATTTCTAAAATGAACTTTACCACTATGGTCACAATCTACTCTAAGGGAGCTAACATTTAATTTCTAGGATAATAGGGTCAAAGATTTCAATGTATTTATTCATTTTTGTTTTCTTTTTCATTTGAACCATCTGCTGCTAATGGATCAAATCTGCCAGAAATCTCAGGTTTTCAATGATGATAAATTTCCAACTTAGTAAACCTGTCTAAACCAAACATTTTTGGACTGTAGACTTTGTTTGGTTAAAACATGCATTCAGTTAACTCAGTTTCAAAATACATATACAATGTAATCTGACAAAAAGGGATTTAAACATTGTTTGGTTTATACAGGTGTTCGGATTAGGCATATTTTTTGGTTTATTGAGGGTTTGTTAAGACAGGTTTTTGTTTTGTTGAGGGTTAAATTTAGACAAATTTCACTGTAACTGATAATGTTAAATTCATTTGACAAAACCTTAGCTGTTAAATTCAAATTCTGTCATGAAGACTGAAAATGGCCAAACTATCTAGAGCTTCTAAAATGACATTTTTAAATGATTTCTAAAAAATGTATTTAGTCCCAATGTCAGAACTAGTAAGCAATGGTACATGTGGTTCTGAAGATTAAGTAGAATTCAGTAAAACTTCAATGTTCAGTATAGAAGTGCGGAGAACACTTGTGTTTGTCTGATATAATTTGAATGTCACATTATAAAAATGTGACATGTAGCAGTAATGTCATGTGACCGTGTCACGGTTTTTAATGTCTTTATATTTTTATTGTTGTTCTACATGACAACAGATGCACAAAACAATTAATTGTGCATGTGCAATAAATTGAATAAACAATGCAAGTAAAGCATGTGTTGTTTTTGCTTTTACTGCACACAAGTCGGATCATTTTTAGCAGAAAAAAAATGATACCACTTATGATGAATGGAGTTTCAGGATTACGATTCGTACTTTTAAATGACTTTTAGCTAAGCCTCATATCCACTGATTTCAGAATTATAAGAGTGACGGGATGAAATCTTTTTGAAGATTGATAAAGTTTGAGTTAAGCAATCATTGTGTCATACCAGTATCTCTTCTATCACGTGCAAAGATCTTTTGCATTTTAAAAACGCCAATAAAAGGCATAGCTGATAGAACACTTACTCCATAAAAGGAAAAGCAGCGGTAGAGCCCTTCCAGTCAAAGTGTTTGAAAATTTGTTTACATGTACAAATATTCTAAGTATGGCCGGTTTCTTAATTTAGTAGGTTAAGTTTAATGCATATTCGTTCTAAATATGCACGTCCTTAAATAATATTATTTGATGCATCCTATGCACATAAAATGCTTTCCTGAGAAAGACGAATTAGGTACAAAATGTCAACATCGAATTTCATTCCCTGAAAAAAGTGAACTTTGCAGAACACAAGATTGTTAAAAAAAAGATTAAATACGGATATATCGATTAATTGTGCAAAAAACTTTACTGCGAAAAAAAAATGCGATCATTACAGAAAATATAGCTACTGGTTTGCAAAGGGTCTTTTCGTTCACCGCAAGATATAAAGTCAATGATGATTTTTTTTGTACCTGTTTACCACATAATTGTCTTTTGTATCACAATGAGTGAAAAATTTCGGTTTCGTTTAGGTTTTAATTAATCTTCCTGGACAGTATAAATGAACAAAAATGTGATATATATGTAAAACTCAGATACATGTCTGGTTCCACAAAGGTGTCCGATTTCCCAAGCAGGTGCGATCGTACTATGACCCCAATTGTGTGGGAAAGTGCAAAATATGGAAACGCATATGGTACACCCCTTGTAAGGATACTTTGTGGCAAATAAGTCAGAATGATTAGTTATATTGTGTGTTATAAGCTGGAATCGAATCACTATGTAAAAGATAACATGTCGGAATGATGTAGAAAAAATGAATTACAATGTCGACTTGCTAATATTAATGTAATGACATTTTAGTAAGATGTCGACATGTTGAATTCAACTTGTTATTTATTATGTCAACTTGTATATATATGATGATAAATTGTCATGTTGAAATCAACATGTCGACATCTTGTTTTTATGTCATTACATTTATATGAGCAAGTAGACATTGTAAATTCTATTTTTGCTTTATTATTCCGACAGGTTGATTTCAACATGACGATATATCACAATATGAACAATTTGACGTTATATGTTGACATCATCAATAAACAAGTTGAATTCAACATGTCGACATCTTACTAACATGTCATTACATTATTATTAGCAAGTCGATATTGTAATTCATTTTTTTTCTACATCATTCCGACATGCTATCGTCAACATGATAACTTGATTCCAACTTATAACGCACAACGGAACTTATTATTCTGACTTATTTGCCACAAAGTATCCTTACAAGGGGTGTACCATATGCGTTTCCATAGCAAAAGATTAAAGAGGCAATATTTCCTTGACAGTGTGCGACCAGTACACTACATGGTTTGTATTACAAATTGAGTCCTTGAATGTTTGTTCGTTTATTTGTTAGTTGGTTCACGTAGAATGCATCCTAGGACTAGTTACTAGCATAATACAGAAATAACTGATAAACCGTAATGACGTCTTTGGAGATAACCCACTCGCCTGAATATAGCTGAAAAAACTGCTGCTCGGGCGTTAAACCCCAACAATCAGTCAATCAATCATTGGAGATAACCCTACATCCAAGAAGCTAATAACACTGACGGAATTTTTCAAACCACTAAACTATACTCCGTCGTCTGGCTGTCTGAAAATCTGACTGTTATTTATCACGACAATGAAGTCTACGTTTCTATTTGTGGTGGTATGACGTATTATCTGACACGTTTGTGTTTTGTCTCTGCCTCAATGTATGAAGAAATTAAAAAAATGTACCCATACACTACAAAAAAAAAACAAAAACAAAAACAAAAACAAATTGACATATTTTGAATACCAAAAAAAGAATTGGTTTTGTCAAAAAGTAGCATGTTTGTTATTTTATGTACATAACAGTCAAACCTCGGAAGCCCAAATTCGAAGGGATCATTGAAATGAGTTCGAGTTATCGGAAGATCGGAAAAATGAAGTTGGAAGATATCCGGATTTTTCTCGTTGGCGTCCGAGTTCCACTTTACCGTTAGAAATTGCTTACTTCCTACGAAGTTTTGTTAGTTTTTGGATATTTTTCATTCGCTTTCGAGACTTTATGTTGATTTGCGGATATTAAAAATGCTTCGTTTACTGTTTAAGCCATCCGAGTTCCAGCGAGTGAAGTTCAACTTTATTGTTAAGATTGGTGAGTATTTTTAAAGTCCTCTTGATGACCAGTTGCGATTTCCATAGAACAACAAAAAAAAACAAAAAAACAAAAACAAAAAAACAAAAAAACAAAGGACCTACTTATCTGTTTACCTTTTCTTTATCAAAAGGACCGCTTTTATTATTGGCCTTGAATTTGATCAGTATGTTTTTTTTTATAAATTGTTTTATCTCAATATCGGGGGTCTGACATTTGTGCTTCCAACAATGGAGAATCGACGAAAGTTTTCAAAAAATACATAAATACTATATTTTAAACATATTATCATATTCTTGTCTAAATAATACTATAATAAAAAGTAATAACACAACAGTCAAATAAAACTAATGATAACAATAATGATCATGAATGGTAAACTGTCAATATAGTTTCAAATGTAAATGTGCAAGATAAGACGTTACATTTAAGACTGGAATCTTTTGAACTTTTGCTTTTATATTGGAGCTTGGTTATGATTTATAAGCTTTATTTTGATTTTCTGAAATATTTTCTCGACTTTATCGAGATTATTTAAAGATAGCAGATGCAAAACCTCTTCGGTAACATCCATTGCAGCTTTAAGGTTCATGTGTTTATGCAAACATTTGTTTTTATATGCCTGCTATTTAAAACGCGGCCAAAACTGTCCCTGATTTGTTTCAAACTTTAACGCGTCCTCAAAGCACTTGAGTTTTTCTTTGATACGCTTTCCGTACCAATCACCAGGCACTAACTACATTGTATATATAAGTTTGGCAACGTAAGCCAAGTGTACATTTCATTAATTTCTTCGACCAGTCTGAGTTTATTAAGAAGAAGAGACATCACATGTTAGCATTTCTTGAAAACATTTTCATTTTCTCCCTTTTCATCTTTATATGTTCGCAACAAATACCACAGTAGAATTCCTGAATGCAAAACGGTATGTCGAAAACTTGATAAATCGGAGACATGTACAATGCCGAAGTTCTAAACATTATAAATTGACCCAGATACATTAGATTCGAAATGTTAATAATCTACATCAATGGTTTCAACTTACAGTATAACTTGATTCATTCGTAAAAAAAAATCGTCCAAGTCTGTCACACAAGAACGCCATAATAATGTATATTTGTTAATTGTTTCCTCCGGAAGGCGGCATAATTCAATCGTAGAATCAAATTCAACCTGACAAGAAAAATGACGAAATTAACAGTCACAACTTTCCTTGCGTTAAATGTTAAACTCATTCAGTGTCATTCCAGTGTTATTCAATATTCTGAACATCAGCTCAAGGAGTAGATACTTTTTTACGAGTAGCTTACAGTTATTGCGAGTGATTTCTGAATAAGGATATTCAAGACTTTCTTTGAGAGGTAATGATCGTTGCACACCTCAAATGGCACATCATCGACCTTCTTACGTAAGATTATGTCAACATCATAATGATTCCATTTTTTCCTAGAACATAAGTCTGAAACAAAATGGTCTGGAAGAATGCTTCAACATTTTGTCAAAGGCGATTTTATTTCATCCGAGTTGAGATGCTTAACTGGCACAGTTGACGTTTTTAGCCGACTTGTTTCAAACCTTAATGCATATTCAAAGTAGTTAAATGCTTCATCAGATCCTGTACCTAATACCAGGCACTTTCCACACTGAATATATACGTTGGGCAATATAAGCCACGTGTATGTTTCATCAATTTCATTTATTTCATTGAGTTGCTTAAGTAAAGAAGACACCTCTTCGTTACATCTATTATACAGACTTTTATTTTCGTTGTTTTCTTTATATTTTCTCAGCAAATACCACAGTAAAATATCTCGATACAAAGTGGTATGTCGAAAACTTGATTCATCGGTGATGTGAACAATGCCGAAGTTATACACATTTCCAATTGATAACATAGATTCAGACGGTTACCCTACCGGTGCACCTGGTCCATGCTCCCAGTTTTTAGTGGAGTCCGAGTTGCTCATTTGCTTTTGTTACTTTGTATGTATGATTTTAGTTACTATATGTTCTTTGTTGTGTATGTCTGTTTTCCATGGCGAGTCTTTGTCCCTGGATTACTTTCTTTTGATTACCGCTATAATCTTGGATCCGTTGATTACTCGTTGATTACCGCTATAACCTTGGTTCCCTTGATTAAACTTTGA
The DNA here is from genome assembly GCA_037379345.1 of Perna viridis. NCBI lineage: Eukaryota > Metazoa > Mollusca > Bivalvia > Mytilida > Mytilidae > Perna > Perna viridis. The sequence continues at coordinate 13,921,853 of CM074524.1, forward strand.
TTACAGCTATAACCTTGGTTCCCTTGATTACTCTTTGATTACCGCCATAACCTTGGATCCCTTGATTACTCTTTGATTACCGCTATAACCTTGGTTCCCTTGATTACTCTTTGATTACCGCCATAACCTTGGTTCCCTTGATTACTCTTTGATTACCGCTATAACCTTGGTTCCCTTGATTACTCTTTGATTACCGCTATAACCTTGGTTCCCTTGATTACTCTTTCGAAATGTTTAATATATTTATTAATGCTTTTAACTTCATCTTGATTCTTTTGTAGAAGAATTCGTCCGAAGATATCACAATCTAAAACTCCTAATAATTTGTGTTTGCTTAAACGTATTTCCAAAAGACGGCATAATTTAAATGCGGTCTCAAATTCAACTTTAGAAGCAAATTGTCGATCATCTAAACCACCGCTTTCTTTGCGTGATATGTTAAACTTTTGTTGATTAAGGGCTGATCCATTATAATACAATATTTGGATAATTAATTCAACGAGTAGATATTGTTTTATACTTTCTAGAGGTAACACATGTTCTTTCTGAGTAAGCTTAAATAAGTCTTCACTGGACAGGTAATGCTCTTTGAAAACGTTCAGGTTAAAATCATCGACCTTTCTGCGTATGACATCAACTTCATTAAAATTTCTTCTTTTGCCGCAGCAAAAGTCTAGAACGAAACGTTCGGAGTAAACTTCTTGCTTTAACATTTCGTTGAAAGCGCGTTCGATTTTATCAGTGAAATCAGACTACATTTGCAATACGAAGACCTATTTTCTTTGCTTCTGATAGATGATGACAAGCAACGGCAAACTTATTGCTTTCTTCACGAAGAAGGGTTGGTCCTATTCCACAATGCCCTTCTGGGTTGTTTTCATATACATCTTTCAAGTCTCCAATTTTTATCAAATGTAAAAATTCTTAGCATGACTTTCAAACAACATGTTTCTTCTGAATACCATTTCTGTGTGTGCTTCTATATCATTTTCATAGCAGAACAACTTCAAAAGAAACATTAAGATATTACATCGTTCAGTTTCATCAATTTCCGTGAATTCGTGGGCATTCATTGTTACCCTATGAAAAGACAACGTTCTGTCTTTTAATTCACATGCAAAGCAGTTTTCCTTATTTGGTACTTAAAATCCGTAGCATAGCATGTTTGTATAGGTATGTAAAGGGAAACTTCAGAGAGAGCTAGAACTAACCGATCCATGTCATTCTTCTTGGTCTGCCATGGACAGGTCGTTCAATAATGATATATTGCTTCAAGAAATATTGAAGATATCACGTCAAATTGAAGGAAAGAAAGACATTTCATAACCATCCAAGTATCCTCTTTAAGAGTGTCTTTTATATACTTAAGCGGTGCCATTTGTGACTCTAATACGCTTTTATCATACGCATTTGCATTTATTGTTTTGCCTTTTTGTTTTGAATGTTTGTCAATGACTTCCATTATCACTTTATGTGAATCTTCTGAACAGCTAAATATGTTTCCACATCTTTCTTGATAGTTTTTTATGAAATGTGTAACTGTTGCTAAAACTAACGGAAAATCACCTACTTCTTTAACAAGTTTAGAAATTGTGTCTTTTGATGTTTCGATGCCCTCAAAAAATCCCATGTATTCGTTTTCTTCCATTCCACTGAAAACAACCAAAGAAAAATCTTCTTTTTGAATATTAGCAGTAGTAAGAAATATCCCATCTGTAGTTGCAATTATGATATCCAGATTAAAAACATCGTCTTTTAAACCAACCAATAAGATAATATCCTTATGATATGCCTCTGAATCTATGTCAACATTGTCTATGAAAAGTAGATACCGGAACCCATTTCTATCATTCCGCTATTATTTCAACAACGCTTTCAGTAGTTACCTTATTTTCATCTCGGATTGTGTAGTCAAAATTTTGATGAGAAAATTTATTGCTACATCTTTAAATGGTTCAGCTATTTTGAATGATATAGTGTCTACTATAGAGTATTTTTTCTTTACAGACTGACAGTATTTGAAGGCTGCATGCGTTTTCCCTGTTCCATGCATTCCTAGAAAATCAAGAAGCATTACTACATTCATGTTATTATATTACCTACAGTGTACGTTCTTTGACCATACAATAATGGTCGTTAGAAATTACAAAAGGTGATTAAGGGTTTTTTGGGACAAAGTACTTTATATCAGTACAAACGATATGAGAAAAACGCTTGTGTTAATTGTTTGAATATAATTGATATGTAAACATAAATGATTATCTCTCCAACAGCGTTATACATTGTTGTTTTTTTTATGTCGCCGGCAAAATCCCTTGAATTCCACATTACTAGCCCCTGAATAAATCAATTAATCGCAGACATCAATAAATATTACGTAATCTTCGTAGTGTCTGACTCTGAGTACTGATTTAGCGTACACACTTAGTTGATAGTTTTGTACTCAAAACAAAATGGCGACACAATGACTCGTAACCTTTCAGCAGACAAACTTACAGAGATGCTGAGGCGAATGACAAAGAAACGATGAAAATCAAGCATTTAAAAATATTAAGAAGATGTAGAGTATTAAGAAATTTGACCCAGTTCAACAATACATTAGGACAGTTTTTCATTACAAGCAGGTAAAATTAACATTCATGGCTACAAAGTAAGACTTGAAAACACCAGACATCTAATAAACATGTATGAGCATAGAGTTCCGTACAACTTCAAGACGGAAAAGTGTTTTTAATGTTGATGTGTATTTTAAAGTTACGCTAATCGAGTTGAAATTGATAAATAAAAAGTAGTTTTGTTCGTAATCAAAGGTAAATTAGTATTGTAGAGCCAAAAGCTTTGTTGAACAGAATGGAGTTTCATATTGAACATACTTTTATAGAAGAATATATGAATTTGAGAACGGAATAAAAAAACTCAATTTTTGAACGTAGAAGATATCTTAAGCCTCTACCAAGATATGTCTAAAAGTTTGAAAATGAATGAACTAAAACCACAGATGTAACAATAGAAAAGTAACACCAGGTGGGTGTAATGTCCAAATTTATAAAATCACTCTATTGCCGTGTTACATATAAACGCTTTTAAAAAGCACATCAATAATCGACTTTCGTCCCGTTATAATGCACTGGTTTGAAGAAAAAACAAAGAAATCTTTCATTGCTAAGAATACAGGAAAAAGTACATGAAAATAACAAAGCGTGAATAATAGACTATTCAGATACATCAAAATCCAAGTTCATTGCAGGCAAAACAGGAAATAAAGATGTTCTTCACACTCATTGTAGCGAACAGAATAGCATATAAAACTGGAGACAAAAAAACTAGACGTTACATAAAAAGTTTAAGCGCTAACAATATGAACTCCCATAAAAACCGGAAGTGACACCATGTACTCAGGAAGTGTAAGCATGTCCCTAGTGCCAATCGTCACGTTCAAACCGAATATATTCCCGCAAGAGTATAGCTACAATACTGCAGTTTCTCACTTGAGTAATATCATTTAATTCCAAAGTGACATGATGTTAAATGAGCAAACAACAAGAAAATGGTGACAGATACCAGAAATATACGAACTAAGATGAAAATCACCATTACTACAAAATGCAACATCTTGAGCAAAAATTTTAAGAAGACTATGATTTTCCATCTCAAATCATGACGGTTACTGTTGTTTAATCATCTCAAATTTAAAAGTTCAGTTCTAACATTATTGGAAATTTTTCAGACCCTTCTATACGTTTACATTATCTTCCCTGTATCAATTTGATCCGATGGAGCAATGTAGCGAATAGAGTCGTCACATTCTGGGACGTTTTATAATATTGATTTGTTGTGACATGCATCATTAATTTTATCCTCTGTCCTACATAACACCTAGATGAACTGTCCCGTACTTCTATACATCGTGTACTCAGTTACAACCCTAGATTAATCCTACGAGGAGGAATGACCCGGCCAGCGAAAACTATATTTTTATATGGCCGAGCTGGCCGAGTGGTCTAGGGCGCTGGACGGTGTTGCCATAGATGTCATAGCGGTACGAGTTCGAGTCCCGGGGAGGGAACGACCAAAAATTTGCATCACAAATTTGACAGTTCTAACATTATTGGCAATTTTTCAGACCTTTCGAGATATATATATATATATGTGTGTGTGTGTGTGTGTGTGTGAAGGATGAGGAGCATTATCATAATGAGCCTGAGCCTCAAGAAGGGTATAATTTAGCATATTAATTGAACAGTGTCGGAAGACAACAAATCATGCCAGTCTCATAACAGAGACCGTAGATCTGTAAATAAGGACTGCTTCAAGTCACATCTTCACTTTTAAAGATCTTTTGTTCTAACAATGCAAAGACATGATGGGATATAATGTGTCAAGAAGAAATAATTTAAATGACATAGAAATGTACAGCGTACTATTATTAGAAGCATATGCATAGCAAAACGCCAGACAGTCACAATAAGGAACATGATAAATACAACATACATATATAATGTGAATGTAACTGCGTTAAACCGAAATGCAATTATTCATGTAGATACAGTTGAACCAAAGTCATATTTCATTTTCCTTGCAATCAAATTTGTATTTATCTTTGCAGGAATAGGAATACAACAAAATGTACCACTTTGTTAACTGACGGCTAGAAATAAAACCATAGTTTATTTGATATATCATAATCAAAGTAAAGTTATAAATATCTACAAAGTAGAGTCTAGCAAAAGTTATGCCGCTGAAAAAGAAGCAAGGAGGATAGAACAGATTGAATCTAAAATTACTTTATATTCACAAAAGAAGATTAGACATCATGAAAAAAAATAAGCGAATATACTATACAGAAAAGATTGAATCTAAAATTACCTTATATTCACAAAAAGAATATTAGACATCATGAAAAAAAATAAGCTAATATACTATACAGAAAAGATTGAATCTAAAAATACCTTATATTAACAAAAAGAATATTAGACATCGCGAAAATAAAATTAAACCAATATAGTATACAGTTAACACCCCAAAATGCCATGCATATGAGTTTTTTTTAATAAATGCTGAGTCAAAAGTACCAATAAATGTCCGAAAAAAAACTTAGGTATAACTAGTTGCAATTATGTATGAGACAATACTACCAATAATCAAAATATGGGTCTATAAACAACTGAAATCTATATAATGATGTACTAGTAAGCAGTACAATAAGATCATTTGAAGAAATAGGAGCAAATTCATTAACCTGCTTGTATTACGGTGGTATTAAGCCTAAAACACAAATTTAAAAAAAAACATACTAATAGAAATCACTGTAGACAGACTGCAATTGTTTATCAAGCAGACTCGAAAACTATGAATTATTCAATGCAAAGTAAGAAAATAGAAAGATTTTATATCAACTCTTTGCCAACCATGTCACCTAGACAGTCTTTTCCTTCGACAGACAGTCTCATCAATGAGGTTTAAACTTTTAACAAGATGTCCATATGTAAGAAATTAACTTATTTAAGCAATCACATTTGAGATTACTAGAATTTAAAAAAAAACACTCAACCAAGTGAGATCTTTAAAAACATATTCACAAGTCCGTGAATTATTAATAAAAATGTGATATATAGAATCATCCAACTCTTATTAATAAAAATACTCCTACAGAATAGCATGCATGAACTGATTCTCATTTCAACTTGTATACTGACAATAAGAATTCTTGGTATTTATGGTAATGGACAAAAATAACCATTTTTGTTTAAATATAAGCATGGAAAATTAGACTAATGCATATAAAAAATAATCTAAATAAACCAAGAAAACAAAAAAATCAAAGTACTTAGAATATTTCTGGCCGTTTCAGTCTGAGCCAAAAACGTTCTGCGCGTAGTAGCCAGAATTTATACTTTGTCTTTTTAATTATGAGTTAACATCTATTAGCCTGAACCAATTTTAATAAACTCAGGCTTATAAGGCTAAATGCACAAACTGAAGTGAATTCAAATGTTCACTGATTCATAGTATTATAAGCCTGGAACAGTTTCAAACTGACCATATAAAATACCATCGATTTACCCTGTAACAACATACTTATATATTGTACAACAGATAAATCCGAAATTGGTTTGTAAAGATTAATTGGCTAACGACATATGGGTTTAGTAAAACGTCCCTATGACAAAACGTTTTGCTATATGCACATGTATTTTTAACTCTGAAGACTGAAAAACTTCTCAAACTAAAATAAATTATACTACTGGTAAACCATACAAAAAATACAGACATACGAAAGGAGCGAACTGTACAGTTTATTGTAATTTATTAAATGGCTTATACCATACCAAGCTCATTAGATTTATTACTAGACTATGTTCTAGTTTGTTTGTTTGTTTGTTTGTTTGTTGGGGTTTAACGTCCGAGCAGCAATATTTCAGCTATATTCAGACGATGAACATGAAATTGATGATAAAATGAACATGAAATGATGATGAAATGAAAAAGGGATGGGACACAAGGACAATAGGGTCGACAAATTTTGATTACCACTGGAAATAGGGAGAGGTAGGTAGGGTTGGGCAATTTAGTCTCCTGTGGCGGAGCCCTATGGTTCCTACTCCGGGAGAATACCACAGTAGGGTTCTTTAACGTGCGAGGAACGTGGCATCTTTCCCAACACGGTGCACCACTATGGTTTGCGGTCAGGTTTTCCGTATTATAGCTTGACAACCCCAGCATGTAACACGCCAGGGGTACCCCATTCCACCACCTGGGTCACACATCCCAGTTGCTCTGTGGGCAGAGCACCTTAGTCCCCGGCTAGGGTTCTGAGCACTATTTAGTCGCCTTTTACGACAAGCTGATCGCTGCTGCAGGTCTATTCTTTTAACACCCGGACCTGCACGGGGCCCTATGTTCTAGTTAATTAGTTTTATAAGAGTTATATTTTAATAGTATGGCTTGAATATGGCTTATTACTAAGATTATTAGGGTTAACATTAGTTCCATATAAGTTATAAATTTTGGATATCTGTTGTGTGGTAGTTCCAAACAATTTGTTAACTTGGTACTTCAGAATTCTGGATTTCAATTATTGTCATTGAAAATTTATATCAAATGAGTTAAGTACAATTTATTATCTGACCTGATATGATGTATATTTGAAATAGGTTAATTATAGTTTTGTAGTTCCAAAGGAGAAGTTTTGAGATTGTTAAAAATAATTTATAATTAGTTGTGTGTTATATATGAAAAGAGAGATGAAACATGAAAAAGGGGCCACTGTATATTGAACATTACATTTTATAACTATATCATATACTTTTCCGTGAAATTGAGAATTGCATGCGCATATATGTATAATGCGCCTTCAACTGCCTAGTTTGGCTTTATTATTCTATTAATCAGATCAATGATGAACCAGATATGAAACTCTAATAAGAAATTCCACTTTGAATTAAATGATTTCCTGAATTTTGTGTTTAAAATTTCAAGCAATAGTTACCAAATACTACAAAGCGCACAGTTGATCGGTCAAGAGGCGTGCACAAGCAAATTTTAGTGCAAAAACACTTTTTTATGATGCATGTAATTATGGAAATGACGACTCAATTCGAAAAAAGAAACTTCAAAATTTAACAGTTTCCAATCTTGAGACTTAAGTCAAATGAAGTTGAAAGAAATTTTAATCTTCTAGACTACGGCTAGACAACTGTAAACATAAAGTCAAATTAATGAATTAAAATATTATAATAGGGTATAGAAAACGTCTCGAATAGGAGCATTCGTTCATTTAACATTTCCAATTTCAATAAAAAATTCAGTAAAAGGTAAAAGTATAAAAGGAAAACAATATCTAAAATGTAAACGACGTTCATTTTCTAAACATACGGGCCTAAGGTTACTGCCATGGTTGTGATTTAGACCGCTTTGAAATTAAAAAAACACACATGCACACACACAGAAACCGAAATAGATGGGACATACATATAAAAGTAATCATGTCAACAAAGAAGTAAATTTGACCATATGCATGTACTCCTTTGGGGTAGATATACAATATTTGGCAAAAAACTCTCAAACAAGTTATACATGAAAAGATTTCACAGGATATATAAACTAATCGTCTTGGTTAGAAAGATCAATTACATACAATACTCGCAGACGATGACGGGCGCTGTAGTTTTTACATGCAATCGTTGATATTAAAGGAACTATAACGTGAGGCGAATTTTGTTGTAGTGTAAAACAATTACATGTATCTACATTTAATGAGGTAGACCTACGGTAAGGGACACAACTCTTATATATTATTGGAATGTTTGTATTCATCATTTTACATCAATCTCATTTAATCATCAAAGTAACTTGGATTGATTTCATTCCGTTTTAAATGCAAGACTGATGGGCATTGGTGAAATTTAATATGAAACCAGAATATCACTGATTTCAAGAGTTCTGTCCCTTGCCCAAGGTCTACCTCCTTAAAGTAGTTTCCTACTTGTCTCTTTGAAAGCGTTGTATATTTCTTTTAACTGCTTTGTCTCTTGATAGTGGGGAACAACCAGCAATTGTTTCCAATGTATTTCTAACAATAAAGAACTAAAACAAAGGTCTATAGATTAAATACACATTTTTAAACAAAGATAACAAAATATTACTGTAACATATAATTATGAGTGTCGGAGATTGCCAAGATTTGACAAATTCATGGGACTGGTTGAGTACACAAGTTTAATCTCAAAGCGTTCTCAGAAAGAGTAATTATATGTTTGGATATGATACATTGATTATCTCATATGATATAAATGACTCTATTTTTGTTTTGCTATCACCAAATACATTCCAAATTTGGGATCGGCAGATTGATAATCAAAATCATCAGTGAAGTCGAATGAGGTTTATATCATAAGAGAAAAGTAGTGTCACTTGTTGTCGGAGAGAATTCTGGAATAAAATTGTATAATAAATTCCGCGTGTTCATTATCGAAATGTATTACGCATGAAACATTTTATACTTAATTGCAATCGATCGAGTAAATCACATGACATGGATACTAAGTACATTTTTCCACATTTGCTAACATTTGAAAAGGTACAAAAGTTTTTTTTAATAAACCTACTAAAGGAGTTAAACATATGGTAAGGGAAACAACTCTTAACAAATCATTGGAACGTTTGTATTCAGTACTTGACATCAATCGCATATAAGCATCAAAGTAACTAGGATTGATTTAATTCTATTTCAAATAAAGGCTTTGGTGAAATTGAATATAATACAAACATATTATTGATTTCATGAGTTATGTCCACTACCCTAGGTAAATCTAGTTGCCTGGTCAATATCATTAGCGACCCTAGGATCGCTTGAAATATAGACTCATGTCACCAGCGACGGAAATGCAAAATAGATGAGTAAATTGCCGCTTATGAAATAAATAAAAACAAAGATTAGATTATTTTAATTAACTTTATAATGGTACATTTATGTCGAAAGATAATATAAGTAATTTTTAAAAAATATATTTCAACGACTTCTTCCTTGAATTGGAATATTCGAATGTGTAAAAGTAAATAAAATAACGTCATATTCGCTCAGCCAATGAAAATACAGAAGTCGTCACAGGTGACCCGGGGTTATATTTGAGAGAAACTTGTGAAACGAAAATATTACCCTACCCTGGCTTCCAGGTAATACCCTAGGCCTGCCTATTTCACATTTTATAACTATCTTGTTATTCTTGAAAAAAAGTCTTCTTTGAAAATAAAACTTACTTAACGAAGAAGTTACCATCAAGATAAATTTGACCTTCGATATTTGAATACCGGAGCGTTCAGGCAGAGGTTAAATGATAAATGGCATGTGCATAGGCTGGAATGGTTGACGCATGTACAGTCCTTGAACCGATCCTCGCAACGATTTGACGGATCGATGACTGTTGACTGATTGACCGCTCACGGATCGAGGACCACTGACCGATCTGACCTCAGTTTCGTTATGTTAAATGGCGTAAGATCTGTTTTAAATAAAAGAAATGTAAACCAAAAGTGTTAATTGATGTTTCAATCTATTACATTATGTAAATATGTGTAAAATTTACAAAAAAAACCAACAAAAACCGTCAAATAAATTGACCGCTTTGTGGTCACGTGATGCGATCACAAATTAAATGGATCGGTTTGACGGATCGATGACTGACCAGAAACTGATCAGTGATTGATGACCGATCGCAATTTTTGTTGAACGGATCGGTTCAGGTACTGTTACCAGACTTGTCTTCTTTTCATTAGCTTGAGTGGTAGAGAACAACTTACTGGTAAGTTGAAATCTAAATTAATCATTATTACACGCAGGATCTGTGAAAATATACAGCAAAATAGAGTATAGTTATATGGGTGTGGTTCATGGGAAATAAAATATGGAATCATTTAGGATAGAATCGGAAATCATCCAAAAGGTCGCATAAGAATGGGTGTATTGATAAACTGCTAGCGGATGCGGATCATCTGATAGTTACTTTGTTTGTTAACGACAGCATGTTGGCATAAACTAACAGCACATTCCCGCTTTCATTTCATTTCGTTTAAACGGACGATACGAGCGTTTGTTTAAACGCACGATAGACGCGTTCGTTTATATTTGTATTTTGATTATTTCCTTGATTCAACTGTTATTTCTATATTGTTTGCTATCATTAATTGATATAATTTCATCAATTTTATTTTCTATATTTTCTGTCTTCATTATATTTCAATGTTATTATTTTTCGTCGTTCGTCTATCGTACGTTTAAACGCACGATATGAGCGGTTGTCTATCGTGCGTTTAAACGCACGCTAAGAGCGTTCGTTTATCGTCAGTTTAAACGCAGACTGGGAGCGTTCGTTTATCGTGCGCTAAATCACACGATAGGAGCATTCGTTTAAACGCACGATAGAAGCGTTCGTTATTGTGCGTTTGGTGAGCTTTTGGTGTGCGTGCGGGAAACTTTAACGTCTAAAGTAGTGTATCATATAGAAATTATCTTTTAAATAATCAAACTTACTTTTCGGTACTATTAGTTGCGTTTTCATCGCGTCATCATTATGTTCTTGTTCATTATCACCTTATAAGTCCAGTTAATGGAAGTTAAGTAACAATTTAAAGATTTTGAAAGCTCGCATCAAGTATTTTTTCACAGAAAGTATCTACACATTTCAGTTATTTTATAAGATAAACAAATATTGAAATTTACGCATTAGTTCATTAGAAAATAAAACCACACCTACTTGAAAGAAAGTCAGATAATGCAAATTCTGTTGTTTTCATACATACCTAACTATGTAACGAAAGTTAGTTAACCAAAATAGGTTTTTTTTACGATGCTAATCAGTATAGGATACAGGTGTTTTATTGTTTCAGAGTAATATAAAGGTTCACCATTGTTATATTGAAAAGTTCAAATGGAACTAAGTATATATCAAATGAGCAACTCGGACTCTAAAACTGGGAGAATGGACCAGGTGCAGCGGTAGGGTAAGCGTCCTTTGCTTCCCGAGAAACACCCACCGAGTTGCTCATAAACAGTCAAACTTCGGTGCTGTTGTTAGTTGCGTTTTCTTTGCTTCCTCATTATATGAATTATCTCCAGATAGCCCGGCACGGTCGGAAAAACCAGCATTATCTTCATGTACATTATAACCTTATAAGAACAAAGTTAAGTAGCAATAATTAGATTTTGAAAGCTTGCATCAAGTAACTTTTCACAGAATTTCTTCACACATTTATTTTCATTTATAAAATAAAAACACATTGCAACTTATAATTATTTGCTAGGATAGCATCTCTTAAAGAAGGATTACATAATGTCACATTTAGCACTGAAATTGTTGTCAACTTTCAGACTCAACTAAAGACTGGAAACATGGACAAGGTACACCGGTAGGGAACGCTTCCTCTGCTTTTCTAGAAATATCCGTTGAGTTGCTAATAAAAAGTCAAGATCGCGACCATAAATCTTCTGTAGTGATGAAGTCAATCTTCCAGCAACATAACTCCAGAAGCCTACTTGTTAAAAGTCTAGGGCGATACAAAAAGTATTCGTACTTACAGCAAGCTCTGGCATAAGATATGAGTTGGGATACGAAAACTCCATACGCAGGTGGTGAAGAGATGTTGCCACAGATGAAAGGAAAGTGGACAATTCTGAATGAAAAGTCATCACGTTTGTCTAAAAGTTTGGTCCATAGTTTGTTTTCCTTTACCATCAATTTTTATGTGTAGTTCCAGATATTAGGCTGACCTCACAGTGTCTGTAGTATCTTTAAACTTAAGTTCTTTGGGATAGATGCCATGTATCAAGTCTCCAAAACTAGGATTGTTTAATGATAATATGTCATCTAAATAGCGGAAACTGAGATTAAAGGATCTAGCAGAACGATGTTCTTTCTTTCAGATCAGATCAGCTATACAGTCAAACTCATAGGAGTGAAGGAATATGTCAGCAAGTAGAGGAGAACAATTTGTACCCATTGGAATGCCGACCGTTTGTTAAAAAAAACGCGTCTACCACACTGGAAAAATATGTTGTCGATAAAAAATTCCAGCATTTTGAAAACATCTTTTCCGGTATATTTGGAAGATGATTTGGGATTATTTCTTACAAAGTATAAGGAATCTGTACTATATCGTTATATCTAGGTGTACCGTCTTTTTTGGAGAAACTACGAGATATAATGTTTTTGAGTCGGCATTTTAACTGAGTCCCAGGAATAGAAGTATACAGTGTTGAAAAAAAGGTTTTTAATGCTATTATATTCTAATAATAATCTTGAATTGAGGGTCTCCAAAAGATCTTTCGAATTTTTCAGGATTCACATTGAATTAATACCACTACGGGAAAAACAAGTGTTTCCGGTCATTGTTACTGACAGAACCAATGAAGTTTATTCAACATTTCTATCTGTTCAATCAATTTGTTATAACCGTTTATCTGAAAAAGTTCTAATATTGATAATTTCAAGAGAGGAATTTTAAACATACATGTCAAGGGTCAAAATGATAGTAGATAAAAATTTGATGGTGGTTTGCAAAAAGCAAAGATCTTAAAGCACATTCAATACAATTACTCTCCAAGATAAAGTTCTCTCAAGTCAAGTTAAGGCCTTATCTGAAGGAGAATTCTTGTTTATAGCATTTGGCTACTTACAGAAGCCACGGTTCTGAATGCTGGGCGGCGAGAACCAATGGAAACGATCAATATAAGTGTTTTTACTGTTGCCATCGATTCTGAAGAATGTCCAGTATTTGTGAAGGACTATAAGCCTTTTTTTGTCAGAGAGAATTATGTCTTTAAATGATAACCTGTTCCTAACCTCATTTATATTGTACGGTACACTGGTGCTTCATTGTCCTTGTGGTTGTAATGTTTTGCTGTCGATCTAAAATAATTCCGTCAGTAGTTCATTTTTGTTGCACGATGTGGTACTGTAGTAAACATCAAACCATTTCAACTTTCTTTAGTCGCAGTAGCATTAGACAAAACTGTCAAAGACATTTATTTACAGAGGTAATCGAGTTAAAGAGTTTTTCAAATGTCAGGCTGAACAATTTCGATAAATATGATTCCAAATAATTCAGTACATCTGAACTTTGATCAACGAGAAGAAATTAAAGCGTTTGTACAACAAATTATTTATACAGATATTCATACAAAACTGAGCTTGTCATGATTTTGATGTTACTGGTGCTACTCACATAAAGCATTGCCTGAATCTTTAAAAGTTGAAAGATATCAAGGAAGAGGTCCTTGTCTATAGTTTTGCAAATCTGGTAAAACCATTCGTTTTGTAATGAATTTCCGAAAGGACGATTCTGTTCCACAATCTGACTCCTATCTCTTTCCTAGAATAACTGATTACATTGATAGAGTCAGGAATACCAAATTTGTCAGTTAACCGTGGTGAGACATTAAAAAAGGAAAACAATATAAAACAAAAACAAAAACAAAACAAAACAAAAACAAAAACGTCGAAAAGAAAAATTAATTTATAGATTTACATAACAAGTTGACCAAAATATGCTAGAGATCTCATCACGCTGAATACTTTTACCCGACATCATAACCAATCGGTTTGGAGATATATGGAAAACTTGAGTCTGACTCCCATATTCTATTTTTAGCAGCAGCGGACATGCTTTACGACAGATAAAAAATCCTTGCACTGTTTCTTTGCAGATAACCATAAGAAACATTAATATAAAGTTGTTTTTTTAAATGATCAAGTAGTTTCAGATGAGAAAAAAAACTTCTGGCTGACCCTATGTACTATTTTAGTTATATGTTTTTATTTTCGACAGGAAAATACATACCAAGTTTGGTTCTTATTGGTTAAGTAGTTCCAGAAGAGAAGTTTTATTTTAATATTGTTGATGACGAAGGACAACGACGACAACGGACGCAAAGTGATGGAAATTGCTCACTTGGCCTTCGCCAGGTGAACCTAAAAAGTAAATCATTTTTAGCAGTCCACAGCTTGCTCATTAATGATTATTTGAACCTTTCAAACTTGCTTTTGAAGCCGATCATGAGAGGGTAGATGTGTTTTATCAGAGGTCAACTGATCAGATCGACAAACAAATTTCAAATATGAAAAGCATTCACAAAATTCAACATAATATTAAAAAAGAATGAATTAATTGGTCAACTATAACACCCAAATAGATAATCGCAACCTATTAATAAAACAAGAGGCTCCCAGGAGCCGGAATCGCTCACCTTGTTGAATTTTGCCTTTCAAAGGCAATAAATTGAACAAGAAGTTGTCCAACAATTTTGACTCAAGAAGTCTTCAGTAGGACTATCACAAGATATTTTCAGCAATTGAATGTTTCTTTTAATCTATCATAGTTTTCAGGATATTGACTGAAAACTATTAAAAAAGAATTATTTTCCCCCTTTCAAGGTCATTAACTTTCACAAGGAGTCTGAGGACTTTTGTAGTCCTAATAATATGGATCAATTCAGCTATTGAAAGAATTTGGATAAACCTAACGGTTTAGGAGATATATGTGAAAAACTACTGTCTGACCCTTATGTTCTATTTTTAGTAACGGCGGCCATCTTTTTTTCAAATCAGAAATCCCCACATCAGTTCTATGCAGGATACCCCAAGGAACATTCATACTAAGTTTGGTTTCAATTGGTCAAGTAGTGTCAGAGGAGAAGAGTTTTGAAAGAAATAACATTAAAAATAGCAAAAATTGTTGAAAAAGGGCAACAACTCTAACATGGCTGAACGGATAAAAACCAAAATTTGTTCAGAGATAGAGCTCGTCATGCTGAACACTTTCACCCCTTTGTCAGAATTCAGCTAAACCTAACGGTTTAGGAGATATAGTAACACTCAGGTAAGACCGGACAAGTAATAAAATTCACTGTCCTGGTCATTTAGTTTCATACTCCAGCATGTAATGCATATAACCTGTTTCATCTTTGATATTTTAAACATAAAGCAATTACGTTTTTTCTATTCCAGAAAAGACATGTTTTGTTGAATACTCAGACTCAGCCTTAATCGGTCTATTTCTTGGATTGATTATTGTCACTGTTATCCGCCGATTCCAAAATCGGTGTTATCATTGTTTATTTGGCAAAGTATCAACACGTATGATTTTAATAACTCTACTTTGTTAAATACGTACTTATTTTTATCTTAAATCTCCTTCAAGTAATATAAAGAGCATGCGCATCAAAAAGTGAAGTGAGCAAATAATAAGACTAGAATTTACACAGTGTTGGTAACTCGCTGCAATTGTTTTGTTGGTAAATGCTGAAAGTTACGATGTTTCCAAAGCAAAAATGAAAGACCAATTGTCAAACAGAAAAACATGGGACGTTTAGAGCAAAACATTTTAATCCTAAAAACAACAGAATAAGGAAACAAATTTCAACGTTTTCCTTCTCTAATTTAATGTTTCCCGACAATGTTACCCACTTGAACACAAAGATGATTAAAAAATATTATGATACAATTGACAACTTATTCACTGTTGTTCTTTTATCCCCTCTGCGTTGTAAATACCCTCTGTTACGACATAAGAGTGACACCCTTGTGCATTATCATATTGTTTGATATGTGTAAGTCGTATTTCATTAATTGTAGCAACAAAACAGATGAATATCGTATTGGTAAAGTTTACAAGGTTGATCTTTTTAATTACTCAGTTTAGTTTCGTAATTTAGAAGTATTGCAGTCTTGGTTATAGAAAATGATATAAATGCTCAAACAGAAATATTATATATTTTTACGTAATTTCTACATACATAATTACAAGCCAAAGAGAGACATTCAAATTGTACTTTTTTGCTCTCAAAATGTTTTTGTATCTGATGTATCGGATATCCACACTTACAACTGTAATTGAATATTTCAGCCTAAAGGAAAGTATTTGGAGGCACTGTGGTGATTTTTATGCTTTTTTTTATTTCGCTTTTAAAAGCATCAACACAACAACCATGCCAAGCAGGTAATTTGTATGAATTGACATGATTGATACTCTCATTAAAAATAAACAATATTCATTTCATAAAAGCAAGCCCATTAAGTGAATTGATAATAGGAAAACCTTCAGAAAAAAGATATTCAAATTCATATATGGCTTATGTTGTCTGACAATGCAATTGAACCGTGTTGCTTAAAAGCAAAAAGTCTTGCTATTGAGCTAAATTAGAAATTAAACATCCCTCGTTTATTTTGCAGGTTTTATTTTGCTGTGTGGGCTACTCTGGGTCATTTGTGGAGTAGCGTTATACCTACTTCTTGTTGATGATAGAGGTAGGTGATATTCAAATTTAAACTCGAACTTTCTGTTTTTATTTCAAGGAGGTAGACTTAGAGTAAAGGACATTACTCTTGAAATCGGTGATATGTTTATATCATGTTCAATTTCACCAAAACCTTTCAAGCTTTCATTTGAAAGAGAATGAAATCAATCCAAATTACTTTATGTTTATACAAGATTGATGTATGATGCTGAATACAAATTAAACGCACAGTAAAAGCATGACGCATATTTTTTGTTAAGATTTTTTTCAGTAAAAATATGACTAGTCATAATACAAACAATGGCTAGAACAAATTATATCCATCCGTTTAAATCGATACAATTGTGGCAGAGTCAAGTTTTGTACATATTTTTATTAATTGTCATGTTAATTATAGTTTAGTATTTCATTAATTTTATTCTTAATTAAATTTATGAAATTATGTTTTCAGCTGATTGAATCTACCTGATAACAGTTAATTTATAGTATTCATGTTTTCAGCTGATAGTATTCTCCTGATAGCAGTTAGTCTTAATTTAGTAATTCTAATCTTGTAATAATTATTTTCAGAGTAGTAATTTATAACAGTACTTTTGGTTATTTATTTCTATTGGTCAGTTTTGGTGATAGGAATTGTGGGACAGTCATGTGTCATATTTTAGGCGGGAATCCTTTGTCTTTGTTTTGGTCACTTGACTTTATATGTTTTGACTGATGGAAGCCATTATTTTGTTTGTCTAACTTGAACTCATATTTTGGACTTCTTATTATGGATAGTTTCCTATTCTTTTAAAGGTTAGTCTTATTACTTCAATCCTTTATTAACATATCTATGAAACCTTATTTTAACTGGTTTGAGTTGTGAGATTGAGAGTTATGAATGACATAGTGTGAATGGCTGATTGATTGTATGAAAAGTGTGCGTAAGTGTGTGTGACTTGATATAAACTTTTAATCTTATATATTAAACTGCATAAAGTAACTAATACAGATAAATCAATTAAATCTGGTATATAAATTATTTGATTGTTGTAAATAATTTATAAATAATGGTTAAAATGATAATTTTGACATAAAAACCATTAACTAGGATGTTATCATATTTAATGAGTGTTTGATTATGATTTTAATACTTAAATAAGCATATAAACTCAATATGTAAATAACTGGATAAATAGACAAGGGAGATAATATTTTTGTCCATTTTTGATTAGATTTTTAGTAGCTTAATATTTATATCATCAGGTGGATACAGTGTACGTTATTATTACTGTGTACTATGTAGCAGATTATCTTGGGTTGTAAACCTAACCTTTGCAAAACCTGCAAGGTATGTTTTGTTGTACTTATGTGTGTTTTTGCTTTGCTTATGTATTGTTTATTAACATAGTGTAATGTTGCTTTAACATTTGCTTTTGCTTAACTAATATGTTATTTTATATTTTTACTACACAACATTTAAAACAAGATCGAATACAGCAAATATATTATTTATTGTGATGTGCAGATGCATTCTTTAAGATGTGCATTTAACTATGTAAAACAAGTATAGATTACAATCAGAATGCATCATATTCATTTTGAACAGATCCGATATTACCGTATACATTTTTAATATATTCATATTTGGTAATTATGGGAATATTGTACTTTTCCTGTATCATATATCATTACTAGATTTATAAGGTATTTTATAGTAATTGTTGAATAGATAGTTAGAATATCTTTATTGTTATTTCAGGATTTTATAACCATACCTTCTTTGAATGAATAAAGAACCTATTAGAACCTGAGATAGTGTTTATTGTTTTCTAAAGACCATAAAATACAGCATTGTCACTCAATGCACATATATCATATTCCTTTCGTAATTATAAATGTTTATCTAAGGAAAAAAGTTAGCATTTACACTCATCTCTAATATTTTTTTGTCTTTAACAATTCAAGCAAACTTTTAAAAATATTTAGGCCTCGGTTTATTTCATGAATTTTTTTTACAGATACAATAATTTACTATAAGAATAGTTTTAGCATAAATATTTAATTATTCCAGCCATTACGCCTGCACAAGGAGAAGGTATGTGAACTTGTGTGTCTCGTTATTGAATTGCTTTTTGTTGACATAAACTATATATCATACAATATTTATGTATCCATATAAACATGCATTGTTTGTTAATGAAAAGCACTTAGGTCGTCTTTCTTTCTCCACAAAAAATAACCGCATAAACTATTTAGATGAGTCAATCTACGGAGAACCTCTCTTAGGTTACCTGGTCGCCTAAATGGTATATAAAAACTGTTACAGATTTCATACCATTATATCTTTTTAAAGAAAAAGAAATCCAAATACACCTTTTAGAATACGATTCATTTGGGTCACCTTGGATGTATATTCTACTGGGGTGAAATATACTCGTCTGAGTCCCTGTAGATTACTGATTCTATTTCTTTGTCTATTTTAACTCTAATAATTGGTTAGTCAGCTATATCAACAGTTCTTGTTTTCTGGTGATTGCATCTTATGATCTCTGATTTCAAAAATTGGAACATCGCTGTCCATTCTCAACTCGGTGTATTTGTAGGAATTCTCATAACAAATCTTTTACGTATTGCACGTTATGTTTTCGATTTCGATTACTTCCTGTGGTCACTGTCGCCAAATGTTTTTTCGTACGTTAAAGACAACAGAATATGACCTAATATTCAGTCATTTAAAAACAAATATGTATCGTCGATCATTATCAACGTCGACGTCGACAATTCAAACACTATAAAGCATTTCCCGCGACGTTCTTGACACTTATAAACAAACGATCTGCCGAATTTTTCATTCAACGCTTTCAACATGTATGCCGACAACACATATTGCTATTAAAACAAATTTCAGTCATTCCAGAAGTAGCACTAATTTTATTTAAAAAATCGAACTGCTACTTGGAGGAAATCTGAAATACCTCAGTGAAATTCGTATCGTATATTGTGTGCTAATCTCTACCATTAGGATGCTTGTATTCTGCTTATTATTATAGAATCGGTGGATTTTCTTTAGAAAAATTCAAAAACGCTCACCTTTTTGGTTACCAAACTTAACGGCAAAATTTAATGCTGACATTACGCATATATATATAAACATCAACTTCTTTGAAATTCCGAAAAAGTTTTTTGTTTCTCAAGAAATAAGTTGTGGTATAACTATATTATCGTTTTCATTTCAGAAAGAGGTTCATCAATGTAGAGGGGATGTGAAATAATGATAAAAGTAGGCAGAATATGTTTCCAATCGATCTGGCTAATTCATGTGTTTTAATTAAGATGATATCTGCAATTTATTTGTAAAACAAAAACGACTGTGGTTTATATTATAGCAGTTTATTAAAAACGCCGGATTTTTGAGTTATTTATATCATATATTTAAATTAAAATACACGTTTCTTTTTTCTATGCATTAAACTTGATTGTTTAAGCCCTGTATCGTTTGTCATATATTCCATACCCTATATCACACCCCAAGACCTATATCACACCCTCCTTAAAACACACTTAAAGTATAGTTAAAATATATGATTAAGTGAACACATAACATGCAAAAATCTGTATCACATGTGGTACTTAACCCTCGGCATATATCACTCGGCTGACTCAGTTGATACAGCGGGTGATACAAATTTTGCCGTGAAATATTAAGTACATATATGGCCTTTGTAGCCTACACAGCCGTTATTGATATATGTATTACATATATTATATTGGTTGTCAGCCTAGGTTAAGGTAAATATGGAACGACCTATGCCATGTTGTATCATAATTTGACATTCGTATTTGTACCGATCTTATCCACAGACTTATTAATAATTCATGATTTATTCGTATCACTCTTATCACTAATATGATCTTCTTTACAAGATGTGACCAATGTCACAAGGCATGAACACTACTCTGTATGGAGATGTTTACGTAACTGACTTGAATACAGAAGATGTTTTTTTTTTTTTTGTAAAAGAGCAATCAAAGTAAACAAGGTTATAGCGGTAATCAAAAGAATGTAATCCAGGGACAAAGACCAGACATGGAAAACAGACATACACAACAAAGAATATAGAGTAATTAAAATCATACATACAAAGTAACAAAAGTAAATGAGCAACTCGGACTCCACTAAAAACTGAGAGCCTGGACCAGGTGCACCGGTAGGGTAGGCGTCCTCTGCTTTTCTAGAAACACCCACCGAGTTTCTCATAAAATGTCAAGTCCGGGGTAGACGAAAGAGAAAAGGAAAACTATGACACGTTGAATAAATCAGTTTTCATGGCGCAGATGGATACACTTTAACAATCCACAGATTCATGATGACGGCCATAAAACTTGTGTAGTGATGACTTCAATCTTGTAGCAAAATAACCCTGCTCCAGAAGCCTATTTGTTAGAATTCTAGTGCGATATAAAGTCTGCGTAGTCTCGGCAAGCTCTGGCATGACGTATGAGTTGTGATATGAACACTCCATGCGGAGGTGCTGAAGTGATGTTGCCACAGATGAAAGGTATTAAAATTTATATTTTTGTTTTTAATTTAGGACACCCAAACACCACGTCTTATCTTGAGATGATCATAAGACTACTAATAAGGTGTCCTAAATTTTAGACCAAAAAAAGAGATGTATTAATTTACGACATCTTCGATAAACAGACTTATGACTATGATATATGCTTAGACCATCATAATACATATCTTTCTCTTTAGACACTTTATTCAAACAGGTCCACGTTTTTAGCATCATATATATGCTACAAAAAGTCTATCATATGTAAAACATCTATAAAGGTAAATTTAACAAGATGAATGTATAAGAATGATTAAATAACTAGAATAACAGATATGAATTTCATTTCATGTCTCGAGGCAAGCCACTTAGCTATACTATGTAATCTGTAAAGTGACAACAGTTTATTGCCTAATGTTTGAGCTGTAAAATGAGAACTCCATATCTAACTAGCTAATGGAAAATTAAAGTGAGTTTTAGTGTTAACTTACCTGTGTTAAGTATTCCGACTTTTAGGTCAAGACATTAGGCATACCAAAGTGTGTTTTTCTTTTTATTGTATTTCAAGCTCTTTGGTATAAATGAATTGAAAATGATAAATTGATCATTGAAAGAGCATTATCGTGTAGCGAAGTCTGGAATAAAAAGATAGGGCTATATTGCGCTGTTAAAGTTTCCGTAAACTTTGAATGAAATTGTTAGGAATGTAGAAACATATCAGTCACAGTAAGAACCAATGTTTTTGTCTTTCCAAAGAAACTAATAGTCAAAACTGAATAAGTATGTTGTCTATCACAAATTAAATGCAAAGAAAATTCCGTCATCGATTTATTTTTTTTCTTTATTTTGATTAACTTATTACAAAATATGCCTTAACTTTTCCTAAAACAAAATATTGATACATGCAAGATTTTACTTACTTAAAAAGGCTGCTAACTTCCTCTGATGATATGATCAACAGGACCCATAAGAATTCTAAATTAAAATTTCAATCAACTGACCTCGACTTTGTTTATATTTTGGATATTCAAGAGATTGTTTTTGTCGATTGTATTTTAACCACAACGTGTCTTGCAGGACTATATTTGAATGGATGTACAAACAAAGCTTCAACAGAGAAGATGGATTTGAAAAGTAGTTAAGTACACTTACAGGTATGTACAGAATAATAATATTTCAATTTGGTTAGCACAAAAGTTAAATTACTAAGTATTATATGCATTTAGATTTACCATTAAATATTTATACATATTTTGCTTTATTACATGTATTTTAATAGTTTAATGAAGACTGCATAACTGAGAGTACAGTTGCCTTACAGTTTAAATTATGCTACAGCTGTTTTGCTTGCCATTTTTGCCCTTAAAATATGTTTTTTTTTATCATTCTTATACCTATTTCTTCTTGCTTTCATACTTTTCATATTTGTATCATGTTACAATTCCAGTTATTAACTATGATTATTGACACATTATACATGTAGTATATTTATAATTTGTTCTGTTATTTGTACTTCAATGTTGTGTTTTATATTGTTACATACTAAAGAACGATGTGTGATTTGAATATTATATCTATTAATTGTCAAAGTTTGATAGACCCTTTGAAGAGAAAAGATGCCTTTAATATGATTAAAATTTTAAAAATGTAATATTTATTGTCTATACTCGGCGTCACATAAATAAGATACTGTAAAAATTTGAATAAAAATATTTTCTACGACTTTATTGACATCTACCGTCGTTTAAATTGTCTTAAATGACTTGCTCATTCGTTTAGCCAAACGGCTTCTCCCTAAACATTCAATCGTTACATTCCGGTGAGAGTTTAATTCTCGGTCCCAATATTTACATTTTCAAAAGTCGGCCATGTTTACAGTGATCGGGTTGCTAGGAGATGTTGTTTACGTTTAAATGGTTTGTCAAAAAACCAAAGAACCCAGAATGCATTTCGGCGCTAATTCGGATATCTCGGATTTATTCTACGCGAACATCGTACAACACCGAGAAGTTGATCAAGCAGACGATTGTCACCGGAGTTCGAACTTACGAACTTCGTTTGTAAACAAATCGTCCCGTAGAAACCAACATGGCGGATATTAGTATAGTATTTTCCCGTAAGGATTTGTTACGCACGATTTCAGCCAATAAACGACTCGTTGGAACTATCACGTCATGCATATATGCGAACTATCTTCAGATTAAATAAAAGAGAGACAACTCTAGCGGTAAGTCCCGACAGTTTAAAAAATAGAGCTTCAAATCGAAAATGTGCGTTATGTGACGTCGAGTATAGAAGATACACATTTAACAGAAAATACAGAATCCACTGTTAAATCAATGTGGAGATATGAATGCCATTTTTCATCTTTAAGTTCTAACTCAAGAAGAATGGCTATATTATTGAATGATAAATTTGAGTTAAAAGTCCTTAAAAGAAAGGAAGGACACAAATTGATTTTTTCTTAATTTTATAGCTCTTTATTGAAAATTAAAAAAAAAAAACTTTAGTTCGCTTATATAGTCCAAATACAGATATGCAATATTTGTTTTGAAACGGTGTTTGCCATGAAAGATGATTTTGGAAATTAAACTTTTGTCATATTTGGTGATTTTAACTTAGTGAATAATTCTACTGTATACTTGTACAACTATAAGATAGTAAATAACCCAAAAGCAAGGGATAATAATATTGAGATTATGAATGAAAGAGGTCTAGTCGATTCTGTCAGAGAACTTTATCTCAATGTCCTAAAATATACAAACCTTGTCACTTAGATGGGAAAAAATCCAATCAAGTGACAGGGTTAGTTTTTTTCTTATTATTACAGAAAACATTCTGAATATTAAGAAGAAGGAACATAAGAAAGGGAAATTGATTTTAAAAAAATGTAATAATGTACTTAGAAGATAGTTTTAATAGTTTTAATGAATTAGATATGATAAAACAAGAACTTGGACAACTGAGAAGTAACAAGGTAAAGGTAAATAAATGCGACAATACATTTAATAGATTACGGAGGGTGAAAAACCTATTCGCTTTTTTTGTGGTCTTAAATCCAGAAATTGTATAAGCAAATTAACCCTAAGGTTTAAAAGGACAATGATGCAATAACGAACCAGCATGATTTTCTTCATGAATTGAAGGAATTTTACAAGACTTCATACACTAAGAGAGATTACTCCTTCCATTACAAAATATAAGGATGTCTTTAAAAAAGCTCAAGTTCCCATTTTATCAAATGAACAAAAATATAGATAAGAAGAATTATTATCAGTACAAAAGGCTGGTGAAGGTTTACAAAATATGACAAATAAGAAAAAAAGGCTGATGAAGGTTTACAAAATATGACAAATAAGAAAAGTCCGGGTTCTGTGTTAGTATTTTAGGAAGGACTTAATTTTTGTTGTTAACTCGTTGAATTATGGTTATCAGATGAGTGCATTATCAGTTAACCCCAAAAAGGGTAGTATTAGACGTTTACCAAAAGAAAAAAGTCACGTCATTTTCAATTAACTGGCGCCCAATATCAAATTATCAAATACAGTGTATAAAACTGGGTCAGCTGCAAGTGATAATGGATTTAAAATGGTGATCGATGATACAATTGATTCAGATCACGCTGGTTTAATTTGTTGGAAAAATATTTGCGAAAATGTTAGGCTCATTTATGATATTATGCAATACAATGATAAACATGATATACCTGGCTTATTAATTTTATCGATTTTAAAAAGCATTTGATTGTATATCTTAATATTATGAATTTTGGGGAATTCATCATAAACTGGGTAAAAGTTTTTATCACAAAAGTAGTGCTGTTATTCAGGATTGTAATTTGTCAGATTTCTTTAGTATTAGCCATGGTTGTCAACTAGGGGATGCTTTATCACCATATTTTTTTATTATTTGTGTAAAGATACCTGCCCTAAAGATTCAGGAAAATGATAGCATTCATGGTATTAACATTACTAGTGAAGAGTATAAGCTGAACAATTCGAATCAGATAATCAGTTCAAGACTATTATCAGAATATAATAGCATTAAAACCTATGATTTTTCAACACTATATACTTTTATTCCCCACACTCAGTTAAAATCTCGACACAAAACATTATACATCGTTGTCTTTCCAAAAAAGATGGTACACTCGGATACAAATATATAGTTCTTGGTAGAGATTCCTCATACTTTGTAAAAAAATAATTCCAAATCATCTTCCAAATATAAAGATGTAGATGTTTACAAAATGCGGGAATTTTTAGTCGACAACATATTTGTCCAGTATGGTGGATGCGTTTTTTCAACAAATAGTCGGCAATCCAATAGGAACAAATTGTGCTACTATCCTTGCTGACCTATTCCTTCATTCTGATGAGGCTGACTTTATAGCTGATCTGATCCGGGAGAAAGAATATCGTTTAGCTAGATACTTTAATCACAGTTTCCGCTATATATGACGTATTATCTTTAAACAATCCTAATTTTGGGGATTTGATACATCGCATCTAGTCCAAAGAACTTGAGATAAAAGATACTACACTGTGAAGTCAGCCTCATATCTTCACCTACACTTAGAAATCGATGGTAACGGAAAACTATTGACCAAACTTTACGACAAAAGTGATGACTTTTCATTCAGAATTGTCAACTTTCCTTTCATCTGTGGCAACATCCCTTCAGCACCTGCGTATGGAGTGTTCATATCACAACACATACGTTATACCAGAGCTTGCCGAAACTACGAATACTTTTTCTATCGCCCTAGACTTTTAACAAGTAGGCTTGCGGAACATGGTTATGTTGCTACAAGATAGAAGTCATCACTACAGAAGTCTTATGGTTGTCATCATGAACTCGTGGATAGTCACAGTGTATCCAACTACGCCATAAAAACTGATTTGTTCAACGTGTCATAGTTTTCCTTTCTTCTTCCGTCTACCCCAGACTTGACCTTTTATGAGCAACTCGGCAGTGGTTTCTAGAAAAGCAGGAGGACGCTTACCCTATCGGTTCACCTGGTCCATTCTCCCATGTTTTAGTGGAGTCCGAGTTGCTCATTTTTTTTGTTACTTTGTATGTATGATTTTAGTTACTGTATGTTCTATGTTGTATATGTCTGTTTTCCATGTTGGTCTTTGTCCCTGGATTACATTCTTTTGATTACCGCTATAACTTTGGTTCCCTTGATTATTCTATCACAGTTTGCAGATGACACCTGTTCGTTTTAGATGGCAATGAAAAGTCATTGCAAGAATCACATTTAGTTTTGGATTGGTTTGATAGTGTATCATGGCTGAATATTAACTATTCTAAAGTACAGTTAATGTGGATAAGTAGCACGAAATATATTAATGATATGTTATGTTACAATGTTCTAGCAGAGATTTTTCCTTGGGATTGACACGTTTTAACCTTTTTGTAGACCTTGAAAGAATAATTAAAGTTAATTACGATGATTAACTTATTCAGGTTAAAAATATTATGAAAGAGTAATCAAGGGAACCAAGGTTATAGCGGTAATCAAAAGAATGTAATCCAGGGACAAACATACATACAAAGTAACAAAAGTAAATGAGCAACTCGGACTCCACTCAAAACTGAGAGCATGGACCAGGTGCACCGGTAGGGTAAGCGTCCTCTGCTTTTCTAGAAACACCCGCCGAGTTTCTCATAAAATGTCAAGTCCGGGGTAGACAAACGAGGAAAGGTGAACTATGACCCGTTGAATAAATCAGTTAAATAAAAGAATGGTATAGAAGAAATCTTACTGTAGTTGGAAGAATAACTGTAGTAAAAACACTTGTATTGTACCATGTCTCGCTGCCAAACCCTTCAAAATCCATGATTTCTCAAATAAATGAGTTATTTATAACTTTGTTTGAAACTCGCGTCCTCATAGAGTAAAGCAAGGTGTTTTGAGCAAGATTTTTTTATCTGGGAGGACTCGAAAATCATACACTTTGACAATTTGTGATGGATTCAATTGTAGGGCTTGAAATGTACCAGTTTTGTTTTAAGTTCCGAGTTTTGAATTCTGTATTTTGTATAAAGAGAGCATGGGAAAGTTACCAATCATTGATTTCTTTAAGTTCTGAATTTTGAATTCTGAAATTCTTAATTTAGAATGGTCCTTCTCGGTTTCCGTATACTTGCTATATGAATGCAAAAGATTGATGTACAAAAGGGATCGTACTTCAGTCAGCGTGTTAAAGAAGCCCACTTCGAGGTTAGACTTTCATATCAAAATAAAATGGTCAAAATACCAGGATACAATATTAAAAAAAAGATATGCCATAGCATGTGAACTAAAATAATCAATAGTTTAATTTGTTGAAACTTCTAATAAGTTATTTTTCTCTTCATTTAATTTTGTTAGTAGTGAATATAACTGATCTAAAATAAAAGTGGTTCTCTGAAGATGGTACCCATATAAATTACTCTTTAATATTTAAAGCTTGAAATATTTATATTAAAATTTTATCATGTTTAAAATTTGTTTTCTAATATGATTAAGTGTATTACATTTAGGCAAAAAGTGCAATTCATCTTCAGTTTTTGAAGAACATACTGTACAAATTATTTGGTTGGCCTGAGGACCTATATCACGCCCCTTTTCTAATTCAAGATCATGGTTACTGATTCTAAATTTTGTTTTCACATGTTGTAAAAAAACCTATTTTGAACAAGATAAAACATACATATCTGTTTAAATTTATTGTCATTAAAAGACACTTTTCTCTGGTTCACGTATATTATAAAGGTAATATATGGGATAATGAAATAAAAGGAACTTGATGACAATCTATACCAAACTCTGATCCGGTCTGTTGAGAAGAGGAATGTCGTTCATAACAGGTAACGCATGACAGTAAATATTATGGAATAGCATGGATGGATTTTTAAGTGACTTTCTGATGGTATTTTGTTCATAAGTTTTAAATTTATATGACAAACTAACTTATGCAGAAAATTTCGATTCTTTATATTCAAATACATTTTCAACTATGCTCAATTCAGCGTGATTCTAATGTCAATGCAAAAACAAACACAATCTTGTTTAGAACAAATGTCACACCATAAATAAATGTGTCATTTTCATGTTACACTTCACGATATGAACACATTGTGCAATGTCTTTAACGATATGTGAACTATATATTACTACAATGAGTGTAACTAAAAGTCAGCTGGACATAAAAAAAAACATTTGGGGAAGGTGGTGTGATTTTGACGATTTTTTATCGTAGCAAAATAAACAAAAAACAAAAATCAGCTTTATTTAAAAATCAGCAAGAAATTTTTTAACCCTTATATACTGAAAACCTGCGGAAAAATACAAATGTTTTCCATTCAATCTCTATATCGTTTCTTTAATTATGGTTAATTATACTTAGCCAATATTTAGTTGGAATATTGAAAAGGACAGCCTTGAAACGTTACGTTGTTGGTTAATTACCGCCATTCGATCCTTATAAAGTACAAAGGATCACAAGTCATAGATGCTGGACAATGATTTTAACAGGCAGCTAAGTGGGTGCCTATCCAAAACAAAATGATTACACTACCAATGGAGCACCTGCCTTCATACTGTTCCTCAGGTGTTGAGGGAATGGATTTGTACTGGTTGTGTCTGTGTACTTTTGTATAATTT
This sequence comes from Perna viridis, assembly GCA_037379345.1. NCBI lineage: Eukaryota > Metazoa > Mollusca > Bivalvia > Mytilida > Mytilidae > Perna > Perna viridis. The sequence continues at coordinate 13,950,837 of CM074524.1, forward strand.
ACAATCTATTTTTGTATTACATTCTTTTCTATTACTTTTTCATGAGGATTTACGTGACAGTATGTGATTGGAACGATTTTTACAAAAATAAATAAATATATATTTAAGACAAAATTGATATCGAAAAAGTATCGACATATTTTATCTTTGCTTTTGATTCTGCATGTGTACTAGATATTTCTTGGAGTGCAATGCAAATGTGCTGACTGTTTGTCTATAACAAACTCATGTTCACGTTCATTGTCTTTCTTATACTTTAAAAACTGTTTTCAAAAATCACTTTATATCGGTTTATATCATATTTTAGAAATTTGGATAGAGTATCAATTATTAAGTTTTGAATAGGAACATACACCTTTATAGCTTAGTAAATCCCATCTAACAGTCATTCAATAGTAGGTAAAAGGTGCTTTCTGGGTCTCAAATCATTTGACAAAATGTCAAATTAGATATTTTTGCATTAAATAGGTGACTACTACCTATATATTTCGGTCAAAACTCTTTAAAATGCCAATGCAGAAATATGATTGTGAGCGCTTCCATTTAACCCGATGGTCTTAAATCGATGTAAATATTAGAATTATCATGTTCATTTTAATGACCGTGACACTTCTATTTCAGTCAAAATTCTAAAAATTGACATATTTTTGAAAAAAAAATGTATGAGCGCGAGAACTTTTAATTTCCATAAAGGTCTAAAATTATTGACTGAGAGTAATCAAGGGAACTTGCGGTAATCAGACGAATATAATCCAGGGACAAAGACCAGACATGGAAATCAGACATACACAAAGAACATAAAGAAAATAATATAATACATAAAAGTAACAAAACAAATGAGGAACTCGGACTCCACTAAAACTGGGAGCATGGACCAGGTGTAAAGTATGGTAAACGTCCTCTGCTTTTCTAGAAACACCCGCCGAGTTTCTCATAAAAAGGTCAAGTCTGAGGTAATCGGAAGAGGAAGGAAAACTATGACACGTTGAACAAATCAGTTTTCATGACAAAGATGGAAACACCGTAACGATCCATGAGTTCATGATGACGACAATAAAACTACTGTAGTATTGACTTCAATCTTGTAGCAACATAACCCTGTTTGAAGTCTAGCGCGATACAAAAACTCTGCGCAGTTTCGGCAAGCTCTGGCATAATGTATGAGTTGTGATATGCAGTTGCTGAAGGGATGTTGCCACAGATGAAAGGAAAGTGAAAGGAAAGTTGACAATTTTGAATGAAAAGTCATTACGTTTGTCGTAATGTTTGGTCACTAGTTTTCCCTACCATCGATTTCTAAGTGTAGGTCAAGACATGAGGCTGACTTCACACTGTCTGTAGTATCCTTTATCTCAAGTTCCCCTCGGCGATGTATTAAATCCCCGAAACTAGGTTGTTGAATGACAATACGTCATCTCTGTAGCGGAAACTGAGATTAAAGAATCTAGCTAAACGATATTCTTTCTTTCATATCAGATCAGCTAAAATTGACATATCATTGCAAAATGAATGAGTGTGAGCCCTTTCAATTTCCATAAGGGTATTAAAGAGTAATCAAGGAAACCAAGGTTATAGCGGTAAATCATTGAATAAAATGTTGGATTTCGCAATATGACTATCTTGGGCGTAAATGAGACACATCTATTTCAGTGATTTTTTTTTTCGAAAATGTCACATTCCTGCAAAATATGTGAGTGCGAACACTTTTAAATTCCATCAGGGTCTAAATTTATTGTATGAAATGTAAAAATTGTGAAATATTAGTATCATACGGTTAATGCTATATACATTAAAATCATAATTCTAAAAAATTACATATTTTTGCAAAATGTATGCGTGCGAGCGTATTTAATTTCCATAAAGATCAAATGTTGAATTTTACCATATGACTTTCATGTGGGAGACTGCGACAAATATATTTCAGTCAGAATTTTTCCAATAATGTTATATTCTTGCAAAAGTTTGTAGAAAATGTTAAAAATTGTCAATTTATACTTGTGACTGCGACATATAAATTTCAGCCCAAATTCTTTAAAATTCCTGGTACGGCAGGTAAGGCTACCCATGGCTGTATCAATAAATTGTGTTAATAATGTATGCCGTACTTAAAAGTCTTGTCAAAAATTGAGAAATAAAAAAAAAGTTCAAACATAGCAAGACGTCTTTCCGTCCTATGAATCGGGATTCGGGTGCTACGCCTGTTTTTTTTTCTGACTCACGTACAGTACATGTACTGTATGTAATTAATTCACCCAGAGAAGTATTTTCTAGCTATTGTCTGTCATAATCTGACAGGATATGTAAGGAACTCTTCTAATCCACGTCACAGTAACTATTCCGCCTCGAACAGTTTCTGACAGGAGACTGTCACGACCTATAACAGATTATGATAGAGCTTGTCCTAAGCCCTAATGATCCTTGCAAGGTGTGTCGTGGATCAAAACAGTTCTATGACGGCGAACCCTGACAGAATCTATGAGAGATTAGAAGTGATCGCAACTGTAAGTTTCAGTAGAAAATGCATTTTTTCAGATTTTTGCAGCTACAACTTCGTTGAATTTTGCAATATTTTTTTTCCCGCCAAATGTGGCAATAACACAGTCTTAACAGACAACAAGTACATTTTTTTTTATCTCTGAAAGCTAAAATTAAACAAAATTTCAAGTAAAAAAATTGCAGGTTTTTAAACAATCATCAAACACATTTAGGCTACTTTCTACTTAAATATCAAATATGTAATTAATTTTTCTTTGCATCATTTTGTAAAAAAAAAATATACTGAAATAAATTTCACCGAATATTCATGCGAAAGTACACAATAAAAAAGGAACCGATATGGCGAAATGCAACAAATGTATCACTGTATTTACTAGTAAATACCATCAGATATCACCAAAAGGTCTTCAACAAAAACACCTTTAAGCACGCTCGGAAAGGCATCGACATCAAAATTAATAACACAAAGATGACAAAACTAAAACAATTCCCCAAAATAAAACTAAAATGAAATATAACTACACAAAAACAAAAGATGAAAACATTTATAATGTATTACAAACAATGTTAAAAAATAAAACACAATATTAATCGATAATCAAGGGAAGTATTTTTCATGATATAAGCCATCATAGGAAAAGCAAACATTTAAGATGTCTATAAGAAACACTAAGTGTCAGTCTTTGTAAGAATCAGACAGTGGGTGAAACATAGTATAAAAAACCATCATATCGATAGTGTAAATTGACTATTTGCACCATCAAAATCAAGGAAAACATGTCATGCTGGGCCATTGCGTTACAATTTCATTGAATTGCACTAAAAATGAATATTTCAAGGACAGATAACTCTGTCAAAAACCAAATTTTTCTAAAATTCAATTGAACAATTTCAATGATGCGGAGATCAAACAATGAGCAAGCTTCCTTGAGTAAAATCATATTGTCAGATCGGTAAGGGTTTTGACATGCATGTTTCTGATTTTTCTAATTTTACCTGATTCTTACAAACATTTACACTCAAAGATTAGATTGAATATTATGTAGGAGTTGAACAACCCTCTGTTTGATTTACACACACATCCATACTAATTCAGTGCAACCTGGCCAAACCAAACCCTAGTAATCCAAAAATCTGTCTAAACCAGATACTGTAAAAAAAGTCCCAAAATATATTTTGAACCTGGTAAAATCAAGAACCTGACTAATCCGAACCAAAACGGGTTTAGTTTAGATAAGTTCCACTGTATATTCAGAGATAGGTTTCCATGATGATATTTCATATTTCAGTGTCAGTGTTGTTTTCTTGATTACTGTCTGTTTCCACTAGCGACTTATATCTTACTTCATCAGACGGCTTCTCATTTGCTACTTTCATCATTATCAGGAAAACGAAAAGCATTAATATAAACACCGTCCCGCAATGCCAAGTGAAAACAAACCCCGTTAGCTTTAAACTTACATGAGATTCTTGATTCCATGGGACTGAGAACGGATTATAAAGTATGAATCCGATTTGACAAAACCAGGAACCTTGCAGAATTGTTAAATAAGGTCGAAAGAGAGCAACAAGAAAATTATCTTTATACTTGATTTCAGCAATGACAGCTATACAACTTCCTATAAGGACAAAAACTAATAGATGATGTACTAAAATGTCTAATTCTGTGCGTCCATACAGATGAAAGTTGAAAAGTGTGACTTCCATACAGTAAGCTAGACATAATGATACATAATCGAGATTTTCGGGAATATCAATTTTAAAGAAGAGTAGCAAATCTACAACACCTGACAAACCAAAGAAAAAGTACATAGTGAAATGCTGTATGTTCTTTGAATGTAATCCCTCAATCGCCATCCCAGTGCTAGTAAAGATAAGCTTGGCTACGGGTTCAACTGGGAACCATCCAGCACGAAAAGTTGAACTTGACAAAAATGCAGTTTTGTTTTTACGGGCTGTTAGGTATTGTTTCATCATATGAATTGTCCACCATATTCCTACAGATATGAATAGACTGCCAGGAAACACGTGACCGGGAAAACTTCCCATGATTCTTTATTTCTAAAAAAAAATAACATACACACCTTCACAAACATGAATATACAATAAAACCTATTAAAAAAACTTTTTTAAAACATTTTAAAACTTTAAAAGTTTTATAAAAAAAAACTACTTTTTTTTCAGTTTAAGATATCTGAATAATACAGGAATTGAAACTGAAATGCATAAAAATAAAACTTAAATTTTCCCACTTCTTTTCTGAATGTAAGAAAATTTGGTCTAGTCACACCTTATACATATCGGCAAAAACGAATACCGACGTGTCGGCAGTAAGATGATTCAAATACGTCAAATTCCAAACAAGCAAGGCCTAAAGGTAAACACTTGCATCAAAGACGATCCATCTACATACACAATTTAGCGAACCGCCCAAATTAAATTACACATAAAACTGAAGATAAGGGAAACAAAACGTCACACAAAAACCTAAAGCACGTGCAATATGAACTCCCACAAAAAAAAAAACAAAAAAACAAAAACAAAAAAAAAAAAACAAAAAAAAAAAAAACAAAAAAAAAAAAACAAAAACCGAGAGTGACAACCGGAAGAGTTAGTATGTTCTGCTCAGCCAGTGCATCTGTTAATTGCAACTGTCCAACACTTTCCACACTAAGGCGAAATCATTTTTTCAAGAAATTATCACTATGTTAACGTAGTAAATAACTTGGAAACTGTAGGAAAATATCCGATAAACAATCACCATAAAACATACGCCATTATCACTTTTTTTTTTAAACCACTGGAATTCGATCTTGATTTCGAAAGGAGGAATACATTAATTGATAAAAAAAAAATAACATCGTGCCAAAACATTTCGTGAAGATGCCAAAAAAAGTAATAGTAAGATGTATATATCTCAACGTTTTAATACGATAACACGATAAATAAATAAATAATATATAAAACGAATTTAATCGGAAATATTAATATTATTTTAGCTGAACACGTTTATGGATACTTGTGTACCTCGATTAAAGTAGATATTTTCAGAATATGTTATATGTTTAGACTAAAACTCAAAATGAAATGTGTTTTGAAAATGAAAAGCCATGGCATTGGCACAAGGCCACAGTCGTTATCAAATTGAAATTTAAAAAAAATCAAAATAAAACATCCACTTCCGGTAGAGGATAAAAAATCTTATCCCTCCAGATATGGGCATGGATATTGAAATAAAAACTCAACAAAAATTCAACTCTTTGGGTAATTCCATCGTACACTCAGGAAAGCAGTTTGTTTTATAATTGTAATTATAGTGAATCTTATGACATAGCCACTTAGAGTTGTGTCAAAAGATCTACTTTACTACGACTGGTAGGTGTCAAGATCGGACGAGAGTCATGCAATTCGTTAAAGTCTTGAATCTTATTGAATTTATCTTGTCTAATCTGTGAGAGTGAAACTACAAATCGCGATCGATCAAATTGTGATGATATTAACAAAGGCTGAACATTCCCGTGATTGATTTATTTGACGATATCTGCACCCTGCAGACAATTTACAGGCTCGACCATAACGAAACAACTGTGAAATGTACAATCCATAGGCTATGGATGTTCGTATATTTCCACGAAGAACGGAGAAGTTTATTATTGGGAAGTCGAAATAATCGCTTTAATTATATTAAGTTTCGCTTGCAAATGGCTTGTATTGTCTAAGTTCAAATTAAGGTCTAAATATGAGTATGAGGCATGCGTAGGTGTACCATTTGTCTCTTTAATATCAAGTTCATTGTGGGTAGATAAGAGGGAGGTATTCTTTAAAATAAGAAAAAAAACATCATCTATTTAAAAAAAACTGATATGGATGTACTGGGCTATTCGCTTCTCTTTTATTCTGAAGGAGCCGAGTAAAAAGCTGGTTGCACATGAATACAGGAAAAGATCGACCAAGTGTATTCCAATGGTCTGTTGGAACACATGTACCCACCCCAAAAACGACCAGCAGTAATTAAACATTTAAAACAACATCAGACTCAGTATACTTTTTGTTAAAATTAGTGTGTTTTTTCCCGATTATTTGAAAATCAATATAAAGAGATTTCAATTGCACAGTTACAACGACATTTTCAAAAAAAAAAACAAAACAAAACAAAAAAACGGACATAAATAATTCGATCATTTTACACGAATGTTTCCCAGGACAAATTCATTCATTGGATACAAAATTATTTCGTCATTCAAAAATAGAAATTAATTTTTTTCTAATTTGTTTCCAAGAGTAATCAAGGTAACCAAGATTCTAGTGAAAATCAAAAATATTAATCCATGGACAATGACCAGACATAGAAAACAGACATACCCAACAAAAAAAAACATCAAATAATCAAGATAATACATACAAAATAAAGAACTCGCACTCCATTAAAAACTGGGAGCATGGAGGAGGTGCAACGTTAGGATAAGAGACCTCTGCTTTTCCAAACACAGCGATGCTCATTAAAAGTGAAGTGCGGGTAGACAAAAGAGGAAAGGAAAACTATGACACGTTGAACAAATCAGTATTCATGACTTTGATGGATACACCGTATCGATCCAAGAGTTCATGATCACGACTATAAAACTTCCGTAGTAATGATTTCAATCTTATAGCAACATAATCCTTTTCGAGATGCCAAGTTGTAGCACGTCTAGCACGATACAAAAGTCTGCGTAGTTGCGGCAAGCTCTGGCATAAAGTATAAGTTGTGATATAAAAACTCCATACGCAGGTGCTGAAGATATGTTTCCACAGATAAAAGGAAAATACGGAATGAAACGTCATCGCGTTTGTCGTATAGTTTGGTCAATAGTTTTCCTTCCCCATCGACCTCCAAGTGCAGGTCGAGATATGAAGCTGACTTTGCAGTGTCTGTGATTGTAGTATCTTATATATCAAGTTCTCTGGGATAGATACCATGTATCAAATCCCCGAAACTAGGATTGTTCAACGATATTTCGTCAACTGTACAGCGGAAACTGAGATTAAAGGATCTAACTAAATGATGTTCCTTTTTTTTAGATCAGACCAGCTACAAATTCAACCAAACAAATGTGAAGATGGTAAGAAAATCGAGGAGCATGAAGTGTTCCCATGACGACCGTTTGTTTTAAAAATGTGTTCACCACACAGGACAAATATGTTGCTGATAAAAAATTCAAACATTTTTTAAATCGTCTTCATCGGTATATTTGGAAGATAATATGGAATTATTTTTCAAGAAGTATGAGGAATCTCTTCCAAGAACTACCTATTTATATCTAGGTGTCCAATTAATGAACACACGAAAGTTAATGATTCGTCATACCATTTATTAAATCAATTTTAAGCTAAACGATGAAAAATATCTCTGAGATTTTAATATCAATTTATTTTTAAGAGCCTAATAAATAATCAAAGGAACTAAAATTCAAGCGGAAATCAAATGATGTACCAGGGTCATAGACTAAAATGGAAAAACAGAAACACACAAAAAATACATGAAATAACCAAAACCAAAATAATATGTACAGGGAAACAAAGATAAATGAACAACTCGGACTTCACTTAATACTGGGAACCTGGACCTGGCGCACCGGTATGGTGAGCGTCCTGTGCTTTTCCAGAAACAGCTGCCAATTGCTCATTAAGGGTCAAGTCTGTGGTAGACGAAAGTGGAAATGAAAACGTTGAAAAAATCGGTTCTCATAGTGCAGATAGATGCACCTAAACAATTCATGAATTCGTGTTGACGACTATAAAACTTGAAATTGTAAATTTAATAGTTTTAATACAAATTTTATCAACTTACCTCATTGACAGGTTATGTTTGAATTAAATCTTATCGATTGCATGCTGTCAGTGAAGCGTAATTTATAAGAAATCTGGCTCTGAGTTGTTTTGCATCAATACATACATATTTATTCTAGACAACAACAAACGAATATCAGAAAATCTAAAACAAAACCAAAAACAAAAAGAATAAATTCATAAAAAAAGAATAAAAATGAATAGAACCTAATGAATTGCTGCGCTTGTATTCATTTAAGTAGCTGTCTTTTGTACGAATCATGCAAAATCTGAAAAATGTGATACAAAAAAGGCCACATATTTTTATTTTTGTAATTAAGCTGTCGGGTCTTTACTGTGAAATGTGTAATTATTCATTCAAATCTGCCTGCTCCTAGGAGATAAAATATAATAGATTATATTGTATTTGAGCGCCATTTACATGGTTATCTCCCTTAATTTCGAAATCTATCGTGCATTCTATATAATTTTTTATCTCCTAAGAACACGGGTTATGAAAAAAAATGAATGTTAATTTCTGTTTACTATTGCAGTTCAAACAAAATATCAAAAATAAAATATGTAGGCTTTTAACCCGTGAATCACATTTTGCATGTTCTTAGCTGGATTTCTACTAAAATAGTCGATGCTGTAGTCGATTTTATAAGAGGCCCTGATTGTAAAGTTTGTCCTAAGTATTTCTGTCATGAAGGAAAAACAACATAGCGATGTCATTGCGGATAAACTTCACACAGAAATTGATTACTAATTTCTAAAAAAAAAAAAACATAGTGCAAATTTTAGTTTACATCTCTAGAATGCTTTCCATAAGTTTTTATATAAAATTTATAGTACTGATTTTTAAGAAATAAATTTTATTTTATTTTACTATTATAGCTAGATTCTTACCGGATTTTACTCATGCGCACTGTGACGGTTGTCGCCGGCGGATCAGTACATGCTAATTGCTCCGGTACACATATCTGATATGGGAGTGAATTCAAGAAATTTATTTTAAGGTTTTATTATCTACAGTCTTTACATGTAATTGTATTTGATTCTGTTTGTCAGATTGTATATGCAGATCGTCTCTGTTCCTTATTTTCAGCATAAAAATCTCGATGTTGATGACTCTGAATTGTATGATTTGGACGGGTTTGTATATTTGCTTTGGTACTTTTCCGATATGTTAATGTTATTGGGAATATGACCATTAACCTAAACAGAAAGTATTGGATAAAACAAACCAAATCAATGTACCTATTCGTATAAAGTACTTTTCTATATACTGATAAAAGTTTTATATAAGTTATGTACTAATCAATAAACCCTCTACTGAACACAATGGTTAAGAAAATTATGGCTGCGTGTTTTGATAGAATAAGGATTATTGATTCTATGTACATATATTTTATTCAGTATGAGCACAATTAAATTCAAAATTATATTTCATTTGAAATTGAAATATACATCTGGAGATATACGTTCGTGGGGATCTGCTTTCTTTTTTTTTCTACCCTAAAAAAATGAAATTTCAAAGAGAATTAGCTGTTATCGTGACCGATTATTTTTGCTGTTTTATGTATAGATACTTTTCCACTGGAAGGTGTTGTTTTCTGTTGAGCTTTATTTAAATCAGGGGTTTCAGTTTTTCTCTGTCTAAAGATCAGGTAAAATGTGTATCAGGAATTGCACATGAAGAAAAAAACGCAATTATAGCAACAGCTAAAATTACCAAACACGTATTCATTTTAACACATTGGGACTATGCTCGAGGCAACCATTAAAAGATAAATAATGTCAAAACTACCGTACACACTATATTTATGGTAACACCCTGGCACTATGCACGAGGAACCCCATTAAATTCGTTTGTTAATAATTCAGGCAGATGAGCTAAACCCATCTACATTCGAGGGACAGCTTTATTATTACACATTCTTACACGAGTTAGATACCTAACATCGTGGAACAGAATTGATCTGCACTTGATTGAATGATAATTACTTGATGAACTGCCTTATAAAGATAACTGGACAGTTGAAATGTGACCTAACTTAACATAGATTTAGACACCTATGAAATAATAGATGGTTTGAATCTCTTTTATTTTACTTGCTAAGATGACACTAAGCATCGACTGCTTTAAAAATTATGTTGGCTATATGTTTTCAACAGTGAAAAATTCTTATTTTTAAGGATAATTTCCCGTTTGAGTACTGAAATCAATTGGACTTTGATAGTCATAAAATCGGGACAAGACCAACTGTTTAAGGCTTAGTTAATGGTTCATTGCTAGCCACAATACGAACTTCTAAAGTATTCACAACACTTTCCTATTACCCTAAATGTAAGCTTTTCAATTCTAGTATGACGTCTTCATATCGTCAAACAGTCGGTACAACCGCACCTTTAACACCTGCACACTGTCTCTTTTCTTTCGCTGTCGCTTCCGACAAAACACTCATTTAAAAACGTTTACGCCATGATTTAATGGCTGGGAGGTTATCTAAAACTATACTGATACTGATACTTATTCAATACATAGTTTACATGGATATATGGTTTATTTCTTAATTAATCCAACTTCCATACGGCAGAGGTTAAACGGAACAACCATTATTTTGGCTACGCCTAGGGAAATTTTTGTCACAAAAATTACCGTATTTGTCATATTCGAAAATAAATAATTCATTCGCTGTCGCTAGGTGTAAAATAATCGAATATAAATGCCGTACCCATGTTAAAATGAGTACAAATCTACCCCCTCTATGAATTATTTCTTAATTATTCTGTCCACATCTAGTGTTTGATTGGCCAGGTAAAAGTAATAGCCGTTTGTTAGGAAAAAATAAATGCGTTTGGTCTATTTTCAATATGACATGTGATGACTTATTTTAAATTACAAAATTCAACACTGGATTGAACACGTGCCAAGCTGAAAGTACACTTTTGTCAAAACTTTTTTTTCTTCAACTTAAAGACAAGCTAGTTCATTCAACCATATTTGTTGAGACTTCCAAATTTCTTTAGAAAATTGATCTGTAAACTCAGATGTTCCAACGTAAAAATACCGGTAGAGACTGGTAGATGGGTTTGGGTACCACGAAATGAACGTTTTTGTCATTTGTGTACATAGTTGGTAGTTGGGAACGAATTACATTATTTGTTTTGTGTAAATGTGCAAAAGTTACTGATATCAGTGATAAGTATATTTCGGCATATTGTATGAATAAACCATCGAAAGTAAAAATGTATGGTCTGTTGACATTTGCAATATACCAGTGCTAATAAAATTGGCATTATTTGTCAAAGATCTCATGAAATTACTATAACTTACATTCAAGAATAATAAGATTCCAGCTGTCTCTGGTAACATGTTAGTTCCCATTAGCTCAGATGTTATTATTATCATTATTTTTATAGCACGTGCTTCCTGGTCATGAATAGTTTTTGAGTTATCGGTCGTGATTATGTTGGTCAATATATTGTTCACACAATCTTTGTTTATTTGTATGAAAATTTACTATTAATTTGTATGAATGTCTATCCTGTCTGTCATTGTTGAATTGTAAATGGGTTAGTTTTCTGCCTCTTGTTACAGTGTAATTCCTGTCAGAGATTATTAATAAAACTTGAAAAAAATGAAACACATGAAGCACGTGGTTTTATTGCTTTTATTTTCTTCCCCTGAAAAGCTCTTACCGTAAAGGTGGTTTTAATTGGGGAAAGTTTTGCAGTAGGCTATTGGGAAACTTTCAGTAAATGGGTTCAGGGTCCGTTTATGATGTGCCTCACAAGCATGTAATAAATTCAGTTGATAATCTGAATTTCTAAGACTTGTGTTCATCATACGTAAGAAATAAAACTGTCTTTTCCTGGTGAAATTTCAAATGCTTATATCGCAAAAACGAGCACCGTGCAATGACCATCTTTTTCTTCTTCTTATATTGTATTAGCATTGTTATTCTTAAACAGAGAAGCGGACATTTTGAATAAGTGCTTTACTTTTCATCTTTTCATGTCTAATTTAATCTAAGTTTGATAAAAAGATTAAATCTGTCAATTATCCAGTTAACACCCTACGGAAGTTCATAAGGAAATTTTCTTTGATCAAGGTTAATTTATTCCAGGTGATTAACTAAATCTTTTGCTGTGAGTAATTTAATATTATTTACCTGAACATTGATATGCATCCTTAAGCATTGCTTTCATGATGACATTAGTAATAAAGAGTGTTTAGAATAGATGGTAGCGATACGTCAGTTTTCAGGCACTTGAACGACGGTTTCCTCTATGAATCAAGCGATCGCCTGTAGAGGCATTGACGGGGACTATGAAATGATTATTTGCTTTATTTGGGGAGGTGCCAATTGTAATCAAATAACGCCTTAGACATCATTGTTCTCGACCAATGGGAAGAAGCAGGACTGAACTAACTAGAACATCCGCTTTACGACTATGTCAAGAACAATGACGTCCGATACACGTTCTTATGCTCCCCAATACAATTGTGAGCTATGAAATGTTTCAGACTACCCTCTACGTATAAGGAGGGTCTCTGACGTTCCGTCTCTTTAACTTGTTATACATATAAAGACGTCCAATACTTATGTTGTGAACGCACTATGTCACTGAATGACTGGTACTAAATATTTCTTCCATGAAAATGATAATTAAAATTGAACTGTAACACAAGAGACAAATACTTAACCAAACGTTTAAAAGTTTAATTGATAATGAATGATAGGCAATGGATGACATATGGTATGAATAATCTAGCATTTTGAAAGTGTCACGTGTCATTCATTATCAATTAAACTCTCATTTTTTTCTGCTGATTCTGATGGCATTGATATGGTCAAAAATAGTCGAACACTGTCGAAGTTATAGGTCATTTCATACCATATGTCATCAATTATCAATTTTAAGTAGCACTCCAGCTAAGAATCATGCAAAATGTGATTCATGGGTTAAAAGTCTACATATTTTTTTTTTATTTTTGATATTTTGTTTGAATTGTTAAAGTAAACAGAAATTAACATTCATATTTTTTCATAAAACCCTTGTTCTTAGGAGATACAAAAATATATAGAATGCACTTTATATTTCAAAATTAGGGAGATAACTCTGTAAATGACACTGAAATATAATATAATCTATTAGATTTTCAATATTGATTATCTCCTAAGAGCAGGCAGATGTGAATGAATAATTACACATTTAATAGTAAAGACCCTTAAACAACTTAATTACAAAAATAAAAATATGTAGCCTTATTGGGGGTGTATCACATTTTTCAGATTTTGCTTGATTCTTTCAAAGACAGCTACTTAAGAATTAAACTTTTAAACTGTTTATCTCTTGTATGCTTTGATCAGAATCAAGAAGTAAGGATAAGAATTTTTTAATCTTTTAGATAAAATTAATGATGTTTTTATTTGAGAGTAAATAACTCTGTCAATACCTTAAATTCCGAATATTCTAATGACAAATTCTAATTTCAAAGCATCTTCATATACAACAGAGAAATGGATAATAGGAAACGGTAAATTGTGAGATTAACAATGCATGATTTGTATGAACGACTTATGCAGAATAACAAAAAATTATATCAACCATGGAAACTCGAAAATTTAAAATGGAATAGGCATCTGCAAACTAAAATGTTAAGATAGCCCGGTATTCTTAGATTACTAAAATAATCAAAGTCTTTTTACAATATGTCAAAATATGGAAGCTTATTGACAGAGATGACGATCCTCGGTAAATATCCTATTGACTACTCCGTACGAAGGATTAGGTGGCTATTAGTTATTTATTCTGACACTGACAACGATTTTTTTTTAAATTATTTTTTTATTTATTTAATTTTTTTTTTTGTCTATCTATGTAATATTTTTACGTAATGATATTCGTCTGTGTAATAAGTTCATCTTCCACTTTAATTAAGAAGGATACATCTTTCAATATGAAAATGTCATACACATTCTATTTAATTTTATCTAAAAATGCAACAACAAACTTTGTGGTAATTTGGTGTTTTTGTTTTATATGAATGAATCACCTCCTAACTGAGTTTTATCAAGACGGCTTAAAATACGTTATTACTAAAAATCCTGCGCGAATTTATTGTTCCGATTGTAACATGTTTGGGTCGGAAATGTTATTTTATTTTTGCAACTTTCAGGAAAATCACGTGCATGCATCAGTAATGTTTCAAGTTATTATTATTATTGTAATTTAAGGCCAGCCGTATTTGTTCGCAATTATTTTAGTTATGGTTACAATTACATGTAACTTTTCAGTATATTTAAGGAATGACTGTAATATTTTTCGGTCTATGTAGAAATACAACAGTCATTCCTTATGATTTAATTTAATTTCAATATTTAACGAGTAAATAATTAAAAAAGATTGATGACGTCATAGTCACATTAAAAATTTTGGTATATGTGATAATAGACAAAATATTTTATACAATCAGAAAGAGTGTTACTTTTGAAATCAATGATATGAAATGAAAGAGTAATCAAGGGAACCAAGGTCATAGCGGTAATCAAAAGAATGTAATCCAGGGACAAAGACCAGACATGGAAAACAGACATATACAACAAAGAACATACAGTAACTAAAATCATACATACAAAGTAACAAAAGTAAATGAGCAACTCGGACTCCACTAAAAACTGGGAGCATAGACCAGGTGCACCGGTAGAGTAAGCGTCCTCTGCTTTTCTAGAAACACCCGCCGAGTTGTTCATAAAAAGTCAAGTCCGGGGTAGACAAACGAGGAAAGGAAAACTATGACCCGTTGAATAAATCAAATTACGTTGAAAAAAACGTACAAAGAAACAGTAAATGTGCATGGACCGGACGTACTGTTGATGTGAGCGTCCTCTGTTGTTCTAGAAAGAGTAATAATGAATAAATGAATAAGAGCCACGTCAAAAAATAAAAAAGAACTACATACAAATAACATATAAATAAAACGTGAAAAAAAAATCAGGAAAATTAGCCTAAATCTTCGACCTTACGGCTTTCGTAAGGAACAAAAACTAAACTACCAACCCCTATCACAGAGACCAGGTGCCCTTTAAAATTGATCTTGATCATTGTGAAATATGCGTCAAGTTCAAGATGAAAAATATAAATTTGTATGTGAGCTGACGAAAAGCAATTGAAAACCGGGTTATGGTGACTAAATAATGCAGGTTTTAAAATTCATTCCAAATGGAGTGAGCAGTCCCAAGAAACACCCGACGAGTTGCTCATAAAATAACAAGTCCAGGGAGACAAAAAAAGAAAAGAACTATGACAAAAGGAACACATCGGTACTCATGGTGCTGATGGATACACCATTACTATCCAAGAGTTCTGTAGTGATGAGTATAATATTGTAGCAATAGGCATAACCCTATTCCAGAAACCTAATTGTAAGGAAACTAGTACGGTACAAACAAATCACGTAGTTCCCGCAAACTCTGACATAACGTTTGAAAAACAGGTCATATGAATCAGGTTGATTACTAGACAGGGAAAATACACACACACAACAAAGAACATATAATAACCAAAATAAAGAGAATAAAGACGTAAAAGTAAATGAGCAACTAAGACTTGGACTCTACAAACTGGGGCAGAGATCAGGTGCACCGGAATGGTAAGCGTCCTTTGACTATGAGTTGTGATATAACTTACAACATTTGCCATCATAACTTTTTTTTAATAATTAAACATGGGCATGTTTTCTAAACAATAATTGACTTATTCGATAGCGATACAAAATGGATTTGAACTGTTCGTAACGAATGGGTTATTCCGTTAGGTAATAAGATTGTTCATACCCAAAACTTTTATTGGATACAGTTTCCGGTTTTTCTCTCAAAGATGAAATTGAACGAACATCATCTATCGAAAGTTTTCAGGTAATACCGACCTTATTTGGAGATAATTGAGCATAAATATGGGCGATTCGTACAGCATTTAGTTCGACACTTGAGGAATTTTTCACTGCTTCGTTAAATTTTAAAAAAAATGCTGTTATTTTTTTTTATCAGATATTGTTTATTGTCTCGAGCCTTTTCTTTGTTTTCTAGTCAAAACACAATTTTACGTTGCTTTTATTTACTTGTATCGCATTTTCGTTTACAATAATCATCTCATCTGTATCAAAACTACTATGAAAAAACATATCAGCAAATTTACCAAAAATACTAACGTCATATCTTCAAGCAGACATATTTTCATTCATGTTAAAACAGTTAACAATATTTCACATTTAGAAACAACGGCTTTAACTTATTATGAATTATCACGTTATTCTTTTGAAAATGGCCCTTTGCAAGTAAAGGCGACCCATGTAGGACGAGGTGACACGTTCTCTTTGTATATTGAACGTCTTTATAGTGGCAGCAACATAGACACATTCAAAAGATAAGAGAAAATTCATGCCACTTTATACTATCTTCATGAAATAGAGGCGATCTCTAGTTGAAGCGAACAAAATAAATATATGTTTCATGGAAGGAACAGGATTAAAAATCGTGTTATCTTTAACTTGATCGGGAAATTTTTCGTCGTTTCACTCGTTCCGCTTCGCTTCACTTGTGAAAAAAACTTAAATTTCTTAAACTCGTGAAGATAACCCCATCTTTAATCTTAACTAATGTAAGAACATATCACTATTTTGTTAATTTTTTTTTTATTTTGATAATGTATTTAAGTAGCAGTCTTCCTAAAATTCAAACATGAGGGGATGTCAAAAACCCACCAAATTCAATTCAATCTTGTTCAGAAACAGTTACTGATCACATAACTAGTCTTAGTTTTTCATATGGTTGTTGCTCCTTTGAGATAAAACAAATATATAGACTGTACATGGAATTTGCACTTTGCAAGAGTTATCATTCTTCGCTTGGCTAGATTTGGTTGATTTTAGGTGGAGATGAATGTACGATTTTCTAAAAAGTGCGGATCTGAATGCAGTAAAAAATGTTGTTATGTGAAAGTATAGCATATGTTGACTGAAAAAAGCATCGTTTGTTTGGTGGGTTTTCTTCACTATGAATCACTTTCCTATTAGCAGTATCTGAATTTCATGTAGACTGGTACTTTATAAGACGGTTTTACGATAAACAAACGTATTATAATAAATGATCTAAGTTATTGTAAATCGTGAAATTTTCGCGGCGGTTTTATGTTTGCTATTTTCTCGGTAAGACCCAATACGCGAACATTAAACTGTGGTGAATGTTTTCTTCGAAGAACATTCTAATGCGATTCGGGGAACAATCGCAAATTTAAAGCTGCGCAAAAGCGGATTGATTGCGGAAATCGCAAAAATTTCCCAGTTTATACAACATATATGTGCCTATTAACGAAATAACCATGACTCGTAACAACTAAAACATTTTGCAATCCGCAGTTGACGCTAGTAATTGAATATAAACAATCTAATAGTTAAACAACAAAACAAACAAAAACTATCAATATTATGTTTTCATACCTCATTTTTGTTTTTGTTTACAAGAGTCTTAACACTTTATTTTAAATATGGTGCACAAAATACAAAACAAAAAAGAAATTTACTGGAATTTCGGATCAGCAAAACAATGTTGCATTTACAATGAGCATTTTTCTATTATATTTGGTTTTGTATTATCTATTAAAAAAAATATTGTTTTGAATATTCATTCTCTGACCTTTGAAACCTCAAAGATATATAAACTTTCTGACAAAAGTTATGAAAAAAAAGTCCATATGCTGAACATGACAAAACGTTTTTTTCGCTGATATTCAGAATTGTTTGGGACATATTCTGTTTCCTGTAAAATAATCGTAGACGATGGATGTCCATAATATTTTTCATAAACTATATTCTGTACTGCTATGACTATTGATTTTAGTCACTTTGCCTGTTGACAATTTACGCTTTCTGTTCGTATTGAAATATACTTGAAACAAATTGGGATGTATAGCACGATCGAACCTGGTTAAAGAGTAATCAAGGGAACCAAGGTCGTAGCGGTAATCAAAAGAATGTAATCCAGGGACAAAGACCAGCATGGAAAACAGACATACACAACAAAGAACATAAAGTAACTAAAATCATACATACAAAGTAACAAAAGTAAATGAGCAACTCGGACTCCACTAAAATCTGAGAGCATTGACCAGGTGCACCGGTAGGGTAAGCGTCCTCTGCTTTTCTAGAAACACCCGCCGAGTTGCTCATAAAAAGTCAAGTCCGGGGTAGACAAACGAGGAAAGGAAAACTATAACCCGTTGAATAAATCAGTTTTCATGGTGCTGATGGATACACCATAACGATCCACGAGTTCATGATGACGACCATAACACTTCTGTAGTGATGACTTCAATCTTGTAGCAACATAACCCTGTTCCAGAAGCCTATTTGTTAGAGTTCTAGCGCGATACACAAAGTCTGCGTAGTTTCGGCAAGCTCTGGTATAATGTATGAGTTGTGATATGAATACTCCATACGCAGGAGCCGAAGGGATGTTGCCACAGATGAAAGGAAAGTTGACAATTCTGAATGAAAAGTCATCACGTTTGTCGTAAAGTTTAGTCAATAGTTTTCTATTTCTATCGGAAACACCTGTACCAAGTCAGGATCTATGCGGTAAAATTGCAATTGTTCCTTTAATGTTTTTGCTTACTCACAGACTTCTAATGCATTCGGAATAACATATGCAATTTGTCATATTCAATTAGACATAATTAAAAATCATGTAGCGCATCGGCTTAAATAGACTTGATCATTGGCCAGTCATAGTCTCATGTTGTTGAAATCAGTCGCTTCAATGCCTTTACCGCCGTATTATTCTTATAAGTGTTGACATCGCAGTGTCATTAATCATTTGATTAAAACTAGTAAATATTTGTTTCGCTTTTTCATAGGTTAATTGCTCTTAGTATGTATTTGATTTGTTTTGTCCGGTTTCATTATTAGGCACAATATTTGCTTTAAATTGTAAAAATTCAAGCAGATCCCATCCATTTTTTTTACGCCAGGTATTTGTTTCCCTAATTCACAAGAAGTCCTTTCTGACTAAAATATTATATTTATTTGGTTAGAGGATGACTAACACTTTGTGTCCTATCAATTTATTTTTACTCATATTTTCTAGTTTTAATCTCTGATCAAATCCGCTAGTACTATTTGATAGGAGAAAGTATTTGACAATCTATGCATAATTGAATTCTAATCTAATGATAAGTAGGTATAACGAACAGACAACCCGAGAAACACAAAACAGTCGCTGATCATGCTGAACAAATGTCCTTCTAAATTGGTCAGTTAAAATGGTCGATTGGAATATTATATTTAACAACATATACCCTCGTTAAAATTTCTAAAGTCAAAAATGGAAAATGTTGACAAAACATTTTTTTCACAAATAAGCGTTCAGTTGTTTAAAATGTTTCAAATTAAAGGACGATATGTTGAATAAAACAAAGGCTCCAAAAAAGCAAAAATATATATATATATATATATAAAAGTAAATGTAATCAGATAACTAAGCTTATATCGAGTATACAAACAATAAAAAAAACCAAACAAAACTGTAAAAAGTTGCTTTTCAAAAATGCAAACAAGCAATTATTAATGTACAATTTTTATCTCATAACCACAAATGATGCCATGTATATAGAACTTATGATGCTATGCGAAATGAAAAACAATCTTTTATATACGTTCTCAAAAGATGGTTAATACTTTTAGTTAATGAATAAATCCTGTCTAAATGTAATTTGATTGGCTAATGCATTGAAGATATTGCTCAATGGACATAACTTTATATTAAGATATGCCTCTTTGCAGAACTCCTTTTTAATTGATCAAAACAAACACCTGTGAGCAAAACAAAAACAAAAATACAAAAAAAAAAAAATAAAAAAAAAATACGTTATTTGACAATGTAATCGTGTCCATTGAGAAATTACCTTAATTTTGGGTGTTTACATTCAGAATATTCCCCTACGTGGATTATCAAATGCTAACGCCAAATATTAAAGTTATTTCTCAGTGGACACAATTGTTATGACAGTCATTCCTTAATTATACTTTTATAATTTCATTAACTATGCCCATATACAACATACAGTGGAGTATGTCGAAACCGTTTATAGTATGACATTTTAGAAACGAACTCTTGTAATACATCCACAGAACCGACATGGCAAATTATACATGTACAACATAATCAAGATCTTATTGCTCCGCACTTTGTCACATTTGCATTTCCCACTTATAACAACTATTTCAAAACGACTTTTATTATATACAACATGTAGTGGGTACACTGACTCAGTTTAACTCACTGAAACATTAGGTTTTTTTCTCAAGTAAAACTTTTATAATATCAATATGGTCATGTTTACATGCAATATGTAGTGAATTCCTACTTGTCTCACTACAGGTATTTGACATATCTGTAATACTAGCTATAGTATATGCAATATTTTTTTCATAATTCAATTATGACCATGCTCACATGCATCATAAACTCCTGCCACAGCACAACTATGAGACATATCAGCATTTATCTCAAGCAACAATTTTACAATTTCAGTATGACCATGCTCGCGTGCAACATTCAAAGGAGTAACTCCTTCCTTAGTACAACTCTGTGACACATCAGGATTTCTTTCTATTCTCACTTTTACAATTTCAGTATGACCATACTTACATGCAGCATAAAATGGGTAATTCCTGCCCCAGTACACCTCTGCGACACATCAGCATTTTTCTCTAGCAACATTTTAACGATTTCGATATGTCCCTGCGCGCATGTACCATATAGTGGAGTGTTTCCTAACCTATCACACTGTGACACATTCGCATTTCGCTCTAGTAACAACTTTACGATATGAAGATGACCTTCTTTACATGCAACATGAAGTGGAGTAACTCCTGATTCAGTATAACTCTGTGACACATCAGCATTTTTATCCAGCAACAATTTTACAATTTCAATATAACCGTTCTCGCATGCAGCACAAAGTGGAGTAACTCCTGACTTAGTACAACTCTGCGACATATCTGCATTTCTTTCTAGCAACAAGTTTACAACATATTTATGGCCATTCACACAGGCAAGATACAGTGGAGTATGTTGTAACTGATTATACTGTGACACATCAGCAATTCTCTCCAGTAATATTTCTACAATATCAGAATGGCCCTCTCTACATGCAGAATAAAAGGACAACCCTATCAAACCCCAATCTGAAACATTCGCATTTTTTTGGTAAAAGCTTTACTATGTCAATATGACCATCTTCACATGCACCATCTAGTGGGGCAAATCCTTCCTCATAACAACTCTGTGACGCATCAACATTTTTCTCTAGCAACATTTTAACGATTTCGATATGTCCCTGCGCGCATGAATATATAGTAGAGTGTTTCCTAACCTATCACACTGTGACACATTCGCATTTCGCTCTAGTAACAACTTTACGATATGAAGATGACCTTCTTTACATGCAACATGAAGTGGAGTAACTCCTAATTCAGTACAACTCTGTGACACATCAGCATTTTTATCCAGCAACAATTTTACAATTTCAATATAACCGTTCTCGCATGCAGCACAAAGTGGAGTAACTCCTGACTTAGTACAACTCTGCAACATGTCTTCATTTCTTTTTAGCAACAAGTTTACAATATATTTATGGCCATTCACACAGGCAAGATACAGTGGAGTATGTTGTAACTGATTATACTGTGACACATCAGCAATCTCTCCAGTAATATTTCTACAATATCAGGATGGCCCGCTCTACATGCAGAACAAAAGGACGACCCTATCAAACCCCAATCTGAAACATTCGCATTTCTTTTTAGTAAAAAATTTACTATGTCAATATGACCACCTACACATGCACCATCTAGTGGGGTAAATCCTCCTCATAACAACTCGGTGACGCATCAGCATTTTTATTCAGCAACAATTTTTACAATTTCAATATGACCTTGTTCACATGCAACATAGAGTGGAGTGACTTCGTCTATAGTACAACTTTGTGCCCCATCAGCGTTTTTATCCAGCAACAATTGTACATTTTCAATATGCCCATATTCGCATGCAACATACAGTGGAGTACATCCTTCGCCGGTACAACTTTGTGATACATCGAGCTTTCTCTCAAGAAGCATTTTAACAAGATCAATATTACCATTTCTGCATGCAATAAACAGAGGAGTATCTCCTGGTTTCCCAATATGGCGTGGTTCAATACCATATCTTTCTGCTAAATAGTGGATATGCCGAGTCGCCTCATATGTAAAACGCACTGGAGTTAATGTTGACACAGTACAGGTCTGTGATACATCCGCATTTCTCTCCAATAACAATTTCACGATATTCGTATACCCACCGCTACATGCAGTAAACAAGGCGGATTCACCTTTGAACTGGGACACATCGGTATTTTTCTCTAGTAACAACTTCACAATATCAGTATGCCCACCATCACATGCGCCATGCAGCGGAGTTTTCCCTGATTCACCACCCTTTGACACATCAGCGTTTTTCTCTAGAAGCAGTTTCACGACATCAATTTTACCACAGAAACATGCATCATACAAAGCAGTATACCCGCAACTACAACATTGTGACACATCAGCATTTTTGTCCAGTAACAAATTAACAATATCGATATGCCCATTTGAACATGCAGCACTCAACGGAGTGCCCCCTGACCTACCATTACACTGTGAAACATCAGCACAAGGAGAACATGTAATAAAGATTCTGTGAAAGTTTCATTCAATTCCATTCAGTTGTATAGAAAGAGTAACGAATAAGAGTTAGGTCCCCAATGTCCCCGTATGTACAAATGATAAGTCCATGTTTTAATAGAAAGTGCACAGTAAGAATAATTTTTAATAATTTAATGATGCCAGCGCAAACAAATCGTGTTTACATCTAGAAAAGAAGACGCTTACCCTACCAGTGCCATTCTTTCGCATGCTATTTTGTATACTTTCAATTCCCAGTCGTCATATTTGGATTATATTCTTTTCATTACCGATCGAATCCTGCTTTTCCTTGATTTCTCAGTCAACGTAATTTATTATCGAACTCGAATCCTAAAAAAAATACCTTCCTGTGCTAATGAATATGTACCAATATACTTTTTTCGTGTGCATACACTGCTCATTTAATTTAACCTGCAATTTTTTTTATCCTTGTTTAAGTACTGTAAATGTATAAATCTGCAGTTGTCGATATTCGCAGATTTTTCAAATGAATACAGTTGGAGGTAAAATATATTTTTTTTATAAAAATATATTTTGCGTTTCATTACGAAATAGAAAGTTTCGTCAAGCCCAGTATGATACGACCGAAATAGTCGAACCCTGATCAGATCAGGCAAGTGTGGGGACAATATTAGTTTTTGACATAATTAAGCATAAGTACATTATTTTGGACACAAATGGTCTGCACACTAATATGCACAAAATTTTCAAAATCTGACCAAAAATAAAAACGTGGATATTTTATGGTGTGATCCCTTCTACCCTTGCAACTAGAAAACAGTAAGAGATATCTCAACACGCAGGCCGTGATTTGTATGAGAAATAAAAAAATATCTTTTTTTTTCGAAATTGGACAAAAAATAAAAATAGTTAATTTTTTTAAGCATACCCCAACTTTGACCCCCTATAACCTGGAAACGGTCTAAAACACATAAAATCTGCTTTTACATTCGTTTACCAGAATTAAATAAGAAATACAATAGAAAAGAAAAATCCAAAGTTTCGATCTTCAATCAGTCGGGAGAAAAACAAATAACAAGTTTGAAATAATAAAACAGTGTAAACTTTATGTACAATTCGTAAACATGGCTACCACCGCTTCGACAAAAGATCCGAGCCGTTCAGAGGCTTACTAACTGCTTTATTCCACTCATTTTCGGCTTTTATTCAAAATAATTTTGAAAGAATGTATACTAGACGGCTATAAATGTATGTTATCAGTAGCCGATAAACATCTTGAAGATTGAAATTGACGACTATGTCACGTTGTCAGTTGCATGGCACCATCTGCAATGTCGATTTCGAGAGTCATAATGACAGATATCATATGAAAAATCTCAGAAATGTATTCTATTAAGAGAATATAGTTACATTTACTGTGTATATCATTAAAATACGTTAATCTCATTGGAAGAGGATTCAAAGGAACCAATGTTACAGCGGTAATCAAAAGAATGTAATCCAGGGATCAAGACCAGACATGGAAAACAGACATACACAACAAAGAACATGAAGTAACTAAAATCATACATATAAAGTAACAAAAGTAAATGAGCAACTCGGACTCCACTAAAAACTGGGAGCATGGACCAGGTGCACCGGTAGGGTAAGCGTGTTTGACAAGGAAGGCACTTGTCTTTTTGGTTAGTATCTTGATCACCATTATTATTTGAAACAGTTTGATCTCAACTTACAATGTAAGAAATAAGTTTTCACCGTACTTAGATTTGATTGTGCTCAGTAAAGTTATGAAAATGAGCCAACTCTGGTCATGTCATCAAGCAGAATGCATTTCCAAATGTACCTTAAAGCATAATGCATCCACCAAGTTTCTCAGTAGCAACATTTATACTGCATACCATGCTTAAATGTATTTGTATCTAAAAAAACAAAAAAAATAAACCAGAAATTTAGAAAGGTTATTATTTAGATGTATTTTTGTAATATTAAAATGCTCCGATAGGCCTGTACTTAATCAAAATGTAATTGATTTTATGATTTGTTTTATAGGGAGGAACTTTCACAATATCAAATTTAGTAACTAAATCATACATACAAAGTAACAAAAGCAACTGAGCAACTCGGACTCCATTATAAACTGGGAGCATGAAGGTAGGGTAAGCGTCCTGGATAATTGGTTTTATACATGTTTCATGGGTTCATAAAACTTATTTTCCAGCTATTTATAACCTGTGAAAATACTATTTTTTGTTCGCTACCAATTTTCATGGTTTTCGTGGGCAGGCCAAACCACAAAATTTGGTTCCGAACTAAAAGGAGAATCCCATTGCCGTGTATACTGAAAACCTCAAAACTTCAAATTCAAGAATCCACGAATTAAAGTACTTTCATTGTAGGTCACGCCATAATTAGATGGACAAACTTTATTGATCATTTACTATTGTTTATGTTCTATGTATGTCTAAATGTTTCATCTGCATGTAATGGTGTTGACCAGTATAGCATTTTGAAAAGAAGCGCTAGTAAGCTTACCTGAAAATGTATTTACACGTCAATGAAACATCAAAAATGACAAATGCAATTCTTTTAAAAAAATACAAAGCAGTATTAAAGAAATAAGAATAAGACAAATAGTCTCTGTCATGGAGAAAACGCAACAAAAAGCATGTTTTTTCCCCCCAAAAATAGCATATACTTCAAAATTGTTGATGAAGTATTGATTATGAAGACTTATTTTCAACTCTTTCTTGGTTAATGTAGATAATGTAGACAGTGAAGGCAATTAAGGCAGAAAAAATAGAGGTGTGTATAAAAAGACAGGAGGTAAGCTTGCCTATCTGGGACACATCACTAAGCCTAAAAATAAGCCTCTATAATTACATATACCAGTAGTATATATCAGTGTCAGTTTAATGTATCAGATAAAATGAAAACTTCCGAAATAAATTATTTATTTCATTATCCATCATATAACCTTGTCAACAATTGTTTAGTGATAAGCCATATGAATATTGTAGTCACTGACTGTACAATTAGGCAATGCCAGTTCTTACTTATTACACGTTCTAAATATATAATGACAGAAAATCCAACTTTTTATTCAACGTATTACCTCCCTTTAAAATATTGTGAGATTCCTCAGATTCTGGTTTTATAATTATGAACATTTTTGTTAAGCTACTGCTTACAAAGCATTTGGAAGAACAACTAAAAATATTCTTAGTTTACAGGCCCTTCTTTGTCCCTTGTGATGGTACCTCATTAGCCATTCCATCACCATATTTATGAAATGTAAAACGGTCAAAAAAAAAATACCTCTTTTATCATTTGTTTTTGCAATGAACAATGTTAAAAGCATTCCTATTACATTTTTAGACAAAAAGTAATAATGTATGTTTTCCCTCCTAAAGTTTTTTTTAGAGAATGACCCAAGAACCAAGTAATTAACTTTGAAAAGCCTTAGGAGAATTAGTTACACACCATTTACATAATAAATAGTCAATAATAATTGTTATAAGAGTAACATTATGCATATGATACACTGTTAAAATCATTCAAAATGTCGGTCTCTGTAAGAATCAGGCAGCGTGTGAAACATGGTATGAAGAAAACCCAACATTTTTGAAAATTTAATTTGGCTATTTGCACCATCAGAATCAAGGAAAAAAGACAAGATTTTCCACATCATTTTGGTAAATTGAGTTTCATTATAGTGCTCTGGAACTGAATATTTCAAGGGCAGATAACCCTGTCAAAAACCTAATTTTTCTAACATTCTATTGAAAAATTTCTGTCATAGCAAAGGTCAAATAATAGTCTAAAACTAAAAGAACTATCCTTTAGTGAAATTATATTGTCAGATTAGTGTGTTTTAGACTCTTTTTCCATTTTGCCTGATTCTTACAAATACATACACTTAATACAATAACATAAAACTAAGAGTGACATTCACTCAAGCACTGTACTGAATCGTCAACAATTTACATGTAAATAATATTTAGTATTGACCACTTCCTTCTAAAGCTTATTTTACAGAACAAATAAGGACAAAAATGATTTCAAAGGCAATGTTATACTTTTCTATAAGAAAACACCAGTCATGGTGAAATTTGATGAACCATTTCGAAAGTCTAGCAGACATTTTCAGATATTCTGACAACTTGTAAGGTAAAAATGTCAAAATTAACATTCGTTTGACAAGTTTTAAAACAATTTCACCAATACTAAAATGCATGAAGAAAGAAGAATTTGCTTTGCTCATTTTTTATCATATTTAACAGCTAAAAATAAGTATTCTAAAATGTTCTAACCACACAACAGAGAAGTCAAATACCATCCAAAAACCAGACTGGCTTACTCTTGTATAAACCAATAAAATGGAAAAAAAAAAAATTAATTTAAATTGAAACATCTAAGTGTTGCAAGCGAAATGTCAAGCAAACTTAAAAACCAATCTTGATACCCCTTGACCCGGTTTTACAAATATCTAAAGTTGAGTTGAGAATTTCTGCAAATCCTTTCTCGACTCAAAATTCAACAAATCAGGACTTGGTTCCAAAAACAAGAAAAAACAGTTGGCACTGTTTCATGTTTTATGTCCAATTGTGGTTTCAACAATATATCTGATTGATATCTTTTCAAGCTGAGAAGAATTTGAACAATTCTTTATTTTGGATAATCTTTAAAACAGAGCCGCAGGTGAATTCAACTTTAACAAGTGATCTAGTCATTCTCTATATCACCATGGTACCACTGCAGAACTTCTATTAAATAAATTAAAACCCTAACAATTAACATGGCTATAACAACATTGTTTCTGGTCTCTCCATATACTTTTTGAACTCAGCCAGCCATTGTGCTCCTACAGCCCCATCTACCACACGATGGTCACAGCTCAGTGTCACTGACATCATAGTAGCTGAACTGTATCTGAAATATAAAACATTGATATTAAAAATATTGACAATCTGTGAGCCAATGCCCATAGATGATTTCGAGTGGGTTTATAATAATTTATCTTCAATTATTTTCCTATATTAATTATCAACCTTTGGACAAAATACTATAAAAAATCTACAAAATAAAGTATCAACCGTAAAATTTCAGACTTACCCTTTATCACTGTCCTCATCTACGACCAGTCTTTTGTCTGCTCCTCCTACTGCTAATATACAGGCCTGAAATAAGTTAAATAGAGCCATGACTGATTTTCTGAAACCATTCTGGACTAACTATATTCTTATGTATTTCAAAAACTTTGACCTACTCAAAGTCTGGACTTTTTTTTTTAGTTGGGTTTTTGCAAGTAAGGTACTTTTATTCGCAGGTGTCAATTTTTGTGGTTTCAGGGAAAAAAAAAGACTTGGCAACTCAATCATACTGGGAAATTTCTTTTTCATTAGGAACTAAATATCCAAATTCATATGTCAAGCATTTTCACCAAGTACAGCCAATTTGGTATATTGAAGTTTTTATCTAGTTAGCACACTATGGTAACCATACTGCTAAAACAGTATACATATAATTCTATCTAATACAGGGATGTTTATGCTACTTTATAACAATCCATATTTTCTGCCATATTTCATGAAAATGACCTTAAGATCCTTTTTTTTTGGATAAGTCTCCATAGGATTTTCAAGATCATTTTCATAAAATATGGCAAAAAATGTGGATTGTTATAAAGTAGCATTAACATCCCAGTATTAGATAGAATTATATTAGGTGTATACTGTTTTAGCATTATAGTTGTAACAATGTGCTAAGTCTCAATCCATAGATTTTTACAGTCAAAAGTCATAGTAACTATGAAGAAACAGTAACAGAAGGCACTTGGAAGAGATTCATAATCCATAAATGCCCATTTTGCAGACAAATTTTATAGAAACTACAGAGAATCAGTAAAGGTTAACAATTTCCGAGAATATTACATACCTGTGGTGGATTTATCACTGCTGAAAATGACTTGATTCCAAACATTCCTAAATTTGATATTGTGAAAGTTCCTCCCTATAAAACAAATCATAAAATCAATTACATTTGATTAAGTACAGGCCTATCGGAGCATTTTAATATTACAAAAATACATCTAAATAATAACCTTTCTAAATTCCTGGTTTATTTTTTTGGTTTTTTATGTTTGTTTGTTGGGGTTTAACGTCCGAGCAGCAATTTGGTTTTTTAAATACAAATACAAATACATTTAAGCATGGTATGTAGTATAAATGTTGCTACTGAGAAACTTGGTGGATACATTATGCTTTAAGGTACATTTGGAAATGCATTCTGCTTGATGACATGACCAGAGTTGGCTCATTTTCATAACTTTACTTAGCACAATCAAATCTAAGTACGGTGAAAACTTATTTCTTACATTGTAAGCTGAGATCAAACTGTTTCAAATAATAATGGTGATCAAGATACTAACCAAAAAGACAAGTGCCTTCCTTGTCAAACACGCTTACCCTACCGGTGCACCTGGTCCATGCTCCCAGTTTTTAGTGGAGTCCGAGTTGCTCATTTACTTTTGTTACTTTATATGTAAGATTTTAGTTACTTTATGTTCTTTGCTGTGTATGTCTGTTTTCCATGTCTGGTCTTTGTCCCTGGATTACATTCTTCTGATTACCGCTATAACCTTGGTTCCCTTGATTACTCTTTATCTAAGCAAGTTTCATTTGAATTTATGAAGGCAACCTCCAGTGAAGGAAGCCATTTATGGATGAACAAAAAGAAAGCTGCCATTGATTTAATAATAAAAGTCACCAATTTTTCACATTTTTCTCAGAAATAACTTGAGGATTTACCTGAAATTCATGAGGTTGTAGTTTTCCTTCTCTGGCTTTAGCTGCTAATAAAATTACATCTTGACTGATCTGTGACAGACCCTGCAATAGTAAAGAAAGTTAGTACAAACCTTCTTGGGATCAAATTTCATCACATCAAATACTGAGGCCAGATAAAAAAGGATGTTATAGACAATGACAGTGCACTGACGTGATTTATACAGGTGACCCTTAGAAATGCAGGAAAATAAGAGACTGCACTGGTTCAAGCCGAATTCATACATCAAAGTTTGTTTCAAGTCAGTGCACTGTTATTGTCTTTATACTGCAGCAAAAATGTAAAAGAAAAAGAGATATTTGAAGTAAGAGAAATGTTTTTTCATACAAAATGGCAACATCCTGCCAACTTCAAAACAATGTAATGTTTGTGACATCACAACAGTTAAGTTATATTCAGTCAGTGACCACATATCACTTGTAAATATACAGTCAGTGCATTTTGACTTCTCAAATTAAACAGCTGCTAATGAAAAAATATCATTGTACTTACAACGGTTCTATTGATCACTGTAGTTATCAATTTTTATGGTTTTGGGGGGGGAGGGATATATGTTATGTGGGGTTCATAAAATCATGGTTAATATGTCAATCAATAAAAAAAAATATATTCACATTAACTGTCTTGACATGGTCAGTACAAAAAAATGAAGTTTTAGCATTATCAGATGTTATGCTGAAATGTAATTTACAACATTGCAACAACAAAATTCAAAAGGGAAGTAGTTCAAAATACAAGTATACAATGATCCTCGCTGATCATACTCATTTCCTAACATGTAGAGGATACTACTCACTGATCAAACTTAATTTCCTAACATGTTGTAAATAATGCTCACTTTAATATCAGCTCTGGATACTATAGGAGTAATGAGACCAGCCTCTGTGGCTACTGCTACATTTACATCTACTACATTGTATCTGAAATATTTTTACAAATCAGAAATTTGAACGGCACTACATAATGCAAGAAGCAAATCTAGAAAGAATATGTAAAAGAAACATAGATGGCCCTGTTACCCATAAAATGCATTAGACCTTTACACTGGGCTCAGATATGGCGCTACCTTTTGGTCTTGTGTATTGTGAAAATGAGTGTTAATTACTTCTTAGTAGTGTTACTCCAATGATTGTAAAGTGTTATCCAAACAATCAATAATGTCAGGTCTTTTCTAAGAAAAGTATTAGTGTGTAAACTGGATCAGTTCAATTACAAATTACACGAGTCCAACAGACTTTCATTATATGTTTGTGAGGAACTTAGTAGTCCAAAACTTTATCTTAAATAGGCTTAATATCATTAGAATCCTTTTAAACTGGAGATCAGGAATTTATGTCATGGGATCCGTCTGGTCTGGCACATGGAAATTGCTGCAACTTTGATTACAAAATTTATTTAAAAAAAAACACAACAAATAAACAAAAACAAACAATAAAAGACTCTTTGAGAACAACTACTAGTAACCGTCTCAACCTTTCATATGAATATATTCCCAAATAAGCAAATCATGAAGGAATTATTAAAAACTAGAAAAACTGAGAGCAAAGCTTGCTAGGTGATACTCCTCGCTTATCTCATTCAGATGGAAATTAGGTGCACAATGGCACCATGTGATATAGAATGGCTGAAAGTTTCACCAAATTTCATTCAACGGTTTAAGAGGAGTTTGGGATTAGAACCCTTGACAGAAGGATGAATGGAAGAACAGCATGATCACTATATATAAACCTCCCACTGTGCTGGAGGTATGATACTTACTGTCTAATGGTATCATCCAACCATTGTGAGTTAGCTTCCGGTACCTTTTTACATGATAATGCAGAGGCTTTGATAATAAAATCATTTACTGATAATTTAATATTGTCTTTAGATAAAATCTCATTTAATTCTTTACGTAATCTGAAATGAAAGAAAAAGAGTAATTTTTATACTTTAAATACTGTTTATCTATTGTAAGAAGTTGTTTTTGATCGTTCCCTCTGCAGGACTCCAACTCATACCATTGTGACATCTGTGGCAACACCGCCTGCACGAAGTCAAACATTTTGTGTAGATGTAAGTAGACGTCTTCTCAATACTTTTTAACCGATAATTTTTCGGCTGCCAAGTTTCACGATTTGCTTTATGAATAGGGGTACAAAATATTGGTGATTTTAATTTGCAGAGTCCATAGATACAGTTTATGGGATTTAACTTTGAAATATCTGGACTTAAAATTGGCAAGCTTTTATGTTCCCCAATGCTTTCATATAAAGCCCAAATTAGAACCTCATGAAAATTCCCACTACATAGTATCTTAAACAAAATAAACCAAAAAAATTTACGTGTACAGTACAGAAATGATGCCCTCGATTGGACGTCTAATTCAGCAAATACTAATTCTCGGAACACAGGACCATCGGGAGATCATACATTTGGAACTGGCATTTTGTCTGTTTATACTTAGATGAATATTCATTTGTTTTTTTTTCAGTAATTTAACTTTTACTTCTGATTAAAATGACCTTTTTTCACCTTTTGTGGCAAGTGTAGCAAAACTTACCCCCATAACTACGACAATTTTCACCTCTACCATATGTATTCAAATCTATAAGATGTTTTTTGCTTCAAAAAATTATGTTTGGCTACTAAGAAAAATGTTAATGTTAAAATTTGGGACTTGTTCACTTCTTGCTTAATTTACTAAGTGCTTAATTGCATGACTGTTTTGCCAAATTTTCATGAAAATCGCCTGGACATACAAATTCCTTATTATCTTAAGACAATAGTAGCATAAGAGCATGCTACTATTGTCTAAAGATAGTTCGTTATTTATTAAGAAATGGATTAGCATCTTAAAGCTTCAGCTTGTTTCCGTATCCATGTGTTCCATTATAAAATCGTCACATCATATCTTGATGTATTCTTTGAAATAAAAAATTCGTTTAAAATAAACTAAAGCTTTAGCTGTAAAAGACAACTGACAAATGATCAAATTTACCATAGAACAATAAATTGGATAGAGGGAATATCTAAAATATATTCAGGAGTGCTCAAGAACCAAAAAAGATTGAACCAGTGAGTGGAAATTGTTTTGAACACTAATATAATCTTTTAATTTCTTTGAAAGTGTGATCATATTTTTGTTATTCACAGGTACCAATTGATTATCCTTTTGTACTACATTGTATACCGATTATCAAAATTTTTTACAGTAAGAATATATGATTTTTAATAGCAAATGAAGTTAAGTAGCACTCCAGCTAAGAATCATGCAAAATGTGATTCATGGGTAAAAAGCCTACATATTTTTATTTTTGATATTTTTTTTGAAATGCCATAGTAAACAGAAATTAACAAGTGGTTTTTCATATAACCCGTGCTCTTAGGAGATAAAAATTGTATAGAATGCACTGTATATTTCAAAATTAAGGGAGATAACTCTGTAAATGCCGCTCAAATGCAATAGAATCTACTGGATTTTCAATGTTGATTATCTTCTAAGAGCAGGCAAATTTGAATGAATAATTACACATTTCATAGTACAGACCCATAAAACAACTTAATTACAAAAATA
This sequence comes from Perna viridis, assembly GCA_037379345.1. Taxonomy (NCBI): domain Eukaryota; kingdom Metazoa; phylum Mollusca; class Bivalvia; order Mytilida; family Mytilidae; genus Perna; species Perna viridis. The sequence continues at coordinate 13,984,295 of CM074524.1, forward strand.
AAAATATGTAGCCTTTTTTAGGGTGTATCACATTTTTCAGATTTTGCATGATTCTTACAAAGACAGCTACTTAATTATTCAAGTTTTGAAGCTTCATTATTGACTCAAAATAACCAGTATGCTACAATTGCAAAGTTATGTGATGTTTTACCATGGCAAACAATAGAATGAAATATCAAATGAAAACCAAACATTTTTTTTTGCCTAAAATTATTTCTATATATTTAAATGCAACCTACATTTGAGATTTTTTAGTTTATTTTTATAGCTTTTTACCTTCATGATCTTGTAAGAGAAGCCATTGACAACAAAAATAACCCTTGCATAATCTTTTTTTATTAATCCATAACAAATCCTATATCATCCATTTCTTTAGAAGGCTAGCTAAGGTAAAATAAAAAGTCTGTTTCCTGTTACCCTACCTACCCTAGTTTTTGTGCCTACCCTACACATTTTATGGCTATTGTGGTGCAAGTACTGTTAAAGTCTAGATTGTTGACCCATTAACTCAACAAAAATTGTTTTGAAAAATAAAATAATTTCCCTACCTACCTTCCCTATTTTTTTCTTGCTGGTAGCAGGAAACAAAAGGGTTTTTTTTTTCGTCTTACATTATATCAGTCCCCCCTTTATATTTACCTTAATACTTTTTCTACATTTAGATCTATAGTTAAGTAATAATGTGGTATTGTCTGTTTGGACTGTAATAATCTCTTGGCAATTGTCTTTCTCATATTGGTCAATGGAATATCAACATAGCTTCCAGTTGGTGCAGATGTTGCCACAGCAGCAGGGGAGACAACTGCAGGACTAAAGTTCATTACATCATCAGCTCTGATTTCTCCACTAGGTCCAGTACCTGTCACTTGCTAAAATAGAAAAAGTACTTTTTTTTTCCAGTTGTGACTTCCAGACTTTGATTAATGCTACTGACAACTAGATAGAATTATATAAGATATAAACACCTTTAGTTTATTTTTAATGTTACTTGAGAAAATAGGGGCAACTCTTTCAATGTACCTGCGTAGAATGACTACATGGTGATGTTTTGGGGCCAGCTGCAACCTGCCCTATGTTATGAGGATTTCCTTGTTCACTGCAGACCAAAGGGTAGCCTTGGGCTGACATTTTCACTCCGGTGGGTTGTTGTCACTTTGGCATATACACCATACATATACTCGTTATACATGTAGAAATTAGAACCAAACTAATACAAAAGATTTATTTACTCATAGCTAAAAAAAAGACCTGTAAAATCTGTTCAAATTGGTAATAGTCCTATCAATGAAACATGTTGCGTCAAAACAAACTAATAAATGTATCCCTAAAAAAGAGGTGTGTAAACTGATCACTTGCCTAAAGAAAACAAATGATTCAGTATAACAGAGGTTACTCAAGACCAGTATTTGTATGTTAAACAGGCTATTCAGTGCAAATAAGTGAATCAGACATTGAAAAGAATAATCCCAACCGTGCAAATGAATTTTTATTTTATGAAAATTGAATAATAACAAATCCTTACACTAAGATCAATTCCTCTTTCAGCTGCTAGTGTTCTGGCGTAAGGCGAGGCTGCAATCTTCCCTCCCTGAGGGGGTGGGGAAACTGCCTGTGATGGGGGCTGTGCTGGCTTAGGAGGAGCAGCTGGAGCAGGAGCTGCCTTAGGAGCAGCTGGTTTTGGAGGGGGAGGGGGAGGCGGAGGTGGAGCAGCAGCCTCAGGGGCAGCAGCTGGTTCCTTCCCTTGGAATTGGTCGTCCTCTGGTTTTGGCTGGTAGTCTTTAAAAGCAGCAACATCTTCTTCATGTTCCACTATAATACATAACAGCTGTAATACAAAAAAAAGGTGTAAATGTTTCATTGATGTACTTCCTTCAAATGATTTTTTAACTAGAAAAATTTGCTTAAGGAAACCTCCACTCCCTAACCTACATACAGTGATTATATGGTCAAAATATAAACATATAAGTCGTCAAACAAGTTGGTGTCACTTCAGTCTGAAACTGAATCCCACCATATGGCATGTATATATAAAACTTCTGTCAAAATATAAAGTGGCTTTGATAAGTATGAGATATGCACAGAAAAAATAAACAAAACATCATGATGACTAAATACCTTATGCAAAACAAGAGGTATTAAAAAAATAAGCATAATTAAGAAACAGATTTTGCTACTGATATCAACAGCTTTAACATATTTCAATGTCTAGTCTCTAAACATTCTGATTCACACAAATAGCTTAATGCATTCTTACCAACTATGACTTTGAAATGCATTTATACTATTCTATATATATTTTAAGCAACTATTTGATTTTTATAGATGGTGGGAATAAAATCAACATGTTCATCCTGATTTTTTTTTTCCTAAATTAATCCTGTACTAAATTTTCATTTTCCATTGTGACTTGCTCCATCTGGACTTTAAATTTTGTAAATCATTAATTTTGGTCCTTCCTTTTTAATTTCAATTCAATAAATACAGTCAAATGGTTGTTTCTTTATATACTTTGCCAATGGGAACATCTTTCTCTCCTGCAGCAATAAATATTTTGGCAAGATATCCTTCTTCTGAAGATTCAAACCCCATAGTGGCCTTGTCTGTTTCAATTTCCGCCAACAAATCTCCTTCAGCAACTTTATCCCCTTCTTTTTTCTGCCAATTGTTGATAGTCCCCATTTCCATGGTAGGTGACAGGGCTGGTAATACCACTTTGGTACATTCTGGATATTCTATACAGGAACAGAAATAGAACAGTTAAGTATTTCTCTGTCTAAGAATCAGGCAAAATGTGTAAAAGGTGTGGCACAGGAAGTAAAAATACACAAAGACTTTACTGAATTATCAAAGTATTTATACCTCATAACCTCAGGAAATTACTGTCAAAGGGTTTTTGTAAAGTTTGCCTTTCTAATATCTTGTTTTTCCCAGAGTTTTTCATTATATAAGCAGTCAAAAAATATCTACATCACCACAGGGCTCACACTACTGGGCGATTTGGGTGAAATAGTTGCCCTGGAGTCGCTCATTTTGCCCTCAGACTACACCGAAAGCGAAGTGAAGTCGGCCTCTCATTTATAGACATCACCCATGATCGGCACTGTACTGTCTTTTAGCAGTATTTGACCAGAGTTATCTCTCTTCTGATAACAATTCAAACAAAAATGGCGCCCATTCGAGAAAATAAATTGTAAAATTCTTTACAAAACATGCAAATTTGTCGTGTGGGTTCTTTGGACGTTAAATTTATCTTAATTGATAATTCAGCAGAAAACCAGTAGCGTTTCTTTTGATCTTCGTGTTTCATATCAGAACAGTTAATTCTTCATTTCGACGGAACATTTCTTTAGCTTGAGACGAGTTTGTACCGACCGCTGCAGTCTACAATACGTGTCAATAAAGTTTCAGTCTTGATTTGTCAGTAATATTTTTTTACATGATTATTGATACTCTTGATCAACATCTATCAAGAGACTGGATACTTTGAACAAGAAATCATTATGGATTAAATGGGATCAGGAAAAAAAAGCAGAACAAAAAAATTCCAAAAGAATGTCACTGCCTGAAATTTTCTAATCCAGTGCTGCTAAAAAAAAACAAAATCAATAGGACAATGCAATGCAAGAAGCTTTGCTTTGTTCAATCCAATTACATGTATATATTAATTTTGCTGTCATAAATTTGGTAAGGAGTAGAGGTATAGATTAGAAATTCAATTTCATGAATATACGATACAGTCAATCATTCAGTCAGCAGGCTGATTTCATTTTGTCCAAAATATTTAGTTTCTTCAATATGCAGCTTAAAGAAAAAGTAACATTTATCTCAATAACAGAAAATGAATATATGAAAATGCTTACTTATATTGTGTGTAAGTAACATACATTTTATAACACATATAATTTTCAAAAGCATTAGTAAATGATGCACATACACGTTCACTTCTCCCTGTTCATCCCCACTTCTCCCTAGTGTCTCTCTGAAAGAGAAGTCACTTCTCCCTGTTTTTCTCAAGTAGCTTGAGCCCTGCACCAATGCTTCTGGATAAATTTAAATAGCTTTTCAGTTGTTTTCTAGATGTATTTGAATACATTTGCAGCAAAAAAGACCAAATTGAAGAAAAATGTTGTGCCATTCATCGCCTGATTCTTACACAGAATGGTACTTAATTGCAAAGAGCAAATAACAAAGATTTTTTGAAGGCCTGAAGAAACTGTTCACCCCAAAATCACACAAAATCTTAATTACTGTGAAAGTACTATTGATCTTTGATTACCAATTTCCATGGTTTTCAAGGGTAAGAAAAACCACGAAATTTGGTTTCCAAACACAAGGAGAATACTGAAAACTTCAAAACCACAAATTTAAGAATCCACTAACTTTTGTTTCTTCTCTAAATCGACGAAGAATTGGTATCCACGAATTAAAGTACTTTCACAGTATGTGTTTCATTAAAATAAATGTCACATATATATAGTTTTGATGTAAGGTAGATTACGTTAGAATGAACAGTGAATTTTGATATGAAGCCTCTTGAGTAAAATAAAAGATATTTAATGTTATATTTATTTCTTGAATTAGTTGACAAATAAGAATTATCTCCCCTTAAAAATTAATGATAGAGCATTCCATTTGTAAGTTTTCCTGCAACTAGAATAAGATTTATGTGAAACCAAATTTCAGAAGCACTTAATACCTGTACTATAAAATCTGTTGTTCAGGACAAATCTGTGTACTTCTAAAAGTTGCCTTGAATTTTTATGGTGTGGTTGTCTACAAAAATATATTTATAGAATCAATTTATTAAAGAACGAACTTAATATGATGATAAAGGGGTGTTAGAGGTGAATTGTGGTTAAACCATTTAATTGCAAGAGAGAGGTAAGGGCAATAAAGTGTACTTAATGGAAAAACTGTGTTTTGATATGAGCGAGTAGGATAGAAACTAGACAGAAGAGAGATTATACCATTCATTATACATTGTATTGTAGCCATTCACCATGAATGCAACAACATGGTATTTAAAGAAAAATTAGAACAGAAAAAGAAAACAGCACAAATCCTAAGGGCACCTCAGTGTACTTGCAGCTGTGTTGCTTATAAAATTGGATGAAATGACTGTTTCGAGCAAGTCATTACACTCCTCGAGACGTTTAGGTTGCTCACACACGATACCCATATGCACACTAAACACTCACCAAATGCACAATAAACAAACTAAACACTCACCAAATGCACAATAAACAAACGCTACTATCATGCATTTAAATGCACGATAAACTAACGCTCTCAGGTTGCGTTTAAATGCATGATAAATGAACATTTCTAGCATGTGTTTAAACACAAGATAAACAAACGCTACTATCATGCATTTAAATGCACGATAAACTAACGCTCTCAGGTTGCGTTTAAATGCATGATAAATGAACATTTCTAGCATGTGTTTAAACACAAGATTGACAAACGCTCAGATCATGTGTTTAAACATACAGTAGACAAACGACAAAAAATAATAATATTGACATATAATGTAGACAGAAAAAATAGGAAATGAAATTATTTAAATTAATAATAGCAAAAAATATAAAATAATAGTTAAATCAATGAAATTACAAAAATAAACAAACGCTCGTATCATGCGTTTAAATGAACACTTCTAAGGTACGTTTAAACGTACGCTCCTAGTGTGAATTTAAACAAACGCTTCTATCATGCGCTTATACGAACACCAAACGACGTCTAAACGCACGTTAAACGATGCACAAACTCTTAAATGGAAAACGTGAACATCTCAAGGAGTGTATATATGTACACATATTTCTAATGAAGAAAGAGTACAGTAAAAGACCCAGGTCCTTCCCAAAAACAGTAGGTAATCCACCCATAACTGAACATGATTCAGTTGGGACATATTCACATTTGTGCATGCCATTGATAAAAATAAATTTACGTGAACATTGTGCAATCCTACATCCAAATATGCCTTTAAAATAAATCTATGCTAATATTTTTTTTTATTATTATTTTAGTGAAATGAAGCTCTTGTCTGGTGATCTTTTTTTTCTACTCGAGTACCTTGCACTGAAGAAGCATGATTTGGAAGCTAGTGCTCTAATGTTGTTGTTATTTTTTCTTTGAAGCCTCAACAGTACTCGAATGGCTCGCGCAGGACGAAACATCGTCGATTTTGTGCGCTCTGCTGCAGCCTGCCAATGTCAGAATCAATGTCACCGTGTTTACGTATTCTTATTTTGTATAAAAAAAAACTTTTTACTTTACTTTTCCGTCATTAGACTCCAAAAAATGATGATTTTTTTTTAAACTAAGGTGTTTTTTATTCCAAATGCAAAATTAAAAAAAAAATAATTACGAAACTATATACAAGTGCGTGATCAAATCTCGCGAGATTTAATTTCCATGGCAAATTGTTTACAAATGTCTGCGCCCATGTTATAATTTTGACTGGTAAATTTCATCGATTTCAGGATATCTAACATGCCAGCAGGTATGTATACAACGATTGAATGAAAACAAATAATAGATGACATTCTTTGTTTTAGATGAAAAGCCTGACACATAAGTTAAAAGTGTTTATACACATTATTTTTGTGATATCTACTCTAGAAAGTTTCAGTGTATATTATTAACGATCACGGATCAGATAATAGAAGAGTTCGCCTATCTCATTAGTGATGTCATATTCACTTATTTGCATATCATTAAGTGTCAATATGGTTGGCAAATAAACAACTCAAGTTCGTGATTAGAGTCCCAATTTTCAAAACTTTATAACTGTTAATTATTTTATATTCAATTTTGGTTCTGTAAAATGTTTCATTTAGATAAAATAATTCATATTTTGTATATGAATTTATATATCTTTTTCTTGAAAAATAAATTTGTAATAATATTTATTTCAAAACCTCTATTTTCATATAAAAAAATATAATTAAAATCTTATGCACATAATGCCTAATTACTTAATGTTTATTTAAAAATTCCATGGATAAAAAGAATTTAATTTGCAATTCTGGGAACCAGGTATGGTCTAAAATGTGTAATCCGTACCTGTACCAACTTTTCCTGGTACCCAAATACTATTTTGCCAATATCTTTATTATTATTTGCTATTTCCAGTTGAAAGTTGGTACACATTTACAAACATTATGGTTTGGCTATGATTAATGATTTTAAAAATAAAAAAAATGATTTTATTCAATATTCTGTTTTCTGAAGGTCTAAAATGTGTAACCCGAAATGCCTGTACCCAAAAATCAAAGTTCTGTATTTTTCTTATCTGTTCTAATTTAATGCATGTTTGACATTAGAACATCATTATATCATAAAAAAAATTTCATTGACGATAAGTTAAAATCACATCAGACTCTGGTTATGAGACTTTGTTTTTCCCATTTTGGATAAGATCATATCCTTTCTTTGCTGGTACAGGGATTCCGGTAGGTACGGTGCAGAATTCAAACTCAATCTCTTCTTTTTTAAAACAATACCAAATCATTCAAAACTTTATCCAGAGTCTTAACGTGAAGTTTTAACCTCTTAATGATTTCAGAAAGAAAAAATTCGGACAGGACAGTGAGAAATAGTCAATATATATTTGGGTACGGTAACTTTTGGTTACACATTTTAGACCTTTTCACTTCAGAAAACTGATTAAACAAAAATTATCAGAAAAGTATACATCATTATCTTGTTGAGAAATGAACTAAAACAGACTTTTCCACATCTCATTCCATTTTTAGTTCTTTACATACTGTAAGAATGAATATTTTAGCAAAACATTATTTGGGTACGGGGAAAAGTTGGTACGGGTATCAGAACAGTATACACATTTTTCGACCCTACCTGGGAACCAAAAGAATTTTTCAATTATCTTAAAAAATGAAAAAGTTATGATTTAAAGTTGATGCCCTATGCCGCTCAATGGATTTTTTGCCAACCGAAACCAAATCATAGGTAAGTGATGACATCTCAAAGAACTCCCCTATACATTTGTACATGTATATATATTTCATTGACTTTTTTAAGTGCTGCAAATAGATAATGAATACTTGATAAATTGTCCTCACAAAATGTGAATACTTCATAGAGTGCACAGATTAAAGCTAAATAAAAACCCAGATCTTTGCATATATTTGTACTATTGTTGCCTTAACCATTGTCCTTAACTCAAATACATGCCCAATGCATGACCTCCTGTTTTTCTAAAAAAAAAAGAAATTAAAATGAAAGAAAATCACTGAAGAGTGAATGTGGACCCATTCTCTTTGGTCAATTACATGTAGCTTGCCCCCATTCTTCAATTTCTATACATACGCACCTGGTCCTCATCATTTGTGACTGAGGCAAATCTAATTAATATTTTGTGGTGAATTTCAGAAAATCTTGTGGAAGGTAAAATGTGTGGACTATATTGTGAAAAAAATATGTTGTCAATTGTGCTTACATCTGCGTAAAAGCACTACTTAATGCAAATACAGTGTGAGAATTGATATATTTTAGCTAACTTTGTGTAGAATGTGTGAAATGGCTTGCTTTTCAAGCTGCATTAGTCTGTGACTTTTATGTTTCAGATTTAAATAAAGCATTTTTTTAATCCATTTTTTTTTCTTTTCTTTTTTTTTGTCATTAAAATTATTGCATTAATTATGTGTTGACAGACAATAACTTTTTAAAAATACTCCTCTTCTTATTACAAAATATGGATTAAAAGTTAGAACGCTGTATTGTTAAGTTGTGTTTTGAATTCATGGTACTAACACAGTCTGTTTTAAGATGAAAGGTGAAAGTTATTTTTGAAAATGAGTTTTTTATGCTTGTTAAGATTTGTTAAATCAAATAAAATAAAAAACAAAAACAAAAAAACAATGAAAATAAATATTGCAAGATTTTCCTTTGAATTAAAGATCAAAGGTCAAAGGAGATGAACTGCATGAGTTCATTAAAAATCTCCATACAATAACATTTTTGAAGTTTTAATCAAAATATTTCAACACAGCAATAACTATTTTTTTTCTTCAAAAATACCCTGCACTTACCAGATCTATTCACTATGCCTTTATTCATAACAAGGAAAAAATGCTTTACACAACATAATCCTTTCTCAATTTGTATATCCTAAGTCCTCACTATATAATACCCTGTCATCACAAAATTGCACTGGCTTTTTAAATTATTTAAAAACTACTAGATTTTTTTTTGGAAAAACTCATAATTTTACACCATGCATTCAGCTGCGCAATCATTTTGAAAGCTTGAGTTACTCATAAAGAATTTACTAATGTATTTTTAAATCAGATTTATGATTTTGCAGATAAGAAAGACAAAAAGAAACAGGAAGATGCCACACCCACTGTGCTGAAGGGAGTTTATGTGTTCCCAAACGGAGATAAATATGGCAAGTCATTTTTCTTTGTTAGCTAAAAATCAGTGAAATATACCTAAACATTAATACTCAGAAGACATGGCCAGAATGTTAAAACAAGAAACTGAGATGGTTCTAATCTTTGGATCCTTAGATTTTTTTCAACATTAAAATACCTGAAGTATTTTTGTTTGCCTTAAATTACCTCCAAAATAGGGCTGTTTCCCCTGATGGAAGTTTTCCAACCTGTAAGATAAATGGCCAAAACATAATCCAAATAAGATAAACTATTTCCCAATTACTAGTTGAAGGATAGGGTATGGAATTTTGTTCAAAATTATACACATTAATTGTTTATGGCTTATGTTTTTCTTGATATTCTCCACAAAATTAAACATTTTAACTACAATTTCAAGGTTTTAAAACATTATCCCAAATATAAAAAAAAAATGACACATATTTTCCCAATAAAAAAGGGGATGGAGGTAGATTTGAAAAAGTTCAACAATATAACTGAGTCCTCACAAGAATGACAAATAACAACTGTAACTTGTGTCAAATCGCACAAAGGCTAATAGGGTATGTAAGTCTCGTCATATGACCCTGTGATTTCACGAGAATGGGTCCTAGTCTACCATTCAAAGGCATAGATACTTGTCATTTAGAGAGCATTGGGTTCAGTGTTAAGGGCAAAAATATTTCTGTGTAAAAAATACTGATAAAAATAACAAATAACTATTTCTACATGATAAATGTAGTAAGAAAAAACATAAACTAGAAGATTTTGCATTGTTATACAGTGTTTCAAGTACCCAGAAGTGAACAATGAAATAAAGATCGGTCTTCGGTTTTCAATACGTTCTACATCGGAAATTCTGGTCAAGAAAATGAAACTAGAACAAGACTTACATACCCTATTACCTAGATAATAAATAACCAACAAAAATTAATTTATCATTGCTATATTTTAGTGTAGTTAAATAGTTATAGCACATGTTACATTGGTATATCTAACTAAATGATGGTCATAAATATCTGATCATCGTAATTGATATGAAAGAGAGTAAAACAATTTGAATCAATAATTTAAAGGATTATGGATTAGTAGTAATTAGTAATTACTAAACCATACCAACCAACCAATGGAATAAACAGGTATAATGGTACCACACACTTGCTAAAGTTGCACAATAGATAACTTTCACATTCACTTCCATGCCGGAAACTTCTTCAATTATTTCAAGGTCAACTGGGATCAGCAGGCATAAGATCAGGTGACATTGCAATGGGAACCAAGTGAACAAAAACATGATTTGTTAACGGTCAGGAATTTTTAAAATGATACATATACTATAGAAGCTTTTCTGATAGTTTAATGTTCGGAGACATATTTCCACAAAACTATTACTGTTCTTGTGGCCTTCAAATCTGATATCCTGTCACGTTCTTTGGGTCTGAGGAACAATGTTCAACTAAAGAACTACAAACTGCTTTAACCTTTTAAATTTTTGATTTTCAAACAATAATTTTTCACATTCAACTATACATCAATACACATCACAAAAAATATCCCTCAGACGATTATTAAACTCTTTAAAATCTCTGCCCTGATCCTGGAGTTGTACCCAATTTTAAAGTAGTTATAATATTCAGTCCCAGAAAGCAGACATAAAAAAATAGAAATATAACATGTCCTAGTTCTCCACCATGTCATGTTTGTTTTGATCTGGAAAACAATTATCAATTAAAGAACTATGAACTGCTTTAACCTTTTAAATTGTAAAATTTCAAAAAACAATTTTTCACATTCAACTATACATCAATACACATCACAAAAATTATCCAGCAGACGACCAATAAATTCTCCAAAAGTTCTATCCCAGAATTGTACGCAATATCAAGGCAATAATAATATTCAGTCCCAAAAAACCACGAAAATAGGAATAGAACAATCCTTTCTTTGTCCAGTATGAAACCGTTCACCAGTTTCCACCAGATTCGACATAAATGGTGAAGGTCATCTATACTCTTAGCACTTGAAATTATTATTACAGTAACACCTGTTAAATCTACACATTCTTTAGCACTTGTAGTCATAATGACTGTTACTGTAATAATATGACTCATAATAAATATTCAGTTTTTCATGGTTCATTCGACAATGATGTATATAGAGTTGATCGTCCCTTGATTTAATGAAAACCACCTGATGAACTTCTTTTGTCAGTTTGGTCTGTTTGATTGAGAAGGAGACTTAAACTTTTTATCAAACACAGATTTAAATACAGTGATAATCTCTGTGTCAGTTGTCAAGTTAACTACCTGAAGGAGTTCATCAGGTGTTTGTCATTAAATCAAAGAAAGATCATCTGTATCCCCTGGATATGATTATTGTATGGGCTGTAAGGTTTTTTTCAATAAATGACCCTTCAATTTTGTATTTTGTAGAAGGAGATTATACCCATGGTAGTGATGGATCAATGGACCGCTGTGGAATGGGGGTCCACATTACAACTGATGGGACCATGTATGAAGGAGAATGGGCCAACGACAAGATGAATGGAACGGGTACACTGACACACACCTCCGGTGCTAAATATGAAGGATCATTTGTAAACAATCAGTTTCATGGTTTAGGAACATACACATGGCCTAATTGTTCATCATACACAGGCCAATTTGTAGAGAATAAGTAAGTAGTGGATGGATTTTAAATTGAAGTGCCATTACATTTTTGATCTGTGTGTCTATTCATTTTTTTCATCACATCTCAGAATAAAGCTTTTGCATGGTTTTGATTCTGTGACATCATGATGTTACTATTCTAAAAAAAATGAGAACTGTTAACAGGGATTGAAATAAGCACTCGCCAACTGGCCCACTCATTATGATGATAGGAAGAAAAGGATTTTTCTGTATCAAATGGGGATGACAACGAATGTATGTTCAAAGTTCAATAACAAATCAACTAAATTATGAATAGATCAAAGAGTTATTTCCCTTTATTTAAATTTTGTACTGCTATATGTGTACTTTGTTTCATTCATATCATTTCAGTAAATTACAAAACAACAACTTATTTTTTTAGTTTGTGACCTCAAATTTATGAAAATCTTTTAAAAATAAAATTTGGCATGTGCCACTTACTGTCTCTGTCCTCAGTTGGCACCCTCTTAATATACACCCAATATAGAGTAGCCATAATAGCTTTTTACTGCAACCACCTTGCCAACATGTCTTTTCATTCTTTCATAGCTACTTCCCTGATTTTATGAAATATTTTTTATATTTGGAATGCTGCTCTGGCATATCGTAAATTGTGTAATATCTCCTCTAGCCATGCTTTTAAAACTTGCTATGCTAGAAAAAGAATTAATCAAATGTGGAATTTGAAAAACTCAAAAGAACATATATGGAATCTTAAGGAGGTAGACCTAGGGTAAGGGACGTAATTCTTGAAATCAGTGATATGTTTGCATCATATTCAATTTCACCAAATCCTATCAAGCTTTCATTTGAAACAGAATGAAATCAGTCCAAGTTACTTTGATGCTTACATGAGATTGATGTAAAGTTGTTAATTAGAACATTCCAATAATTTGTAATTCAAGGTTGCTTTTTAAAGAAAAATAGTAAACACAGGTATCAGTACATTATTTTAGGGCAAAGACGTTCAAAATTTAGGAAATACACCAACTGTAAAATAATCAATGTTCTATTTTTTGATAGACATCATGTTTGTTCAGTTTTTCGGCAGGCAATTAGAATACATTTGTATCAATGATAAAATATGTGCAATTCTTCTGGCAGATTTTTTTCTACATTCCTATGAAACCACAGCATTCTAGGATTTTACTCTTAACAAATCCTTTAAAAAATTAAGCTGTCAACTTGCCGAAGGGGAAGGAGGCACACTCCATTTTCTTCTCTTTTGGGTTTAGATTTTAGGTTGAGTTAGAATTTTTTTTTCGTGCATGTGCAAAATTTTTTTTTTTCCAATCAGCAGCCAGAGGTAAAAAATTATTTGAAAATCTTCATTGTTAAGTAATTTGGGATTTATTGAATCTTAATTTTTTTGCTGTCCATTGCTGAGTAAAAATGATTTTGCACTTGCCCAGGAAAGTGAAATCCTAGAACCCTGCAGCTGCTGCCAGAGTTCTCTATCCTGGGTTTACTGCTATAAAAATAATGCAAGTCAGCCCAGTCTTTTATTTAACTTTATTGCTCTTTCACTAAATAGTCCTCTCTTTGGAGATTACCGTCATCTAATCTATTCCAAAGAGATGGAAGTTTAAGATACTTTAGACACACCTAAATCTGCATCCTGTCTTGACAATGGAAAATGTACACAATAAAAATTTACGATAAAGCAGACGATGTTTCCACTGTCAACTAGCCATTTCTACAATGTATGTGGAAATATTCCTGTTGCCACAGCGTGTGAAGTTTTCATTTTACAGCTTATGCCTTTTGCAAGTTGCAGATTTTGTTGTAATGGTTAAGAAACTATTGAAACAAGGAGACTGAAACGTACGTTTCGAAAGACCGACGGCCGTCACAATGACCTAGTTGAACATTATGACCTAGTATCTGTTAAATGAACTACATTTGCCATTGATTTTTTTTTCATCTTTTCGGACATGATCTTTATCAATCAGCACGTTTGGTGTTTTGCAAGAAGCCTGAGTTCCCCCGGTAATTAGTGAGGTTCTCTTTGCTTGTCTCTGTCTCTATTTACTTTTTTTTCTTTCTCGTTGCTTATACTCGCCCGTTTATATGTTACCGATCACGGTTTTCCTATGGATTTACCATCTTGACTATCCCCATTTTTATTGGCACTTCTGTATTTCCGATTTTCCTTATTCTTAACATAACTACTTTCTATTTATTTTGCAACTTAAAATTTATTTTAATTACTGCTTACGAGTGGTGTTATATAATGAAAGTAACTTGAGACCTGAATATGTACTAGACAGATCGAATGGAAAAAAATATACTATCTTTAAAAAAGATAGTCGACACAGTTAAATGTGTTCTTTTTACTTATAACTTTAAACATTTCATTCAGGAAATAACACATGACATGCAATGTCAGTTTTCGATACAGTTCTTTGAACGCCACTTAGTTATCAGTATTTGCCCAGTCTGGAAACAGAATCGTGATCAGGTGACTTGCGTTCCCATGGACAAGCGTCGTTAAAGTCAAAGGGTAAAAAGCGAAACTATACCGACTGCGTCGCAAAAATAATTTAAGTTGCCAATAAACTGGTACAGTATCAAAGTTTAAGCAACCTAGTAACAGTAGAAATTATCAACAAATATCGTTTTAATATTTTTTTTCAGATTGGAAGGTGAGGGAGAATTTACAGACACTGATGGTCAAGTTTGGGTTGGAACTTTTAGATACCGGGCGGCCCCAGGACTTCGTTTCAAATTGAACTTGGACTAACCTATGTAAAAATAAACTAGTTAAGTGGAATATGTAAATATTTATTCATTCATTTATGTTGTAAATATTGTATATAAAAAGAATAAAGTGTTTCTTTACGTTACTCTTATCTGTAAAAAAAAGTTCTGGGTAAACCATCACCATTGCCATTTAAGTTACAGGAAATGGAAAAAAAACAAAATACGAATTTGCACGTTTTGTCCTGATAGGTATACTTGTCTTGTTTTATATAGTGAAAACTGAAGTCCAATGAATAAGAAAGATGATATTTGACAGAAACCAACATAATCGATCACAAAGCACATCCGGTCACATATTAGTACCACATTTGAAATCAGCCTGTTAGGGAAAGTTGAGGTTTCCTGATACAAGACCCAGCATCAGTTATATTTAACTATCACACTGTTAAAACATAATTTGTCTATTTCAACACAAACTCTCGTTGTTACAGACACGTTCTTATTATCAAAGCTTAAATAGTGTCCACTTTGACATAAAATGTTCTGCGTTGTAGTGGAGAAGACTATTAAGGTAGACATTTTTGACTAATTGGTTTACAAAAATAGCGGTGATGTAGACATCGTTTGACTTCTTCAACCTTAATATTTTTTTTATGTTTATGACAACAAAAATGACCGATCCTTTTTTGAAATGATGGTAAACAAAAAGTATTCCGTATAGACAGAGTAAGTCTTTACAGCGACATCTGGTGTTAGTAATAATACGACTATGACATGTATAAATGGTCATATCGGTCAATATATTGTAAAATAGTGTTTTAATAACGATTATTACCCCCGAAATGCACTACATACAAGTTAAATTGGTAAGGTTTGATCAATTTTGCTTCCATTACACCTTGACAGATTCTCAGAAAAAACACACACCTTTATTCTGACTTTCAACACGTGTTATTTAAAATATTAGAAAAAAATCAGAATGCAACATAAATGGCTTGATATTTGTCAGTTTTGCATCAAATGGGATGCTTGAGATTTTAAAAGAGTAATCAAGGGAACCAAAAGAATGTAGTCCATGCACAAAGACCAGGCATGGAAAACAGACAAACACAACAAAGAACATAATATAA
Source organism: Perna viridis (assembly GCA_037379345.1). Lineage (NCBI taxonomy): Eukaryota > Metazoa > Mollusca > Bivalvia > Mytilida > Mytilidae > Perna > Perna viridis. The sequence continues at coordinate 14,000,216 of CM074524.1, forward strand.
CTGAAATTACACATACAAAGTAACAAGCGTAAAAGAGCATCTCGGACTCACTGAAAACTGGGAGCAGTTAGGGTAAGCGTCCGCTGTTTTTTTCTAAAAACACCCATCGAGTTGCTCATAAAAAGTCAAGTCCTTGGTAGACGAAAGAGGAAAGGAAAATTGTAACACGTTGAACATATCAGTTTTCATGTTTCATGATGCAGATTAATATATCGTAACGATCCATGAGTTCATGATGACGACCATAAAACTTCAGTAGTGATGAATTCAATATTATGGCAACATAACCCTGTTCCAGAAGCCTATTCATAAGAAGTCTAGTGCGATACAAAAACTCCGTGTTGTTACGTCAAGCTCTGGCATAAAGTAACGTATGAGTTGTCATATGAATACTCCATACGCAGGTGCTGAAGAGATGTTGCCATAGATAAAAAGAAAGTTGACGACACGGAATGAAAAGTCATCACGTTTGTGGTAAAGTTTGTTCAATAGTTTTCCTTACCATAGATCTCTTAAGTGTGGGTCAAGATATGAGGGTTACTTCACAGTGTCTGTGATATCCCTTATCTTAAGTTATTTTGTTTAGATGCGATGTATCAAATCCCCTAAACTAGCATTGTTTAACGGTAATACACCATCTACTCAGAGGAAACTCAGATTTAAGGATCTAGCTAATCGATGGTCTTTCTTTCGGATTATGTCACTATAAAGTCAGCCTCATAAGAGTAAAGGAACAGCAAGTAGAGGAGCACAATGTGTTCCCATTGGAATGGCGACCGTTTGTTGAAAAACGCGTCCACCACATTGGACAAATATTTTGTCGATTTTAAAATTCCAGCATACATGGAAGATAACTGGAAGATTATTTTCACAAAGTATAAGGAATCTCTACCAAGAACTATAATACATTTGCATCTAGGTATACCATCTTTTTTTTGAGAAACAACGATGTATAATGTTTCCGAGTCGGGATATACACTAACCGAGCATGGGGAATAGAAGTATAAAGTGTTGAAAAATCATAGGCACATATGGATAACTTAGTAAGAGGCTGCCCATATATAAGCAAGATATGTGATATGGGCGGCACAAAACATATGTTAAACTATATAATGCAGGATTCTTTCTGTATTAGCAGTTGATGATTTGGAAAATATGTTAAAGTTCCCGCCAAATTATGAACAGATTAATAATATATTTACCTTTATTTTAATTTGTGTCTTATTTTATAAAATTTATTTTATTCTTATAACAATTTTAGTAAATCACAGACCAACATGCATTTTATGTTTAAGGAAAACATTAGACCAGTGTGTGATCTGTCACCAGAACGTACCTATATTACACACATAGACCATTTAATGTCTTAGCTTGTTTCTTCATATTCCGGATTTTCTTTTCTCTGAGATATAGACAATCTTTTATAAAACGTAAGAATACACACTTCTTGAATTCATTGTAGATATCTCGAGAAACGAACAAAAAAGTTTGACATTTTTAATTAATTCATCGAAAAAAAGGTTTTTTTTCAAAAGTTATTTGTAGCCCCGACCCTGAGCCTACTGAATCGTATGTCATTCAAATTAAGTGTATCGCTAAGAAATTATAAACTAAGAATTTACAACATACGTCCATCGTAAATCATGATGTTTTCATTCCGTGATGTTAACGTCAGTGAGATTGTATTGACACCATACCCAATATATGTCATATAAAATGTCCCGTCAATACACAAAGAATTACTACTGTAAATATTCATTCCTATAGAATTGTTACATAAATCACTGTTGCCTCCAATTTAAAGCGCTATGGTCTCGAGAACTACATGTACTACTTACGCCCTAGTGCCCCTATAACTGCAACAAGAGGCGGCCCACTGCTGCCCGCCCAGAACTGTTACTATAAACACTTGTATAACCACAACTACCACTTGAAACATTCGTTGATCTGCTTGTGTCAAATTTGTCATGCATATCTTTTGAGTGAAAAAAATAAACATTATCTTTTTGTCTTATCAGATTTCGGAAAAGAAGATTTCTCAAAAAGCGCGATACACACGGTAGCACACATAGGTTTATTGATTTCGATTGAAATATTCTCACTTGCTTTCAACACTAAAATACGCTGTTTTAATAATTTATATTTACTAATCTAATGGTATGTGCTGCAATAGATAACACAATCAGACGAGACTTTAATTAGAGCTATCTTGAAATGGTGTTTTTCACATTTTATACGTCTCTCTACGTGATTGAGCCATATCTGTCCCAAAGTGCCTATAAAAGTAATTTCCATGATGGATGGCCATTTATGTCGCATTGTTTTACCCTGAGCGATATTGAGGGAATAAATAACGACATAAATGGCCAGTCCTTGGTAAAACAATGATAAAATGAAGTTTCCCTGATTTATCTTGATTCTAATATGACTTGTTTCTTCATGGTTTTGATTAGACACCGCCTATTTGTTGCACGAAATGTTGGTCATGTGTTTATCACGTTTTGTTTTACCATGGCTGTGGTCTTAAGAGCTTTGAAGCATATCATATCAGAAAAATCATCTATACCAAACATGGTACATGTATTTTATGTTTCATTCACAATACTTTTCTTGGTTGGATATATAATTGGCTTGGATATCGTCTATATGAACGCAACAATCAAATGAAAAACTAGGACTGCATGGTTATGTTACCAGTAAGTGTTACTTTTCTTGAACAAGAGATAAAACTGAATTTGTTGGGGTTGGACATGCATAAATCATTTTTCTGTCTGATTTTTATAAAGACTAATACTTAAAAATTTATAAAAAAAAAAAAAAAAACAAAAAAACAAAACAAAAAAAAAACAAAGACTAAACAATGCCATGGTCAGTGATTCCTTTTATTGAACTATCTTCTAGCTCTTAGGCCTTTAAAATCTGTCGGAAATATACATGTTATGTACATGATATTTCTAAATTTTCATTCAATTCGCTTGTATGCTCGAATAATTTAAGAATTCTAATAACCATTTTATAGGACATTTCTGTTAAAGTTGATAACATTAAAAAAATATACACAAGCAGTTCTTGGTATATTGTTGGACTGTATCTGGATCGTTTGATTAAACATTGCCCAAGAAATAATAACTCATTGTATTTAGCATTTTACATCAATATCATGTAAGCATCAAAGTAACTTGCACTGATTTCATTTTAAATGGAAGCTCAACAAGCTTTGCTGAAATTGAATATGATACAAACATATCACCGATTTCAAAAGTTATGTCCCTTACCCTAAGTCTACCTCCTTAAGCCCAGTTCTCGTGACCAAATTTGCACATTTGAAAAATTTGCACGCGTAAGTTAAGTTTTGTCTTGAGAATCGGACTTAAATGCTGTAATATATTCAAATCGATTACAATTATCTATGACTGAATTCTTCAGAAAATATGTTCGATATATTTTATATACATGTACTATTACTACACATTGAAATTCAAATGGATTTCAAATACTGGTCACATATCTTTTAAATGTGTTTTAGAATCTTGAATAAAAAAGTATAATTTAATAACTTTCATAAAACTAATTGAACCATTCCTACAACGAACGAGCAAATCGAGAGACACAAATGTCCAGTCGTCATCGCAAACGGTATTAACATGTAAGATGAAATTATATGGTAATCTCAAGCATGAAATATGTTTATATGAGGGTTGGAGTTATGGTTCGTAAATATTTGTTAGTGAAATTATTTACCTTTATTTATGCAACACAATATTTCATATAAATTTATGCCATAATTTTCACGGTAACTGCATCCAATTTTGAACATAAGGTATTGGCAAAAAATACCGGAGCGTCAGAATAATTCTACCAAGTTCCAGCTCCGGAAGACGTTTATGAACCTCAAAAGTGTAGTCGATGATTTGTGGTGCAAATCTGTTACCAGAAATACTAGACAACCCTATGAATCAGGATAATAATCTTGAATAAGATTCTTTTGATTTTGTTAGATTATAACATATTTTGGTTCAAGTACTTAACCTGATAATGAGGAATTGCTTCTCTGGATACTACGAATATGGATCGATTAAAAACGATTCTTAATGGCCTTTAACGATCAGATATAGTTAAAACTATTACTTGATATCCGATCACTTAAGACATTTTGAAACAAATATGTGTATGGTTACGTAAATGTAGTATTTTAAAAAATGTACTATTAGAGACAACGTGTATAGCTACATTTTTTTTAAAGATGTGGAGAATTGTTTTTTTAAAGTTAAGATAGATTGTATCCTGCTTTTCTTATATGTGTGGTCCACATGGAACTACTTGACGATTGTGTCTTGTTTATGTTAAAACGGAGAAGGTGCGATAAATGGTCTTATTTGCCTAACATTCAACTGAAAATAAATCATAAAGTGTTGAATAATTACATTGTGAAATTAGAGGCTTGATTCCATCACAAATGAGAAAACATGAATACTTCTGATAATTCATGAATTGAAGGGACAGTAAAAATGCTTAAAGTTTACCAATATTCAGATATTCTGTCAAACTGTGTAACTTTTTGTCACTTTCTAGTCATATTTTTGGCAAGGAAATGGTGTCCACACCTACGAAACAACTTCATATTTAGTGAATTCATTCATTTTTACATAATTCATCATATGTGAAAATATAGATTTGTTTCTTTCGTTTGGACATAGTTTTATGGATGTAAATATGTCTTAAAAAACAACAAAATTTTCACTTCCCAGCAGTTTTTGCTAAATGACATCAAATTATAGCACCATTATGACGAAATTATAATGAAATAACCCCACAAATCATTATTTTTCCTTATATTTTACTATGTTATGAACAACTTTTATATTATTTATTAAGATATTTTTGGGGCAATTTTCGTAGCTTAATGCCCATACACCTTTCAAAAACTGACCAATTTCGTAAAGGGGTTACAAATACATTACAATCAAAACAACATGGCCTGAACGTGACCATAGGGAACAAATATACGATCTACATAAGCAATGAAGCCAACCGAATAAAATAAGATTACACATAAAAACCGAACACAAGGAAAACAAGACGCAACACACAAGAAAAACTAAAGCTATTACAATATGATTTATTCAACGGGTCATAGTTTACATTTCCTCGTTTGTCTACCCAGGACTTGACTTTTTATGAGCAACTCGGCGGGTGTTTTTTTAGAGAAGCAGAGAACGCTTACCCTACCGGTTCACCTGGTCCATACTCCCAGTTTTTAGTGGAGTCCGAGTTGCTCATTTACTTTTGTTACTTTGTATGTATGATTTTAGTTACTTCGTGTTCTTTGTTGTGTATGTCTGTTTCCCATGTCTGGTCTTTGTCCCTGGATTACATTCTTTTGATTACCGCTATAACTTTGGTTCCCTTGATTACTCTCCCACAAGAAAAAAAAAACGGGAGTCACATCAGGTGCTCTCACTTTAAAATCATTCAAAAGTATTTCAACTTCTCCAAACTCTTTCATTATTTTGAATGTTACTTACATGCAAAACACTAATTTCACATAGTGGAAGCATTTATACTATAACGAAAATTGTAGGTACAATGAATAGACATGCATGATTTTGTAGATAAACATTAAGGTTTTATTTTGCGTTCAATAAAACATAACTAAAACGTCTCCCGAATTGAAAATATAAAACCAAAACAAAACTAAATTCTATACGTTGGTTTCAAATGAGTCAAATTGTTGTGACACTGTTTATCTTCTCTTATAAAGCCTTTACGATGAAGACCTTAGTTTTTTTCTACGTGAGAGCCTTTCCGTGTAATAGAATCATAATTATAATAATAGGGCGTCCCACTATATGTCGTGCATGTCCAAGAGTCGTACAACGAACAACTACTGGTAGACTCTTCGTAATTCAGGAATGAGCATACGTCATAATTGTTTGCGCACAGAATTACACAACGGAAAAAGTCATGAGTTACTCTTTCCAAAAACAGATCGGAACTTCTACAGTAAAACTCTCCGTTCTTATTTTTAATTTCCAATTGTCGAAAAGAATATGCTGTAAATGCAAAACAAAAAGGTTATTTTGGAGGTGTTAATGTTTTTTTACGTATTTTGTGGTTCGATTATTATGTTTCCTATTTTTGCATGATTAATGTGTATGATATTTATTATCGATTTAAACAAAATAAATAAAAAAAAGAGGAATTTGAAAGAAACAGTCTGAAAATTCATACATGTACTGAAAGAAAGAAGATATTTCGTTAAAAAAACATATTATTGATTGAAATCGAAACTAAACATTTGTTACATTGATATTAGCTAATACTTGCATTTATAATTCATTGATGGAAATGCTTGATTCACGATGCATATCTTTTCAGAAAAGCAGAGGACGCTTACCCTACCGGTGCATCTGGTCCATGCTCTCTGTTTTTAGTGGAGTCTGAGTAGCTCATTTGCCTTTGTTACTTTATATGCACGATTTTAGTTACTTTATGTTCTTTGTTGTGTGTGTCTGTTTTGCCAAGGCTACATCAGTTTTCAAAGACCCTGATGTAGCAAAAACATTGTCTACTATACATGACAAATATGTTGTCGTACCAGCAGACAAAGCCCAAAACAACATTGTTTTTGTCGGCAAAATGTTGTATATCCAATGTTTATTATCAGAGGTAGATGTAGAAAATAATAGCAGTGATAAGACCTATACTGCTACCACTCTCTCCAAAGAAGAGATTGTAGAAAACCATAAATCTGTGCTATCCTCCTTTAGTCTCTCTACCAAGGACGATGATTGTGATTTACCGTCCATGTACTGGATTCCTAAACTTCACAAGAATCCATACAAACAACGTTTCATAGCTGGATCTGCAAAATGTACCACCAAACCTCTTTCAAAACTTTTAACTTCTATACTCACAACTGTCAAAGAGGGTCTACAGTCCTACCACAACACTTACTACTGCCGTAGTGGTATTAATTCAATGTGGATCCTGAAAAATTCGAAAGATCTTTTGGAGACAATCAGTTCAAGGCTATTATCTGAATATAATAGCATTAAAACCTATGATTGTTCAACATTGTATACTTCTATTCCCCATACTCAATTAAAATCCCGACTTAAAAACATTATACATCGTTGTTTTTCCAAAAAAGATGGTACACCTAGATACAAATATATAGTTCTTGGTAAAGATTCCTCATAATTTGTAAGAAATAATTTCAAATCATCTTCCAAATATACAGAGGAAGATGTTTACAAAATACTGGAATTTTTAACAACATTTTTGTCCAGTGTGATGGACGTGTTTTTCAACAAACGGTCGGCATTCCAATGGGAACAAATTGTGCTCCTTTACTTGCTGACCTATTTCGTCACTCTTATGAGGCTGAATTTATAGCTGATTTGATCAGAAAGAAATAATATCGTTTGACTAGATCCTTCAACCTCAGTTTCCGCTATGTAGATGACGTATTATCTTTAAACAATCCTAATTTCGGGGATTTGATACATCGCATCTACCCAAAAGAATTTGAGATAAAGGATACTACAGACACTGTGAAGTCAGCCTCACATCTTGACCTACACTTAGAAATCGATGGTAAAGGAAAACTATTGACCAAACTTTACGACAAACGTGATGACTTTTCATTTAGAATTGTCAACTTTCCTTTCATCTGTGGCAACATCCCTTCGGCTCTTACGAATGGAGTGTTCATATCACAACTCATACGTTACGCCAGAGCTTGCCGAAACTACGCAGTCTTTTTGTATCGCGCTATAACTCTAACAAATAGGCTTCTGGAACAGGGTTATGTTGCTACAAGATTGAAGTCATCACTACAGAAGTTTTATGGTCGTCATCATGAACTCGTGGATCGTTATGATGTATCCATCAGCACCATGAAAACTGATTTATTCAACGGGTCATAGTTCACAATTCCTCGTTTGTCTACCCGGACTTGACCTTTTAGAAACACCCGCCGAGTTGCTCATAAAAAGTCAAGTCCGGGGTAGACAAACGAGGAAAGGAAAACTATGACCCGTTGAATAAATCAGTTTTCATGGTGCTGATGGATATACCATAACGATCCACGAGTTCATGATGACGACCATAAAACTTCTGTAGTGATGAGTTCAAACTTGTAGCAACATAACCCTGTTCCAAAAGCCTATTTGTTAGAGTTCTAGCGCGATACAAAAAGACTGCGTAGTTTCGGCAAGCTCTGGCATAACGTATCAGTTGTGATATGAACACTCCATACGCAGGAGCCAAAGGGATGTTGCCACAGATGAAAGGAAAGTTGACAATTCTAAATGAAAAGTCATCACGTTTGTCGTAAAGTTTGGTCAATAGTTTTCCTTTACCATCGATTTCTAAGTGTAGGTCAAGATATGAGGCTGACTTCACAGTGTCTGTAGTATCCTTTATCTCAAATTCTTTTGGGTAGATGCGATGTATCAAATCCCCGAAATTAGGATTGTTTAAATATAATACGTCATCTATATAGCGGAAACTGAGATTGAAGGATCTAGCCAAACGATATTATTTCTTTCTGATCAGATCAGCTATAAATTCAGCCTCATAAGATTGAAGGAATAGGTCAGCAAGTTAAGGAGCACAATTTGTTCCCATTGGAATGCCGACCGTTTGTTGAACAAACACGTCCACCACACTGGACAAATTTGTTGTCGATTAAAAATTCCAGCATTTTGAAACCCACCAGTATGTAGTAATCCATTTACGTCAGGTTTTATGGGGTTTTTTTTAATTTATACTATCATTTGTGTTTACTGTACCGATTAATTTGTTTGTTAGTTTGTTTTTTTGTATTATTTTTTTGTTTGTTTTTTTGTTTTTGTTTTTTGTTTGTTTTTTTGTTTGTTTGTTTTTGTTTGTTTGTTTGTTTGTTTTTTTTTGTGAAACTAATGTAACCACCCTGTAACCAAAGTAGAACCAGTGTAACCAATCTGAAATCAAAGTAGAAGCAGTCGAATCAATCTGTAACCAAAGTAGAACTAATCTAATGAACCTGTAACCAAAGTAGAACCAATGTAACTAATCTGATAACAATGTAAAACCAGTATAAGCAATCTGTAAAATAAATACAGTCAGTGTAACCAAATTGTTACCAAAGTGTAACTAGTATAAGCAATTTATTACAAGTGAAGAACCAAGGTACAAATATGTAACCAATATAATCCCAATCTGTTACCAAAGTATGAACAATGTAACAAATCTATAATCAAAGTATAACCAGTGTAACCAATCTGTAACCAAAGTAGAACCATTGTTTCCTGGTCTCGGGTTTTCTTTAAATAAAGGCATACTGCACAAACACTGACTACTTTACCGGAACTCTGACTTCGTTTCAGGAGAAAAATTACCAACTGAAATCAATAAATTAACTGAAATAGGAAACAAATAAATTTGATTGTCTAAAACACCATGATCAGTGGTACATAATAGAAACCACAAACAAACAATACAGGTACTTGGTAATTATTGTACCCGCTTGTCACAATTGCAATAATTTTATCCATTTCCACAAAATTGCAAATTTGTTATTTAGAATAAATAATTTAGTTTCTAGAAAATTAGGAGACAAAAATAAAAAAATAAATCGAACAACAGTATCTATAAGTTCAAGATTCGCGCCACAGATTTTAATCAAGTATATTGTGCTAGTGTAACAGATACAAGACTGCACCATTATTCGTAGAAAATACCTATACAAATTATGAAGAAACATGAGTATTTAACTTCAGTTCTATCCACACCCCATCCCCCATACACAAACATTTTCGACGTACCGTCAGAGATGCTCCTAAAAATGAGTAAATGAGTAGATGAATATTTACTAGGTCGTTTTTAAAAATTTTATTAGATTTTGTAGCATATTGCTTGTACATAAAGCATAAATAAGCTTGGTTTTTAGTTAAGTAATTCACTTAGTAGTATTCATATCACTCGAAACTAAGTTGCAGGGATATAACTTTTTAACCCGTCTGTCTGTCTCCCTGTTTGTCCGTCACAGAATGCTGTCACTTTGATCGCACTATCATTTTCTATACTGAAAGTTTAGTGAATAGTTTAGTGCTACAAAATCATGTATTGGATTGATTTTCAGATAAATTGATAAGGGGTTAACTTTTGTGTAAGGAGGGCTTATCTAACAGTTAATGTTTTATAATTTGGACCTGAAATTATTTTACTGATGCCTTTATTGTAGTTTGGTGAATGCTTAGAAGCAATGGAAACTTGGATGGACCGATTTTCACAACAAAAAAACTTTTCCGGGTATATAGAATGTCGAATTCCCTAGTGTTCTAAGGCGTTTGTCATCATGTCAATAAGAATTTGTGAAAGTTTCATCAAATTTCATTCTACGTTTTTAGTAGAGTTACGAATAAGAATCTAGTCCCCATATTTGACAAATGACTTAGTATACATTTTTTTATAAAGAAACCAAAGATATTTACATGAAAAAAATAAATAGGAAGAACACAATGGTGTCATATGATAGAGAATTTTTGATAGTTGCAATAAATCCTTTCAGCGGATTGAGAGGAAATGCGAATTATTTAATCTACTAATGACAAAGTCCATTCTTAGCATCAGCAAACCCATCAAAGTATGCATTTAGATCATAGAAAGACAGAATAAGAGGTGCGTAAGTGAATGAAAAAAAAAATCCCGCCCTACAAAAAAAAATGATAACGGTGAGCAATTATTTTGGAAAGTTTAAAGTTGTACAAAATAAGATATAGCATTAGCAATATTCTTTCTGTTGTTTATTTTTCTCATATTCAACGGAATTGTAAAAAAAAAAAGAGAAAGACTGAAATGATAAGATAAAATATCAAGTATATTTTGATACTTTAATCCATTCTCTTACTACGATGAGGTTTCTGCTAAGTCATAAAAGAAAAAGAAAAAAACATCCGTTATGATGTGATAAAGTCTATATCACTCACTGTATTAATATTTTTGTGTATTCATGCATGTATTAAGCATTATATGACACTTCGTAAGAGTGTTATTTAGTTCATTTCTTGTCGCAAGCAATGAAGTCAAAATTTATTTTTTTTTTTAAATGTGCTTAGCTAGCTATGGATGTTTACCGTCCGTTTCATGTAAGTGTTAATATAAAACTAAAACGGAAATGAAACTCAAACAAAACCAAAAATGCATTTGATATAGAAATTAACCATGTAGCAAGGTTTATAACAAACCGTTTTTGACGAACTGGGAGTTTGTGTGACGTCATCAAAACGGAAATAAATAGAAAGGGTAATAAATATGCTTTTTTAGATTTATGTTGAGAGAAAATTTAAGATACCTCAATTAGCATTAGACTCTCTTTAGGCCTTATGTTATCAAGTGGAGGTCATTAAAACATTGCAGACAGTCTAGCAATTAGTCTACTACAACGTAAATAATTTATTTCAGACACGAGTATAATACCTTCGTAATATCCACATTGCTCATTTACTTAAATAAATGAAAGGATTGAATTTCATGTGTTTCTCTCCTTGTGAATTTATTTGACAATTGCCATCAGATATGCTCATTTTTTTTTTTTTTTTGTAATCTAACCTCTATACACAATATATATCATGCATACATTTCCATTTAAATAGCTTCATTTTATTTTTGAATATTTAAACAATAAATAAGATGATATAATAATTCATGAATATAGGTAATTTTGAAATTTAATGACATTCTCAATTAGCTACTGTGAAATGTCTATTCAATATTTGTCCTGTGGAATGTACATGCTTACTAGTAACATTGTAGGTAAATCATGTTAAATTTTGACTGATTTGACCTAAAAATCTTTAAAAATTGACATCAGCTTTTATATGTAATGCATGTACCATGGAAATTATACATGCTTTCACTATGAATAGAATAGGGACACTCAAGTATAGTACAGTAAAATTGACATTTCTTTGTATAATGCCTTATTTTTTCTACAGAAGTGCTTTCAATGTCATACATTGTATCTAGAAAGATTAAAAGTTAGACATTAACATCGAAATAAGGCGGTAGAATATTTAAATACTGTTTCGTAAATTAGGGCGTTTTTTTTTAAATTCGGAAGCTGATGTCAAATGCTTTTTTTCAATATTTGTCATGTGATTGAAATTAATTATGACCATTGTAAGCTAGATTTACATTTTGCCGGTTCACCCATGGTGACAATTATTGAACGGTTCATCAAAGATACAAATAGAAACCAGTTTCAAAGTTAATAATACATGTATGTAGATCAGAAGTTAGAATAAAGATTTGTTTACTCTGTGTGTCATGGTTTGAACATGCGTTTTGTAACCCTGGTAGTATAATGGCAATTACAACTGTTTTGACAGTAGATCAGGGGTCTATTTCCGGTCGGGGTACTAAAAATAATGCATATCATTAGGAACTACATGTACATTAGTTGACAAATAAGAATTATCTCCTCTTAAAAAATAATGATAGAGCATTCTATTTGTAAGTTTTCCTGCAACTAGAATAAGATTTATGTGAAACCAAATTTCAGAAGCACTTAATATCTGTACTATAAAATCTGTTATTCAGGACAAATCTGTGTACCTCTAAAAGTTGCCTTGAATTTTTATGGTGTGGTTGTCTACAAAAAGACAAAGAATCAATTTATTAAAGAACGAACTTAACATGATGATAAAGGGGTGTTAGAGGTGAACTGTGGTTAAACCATTTAATTGTAAGAGAGAGGTAAGGACAATAAAGTGTACTGAATGGAAAAACTGTGTTTTGATATGAGCGAGTAGGATAGAAACTAGACAGATTAGAGATTATACTATTCAATATACATTATATTGTAGCCATTCACCACGAATGCAACGACATGGTATTTAAAGAAAAAATAGAACAGAAAAAGAAAACAGCACAAATCCTAGGAACACTTCAGTGTACTTACAGGTGTGTTGCTTATAAAATTGGATGAAATGACTGTTTCGAGCAAGTCATTACATTCCTCGAGACGTTTAGGTTTCCAACACGCATGGTACCTATACGCACGCTAAACGCTCACCACATGCATGATAAACGAACGCTACTATCGTGCATTTAAATGCACGATAAACGAACGCTCTCAGCGTGCGTTTAAACGCATGATAAACGAACACTCATAGCGTCTCTTTAAATGCAAGATTGACGAACGCTCAAGTCATGTGTTTAAATAATATTGACATATAATGAAGACAGAAAAAATATGAAATAAAATTAATGAAATTATTTAAATCAATAATAGCAAAAAATATAAAAATAACAGTTAAATCAATGAAATAATCAAAGTACAAAAATAAACGAACGCTCGAATCATGCGTTTAAATGAACACTTGTAATGTACGTTTAAACGTATGCTCCTAGTGTGCATTTAAACGAACGCTTCTATCGTGCGCTTATACGAACACAATACAATGTGTAAACGCACGTTAAAAGATGCACAAAATCTTAAATGGGAAACGTGAACATCTCAAGGAGTGTATACATGTGCACATATTTCTAATGACGATATAGTACAGTAAAAGACCCAGTCCTTCCCAAAAACAGTAGATAATCCACCCATAACTGAAGATGATTCAGTTGGGACATATTCACAATTGTGCATGCCATTGATAAAATGGAAATCAAACGTCCAAAAAATACCTTTCAAATAAATCTATGCTAATATATTTTTTTTTTTATTTTAGTAAAATGAAGCTCTTGTCTGGGGATCATTATTTTTTTTTCTACTCGAGTACCTTGCACTGAAGAAGCATGATTTGGAAGCTAGTGCTCTAATGTTGTTGTTATTTTTTCTTTGAAGCCTCAACAGTACTCGAAAGGCTTACGCAGGACGAAACATGGTCGATTTTGTGCGCTCTGCTGCAGCCAGCCAATGTCAGAATCAATGTCACCGTATTTACGTATTCTTATTTTGTATCAAAAAATTCTTTTTTACTTTACTTTTCCGTCATTAGACTAAAAAAAATGATGATTTAAATTTAAACTAAGATGTGATTATTCCAAATGCAAAAAAAAAATAATAATAATAACTACGAAACTATATACAGGTGCGTGATCAAATCTCGCAAGATTTAATTTCCATGGCAAATTGTTTACAAATGTCTGCGCCCATGTTATAATTTTGACTGGTAAATTTCATCGATTTCAGGATATCTAACATACCAGCAGGTATGTATACAACGATTGAATGAATATAAATAATAGATGGCATTCTTTGTTTTAGATGAAATGCCTGACACAAAAGTCAAAAGTGTCGATACACATTATTTTTGTGATATCTACTCTAGAAGGTTACAGTGTATATTATGAACGATCACGGATCAGATAATAGGAGAGTTCGCCTATCTCATTAGTGATGTCATATTCACTTATTTGCATATCATTAAGTGTCAATTTGGTTGGCAAATAAACAACTCAATTTCGTGATTAGAATCCAAATTTTCAAAACTTTATAACTTTGTTATTTTATATTCAATTTTGGTTCTGTAAAATGTTTCATTTAGATAAAATAATTCACATTTTGTATATTAATTTATAAATCGTTTTCTTAAAAAAAATAAATTTGTAATGATATTTATTTGTAAACCTCTTTTTTCATATAAAAATATAACTAAAATCTGATGCACATAATGCCTAATTACTTAGTGTTTATTTAAAAATTATATGGATAAAAATAATTTAATTTGCAATTCTGGGAACCAGGTATGGTCTAAAATGTGTAATCCGTACCTGTACCAACAGTTCCCAGTATCCACATATTATTTTGCCAATATCTTCATTATTACTTGCTATTCCCAGTTGAAAGTTTGTACACATTTACAAACATTATGGTTTGGCTATGATTAATGATTTTAAAATGTTTATTAAAAAAAATGATTTTATTCGATTTTCTGTTTTCAAAAGGTCTAAAATGTGTAACCCAAAATGCCTGTTCTAATTTAATGCATGTTTGACATTATAACATCATTATCTCATAAAAAAAATTTCATTGACGAAAAGTTAAAATCGCATCAGACTCTGTTTATGAGACTTTGTTTTTTATTCTGGATAAGATCACATCCATTCTTTGCTGGTACAGGGATTCCGGTAGGTACGGTGCAGAAATCAAACTCAATCTCTTCTTTTTTAAAACAATATCAAATCTTTCAAAACTTTATCCAGTCTTAAGGTGAAGGTTTAACCTCTTAATGATTTCAGAAAAACGTAAAATTCGGACAGGACAGTGAGATATAGTCAATAAATAGTTGGGTACGATATGCTCTTGGGATGACTACCAACTTTCAACAAGTATTGCCCTTACATCCCAATTTGCAACAAATGTTACCTTAAGGGTACAAATATTCAACAAATATTGCATTTGGGGTACCAATATTTAATAATTGAGTGTTGCCATTACGGTATATATGTTCAACAAATAATGCCCTGAGGGTACCAATATTCAACAAATATTGGCCTTAAGATACCAATTTTCAACAAATATTAATAAATATTGCCCTTATGATACCAATATTCAACATATATTGGCATTGAGATACAAATATTCGACCGACATCGTCTGTAAACCCTGACTAACGCTACTTACTTAATACGCATAATGTGTAGAAAGTGATTCAATTATTTCCGGCTCTGACGGAAAATCGAATGATCTTGAATAACGATGTGATGTCATACAGTTGCTTTGCATGGTTTTATCTTATGTTACTTGAGTTACATGTACACAGGTTGAAAGGGTTTGCAAACTTTTCAGAAATTAACCTTCTTACATTGCTAGAACCCGAAATGCCTTAGATTTTCTATCCATTGTTAAAAATTTTAATATGACACGTAGAATTGATGGAATTTACCCTTTTACTGGTTTACTAGAAATTTTAAGATTGTTATGCTATTTATGTTTTAATCGAAACTGTACACTATGTTATGATGCAACATATGTGTTTACTGCATAAATGTTTGTTTTTTTTTCAACAGATGTACTCAAAACAAACATCTTTTTGGACATTTTTTTACATATTTCTCAGTTCAAAATGTATAAGAATCAGAGTGTTTGCCAGGTAGATCACAAGGACAAACGATGTGGAAATTTACACTGTTAGTGCTTGCCGTTGGCATTGGAGCCAGAAATTATGGTAAATATGTTAATTTTGCTATAATTTATTATAACACTTGTATCGTGCTTGGGTACATGTGAAAGTATTGCTTGTTAAGATACATTGTAACTGTCATTTCTTTACTTATTGTTAAACATAATGCGAATATATGATATTGAACTCGAATTAATGTATTATACCTAACGACCCAGTACGTACTCATCATAGTGAAAACATCAGAAAAAAGTTCTAAATTTATATTCAAGAGTAATCATGGGAATCCAGATTCTAACAGAAATCAAAAGAATGTAATCCAGGGACAAAGACCAGACACACACAACAAAGACCATAAAGTAATTAAATAATACATACAAAGTAACAAAAGCAAATGAGCAACTCGTACTCCACTCAAAACTGGTAGCATGGACCAGGTATACCGGTAGGGTAAGCGACACCCGCCGAGTTGCTTATAAAAAGTCAAGTCCGGAGTAGACGAAAGAGGAAAGGAAAACTATGACACGTTGAACAAATCAGTTTTCCTGTTTGTATTTGATAGTTTACCAGGGTTGAAGTTGAACCTATGCGTTACCTTCTTCTAGAAGGATTGTCAGTTGTTGACGACAGATTTATCATATGTGGTACTCCTTTAACATTTTGAATCTAAAAAAAAATTAGACTATACTTAATTAACCAGACTAACATAAGTCCTAGTACTTTTTGAACGGCACATGCCAACTCATGATAATTCTAATAACACCTGTCAATTCCAAAAGTTCCATTAAAATTAGCCAAATTAGACGAATTGCCAAAATAAAAGGATTGTCACAATAAGTACAAATTATAGATGTGTTCAGATAGTTCAAATTACTTATAAACGACCAAAAGTTTTTCAGGTAACAAGTAAAGTAGAAGTCTGTAAGAATAATGAAAATTCTGAAAAATGTAATACATCCCGAAAAAGGCTACGCATTTTTATTTTTGTTATTAAGTTGCTTTATATGTCTTTGTGATGAAATGCATAATTATTCATTCCAATCTGTCTGCTCTTAGGAGATAATTCACATTGAAAATCAATTGTATTTTATTTTCATTTACAGAGTTATCTTAATTTTAAATTCTACAGTGCATTCTACATATCTTTATATCTTACGAACAAGAGTTCTATGAAAAGCTACATGTTATTTTCTGTTTTTCTAAGCATTTAAATAAAACATAAAAAAAACATGTAGGCTTTCCAAGCATGTATCAAAGTCTGCATGGAGACTTTGATACATTTTTGACTTAATATGTATGATAGCCACATATTTCCCCCGATGACTTCAGAAATACCACTCAAACAACAGGATGATAAAATAAGTACCAACCAAATAATAGTGAAACATACTTAAATAAAAATAGAAAATTACTGACCAATTGAATAGGACCAGCATATAGATCCAGGACATGGATAAGACGACACGAAGTACCAGTTTATAAACCATGGACATGGAAAAGACAACACGAAGTACCAGTTAATAAACCAAGGACATGGACAAGACAATATAAACCACCAGCGTGCAGTAGATATCAACAAGAGCAAAATAAAGATATTTGTAACAGAGGTAAGGCCGATCTGATTTAATTATTTTTTACCTTCACGAATATACCATGACTTTGAGTAGGTAGGTGACATCTTGTCTTCTTCACAACGAACCTTTCATTTCGCACAAGACAAGTAGATCACTTATGAGAAGAAGTTTTTTATAGGGTTGAAAATTTAGAAATAGACATTTTCATTTTTGTTAATGAAAAAAAAAGGACACAAATATACATTGAACAGAATCGCAAATGAATTGGTCTTCGTTTGTTACAGGTTCTTCAACTTTGAAAAAGCTTTTTAATCAGTTTACTAAATTACATTTTTGACATGGCGGGTATTGCTGGCGGATCAGGACATGCTACACCCTTCCGTAGCACCTTTGTCATTCCATGTTTTTTGTTGGAGTTCGTATTGTTAGTGCTATTATTTTTGTGTAATGTTTTGTTTCCCTTATCGTCAGGTTTTATGTGTAATCTTTTTTATTCGCCTGATACGTCGGCTTCATATGATATCAAAAAGACAATTATAGATAATAAAGTTTCTTCAAACAGTTTATGTTTCCTATAAATGCAGAAGAGTTATATGTTAGGGAGTCATTGTTTTTTTTTCTTTTTCAGATAAATGTCCAGAAATTGCAAACTTCATAAATGGAAACGCTACTTACGAAGGAATGTCAGTTGGGCAAAGTGCAACTTTCTCCTGTGATAAGAATCATAATCTTTGTGGTGTGAAAAACACAGTTTGTAAACATGATCTAAAATGGAGTGGCCCAAATTCAATTTGTAAGTTATAATACTTGGACAAATGTGAATTTGCAATCTGCAAGTTATATAATTTGAACAAATCTGATATTGTAGTGGCTTAAACCCTACCTGTAGGTTATAAAACTTGGACAAATCTGAAATGAAGTGACCCAAACCCTTTCTGTAAGTTATAAAACTTGGACAAGGAAATATAAATGATATAAAAATAGTGTAGATTAGGCGATGTTATAGGGATTGTCATTGTCGCTCGTTGAATAACTTTGTGTCTGACTGTCTATCTGTAATATCACTTGCTAGAACACTTCTTCCTAATTAATGATGCCACATTTAAGAATGTTGAGAGATTGTCGTGTTCAGTGCTTGTACAGTCAACTCCTCGATAACAAGTACAAAACTTTTGAACAACTAATTTGAAAGGTTTTGTACTATTTATAGATTTGGTTTCCATGTTCACTGTTGTTTAATTTATAATTTCAAAAAACTACTCCTAAATTTAGAAGTCAACCAGAGAAATGTTATCCTCGAATGTTTTCGCTTCGACACTGTCTTGCTTTTAAAGTATATTACCATTATGACATGAATATGACGGTGTGCTTTGTCAATTTCATTTTCTTTCTTCAAGTGTGCGAAACTCATATAGAGTGAATGGTATCCTTTGATAAGAAATAAAGTACAGAGTCTTTACCTCCAACAAACGTTTAAGGAGGTAGACCTAGGGAAAGGGACATACCTCTTCAAATCAATGATATGTTTGTATCGAATTCAATTTCACCAAAGCATATGAAGCTTTCGTTTGAAACAGAATAAAATCAGTCCAAGTTAATTTCATGCTTACGTGAGATTGATGTAAAATTCTGAATACAATCTTTCCAATGATTTTTAACAGTTGTATCCCTTACCCCAGGTCTACCTCCTTATAAGCAATCTTTGTATGTTGCAGGTGTCCCTTTTTGCTTCCCTGGTAATTTCAGCTTCTCATATGGTTCTTCTAAATACTTCGTCAGTGGTTTTCACCTTTCATATAGTGAATCTAAGGTAGGGTATCTTCCATTATACTAACTACAGTTCATAGTAAATAGTAACCACCAGGCGTAATCAACAATAAATATTATATGAAAAACCATTTAATGCCACTGTCAAATGAGAAATTTAGATTATTAGATCTTCCATATCATACCAAGTTTTCATAATAGTAACGATTATGCATCATGGCCAGGTACCTGTGGATTCCACAGTTTATTTTTGCTGTATTCATTGAATGGAAATTAGAAATAGGTATCGTATAGGTCAACTAACATGGGCCAGGGAAGAGAAAGCAAAGTGAATGTAGCCTTTATACTGATTTAAAATTAAAATCTGCGGTTCTTCAACAAAGACTTTTTTTCAAATATTGTTTACAATATCTTGATCCAGTATGCTCAATAGTTTTTTTTCCTTTAATAGACAACCGTTTACTTATCACATCTCGCCCCATTTATCTGTCGTCCTTTTTTTCAATGACTGAACAAATGTAAAAACAAATGTATCAGAGCGTTGCTCGGTCGTAGGCAGTTCCTACCTCAAATTATAATGATATAATACAATTCAGAATCATATGATAATAAATTTGTACATACCAAGTGATGGTATATAACCATTCAGAGAAATGTTATTGCATTTTGAGGTTCATAACGTAAAAGAAACTAATCTAATACGTGAAAACGATTTTTGACGTTGAAATATCGTACCCAAACATATATTACAGAACATTACAAATGTAAATACACCGGTAAAATGATGAAGTAAAATGTTGACCCTAAGATTACCAAAGAACGATTAAATTTCAGAAATTTTGCCAAGATTTAAACGGTACCATTGTGATGATAAATTCAAGAGAAGAGCAAGACTTAATCCGCTGTGTGCTTGATACCCTTAGCTATAACGGTAACAACACTTTCTATTGATATATGTATATATAATTATTGAACATCAAACATAGATTAAAACTGTGAGTAAAACATCTCGCTTGATATCATCTAGGAATTCCATTGAGGGACTTTTGTTGATGGGATACAAATTAATGTCAATTTAACAAGCGACGAATTCAAATACCCTACAAAATGTAAATGTCCAATGAATGCAAAAGTACCAGTCATATGAATACTTTAAATTTCGATATGCTGTACACGTGTTTGAAGGAGTAACCTTTCATTGAAAAATATAATCCACTTTTTTCATTCTTAACATTATACCATTTATCCCCACTAATTAAAGTGCCTTTAAATTACAGAGATGAAGCTTTATATATCCCCTGCTTGAAAAGTGTGGCTATATAGTAATGGAGTTGCCATTTCATCTATAACAAATAATTCCGTCACACATTTCTTGGCTTCTACTAGAGTGAATGATTAGATATTTTGTATATGACATAAGCATGATGATTCGTACAATGTCTCCCCTTCCCAGCTTTCTGTGTTTTTTATTTTTTTTTCTTTCGCCTTTGTAGATTTCTCAGCACCCATCGGAAGGGATGATTAGATTTTTTGTTTATGGCTAACTCATGATGACTCATACAGTGTCTCCCTTTCATCAAATTCTCACCAATTTCTCAAAACGGAATGTTGATTTTTAACTACATTCAACTTCAATAATTAAAGAGAAATAAATTACCAAGAAAGCATTGAAATTCATTGAGCAAACTTTGGTTTCTTCTGTTAGCTATATAGGGAACTTAAAATTGCTTTTCTGAACAATCCATTGTCGATTTAGAACAAACTCTATTTGATATATATATGAAATTTACATTTTATTGGAACAAAATAGTCAGTTTGACAAAATTTACCCCGTGCCACCCGTACCATACCGTACCATAGCATCTGCTTGATCTTTACATGAACAGCCTCTTAAATGTTTCCAATGTTATTACAAATCCTGTTTTTATGGGTAACTGGTGCGTCGTCCCACCAAGTTAATACTCACTGGTGCGTCTTCCCACCAAGTTAATACTAATTGGTGCGTCTTCCCACCAAGTAAATACTCACTGGTGCGTCTTCCCACCAAGTTAATACTCACTGGTGCGTCTTCCCACCAAGTTAATATTAACTGGTGCGTCTTCCCTCCAAGTTAATACTAACTGGTGCGTCTTTCCACCAAGTAAATACTCACTGGTGCGTCTTCCAACCAAGCTAATACTCACTGGTGCGTCTTCCCACCAAGTTAATACTCACTGGTGCGTCTTCCCACCAAGTTAATACTCACTGGTGCGTCTTCCCACCAAGTAAATTCTCACTGGTGCGTCTTCCCACCAAGCTAATACTCTTTGGTGCGTCTTCCCACCAAGTTAATACTCACTGGTGCGTCTTCCCACCAAGTTAATACTCTTCTGATGATCACATGAATCAAATAACATGGAAAAACCTACAAACATCCGGGATTTTTTTGGACTTTACCAAGTGCTGAAATTGTCATTAAGATAATTTTCCGAATTAAAATGTTTTTATAGTGATCGCTGACGCGAATTTCGGATTGAATACTACAGATCTGCAAAAGAAGAAAAAAAGGCATGAAAAAGATTAAATTCTAATCGAATGTTCTTAGAGAGTATGATTTTTGGCTATGCCTATAATCGTCTAATTCCGTGTCGAAAAATTACGTTACTCCCTCCAGAATATTATTCAGCCATTCATAGTTCTGATCGTAAATTCTACAAGTTATGGTGTCGCTGAAGCTCCGTCCGTATTAAAGAAAGAAATTTCACTAAGTTGGCATAAAAGATACAATTTTCAAAATAAAAATGTTTTATCTTTAGAAGGTTTATTGGATGTTTGCCAAAATGACAGAACTTATATCTGGTTAGGTGTAGTGAAAACTGACGGAATTTGGAAATTTATCAACGGTGACAACATAACTGAACACTTTTGGGGTTTTAATGAACCGAATAATAATGACTTCTGTACAGATTTACACAGAAGGAGTTCGTATGATTGGTACGGTCACAATGGGAGTTGCAATTCATCATTTATACGCATGCACATAATATGCGAGATGTATGCTGACATCTAAATTTTATGGAAATAAATTAAAGTTTGAAACCAGATTCTGTTGTTTATGTCATTCAAAATTACAATATTTCTTGCTGTAAACTATAACCGGTTAATTGGTCTGTCTATAACCGCAACTCATAACTTGCTTGTTAAACATGGACTTACAATGTACATTAATTGGCAAAATATTTTAATTGATTCCAGAGGCTTTAATGCATTTTCTTTTGCCCAACTTGTGAAATGTCCGCCATTGTCACTTTGTTTAACGCAACCACATACCAACAATCTGTTTTTATATCAAGCAATATAATAAAGTCAATTTGAAGGCGACTGATCAATAATAAAGTTGATATATCTTATGCCGGAACTCGCAAATGCAAAGATTTAAGTGTCTTGCTAGAAGCTATAAAATACCTTGCAATGATCCGGAGCAGTTCGATATAACCACAGAGGTCAAAACTCTCATCAGTAGAAACGTGTAGGGCTTGATAAATCCCAAAATTTGTATTGCAGTTAAACGTTTGACACATGATAAAATTTTACCCTAATTCATTAACAGTTCAAGTCACAACCTCTACAAACATCACAGTCTTCCTTTGGTGTATGACACGTTGTTTTACAATCCTAAAGAGATCAACAATTTTACTGAAGTTATTACCCTTATTTTTAAAACTTTGTATGAAACAATAAAAAGATCAATCCACTCTTTTATTTTCCAGTATTTTCAATTTTCAATTTCAAAGAGATATATTTTCGTGTACCTAAGGTCACCATCGACGACGCTCCGTACAGCCTCATTTTTGCTGCCATATAACTAAAAGTACTATCTATTGTGTGGTCGTTGTTTTCTGTTTGCTGGATTTATGATGGTCGATACTGTATTTTGTTCACAATGACGTACAAAAACTCAAGTTTATCAACCCCAACCCAGGGGCAGTCGTTTGTTTCCTGCCTTATTAACCGCTGCAGACAAACCTTTCGACATTCTCTGACAAAAGTAAAATGAAGCACTGTTTGACAACCGGAGTACATCTCATAAAATCATTCTATTTTCCCGACTTGCAAGATACTTGCATTTTCAGAGCGCCTAGAGTGAATTTCCAACGTCAGACGCTGTTTCGAAGCTTGCAAGTTTATATCTTGTCGGTGGACACTTAACAGCATAGATGCATGAAATACTAACAAACGAGGATGATTGAGGGTTTTATTTCATCAATTTAAGCTTGAAAAGTTGAAATATAAAATATGCCTTAATACAACTTCTTTCATTTCCTGTATATAAAATATGTCTACAGTCTCTCCGAAACATAGTATGCTCTTCGTTTAAAACTGTTCAAATGTTGACTATTCAATTAGAATATATATTAAAAGTAATGATACTATTTTTTTTAACATCTCTTATTAACTTATCACGAAATAAGCGAAATTCGTAATAAGAGATTTGTTTAAATATACTTTATGATTTCGTTATTTTTTATACTAATATCTTTATATTATTTTAAGAAAAAATGTTTCTTTTTTATAATTCTAAATAAATCAAAATCCTACACAGTAAGATTTTGTTGTCCTAGCCAATTGTTTTTTTTTTTTTGACAAAGTGGAAGGCAAAAGACGATTTACCATCAAGCAGACCTGGAATAACAACAGAGATAGAGTCAGCCAAATTTTGTTTTGATAGAACGCTTTTTAATAGTCGTGAGCAATTCAGCGTATACCCATTTCAAATTACATATTTATTGCAAACTCGTAAGAACAGCATTTCATTTGTTTAATGTGAATAAACGCAAAACAAATAAAAGATAATTTTCCAATGCTCTTAATCCCATATTAAAACGCAAAATAAAATCTAACAGTTTTAGAAATCACGATAACATATATTACGTTTTATAAGGAAACTGTACCACATGTTACAAGGTTTTATTGACACAAAATGTTCTAATATAGATAGTTATATTTCTTTGGGGAAAAATAAAGTAAACAATGTCAAATACGGACCTTTACTAAATTATATTATAATAACTCCCCTACCGACTCATTGTCATTGAAAATACAAAATTAAAATTTATAAAAATACATGAAAACACGACGGATAAAACAAGACGGTTACACAGTGAAAGACAACGTGAAAAAAAAACAACAAAAATAACACTTCAACAAGAGAACTTCATTAATAAATAAACAGAACATCTTGAAATATTACAATGAACAGTTAAGTGTAAGTGTTTATAAGAATCAGGCAAAATGAGAAAAATCAGAAACACGAATGTCAAATCCCCTCATATCTGACCATATGATATCACTCAAGGATGATTTCTCTATTTGAAAAGTCCGTATTTGATCTCTGTGTCACTTGATTTGCTCCAACATTTTTCAATAGAATGCTAGAAAAATAAGGTTTTATAACAGAGTTATCTGCCCTTAGATGTTATTTCCATAATTCTGATGGTTCAAATAGTAAAAATACACTATCAAAATAATGGGTTCTTCCATATCATGTTTCACCAACTGCCTGATTCTTTAAAAGACCGATAGTTAAGTACGCCATTACGGTATAATAAAATAACTGTGATCAGTAAAACTATAGAAATATGGTTTAAAATGTCAAAACTTTGCTAATATAATTAATACTTGCAACATTTTATACTGAAAATTAGACAGAAGGCATTTTCTTACAGTATAAAATAACTATCCATTTGGAGTGTATTTGAAAAAAAAAAACCTTTTTTTGTTTTCATTCTAAA
The DNA here is from genome assembly GCA_037379345.1 of Perna viridis. NCBI lineage: Eukaryota > Metazoa > Mollusca > Bivalvia > Mytilida > Mytilidae > Perna > Perna viridis. The sequence continues at coordinate 14,025,449 of CM074524.1, forward strand.
TAGTTTGTAAAACATTAGTTATAAAAATTAAATTGTTTAGATAATCGAATCAGTGTGACAAAACTATTATCTGGTTTCATCTTATGATTTTATTAACTGATTAATTTTCATATCTTAATAATTTTACAAAAATGATATTTTAGAGAAATTTTCCTGATTTTGAACGAACCTCCATTATAAAGGTAATATTAATTAAAAAAATTTTCAAGAGCACTACTTGAGCATCAAGAAGCTACTGGAACAATTTCCAGTATGTCTTTTTCCCATTGTACAAGCAATCAATCACTATACCACAAATTACATACTAGTATATAAACTATAACAGTGTGAAAAAAAAACAAAAACATAACGTGTATCGGTGCTATACAGAAGTCTCAAATGCAAGCAGCTGTGACGGGGGTATTATATCTTGTTTCACTATTGGTTGTTCTAGGAAGGATGGACCTGTTCGCGCCCTTTCTGCCGATTTCGATCTTTGTTTCTTTTTTGTCTTATTCTTTTTGTCATCACGTGACCTTCTGCAAACAGCACTGTCGCCTGTTATCTGTCAAAAAGAAAACAAGGCGTTATTTCAATTAGACATCGTGATAAAACTGTAAATATCATATTGACAAGAAAAATGTCAATAAAACAAAAGGAAGAGGAGTTTTATAAATCATACTGAATTTAATCCAATTTAAGGTCTCTGATGGATGTGATAACTATAAAACTGGACTTTCTCTGAGTGTGTTTTCCATGTCTAGCCTTTGCCTATGGACAACCTTGGATCCCTTGATTACTCTTTCAATAAATTTTTAGAATAAATGAAATTCGTCTAGAAATTGGGGAAATCTAATGACGTATTTTCTTCATTATATATTGTATTCTCCAATAATCATTTATACTTCAGTAATATTAGATTCAAAACTACAATTACATAAAATCATTGTTTGATGATAATGATACGTACATATTTAAAAACAAAACCAAATTCATTTATATTCAATTGTTAATACAAAAGAAATTGCAGATCTGAACGCATTCAATTCATAAATCATAAAAATTATATTGACTTTTTTTCTTGTTGTTTTTCATTGGTCAGTATCATTTAATAAAAATGTTCTTATTCATAGACAGTATTTACATACCACTGGCAATGCCTTTCTCTGCATGGCAGAAATTGGAGGCGTTGGAGGAGGAATGAATAGTGACTTAGGAGGTAATCCTGAGAGAGGAGGTTACAACGTATTCCGCATTTCCTGAGTTGAACCCGCTTTAGGTACGATAGAGGATAACTTAGAGTCCGATGTTCTAACTGAATGTAATTCTCTTTCTGACACAGACGATAACCTTTTCACATTTGGTTTAAATTTACGTTTAACTGCTGCAAATAATTCAGACGGGGAGAGTGCTGACGGAGCTGCCGGAGACATGACGGAAACACCAGCTTTAGCAATCGTGTTTTTAGCTGAACTGTCCAAACTGACTGAACGTTTAACAGCTTTTCGTTGTTTTTTCTTTTCTAATTTTGTTTCTTTAGTTGTTGTTTGTGGTTCTTCTATTTGATTATCCATTTCAGCAGACAAGTTTATATATTCGTCTACTTGGTCACCGGAAACCAATGTAGAATCTGAAGCGTCTTTTTTCAAATTTGTTTCGGCACGTACGATGACTTCTCTTTCTCGCTTAGAGACACTTTCATGACTCCGACTTCTTGTGGGCCATGGTTTATGGATGTTTGATTCAGTCGGAATATCAGCTGCAAAAAAATTGTTTTCTAGCAGTTTTTGGAGTCACTATTTCTGCACTTGCAGACAAATTGTTTTTGGCAGGAAGTATATGTGTGACAGGTATTGGAGCGAGATACTGTTGTAAACTACACTGAGCAGAATCAAAAGAAAGCGATGTGTTGTGCTAGTCTGCGGAGATAATCTAACAGATTGAGACGATCCAGACTGACTACTCCCCTGAGGAGAAAGATTTACAGATTTTAACAAACAAGTATCTATAGAAATGCTTTTAGGAATCTGCCTAACTGTGTTTGTCTCAACTGAATGTTTTGTTACAGTCTGAGAAGTTGATACAGTCGTTCGTGTTGTGTTCAAACAACGTGGAAGTAAAAAGCTCGGTGGAGGGTCTGGGAACTTCATCTTCAGACCTTGTTCCTTGTGAACTGTGGTCATAATGTTTTGTTTTCTGTCAGCAATTGACCCTAAATGTATTCCTGGAATCTCTATATCTGATTCATCTTTCATGTTTGTCCCACTTAGACTTCTTTGGTATTTTATAGAACTGTCCGGTGTCGTAGGGCCATATTTATGTTTAAGGAATTCGAGTTCCTTATTGTTCAGAGTGTCGCTCACGAAATCATCCTTTAGTGCATCAAGCTCTGAACTAGAAAGACTCCTAAAATTATAATATATGAGCATACAAATATGATGAATAAAAATAAACGCAAATATTGCGTCACATCAAGAAGCAGAAAATGACAATGGATAATATGTTATAATAATAATTAAAAAAAATCATTATATATGTTGCTTCAAGACAATGTTTTGTTCATTATTTGATACAACGAACGCAGATACAAACTCGTGTTTTAACTGACGTTCAAACTAAAGGATACACAGTTAAAAATGAGTGCCACTTTCCGTGAGGTTCCTGACTTAACCACGTAACCAGTTTCTTTTTTTCATTTGGGTGTTCCCCTTTTGAGATAAAAAAAAATAAAAGCCAGTTAAGACGTACTACTTAACTATAAGCATATGGGTAAAATTTTGAATTTTTTTGAACTGAAAATACTTTATCTTATGTTAACTTTTTATAACAAAACTATTTAACGCTCAGAACCACATATGACAGCTGGATAGAGCTGGTTAGACATCGAAAAGTGGCTTATTGGATGATTTCGTTCAATTGCCTTTGCACATTTGTTAATTTGCAAAATAAATCGTTAATATAACGTATTGTAATGTTTGCAAAAATAATGATCCTTCCGTCATATGAGAACTTAAAAATATCTCTTACAAGTTTCCTCAATTTTAAAATGCAAACCCTCAATAGGAGTAAATAATAACATATCAAAGAACGGAGCACTGACGAGCAGATGAACATACGAGACGTTTGATATTACTGCCTTTCCGCGGGGATTAAAGAAAGGATAAAATCGTCCAAAAGTGATTTCAGCACTTACTAATAATTTATAGTGCATTGGGTATGACTCTATGTGAAACTAAAAACTGCAAAATATTTTTGTGTAAAATCCAAGATGGCCGATATATGGCTGCCATTTTGCATTTACCAAGATAATATGGAAAATCTCCTACTTCATTAATTCTGATGATGCAAAAGGTCAAAATTACTTTCAAAATGGTGGGGTTTTCAAGCCATGTTTTACCTTCTGTCTGATTCTTACAGAGATTCTCACTTACGTAGTGTCAATGTTTTCCGTATATCACACGAACGACATAATTATTTAGGTTTGCAAATTGAGAAATAAAATAGAATGGTTGTTTAGTGGTATGCAGTGAAGAAGCACTGCAATATTTTTCCACCATTCAACTCAAACATTTTGACTAACTTCATTTTCCCCAACCTTAGATACAAGTATTTTCGGTTTCTGTATAAACATTTAACATTCTGAAAATTTTAAGTTGTTTGGAAACTTGAAAAAAAAAACTTTTCTTCCTTTACAGATTCTTCAGAGGACTGGGACTTTAAGAATCAAGTAGCATAAAAAACTGATCATATTCGAAGTACTTATAAGAAAACTCAATTTCGGTTAATAAAAATGTACATAAGCATGGTGCTCGTTAATTCATTTTTCATTGTAATGCACTCATGCACTATCTATTTATAATGAGTAAACCTACAGAAATCCTGGTGATTCTACATGTAACTATTCTAGCTGTAGTTTCACTGTTCTTAGTACTTAAATATGAAAACACTGCAAACATGAAAGGTTTGTTTTTGCTTCTTCTTTTGGTTAATACTATTGCATCAATAAATATAGAATGAAAAACAGGGCAAGTAGTAGAAAATAACTTCAGACAATTATATAAGAGGTAACTTTGATTTTTTACTTCAAACAGATGAAAGTATAAAAGTCACGTGTTTAAACTTCCAAGAAACCACATCGAATCCAGAACTACGTCACACATATCACATATTTGTAAAAAAAAAAAACTCTCTCATCTCATCTCATGGCAAGAACATGCTTACTGAGGAAACATATTAATATAGAAACAATGTGACATTTCAAATTCTTTATCATCTTCCTATGTATTGGCAAAAAATACCGGAGCGTCAGAAGTGGGATAATTCTACCAAGTTCCCGCTCCTGGGAAGACGTTTATGAACATCAAAAGTGTAGTCGATGATTTGTGGTGCAAATCTGTTACCAGAAATACTAGACAACCCTATGAATCAGGATAATAATCTTGAATAAGATTCTTTTGATTTTGTTGGATTATAACATATATTGGTTCAAGTACTTAACCTAATGATGAGGAATTGCTTCTCCGGATACTACGAATATGGATCGATTAAAAACGATTCTTAATGGCGTTTAAAGATCAAATATAGTTTAAACTATTACTTGATATCCGATCACTTAAGACATTTTGAAACAAATATATGTATGGTTACGTAAATGTAGTACTTTTAAAAAAAATACTATTAAAAAACAACAAAATTTTCACTTCCCAGCAGTTTTGCTAAATGACATCAAATTATACACCATTATGACGAAATTATAATGAAATAATGCCACAAATCATTATTTTTCCTTATATTTTACTATGTTATGAACAACCTTTATATTATTACAACAAAGATATTTTTTGGTCAATTTTCGTAGCTTAATGCCCATACCCATTTCAACAACTGACCCATTTCGTAAAGGGGTTACAAATACATTACAAGCAAAACAACATGGTCTGAACGTGAACATAGGGAACAAATATACGATCTACATAAACAATGTAGCCAACCGAATAAAATAAGATTACACATAAAAACCGAACACTAGGACAACAAGACACCACACACAAGAAAAAACTAAAGCTATTACAATAAGAACTCCCACACGAAAAAAAATGGGAGTTACATCAGGTGCACTCACTTTAAAATCATTCAAAAATATTTCAACTTCTCCAAACTCCTTCATTATTTTTAATGTTACTTACATGTAAAACACTAATTTCACATAGTGGATGCATTTATACTATAACGAAAGTTGTAGGTAACAAATAGACATGCATGATTTTGTAGATAAACATTAAGGTTTTATTTGGCGTTCAATAAAACTTAACTAAAACGTCCCCCGAATTGAAAATATAAAAACAAAACAAAACTAAATTCTATACGTTGGTTTCAAATGAGTCCCATTAATTGTTGTGACACTGTTTATCTTCTTTTCTCAAACCTTTACGATGAAGACCTTAGTTTTTTTTCTCCGTGAGAGCCTTTCCGTGTAATTGAATCATAATTATGATAATTATGGAAAACAGACATACACAACAAAGAACATACAGTAACTAAAATCATACATACACAGTAACAAAGTAAATGAGCAACTCGGACTCCACGAAAACTGGGAGCATGGACCAGGTGCACCGGTAGGGTAAGCATCCTCTGCTTTTCTAGAAACACCCACCGAGTTGCTCATAAAAAGTCAGGTTCTAGGTAGACAAACGAGGAAAGGAAATCATGACCCGTTGAATAAATCAGTTTTCATGGTGCTGATGGATACACCATAACGATCCACGAGTTCATGATGACGACCATAAAACTTCTGTAGTGATGACTTCAAACTTGTAGCATCATAACCCTGTTCCAGAAGCCTATTTGTTAGAGTTCTAGCGCGATACAAAAAGTCTGCGTAGTTTCGGCAAGCTCTGGCATAAGTATGAGTTGTGATATGAACACTGCATACGCAGGAGCCGAAGGGATGTTGCCACAGATGAAAGGACAGTTGACAATTCTGAATGAAAAGTCATTACGTTTGTCGTAAAGTTTGGTCAATAGTTTTCCTTTACCATCGATTTCTAAGTGTAGATTAAGATATGAGGCTGACTTCACAGTGTCTGTAGCATCCTTTATTTCAGGTTCTTTTGGGTCATATCAAATTCCCGAAATTAGGATTGTTTAAAGATAATACGTCATCTATATAGCGGAAACTGAAATTGAAGGATCTAGCCAAACGATATTTTTTCTTTCTTTCTGATCAGATCAGCTATAAAGTCAGCCTCCTAAGAGTGAAGGAATAGGTCAGCAAGTAAAGGAGCACAATTTGTTCCCATTGGAATGCCGACCGTTTGTTGAAAAAAACACGTCCACCACACTGGACAAATATATTGTCGATTAAACATTCCAGCATTTTGAAACTAAGAACTAAGAACTAACAAAGTAGAACTAGTCTAATCAATCTGTAACCAAAGTAGAACCAGTGTAACCAATCTGAAACCAAAGTAGAAACAGTCTAATCAATCTGTAACCAAAGTAGAACTAGTCTAATCATTCTGTAACCAAAGTAGAACCATTGTAAAACCAGTGTAAGCAATCTGTAAAATAAGTACAGTCATTGTAACCAAATTGTTACCAAAGTGTAACTAGTATAAGCAATTTATTACAAGTGAAGAACCAATGTACAAATATGTAACCAATATAATCCCAATCTGTTACCAAAGTATGAACAATGTAACAAATCTATAATCAAAGTATAATAAGTGTAACCAATTTGTAACCAAAGTAGAACCAGTGTAACCAATCTATAACCAAAGTAGAACCATTGTTTTCTGGTCTCGGGTTTTCCTTAAATAAAGGCATACTGCACAAACACTAACTACTTTACCGGAACTCTGACTTCGTTTCAGGAAAAAAAATACCAACTTAAATCAATAAATTAACTGAAATAGGAAACAAATAAATTTGATTGTCTAAAACACCATGATCAGTGGTACATAATAGAAACCACAAACAAACAATACAGGTACTTGGTAATTTTTGTACCCACTTGTCACAATTGCAATTATTTTATGCATTTCCACAATATTGCAAATTTGTTATTTAGAATAAGTGATTTAGTTTCTAGAAAATTATGTCGCCGGGTATTTTGTGGCATTAAGAAAAATGTCGTCCTGTATATTTTTTATTCTGAAGATACAATTAATCAACTTTGTAATATAAAATTACAATAGCGAGCTTAACATTTCTCGTATTGAACTATTAAATAATTCCGAACATTTATTATATTTATAATTGACTAACCTGGAAATACAGGGAACTGTTGCAAAACAGTCCATTCAGTTTCACGTATGCCAATACAATGTAATGACTACAGGTGTGACAGGCAGTTAGTAAACAGGTGATATTTTTCATGCAAGAGTACATTCAAATTAAGGTGCGTTTGACTTTTAAATTTGGTCCGTCAGTTAATATGAACTGATGATGTAATGAATGATTAATGAATTGAATTAAAACCAAACATACGGAAAGCTAAATGGACCTTCCCGTGACAAAAATACGGAAGGCTAAAAAACCAAAAATACGGAAAGCTAAATGGACCTTCCCGTGACAATTAGGAGACAAAAATAAAAAATAAAATCTAACTAAATTATCTATAAGATCAAGATTCGCGCCACATATTTTAATCAAGTATATTGTGCTAGTGTAACTTAAATGCAAGATTGCATAGACATTTTAACGAATATATGTGCACGTGCTTGTCTGAAGCTTAACAAAAGGATCAAGAGACGAACTGACAACAATGTGATAGATGGAAAGAAAGTTTAAAAAAACACCATTATTCGTAGAAAATACCTATACAAATTATGAAGAAACTTATATATTTACAAAGAAACAAAACAAAAATGAAAAAAAAAATCATAAAAGCAAAACCTCTATAATTGTAATAACTTGTTTTTATTTGTTAACATGTCGGTGGGTTACCATGGCAAGAGTATTTAACTTCAATTCTATCCCCACCCCCACCTCCCCCCACCCCCCACACACACATTTTCGACGTACCGTCAGAGATGCTCCTAAAAATGAGTAAATGAGTAGATGAATATTTAGTAGGTCGTTTTTTAAATTTTAACAGATTTTGTAGCATATTGCTTGTACATAAATCATAAATAAGCTTGGTTTTTAGTTAAGTAATTTACTTAGTAGTATTCATATCCCTCGAAACTAAGTTGCAGGGGTATAACGTTTTTGACCCGTCTGTCTGTCTCCGTGTTTGTCCGTCAAAGAATGCTGTCACTTGGATCGCATTATCATTTTCTATACTGAAAGTTTAGTGAATAGTTTAGTGCTACAAAAGAATGTATTAGATTGATTTTCAGATAAATTGATAAGGGGTTAACTTTAGTGTAAGGAGGGCTTATTTAACAATTAATGTTTTATAATTTGGACCTGAAATTCTTTTACTGATGACTTTATTGTAGTTTGGTGAATGCTTAGAAGCAATGGAATCTTGGATGAACCGATTTTCACAACAAAAAACTTTTCCGGGTATATGGACGGACTGAACTTCGAATTCTCTAATGTTCTAAGGCGTTTCTCATCATGTCAATAAAAAATTGTGAAAGTTGACAAACGACTTAGTATACATTTTTTTATAAAGAAACCAAAAGTTATTTACATGGAAAAAATAAATAGGAAGAACACAATGGTGTCATATGATAAAGTATTTTTGATAGTTGCAATAAATCCTCTCAGCGGATTGAGAGGAAATGCGAATTCTTTGATCTACTATTGACAAAGTCCATTCTTAGCATCATCAAACGATTCAAAATATGTATTTAGATGACGGAAAGACAGAATGAGAGGTACATAAGTGAATTGAATAAAAATCCCGCCCACAAAAAAATAAAAATGATAACGGTGAGCAATTATTTTGGAAAGTTTATAGTTGTACAAAATAAGATATAGCATTAGCAATATTCTTTCTGCAGTTTTTTTTTTCTCCTATTCAACGGAACAGAAGCTGAGGTCAAATGCTTTTTTCAATATTTGTTATGTGATTGAAATTAATTATGACCATTGTAAGCTAGATTTACATTTTTCTGGTTCACCCATGGTAATAATTATTGAACGGTTCATCAAAGATACAAATATAAACCAGTTTCAAATTTAATAATACATGTATGTAGATCAGAAGTTAAAATAAAGATTTGTATAACCCTGGTAGTATAATGGCAATTACAACTGTTTTGACAGTAGATCAGGGTTCGATTCCCTGTCGGGGTATTAAAAATAATGCATTAGGAACTACATGTACATTAGTTGACAAATAAGAATTATCTCCCTTTAAAAATTAATGATAGAGCATTCCATTTGTAAGTTTTCCTGCAACTAGAATAAGATTTATGTGAAACCAAATTTCAGAAACACTTAATACCTGTACTATAAAATCTGTTATTCAGGACAAATTTGTGTACCTCTAAAAGTTGTCTTGAATTTTTATGGTGTGGTTGTCTACAAAAAGACAAAGAATCAATTTATTAAAGAACGAACTTAACATGATGATAAAGGGGTGTTAGAGGTGAACTGTGGTTAAACCATTCAATTGCAAGAGAGAGGTAAGGACAAATAGCAAAAAATATAAAATAACAGTTAATCAAAGTACAAAAATAAACGAACGCTCGAATCATGCGTTTAAATGAACACTTCTAAGGTACGTTTAAACGTACGCTCCTAGTGTGCATTTAAACGAACGCTTCTATCGTGCGCTTACAATACGATGTGTAAACGCACGTTAAACGATGCATAAACTCCTGAATGGGAAACGTGATCATCTCAAGGAGTGTATACATGTACACATATTACTAATGAAGATAGAGTACAGTAAAATACCCAGATCCTTCCTAAAAACAGTAGGTAATCCAACCATAACTGAACATGATTCAGTTGGTACATATTCACATTTGTGCATGCCATTGATAAAAATAAATGTATGTGAGCATTGTGCAATCCTACATCCAAAAATGCCTTTAAAATAAATCTATGCTAATATTTCTTTTTTATTTTAGTAAAATGAAGTTCTTGTCTGGTGATTGTTATTTTTTCTACTCGAGTACCTTCCACTGTAGAAGCATAATTTGGAAGCTAGTGCTCTAATGTTGTTGTTATTTTTTCTTTGAAGCCTCAACAGTACTCGAATGGCTCGCGCAGGACGAAACATCGTCGATTTTGTGCGCTCTGCTGCAGCCAGCCAATGTCAGAATCAATGTCACCGTGTTTACGTATTCTTATTTTGTATCAAAAAATTATTTTTTACTTTACTTTTCCGTCATTAGACTAAACAAATGATTATTTAAATTTAAACTAAGATGTGATTATTCCAAATGCAAAATTAAAAAAAAATAATTACGAAACCATATACAGGTGCGTGATCAAATCTCGCAAGATTTAATTTCCATAGCAAATTGTTTACAAATGTCTGCGCCCATGTTATAATTTTGACTGGTAAATTTCATCGATTTCAGGATATCTAACATGCCAGCAGGTATGTATACAACAATTGAATGAATACAAATAATAGATGGCATTCTTTGTTTTAGATGAAAAGCCTGACACAAAAGTCAAAAGTGTCGATACACATTATTTTTGTGATATCTACTCTAGAAGGTTACAGTGTATATTATGAACGATCACGGATCAGATCATAAGAGAGTTCGCCTATCTCATTAGTGATGTCATATTCACTTATTTGCATATCATTAAGTGTCAATTTGGCAAATAAACAACTCAATTTCGTGATTAGAATCCCAATTCTCAAAACTTTATAACTTTGTTATTTTATATTCAATTTTGGTTCTGTAAAATGTTTCATTTAGATAAAACAATTCATTTTGTATATCTTTTTCTTAAAAAAATAAATTTGTAATGATATTTATTTGTAAACCTCTTTTTTCATATAAAAATATAATTAAAATCTGATGCACATAATGCCTAATTACTTAATGTTTATTTAAAAATTCCATGGATAAAAAGAATTTAATTTGCAATTCTGGGAACCAGGTATGGTCTAAAATGTGTAATCCGTACCTGTACCAACTTTTCCCGGTACCCAAATACTATTTTGCCAATATCTTCATTATTACTTGCTATTTCCAGTTGAAAGTTTGTACACATTTACAAACATTATGGTTTGGCTATGATTAATGATTTTAAAATCTTTATTAAAAAAATGATTTTATTCGATTTTCTGTTTTCAAAAGGTCTAAAATGTGTAACCCAAAATGCCTGTACTCAAAAATCAAAGTTCTGTATTTTTGTTATCTGTTCTAATTGAATGCTTGTTTGACATTAGAACATCATTATATCATAAAAAAAAAATTGTATTGACGAAAAGTTAAAATCGCATCAGACTCTGTTTATGAGACTTTGTTTTTCCCATTTTGGATAAGATCACATCCATTCTTTGCTGGTACAGGGATTCCGGTGCAGAATTCAAACTCAATCTCTTCTTTTTTAAAACAATATCAAATCTTTCAAAACTTTATCCAGTCTTAAGGTGAAGGTTTAACCTCTTAATGATTTCAGAAAAACGTAAAATTCGGACAGGACAGTGAGATATAGTCAATAAATAGTTGGGTACGGTAACTTTCGATATGCTCTTGGGATGACTACCAACTTTCAATAAGTATTGCCCTTACATCCCAATTTGCAACAAATGTTACCTTAAGGGTACAAATATTCAACAAATATTGCATTTGGGGTACCAATATTTAATAATTAAGTGTTGCCATTAGGGTATATATGTTCAACAAATAATGCCCTAAGGGTACCAATATTCAACAAATATTGGCCTGAAGATTCCAATTTTCAACAAATATTAATAAATATTGCCCTTATGATACCAATATTCAACATATATTGGCATTGAGATACAAATATTCGACCGACATCGTCTGTAAACCCTGACTAACGCTACTTACTTAATACGCGTAATGTGTAGAAAGTGATTCAATTATTTCCGGCTCTGACGGAAAATTGAATGATCTTGAATAACGATGTGATGTCACACAGTTGCTTTGCATGGTTTTATCTTATGTTACTTGAGTTACATGTACACAGGTTGAAAGGGTTTGCAAACTTTTCAGAAATTAACATTCTTACATTGCTAGAACCCGAAATGCCTTAGATTTTCTATCCATTGTTAAAGATTTTAATATGACACGTAGAATTGATGGAATTTACCCTTTTACTGGTTTACTAGAAATTTTAAGATTGTTATGCTATTTATGTTTTAATCGAAACTGCACACTATGTTATGATGCAACATATGTGTTTACTGCATAAATGTTTTTTTTTTCAACAGATGTACTCAAAACAAACATCTTTTTGGACATTTTTTTTACATATTTCTCAGTTCAAAATGTATAAGAATCAGAGGGTTTGCCAGGTAGATCACAAGGACAAACGATGTGGAAATTTACACTGTTAGTGCTTGCCGTTGGCATTGGAGCCAGAAATTATGGTAAATATGTTAATTTTGCTTATAATTTATTATAACACTTGTATCGTGCTTGGGTACATGTGAAAGTATTGCTTGTTAAGATACATTGTAACTGTCATTTCTTTAGTTATTGTTAAACATAATGCGAATATATGATATTGAACTCGAATTAATGTATTATACCTAACGACCCAGTACGTACTCATCATAGTGAAAACATCAGAAAAATGTTCTAAATTTATATTCAAGAGTAATCATGGGAATCCAGATTCTAACAGAAATCAAAAGAATGTAATCCAGGGACAAAGACCAGACACACACAACAAAGACCATAAAGTAATAAAATAATACATACAAAGTAACAAAAGCAAATGAGCAACTCGTACTCCACTCAAAACTGGTAGCATGGACCAGGTATACCGGTAGGATAAGCGACACCCGCCGAGTTGCTTATAAAAAGTCAAGTCCGGAGTAGACGAAAGAGGAAAGGAAAACTATGACACGTTGAACAAATCAGTTTTCCTGTTTGTATTTGATAGTTTACCAGGGTTGAAGTTGAACCTATGCGTTACCTTCTTCTAGAAGGATTGTCAGTTGTTGACGACAGATTTATCATATGTGGTACTCCTTTAACATTTTGAATCTAAAACAAAAATTAGACTATACTTAATTAACCAGACTAACATAAGTCCTAGTACTTTTTGAACGGCACATGCCAACTCATGATAATTCTAATAACACCTGTCAATTCCAAAAGGTCCATTAAAATTAGCCAAATTAGACAAATTGCCAAAATAAAAGGATTGTCACAATAAGTACAAATTATAGATTGTTCAGGTAGTTCAAATTACTTATAAACGACCAAAACACTTTTTCAGGTAACAAGTAAAGTAGAAGTCTATGTAAGAATAATGAAAATTCTGAAAAATGTAATACATCCCGAAAAAGGCTACGCATTTTTATTTTTGTTATGAAGTTGCTTTATATGTCTTTGTGATGAAATGCATAATTATTCATTCCAATCTGTCTGCTCTTAGGAGATAATTCACATTGAAAATCAATTGTATTTTATTTTCATTTACAGAGTTATCTTAATTTTAAATTCTACAGTGCATTCTACATATCTTTATATCTTACGAACAAGAGTTCTATGAAAAGCTACATGTTATTTTCTGTTTTCCTAAGCATTTAAATAAAACATCAAAAATAAAAACATGTAGGCTTTCTAAGCATGTATCAAAGTCTGCATGGAGACTTTGATACATTTTTGACTTAATATGTATGATAGCCACATATTTTCCCCGATGACTTCAAAAATACCACTCAAACAACAGGATGATAAAATAAGTACCAACCAAATAATAGTGAAGCATACTTAAATAAAAATAGAAAATTACTGACCAATTGAATAGGACCAGCATATAGATCCAGGACATGGATAAGACGACACGAAGTACCAGTTTATAAACCATGGACATGGAAAAGACAACACGAAGTACCAGTTAATAAACCAAGGACATGGATAAGACGATATAAACCACCAGCGTGCAGTAGATATAGATATCAACAAGAGAAAAATAAAGATATTTGTAACAGAGGTAAGGCCGATCTGATTTAATTATTTTTTTACCTTCACGAATATACCATGACTTTGTTTTGTTTCGCTTATCGTCAGGTTTTATGTGTAATCTTTTTTATTCGCCTGATACGTCGGCTTCATATGATATCAAAAAGACAATTTTAGATAATAAAGTTTCTTCAAACAGTTTATGTTTCCTATAAATGCCGAAGAGTTTTATATAAATGAGTCATTATTTTTTTTAGATAAATGTCCAGAAATTGCAAACTTCATGAATGGAAACGCTACCTACGAAGGAATGTCAGTTGGACAAAGTGCAACTTTCTCCTGTGATAAGAATCATAATCTTTGTGGCGTGAAAAACACAGTTTGTAAACATGATCTAAAATGGAGTGGCCCAAATTCAATTTGTAAGTTATAATACTTGGACAAATTTGAATTTGCAATCTGTAAGTTATAGAATTTGGACAAATCTGATATTGTAGTGACTTAACCCCTACCTGAAGGTCATAAAACTTGGACAAATCTGAAATGAAGTGACCCAAATCCTTTCTGTAAGTTATAAAACTTGGACAAGGAAATATAAATGATACAAAAATAGTGTAGATTAGGTGATGTTATAGGGATTGTCATTGTCGCTCGTTGAATAACTTTGTGTCTGACTGTCTATCTGTAATATCACTTGCCAGAACACTTCTTCCTACTGAATGATGCCACATTTAAGAATGTTGAGAGATTGTCGTGTTCAGTGCTTGTACAGTCAACTCCTCGATAACAAGTACAAAACTTTTGAACAACTAATTTGAAAGGTTTTGTACTATTTTTAGATTTGGTTACCGTGTTCACTGTTGTTTAATTCATAATTTCAAAGAACTATTCCTAAATTTAGATATCAACCAAAGAAATTTCATACTCGAACGTTTTCGCTTCGATACTGTCTTGCTTTTAAAGTATATTACCATTATGACATGAATATGACGGTATGTTTTGTCAATTTCAATTTCTTTCTTCAAGTGCGCGAAACTCATATAGAGTGAATGGTATCCTTTGATAAGAAATAAAGTATTTACCTCCAACAAGCGTTTAAGGAGGTAGACCTAGGGTAAGGGACATAATTCTTCAAATCAGTGATATGTTTGTATCAAATTCAATTTCACAAAAGCATATGAAGCTTTCGTTTGAAACAGAATAAAATCAGTCAAAGTTAATTTGATGCTTACATGAGATTGATGTAAAATTCTGAATACAAACTTTCCAATGATTTGTAACAGTTGTATCACTTACCCCGGGTCTACATCCTTATAAGCAATCTTTGTATTTTGCAGGTGTCCCTTTTTGCTTCCCTGGTAATTTCAGCTTCTCATATGGTTCTTCTAAATACTTCGTCAGTGGTTTTCAGCTTTCATATGATGAATCTAAGGTAGGGTATCTTCCATTATACTAACTACAGTTCATAGTAAATAGTAACCACCAGGCGTAATCAACAATGAATATTATATGAATAACCATTTAATGCCACTTTCAAATGAGAAATTTAGATTATTAGATCTTCCACATCATACCAAGTTTTCCTAATAGTAACGATTATGCATCATGGCCAGGTACCTGTGGATTCCACAGTTTATTTTTGCTGTATTCATTGAATTGAAATTGGAAATAGGTATCGTATAGGCCAACAGACATGGGCCAGGGAAGAGAAAGCAAGGTGAATGTAGCCTTTATACTGATTTAAAATTAAAATCTGCGGTTCTTCAACAAAAATTTTTTTTCAAATATTGTTTACAATATCTTGATCCAGTATGCTCAATAGTTTTTTTTCCTTTAATGGACAATCGTTTACTTATCACATCTCGCCCCGTTTATCTGTCGTCCTTTTTTCAATGACTGAAAAAATGTAAAAACAAATGTATCAGAGCGTTGCTCGGTTGTAGGCTGTTCCTACCTCAAATTATAATGATACACTATATTTCAGAATCAAATGATTATGAATTTGTACATACTAAGTGATGATATATAACCATTCAGAGAAATGTTATTGCATTGTGAGGTTCATAACCCAAAAGAAACTTTTAAAAGGGCATTATCATAAAACTAATCTAATACGTGAAAACGATTTTTGACGTTGAAATATCGTACCCAAACATATATTACAGAACATTACAAATGTAAATACACCGGTAAAATGATGAAGTAAAATGTGAACCCTAAGATTACCAAACAACGATTAAATTTCAGAAATTTTGCCAAGATTTAAACGGTACCATTGTGATGATAAATTCAAGAGAAGAGCAAGACTTAATCCGCTGTGTGCTTGATACCCTTAGCTATAACGGTAACAACACTTTCTATTGATATATGTATATATAATTATTGAACATCAAACATAGATTAAAACTGTGAGTAAAACATCTCGCTTGATATCATCTAGGAATTCCATTGAGGGACTTTTGTTGATGGGATACAAATTAATGTCAATTTAACAAGCAACGAATTCAAATACCCTACAAAATGTAAATGTCCAATGAATGCAAAAGTACCAGTCATATGAATACTTTAAATTTCGATATGCTGTACACGTGTTTGAAGGAGTAACCTTTCATTGAAAAACATAATCCACTTTTTTCATTCTTAACATTATACCATTTATCCCCACTAATTAAAGTGCCTTTAAATTACAGAGATGAAGCTTTATATATCCCCTGCTTGAAAAGTGTGGCTATATAGTAATGGAGTTGTCATTTCATCTATAACAAATAATTCCGTCACACATTTCTTGGCTTCTACTAGAGTGAATGATTAGATATTTTGTATATGACATAAGCATGATGATTCGTACAATGTCTCCCCTTCCCAGCTTTCTGTGTTTTTTATTTTTTCTTTCGCCTTTGTAGATTTCTCAGCACCCATCGGAAGGGATGATTAGATTTTTTGTTTATGGCTAACTCATGATGACTCATACAGTGTCTCCCTTTCATCAAATTCTCACCAATTTCTCAAAATGTAATGTTGATTTTTAACTACATTCAACTTCAATAATTAAAGAGAAATAAATTACCAAGAAAGCATTGAAATTCATTGAGCAAACTTTGGTTTCTTCTGTTAGCTATATAGGGAACTTAAAATTGCTTTTCTGAACAATCCATTGTCGATTTAGAACAAACTCTATTTGATATACATATGAAATTTACATTTTATTGGAACAAAAAAGTCAGTTTGACAAAATTTACCCCGTGCCACCCGTACCATACCGTACCATAGCATCTGCCTGATCTTTACATGAACAGCCTCTTAAATGTGTCCAATGTTATTACAAATCCTGTTTTTTATGGGTAACTGGTGCGTCGTCCCACCAAGTAAATACTCACTGGTGCGTCTTCCCACCAAGTTAATACTCACTGGTGCGTCTTCCCACCAAGTTAATACTAATTGGTGCGTCTTCCCACCAAGTTAATACTAACTGGTGCGTCTTCCCACCAAGTTAATACTCACTGGTGCGTCTTCCCACCAAGTTATTACTAACTGGTGCGTCTTCCCACCAAGTAAATACTCACTGGTGCGTCTTCCCACCAAGCTAATACTCACTGGTGCGTCTTCCCACCAAGTTAATACTAACTGGTGCGTCTTCCCACCAAGTTAATACTAACTGGTACGTCTTCCCACCAAGTTAATACTCACTGGTGCGTCTTCCCACCATAAAAGATACAATTTTCAAAATAAAAATGTTTTATCTTTAGAAGGTTTATTGGATGTTTGCCAAAATGACAGAACTTATATCTGGTTAGGTGTAGTGAAAACTGACGGAATTTGGAAATTCATCAACGGTGACAACATAACTGAACATTTTTGGGGTTTTAATGAACCGAATAATAATGACTTCTGTACAGATTTACACAGAAGGAGTTCGTATGATTGGTACGGTCACAATGGGAGTTGCAATTCATCATTTATACGCTTGCACATAATATGCGAGATGTATGCTGACATCTAAATTTTATGGAAATAAATTAAAGTTTGAAACCAGATTCTGTTGTTTATGTCATTCAAAATTACAATATTTCTTGCTGTAAACTATAACCGGTTAATTGGTCTGTCTATAACCGCAACTCATAACTTGCTTGCTAAACATGGACTTACAATGTACATTAATTGGCAAAATATTTTAATTGATTCCAGAGGCTTTAATGCATTTTCTTTTGCCCAACTTGTGAAATGTCCGCCATTGTCACTTTGTTTAACGCAACCACATACCAACATTTTGTTTTTATATCAAGCAATATAATAAAGTCAATTTGAAGGCGACTGATCAATAATTAAAGTTGATATATCTTATGCCGGAACTCGCAAATGCAAAGATTTAAGTGTCTTGCTAGAAGCTATAAAATACCTTGCAATGATCCGGAGCAGTTCGATATAACCACAGAGGTCAAAACTCTCATCAGTAGAAACGTGTAGGGCTTGATAAATCCCAAAATTTGTATTGCAGTTAAACGTTTGACACATGATAAAATTTTACCCTAATTCATTAACAGTTCAAGTCACAACCTCTACAAACATCACAGTCTTCCTTTGGTGTATGACACGTCGTTTTACAATCCTAAAGAGATCAACAATTTTACTGAAGTTATTACCCTTATTTTTAAAACTTTGTATGAAACAATAAAAAGATCAATCCACTCTTTTATTTTCCAGTATTTTCAATTTTCAATTTCAAAGAGATATATTTTCGTGTACCTAAGGTCACCATCGACGACGCTCCGTGCAGCCTCATTTTTGCTGCCATATAACTAAAAGTACTATCTATTGTGTGGTCGTTGTTTTCTGTTTGCTGGATTTATGATGGTCGATACTGTATTTTGTTCACAATGACGTACAAAAACTCAAGTTTATCAACCCCAACCCAGGGGCAGTCGTTTGTTTCCTGCCTTATTAACCGCTGCAGACAAACCTTTCGACATTCTCTGACAAAAGTAAAATCAACCGGAGTACATCTCATAAAATCATTCTATTTTCCCGACTTCCAAGATACTTGCATTTTCAGAGCGCCTAGAGTGAATTTCCAACGTCAGACGCTGTTTCGAAGCTTGCTAGTTTATATCTTGTCGGTGGACACTTAACAGCATAGATGCATGAAATACTAACAAACGAGGATGATTGAGGGTTTTATTTCATCAATTTAAGCTTGAAAAGTTGAAATATAAAATATGCCTTAATATACAACTTCTTTCATTTCCTGTATATAAAATATGTCTACAGTCTCTCCGAAACATAGTATGCTCTTCGTTTAAAACTGCTCAAATGTTGACTATTCAATTAGAATATATATGAAAAGTAATGATACTATTTTTTTTAACATCTCTTATTAACTTATCACGAAATAAGCGAAATTCGTAATAAGAGATTTGTTTAAATATACTTTATGATTTCGTTATTTTTTATACTAATATCTTTATATTATTTTAAGAAAAAATGTTTCTTTTTTATAATTCTAAATAAACCAAAATCCTACACAGTAAGATTTTGTTGCCCTAGCAAATTTTTTTTTTGACAAAGTGGAAGGCAAAAGACGATTTACCATCAAGCAGACCTGGAATAACAACAGAGATAGAGTCAGCCAAATTTTGTTCTGATAGAACGCTTTTTAATAGTCGTGAGCAATTCAGCGTATACCCATTTCAAATTACATATTTATTGCAAACTCGTAAGAAGAGCATTTCATTTGTTTAATGTGAATAAACGCAAAACAAATAAAAGATAATTTTCCAATGCTCTTAATCCCATATTAAAACGCAAAATAAAATCTAACAGTTTTAGAAATCACGATAACATATATTACGTTTTATAAGGAAACTGTACCACATGTTACAAGGTTTTATTGACACAAAATGTTCTAATATAGATAGTTATATTTCTTTGGGGAAAAATAAAGTAAACAATGTCAAATACGGACTTTTACTAAATTATATTATAATAACTCCCCTACCGACTCATTGTCATTGAAAATACAAAATTAAAATTTATAAAAATACATGAAAACACGACGGATACAACAAGACGGTTACACAGTGAAAGACAACGTGAAAAAAAAAACAACAAAAATAACACTTCAACAAGAGAACTTCATTAATAAATAAACAGAACATCTTCAAATATTACAATGAACAGTTAAGTGTAAGTGTTTATAAGAATCAGGCAAAATGAGAAAAATCAGAAACACGAATGTCAAATCCCCTCATATCTGACCATATGATATCACTCAAGGATGATTTCTCTATTTGAAAAGTCCGTATTTGATCTCTGTGTCACTTGATTTGCTCCAACATTTTTCAATAGAATGCTAGAAAAATAAGGTTTTATAACAGAGTTATCTGCCCTTAGATGTTATTTCCATAATTCTGATGGTTCAAATAGTAAAAATACACTATCAAAATAATGGGTTCTTCCATATCATGTTTCACCAACTGCCTGATTCTTTAAAAGACCGATAGTTAAGTACGCCATTACGGTATAATAAAATAACTGTGATCAGTAAAACTATAGAAATATGGTTTAAAATGTCAAAACTTTGCTAATATAATTAATACTTGCAACATTTTATACTGAAAATTAGACAGAAGGCATTTTCTTACAGTATAAAATAACTATCCATTTGGAGTGTATTTGAAAAAAAAACCCTTTTTTGTTTTCATTCTAAATAGTTTGTAAAACATTAGTTATAAAAATTAAATTGTTTAGATAATCGAATCAGTGTGACAAAACTATTATCTGGTTTCATCTTATGATTTTATTAACTGATTAATTTTCATATCTTAATAATTTTACAAAAATGATATTTTAGAGAAATTTTCCTGATTTTGAACGAACCTCCATTATAAAGGTAATATTAATTAAAAAAATTTTCAAGAGCACTACTTGAGCATCAAGAAGCTACTGGAACAATTTCCAGTATGTCTTTTTCCCATTGTACAAGCAATCAATCACTATACCACAAATTACATACTAGTATATAAACTATAACAGTGTGAAAAAAAACAAAAACATAACGTGTATCGGTGCTATACAGAAGTCTCAAATGCAAGCAGCTGTGACGGGGGTATTATACCTTGTTTCACTATTGGTTGTTCTAGGAAGGATGGACCTGTTCGCGCCCTTTCTGCCGATTTCGATCTTTGTTTCTTTTTTGTCTTATTCTTTTTGTCATCACGTGACCTTCTGCAAACAGCACTGTCGCCTGTTATCTGTCAAAAAGAAAACAAGGCGTTATTTCAATTAGACATCGTGATAAAACTGTAAATATCATCTTGACAAGAAAAATGTCAATAAAACAAAAGGAAGAGGAGTTTTATAAATCATACTGAATTTAATCCAATTTAAGGTCTCTGATGGATGTGATAACTATAAAACTGGACTTTCTCTGAGTGTGTTTTCCATGTCTAGCCTTTGCCTATGGACAACCTTGGATCCCTTGATTACTCTTTCAATAAATTTTTAGAATAAATGAAATTCGTCTAGAAATTGGGGAAATCTAATGACGTATTTTCTTCATTATATATTGTATTCTCCAATAATCATTTATACTTCAGTAATATTAGATTCAAAACTACAATTACATAAAATCATTGTTTGATGATAATGATACGTACATATTTAAAAACAAAACCAAATTCATTTATATTCAATTGTTAATACAAAAGAAATTGCAGATCTGAACGCATTCAATTCATAAATCATAAAAATTATATTGACTTTTTTTCTTGTTGTTTTTCATTGGTCAGTATCATTTAATAAAAATGTTCTTATTCATAGACAGTATTTACATACCACTGGCAATGCCTTTCTCTGCATGGCAGAAATTGGAGGCGTTGGAGGAGGAATGAATAGTGACTTAGGAGGTAATCCTGAGAGGGGAGGTTAAAACGTATTCCGCATTTCCTGAGTTGAACCCGCTTTAGGTACGATAGAGGATAACTTAGAGTCCGATGTTCTAACTGAATGTAATTCTCTTTCTGACACAGACGATAACCTTTTCACATTTGGTTTAAATTTACGTTTAACTGCTGTAAATAATTCAGACGGGGAGAGTGCTGACGGAGCTGCCGGAGACATGACGGAAACACCAGCTTTAGCAATCGTGTTTTTAGCTGAACTGTCCAAACTGACTGAACGTTTAACAGCTTTTCGTTGTTTTTTCTTTTCTAATTTTGTTTCTTTAGTTGTTGTTTGTGGTTCTTCTATTTGATTATCCATTTCAGCAGACAAGTTTATATATTCGTCTACTTGGTCACCGGAAACCAATGTAGAATCTAAAGCGTCTTTTTTCAAATTTGTTTCGGCACTTACGATGACTTCTCTTTCTCGCTTAGAAACACTTTCATGACTCCGACTTCTTGTGGGCCATGGTTTATGGATGTTTGATTCAGTCGGAATATCAGCTGCAAAAAATTGTTTTCTAGCAGTTTTTGGAGTCACTATTTCTGCACTTGCAGACAAATTGTTTTTGGCAGGAAGTATATGTGTGACAGGTATTGGAGCGAGATACTGTTGTAAACTACACTGAGCAGAATCAAAAGAAAGCGATGTGTTGTGCTAGTCTGCGGAGATAATCTAACAGATTGAGACGATCCAGACTGACTACTCCCCTGAGGAGAAAGATTTACAGATTTTAACAAACAAGTATCTATAGCAATGCTTTTAGGAATCTGCCTAACTGTGTTTGTCTCAACTGAATGTTTTGTTACAGTCTGAGAAGTTGATACAGTCGTTCGTGTTGTGTTCAAACAACGTGGAAGTAAAAAGCTCGGTGGAGGGTCTGGGAACTTCATCTTCAGACCTTGTTCCTTGTGAACTGTGGTCATAATGTTTTGTTTTCTGTCAGCAATTGACCCTAAATGTATTCCTGGAATCTCTATATCTGATTCATCTTTCATGTTTGTCCCACTTAGACTTCTTTGGTATTTTATAGAACTGTCCGGTGTCACTGGGCCATATTTATGTTTAAGGAATTCGAGTTCCTTATTGTTCAGAGTGTCGCTCACGAAATCATCCTTTAGTGCATCAAGCTCTGAACTAGAAAGACTCCTAAAATTATAATATATGAGCATACAAATATGATAAATAAAAATAAACGCAAATATTGCGTCACATCAATGTAGAAAATGACAATGGATAATATGTTATAATAATAATTAAAAAAAATCATTACATATGTTGCTTCAAGACAATGTTTTGTTCATTATTTGATACAACGAACGCAGATACAAACTCGTGTTTTAACTGACGTTTAAACTAAAGGATACACAGTTAAAAATGAGTGCCACTTTCCGTGAGGTTCCTGACTTAACCACGTAACCAGTTTCTTTTTTTCATTTGGGTGTTCCCCTTTTGAGATAAAAAAAATAAAAGCCAGTTAAGACGTACTACTTAACTATAAGCATATGGGTAAAATTTTGAATTTTTTTGAACTGAAAATACTTTATCTTATGTTAACTTTTTATAACAAAACTATTTAACGCTCAGAACCACATATGACAGCTGGTTAGACTTCGAAAAGTGGCTTATTGGATGATTTCGTTCAATTGCCTTTGCACATTTGTTAATTTGCAAAATAAATCGTTAATATAACGTATTGTAATGTTTGCAAAAATAATGATCCTTCCGTCATATGAGAACTTAAAAATATCTCTTACAAGTTTCCTCAATTTTAAAATGCAAACCCTCAATAGGAGTAAATAATAACACATCAAAGAACGGAGCACTGACGAGCAGATGAACATACGAGACGTTTGATATTACTGCCTTTCCGCGGGGATTAAAGAAAGGATAAAATCGTCCAAAAGTGATTTCAGCACTTACTAATAATTTATAGTGCATTGGGTATGACTCTATGTGAAACTAAAAACTGCAAAATTTTTTTGTGTAAAATCCAAGATGGCCGATATATGGCTGCCATCTTGAATTTACCAAGATAATATGGAAAATCTCCTACTTCATTAATTCTGATGATGCAAAAAGTCCAAATTACTTTCAAAATGGTGGGGTTTTCAAGCCATGTTTTACCTTCTGTCTGATTCTTACAGAGATTCCCACTTACGTAGTGTCAATGTTTTCCGTATATCACACGAACGACATAATTATTTAGGTTTGCAAAGTGAGAAATAAAATAGAATGGTTGTTTAGTGGTATGCAGTGAAGAAGCACTGCAATATTTTTCCACCATTCAACTCAAACATTTTGACTAACTTCATTTTCCCCAACCTTAGATACAAGTATTTTCGGTTTCTGTATAAACATTTAACATTCTGAAAATTTTAAGTTGTTTGGAAACTTGAAAAAAAAACTTTTCTTCCTTTACAGATTCTTCAGAGGACTGGGACTTTAAGAATCAAGTAGCATAAAAAACTGATCATATTCGAAGTACTTATAAGAAAACTCAATTTCGGTTAATAAAAATGTACATAAGCATGGTGCTCGTTAATTCATTTTTCATTGTAATGCACTCATGCACTATCTATTTATAATGAGTAAACCTACAGAAATCCTAGTGATTCTACATGTAACTATTCTAGCTGTAGTTTCACTGATCTTAGTACTTAAATATGAAAACACTGCAAACATGAAAGGTTTGTTTTTGCTTCTTCTTTTGGTTAATACTATTGCATAAATAAATATAGAATGAAAAACAGGGCAAGTAGTAGAAAATAACTTCAGACAATTATATAAGAGGTAACTTTGATTTGTTACTTCAAACAGATGAAAGTATAAAAGTCACGTGTTTAAACTTCCAAGAAACCACATCGAATCCAGAACTACGTCACACATATCACATATTTGTAAAAAAAAACTCTCTCATCTCATCTCATGGCAAGAACATGCTTACTGAGGAAACATATTAATATAGAAACAATGTGACATTTCAAATTCTTTATCATCTTCCTATGTATTGGCAAAAAATACCGGAGCGTCAGAAGTGGGATAATTCTACCAAGTTCCCGCTCCTGGGAAGACGTTTATGAACATCAAAAGTGTAGTCGATGATTTGTGGTGCAAATCTGTTACCAGAAATACTAGACAACCCTATGAATCAGGATAATAATCTTGAATAAGATTCTTTTGATTTTGTTGGATTATAACATATTTTGTTTCAAGTACTTAACCTAATGATGAGGAATTGCTTCTCCGGATACTACGAATATGGATCGATTAAAAACGATTCTTAATGGCGTTTAAAGATCAAATATAGTTTAAACTATTACTTGATATCCGATCACTTAAGACATTTTGAAACAAATATATGTATGGTTACGTAAATGTAGTACTTTTAAAAAAAATACTATTAGAGACAACGTGTATAGTTACATTAGTTTTAAAGGTGTGGAGATTTTTTTTCAAAGTTGAGATAGATTATAACCTGCTTTTCTAATATGTGTGGTCCACATGAAACTACTTGACGATTTTGTCTTGATTATGTTAAAAAGGAGAAGGTGCGATAAATGGTCTTATTGGCCTAGCATTCAACTGAAAATTAATCATAAAGTGTTGAATAATTACATTGTGAATTTGGAGGCTTGATTCCATCACAAATGAGAAAACATGAAGACTTCAAATAATTCATGAATTGAAAGGACAGTAAAAATGCTTTAAGTTTACCAATATTCAGATATTCTGTCAAACCTTTACCTTTTTGTCAATTTCTAGTCACATTTTTGGCAAGGAAATGGTGTCCACACCTATGAAACAGCTTGATACTTAGTGATTTCATTCATTCTTACATAATTCATCATATGTGAAAATATATGTTTCTTTCGTTTGGACATAGTTTTATTGATGTAAATATGTCTTAAAAAACAACAAAATTTTCACTTCCCAGCAGTTTTGCTAAATGACATCAAATTATACACCATTATGACGAAATTATAATGAAATAATGCCACAAATCATTATTTTTCCTTATATTTTACTATGTTATGAACAACCTTTATATTATTACAACAAAGATATTTTTTGGTCAATTTTCGTAGCTTAATGCCCATACCCCTTTCAACAACTGACCCATTTCGTAAAGGGGTTACAAATACATTACAAGCAAAACAACATGGTCTGAACGTGAACATAGGGAACAAATATACGATCTACATAAACAATGTAGCCAACCGAATAAAATAAGATTACACATAAAAACCGAACACTAGGACAACAAGACACCACACACACAAGAAAAAACTAAAGCTATTACAATAAGAACTCCCACACGAAAAAAAAATGGGAGTTACATCAGGTGCACTCACTTTAAAATCATTCAAAAATATTTCAACTTCTCCAAACTCCTTCATTATTTTTAATGTTACTTACATGTAAAACACTAATTTCACATAGTGGATGCATTTATACTATAACGAAAGTTGTAGGTAACATAAATAGACATGCATGATTTTGTAGATAAACATTAAGGTTTTATTTGGCGTTCAATAAATCTTAACTAAAACGTCTCCCGAATTGAAAATATAATAACAAAACAAAACTAAATTCTATACGTTGGTTTCAAATGAGTCCCATTAATTGTTGTAACACTGTTTATCTTCTTTTCTCAAACCTTTACGATGAAGACCTTAGTTTTTTTCTCCGTGAGAGCCTTTCCGTGTAATTGAATCATAATTATGATAATTATGGAAAACAGACATACACAACAAAGAACATACAGTAACTAAAATCATACATACACAGTAACAAAGTAAATGAGCAACTCGGACTCCACGAAAACTGGGAGCATGGACCAGGTGCACCGGTAGGGTAAGCATCCTCTGCTTTTCTAGAAACACCCACCGAGTTGCTCATAAAAAGTCAGGTTCTAGGTAGACAAACGAGGAAAGGAAATCATGACCCGTTGAATAAATCAGTTTTCATGGTGCTGATGGATACACCATAACGATCCACGAGTTCATGATGACGACCATAAAACTTCTGTAGTGATGACTTCAAACTTGTAGCATCATAACCCTGTTCCAGAAGCCTATTTGTTAGAGTTCTAGCGCGATACAAAAAGTCTGCGTAGTTTCGGCAAGCTCTGGCATAAGTATGAGTTGTGATATGAACACTGCATACGCAGGAGCCGAAGGGATGTTGCCATAGATGAAAGGACAGTTGACAATTCTGAATGAAAAGTCATTACGTTTGTCGTAAAGTTTGGTCAATAGTTTTCCTTTACCATCGATTTCTAAGTGTAGATTAAGATATGAGGCTGACTTCACAGTGTCTGTAGCATCCTTTATTTCAGGTTCTTTTGGGTCATATCAAATCCCCGAAATTAGGATTGTTTAAAGATAATACGTCATCTATATAGCGGAAACTGAAATTGAAGGATCTAGCCAAACGATATTTTTTCTTTCTTTCTGATCAGATCAGCTATAAAGTCAGCTTCCTAAGAGTGAAGGAATAGGTCAGCAAGTAAAGGAGCACAATTTGTTCCCATTGGAATGCCGACCGTTTGTTGAAAAAAACACGTCCACCACACTGGACAAATATATTGTCGATTAAACATTCCAGCATTTTGAAACTAAGAACTAAGAACTAACAAAGTAGAACTAGTCTAATCAATCTGTAACCAAAGTAGAACCAGTGTAACCAATCTGAAACCAAAGTAGAAACAGTCTAATCAATCTGTAACCAAAGTAGAACTAGTCTAATCATTCTGTAACCAAAGTAGAACCATTGTAAAACCAGTGTAAGCAATCTGTAAAATAAATACAGTCATTGTAACCAAATTGTTACCAAAGTGTAACTAGTATAAGCAATTTATTACAAGTGAAGAACCAAGGTACAAATATGTAACCAATATAATCCCAATCTGTTACTAAAGTATGAACAATGTAACAAATCTATAATCAAAGTATAATAAGTGTAACCAATTTGTAACCAAAGTAGAACCAGTGTAACCAATCTATAACCAAAGTAGAACAATTGTTTTCTGGTCTCGGGTTTTCCTTAAATAAAGGCATACTGCACAAACACTAACTACTTTACCGGAACTCTGACTTCGTTTCAGGAAAAAAAACACCAACTTAAATCAATAAATTAACTGAAATAGGAAACAAATAAATTTGATTGTCTAAAACACCATGATCAGTGGTACATAATAGAAACCACAAACAAACAATACAGGTACTTGGTAATTTTTGTACCCACTTGTCACAATTGCAATTATTTTATGCATTTCCACAATATTGCAAATTTGTTATTTAGAATAAGTGATTTAGTTTCTAGAAAATTATGTCGCCGGGTATTTTGTGGCATTAAGAAAAATGTCGTCCTGTATATTTTTTATTCTGAAAATACAATTAATCAACTTTGTAATATAAAATTACAATAGCGAGCTTAACATTTCTCGTATTGAACTATTAAATAATTCCGAACATTTATTATATTTATAATTGACTAACCTGGAAATACAGGGAACTGTTGCAAAACAGTCCATTCAGTTTCACGTATGCCAATACAATGTAATGACTACAGGTGTGACAGGCAGTTAGTAAACAGGTGATATTTTTCATGCAAGAGTACATTCAAATTAAGGTGCGTTTGACTTTTAAATTTGGTCCGTCAGTTAATATGAACTGATGATGTAATGAATGATTAATGAATTGAATTAAAACCAAACATACGGAAAGCTAAATGGACCTTCCCGTGACAAAAATACGGAAGGCTAAAAAAACCAAACATACGGAAAGCTAAATGGACCTTCCCGTGACAAAAATACGGAAGGCTAAAAAAACCAAAAATACGGAAAGCTAAATGGACCTTCCCGTGACAATTAGGAGACAAAAATAAAAAATAAAATCTAACTAAATTATCTATAAGATCAAGATTCGCGCCACATATTTTTTATTGTGCTAGTGTAACTTAAATGCAAGATTGCATAGACATTTTAACGAATATATGTGCACGTGCTTGTCTGAAGCTTAACAAAAGGATCAAGAGACGAACTGACAACAATGTGATTGATGGAAAGAAAGTTTAAAAAAACACCATTATTCGTAGAAAATACCTATACAAATTATGAAGAAACTTATATATTTACAAAGAAACAAAACAAAAATGGAAAAAAAATCATAAAAGCAAAACCTCTATAATTGTAATAACTTGTTTGTATTTGTTAACATGTCGGTGGGTTACCATGGCAAGAGTATTTAACTTCAATTCTATCCCCACCCCCACCTCCCCCCACCCCCCACACACACATTTTCGACGTACCGTCAGAGATGCTCCTAAAAATGAGTAAATGAGTAGATGAATATTTAGTAGGTCGTTTTTTAAATTTTAACAGATTTTGTAGCATATTGCTTGTACATAAATCATAAATAAGCTTGGTTTTTAGTTAAGTAATTTACTTAGTAGTATTCATATCCCTCGAAACTAAGTTGCAGGGGTATAACGTTTTTGACCCGTCTGTCTGTCTCCGTGTTTGTCCGTCAAAGAATGCTGTCACTTGGATCGCATTATCATTTTCTATACTGAAAGTTTAGTGAATAGTTTAGTGCTACAAAAGAATGTATTAGATTGATTTTCAGATAAATTGATAAGGGGTTAACTTTAGTGTAAGGAGGGCTTATTTAACAATTAATGTTTTATAATTTGGACCTGAAATTCTTTTACTGATGACTTTATTGTAGTTTGGTGAATGCTTAGAAGCAATGGAATCTTGGATGAACCGATTTTCACAACAAAAAACTTTTCCGGGTATATGGACGGACTGAACTTCGAATTCTCTAATGTTCTAAGGCGTTTCTCATCATGTCAATAAAAATTTGTGAAAGTTGACAAACGACTTAGTATACATTTTTTTATAAAGAAACCAAAAGTTATTTACATGGAAAAAATAAATAGGAAGAACACAATGGTGTCATATGATAAAGTATTTTTGATAGTTGCAATAAATCCTCTCAGCGGATTGAGAGGAAATGCGAATTCTTTGATCTACTATTGACAAAGTCCATTCTTAGCATCATCAAACGATTCAAAATATGTATTTAGATGACGGAAAGACATAATGAGAGGTACATAAGTGAATGGAATAAAAATCTCGCCCACAAAAAAATAAAAATGATAACGGTGAGCAATTATTTTGGAAAGTTTATAGTTGTACAAAATAAGATATAGCATTAGCAATATTCTTTCTGCAGTTTTTTTTTTCTCCTATTCAACGGAACAGAAGCTGAGGTCAAATGCTTTTTTCAATATTTGTTATGTGATTGAAATTAATTATGACCATTGTAAGCTAGATTTACATTTTTCTGGTTCACCCATGGTAATAATTATTGAACGGTTCATCAAAGATACAAATATAAACCAGTTTCAAATTTAATAATACATGTATGTAGATCAGAAGTTAAAATAAAGATTTGTATAACCCTGGTAGTATAATGGCAATTACAACTGTTTTGACAGTAGATCAGGGTTCGATTCCCTGTCGGGGTATTAAAAATAATGCATTAGGAACTACATGTACATTAGTTGACAAATAAGAATTATCTCCCTTTAAAAATTAATGATAGAGCATTCCATTTGTAAGTTTTCCTGCAACTAGAATAAGATTTATGTGAAACCAAATTTCAGAAACACTTAATACCTGTACTATAAAATCTGTTATTCAGGACAAATTTGTGTACCTCTAAAAGTTGTCTTGAATTTTTATGGTGTGGTTGTCTACAAAAAGACAAAGAATCAATTTATTAAAGAACGAACTTAACATGATGATAAAGGGGTGTTAGAGGTGAACTGTGGTTAAACCATTCAATTGCAAGAGAGAGGTAAGGACAAATAGCAAAAAATATAAAATAACAGTTAAATCAATGAAATAATCAAAGTACAAAAATAAACGAACGCTCGAATCATGCGTTTAAATGAACACTTCTAAGGTACGTTTAAACGTACGCTCCTAGTGTGCATTTAAACGAACGCTTCTATCGTGCGCTTACAATACGATGTGTAAACGCACGTTAAACGATGCATAAACTCCTGAATGGGAAACGTGATCATCTCAAGGAGTGTATACATGTACACATATTACTAATGAAGATAGAGTACAGTAAAATACCCAGATCCTTCCTAAAAACAGTAGGTAATCCAACCATAACTGAACATGATTCAGTTGGTACATATTCACATTTGTGCATGCCATTGATAAAAATAAATGTATGTGAGCATTGTGCAATCCTACATCCAAAAATGCCTTTAAAATAAATCTATGCTAATATTTCTTTTTTATTTTAGTAAAATGAAGTTCTTGTCTGGTGATTGTTATTTTTTCTACTCGAGTACCTTCCACTGTAGAAGCATGATTTGGAAGCTAGTGCTCTAATGTTGTTGTTATTTTTTCTTTGAAGCCTCAACAGTACTCGAATGGCTCGCGCAGGACGAAACATCGTCGATTTTGTGCGCTCTGCTGCAGCCAGCCAATGACAGAATCAATGTCACCGTGTTTACGTATTCTTATTTTGTATCAAAAAGTTCTTTTTTACTTTACTTTTCCGTCATTAGACTAAAAAAATGATTATTTAAATTTAAACTAAGATGTGATTATTCCAAATGCAAAATAAAAAAAAATAATTACGAAACCATATACAGGTGCGTGATCAAATCTCGCAAGATTTAATTTCCATAGCAAATTGTTTACAAATGTCTGCGCCCATGTTATAATTTTGACTGGTAAATTTCATCGATTTCAGGATATCTAACATGCCAGCAGGTATGTATACAACAATTGAATGAATACAAATAATAGATGGCATTCTTTGTTTTAGATGAAAAGCCTGACACAAAAGTCAAAAGTGTCGATACACATTATTTTTGTGATATCTACTCTAGAAGGTTACAGTGTATATTATGAACGATCACGGATCAGATCATAAGAGAGTTCGCCTATCTCATTAATGATGTCATATTCACTTATTTGCATATCATTAAGTGTCAATTTGGCAAATAAACAACTCAATTTCGTGATTAGAATCCCAATTCTCAAAACTTTATAACTTTGTTATTTTATATTCAATTTTGGTTCTGTAAAATGTTTCATTTAGATAAAATAATTCATTTTGTATATCTTTTTCTTAAAAAAATAAATTTGTAATGATATTTATTTGTAAACCTCTTTTTTCATATAAAAATATAATTAAAATCTGATTCACATAATGCCTAATTACTTAATGTTTATTTAAAAATTCCATGGATAAAAAGAATTTAATTTGCAATTCTGGGAACCAGGTATGGTCTAAAATGTGTAATCCGTACCTGTACCAACTTTTCCCGGTACCCAAATACTATTTTGCCAATATCTTCATTATTACTTGCTATTTCCAGTTGAAAGTTTGTACACATTTACAAACATTATGGTTTGGCTATGATTAATGATTTTAAAATCTTTATTAAAAAAATGATTTTATTCGATTTTCTGTTTTCAAAAGGTCTAAAATGTGTAACCCAAAATGCCTGTACTCAAAAATCAAAGTTCTGTATTTTTGTTATCTGTTCTAATTGAATGCTTGTTTGACATTAGAACATCATTATATCATAAAAAAAAATTGTATTGACGAAAAGTTAAAATCGCATCAGACTCTGTTTATGAGACTTTGTTTTTCCCATTTTGGATAAGATCACATCCATTCTTTGCTGGTACAGGGATTCCGGTGCAGAATTCAAACTCAATCTCTTCTTTTTTAAAACAATATCAAATCTTTCAAAACTTTATCCAGTCTTAAGGTGAAGGTTTAACCTCTTAATGATTTCAGAAAAACGTAAAATTCGGACAGGACAGTGAGATATAGTCAATAAATAGTTGGGTACGGTAACTTTCGATATGCTCTTGGGATGACTACCAACTTTCAATAAGTATTGACCTTACATCCCAATTTGCAACAAATGTTACCTTAAGGGTACAAATATTCAACAAATATTGCATTTGGGGTACCAATATTTAATAATTAAGTGTTGCCATTAGGGTATATATGTTCAACAAATAATGCCCTAAGGGTACCAATATTCAACAAATATTGGCCTGAAGATTCCAATTTTCAACAAATATTAATAAATATTGCCCTTATGATACCAATATTCAACATATATTGGCATTGAGATACAAATATTCGACCGACATCGTCTGTAAACCCTGACTAACGCTACTTACTTAATACGCGTAATGTGTAGAAAGTGATTGAATTATTTCCGGCTCTGACGGAAAATTGAATGATCTTGAATAACGATGTGATGTCACACAGTTGCTTTGCATGGTTTTATCTTATGTTACTTGAGTTACATGTACACAGGTTGAAAGGGTTTGCAAACTTTTCAGAAATTAACATTCTTACATTGCTAGAACCCGAAATGCCTTAGATTTTCTATCCATTGTTAAAGATTTTAATATGACACGTAGAATTGATGGAATTTACCCTTTTACTGGTTTACTAGAAATTTTAAGATTGTTATGCTATTTATGTTTTAATCGAAACTGTACACTATGTTATGATGCAACATATGTGTTTACTGCATAAATGTTTTTTTTTTTCAACAGATGTACTCAAAACAAACATCTTTTTGGACATGTTTTTACATATTTCTCAGTTCAAAATGTATAAGAATCAGAGTGTTTGCCAGGTAGATCACAAGGACAAACGATGTGGAAATTTACACTGTTAGTGCTTGCCGTTGGCATTGGAGCCAGAAATTATGGTAAATATGTTAATTTTGCTATAATTTATTATAACACTTGTATCGTGCTTGGGTACATGTGAAAGTATTGCTTGTTAAGATACATTGTAACTGTCATTTCTTTAGTTATTGTTAAACATAATGCGAATATATGATATTGAACTCGAATTAATGTATTATACCTAACGAACCAGTACGTACTCATCATAGTGAAAACATCAGAAAAATGTTCTAAATTTATATTCAAGAGTAATCATGGGAATCCAGATTCTAACAGAAATCAAAAGAATGTAATCCAGGGACAAAGACCAGACACACACAACAAAGACCATAAAGTAATAAAATAATACATACAAAGTAACAAAAGCAAATGAGCAACTCGTACTCCACTCAAAACTGGTAGCATGGACCAGGTATACCGGTAGGGTAAGCGACACCCGCCGAGTTGCTTATAAAAAGTCAAGTCCGGAGTAGACGAAAGAGGAAAGGAAAACTATGACACGTTGAACAAATCAGTTTTCCTGTTTGTATTTGATAGTTTACCAGGGTTGAAGTTGAACCTATGCGTTACCTTCTTCTAGAAGGATTGTCAGTTGTTGACGACAGATTTATCATATGTGGTACTCCTTCAACATTTTGAATCTAAAAAAAAAATTAGACTATACTTAATTAACCAGACTAACATAAGTCCTAGTACTTTTTGAACGGCACATGCCAACTCATGATAATTCTAATAACACCTGTCAATTCCAAAAGGTCCATTAAAATTAGCCAAATTAGACAAATTGCCAAAATAAAAGGATTGTCAAAATAAGTACAAATTATAGATTGTTCAGATAGTTCAAATTACTTATAAACGACCAAAACACTTTTTCAGGTAACAAGTAAAGTAGAAGTCTATGTAAGAATAATGAAAATTCTGAAAAATGTAATACATCCCGAAAAAGGCTATGCATTTTTATTTTTGTTATGAAGTTGCTTTATATGTCTTTGTGATGAAATGCATAATTATTCATTCCAATCTGTCTGCTCTTAGGAGATAATTCACATTGAAAATCAATTGTATTTTATTTTCATTTACAGAGTTATCTTAATTTTAAATTCTACAGTGCATTCTACATATCTTTATATCTTACGAACAAGAGTTCTATGAAAAGCTACATGTTATTTTCTGTTTTCCTAAGCATTTAAATAAAACATCAAAAATAAAAACATGTAGGCTTTCCAAGCATGTATCAAAGTCTGCATGGAGACTGTGATACATTTTTGACTTAATATGTATGATAGCCACATATTTCCCCCGATGACTTCAAAAATACCACTCAAACAACAGGATGATAAAATAAGTACCAACCAAATAATAGTGAAGCATACTTAAATAAAAATAGAAAATTACTGACCAATTGAATAGGACCAGCATATAGATCCAGGACATGGATAAGACGACACGAAGTACCAGTTTATAAACCATGGACATGGAAAAGACAACACGAAGTACCAGTTAATAAACCAAGGACATGGATAAGACGATATAAACCACCAGCGTGCAGTAGATATAGATATCAACAAGAGAAAAATAAAGATATTTGTAACAGAGGTAAGGCCGATCTGATTTAATTTTTTTTTTCCTTCACGAATATACCATGACTTTGTTTTGTTTCGCTTATCGTCAGGTTTCATGTGTAATCTTTTTTATTCGCCTGATACGTCGGCTCCATATGATATCAAAAAGACAATTTTAGATAATAAAGTTTCTTCAAACAGTTTATGTTTCCTATAAATGCCGAAGAGTTTTATATAAATGAGTCATTATTTTTTTTAGATAAATGTCCAGAAATTGCAAACTTCATGAATGGAAACGCTACCTACGAAGGAATGTCAGTTGGACAAAGTGCAACTTTCTCCTGTGATAAGAATCATAATCTTTGTGGCGTGAAAAACACAGTTTGTAAATATGATCTAAAATGGAGTGGCCCAAATTCAATTTGTAAGTTATAATACTTGGACAAATTTGAATTTGCAATCTGTAAGTTATAGAATTTGGACAAATCTGATATTGTAGTGACTTAACCCCTACCTGAAGGTCATAAAACTTGGACAAATCTGAAATGAAGTGACCCAAATCCTTTCTGTAAGTTATAAAACTTGGACAAGGAAATATAAATGATACAAAAATAGTGTAGATTAGGTGATGTTATAGGGATTGTCATTGTCGCTCGTTGAATAACTTTGTGTCTGACTGTCTATCTGTAATATCACTTGCCAGAACACTTCTTCCTACTGAATGATGCCACATTTAAGAATGTTGAGAGATTGTCGTGTTCAGTGCTTGTACAGTCAACTCCTCGATAAAAAGTACAAAACTTTTGAACAACTAATTTGAAAGGTTTTGTACTATTTTTAGATTTGGTTACCGTGTTCACTGTTGTTTAATTCATAATTTCAAAGAACTATTCCTAAATTTAGATATCAACCAAAGAAATTTCATACTCGAACGTTTTCGCTTCGATACTGTCTTGCTTTTAAAGTATATTACCATTATGACATGAATATGACGGTATGTTTTGTCAATTTCATTTTCTTTCTTCAAGTGCGCGAAACTCATATAGAGTGAATGGTATCCTTTGATAAGAAATAAAGTATTTACCTCCAACAAGCGTTTAAGGAGGTAGACCTAGGGTAAGGGACATAATTCTTCAAATCAGTGATATGTTTGTATCAAATTCAATTTCACAAAAGCATATGAAGCTTTCGTTTGAAACAGAATAAAATCAGTCCAAGTTAATTTGATGCTTACATGAGATTGATGTAAAATTCTGAATACAAACTTTCCAATGATTTGTAACAGTTGTATCACTTACCCCGGGTCTACATCCTTATAAGCAATCTTTGTATTTTGCAGGTGTCCCTTTTTGCTTCCCTGGTAATTTCAGCTTCTCATATGGTTCTTCTAAATACTTCGTCAGTGGTTTTCAGCTTTCATATGATGAATCTAAGGTAGGGTATCTTCCATTATACTAACTACAGTTCATAGTAAATAGTAACCACCAGGCGTAATCAACAATGAATATTATATGAATAACCATTTAATGCCACTTTCAAATGAGAAATTTAGATTATTGGATCTTCCACATCATACCAAGTTTTCCTAATAGTAACGATTATGCATCATGGCCAGGTACCTGTGGATTCCACAGTTTATTTTTGCTGTATTCATTGAATTGAAATTGGAAATAGGTATCGTATAGGCCAACAGACATGGGCCAGGGAAGAGAAAGCAAGGTGGATGTAGCCTTTATACTGATTTAAAACTAAAATCTGCGGTTCTTCAACAAAAATTTTTTTTCAAATATTGTTTACAATATCTTGATCCAGTATGCTCAATAGTTTTTTTTCCTTTAATGGACAATCGTTTACTTATCACATCTCGCCCCGTTTATCTGTCGTCCTTTTTTCAATGACTGAAAAAATGTAAAAACAAATGTATCAGAGCGTTGCTCGGTTGTAGGCTGTTCCTACCTCAAATTATAATGATACACTATATTTCAGAATCAAATGATAATAAATTTGTACATACCAAATGATGGTATATAACCATTCAGAGAAATGTTATTGCATTGTGAGGTTCATAACGCAAAAGAAACTAATCTAATACGTGAAAACGATTTTTGACGTTGAAATATCGTACCCAAACATATATTACAGAACATTACAAATGGAAATACACCGGTAAAATGATGAAGTAAAATGTTGACCCTAAGACTTACCAAAGAACGATTAAATTTCAGCAATTTTGCCAAGATTTAAACGGTACCATTGTGATGATAAATTCAAGAGAAGAGCAAGACTTAATCCGCTGTGTGCTTGATACCCTTAGCTATAATGGTAACAACTTTTTCTATTCATATATGTATATATAATTATTGAACATCAAACATAGATTAAAACTGTGAGTAAAACATCTCGCTTGATATCATATGGGAATTCCATTGAGGGACTTTTGTTGATGGGATACAAATTAATGTCAATTTAACAAGCGACGAATTCAAATTCCCTACAAAATGTAAATGTCCAATGAATGCAAAAGTACCAGTCATATGAATACTTTAAATTTCGATATGCTGTACATGTGTTTGAAGGAGTAACCTTTCATTGAAAAACATAATCCACTTTTTTCATTCTTAGCATTATACCATTTATCCCCACTAATTAAAGTGCCTTTAAATTACAGAGATGAAGCTTTATATATCCCCTGCTTGAAAAGTGTGGCTATATAGTAATGGAGTTGTCATTTCATCTATAACAAATAATTCCGTCACACATTGCATGGCTTCTTCTCGAGTGAATGATTATATATTTTCTATATGACATAAGCATGATGATTCGTACAATGTCTCCCCTTCCCAGCTTTCTGTGTTTTTTTTATTTTTTTTCTTTCGCCTTTGTAGATTTCTCAGCCCCCATCGGAAGGAATGATTAGATTTTTAGTTTCTAGCTTACTCATGATGACTCATACCGTGTCCCCCTTTCATCAAATTTTCACTATTTTCTCAAAACGGAATGTTGATTTTTAATTACATTCAACTTCAAAAATTAAAGAGATATAAATTACCAAGAAAGCATTGAAATTCATTGAAAAAAATGAGACAACTCTTTAATTTGAGCAAAATTTTGGTTTCTTTTGTTAGCTATATAGGGAACTTAGAAATGCTTAGAATGTTTAGAATGTATTTGACATACATATGAAATTTACATTTCATTGGAACAAAACAGTCAGTTTGACGAAGTTTACCCCGTGCCACCCGTACCATAGCATCTGCCTGATTTTTACATGAACAGCCTCTTAAATTTTTCCAATGTTATTACAAATTCTGTTTTTATGGGTAACTGGTGCGTCTTCCCACCAAGTTAATACTCACTGGTGCGTCTTGTCACCAAGTTAATAATCACTGGTGCGTCTTCCCACCAAGCTAACACTCACTGGTGCGTCTTCCCACCAAGTTAATACTCTTCTGATGATCAAATGAATCAAATTGCATGGAAAAACCTACAAACATCCGGGATCTTTTAGACTTTACCAAGTGCTGAAATTGTCATTAAGATAATTTTCCGAATTAAAATGTTTTTATAGTGATCGCTGACGCGAATTTCGAATTAAATTCTACAGATCTGCAAAAGAAGAAAAAAGGCATGAAAAAGATTAAATTCTAATCGAATGTTCTTAGAGAATATGATTTTTGGCTATGCCTATCATCGTCTAATTCCGTGTCGAAAAATTACGTCACTCCCTCCAGAATATTTTTCTGCCATTCACAGTTCTGGTCTTAAACTCTACAAGTTAAGGTGTCGCTAAAGCTCCGTCCGTATTAAAGAAAGAAATTTCACTTATTTGGCATAAAAGATATAATTTTCAAAATAATTATGTTTTATCTTTAGAAGGTTTATTGGATGTTTGCCAAGGTGACAGACTTTATATCTGGCTAGGTGTAGTGAAAACTGACGGAATTTGGAAATTTATCAACGGTGACAACATAACTGAACACTTTTGGGGTTTTAATGAACCGAATAATAATGACTTCTGTACAGATTTACACAGAAGGAGTTCGTATGATTGGTACGGTCACAATGGGAGTTGCAATTCATCTATAAGACGAAAGTACATAATATGCGAGATGTATGCCAACATCTAAATTTTGAATAAATAAATTCAAGTTTGAAACCAGATTCTTATGCTGTTGTTTATTTTATTCAACATTACAATATTTCTTACTGTAAACTATAACCGGTTAATTGGTCTGTCTATAACTGCAACTCATAAATTGCTTGCTAAACATGGACTTACAATGTACATTAATTGGAAAAAAATTTTAATTGATTCCAGAGGCTTTCATGAATTTATTTTGCCCAACTTGTGAAATGTCCGCCATTGTCACGTTGTTTAACGCATCCACATATCAACACTTATATCCAGCAATATAATGAAGTCAATTTGAAGGCGACTGATCAATAATTTGATATATCTTATGCCGGAACTCGCAAATGCAAAGATTTAAGTGTCTTCCTAGAAGCTATAAAATACCCTGCAAGGATCCGGAGCAGTTCAATATAACCACAGAGGTCAAAACTCTCATCAGTAAAAACGTGTAGGGCTTGATAAATCCCAAAATTTGTATTGCAGTTAAACGTTTGGCACATGATAAAATTTTACCCTAATTCATTAATAGTTCAAGTCACAACCTCTACAAACATCACAGTCTTCCTTTGGGGTATGACACGTTGTTTTACAATCCTAAAGAGATCAACAATTTTACTGAAGTTATTACCCTTATTTTTAAAACTTTGTATGAAATAAAAAAATCAATCCAATCTTTTATTTTCCAGTATTTTCAATTTTCAAATTTAAAGAGATATATTTTCGTGTACCTAAGGTCACCATCGACGACGCTCCGTACTGTCTCATTTTTGCTGCCATATAACTAAAAGTACTATCTATTGTGTGTTCATTGTTTTCTGTTTGCATGATTTATGATGGTCGAGACTGTATTTTGTTCACAATGACGTAAAAACTCAAGTTTATCAACCCCAACCCAGGGGCAGTCGTTTGTTTCCTCTCTTATTAACCGCTGCAGACAAACCTTTCGACATTCTCTGACATAATTTAAATCAAGCACTGTTTGACAATCGGATTACGTCTCATAAAATCATTCTGTTTTCCCGACTTGCAAGATACTTGCATTTTCAGAGCGCCTAGAGTGAATTTCCAACGTCAGACGCTGTTTCGAAGCTTGCTAGTTTATATCTTGTCGGCGGACACTTAACAGCATACATGCATGAAATACTAACAAACGAGGATGATTGAGGGTTTTATTTTATCAATTTAAGCTTGAAAAGTTAAAATATAAAATATGCCTTAATATACAACTTCTTTAATTTCCTGTATATAAAAAATGTCTACAGTCTCTCTGAAACATAGTATACTCTTCGTTTAAAACTGTTCAAATATTGATTATTCAATTAGAATATATATTAAAAGTAATGATACTATTTTTATAACATCTCTTATTAACTTATCACGAAATAAGCGAAATTCGTAATAAGAGATTTGTTTAAATATACTTTATGATTTCGTTTTTTTTGTACTAATATTTTTATATTATTTTAAGAAAAAAATGTTTCTTTTTTGTAATTCTAAATAAACCAAAATCCTGCACAGCAAGATTTTGTTGTCCTAGCAAAATTTATTTTCTTTGACAAAGTGGAAGGAAAAAGACGATTTACCATCAAGCAGACCTGGAATAACAACAGAGATAGAGTCAGCCAAATTTTGTTTTGATAGAATGCTTTTTAATAGTCGTGAGCAACGTATACCCATTTCAAATTACATATTTATTGCAAACTCGTAAGAACAGCATTTCATTTGTTTAATGTGAATAAACGCAAAACAAATAAAAGATAATTTTCCAATGCTCTTAATCCCATATTAAAAAGCAAAATAAAACCGAAAAAAACAGTTTTAGAAATCACGATAACATATATTACGTTTTATAAGGAAACTGTACCACATGTTACAAGGTTTTATTGACACAAAATGTTCTAATATAGATAGTTATATTTCTTGGGGAAAAATAAAGTAAACAATGTCAAATACGGACATTTACTAAATTATATTATAATAACTCCCCTACCGACTCATTGTCATTGAAAATACAAAATTAAAATTTATAAAAATACATGAAAACACGACGGGTAAAACAAGACGGTTACACAGTGAAAGACAAAGTAAAAAAAAAACAACAAAAATAACAAAAATAACACTTCAACAAGAGAACTTCATTAATAAATAAACAGAACATCTTCAAATATTACAATGAACAGTTGAGTGTAAATGTTTATAAGAATCAGGCAAAATGAGAAAAATCAGAAACACGAATGTCAAAACCCCTCATATCTGACCATATGATATCACTCAAGGATGCTTTCTCTATTTGAAAAGTCCATATTTGATCTCTGTGTCACTTGATTTGCTCCAACATTTTTCAATAGAATGCTAGAAAAATAAGGTTTTTTAACAGAGTTATCTGCCCTTAAATGTTATTTCCATAGTTCTGATGGTTCAAATAGTAAAAATACACTATCGAAATAATGGGTTCTTCCATATCATGTTTCAGTAACTGCCTGATTCTTTAAAAGACCGATAGTTAAGTACGCCATTACGGTATAATAAAATAACTGTGATCAGTAAATCTATAGAAATATGGTTTAAAATGTCAAAACTTTGCTAATGTAATTAATACTTGCAACATTTTATACTGAAAATTAGACAGAAGGCATTGTTCTTACAGTATAAAATAACTATCTATTTGAAGTGTGTTTGAAAAAAAAAATTTATTTCTTTCATTCTAAATAGTTTGTAAAACATTAGTTATAAAAATTAACTTGTTTAGACAATCGAATCAGTGTGACAAAACTATTATCTGGTTTCATCTTTTATTAACTGATTAATTTTCATATATTAAAAGTTTTACAAAATTGATATTTTAGAGAAATTTTCCTGATTTTGAACGAACCTCCATTATAAAGGTAATATTAATTAAAAACATTTTCAAGAGAACTACTTGAGCATCAAGAATCTACTGGAACAATTTCCAGTATGTCTTTTTCCCATTGTACAAGCAATCAATCACTATACCACAAATTACATACTAGTATATAAACTATAACAGTGTGAAAAAAAAACAAAAACATAACGTGTATCGGTGCTATACAGAAGTCTCAAATCCAAGCAGCTGTGACGGGGGTATTATATCTTGTTTCACTATTGGTTGTTCTAAGAAGGATGGACCTGTTCGCGCCCTTTCTGCCGATTTCGATCTTTGTTTCTTTTTTGTCTTATTCTTTTTGTCATCACGTGACCTTCTGCAAACAGCACTGTCGCCTGGTATCTGTCAAAAAGAAAACAAGGCGTTATTTCAATTAGACATCGTAGTAAAACTGTAAATATCATCTTGACAAGAAAAATGTCAATAAAACAAAAGGAAGAGGAGTTTTATAAATCATACTGAATTTAATTCAATTTAAGATCTTTGATGGATGTAATAACTATAAAAACTGGACTTTGTCTGTGTGTGTTTTCCATGTCTAGCCTTTGCCCATGGGCAACCTTGGATCCCTTGATTACTCTTTCAATAAATTTTTAGAATAAATGAAATTCGCCTAGAAATTGGGGAAATCTAATGACGTATTTTCTTCATTATATATTGTATTCTCCAATAATCATTTATACTTCAGTAATATTAGATTCAAAACTACAATTACATAAAATCATTGTTTGATGATAATGATACGTACATATTTAAAAACAAAACCAAATAGATATTTTTTTCTGTCATTTATATTCAATTGTTAATACAAAAGAAATTGCAGATCTGAACGCATTCAATTCATAAATCATAAAGATTATATTGACTTTTTTTCTTGTTGTTTTTCATTGGTCAGTATCATTTAATAAAAATGTTCTTATTCATAGACAGTATTTACATACCACTGGCAATGCCTTTCTTTGCATGGCAGAAATTGGAGGCGTTGGAGGAGGAATGAATAGTGACTTAGGAGGTAATCCTGAGAGAGGAGGTTCAAACGTATTCCGCATTTCCTGAGTTGAACCCGCTTTAGATACGATAGAGGATGACTTAGAGTCCGATGTTCTAACTGAATGTAATTCTCTTTCTGACACAGACGATGACCTTTTCACATTTGGTTTAAATTTACGTTTAACTGCTGCAAATAATTCAGACGGGGAGAGCGCTGACGGAGCTGCAGGAGACATGACGGAAACACCAGCTTTAGCAATCGTGTTTTTAGCTGAACTGTCCAAACTGACTGAACGTTTAGCAGCTTTT
This sequence comes from Perna viridis, assembly GCA_037379345.1. NCBI lineage: Eukaryota > Metazoa > Mollusca > Bivalvia > Mytilida > Mytilidae > Perna > Perna viridis. The sequence continues at coordinate 14,069,061 of CM074524.1, forward strand.
CGTTGTTTTTTCTTGTCTAATTTTGTTTCTTTAGTTGTTGTTTGTGGTTCTTCTATTTGATCATCCATTTCAGCAGACAAGTTTATATATTCGTCTACTTGGTCACCGGAAACCAATGTAGAATCTGAAGCGTCTTTTTTCAAATTTGTTTCGGCACGTACGATGACTTCTCTTTCTCGCTTAGAAACACTTTCATGACTCCGACTTCTTGTCGGCCATGGTTTATGGATGTTTGATTCAATCGGAATATCAGCTGCAAAAAATTGTTTTCTAGCAGTTTTTGGAGTCACTATTTCTGCACTTGCAGACAAATTGTTTTTGACAGGAACTATATGTGTGACGGGTATTGGAGCGAGATCCTGTTGGAAACTACACTGAGCAGAATCAAAAGAAAGCGACGATTGTGGTGTGATAGTCTGCGGCGATAATCTAACCGATTGAGACGATCCAGACTGACTACTCCCCTGAGGAGAAAGATTTACAGATTTTAACAAACAAGTATCTATAGAAATGCTTTTAGGAATCTGCCTAACTGTATTTGTCTCAACTGAATGTTTTGTTACAGTCTGAGAAGTTGATACAGTCGTTCGTGTTGTGTTCAAACAACGTGGAAGTAAAAAGCTCGGTGGAGGGTCAGGGAACTTCATCTTCAGACCTTGTTCCTTGTGAACTGTGGTCATAATGTTTTGTTTTCTGTCAGCAATTGACCCTAAATGTATTCCTGGAATCTCTATATCTGATTCATCTTTCATGTTTGTCCCACTTATACTTCTTTGGTATTTTATAGGACTGTCCGATGTCGTAGGGCCATATTTATGTTTAAGGAATTCGAGTTCCTTATTGTTCAGAGTGTCGCTCACGAAATCATCCTTTAGTGCATCAAGCTCTGAACTAGAAAGACTCCTAAAATTATAATATATGAGCATACAAATATGATGAATAAAAATAAACGCAAATATTGCGTCACATCAAGAAGAAGAAAATGACAATGGAAAATATGTTATAATAATAATAAAAAAAATTATTATATATGTTGCTTCAAGACAATGTTTTGTTCATTATTAGATACAACGAATACAGATACAAACTCGTGTTTTGACTGACGCTTAAACTAAAGGATACACAGTTAAAAATGAGTGCCACTTTCCGTGAGGTTCCTGACTTAACCACGTAACCAGTTTTTTTTTTTTTTTTTTTTTTTTTCATTTGGGTGTTGCCCTTCTGAGATAAAAAATAAAAGACGTACTACTTAACTATAACGATATGGTTAAAATTTTGAATGTTTTTGAACTGAAAATACTTTATCTTATATTAACTTTTTATAACAAAACCATTTAACGCTAAGAACCACATATGACAGCTGGATAGAGCTGGTTTGACTTCGCAAAGTGGCTTATTGGATGATTTCGTTCAATTGCCTTTGCACAATTGGTAATTTGCAAAATAAATCGTTAATATAACGTATTGTAATGTTTGCAAAAATAATGATCCTTCCGTCATATGAGAACTTAAAAATATCTCTTACAAGTTTCCTCAATTTTAAAATGCAAACCCTTAATAGGAGTAAACAATAACATATAAAAGAACGGAGGACTGACGAGCAGATGAACATACGAGACGTTTGATATTACTGCCTTTCCTCGGGGATTATAGAAATGATAAAATCGTCCAAAAGTGATTTCAGCACTTACTAATAATTTATAGTGAATTGGGTATGACTCTATGTGAAAAGAAAAACTGCAAAATATGTTTGTGTAAAATCCAAGATGGCCGATATATGGCCGCCAATTTGAATTTACCAAGTTAATATGGAAAATCTCCTACTTCATTAATTCTGATGATGCAAAAAGTCCAAATTACTTTCAAAATGGTGGGGTTTTCAAGCCATGTTTTACCTTCTGTCTGATTCTTACAGAGATACAGAGACACAGTAGTGTCAATGTTTTCAGTATATCACACGAACGTCATAACTATTTAGGTTTGCAAAGTGAGAAATAAAATAGAATGGTTGTTTAGTGGTATGCAGTGAAGAAGCACTGCAATATTTTTCCACCATTCAACTCAAACATTTTGACTAACTTCATTTTCCCCAACCTTAGATACAAGTATTTTCGGTTTCTGTATAAACATTTAACATTCTGAAAATTTTTAGTTGTTTGGAAACTTAAAAAAAACTTTTCTTCCTTTACAGATTCTTCAGAGGACTGGGACTTTAAGAATCAAGTAGCATAAAAACTGATCATATTCGAAGTACTTATAAGAAAACTCAATTTCGGTTAATAAAAATGTACATAAGCATGGTCCTCGTTAATTCATTTTTCATTGTAATGCACTCATGCACTATCTATTTATAATGAGTAAACCTACAGAAATCCTAGTGATTCTACATATAACTATTCTATTTGTAGTTTCACTGTTCTTAGTAATTAAATATGAAAACACTGCAAACATGAAAAATTTGGTTTTTTTTCTTTTGGTTAATAATGCATAAATAATATATAGAATAAAAAAATAGGGCAAGTAGTAGAAAATAAATTCAGATAATTATATAAGCGGTAACTTGGCACACATTAGGTAGCAGTCCTCACAAAAATAGACATGTTGTGATTCATACATATCAAATACCCTTTAAATGTACTTTTGTTTCTTATTCAGAATAAGATACAGGCCACATAACCAGTGGTACTTTTCACAAAAATTCGTAAGTGTAAAATTAGTCGTAAGTTATGACGTCATAGTAAATCAAAGTATTGTGACGTCATAACTTACGACTAGTTTTACTCTTACGATTTTTTTTTGAAAAGGACCACAGTCTTGTATTTTATTTTGGGTGTTGCGCTTTTGAGATTAAATTTATATAAACTGTACATGAAATTAGCACTTTGCAAGATTTGCTTTAATTTGGTTGGTTTTAGTGGAAGATAAATGTATGAGTACAGATATAAATACAAAAAAAAAGACATAAGGTCCCTAAAATATAGCATCTGAAGATCGAAAAAACATTGTTTGTTCCATTGGGTTTTCTACACCATGAATCGCCTCTACTACAGGCAGTGTCTGAATTTTATATGAACTGGTAATTCAGTCTCTATCAACCAAACAAGGTTAATAAAGCTGGCAAATACGGTAGAAATGTCAAGCTACACGGTGTTGCTAAATATATTTTGCCAGTAACGCGACCTATAGAACCTCGATACTTTACAAACTCTGTCTATATAAGTGTAAAAAAAGAAAATTTATTTGCATTTAAAGATGTACCCATTTCATTTGATTAAAAAAAATAATAAAATGTTACAACATTTAGTATAGAAAATAATATCGAAAAAGAGTTTAAAAAATGTAATGTAACTAATAAGGGTAACAACATAATCATAGAACACTAATCCGATCCATAATCAAGTCAAGTCCAAAATAAATCTGGTAATACAGATCGTATACCACCAGGGCACCTGTTGTCCTTTTCACAAAAAATCGTAAGGGTAAAATTAGTCGTAAGTTATGACGTCATAGTAAATCAAGGTATTGTGACGTCATAACTTACGACTAATTTTACTCTTACGATTTTTGTGAAAAGGATCACTGGTACCAAAATATCGACAAAAAAGAATTTGTGTACCATAGTACACAAATTACTGAACCATGATACAGAAAAAAATTAAATGATTCACGAAATAAGTTACTATAATACAATAATTACTTGCCGTGACAAATAATATACGTTACCATGTTACAGAATTCCTAATTGGCAGCATTAAAGTAGAAAATATAATGCAAAGCAATAAAGCAGCCTATGATGATTAAGAAAGCAATATATGGATTTAAATTAACTCATCAACTACGCAACACAAACCTGGTACGAGGGGTAGGGATTATGGAACCTTCCGAATAACTGAAAATGTGGACGCAAAATCATCAGCAATTCAAACTAAAAATAAACCAGTTGGAATATTCCATGCAGAACAAAATGGAATATTCCATGCAGAACAAAATGGAATGTTCCATGCAGAATAAAATTTGTTGCAGTTAAGCATTAAGGTATTTAAGATGTTCGTGGATTTAAAATTGATGGGTTTAATAAACAATTGGCTATTACTATAAATTGTTCCTGAACAAAACAATGTGAATAAAAAAAACTTATTCAAACGTATAAATAATGCTATGATGTCTTATTTCTTATCAGAAAAGTTTCTGCATAAGTTATGTTTTTTTAATGTATATACATTAACAAAAATGCAGATTTTTTTTTGAAATTTTACTGTAATCAATATTTGTACATTTATTATCAAGTTAAATTAATGACCAAAATTGTGATAACATTTGATACATACTTTGTAGACTTTTTACAAATATGCAACACAAATAATTATATGTTTGCTAATAAATTTGCATAACTTTGGGCTCATTCTAATTTGATAGTAATAAACTTTTGATTGAAAAAAAAACTTTTGTCATAACCCGATTCAACCGTTTGAAATTTAAAGGGTAAAAATAAATGTGAAATTTAACAAACTACAGAGTTATCACAAACTATCAATGAACATGTATATTGTGTAACTACAATTATTTTAATTCATAAGATTTTTAGACATACATGTTTTGAAGCATAAAAAAAGTTTTTTTAGCTTTACATTTTTGATAACCTTAAATTGAAAGTGATAAAATAGAACATTCACTTACCGGCGTAATTGTTTTCGCTCCTCATCAGAAATTTCTCGAGGACGAGCAATGTTTTCAGCCGCAAAGTAGATTTCTTTCAAGGCCTAAAATGAAATGAGGAATTGAAATATTCGAAATGAATACAAATTCAGATAAAGCCTTTATATCAAATACAAATGTCATATAGTATAAACGAAGTCGGGTATGTAAAAAAAGAAACAACCATACACAAAAATACAATGAAAGAAATCTAATATTAAAATAAAAATAAATAAATCAGTTACTCAAATTTCATAACAAATAAAAAATGAATTCATTGACCAGTTTAACCGTTAGGGCAAACGTCCTCTGCTTTTCTGGTTGCCGACTTTCATTATGAACCATCATTTCAATAAATTAGTAGTAGATTGTCATTCCTTCGCAGTCTTCATATGATTGACATTCTTGTTTTCAATTAACTATTAAACTACTAGAGCTTATCCAGCCTGCGTTTCATAAAAAAAATCTCAGGTAAATAATTTCCTCCAATTCTAAGTTGTTTTTTCGCAAATTGTCAATTTCAAGTAATCTGATTGGTCGAAATCCATGTTGAGGAAGGATCTGATAAATATCTCAATTTAAGATTCATTATGAAAACTGTACACTGACCATTTTGAAATAAAACGTTATTTCTGCAGTCTCAATTTGAACAATGTAAGTAGGGTATTTATTTTTATTTTGACATATTCTTAGAAAATGAAATATTTACCTCTTTAATGTACTTCATAACCACCTAAAATGCAATTTGTAACGTTGAAAGCATAGTGAAATAAAACAAAAATATATACATGAAAGAAACAAATATATACCAATGAACTGAGCTTAGATAAGATAATAAATATCAATAAAAAACTGAAATAGCTTAAACCGTATAAAAAATCAAACTTCCAAGACAAAACTAATGAAAACAGGAAAAAATAAACTTATTAAGAAAAGACACATTTTAAGTAAAATTAACTTAAACAAATAACAAGCTCATATGTACCAAGCATGTACGTTGGTTTTAAACATCATATGTTAAATAAAACCTAACCAAGTATCGGTTCAAATACACTATACTCCTTAAAAAAATTCAGTTAAATAATTTCTCACATCATTGATTCTCTGTCTTATGTCTTGAACGCTAGTCCTCGTTTCGGCAGCTGCTGCGCCACCTGTATCTCCAAACGTCTCCAATGTCTCTAGTCTCTGTTCCAGTTCGTTGTCAGATAACTCTGTATTGTTCTCTGAGGCAACTACCAAGGATGCCAGTTCTCTTAGCCTTGTAAGCTACAAAAAAAACGAAAAAATATATATTTATATCATGGTATATAGTGAAAACGTGGCAATTTTCGGCGATGGTTTTCCCGCTATTTGCAGGTTCATATATTTCGTATTGGGGTAAATGGCGTCGACAGAAGTCTTATTTTAATAAATATCCCCATCCCCTAAAAAAAAACTCCCATGAAGGTTACTTACATGAATATATTTTAACCGTCAATGCAGTAAATGTTTATGTTTAAACTTTTCATACATGTCGGAAAGTTTCTTTCATTATCTATATTTCGATTCTCTATTCCCATTCCCCAGCATCAAATCGCCCAATAGCCAATAAAAGTGATTTTTTTCACTTTCCAATGTCAACCAATATTTTATGGGTCCAATTCCTTATCCGCCTTTCCCCATACCCCATTGCCCTATAGCTTATTAAATGGAAGTTTCTTTTTTCCAGTATTGACTAATATATTATGGTCCGCAAGATTTCGTTAAGGTTTAAAACAACAATGTTCTACGGTTATAAAGAAAACTAAATGTAAGGGTGGTAGATCAACGGACACGAAAGTCACTGTATAGGCCATCATTTTTATAAACCTAAAATATCATTACTTACTCCGCTAAGGACATCCTCCATTCTCCTTTGATCACGTTTGTGTTGTCTCCTCATCTCCCCAAGCCTCCTTACAAGGTCTGCTTGGTCTTTCATTGACGAATCATGTTCCTTCTCAGCCTTGTCTTGTACATCTCTTAAACGCTTTTCTAAATCACTCATCTGTTCGTCTTTTGTTCCTTGCTATGAAAAATTCAGTAGCACTCCACATAAGAATCATGCAAAATGTGATTCATGGTTGAAAAACCTACATATTTTTATTTTTGATATTTTGTTTAAAATGCGATAGTAAACAGAAGGTAACATGTGGCGTGTCACATAACCTTTGTTCATAAAAAGGAGCTAACAATATACATAATATTCTCTAAAGTTCAAAACTATGGAAGATAAATCTGTAAATGACACTAAAATACAATAGAAACTATTTGATTTTCCGTGTGGATTATCTCCTAAGACCAGACAGATTGGAATGAATAATTAATATTATTATCATATATTTCATCATATAGACCTATAAAGCTACTTAATAACAAAAATAAAAATGCGTTTCCACATTTTACATAATTTGCATGATTCTTAAAAATACTGTTACTTAAAAAGAAAACTGTCTCCGTTATAACGTTGCTGTGATTGAGTTTCGTGCATTGCCTTTTATCAATATAAATTTGTCGAAATTCTGCAGGAAATCGAAATACGAAATAAATTACCAAAGTCGTGCAAAATAAGTCATTAGTATAAAACAATCCTGAAACTAAATACAGTATGTCGTTCTGAATGAATAAGAAAAAGGTAATTTCCTTTGATCTTTGGTTAAAAATTTAAAACTTTAAATCGGACCATGATTAAAATTCAAATCTCTCTATACCTACCTTTTCTGATGTTTATTTATGCCAATTTTAAGAATTTTAAACCTGTTCTTCCAAGCAGTTGCCCTTACTGAAAAACAAAGATAGAAGAGATGGAGCTTAAAGTTGGTTAACTCTATAAACTGTTACCTTAGACAATTGTTCTCTATGGCTTATCTGTTCCTCATCCAGTTGTTTACGTAACAACTTTAACTGATCAAGGAGAATTCGTTTCTCTTGCATGTGATCCTCATCTCTACTCTTAAGTTGGCGCTGCAAATCCATAGCAAGGCCATGGGCTTCCTCAAGTAGGCGTTTTTGCTCCGCTCTCTCTTTATTCCATGCAACTTCCATCCTCGACTGCATGTCTTTCGTTCTAGACTGGGCGTTGTTTATCATAACAAGTCTTTCTTCGAGCTAAACATTAAAAATATTTTGATAACAATGTGCAGATAAATTTCTCTTGTAAGTTATCATTTCGGTTGTGGTGTTGACTGGCATATGCTAAAATAAGGAACTATTGTTCTCTATTACCCATTATTTATCGAATGTTATCTTTATCAAAGTATAATTTAATTTCAGAAGTAACACGGTCTGATTGGATAAAAAATTTCGTTTATCGTCTAATAGATCAAATTGTGTAATGACTGTGACGTCATCAAACTTTTTAAATGATTTACCCATTCAATTTTGGTACTTAAGGAACGACTGCTACGCAGGTTATTTAGTGTGCACACGTGATTGAGGTTATTTCTTCATAGACCAAAAAAAATAATTATCATTCTTAAGTATTCGTAATGACATTTCATCTGAAAAGAAAAGATGGAGAATATGTGTGTTCTTATCGCAAGTATCCCAAGGAAGTTTTATTATCTGTCAAGAGCTTGGTAAATAATTTGTATGTTTTAAATTTAATGACTGTCAATTAATTAATAAAATGTGTACATCTTAACTATAGAGTCTATATGACTTAACTTCTAGTGTGAAACATATTCCATGTTGAAAACTAGACGCTGCATTTTTGCTAAATTATGACCAGAAGTATTCAGCAGAAGTCTTTGTTTCATTTGGTTTCCTGTTCTATTTTTATTATTTAAGAATTGAATGTTTCATTTTAAATGTTATATGTGCGTGTAAAACCGTTTCCGCAGCATATTTTCAATGAAGCACGCTGACGCGTTATGTCCATAATGTGCAATCGGTCAACTGTTTTACACGCCGATGAAACATGAAAATGAAATATTCAATTCTTATAATTACATTTCAAATATATCTTATTCTATTTATATTTTGTTTTAGATATACATAGAAAATAGGTATTATACTGTGGCCAATAAAAGTAGTCCACAATGTCGTCGACGCCTAAATAAATAGCTCATCATCCCATGAAACATCACGTGTAAAGCCGATTATTTAATGAGATAAGTTTATTTTAATAATATGCAAATAAAATGCTATTATAATAGCATGTCGCACGTCGTTGGCTTCCTATTTTCAACGCTTCGCCACCATAAAACACTTCAAGAACATTTACAAAATTATTAACTTACCTGGTTTATTTTGCTTTGCTTGTTTGACCTTTCTAGTTCCCATGCTGTCCTCTCGGCAGTAATTTTATCAACAAGTTCAGCTCGCTCGTACTCTTGGTCTTCAAGTTGTGTCTTCAGGCATTCGACTTTCTTCTGTAGTTCCATAGCCAGTTTTCTAGCTCCGTCAAGCTACAAGATAATAAACAATCATTTTGAAAAACAAAATAGTTTCATTTAATTACATTTGATTATGTTGGGGAGTAGCGGATAAGAGAAAGAGAAGGATTGCCTTCTATGTTGTGTAATAACGGATGGAACGACATTCCTTTAAAAATATATTCCCACAGTGCTAGCAAGGGTTAAAACTGGAAATATTTACCTTCTATGTTGTGTAATAACGGAAGGAAGGACATTCCTTTAAAAATATATTCCCACAGTGCTAGCAAGAGTTAAAACTGGAAATATTTAGAGAAGATTTCTAGTTTTAGACTTAGCGTAATGACAAGAAAACAGACTCTGCTTCGCTCACAGAGCGACATATAATGACCTATATTTGTTTTTTTAAATGAAACGTCACTTCATTGCTATCATAAGGATGACCTGTCTAGAAAGATAAGAAAACTGTCCTTTTGTCCTTTTTTGTAAGCCAAAAAAAAATTATACGCCGTTCAAATTATAAAATGCCCCGGGAATAATTATTTTAACGTCTTATCAATAATTGAAAATTCGTTAAAAGTCTTAATAGTTAGAGCATCAAACAATACAATGATCCCACTAACCTGATATTTCAATCGTCAATACACCTCCTTATTATAAAGATGAGTATAATTATAAAGCTGTTTTTACAGAATAAGTATCGTTCACTTTCAGCCCGTACAAGAACGTCAACACTAACAACAGTTATGGAAAGACTAATCTATCAATGCCAAAAACTTCATTAAGTTTTATGATATTTTTCTATTCCTTATCCCTTTTATCTGTAAGTCAAACTGATAATAAGAGCAAAGAGTAGTATTTAATTATAGGGTGTTCTCAAAACAATGCACCGTTTGATGTTAAAATTATCTTAACAGAGGATTATCGGTAGTTTATCAAACAGGCAGATAATGGAACTATTGCAAACGTCATTTAAAAAAAACTTTCCTTTCGTTCTAATTGATATGTTTGCCTTAAAGATATGCTTCTAAGCGTAAAGTGGTCGGAACCAGAACGTATAAAGCCAACGCTACTTGAATCGTACGTTCACGTGCCAGTGACCGGAAACTAAGCGGAACTGTATTACGTTCAACAGATGTAAGTTTGAATCTAATAGATATAAAAGTAGGAACCAATACAAATAGCACCAAATGAACTGGAATATACTTAGCTAACATTTATTGTAGGAATCCAGATCAATAAGGTTTGGCACAGACAATGATTGTCTTGAATGTCAATAAATTTATATGCAGTCTTCTTTGACTAAAAATAAAAATAAGACCTTTGTAGCTTACCTACAATATGATCTTATATATATATTAAAATATATATAAAATTCGTAATATATAAACATCAGATATATGATTGTTTTGAATTTCATATTTTACCTGGATTAAAGATCATAAGCGATAAGGAATTGTTACTTTTATATAGAATTTGCCCTGAACTAATTAAACGAGTCCCATCACTGAGACCCTATATCCTAGCACAATGAAGCTTACATTGCACAGTGAATGGCTGACCTTTACTCATTAGACATTCCAAGTACAAAACGAATCTGGTTATGAGTACATATTTGGAACCATTTAGCTAGTCCATTTATTATCGGATGATAGGTCTTCACTCATGAATAAAGATGTGACAAACCAATGCAGTCCAATTTATAGGAATCCACCTTTCTTGGATGCTCGTACCAAAATTATACCAAAATGACGGAAACAACAAGAAAGAATGTTACCAGTATACACAAGAAAATTGCAATAGAACTAAATTACTACCATCATGTGTAAATGTAATGTCAAATACTTATTTCCTAATAAATATACAATACACCAAAGATTGATACAAGCATAAATTCTAAATTCCGACATTAATGCTTACAGACTTTAACTTTTGACATACCTTACAGGGCCAGCTTACTTGTCTTCCGAAAAAGATAATGACAGTCACGTGTTGATGTAATTACTGTGTTGCCAACAGATGGAAGACGTTATAACACAGAAGTAGATAGAGGTTGGGGAATTCAGATAGAATATTTGGCCTTGATGTGTTTAACCAACTTCATAGTAAATCTCATCAGGCAGGAATAACTAAGGAATTGCCTTCAGATCATCAAATAGAAAATTGCCGATCACATAATATAGCAATTTACGATATGCTGTACACGTCTTTCAATGAGTTACCTATCATCAGCAGCACTAAAATTAAATACAAAGGAAGATCTTAATCCAAGAAAAAGTATCGAAATAAAAAGAAAAATCCAGCAACACGAAGTTTTATCAATTGCAATACAAGGAAAGCAGCGAACTTGACTTACTCCGCCCTAACAACAAGTCGAATAATGTGTTTCGTTCAGCAAATATAACTTAATTATATAAATGGAATTATATAATAGCATATTCACATTCTAAAATAACCTTCGGAGAAGCTGCTTGCCTCACCCTATATTATCCAAAGCTAATGACATGACATTCAATAAGTATTGACAAATAAGAAAGTCTTCAAAGCTTAAATTATCATTACACGGCGCGTTGAGAGCACATCACATCAGTTCCTTCCTACAATCTTCTGTAGAGAAAATCTCCATATACAATATCAATAATACAGTTTAACCTGTCTAAACCTGAACCCTGAAAAATCCAAAAACCTATGTAAACCAGTCACATCTTAAATTAAAATGAATTTTAAAACTTGGAAAGCCAAACATTTGTCGTTAGTATCAGTCCATATGAAATTCAGACACTGTTAATGGTAAGTTGATTCATGGTGTGAAAAAAACCATGGATCAGACAATGTTTTGTGGTCTACATATGCTATATTTTAATGACACAATAGTCTTTCCTGTATTTAGGTCTGTACTTTTGAGAAAAATACACTTTAACCTTCCACAAAAATCAACCAAATAAAACCAAATCAAGAAGTATAACTCTTGCAAATATTTAATTTCAAGTACAATCTATATAAATTGTATTTCAAAAGCGCAGCCCCCAAATGAATAACGAAGACTGATTATGTAATCTATAACGTTTTCTGAACAAGAAACTAAACTGATTACTGTGTTGTTTATTTTGTTTTATTTTTTTTTGTTTTGTTTTGTTTTGTTTTGTTTTGTTTTTGTTGTTTGTGTTTGTTTTGTTTTGTTTTTGACATGCATGATTGACTTCGTATATACTTATTGCAAATTACTATATGCTGCACACTTGTTTCAATGAACATCCTTCTCATCAGCAGCATTATTATCAAATAAAAAATGAAGAGCCAAATCCAAAAATCAATTGTATATAAGAAGTACTCTAAACCAAAACTGACAAATAATAAAGTACAAAAGGGGTTCGGATTATCTAGGTATCAATGCCTCAATCAATTTATCCATGGAAGGAAACATAAATGGTAACCACCGATAAAGCGCAATCTAAATTTGAGGACAAGGAATAAAATACAGGGAACTGAACAATAGACAGTATAGAATGATTCGAAAAAAAAAAACAAAACGAAAAACAATGATTAATGGGCCAGTAATAAAATACAACTTGGACCACATGCTCCAATATCGTTAGCGTACCTGAAAATAAAGGACTACAATCCGAGATAGAGAAATTTGAAATTCACACGAAAGAAATTTCAATTATACTTCAGTGAGGTCATTTTCCTGCTCATTGCCTTATTCTGTAATTTGTTTCTGAACTTTTATAATTCACGGATACTATTACATTATGAAAACGCTTTTTAGTGCACGATACGTGGACATTGAATGAATCGTAATTGAGCAGCAATTTCATTTTATTATTGTTTCACCAAATAAATTCTTCTATCAAACTCATACTAATAGCCTCGACATGAATGTATAGTATATAAATACAATAAAAGAACAAAAAAAAACGTTTCAGTAATGCATGAAGTTATCTAAGTAACATTAGAAACAATAACTGATGGAAAACAATTATATACTAGTTCACATTTTGTTATATGAATGGGTATTGTTTCTTTCTGGAGTCCCAGTTCTTGCAAAGAAAGGATAAAAACAACCCATTAGTAGACAGTCCTTTTTTCCATTAACACCTACTGAACCCCAACATTTACTTAGGGAATAATCATTAAGTCTGACAGTGGATACGATTGGTATGATATGAAAATTTAACACACTATATGAGTACGAATCTTACCTCCGTGATATGGCATTCCATCATATCGTTCTGTTCTTTCAGTTTATCTAGATTTTTGTTGTAGTTCTCTTTCATCATGGACATTTGTTTCTGCACCCCTTTGATTATTTCTTGGTTCAGGACCTTCTCATGTTGCATCTGATCCAGAACAGTCAGCAGCTTCGTGTGTTCCTTCTGGAGATTTTCAAGTCGTGTTTCAAATCGCACTTTCATGGCCATGTATTCAGCTCTTAAAACTTTCTCATGGTGTTGAATCTGGTAGGCTACTTCTTCCTAAAAAAGTGTAACCATACATTTTTTTTTATTCAAATCGCACTTTTAGCTTTATGGCTAAGTATTTAGCTCTCACTGCTTTCTTATTATTTGTATAAGGAATAACGTGAATGCATGTTGAGAGTATGTCAAAAATACAGCAACCCCAACGGAATGAAAAATTTCGGCCAAAAGTCATCCATTGGTCTCCAATGAACGACGAAGAAACTCTCATACCACAGGGCAGGCTGCAGCTGGTCAACAACAAAAAATATAATACAATGACTGGTACAGCAAAACAGTTGCCCTTAAAGACTCAAGCAACATGTAAGTAAACTGATAATCAAAACATACATAGTCCAAAAAAATGCTGACTTAGGACTTGGGCAAAAAAATGTACTTTGGCGTGGTCACAAGTGGTAGGCTTCTTCCTCCTGAATAGATTAAACCTACACATTTTAGTTCAATTCCCATTGGCAATTCAAAACAATAAATGACCAAACATAGGAAAACATGGGAAGGCTGAAACATATGTTGATATATGTTGAAGTAAGTGATGAAGATCAGGCAATATACATGTAGCTTGTTAAAAGCTGCTAAGTTATATTGAAGATATGAAGAGAGATCTTATTCTAAAATAGAATTAATTTATGATCCAAATATTAACCCTTAAATGCAAAAAAAAGAGAAAATACATGTGATGTTTAGATAAGCTTTTATATATATTGGATCTAAACTAGAAACATAACAAATATTTATCTAAAAAAAGAAAGAATAATAAATTCAAAGTATAAAATGTTTAGATCACAAAAGAAATTAAAGATGTTTAAATGCAGACTACATATGAACTTATTATATAAAATAAGTTCTAATATTATGAGAATCATAGATTTGCGTGATATTTTTAATTTAAAAAAATGTGTTTTCCAAATACAATAGGCGATTGAAAAGGCCTAACAGATATAACAGTAAACTACATTGTTATACAAACGAGGAAAATCCATTATCTCAGACAGCCGAGGACATAAATATATAAAGCCTCTAAGCGACTTTAGGATGTAGATCTATGGTAAGGGACGCAACTATTACGAATCATTTGAACGTTTGTATTCAGCATTTCACATCAATTTTACGTAAGTACCAAAGTAACTTGGATTGATTTCATTCTGTTTCAAATGAAAGGTTTGGAGAAATTGAATGTGATACAAACATATCACTGTTATGATCATAACCCTAGGTCTACCTCCAGAAATAGGTTCACATGCAAATTTATTCTGCCATATATAATAGGAAATGTTTTACAGTAATTCTGTCTTCACCGAGCCCCTTTTGTTCGCGTCAAACAGGTGTTCTATTTACAAAGGTTTAAATACAATCCAAGTGATAAATAGAGACACAAAAATGTCTGGATCAGCTAGGTTTTTGGGTAATTTAGGGTTAGATTTAGACAGGTTACATTTAACTTCATTTTTACCCTGACTGATTATGGTTATTATCTTACTGTCCACCTTAGTTAACAAATATATAAATGTTGTAATGGTGGTCCATCAGCTCACATTCCAACTAAGAAGAAAAGCTCCAAATTACAAATTCAATATTGCCAAAATACAAATAAATTTCTCAAACACGAAGCTAGTTCGGACTGAAATCACATTCCACGATATCGCATGCCTATATCAAGCATTTGTCAAAATATCAAGTGGCTGTGATAGCGGAAAATTTGTGGACAGACAGAGACAGAGAGAACAATTACTATATCCCCTAAAACAGGGATATAATAGACCTTTACTGTGACTACTACACGTACCTGGTTTTTAAGTCTTTCTAGGTCTGATGCCATTTTATCATTGTTGCTCATTTCTGTAGTTAGCTGTCTAATTGTTATTGTGAGTTCGTCTTGCAATTTTAACTTTTCGTTTTTTAACGTCCGAATATTCGCGTCATGTTCAACTTTCATAATCCTTATGTCATGTTGTAATTTTTCTTTCATTTCTAAGTACTTGTGAGCTTCTTTCCTTAGAAGTTGAGCAGCCTGACTTTCCTTCTTATCAGCGGTCGACTCATACATTGTTATTTTCTCCCTTGTTACTGAGAGTTCTTGTCCAAGTGTAGAACGGTCTTTATTCCATAGCACCATAGCTTCACTTAGGGCTTGTTTTGTTTTCTCCATTTCACTTTGAAGTGTGTTATTGTCAGTATGGACTTTTCCTATGCTAAAAGCCATGTCTTCAAGTTCACGTTTCAGTCTTTCGTTCTCTTGTTGAACATTTGATTCTTTTGATTTATCTTCGTAATCAGCAAGTCGTTCTTCTAGCTCTTTTATTTTCTCCTCTTTTGCTTTAATTTGCGTTGCATTATCCGTCATTTCGTTTGTCAAATAATTGATCTCTTCTTGTTGTTCATCTGAACCCATATTCAAATGTTGCAGAATTTCATCCTTTTCTTTTAACCTTTCGTCTCGACTTCGAATACTCTCGTTAAGTTCTCGTATATCATTATCCTTTTGCGAGATTTGATCAAGAAGCTGCTGCATATCGTCTTCTCTTTGTTTAATTATATCCTCGTGTTCCTGAATAATTTCATCTTTCCTTTCTATCACAGTTTGTTTCTCCTTAATTGTGTTCGCATATTCCTTGTTCATCTTCAATACTTTTTCTTCCCTCAACTGATATCCATTTGATGCCTCTCGGAGTTGATCACAAAGCTCATTCAAGCGAACTAATTCATCTTCCAATTCTTGTTTTTCTTTCTCTGTTGCCGAGTTCTTTGACTTCCAAATATCGTTTGCCTTCAATATAAAACTTGTTTGTTTACATTCGTTCATATTTTTTCTAACTTGAACATATGGACCACATAAAGCATTTTATACACACATAAAAAGAAAATCAAAATATGGCTATGTAAATCAGTCGTTTGTCTCTTGAATAAACGTTACGGGAAAAAATGAAAACATTCACACGGCTTCAACTGAATCTTGAAATGAAGTCATAAAATGCTCAATTCATTTTGAAAACCTGGAACAATAAGAGGCGGTAGTCTGCCACCATGCATAGTTCATCAAGAATCATACAATACATAATTAATTTAACGGAAGGAAATACGAAGTACAAGACATGCGTCCGAAAATGTATTTCTTTGTTACGGAATACTGTTTTGTTTACATTTTTTTTTTCATTTTCCATAACACGATAAAACAGCAATTTGTACAATGTTATGCATTATATAACTTTATTAGAATCGATGTTGGAAAGAAAATTACAAACGCCCAAACATGAAAGGCGGTTACAGACAATTTATAAAAAAGTATTACTCTGCAAATCTTCAAAGAGAAGATTAACAAAGGCCAAGTTTAATCTGAATAGTAAAAAAAATGGGCATGATACAATTTATCTACAATATCCGTCTTGTGTGTAATGTTGTAGTGTTTGGTTGTTTTTATTGTACTACCTTAATTGGCACGAATTCCTGATACATTTTCTCCAGATAAATACACGACAAATAATATTAAACTGTGAGTATTGACGTTTGAAATACAGTTCTATCTGAAAATTAAGCAGGTGGAATTTCATCTACAATTCTATATTAAGTAGCTGTCTTTGTAAGAATCATGCAAATTTTGCTAAACCCCAAAATACGATATACATCTTCAGTTTTGGGATTAAGTTGCAATATGGGTATATTTGATAAACTGCACATTTTTTCATTACAATCTGTCTTCTCTTAGGAGATAATTCGCATTGAAAATTTAATAGTTTCTATTAAGTATTACAATGTCATTTACAGCGTTATCTCCCTTAATTTAGAATAATTCAGTACCTTCTATATGATTTACATCTCTTATGTACAAGTATTTGTAAGAATCAAGTAAAATGGGAAAAATCAAATGTGGCAATGAAATATCATTGGAAGATACGTAGGTATTGTTCAATAGAATCTTCGAAAATGAGGTTTGTGGCAAAGTTATCTGCGATTGAAATGTTCATTTTTAGTGAATTTCAAAGACATTGTAACTCAATGGAGTATGCAAAGGAAAATCTTGTCTGTGTTCCTTGATTCTGATGGTACAAACAGTCAAATTATACTATCAAAATGATGGGTTTTTTTTCATACCATATTTCACCGACCGCCTGATTTTTACAGGGACTGACACTTGAGATCAAGGTTTCTATTAAAAGCGACATGTAAATATCTGTGTATTTAACATTTTCAATAAAATAATAATAAGATAAAATAAAAAATAAAATTTTTTACGCATTCCAACCATGAATCACATTTTGCATGATTCTTATCTGAAGTTCTACTAAAAAGCAGCCGAGATGTGTTAAATAGACCTTTTTTAAAATTCTGCAACCTAGTTTTCCCTTAAATTTTGTGTTATATATGATGATTGTTGACGAGTTATAAAGAGTATTCAAGATAACTAAGATTTAGCGGAAATCAAAAGAATGCAATCCGGAGAGAGAGGGTATTCAATGACACACGCAATCCCTTCTCTCCAACAATTGGTAAAGTCTTATTTATGCATTATGAAACCCCGAACGTCATTCATATGCAAAAAGAGGGTCGCAATGACATAATATGATTAAAAAAGGTTTGATTGGTTTTTCGAACTCCTGTCATGTTTCATTAATTTTACGGATGGGAAGATAACACTATTTTTTTGTCGAAACAATTCCAGGTTTCCCATCAAAAAGCCAAGACAGTCACAATATGGAAAAGCAAAAATGCACAATGATACTATATGATAAAGAATAATGTAAAGATTGATTAAATACTTTCTTTTCACTGTTTCAAAGAAATTGCTGAAAAAAACCTTGGAACGGACGGACGGACGGACGGCATGAACAAAACAACCTTCAAACGTGGGGGTTGATAAATATTTAGTGCAAAATATATGTCTTCTCTACATTTGGAATAATCTTAAAGGGAAAAAGAATATAGCCATTAAAAGAGAATAATGAATCTCTGATATTTGAATAAAGATATATGTGAAAGGATCAGAATTACGTATTTACTGTGAAAGAGTAATCAAGGGAACCAAGGTTATAGCGGTATTCAAAAGAATGTAATCCAGGGACAAAGACCAGACATGGAAAACAGACATACACAATTAAGAACATAAAGTAAATAAAATCATACATACAAAGTAGCAAAAGTAAATGAGCAACTTGGACTCCATTAAAAACTGGGAGCATGGACCAGGTGCACCGGTAGGGTAAGCGTCCTCTGCTTTTCTAAATGTGATTAAATATGCAATTTATGATGGCCGTACGCAAAAAAATTATTTCAGAAAATAAATAGAAATCTAAACATATTTTCCAACATGGACCACATGAATGTCTGTGAGGTTATTAAATAAGGTTTGAGATTAAGATATACTATAAATTTTAATTAAAGTAAGTTAATGGTACTTACCTCCTCAAGTCTTGCTTCTAGACTTGTTACACGTTGACGGAAGAATTCAGTGTCATTCGGTTTTTTGTCTGAAGTCTCCGTTTCATTGTCTAGAAGTTCATCCTAAAAGTATATACTTTGATTAAAACATTTTATTGAGGTTATGTATTCGATTCCGAATCAGTTCCTCGAAGAAAAAACGTTTGTGTTACTATTTGCGACAAAAAGAGAGTGAGACAGAAACACATAAAATGATTACAACCAATAGAAGAAAGTTATGATAGCAATCCAATTACGTTTTATGCTTTTATTATTATTTTTCAAAGCATGCAGTTAATAAAATCAATGCAATTAAGAGAAGTCGTAGAGTTTGATAGTGTTATCAATATGGTCACTGCCATGCTAGATATAAAACTGAATATTAAGTTACAGATGGCTATTTATTTTACATGGAATAAAATTAGGTAAAAAGTGGCACGAATTTCATTTTAATCTATTTGATCACATGACAAAATAAGTACAATTACTCGAAAGAAATAGACAAAATTAGTAAAATCTGAAACATGCATTCAATCAAACCACCGATCTGACAATATTGTTTCAGCATTTTCTATTTGAAATGACTGCTATTTGATTTTGACTGAGTAATCTGCCCCTGAAATGTTTATTTACAATGCATTTCGATTACCCTCTGTTACCGGCTATAGCTTTTAACACAGTTCTGAAAAAGTTATTTTGCGCCATATGTTTTGCTGGAAAATTCATATCCAAACATTTACAAGCAAAACCTGATGCAAAACCAACTAAATGAACAAAAATAAAATCAAGCATTCACAACAAATTGGTGCAGATGAATAAAAACGAAAGAGTAATAACGTCTTTATTGGAAAGGAATTGAAATTTCAATACACACTCCTGATCCCACTGAAAGGACTGTATCGAGGCTTCCAGAGTGTGTTCCGAGTGACAGGACGGTGTCTATGCTACCAGAGGGCGTTGTCGCTCCATCTTCATCATCGTCTGATCCAGGCTGATAAAAGGTTATTTCAATATATTATTTAAAGTAAAATCGGGTATACATATGATATTTTAATCTTTTCTACCGAGGACTAATCCCAGACCATTCAGAAGTTACACACCACATGTATACAGGTAGAAAAAGTCATTGAAACAAAGTTCTTGATTATCAATTAAATCGTCTACGTTTTTTATATCCATAATGATAAAAGGAATTAAACAATCACAAAAAATAAGAAAAAAGTCAAAACATTTTTAAACAAAAAAAATGTTCCATGAATTGTATTACAAGATTACGATAGCAGTGATAGTATAATACAAACATAAAAAAACAAGAGGTTCTTACACCATTTAATATCGAATACAATATTTGCCTTTATCAACATGGGTCTCTGAAATTAAAATTCGAGTAAACCTCACTTTCGATGATACGTTTCCGCTTCCATAATGCATCAAAAATGATAAGTATACAATTGCACTCAACGAAAAAAGTGACAGCTACTTGGTACACGGGTGAAGCAATAAGCATAAACTCTGTACAAAGAGACAGTAATTAAAGGAGAAGGATTCTATAATTAGTGTTGATTGAGGTAATTAGTTAAGTTTGTAGGGTATCACTTTACATACTCTACAACATAAAAGAAGGAAATGCGTTCAAAGTTCTTGAAATTTGGATGTTTTACAATTTTTCGCATTTATTTGGAGATTAACTGTATACAACTTCATTTTGCATAGTTTATTTAGAGATTAACTGTATACAACTTCATGTACTTCGTGCCGTTGAATATTATGTGAATTATTTTGTACGGAATTATGCATTGTCTTTTATGATTTCTTTCTAGCTTGAGTTATCTCCCTTTAAAGTAATAACGATTTAATTGTGGAGAGGTATACTGATTGTTTAACGTCTTATATGATATCTTGAAAAAAAACGCTCATCTTTATTACTATATCAGTATAAAGTTTTTTTTCCTTATTTTATTGTGTCCGATTTCTGATAAATCGTCTTCGAATAAGTATGTGCATGAACATGTTCCTCAAATGCACTTTATAAGCACTGAGGCGATTAATGGAGTTGACCAAATGATCAAAGTTAAGTGAGTGCTTTTGTTGGACTAGTATAAAATGTATGAATGTGTGTGTATGTGTGGTCATTGTAGAATGACTTACTTGGTTTGTCCAAAATGAATTCTTCAGTTTCTTATTTTCATCTTCCAGGTTAACAATTCTTTCCTTCAAACCATGAATTTGATCACTTGCTATTCTCAAGTGTTTCTTTGTTTCTAAAAGCTATGAACAAAAGTTTGAAATAAATTCCAATCAAGGTTACTTTAATGACAGTCAGACATCTTGAGTCAGTCTCAGTAAGAATAAGGCAGTGGGTGAAACATTGTATAAAACAAAAACACCATTTAGAAAGTTTTATCTGAGTATCTGAAAATTTCTGAGCCAATACAGCAATACATGAATCAATAATGATCCTTTCAGATAGAGAAAGTATCTTTGAGTAAAATTATATTGTCAGATCGGTTGGTTTTTGACATGCATCTTTCTGATTTTGTTCACATTTTGTCTGATTCTTACAAAAAACTGACACATTCAGTTACAGTCACAAGTTAGTGCTTGTTTTACGGGTACAAAACACAATATTCGTTTAATCCTAGCAGTGGTTGGCCAAACATTCAACTTACTTTTTGAGATTTTTTTGTGTATCCATCTGCACCATAAGAACTAATTTATTCAACATGTCATAGTTTTCCTTTCGTCTACCCAGGGCTTGACATTTCATGCGCAAATCGGCTGGTGTTTCTTAAAAAAGCAAAGGACGCATACACTTCCGGTGCACTTGGTCCATACTTACAGTTTTTATTGAAGTTGCTTATTCACATTTGTTGTGTTGTAGGTATTATTTTGGTTATTTTATGTTTTTCGTTGTGTTTGTCTGTTTTCCATGTCTGGTCTTTGTCCTGAATTACATTCTTTTAATTTCCGCTAGATTCTTTGATTACTGTGCGTTACATGGAAAAATTCCTCGTCCTATTTCTTGTATAGTTTTTTCGTATGCCTTTTTATTTCGAGCTTACATGTAACCCTAGCACTACCCACAAAATGAAAATGTTTAAAACTTCCTAGTTTTAAGACAGCACACATGTGAGAAATGGATTTGATCAGATGGTAATTATAAACATCACTAATTAACGAATTCAGTTTTGAAATGAAATTCTGATAAACCTTTCATCTTCTTCTTCTTCTTCTTAAGTTTTATTTAAAAAAAGTTGTAGTTTAATTCATAACTGCACAGGAACTCCTAAGGTTTGAATTAATTTCAACATGTGAGTTTCAGTTAGAATATTATAACCATAACATCATTTTCCTACACAGATTAGCATTTTCAGAAAACCATACATCCATCTCCCATCAAAATTAACAAATGCAGAGCAATAACTAATGCAAAGTACCAATTCCATACACAATTTATATGATTTTTATCTTGAATGGCAAATTAAGACAAGTTATGTGAAAGTCAAAATGATATTAAAATGTGACCATGGAGCCATGATACACAACGAATTTACTTTTTAACAATTTATGTGTATTTATTAATATTGACAGTTACCACACTTTCAAATATAGCAACTTACGTCACTCTGGAGAATTTCTTTCTCTCGTTCGTGGAGTTTAGCGTCGTCCGACATGGCTGAAGAAAGCGTTTCCGTGGAAACCAGGGCAAGTTTCTTCTCAGTCGCGGCCAGCTTTTGTCTTTCCTCTGCAAGTATCCGTTCAAGGCAGTGGACTCTTTTACGAAATTGACCCTACAACAACAGTAAGAGAATAGTATTTGTCGTCATATGGCAACACTTGCCGAATCCATAAATTTGTATTAACACATAAAGTAAGATTACAAAACAAACTCGCTTCGGATTTGTGAATTTACGACAAAGTAATACTAGTATATCAACAAAAGAGACAACTCATGTGTTCAAAACTCATTGAATTAGATCACCTTAGACAACATGTATTGCGTGCAATGGTTATTGTTTTATTATTATATAATTCATACTACTGTGAAATAGGGAAAAATGTGCAATTTTAAAACTTCAATTTTGCCAGTTTAAAAGTTGAAACAGCTATTTATTTGTATTCTTTGTAATACTAAAACCATTGCAATAATATCTAAATGTTCAGTTCCAATGATGTAAACTGTAATACCATGCTATATCAAGATATCTACAAATACACCAGAGTGTAACTAAATGACCTTTAGCAAAGGATGAAAACATTTCTTGCATTTGTTAATTGGCACATGTTAATTAGAAGTAACCTCAATTAACCAGTCAGAACTAACACCGCCCGCTTTCTAGACAGTTTCATCTTGCTTCAGTACGGTAACTAGGTAACAATGATTAAACATTTAAGAGAACATGACATTTTTTTTTCATTTTGAACTTGTTGTAGTCTTTATTCTTTGAAACACTCAACGAAAATATTTTGGTATTCAAATGAACGAGATTTTGTTTCATTCGTTTTGACAGCCTTAATTGCATTGTTCCTTCTTCTATATATTTCATACAGAAATCTGTTCATTGTTTATGCAGATACTTGGAACAGAATAATGTATACCGGAAAAATTCCCAACCTGTTTTTTTGTTCGCTGTTTCTGTGATAAATCTATTTTCGTGTAGTTTCAAATTAGCGATTTCCCCCTAATTATAGCATTCTGTTCTTCGAAAAGAAAATTTTTTTCAGTATTATTTAAAATGTGTAATACATAAACGAACAACGAATATAAATAGAGACAGAGTTTGTAAATGTTGTGAAATGTCAAAATCGGTATTGATGCACAATAAATATAAGAGAAAAAAAATATATTAATAACAAGGAAGGTATACTATCCGCTTTGACGTCAACTAGTACACCTTTGCAGTCAGCCTAACCGTTACTGTGCATTGCAGAAAGCAAAGAGTTACCGATGTACAATCAATGTGAGGGAAAAGACAAATATATTTATTCCATGGAAGATACAATATTCGCCCATTAATCAGCAGTCACCTTAAGAACTTTCATACATTGCCAAAAGCATTATAATATCTAAGACAACTTTCAGTAACCACGTCACTATGTAAACCAAGCTGTACGTTTTATTCCTTATTTTAATTAACTTCAAGAACTCAAAATGGAGAGTTACAAAAATCAAAACAAGTACAAAAAGTAGTATCATCCATCTTTGCATACATTATACAGATACTACAAGGTACATTCACAACTATGTAATGAAAGGTATGTTTTCGCTTGCTTGCTAATTGGTAACGAAAATAAACATCTTTCCCTTTGATGTGACAAATCTGCTAGAGCTAATATTCTCATTAAGTTGTTTTGTAGCATACACTTCAGTAGGTTTTTTTTTATTATTTTTTTTTTATTTTTCATGTAGATGCTGATATATGGGTTAAAGGGGTGCTGTAAATGACATATATTTGCTATACATTGTGCATAAAACTTTGCTTTATTGAATAAAGAGCTTGACATTAACGATACTCTTAATGTAATCGTAATTCTGCTTCCCGTTTGGTCTAATACTAATGAATTAGTGGCACTTGAAAAGATGCATCATAAATTGATATCGTGTTTTATTTGTTATTTGTCTTATAATGAAATGTTGAAAATTATAGGAAAAACGAACAAAATTATACTTCGTCGTCTATGTTTTTTACAGAAAGAATTAGTCTATCGCCTATCCTGTTGATATACCCAAAGACCTAGGGGATAGATGAAGCAATCAAAGTATCTTGAAAATCTTGGACTTATTTAAGTAGATTTATTTTTTTCTGATTAAAGTCGTTACTTGTTCAATGTGCAATATAGTTCAAATTACAATTCCATACTCGTTTGGTTATGATGCATTTTTTATTAGAAAACTAATTTGTTGCATGGTTAAGTCATTATAGTTTCTATTTTTTACTTTCTCCCCTCTTTCGAACCTTGTGAGTCCGAAATGGTAATTTAATTCAATTGATATAAATTGAAATCTGAATAAGTTTCAGATTTTCATGTAATCTGTGTGTGTTACAGGTGGGGTAACAGTTACAGATGTTTTTACCTTTTTACCTTCACATTTAATAGTATATTGGGAATAGTGTAGTGGAAATTTACAGGAGAAAGAGATAAACGATTACAACGAATCTTTATGTTCAACATTCATTTATTATTTAAATAAAACACAAATTTAAATGTCGAAAAAAATTAGAAACAACAAAACATTATTTGATAATGCTATGATACAATAATTTATATAGCCTAGTCAATTCTATGGAAAAAAGAAGGATTTTTTTTTTTGTGTGTACACGAGTATAGTTTATTCCATTAAAAGAACTGTATGTTTCTTTTGTAAGCTAGAACGTAAGGTCTTTAATATATTAATTATCGACAAATTAGTATTATAGCCTATGGCAAACATGACGTGACAGGAGTTGTTTATGTATGTAAACCCCTACTCGTACAGGAAGTTGATATTGGACAGTACAAAATATTGATTACAAGGTTTATCCCATCTATAAATAAGGGTAACAACAAAATTACTGAGCACTTATCTGACCAATAATCAAGTCCAGTCCAAAATAAATCTGACAAAATAGGTATTAAAATACCGGAGCAGCTGATACTGCAATGGTCCTGACTTGGTTCAGGCACTACAAACGATATGGGTGGGTTGAATCTAGGTTTTACAGCGCGCTAAACCTCCTTCGTCCATTGCGGCGTGAAAATAACAGCGGTGATTAAATAGCATTTGCATGCCATTGCGTCATAATCTGTAAATCAGCGGTCACATCAGCGCAAAGAAGAATTTACAAAATAAAACAATCATGACTCATTATTTTAGAAGAAACTGAGTATTTTCAACAAGTCATACACGAAATTTGAAATCAAGTTATTCTACCCATTCATTGGGAGTTTATGTTATGGCCATATTTTCTCTATAAATTGATACAGTGGAAAACGGCAAAGTCCCAAAGGACAAGAAGTTGATATCGTACAGCATACCAAATCGCTTATAGTTTGTAACAATGACTTGCATTATAAGAATAAAGAATGAATACTAGCAAAACAGTATTTGTAATAACTCAAAAAAATCAAAATTTTGTTTATTTCTTCATTTTTTTTTTTTTTTGGCAGGTAAACAACAAAAAGTTCGATAATGCATTAGATCGTAATTTGTACAATTGTTGTGCGTGTTTTACTCTTAACCACAAAGATCGTTGTGTATGTCTGTTTTCCATGTTTGGTCTTTGTCCCTGAATTACCTTCTTATGATAAGGGCTATCACTTTTGTTCCCTCCCTGTTTTTGTGCGTAAACCAGAAAAATGCTTGGTCATTGCCTTTTTTCACCTCTAATTCCGAAACAGTTCAAATCAGTTCCTCGAATATTAATCCCATCCAGCCTTTTGTGTGGTATTTCACTTTGAGATACAATTTCATTGGAACCAATAAATGTTCTCTAAAGTTTGTACCTGAAAACCAAATTGTTTACAGGAAAGGACGACAGCGCGATACCAATTTACGACCTGAATGTGTGGAATCGTATAAAAAAACTCTTTAAGATTAGTAAATTTGATTAGGTCAAATTGCCATATAAATGAAATTCGGCTTTCATATTAAAATATTTAAAAGCTTTTTCCTACGTTATAATTTCAGCTGTTGTGGTTTCCAGCAGATCAGTGAAATCTTTACTTCAATAAGCATCGGAGGAAGTTGTTGCGCAGAAAGATGTTCTACAAAAGTCAAAAACAAGACAAACGTCTTACCACAAAACTTTAACGCCGTATCGGTAGGTAGATTATGATTTGTTTTCTATTTATGAATTTTGTTTCATCATATTATTTGCGTTAACATTATAAACCAAACGTAACTCACTCAAGATAGGTCTTCCCGAGACCCTAGAAGTTGAAAGCTTTAGCCTGTTCACTAATTGATGACAAAGTAAATATTCTATTGTTGTTAAAAACCATGAATATTTTCCTGCTTTATTTCATCACTCAATCTTTAATTCTGTTTTGTTTGCCTATCTTTAAAATGAATTTCAGGCATTGATATTTCATATTCGCCTATCGATGAACCAATAAAAGTGACGTTTCCAGTTTTTGTCTGTAATGTCCCATTGTGACAGAAACATATACCATTCATCATAAAGACTGCCATGTCCCCATCGATAACCAGGAATAGACAAAACAAGTGTTCAATAAAATACGGCAGACAGAACACAACCAAAACAAACAAAAAACAAAAAAAAAACTGCATACTTGGGCACTATCTGATTACAGGAAAAAAAACAGATTCGGTTTTATTATCCAGTTTTGTTTAATAGCATTTGAAATCAAATGCAAAATTTCAAAAAATAATTAATTTTAATTTTAATCACATGTAATTGAAACATGAAACAAGAGCATCAGTTTCACTTAGACATCCAGCTAAGGATGTAAAGTTCTTTGAATTGGTTTAAGAAAATAAAAACTTTAAAATTTTGCAAAATGTATAGTCCTTTTATAGCAAGTGTAAATCAATTTATTTTATCGCTCATACAAAACTACGACTTTTGATTAAACGTATAAAACCTGAAGTTCAAAACTAGCTCAATGTATGCTCTAAAGCTTTTTTTTCCTTCTACGTCTCACGAATGTACTTTCCTGTACAACTACAAAAACAGCTACAGAGAAAAAAGCAACTCCCTTTAACGTAACGATAGTAAACACATAATTCTCCCTTTGATGTATAACGCTCGAAAATAGTTTTATATCTAAATTATTACCTGTTTATGAACGTTTATTATACTATAACTTCATTCTTGGAACATTAACTTTTACCTTAATGAAGCATGTTAATGATTATGGTATTTTCACTATGAGAATAATTTACTGAATGCATTTTGTTCAAAGAACTCATAAATCTGCAGATTACAGACTCATTAACAGAATGCAATGCATAGCGCATTGATTAGACATATGTGTTTAAATCTTCCAAGAAACATTGAAGAGTATAATAAGTTATGTTTAGCTTTTGTGCTGTTCTTTTATGTTTTTTGTATTGTTTTTGTGCTTTGTTTGTTTTGTATTTTCATTGAACGTACCGGTCTGATGCAAATAACGCAACTTTAAGGTCCGATCAGGGGAAAGTCCGAGGACAAAACAAACGAAGACGACACTTGACAAATTTGGAAGTTTGAATCGTGGCGATTGTCATATAGTTGTCTTATGACTTAAAACTTATCTCTGCTGCAAATCAAGATCACTAGTAAACGACCATTGCCGAGTTTTCCAACTTTCTGGTTATTACCCTGATATTGCCATTTGTTAAAAGAATTTTTCATTTGACTATTCTTTTGACTACTGCCTAAATTTTATCAGTTCAGCTATTGTTATTACTCTTCGTTTGTCCTTAATTAAATCCTTTTATAAGAAAAAAGGGCGAAGACAGTTAGAAGCCAGAATTATTAAGGAGTAATCAAGCAAACCAAGATTCTAGCGGAATAAAAAGAATGTAATCAAAGACCACACAAATAATAAAGAACATAAAATAACCAAAATAATACATATAAAGTAACAAAAGTAAATGAGCAACTCGGACTCCGATAACAACTGGGAGCATGGAACAGGTGCACCGGTAAGGTACGCGTCCTCTTCTATTCTAGAAACATCCGCCGAGTTGCCCATAAAAAGTCAAGTCCGGGGTAGATGAAAGTGGAAAGGAAAACTATGACACGTTGAACAAAGCAGTGTCCATGGTGCAGATTGATTCACCGTAACAATCCAGAGTTCACGATGACGATTATAATTTCTGTAGTGATGACTTCAATATTGTAGCAACATAACCCTGTTCCAGAAGCCTAATTGTAAGAAGTCTAGCGCAATACAAAAAGGTCTGCGTAGTTACGGCAAGTTCTTGCGTAACGTATGAGTTGTGATATGAAAAATCAATACGCAGGTGCTGAAGGGATGTTGCCATAGATGAAAGGAACACTGACAACACGGAATGAATAATCATCGCATTTGTCTGATAGTTTGGTCAATAGTTTTCCTTTACCATCGATCGCTAAGTGTAGGTCAAGATATGAGGCTGACTTCGACTTCGCAATGTCTGAAGTATTCTTTCTCAAGTTTTTTTTGGTGTAGATGCGATATATTAAATCCCCGAAACAAGGATTGTTTAACGATAATACGTCACCTATATAGCATAAACTGAAGGACTCAAGGGAACTAGTTAAACGACGTTCCTTCTTTTGGATTAGATCAGCTATAACGTCAGCGTCATCAGAGTGGAGGAATAGGTCAGCAAGCAGAGAAGAACAATGTTCTCCCATTAGAATGCCGACCGTTTGTTGAAAAACGCGTCCAGCACAGTGAACAGATATGTTGTCGATCAAAAACTCCATTTTTTAAAAAAGCATCTTCTTCGGTATATTTGGAAGATGATTTGAATATTTTTTAACAAAGTATGAGGAATCTCTATCAAGAACTGCATATTTTTATGTAGGTGTACCGTCTTTTTTGGAGTAACAACGATGTATAATGTTTTTGAGTCGGGATTTTGAGTATGGGGAATAGAAGTATAAAGAGTCTAAAAATCATAGGTTTTAATGTTATTGTATTCTGATAATAATCGTGAATTTCCAGACGATATAACGATTTTTTTCAGGATCCATAGTGAATTAATACCACTACGGGTGTAACAAATATTGTGGTAGGAATCCTCGGGACAGCTTTGATAGCTGTGAGTATAGAAGTTAAAAGTTTTGAAAGAGGTTTGGTGGTACATTTTGCGGATTATATGTAGCGTTGTTTGCATAGATCCTTGTGAAGTTTAGAAATCCCGTACATAGACGGTTGATCACAATCATCGTCTTTGGTAGACAGACCAAAAGAGGATGCCACAGATTTATGATTTTCCATTATCTCTTCTTTGGAGAGTGTAGTGGCAGTATAGGTCTTATCACTGCCATTATTGTTTGCGTCTACCTCTGATGGTAAACATTTGATGTAATATGTTTTGCAGACAAAGACAATGTTGTTTGCATAGACAATCATTGACCTACTAAAACTTCCATACGTTTCACAATCAATGACCTCACACCTTTACCCACTCGACAGAGAATCAATGTCTTCTTGTTCTCGTTTAATCTATTTTCTTGCGTAGTTCTCAACGGCATCCATAAGAACTTTAAAGTTATAATTCCAATTTAGAGCGTGGTTCTCGGTACTTGGGATCTTTAGAAAGGACTTTACGGAGATATTCGTTTTCATTGCCTGTTCTATTGTATCTATACCTTTGTTGACAAACGTTAAGAAAGAAATGATTGTTTTCCCTTCATCTTGAGCTTTTACTCACACTGGTTTATAAAATATCATCTAAACAGCATAAGGTTTTGCTCTCTCACACGTCTCATTTTTTTCTTTAATAATGTGAAATCATATACAATGTCTTGAAATTCATTTGATAGCTCACTTTAACTTATTCTAACAATGACCAGTTTGTCTACCAACATTTCAAAAATCGATTAATGATACTAAGGTTCCGATTCAAACAAAGGTGAGTTATCTTTACATGAAGTAAAAACAATGGACATATTTAAGGAAAAACATTTTATATATTATATTTCAACTGTTCGTCCAATTTTAGTGTGTTTAGTAGTTTTCACTAAAAATGACACGTCAGATCACTTAATAATTTTGATTTTATTGATGTCTTACATTGCAAAAACAGAACGTTTCCTCTTGTTTCTCAGAATATACCTTTTTTCTGTTCCATCTAACAAGCAGTAGATCACGGTGTGATCAATAAATTGATCAATGGGAACTTGAATGCGGACCCCTGTAAGCCAACGTTCTATCATGTCCCCAAACAAGCTGTCCTTACGGAGAAAATTTACCATTCCCCAGAACCAAACGAAACAAAACATTCAGTTAACGACTTAATTTTTTCAGTAAAAGTAACATCATCTAACCTGATAGTCTGGAGTCAATTCTATTTGTTTTAAATGAAAGAAATAAATATTGGATGCTCGTACGTATATTTTCTTCGCTGTTTTACCAGGCTGATAACGCACACGTGTAACACGTCCGAAAAAAATATAGCTCAGATTTTATTATGAAAGTCAAAGCATACCTTATCTAAGATACGAAAGTTATCTTTTTGAAAGTTTTTTATGTCAATATATGTATTTGCTTAATTTCCGGTTGCGTTTAAAATATTCCGCAATCTGTGGAGAACCGTTATACTTCCCCAATCTACAAATTATGAATCAGACCCTCTCTTTTAAAAAAAAGGGATATAGCTGGGGCTGCTCGTAAAGTTTATATAAAAGCAGTATTCCATGTATGGAGAAGCTTATACAGACATTGAAAGGACTGATTTTTAAAGGGGTTTATATCATATTCTAAAAGAACAACAAATACTGGGAGTAAAAAAAGGATCAAACGCCAAAAGCGGATAATAAAGACCTATTATGTACAGCATTGCAGAAGTATACCTTTTCTATGTACTGCAACGACCAACTTCAATTCATCTTTTAATGAAAAATCCAAATTTTTAAGTGCTAAAAGCGTCCCCTGCTTAACTTTGGACGCTTTAATTGACAATTAAGTATTTGAATTTTCATTTGTATTCGTACAGAAACCTCTACAAGAATTGTCTTTTCAATGTATTTAAGTAACAATCCTTGTTAGAAACATGCAAATTCTGTTATATGTGATACACCCCCAAAAAAGTTACACATTTATATTTTTTATTGAGTTGTTTTATGGGATTATATGATGAAATGCATAATCATTCAGTTCAATCTATCTGTTCTGATGAGATATTTTACATCGAGAACACATAGTATCTATTGTATTTCAGCGTCTTTGCATAATTAAATTTCTTAATTTGAATTCCATAGTACATTCCTTATAATTCATATCCTCAATGAACAGGAGTCATATGCAAAGTCACATAACAATTTATGTTTACTTTAAAAAAAAAAATAACAAAATATCGAAACCAAAAATATGAGGCTTTCTGCCCATGAATCACATTTTGCACGATTCTTAGCTGGAGTACTACTTAAAACTAAAGTGTGGTAGAGTTAATGTTGATGTGAGCACAACCAAACAGCTGTATTGCTAGGTTCCGATCCGATGCCTTCTACATCCATATTACAAGTATATCCTTTATTGAAGAATTACTTGTATAGTGAAAACGAAATTCACGACCATTGATAAAAGAAGTTTCATACTGGCATATAACCAAACATAATGTAGAAAACTTTTGAATTCGATTGAAACATTCATTGACATTTTTTTAAGATTACATGCTTAAATGCTTTTTGAGACCTACAGGAAAAATGGAAATTTTGTACCTGTTCTGTTCATTACTCATTGTATGCTTAACTATGCAAAGAAAGGGTGATGTATTTACCTGGCAAAGGGTAACGCCAGGTCACTGAAAATGATGAATGAAGTTTGTCAATACTAAAAGCGTACGTTGTATTACTTCACATTCCAGCTAAATTCTTAACCTGAGCTTCCAAGGCATGATTTACAATAAGGTTATTTGTAACTCAACGATCGAGCATTGTTCTTTTACTTTTAATTCTTATACACCATACAACAAGAGGTGACTTAATGGGTTTTTTTCTTTTATATATTAAGAAAAAAAACAGTTTTCCTTGACAAAGACTGATTACAAAAGATCAAAAGAGGTTTTCAAAATAAACTGTTTAAACGGTGTCCTACATTAGCATTGCATATTTGTCTGGAACCATAATTTCATTAGCTCAGGGCAATTGGGAGATAACCGTATTGTATTACGAGATTTAAAAAACATCTGCTCATGCGTAAAAAATCGATGATGCTGTATATTCAATGAAATTTACATTGTTACAAATATTGAATTATAGTGGTTTTTTTTAACAAAATTTACCTCCCAGTCCTTTTGAATAACAGATCGCTTCTCCCGTCTAGTAGCAGATTCCGGTGATCCAGGAGCAGAACTTTCACGTGATGCACCGTCTGCAAAAACCTCGTCACTTCCGAAACTGACGTCACTTAGCACGCTGATAGTCCGTCTGCTGTTTTCTGATGAAACACTTGTAGATCGGCTTTGTTCGGCTGCTATCCGTTCAAGTTCAGATTCTGCAGCATCTGCACGATCTTTTACAATATCAAGAAGATTACTCAGCACCTATGAAAAACATTGTCCAACAATATGTCCTTGTAAGATATATACATATGATATATGCAACTCGGCGGGTGTTTCTTGAAAAGCAGAGGACGCTTACCCTACCGGTGCACCTGGTCCATGCTCACAGTTTTTAGTGGAGTCCGAGTGGCTCATTTGCTTTTGTTACTTTGTATGTATGATTTTAGTTACTTTATGCTATTTGTTGTGTATGTCTGTTTTCCATGTCTGGTCTTTGTCCCTGGATAGCATTCTTTTGATTACCGCTATAACCTTGGTTCCCTTGATTACTCTATAATACATACACGCGATCATATCTTAGCGACCATATCTTGTAAAACCAGTCTTGGAAGAATATCATTTAAAACCTCTATGTAGTGAACTTATTCCAACGGAATATTGTTATAAATGGTTTACACGTATTTGCATCGTACATAATTTCGTAAAACTAAAATGGTACGCACATGTAAGGCCATCATCCTAGTTTACCAAACAACCATTGTAGTTTCTAAACACATATGTACTATGATACAAAAGTATATCAATTACCTTGCACCAATAAGATTTGGACAAAACACAACCCTGTCTGACCTCGTTTCATATTGTGCCTTATTCACATTTGCACCAAAACATATTTTTATATAAACATAATATGTCATATGCGCATTTGTGTGTAAGTGTTTTGTTGGGGCAAGCTTGGGAAGACATTGGACAAAACTTTTATTTTTTTTCAAAACAGCGTACTTGCAATGAATAAAAACTTAGCGAACGTAATTCCTTTTTTGACAAGTCATTTTTTAATATTTACGAAAAACCGCCGTTTATCTGACGTTGTCTATTTTAGAGCGGCTTGCACTGTTTTTGGTTTAAAAATATAAAATTATGATTGCATGTTAAAATAAAATGTTACTTATTGTGTTGTAATCTAAACAACCATAGTGATATGTATCACCTGATTAATTTGTCAAAATCCTCTAAACGCTAAAAAGGCAAAACTGAAAATGATATACATGTATATGACGTAATTTGTACGTCACATTATATATCCAGTAGAACCAATTTTGCTATTTCATAAAATTTGACATTCCTGTCTCTAAAATAAGATACAACTTAAGTAATTATGTGTTTGACCAAATAATGCCCTTATTGCAAATTGTCCTATCAGTGAATTATATACAAAATTAACTTGCATGTAGGGACGACATGTTATCTAAGACCAGGAGTATTTCTCTATGGATGGTCAATTATAATAGATTTTACTGTATGTTTATTTGTGGATACCTTTAATTGGTGAAATGAATTCCTAACAGCTAATACGGTGAGAAGATATAGTTTTAGCGGTTACAAAAGTAATGTACATTATATATACTTAAAAATGATAAAACCGACCGCTGAAACTAATTTCGCTCTCTAATTTTAATATTATTATTACATGTATCATAATTTTCAATGCAACTGAAAATGCAGATATAAAAAAATACAAAGAATTCATATAGAACATATTATATTCAAAAACAAAATAGAATGTTGTGGATGTCTTTGTGTAAAGAAATTCATTTTTTATTATTTTTGTAGTTCATCTAAATCAAGTTCATTCGTCGAGTTTAATTAAAATTCGTTGGTGTGCTCTAAAAGTCGACAATTTGCATTCAATAGTTCTCCGTCTAAGAATCGGGCAAAATGTCTTCACGTGGTGGCACATGAAGGAAGAAAACACAGATGTTTTATTGCATTAACCAATAAATTATACCTGATAACCACTAGAAATAACCATCAAAGTACAAAGTAAAATTTGCCTTTTTGAGATATTGATAGGTCAAATTAAGATGAAATGCACTACGGAAAAATTTCGGGAAAATTTTCCCGCACTCTTTCCCTATAAAAACAGACAAAAGATATCTACGTTATAGATGCTTCAGGATCAATCTAATTACCTTTTCAGTTGTTGTCTGGATGAATCGAATATATTTGAGGCAAAAAACACCAAACTGAGAATTATGATATGCCACCCATTGCCTGATTCTTACATAGAATGGTACTTAAATGTTTAAGTCCGAAAGAAAACAACGAAAATAAATTCCCAATTAACAGCTACGTCTTCTAGAAAATAATTATCACTTGTACATTCGGTTTTCCCTTTCTGTATAAATAAACAAATTATAGGTACAGATAATCTTAGAAATGAAAGTTGCGCATTGTCTTCAAAGAAAAAACAAATTGTGCATATCATAATAAACTTGACCAGGAAAAGAAATAAGACAAAACGGAAATAATTCTATAATGAATTTTTATTTGATTTCTTTCTATAGAAGTATAATTATCAGTTATTAATGAATCATTCCTATTTAACGCTTATTACAAAGATACAGACGGTAACATTAATTATTCCCCCTTTGAAATCACTGAAAAAGTAGTGTGTACCCATTGAAAAAAAAACACGTGTTTATTAAGGGAGAAAATGATTGAAAGAGTGTATTCGATCAAGGTGACCTAGTACGAATAGTAAAGCGATAACCAATACTCTCTAAAATAAACAATATCCTTACCGAAATACAAATACAAAACTTACATCATTTTTCTCTTGGGCAAGGTCAAGATCTCGAAGAAGTTCTAATTCCTTTCTACGGAACTCAGTTTCTTTACATTCCAATTTCTTTTTCAATGACGTCACTTCGGTCTGCAGTGATTTAATATCTTCTTCACTTTTCTTTAGGTCGGCCTGGAGGATCTCTACAATGAAGGTAGAAAAGGTACAATACAAATCTCTATAATGAAAGACAGATAGAAGAGAGAAGACAGACGTTGTGGTTGTTAATTAGAAGCAAAATTGATTGCTTTAAGCTAATGAATATGGACGTGGGGTGCTTCTAATATAAATATATCTATGTAAGCGTTATACAGGTAGTATTAACAGATGTAACCATGTCTGCAGGGATGCAGGTTAAAAACCTTATGCATCTCAAGATACCTGAGGCAATACCTTCAATTTAATGTATTTGTCATAAGTGAATATATGTTGTTAATTTGTATCTGCAAATCCATTCTGTGGTCATTTTCATTTCATTTGTAAAAATGTTTTTCATAGGAAACCAGCTGTGGCAAGTTCCTATTTAGCTCAACGCAAGTTATCTATTTCAATGTTTAGACCATTTCAATATATATATTTCTATGTCTGAAGTCCCCAATTTATTAAACACAAATCGGTCGTCGTGAACTGCTTTGATATCACCTTGAAGTGCAAAATTCTGTAAACGTTTCTGCCAGGTGATCATATTCGCATGTATCCATTTCCGCGCTTTCAGAAAATGCTTAGCGTTATACAATTTTAAAATCAATTTCGAAGTACAATTTTTCGCGATTTCCTGACCACCGCCAAAATAGCAAAAAAATTGGACACTGCGAAAATTAATACGTTCAGAGTAAGGAATTAACAAACATAGATACAATTTATTTATAGTTTTTCAAACACGTTTTCTACGCTACAATTTAAAAGACAGCGATGTGAAACTCAATGTAATTGATATATCAAATATCAGATAAAGTTTTAATTTCAATCGAAACGTATTTATCTTTAATGATTAAAAAGTTATTTTCTGTCATAAAAATGATG
Organism: Perna viridis; assembly: GCA_037379345.1. Taxonomy (NCBI): domain Eukaryota; kingdom Metazoa; phylum Mollusca; class Bivalvia; order Mytilida; family Mytilidae; genus Perna; species Perna viridis. The sequence goes on from CM074524.1 coordinate 14,105,832, forward strand.
TTTTTACTATAAATAATGACGTAAAGATGTTTTTTCTTAATTTTATTTATTTATTTTTTTTTTTGTTATGTTTTTCTCTTTCGTTACTATGTAACCACCTCTGTCTCGACAAAATCCTGAAAAATCCGAAAAAGCCTGCATTAAATTCCTTTACATATATTTTGATCCTTTGTAAAAGCAATTTTAATGTTCAAAAGGAGTTCGGAATAATCAGGTGTCAATGTACGACTAGTTTTAATTACGGTTACATCGAAAATCATGCACGAGATTATAGCTTAAAGAGTTACAATATCATGATTACATGAATAATATCACGTTTTAAGTATCATCTCATTTCTTAGAAATATACTTTTATATTTAATATACTCGTTTACCATTATATGTTAAAAACACATTAAACTTCCAATACAACACCTGAGTCACAAATCTCCCTAAAGGTGCATGTGTATCAAATGTTCCACATGCGTAATACGCATGTTTCATGCCAAATATGGGAACTGTGTGTGGCACACATGTGGTGCCAGAAAATACATGTGTTATGGATGGGAACATATGAGGTAATTTTACCTGTGTACATCAATATAATGAATGTGTTTTATGCGGGAATATTTAATCGAAAACATATTAGTCCAGTGTGGTAAACGCATTTTTCAACAAACGGTCGGCATTCCAATGGGAACAAATTGTGCTCCTCTACTCGCATTCCTTTACTCTCATGAGACTGACTTTATAGCTAATTTGATTCAAACAATCTACCCAAAAGAACTTTAGATAAAGGACACTACAGACACTGTAAATGCAGCCTAATATCTTGACCCGCACTTAGAGATCGATGGAAAAGGAAAACTACTGACTAAATTTCTAATATATGGCAAACACGATTACTTTTCGTTCCGTATTGTCAACTTTCCTTTCATCTGTGGCAGCATCCCTGCAGCACCTGCGTACGGAGTTTTCACATATCAACTCATACGTAACGCCAGTGTTTGCCGTAACGACGCAGACTTTTTGTATCGCGCTATACTTCTTACAATTACAAATATAGGCTTCTGGAACAGAAATGTATTGCAACAAATGCAGAAACTGAAGGTCGTCATCATGAACTCGTGGATCGCTACGGTGTATCCATCTGCACCATGCAAACTGGGCAGGTGTTTCTAGAAATGCTGAGGACGAATAACCTACCGGTGCAAATTATCCATGCTCAAGGTTTTTTTTAATAACGAGCGATTTATGGTTAATTACATTTAAGATAAATGTATATAAGAATTAAAATAGAATCCTTGAGTTAGATCAGTAACTTGCACAGTTTTCTTTTTTTTATGGAAAAAAGCTATACAATTGAAAAGAAAACTGACCAAATAATGGATTAAACGAACAGCTCTCGATACTGCGGTCCATTGGCAATAGAGTCAAATGGCTTTTAATATTCTTCATTGTATGTGTCTTTTTCCCTTTCTGGTCTTTGTCCTTGGATTGCATTCCTTTGATTTCTGTCAGAATCTTGGTTCCGTTAAATACTCTGAACATATCGAAAGATGTATTAACTGACCAACAGAAAAAGGAGTTAGGGTAAGTCATAATTCGTTTGCCAAAGGCTAGGCAATACAAATTAGGAATCTTGCCACGGAAGGTCATTTACAACTTCCCCATAAATCTAGAATTATTATGTACATAGTTCGTTTTCCTAATTTCTTTAACAATAGACACTTTAACAAACATTTAATTACCTACAATTTAGGCTAATTAAACCATTTAACAAGGCACATGCTGATACTTACGAAGGACTGCAATGCTTAAATAGCTAAATGAAAGCGAGGAAGTTTGTGAATGCTTGCATATACTACTTTGAAAAGCAGGTGCGCACCTAAACACTTATCGTAGGTATCTATTAACTGCTTGTTAAAATTCCCTCATCAAACGGAAATACTTGAACAATATATAGAAAATGTTTATACAATTTAATAGGGTATACATCTAAAAAACAATCAAAATTCTATTTCAATTGGTAGGGCGATACCATTCTTCTACAGAGAGGTATATTTCCTTTTTTTAAGCTTTTCCATTTTTACCATTCTCAGTATTAAAACCCAACTACTAGAAAATGACTATCTGGAATCATAATGAAAAGTGCTTGTGTCTTGAGCAAATTTCTTGTACAAATAGCCAACAGTGATACAAACTAAACCAGGAACCATTTATATGACCCTCCGAGAAGATTTGGGCGATGCTATATACTGTGTTTTAATATTTAGGTTGTAGTAAACCGATATATATATTTATCATCTGTGTTTAATAAAATTATTGTAAAGGGAATTTCAGACATGACAATAAATCAGCATTAAATTGGGCGGATGTAACTATGAGCGTATCACACCATGATATGTATACAAGAGTAATCAAGGGAACCAAGGTTATAGCGGTAATCAAAAGAATGTAATCCAGGGACAAAGACTAGACATGGAAAACAGACACACACAACAAAGAACATAGAGTAACTAAAATCATACATACAAAGTGGCAAAAGTAAATGAGCAACTCGGACTCCACTAAAAACTGGGAGCGTGGACCAGGTGCACCGGTAGGGTAAGCATTCTCTGCTTTTCTAGAAACACCAGCCGAGTTGCTAAGTAAATGCTTTGATGAAAGGAAATATATATCATGAATGAAATAAATTGAGGGAAATGAGAGAAAGATTATTGAGGTTATATAAATTTTGTTTCTGATTTTCACTTTTTTTCTAATAAAACTATGTAAACTTCATTGTCCACTTGACTGTAGCGTCACACTTGCAAAATATTTACGAAATTACTGTTATATGATTTCGGTCTATGAAGAAATAACTTAAATCACGTGGTGCACACAAAATAACAAGATACACAGACCAAAAAAATATAGCAGTCATTCCTTATGATTTAATTTAAGTACAAAAATTCAACGAGTAAATCATTAAAAAATTGTTGACGTCACATTAATTATACAGGATTGTTATCCAGGGACAAAGACAATACAGGGAAAACAGATGCACACACAACAAAGAACATAAAATAACCAAAGTAATACATCCAAAATAACAAAAGTAAATAAGCACTGCGGACTGCACTACAACTGGGAGCATGGAGCAGGTGCACCGGTAGGGTAAGCGCCATAAACCTGATACTTGATATGCAAAACCCTTAAATTGAACTACCACCAATCTAAAGCACGAAACAGTAATTGGTTCGCTTCATGTACTTATACGTAGGATATAAAGGATCCAATCTACGTTATAAGATGCATACGAACGACGGACACACAAACGCCAAGCACAATACGTTTTGTGACAGAAGGAATACAAACCGCATAGAGTAATTATATTTGTATAACATGCGTTATACAAATGTCGTAAAATAGCTAAAAAAATAATATAACAGCAATAAAAAAAAATATTATTATTTAATGATATAACAGTAATCAACAAAATGGCTGAATTGAAATATTGGTATTTACACGGTCGTTCTATGGGGAAAAGAGTAATCAAGGGAACCAAGGTTATAGCGGTAATCAAAATAATGTAATCCAGGACAAAGACTAGACATGGAAAACAGACATACACAACAAAGAACATAAAGTAACTAAAATCATACATACAAAGTAACAAAAGCATATGGGCAACTCGGACTCCACAAAAAATTGGGAGCATGGACCAGGTGTACCGGTAGGGTAAGCGTCCTCTGCTTTTCTAGAAACACTCGCGGAGATGCTCATAAAACAGTCAAGTCCGTGGTAGACGAAAGAGGAAAGGAAAGCTATGACATGTTGAACAAATCAGTTTTCATGGCGCAGATGGATACAACGTAACAATCCACGAGTTCATGATGACGACCATAAAACTTCTGTAGTGATGACTTCAATCTTGTAGCAACATATTTAGGTATTTCACCGAGAATTCACAATAACAATGAGTTTCACTTCTTTACTTAAGAACGTTCTTGTGACGCTTTTAGCAAGACCTGATATTACAGCAAAATTCTATTCTAGCACAAAGTTTCGTAAAGATTAACTTAACCATGATAACCATTTTTTTGGAACAGGGTTATGTTGCAACAAGATTGAAGTCATAACTACAGAAGTTTTATGGTCGTCATCATGAACTCGTGGACCGTTACAGTTAGAACAATTTCCTACTGGTGTATGATGCCGTACTTGAAAATCGTCAAGTCATAAACTGTAAATATACTAATTTTCGCGGTGTACTAGTTTTTGCTATTTTCACGGTGCAGAGAAAGCCGCGAAAAGTAGTACTCGCGAAATAATTCTTATTATTATATTTGTTTTCAAATTTTGGCAACATATATAAGCTCTTCAGATAAGAATCATATAAAATGTGTTACATGGCTGCAAAGCCAAAAATATTTCTTTTTTTAATATTTTGTTTAAAATGTTATCGTAATCAGAATATAACATGCGCATTTCATACAACTCATATTCTTTGGAGATATAAATTATATATAGATTATAAAGAATGTGCTATAGAATTGAACATTGAGGGAGATAACTCTGAAAATGACACTAAAATACAATAGAAAGAATAATCAGTTTTCATGGTGCAGAAGGATACACCACAACGATCCACGAGATCATGATGACGACCATAAAACTTCTGTAATGATGACTTCAATCTTGTAGCAACTTAACCATGTTCCAGAAGGATATTCTTTCTTTCGGATTAAATCAGCTATAAAGTCAGCCTCATAAGAGTGACGAAATAGGTCAGAAAGTAAAGGAGCACAATTTGTTCCCACTGGAATGCCGACCTTTTGTTGAAAAACACGTCTACCACACTGGACAAATATGTTGTCGATTACAAATTCCAGCATCTTGTAAACATCTTCCTTTGTACACTATTGCATACTCGATATGAATTATCTCCTAAGAACAGACAGATTGGAATGAATGGTTAAACTGTTCCTCATAACGACCCATAAAACAATTTAAAACACAAATTAAAATGTGTAACATTATGGGGAATCCTTGGCTATTCTCTATGATATCATTACTCACCAATATCTTTTTATGAACTCTTCCAATGCTTGTATATAAGTACTTTATTTACAAAGACAACTTTTCATTCCAAATGACATAAGTATACAAAAACTAAGTCTACCATCTATCAAATGGATTAATCATTAGAAATGTACCACTAGAAAATGCCAATGTAATAATTAGTTAGACGCCGTAGAAATTATGTAAAGACTAATCTAGGAATACAAGTTTTTACTTCTTTACAATTGTATAGAAAATTATTTTGAATGAACACACACTCTGCTCGTGCAAACTCTTGTGTACCACTTGCATGTTCAAAAACAATAGTATTTATTTGGTCATTCATTTTGATTTTGTAATTTCATAGATTAGAGGGGGATCTTAAAGTAAGGTTACCTAAAGTAAAATTATGATTAAAAAATACCAAAGTATATGGTTGTTATATTTAAATCAAATTAATTCACGGGGGGCACAAATTTATAATAGTTTTAGCAAGGAAGGCTTTGACATTTATATTATATTTCACTGTCACTAATGGTGAATTATCTGACTTTCTGCCAGTTGAATAATCTTTCGATCCGTTGTGAAACTAATGATAATCTAACGTGAAATTTTCGTTCTTGGCATGTATTTGGTTTGATATCTATTTCGACCGAAATCAAAACAAGTAGTTCATTCTTAATGACTTTACTTCATAAGGTAAGGAGAATTTAAACATACTTTGCGACTCTCTGTATTATTATAACTATAGATTCGTTTCAAAAGTATGATATCTAAAATGACACAAAAATATTGACAAAAAGTGCTTGCAAAATGTAATAAAATGGTGCCAAATTTTGTCATGACTAAGCTACAAAATTGAATAGAGAATAAAACTCGTGGATCGATACGGTATACACGTTTGCACCATGAAAACAGATTTGTTCAACGTGTCATACTTTTCCTTTCCTTTTTTGTCTACCCTGGACTCGGCGGGTGTTTCTATTAAAGCAGAGGACGCTTACCCTACCGGTGCACCTGATTCATGCTCTCCGTTTTTAGTGAAGTCCGAGTTCCTCATTTACTTTTGTTACTTTGTATGTATTATTTTGGTGGTTATTTTATGTTCTTTGTTGTGTGTCTGTTTTCCATGTCTGGTATTTGTCCTGGATTACATTCTTTTGATTTCAGCTAAAGTCTTCGTTACCTTGATTACTCCATCAATCTGAATCAATGTTTTAAAAAAAAATCACTGTGTAGACAAATATACAAAAAAATGCACTGCTTAGACAACTTTGAATGACAAAAAGTAACGAAAACGGCTTCTTCAATGACTCAGTCATTACAAGATGCTCATTGTAAGAAAGAGAAAGTCAATCGTGAAATTGACACCCTGAAATTTTAGCGAATGTTGTTTTAAAAGTACAGGTTAGATTAGAATGAACCTTCTCCTAGAAACAGTGGTATTTCTATTACCAAAAACTTCATTTTTGTTATTTTATGTGTTACACTGTGATTGTATGAACAATGTGTTTCCGCTGTTATATAATAAAGGCGTCGTTTAAATTCAACAACCAACTGTTTTTAAATTTCTTATTCACTTTTTCACACCAGATGTTTTCAATAAATATTCTTCTGTTTACAAAGATTACAAGTTACTTTTCTTTGTTGTAAATTTCAATTACAAAATGTTACTACATGTATATACAATGTGTAACATCACAGAAATGAGAGTTAAGTGAAGTGTTTTAATAGAAAACATGTACAGGATTACTGTTTTTCGTCAACTGTGAAATCAGTAAATTACTAAGTCAAAATTATGTAATTTATGTTTTCATCAAACATTTCAGAACAATCTATTCAAAATAAGACAAATCTTTTGTTCCATTTAGTCACTGCATGTAGGATCTTATGATATTTCATTGTACTTTCTGTTCCGATGACCTTATTAATAATCCCCGTTTTTTTTTCCTTATATAATGTTTTCAAATGCATGAAAGATGAATTTGATTGGCTAATTAGAAATGTAATCTGAACAGAAAGTAGACTGGAGTGTTGTTGTATCATATATGCAGTGACTGAATGGAAACATTGTTAGGTCTAATTTTAATTAAATTGATTTAAGAAATAAGTAGAAAAGAAAGTTGAAAAGTGGATTACGACAACAACCCAACCAAACTGAGAAAAACAGTCAAAAATGCAATATATAACCTTTCAATAAAGGATAACAAATTTTCAACCTCCAGAATGTGTCTTCGACTTGCAACTGAAACGACAGTGCAATGAGCATCATACTATATATATCACGAACGATTTAGTAAAGGCTAGAACCTCCAGAACTGGAGCAAAAGAAGGGATTAATTAAGTTAAATGGTGCCAAATTCGCTCAGATTGCTAATTTACATTCGATTCTTGGTACGTGTTTTTCTTTGTTGTGTGTGTGTAAAGTTTCCTTGTCTAGTCTTTATCTTCGCTCGAAACTTGGTACCCTTGATTACTCTTTCATCCCCATAACCCGTGTAAACAACAACCTATTCTACCGAGTTAAGACGTCTAAGTTAGAGGAAAAACATACAATTAATAAAAGAAGAATTATAATACTACGTAGCTGTTCTCCATATTTTTACTGAAAGAAGATAACACTGTACAAGGCTAATAATTTTCTGAAACCGAAAAATGGATACTCGCGAATGTGTTTACATGACAGAAACTCCGAAATTTAATATGTTTACAGTATTTGGCGATGAGTAAATGGTCTATGGAGATTTCATCGAATACGTTCCAAACGGCTTTATCCGGATATAGATGTGTACGTTTTCGTGAAAAGTTGATTAGAGAATAAAACATCTTATTTTTAATATGTATTCTGCAACGTGAATTTTTCTTACTATCGACACTGATTATACCGATCAATGTTATTACGATAATCAAACTCTAACATACACTGAGTATATAGATATTTAGATGTGAAGAACGCTACATCAAGACATTTACAAGTTTACTTCCTTGCATATAAGTTGTCCGTATAAAAAACCAAAACAAAATACGCTTAGTTATCTTTTGTAAGTACACAGTGTATTAATCTAAGCTAATGATTTAATTTCAGTACGCGTTTTCCATACCACAAGCGTACATGACCCTTCGTAGTATTTTTCTTGAACCTTGATCAAAAGGGCGATAAAACATGTTCTATGATTACTGGTGGTCTGTTCTTGGGGGGGACTTTATCTCATGTTATAGAGGGAAGCATATTGTTATACAGTGAGACCTGTCTAAACCGAACACTGAATAATACAAACACATGTCTAAACCAGAAACCTTTTTACAAAGGCCTCTTGTTTCAATGTAAACGTGTTTCCAAATTTGGTAAACAGAACACCTGAATAATCTGAAAACCTATCTAGACCAGGCACTTTTTTCAAAGACCATTTGTTTCGATTTTGAAGTATTTCTAGCATTGGTAAACAGAATACCTATCTTTACCGAACCAATATTAAAGTTCAAAACTGATTTGGTTGAGACAGGTTACGCAGTACTGTTATTTGGTAGGAAGAAATGTAACTCAGAAGTTAACAAAATTTCAAAAAAAAGAGCAATTGTAACCAGTAGCAACTATGACCAAGCGATCTCCCCTGTCCTTGCCCTCTTTTAATACGTCTCTATACTTTAAGTACCAGTCCATATAAAATTCAGACACTGACTATGGTAAGGTGATTCATGGTGTAGAAAAACCCACCAAACAAACGATGCATTTTAGCCTAAATATGTCATATTTTCACGTGACAATAGTCCTTTTTGTGTTGAAAAAAATACACTCAAACTTCCCACTAAAAATCAACCAAATCAAACCAATTAAGAACGAACGATAACTCTTGCAAAGTGTTAATTTTATGTACAATCTATACAAATTGTATCTCAAAAGCGCAACACCCAAAGGAAAAACTAAGACTGGTTGTGTGGTCGGTTACTGATTCTAAATAAGAAATATAAGTACATTCCGTAGGTAAGGACGCTTACCGTACCAGTGCACATGGTCCATGCTCCCAGTTTTTAGTGGAGTCCGAGTTGCTCATTTACTTTTTTTACTTTGTATGTATGATTTTAGTTACTTTATGTTCTTTGTTGTGCATGTCTGTTTTCCATGACTGGTCTTTGTCCCTGGATTACATTCTTTTGATTACCGCTATAACCTTGGTTCCCTTGATTACTCTTTTAAACGCATGAATCACCCCCTGTCTGATTATTATGAAGACAGCTACTTAAATAAATAACATTGAATGATTGAAGCAGATCGATAAAACTGCTCAAGTTGACCCCCCAAAAAACAATATGCATCAATCAAAATAAGAAATTAGGTATGTTAATAGTGTTTAAGTCCTCGTCCGAGAGTTATCATCTTTTTTTCTTCAATAAAAGCATTGACATTGGTTTTATTTTACCTCTGAAGGTTCATGTCTTACCATCCGTTTCACGATTATCGCTGTTTTGATTAAAACGCCTAATAAAAGTTTTATTAACATTCCCATAGATTATTCGCTTTATTGTATGTGTTATATTCAACGAGAATTGGTTATGCTTTCACAAAACCGTTTCTTTTTTATTCTCATCATATAATTAATAAATTTAAGTGGATGCGAATGCCTATTTCCCCCTTATACAATAAATTGAATAACGTTGAGTGGAAATTAAGACTAAGCGATAACAGATTAATTGGTGAGCCGCCACAGTTTGTTGTTTTCAAATCATGGTATAAAAGCAGGTTCCTGTAAAATGTGTAGGAAGTAGTGTCATTTACAAAAATAAACGAAAAGATACAAATTCAATCAAGGTGAATGGGATGGAATGGTTATATAATGCAGCTTGAAGATGTTGCAGTTAAACTTATCCACTTAATCCACCAATTAATTACATTTTGACGTTTTAGCAAGCTTGAATGAATATATTCCATAAAGGAAAAAGTAGTTTACCCAATAAGTAGCATGGCTGACATTAACTAAACAATTTAATCTATTAAGAAGACAGAAAGGATTTTAAAAGCTTATGCGTCCCGAATTTATTTTTATATACCTCTGTTATAAAGTTTATATCGACACAGGTAATATGATTCACGTAATCTTTTTTTCTAGAATTGCTTTAGGATACAAATTATATATTTTATAACTTTATATTATTTTTAAGTTAAGTGTCAGTCGTGTAAGAATCAGGCAGTGGGTGAAACATGGTATGACAAAACCCACCATTGTAAGAGTTAAATTTGACTGGTTGCACGATCAGAATCAATGTAAAGAGACAAGATTTTCTACATCATGTCGGTGCATTTAGTTAAAACTTCATTGAAATTAACTGAAAATAAACATAAAGGGTAGATAACTGTGTCAAAAACCTCATTTTTCTAGTATTCTGTTGAAAAATTTACGAGCAATTCCAATATTGCAGAGATCAAATAATGGCCTTTTCAAATAAAAAGCATTCTTAAGTGAAACGGTGAGACGATGGAGTTTTGACTTACATGTTCTTGATTTTTCCCATTTCGACTGATTCTGCGTATGGAGTGTTCATATCACAACTCATACGTTGTGCCACAGCTTGCCGAAACTACGCAGACTTTTTGTATCCGCTAGAACTCTAACAAATAGGCTTATGGAATAGGGTTATGTTACAAGATTGAAGTCATCACTACAGAAGTTTCATGGTCGTCATCATGAACTCGTGGATCGTTATGGTGTATCCATCAGCACCATGAAAACTGATTTATCCAACGGGTCATAGTTTTCCTTTCCTCGTTTGTCTACCCCGGACTTGACTTTTTATGAGCAACTCGGCGGGTGTTTCTAGAAAAAGCAGAGGACGCTTACCCTACCGGTGCACCTGGTCCATCCTCCCAGTTTTCAGTGGAGTCCGAGTTGCTCATTTACTGTTGTTACTTTGTATGTATGATTTTAGTTACTTTGTGTTCTTTGTTGTGTATGTCTGTTTTCCATGTCTGGTCTTTGTCCCTGGATTACATTCTTTTGATTACCGCTATAACATTGGTTCCCTTGATTACTCTTACAAATACTTACATTTAAATATTTCAAATATATATCAACATTTTTTTTCTATTTTCTGTCGTTCTTACCAACCGATGTTTTCTTTCTCAGGCTACTGTGCCGTGATACTAAAACATGTTAAGCTCTGAAACAGCGTTTAACGTTTGGACGTTCTCTCCAGACGCTGCAGCCAGTCCTCTTAGAAAATCCAACAATCTAGCAAATTCTGGAAAAAGTGAATGATTTTCGGGTGAATCCACGTTTGATCTGGATACATTATGTCCAAGAATTTCGGAGGGCTCGCCTGTAACGGTAAGTGAGAAAGGAAACGAACGTTTTCCGCTGCGTGGAGCTTGAAGACATGTCGACAATGTGACGTCGCCGATAACCAGAATAACGCAAATTTTTAACGTCTCCATGGAAAAATAACATCTATCATCTCCTGTGTCGACTTTAGAATTTCCTTTATTATATACGTACCTACATTACAGGAATGTCTAGTGGTAAGTATGCAGAATAGATTTATATATTACATTTAATAAATCCCTAAACAGAGAGATTTGTAGGTATTTTCACTATCCGACCACAGTCAGCCATTGCAATACAGATAATTGAGTCAAACTCAGATGTGGAAAAAATTGTCACAAGTAATGAACTCAGAATTCTTAATTATGATGTCATTATTTAAAAATGATAATACACTTACGACAAAGGAGTTTTGAATCCAACTATGAAGACATACCATTTAAACGGTATGGCAGAAGAAATATTGGTGGTAAACAAATCTTAATAAAATTAGATCAATCCATTGTTCCATTAAGTCACTGCATGTAATATTTAAAAACGCCAATCTACTTTCCGCGCAAATTACCTTTTTTAGGTCATCAGTGTTATCCCTTTAGATAATGCTTTCAAAATTATGAAAGATGAAATCTGATTTGATGATAAGAAAGTTAATTAGAACAGAAAGTAGAATGAAGTGTTGTTAAATCCTCTCGTATTCATTATATGTAGTTGCTCGGTAGATTTTGTATTGAACGAACGTCCAATATACATATATATGTAATAGTTCAATATAACAGTGTTAACGGAATTTACAAATAGATGCATAAGGTCGTTAGACCTTGGGGTAAAGTGGACTGTATATCATACAGTACAAAAGAAACATATTTTAATTATCACCAAAAAAGGATCAGTGGCATCTCTGAAATTAAATCACCAATCCACTGTGTCGTAATTTTACTTAAATGTATATACTTCCCACTATTTTCTACCAGTCTACATAAATATATCATATAACGACAAATGGATCTGCAAAATTTATATGAATATTAATGCATAAAATCCCCAAAAAAGGCAATAAATACTTCTCAAGTAATATTTTGTAAATTAAAATATATGAATCTTTTCTTCCTATTTCTTACGATCTTTTTTCCAAATATTTATTGCTTACAGTCTTTTGCATTTCCTGATGCCATAAATCATGATTTCTTAACATTTTTTGTTCTTTTTTTCTGAGTGAATACTTTAGTTTGTACATATTTACTACAACTTCTTTAAATTAAGGCAAGTACATTTTGCAAAATCTTTTAGTAGCAATACATCTCTTTTCTTTCAACACCGACTTTTTTCGAAATATAAATCTTGCGGTAGGCAACCTTTTCTGACACAGGGCTTAGTTTACAACCCTTACCTTGTTAATTGCAAAGTAAATTCCGCTCAATGATAAATTATCTCTCCACAAAAATCTTGCAACAATTAACTTCTATTGAAGAGGTAAGTTTTCCGTGAAATATCCTCTGCACCACGTGACTCGATAATTATGATAAACAATGGAAGCATGGATTTGATGAGTTACCAGGTGTGTGTGTTATCAATTCGGTTCATCATAGATTTAGACATTCGATTATCTAATTGAGCGGGTTTAATGCTTGCAATTTGCTCCAATGCCTTGCAGTTAATTATTTATTTAATTAATTTAATTGCAACGGAACCCTTCTTTTTCTTGATGTCCACAATTTCAACAAATTTGAAGCCTGGGTTCCAATGCCTTGCAGTTAATTATGCTTGTTCAAGCAACGGAACCCTTCTTTTTCTTGATGTCCACAATTTCAACAAATTTGAAGCCTGGGTTTTAAGTAACGTAAGATAAAAAAACTGAAATGATACAGCATTAAAGATGTAAAGCGAAATTCTGGTCAAACCTTAAATTTGAACGCATTTGTATATATATATATTGAAAACAAAAGAAATATTATATTAAGATATATCTAAAGAAGGTATGATGGGTATATTTTAAAGGTAAGAGTTTATATACGTTATAACATGCACTGAACTTCTGGTAATCTTGTACGATTAATAAAACAATTACACAGATTATAACATGTACTTCAATTGAAGAAAATCTTGTTCCATCTAGTAAAATGTTCAAAGATACTGATAAAGAGGTCAATTGAATCACGAAGCTACCAAAATATTTTGATATCTTTGTGTAATAGAAAAGTAACATAATGATCTAATCATCTTACAACATAAACCCGTTTCAATTTTACATCACTTTCATTTTCAGCACTTACTACTTCAATTCTTAGTCACTTGTATATCAATGTCAATCCATACACATATATCACATGCCTCTTCTTGAAGAAAAGCAAAATATAACTGAGCCTCTTTCCAAATACTACTTTTGATATACTAATAGATTGTAATATCCAAATCATCCAGTTATTGTTTTAATTTTTTCGCCTAAGTGTAAAGTTGAATTATGTCATTTCAAATTATTTGTTAATGAAGACATTTTATTTAAAGCAATTTCTCTCAACAATATTTCAAATGGACTTGTCTGAATTCTTGCACAGACATTTAGTCATTTTACAAGATTATCAATCCTGGTGTGCACAAGCATAATAGTTAATGCATGTTAATTGATATCAGGTGTGATACACTACTAAACAAGTACTCTCTTTAAAAAAAGATAGCCAACGCAATAAAATTTTGTTCTTCTTACTTATAATTTTCTACATTAACACATGGCACACATTTTTCGATACAATTTTCTCGAACGCCACTCAGTTCATAGTATATGACAAATCAGGAAACAGAATTGCAATCCGGTTACTTGAGTTTCCATAGAAGAGCGTCCTTAAGGTCAAGGTGTAAAAAGCCAAATCATACGACTGCGTCGGAAAATAAGTCTATAACTTAAATTTCAAAAGGAGTCAAATGGTATGTTGGCATGAGCAAATTATCAATGAGAGTTTCAGGAGGTAGACCTAGGGTAAGGGACATAACTTATGAAGTCAGTAATATGTTTGTATCATATTAAATTTCACCAAAGGCTATCAAGCTTTCATTTTACACAGAATGAAATTAATCTAGATTACTTTGATGATTACATCACATTGATGTAAAATGCTGAATACAAACGTTCCAATGACTTTTAAGAGTTGTGTCCCTTACACTAGATCTACCTCCTTAAGTCCATATAAATATCAGACACTACCAATGGTAAAGTGATTCATGGTGTAGAAAAACCCATAGATCAGACGATGCTTTGTATGCTGAATGTTTACGTGAGAATAGTCCTTTCTGTATTTAGATCTGTACTTTTGAGAAAATTGCACTTTAATCTCCCACTAAAATCAACCAAATTTAAAGCAAATAAAGAATGATAACTCTTGCACAGTGCAAACTTTATATAGATTCTATATAATTTTATCCGAAAAGCTGAACAACCAAATGAAAAACTAAGACTAGTTATGTGATCAGTAACTATCTTTGAACAAAAAATAAAAACTGAATTCGGTGGGTTTTGGACGTGCATGAATCACCTCCTGTCTGATTTTTATGAAGACTGCTACTTCAATTTTGAGAAATTAGATGAGAACCTAAAAATGGTTTACTATAATTGTTGTGAAAGTACATTTCGATGTGGATAAGAAATTTTGAGGATAGAAGTAACAAAATAGTAAAAAAGTAAAAAATGAAACTTTGTTATTTCTATTTATAATTTTCTGCATTTCATTCAGGAAATAACACATGGCAAGCAATGTCGATACGTTTTCGAACGCCACTATAGTATCAGTATTTGGGCAATAGGGAAACAGAATAGCGATCAGGTGACTTGCGTTTCCACAGAAGAGCGTCTTTAAGGTCAACGTGTAAAAAGCGAAAATATACCGACTGCGTCGGAAAAATGCGTTCATAGGATTTTACTTTCAGGTTTTATTATAAGATTTCTTTAAACTTCCATTTATACCATTAACCTCTAAAATTGCAATAGCTTAATTTTCAAAATAATAAATTTTTCATTTTCTATTTTGGTACTATGTAAGCATAAACGATACAACAGGGATGTTCTATTTAAGCAATTGTGTGCATCATCGATCATGCACCTGGGTCTATCTGATTCCATTACAGGTGTACATTTGTATATATCTAAACGAGTGTATGTTTAACCTGTGGAATTCTATCTGATTGATCGAGATTTTATCTCAATATATAAAACAATCATAACAAAGACCTGTTTTGAGAATTTCAGGAATGAGATATATTTTACAAAGTAAATAAACGATTATCAAAGAATAAAACAGAATGAGTGATGAAGTCGCGAGGGAAAAGCACTATCAACCTAAACGTTTTGCATTAAGATAATTCAAACAGGTAGGTCTATATCTGCTATAACCCACCATTCATTTTGAAATGCCTGTATCAAATCAGGACCTTTGTTTCCAACTTTCCGTTTTCACCCTGATATTGCCATTTGTTATACAGACTTTCTTTTTGGCTATTCCGTTTGTTTACGCTTTATCGGTTTGGAAATTTTGATATTTCTCTTCATTATTGAAGCGAGAGGTTGACTAGCCATAAAATCTGCTTTAACACAATTTCACGTTCAAATGCTACAACAAAGTCAGGAACATATTTATTTTATTTTTTTTCACTTTGTCGGTCTATGTGTTGTTTAATATTTTCCTCCGCTTTATGACTATGAATTTGGTAACTTTGTATTACGTTTTTTACAAGACTGTTAATAAATGCCTACTTGTACATAAATTCATGTAATTATAAATTTGCAATATGAAATTTATTTTCAAAATCTATAATTCTAGATGATTTATGTTCTTTACAACAGAATTTGGAGACCAGGCAATTTCTCTTTTTTAATTTTCTAGGGAGTGGAAGCCAGAACATTTATTTTCAGATTTTACCAGGCCAAGATATTTATTTACAAAACTTTTTAACGCATGCGCTTTACAAGACTGGAATCTCTAATCTAGTAAATGCTGTATACAATGCAAAAAACACATAAGATCATGGACGGAAACAGATTTCCGTAACCAAAATACCGCAAATGTTGTCCTTCTTATGTACAATATAAGTATTTTATTTCAAAATATATAGATTCATTTTATTTGAATATCGGTAAATTGTTAATCAAACGAATGTATTCAATTTCAATTGACGAATTAAGTAGCTGTCTTTCCAACCATGTATCACATTTTCCATGATTCTTAGCTGAAGTGCTACTTAAAAAAAGACCAACGAGAACAGATACACCATAGAACTAAAAGTTAAAGAATGCCATCCGTAAACACTGAGGTTTCATTCCTTGTACTTAATAAGAAGCTACAGTAATGTATCTTCTTTGGCCTACTCTGGTTGAACTTATCGGTGATGAGTTTGGTCTCCTCTTTCGCAAAATTTGGTTTGGAATATTTTTGGACAAAATTTAATATTTAAACTTTGAACTTTCTAAGTATTTGGTTTAAATGCTGGTGATGCACGGTTACTCCTTGCAAAACGGGTATAGCATACAGAAATTTGCAATATTTATTTGACTGAACAGGTGATTTTCAATTGGAAAGCCTCGACGATTTGTGAATGGTAACAGCCTTTCAGTTACGTCATCACCAAATTTACCCTTTAAGTTATCAAGACTTTATAACACAGCTACAAACATATCAAGAATTATAACTGAGAAAAAAAGACTTGGCTATTCTTAAGCATTAAGACATTACGCATTTCACCATAAATATGTTTGATCTTATTTCAATAACAATAACAATGCCATAAATATGAAAATTCATCTGATAAAATGATATTAAAGCGTCAGAGCACAGATAAGAATCACCTGTATATACTATATATTCATAAGAAACATTCCTAACATCAAAAGATAACCAATTGTTTGGAAAACATCTTGCTTTGTTATTCTATAAATCTGACGGATAATGAATAGTGGAAAAACAAACACACCCTAAGTTAAACCTTTGATACAAAAAGAATGTGGTACAATAACTTCTTTCATCATGACATTGAGGATTTTAGTAAAGAATGTTTACCCTTTCGGTGCACCTGATCCACTTCTACGCTATAGGAATCTGATTCATACACTAGCCAGTGTTTTGAGTTGCAACATAAAATGTCTGTTATTTTGATTTTTTTTATAGCCCCGAAAACAATAACCGACTCAACTGCGTCTCGGGTGATAAAGACATTTTGCGTGATATAACAGCTTCTTTCTCTGGCACTTGGTGTATATCGGTCATTCCTTTGAATTTCAATTTAATACAGTTCATTCGCATGCTACTCTAATATTTCTAAGTCACCTAACACGAGGGTTTCGGTAATTTTTATTTTTCCTTATTTGAGAAACATGACAATGGTAACTTAACTTGGTGTATTAGACGATTAGACGAAGTTTGATATTAAAACAATTTGTAACATTCGCCCACAATAACAATAACCTCAAAGCGATTTATGCAAGGAGTAAAAACTGACAAAAACCAGGTTATTTCGTGTAACCTGTCAAGTACCAGTCCACATAAAAATCAGACACTGCCAAGTGATTCGTGGAGAAGAAAAAACCCACTAATTAAACAATGCTTTTTCCAGTTTATATTTGCTCTACTTTCACAAAACGATAATCCTTTCTGCACTTTTTAGAGTCTTACATTCATCTCCCATTTATATCAACCAAAATGGCACCAGATCTAAAATGATAACTCTTGCAAAATACCAATTTAAAGTATATAATATTTATCTCAAAAGCGCAACAACCAAATGAAAATCTAAGACCTATTAAGTGAGCAGTAACTGTTTCTGAACAAGAAATAAAACTTAATTTGGCGGGTTTTTGACATGCATGAATCACCTTCTGTCTGACTCTAAGTAAGACTGCTACTTAAATAATTACAAACATTCCTTATAATTTGATTTTCTAATCGATTTCAATACATATGTAAATAATTGATTTGCTATCAAACGGCTATTTTGTCTGTGGTTATTGCGGACCAGTCGATGTTACTGATGAGACAGCACCAGGTAAGGTTATACAAAATGATCTAATTTGCTAAAGGAGAATAAACCAATCATACAGTTTGTAACAGATCAAATTAAATTTTATTTTTAAAATGACAAAATACAAAACATAAAGTAAGGCGCAAAGTATCATTAATTTAAGAATGGAAACTTTTGATTACGTCAATGTTATTCAAGCTATTGATTCAAGCTGATGATTTAAAAACATCTAAAAATACATGCATCACCAAAAATATACAAATTTTCCAAAACCCTATAAAACGAAGTTTCGATTTCCAAATATTACAAATTAAACAGCATATCATTATTAGCAAATGCATTTCTTGCTGTATGTAACATTCTTAATAACAGTAAAATATTTCTATAAAGTATTTATTTATGCCAAGTATTTGTCAGATTATAAGACTCTCGGTATACACATCAAACAAATTTACAGGTGGTTTATTTATCTGTCTGTTCTTGTGCAGACTTCACACGTTAATATTACAATGCAATAAACCCTAAATTTTATGCATTTACTTTTTGCATGTATGTTATTTTCAAAATAGAAAAATTGTTTTCATCGTTTGTGATTCCAGGTCAACTTCTCAATCCATTATAAGGCAATTACCGATAAGGAATTAATTGATACTATTAAGTACAATGTAATATGCTTACAACTATGAAATATTAGTTTCTGCAATGGCATAAACAAGACAGGATTGTCAATATTTTGAAATGTTTTCTTTACTTTTGATTCAGGTCTCCTGTCTTTATGAAAGCTACCAAAATTATGGAATCATATTATATATGGTTTTCTACTCAGCTTTCTTTTTGTTCATTATATTCTTTTAACTATTATTATAATTAAGTTTTTGTTCATTCATTTTAATTCCTTATACTAAACAGCACCTCTCAATATATGAATAGATGTCACTACTACGCATCATTTTTGTTAGCACATCAATATATTAAAATTTGAATATTTATACTTTCAGTGAAGACGAAGCTAAATTTCAAAGAAATGTATCAAGAAAATTTATCAAGATATAGACATTTTAATTTGCTCCACATAATGCTTTATTTATAGCATGTGATAGTGCTTGTCAACACATTGTCATTCCTTAGTTTTCAAATTTTTTTTTAAATCAAACAATGCACGATTCTGTGGGTGTAAAACACAAAAATACCAATCATATATATTGCAAAATTTTAGTTACTTTATGATCTTTGTTGTGTATGTCTGTTTTCCATGTCTGGTCTTTGTCCCTGGATTACATTCTTTCGATTACCGCTATAACCTTGGTTCCCTTGATTACTCTTTCGATATACTTTACACATGTTTCAAGGAGTAATCTCTCGTCAACAGCATTAGAATCATATATATATATATGAGAAGATCTTAATTCAAAACTTAATTGTATGCAAATAGTACTCATGTAACTGTTATTCGAATGACTAGGTATTGTAAGGCCCCATTTGTCCTACTGCATGACTTGATATAAGAATTTGATATGCAAATCTTTTTTCTGTTATTTAGAATGATAAATGGGATGGATTAGCATATTCAACAACATGTATAAGCATATCATCTTTAAACAGTTACATATAAAAACATGAAGCCCCTGATACTTAAAAATTTCTATCAAATACGCCGAAATCGGGTACTTTATGGATAATTTTGGCAATTTTAGAGTGCCTCCGCCTCCTTCACCCAAACTTATTGTTTGTGATTTCTAAATGCCACTTTCATAGATTTATATTTCAGTTAGATATCCTTGGGTCATGTTGGGGGAGACCTTTGAAAATAACAATAGCAGCATCGCAAATTGTATTTATTCCTAATTTTGTTGGTTACGGCAGAATTTAGGCTGCAATAAAACTGAAATTTAATGCAACTGTGAAAACTTAACACCAAATTTTAACAACTTAATCATCCATTAAACAGTGCTTATTGTATTTTTTGTCATGTACTCCTTACGATTGTTTTGTTTTAATAGGGGCCGACTATTGCCCTTACTGTACCTTATCCTTATTTATATCAGTGAAATTGGTTTATTGTTCTATTCACACGAGTAATATTTGAACGTCCAGGTTTTCATGTAGAGAAATATACCATAGGAAACATCATATCATTTTTTATATCGATCACTTTATTCATGAGGTTGACAATTAAAAACGAAATAAATCATATCATCTTTTTATCGATCACGTTATTCATGAGGTTGACAATTAAAAACGAAATAAATCATATCATCTTTTTATCGATCACGTTATTTATGAGGTTGACAATTAAAAACGAAATAAATCATATCATCTTTTTATCGATCACGTTATTCATGAGGTTGACAATTAAAAACGAAATAAATCATATCATCTTTTTATCGATCACGTTATTCATGAGGTTGACAATTAAAAACGAAATAAATGTTCAAAATATTCTAATGTTTTTCAGATTTTTTTTAATTAATAGCTATCATTGATTTTTCAGTTATAAAAGACAGACAAAATATAAGTGTCGATAAAATCAGAATAGATATAGATGCCATAATTATGCTTCCCCAAAAAATAACTTTGGCTTTTGAACAACACGTTAATGTTGTAAATGGTTATTCACTGTGATTTAAATTTTTGTTGATTAAGATTTCTGCAAGCTTTTCATTTTAAAATTGAATTTGGCAGAGCTCCATGCAACCGGAGTATTGCGAGTTTCATTATAGACGATGTTGTCTGTCCAACGTTTTAATACTATTTTTAAAACGATTCAAATACCATCTTTTGCATGTAAACGTGCATGTAAGAATGCTAAACTTTATTTTTTTATAATGTCGAAGAAAATAAGTAATGAATTATTGTCTTAAACATATGAACTATTCATCATAAATTACAAAAATATTACAGATAATTATGAAGCCATTTCGATCATTATTTGAAAAACGGTTTTCAATTAGTTTCTCTGTCAAAACAATTCATTCTTTTCCAATCTTAATTTCAGCATAAACTTTAATCGGTAGTAAAGATCAAACAATATTGTGATTTATCAGTGATGATTGTTTGGTGGTAACATATATCACTGGCAGTAAGAGAATTTCATTGCACAAAGAATAACGACAATTCCTGAAGTTATTACAAGTGAACTAGATTTATAGTCAAAACTATCCAACCTAGTGTAATTCTGCTTATTTCGATTCTAATAGAATAAGTTTCTTCGTATTTTTTACACACGCAGGCTGTGTGTTGCACAAAATGACGACTGTTTTGGAGTACAATTCCGTTGTGACGTCTGTAATATTGGTTAAAATGTATCAATGACATCACAAAAAAGACCGCCATGAGTATATGACTTTGGTCATATGTTTATCTCTTTTTTAACCATAGCTGTGGTTTAAAAAGCTTTGAAGCACATTATATTCGAATAATCGACGTTTTTACAGTTAATTGACGCCATGTTTCAATAATGTACACACATTTTAGGTATGACAACAGAAGCCTAAATTCGAAGATATCAGACAGCTAGAACAGTAGAAAAGTTAAAAATTACCATTAATATGTTTGCAGTCTATGAAAAAAAACGTTCAAGGAATCAATACTTTATTTTGACATCAGGTTTATCACTTTATCAAGTGTGATCAGTACCAGTTACGATCCAGAATTGCAATTATTTGGAAAATGATTGCTAAGTGGATCATGAGGAGTCGGGTGAAACTAATATAATTTTCGCGTTTACACGGGCTTATATTATAATGCCTGGTCAACTTGTAGAAACTCGAGAAAAAAACCCAAAAATAAATATATCGCTTGACCGGTCATTCATAAGCTATTTGCTTTTTTCCTAAATAACATTTTCGAATATTTATGCAGATACCGCATGAACACTGTTCGAATTTCATTACGTTTCTGTCAAAGAGTAATCAAGGGAACCAAGGTTATAGCGGTAATCAAAACAATGCTATCCAAGGACAAAGACCAAACATGGAAAACAGACATACACAAGAAAGAACATAAAGTAACTAACATCACACATACAAAGTAACAAAAGCAAATGAACAACTCGGACTCCACTAAAAAACTGGAAGCATAGACCAGGTGCATCGGAAGGGTAAGCGTCCTCTGCTTTTCTAGAAACACCCGCCGAGTTGCTCATAAAAAGTCAAGTCTGGGGTAGACAAACGAGGAAAGGAAAACTATGACCCGTTGAATAAATCAGTTTATCAGTTATCATTTTATAAAAAGATTATGTTCACCGACAAGTTTCAAAGTCTGGAATTATTATTAAACAAGTGTGTGATTGACATCGGAAGTAACTTTCACATCGTGAACCGCCCGTTTTTATCGTTAGCATCATCTCTGGCAATGTTATATATCGTTATGTCACGCGTTGATTAAATCATCATCGTTGGCAATGAATGTTCCATCTCTCTGTATATTTAGGGTAAGAATGACGAAGACGTCTAATACGTTTTAAACTGATGAAGAATATGTTTTACGGCTTATGCCTTTTCGTGTTAAACTGTTTACGTTATTCAAAGAACAAAAATATATTTCTAGTTAAGTTTAAGTCCTTTCAATTCCTCGACTTAACTCAATTCCATTAATTTATTTCCTTTGACCTTTAGATCTTCTTTTTTATATTTTGTGTAAAATTGATTATGTCCTTTTTTAATTCAATGCCAGCAAAGCATATTTGGTACACTTGGTACTGCTGAAATAGATCTGACTTAACCGTGACATGCTGTCCATGTAGAGGATAAACGTTCCATTCTATGGTTTAATGAGGTAGACCTAGGGTAGGGGACATAACTCATGAAATCAGTGATATGCTTGTATCATATTCAAATTCACCAAAGCCTAGCAAGCTTTCATTTGAAATAGAATGAAATCAGTCCTAGTTACTTTGATGTTTACGTGAGATCGATGTAAAATGATGGATACAAACATTCCAATGATTTGTAAGAGTTGTGTCCCTTACCCTAGGTCTACCTCAAAAAGGTGATAGGAAAGGAGGATTTCGTATTGGAAGGACGGTGATATAGATGGTTGTAATTGGTATAACCACATTTGTAAGCTTTGTTCAAAATCAAACATTTTGCTGATTTTGGTGAAAACATTTTTGTTATATGATACAACAGCACAGCCTTCGATAAAACACAAATCCGCTAAATTTCAAGGCAGATTAACAGACGTTCACTCATATCGGAGACATAAATGCCTACAAAATTTGTAAATATGAAATAAATACAAAAAGATACATCGTTTTTTATAATATGATATACACTTAATTTTAAAATTATGTGTGTACCTTGATTTCATATATACGCCCTTGAATACCAAAATGTTCTGAACCTAATTTCCTTAATGTATTGCAAGTCATCAATCAATCAGTGTCATGTAATGGTCTTGACACTGACACAAAACGACTTGTCCACAATGTATAATTTTATCTGTCAATCGAAACAAACATAAAAACAAACAATAAAATGTTGGTCCGCCCAGTTGAGAATTTTCCTAGAAAATAATATACATCTTCACTACTCATACAGCGCACATATGTACATAAGTTTATCTTGATTCATAATGATTAACTGTATCGACAAAAATACACACGTGCAGAAAACTTATATGTTAAGGGTTAGTCTCTGTGAGAATCAGGCAGTAGATGAAACACGTAGTGATAAAAAGCACCATTTCGAAAGTTTAATTTGACTATTTGCATAATCAGAATCAACGCAAAAAGACGAGATTTTTCGTAATACTTTGATAAAGTGAGCAATAATTTATGCAAATGCACTGAAAATGAAAATTTCAAGGGCAGAGAATTTAACCTTTTTTTAAATTCTATTCAAACATTTTGAGCAAATCCAGTAATGCAGACATCAAGTGATGGCCTTTCCAAGTAGAGAAAACATCATCGAGTAAAATTAAAATTATATTATCAGATCCAGATCGGTGAGTTTTGACATACATGTCTGATTTTTCTCATTTTGCCTGATTTTACAAAAACAATACACCTAAAAATAAAAATCGATGTAAAATATAAAACGTTCAGAAACACTTTACTGTGGAACAAATTTCGCTGGCGAGGAAACCAAATCCTAGATAAAGTAATACTTCCAAAATATGTGGCATTTCAATGTCTAATCACATTTATCTTGTAAATTAAGAAAACAAATAACTGTATTTTATTCTTGATTCGCGAAATAAAGATTCCGCGAAAATAAGTTGGTTTACATTCTGTCAGATAGATCATTAAGACACCTGTACTTTTATTTAAAAAAAAACTTTTTATATACACAGCATGATTTGCTTAATGACACAAACTTGGCAGATATTAACATAAGAAATATTTAACAATTGTCGAGAATTTTCATATTTAACGGCAAATTATTCAAAACTGCTTTGTCTGATGTGTGGTCGACGGGATAACAGAATTGGTGAATACAACGAAATTTGCTTAACAAATTCAATATTAAATTTCACATTCAATGAGTTTGTGTCATACTAATAAAGCATCCGTCAACAAGCAGTCAAAGTGATAGTTTACATATAAACAACAATAGAATGATTACATGATGAAACCAACAACAAAACAGATGATTAAATCAAATTAAATTAGTATTTAAAAGGCAACAAAACAATAAATGGCAGCAAAATAAGGATTTCTACTACAAGACCATTTGCACTTTCAAACATCGACAACTGTGGTCAAAGCTACCTGGAGGAATTGCTGTGATT
Organism: Perna viridis; assembly: GCA_037379345.1. NCBI lineage: Eukaryota > Metazoa > Mollusca > Bivalvia > Mytilida > Mytilidae > Perna > Perna viridis. Next base: position 14,130,899 of record CM074524.1, read on the forward strand.
TATTTAAGGATCTACAAAACTTGCAACAATATTCAGAATTAATACAAGGAAACCAAGGTAACCAAGATTCGGATGATAACCAACAGAACATAATCCAAGGATAATAAAAGGAACAAAGAAAATAAACACACACAACAAAGAACATGAAATAAACCAAAATTACACGTACAAAGAAACAAAAGTAAATGAGCAACTCCAACTTCACAAAACGTGGGAACATGGACCAGGTGCACTGGTTGGTTATGTGTCATACAATATCAGGGATAGACGAAAGAGTTAATGAATATTATGACAAGGAGAACAAATCTGTTCTCATGGTGCAGATGGATACACCATTACAATCCACGAGTTCATGACCATAAACCTTTTGTAGTGATGACTATAATATAAAAGAATCACTGTCCTGTTCTATCCTAATTTTGAGCAGTCTAGTATAACATGAAGTTTGTAAAAGGAACATGTAGTATAGTCCTTGAATTGGGTAAGCTCTCTCTTTTATTGTGTATCATGACTTTGAAATGGGATTGATAATAGCTTATTTGAAAAGATGATTCTGATTTTTTTTAATTAAATTTAATTTATGCAACAAAAACGAAAAAAAATTAAATGTAGTTTTTAACAATGGTGAAATATGGCGTATTGGAAATGAAGAATTGGTGAATGCGAATAAGGTTTATTGCAAATGTGACAGTGTAAGGCAAGAGTGCACTGTGTTTATTGTAATATTCCTATCAGACAAAACTGTGTGTTCCTACACAAAATACTAGTACATCAAATTTAAGAGCCCTATTGTCTGGTAAAATTTCAACTGTACTCCCTTCTAATCAGCACAAAGATAAATTGATACAGAATGTGACAAGCAACGTATTCGGTGCAAAACTGTACAATTATAATCAGACAAATTACGTAACGTATTGTCCTGGTGTAACTCTATACATTGTGCAATCGAAAATGTTGCATAAGAGATTAGTGTTTTAAGTTCAAATTCGTGTCCAATGGAGTAAACATAACATCATATAGACATTACAACCAAAATATTTTCGGCTGACTCAACTCGAAGGCTTGCAATACGTTCATGTACTATTAGTTTTGTGCTTATTTGTCTCATTTGTCTTTCGAGCCTTTGATTGTTACGTCAATTTTGATTGACTGATTTTTTTCGTTCATTTGTATGAACGGTTCTATTACACGAAATAAAACATTAGACTTCATTTCCCATATTCATCACGAGTAGCAGTATTACAAAGTTCAAAATACCTAAAATACTGAGGCTTCGTTCCTTGTATTGCACATTGTAGAACTTCGTGGTGATGGATTTGGCTTACTATTTGATAATTTTGGTTTGGAATACTTGTTAACGTCTTCCAATATATTTGATATGAGAGGTTACGCCTTGAAACACGTGTACAGCATATCAAAATTACATTGCAATATATATATGAGCAGTATATTTTGTATTCAATTGCACTAAAGGTTTTATATAGTGTTGAATTAAAAAAAAAACATAAAAGCTGTTTTTGAGGCGTTCATTAGTATGCGAACTCACCAATTCACAAACATTATATGAAGCTTTTCGTTTTTTCGTTTAATTTGTGAGTGAGTCATTTTATACAACGATCCACTCAATCAAATAAGTTTTGAATTCAATAATGATGCATTGACACTACGACTTCCATCTAAAACCTTCATAAAATTTATCCTTTTTTTACTTTGATTATTTTGAACATGTTCCTGGCTACATTGAAACCTGTGCATACAAATAGAACAACTTTCAAAATAATTAATATTCTATTTATTTTGAATCCAGAGAAAAGGATGCAATTCCAGTTACACATATTTTATTCTTTGACAATGGTTTCGCTTCATATTTTCAAATTAAAAGTGCGCATTCCATACTACTCTTACTGATAATTTCAGTCCGACATTCATTCTAAAAATATAGTTACATCAATGAAAATGCTATCAAGTCGACCAAAATCGTGTACTATTAAACACATGCAGATAATAAACTGATTAACATGGCTAATTAATTCTACTTCTTGTATTTTTGTAATGTTAATTCTTTATCTGCTAGTCATTTAGAGTTCAAGGAGTAGTCATTGCATGGATGTACTGTTCAGAATAGAACTTATATCCATGAATAATGCCAACAATGTTTAAAGATATTTATTGATGCTGTCAACACAGAAGTTTACAGCATGGAATTTTAAAAATAAACTTTTTTTTTTGTTTTTTAATAATGTGTGAACCAAAATCATATAAGTATTCAAAACTTCGGTGTGCTATTTACATGTGACAAGGTAAAGGTATGACTTCTCATAAGCGGCATTGAAACTAAACACTTAGAAAGTTCAAGACCTACAACATAAAATATATACAAGAAGTACTCACAACATCAAAATAGTAAGCCAAAGCCAATATCAATACGTTCTAACAAAGTATTCAAAGGAGCTACATTTGTTTGTAAAGATTTTAGCTAATAAAGTCAAATATTCCGTATACTAATTCTTTAATACATAGAATCAAATAAAGATTTGCTTTATTTATCCTAGTGTATGTTTCTCTCGAATTAGCTTAGGTATATCAGATAGACAACTTACAAGATAGGAAGCAGGTAGGACGCATATTTTTGGCAGCGATAGCTTCATCAGAATTTGAAAACATGTCAAAATAAAACTATTCTACTTGAATATAAACTCATGACAGATTATAGAACCAAAGTACAAATACAAAAATGTACTTTGATAGCATTGACTATGTCGACTATGACTATCTGAAAAAAATAGTGGTCGAATCTGAAATTACTATTGGGACATACAAATTGTTTATGAACTCATTAACCATCTCTAACATTTCCATTAAATAACATTGTAAAAAAGTAAGTTTCACTGTAAATACCCAAGACAAAAGATGTCTTAAAGGTACACACCAATATGAAGCTTGGACAATGAGGCTTCCAAAATGAGTATACTAATGGTATGATGATCATAGAAGTTTGTGCTCTGAAAGTATGGAAGCAAATTACTCACACATGTAAACAATATTCATGCACTTTTGTAGTAAATTACAAATATTATTTTAGTGAACATTCTCAGCTTTATTTTGACTACTTTTGATCAACATACACACTACCCATGCAATAACAATGTATAGATCTAGGTTCAGTGTTTTTGGTTCTAAATATAAAGGGGTGACCTTTTGACCCGGAAGTGGTAAGTAATTTCATTATGAAATACAGTGATGTGCCTGCGTATTTTTATGACTTTGAATATATGTACACTGCTTTTATATGTAGCATATATCAAGATGTTCCACACAGCAATATTTAAACTAAAAGATGCTCCGGCTCAACCGTAACACATACGGTTTTTGTCAAGGAAGGCTATTTATAGCCTGAACTTGACTTAGAGATCGTCGGCAAGTGGGATTCAAACGGAAGTGTGATATTGCCGTATGGAACCGCCTAAATATTCCGCGGTCTGTTCTCTTCACCCTCCCCCTTTTTCCACCTATACGTTAGTATATCGCTCCGCCACCAATCAATATGTGATGCTTTATTTTTCGTAAGAGATGGCAGTATTATGACATTAAACCTTTTGTAATATTTGTTGAATTGCAATATTTCTATGATTATGTGCTTATTTTAAACTATTTGAATTTTGTCTTAGCGAGCAGGACTATTTTTTTCAATTGACCTGACGCATGTCAAACACGGTACCTCCAACAACCGAAAACAATATGGCGTCGGAAGGACAAGTGACCAATTTAAAAGTACTGACGCCATATTGATTATTACACTTTCGTTAGGTATGTAGAAAGTGCTGGAATACTAATAAAAAAAACTTATTTGTAAGTGTGTTTAAATAACACAGTGAGCAATTATACCACCCAAAAACGTGTTTTATTGGGGTCTTCGGATTTTCAATCTGGTTTTCGGTTAACACCGAGGTTGCAACCCGGTCAAACATTCACAAGATGTCGGAAGTTTTTAATGACGGATTTTTTGAATCTACAATGTACAATGTTGTTAGTATATTGTTAATGTCTACGACTACAAGATGGGTCCTGTAGGTTTGAAAGTGTTAATTGTTTATCAATCTTACTAAGGAGTTAAATGTAAACTACTATCAAGACTATAAAAATCTTTTGAGAATGTCAGGAGCTTCTAATAAAGGATTTTCGGAGCTGCAATGTACGCTTTTTGTGATGTACAAAAAACGTAAGTATAGTTTTAATGTTTATGATTACAGTGAGGGTGGGGGAGATGGCATCCGTCCTTTTTATGGAAAAATTCTAATTTTCATGTGTAAAATAGAGAAAAATGGCAAATAATATCCTAGCACCCCCTTTTCTGAGGAACCCAAGCTGCCACCCCTCATTTTCAAAGTGTGTGGATCCGCCTGTGCCAGATCCTGAAGGTTTGAAAGTGCTCTAGGTATAGTGTTTGTAAATTACAGGTATTTTTGTGAACAAATTTGATAAAAAAAATATTTTTACATATGCTAAGAGTTTTCAAGTTGTTCTATATTTTATACACATAGTACTGTTAAATACATGTAAATCCTATATATATCATGTGGGTTTGATTTGATCCCAGGAATTTAAAATGCAAGCAATGTGTATATGTAAATGAATAAACATACAAATGTACATGTAGCAAACAATATGAAGTATTTAAACTAGAAAATAAACATTCGAATCATGGACTTGTTAAATTAATACGATTTCAAAACAGAAACATAAACAATGTCTGTTTCAAAGGTAAGAATGAAAGGTAGTATAATTAAAATTAGATTTTAATTGCTCCCCCTTTTTTCTATGTCACATGAAGTCATGCGACAAAGAAAAAAGGGGGAGCAATTAAAATCTAATATGAATTAGATTGGGATGAAATGAGGACATGTGGCACATTTATCACATTCAGTAGTTGATCTTGATCTATCAAAAAGAGGGATATCTAGTAAAAATTAAGTATTTATATGTAGTCAAACAAGCTTTCACAGCATAAAGAGTCCCCGCGTATGACATTCCTGCTGAAAATTTTCCTAAATATGTTAAAAATGATTTCATTACATTTTGATTGTATTAGAAATTGTCCCATTCTCAAATTCTCAATCATTATTATTGTGGCTGATCTTTATCACACCCCTAGACCTATATCGAATATCCTATATCACATCCCTAGACTTATATCGTATACCCTAAATCACAAGCCTAGACCTATTTTGCGTACCCCTAGACCTATATTGCATACTGTACAAATGTAAATCACACCCCTAGACCTATATGGCATACTGTATATCACACCCTTAGACATGCAATGTACATGTATATCGCATTCCCTATATCACACCGTTGGACTATATCAAACCCTTAGTCATACATAATGATATGCACAACATATAGTGCATATCACTCGCCTTGACCTACATATATGTTGAGTTATATGGCAAGTGGAATTTATTCCCCATTTATTGATATCAATAGATATTCAATAACATGTTAATAAATATTTATCAACAAGTGCATAAATGATTTATTGATATCAATAAATAGATAAATTATTAACATGTTGATAAATATTTATTAATGTGTTGATAAATCATTTATTAATATCAATAAGTAGAACGAATTATTAACATTTGTTACATTTCCTATTGGTGTGCACCTCATGGTATGCATTTAATGAAAAGTATGAGTTATCCAAGTTTCCCTGAATTTGTGCAGGAACAAATTGTACAGCATCATGCTGTCACATATTCCACACAGTCAATTAGGTTAGAAATTCTATGTCCCAGAGAGTGGATTGAAAATATGATGGATATCAAGGCACCCAAAAGTAGACTTTTCCTAAGAGCTGATTTTCAGGGACATTCATGCATGTACAATGTATTAGGTAAGCGAAGGTATACACAAGTTTGTTCATATACTTCCAACGTACAAAATGATTAAAATTTTCAGAACTGGTGATAGGTCTACTGTCAACATTGCTAGTGTAGAACAGTTGTCATATGTCTTGGCAAAATTTGCAGTTTACATTTGTATGTCTGTGAACAGGAAGTTTATACTGAAAACTACAAAAGACAATAATACATGTATCAAATTTGTTATATACTTTACAGTGTGACATTAATTGCTAATAAATAAATCAACATACAGGGATGGATCCAGATATATTGAAATGGGGGTTCAGATATCATTATAAATCATCAGAATGAGAAAAGCCCTAAAGCAATATCATTAGTAAACTTTCCAGTTTCTGTATTTAGAAGTTTTGTCTAGGTCATGAAATGACTTTAACTTATTGTTTAAACTCACCACTTCAAACCACTTTAATGATCTTCCTGGTTATGAGGGGATGTTGTTTTAACAATGACCACCTGTCAGTCAGGTGAAAAGTAACCTATTCTACTCTTACTTATGTTCCCTGTTATTAACAGTTATTGAAACAAAGATGTGCTCATGAAGTACACAGTACTACATTTTTGAAAAGTTTGCTATGTTTTATTTAAGATAAATTTGACTTATTTTAAGACAAAGAAGTGTTTATTTTTTTCTTTATTAAGACAGCTGATAGAGATATTTTATGAATAACATTTCAGAAAACTAAAATATAATATATATTTATTGTATTAACTTTTTATAATGTAGGACAGAAATTATAATGTTACAGAAATACTGTTTGCGAAATTTCAATCAACTAGTACTGACTTGGTGGCTTAAAACCAGTAAAAACCTGGGACAATGATAACCACCCAACCTCTACTTCGCCTGATTTCGCACACAATTACATTTACATGTAAAAATATTTCTCATCAAGAGGAGGTTTCTGTACTTCCATATGATGTGGCTAAAATACATGCATATTTTCATGCATTTACATATTGTAACATATTGCAATTATCAAAGGCACTGTTATCATTTTTTCCTTGATTTCTTTTCAGTGGTAATCCCTTTTAAAGTTTCACTAGATGTAGAGAGAAGAAAGCAAAAGCAAAATGGACTATTTTTGTGCTGGGACACTATTTATGCATGAAACGAAGTTCATGTTTCTCAAGTACTGGTACATGTAAACAGCCCTTAATAAAAACTACAAATATTAAGTCTGGTTTAGTAGCACTTATTTGTTGGCAAAACATAAGAGTTACTTGTATTTTAATATAATACATATTGGTGAAACAATCATGCAGGAAGAAATGAAAGAAATGAACATACATTAAAACACTCTGCTTAAGCGCAATAATGATTCATCATTAATAGTGGTACTCATGGGTTATGGGTTCACATGTAACCTTTCTGTTTTGGAAAATAAAAAGATGGATTTATATTCAAAATGCATTTGTTATAAAGAAAGACATAATGTTTCCTGTATTCACTACATCTGTTCATCCTTGACTTTCCATCTTGATTGGAATCTTAAATTGCTAAAATATATGTGGTACAAAGAAAGGTTTTTTTTAGTTTAAAGATCTTTAAACTGCATAGTAATTTTGATAACAAGAGTTTGTATCCTTATTTGAATTGAAAACTTCCTAGAGAAAGGAAATTTTTATTGTAAAAAAAGTGTATAGTTTAGACATTTTCAACTCAGGGCCAAATCTAGACAACAACGACAAGGACAAGCTTTAGTAAATTCTGTTTAAAAACTAACAATACTGACATATTGTTCATTTAATCTATTACAAATCACTGTCAAAGAGAGCACAAACAAGGAGAATTTTTTTTTGCTCATTTCTCCCTTTAGATTAGGTCCTTGGTCAACCTAGTTCCCCTAACCAACAGTGTTCATTTCTACTTCATGCATCGCCAACCCGAAATTTCAAAGTGTGGATTTTTCCTTACTTTGAAAATCCATCTAATATTGATAGTCAGTGATTCACAGTGTAGATCATATTTTTGAAGAAATGCTGCTTTAGGTGTAAAGTGTCAAGAAATTTGAGGACATATACGTACACAGCCAGAAATACCAAAAACAATAAAAGAAAATAAGATCCATAAATACATTAATAAATAAGCAGTATTGATATGCATTTCATTAAAACAGATGGTTCTCTTTAAAATGACTTTGTTTTGACCGGTTTATTTAGCTTGCAATTTGGTTATATTAATATTTATGAGGTCTTCCTTGACTCAGTGCCTCAGCACTTTGATTGTTTTCCTAATCATTTTCCATGGCAAAGCATACAATTCAATACAACTGTATATTTGTTTATTTAAGAATTATGATCCCAAGCTCTTTCACTCAAAAATTGCAAAAATGTCCACTTTCATTTTAAACAATTGACTAAAATTCAAGTAATTCAACCTCAAGTTGTTTTTTATTAGTTACGGTACATACCGAAATGTGTAACCCGTACCCTTTTGCCGATTTCTCCATTATTACGTGGTATTTCCAGCTGATATATTGTACCCATTAACAAAATGATATGATAGCTAGGATAGAATCAATCATTTTAATTTGATCCTTATTTGATTTTCAAAAGTACCGAAATGTGTAACCCAAATTCCCGTACCATAAATCATACTACAGCATTTTTGTTATTTATACATTTTTATTATGAATTTTACATTGGACACCATAATATCATTAATATATTCAAGGGCAAAAAATTAAAATCGCAAAAGATCCTATTTATGAGACTTTCTTTTTCATTCTTGATAAGATCGTATCCACTATTTGCTGGTACGGAGATTCGTGCTACAGTACGGTGTGGAATTCAAACTCCGATGAATCTTTTTTTAAGGCAATATCAAATCTTTCAAAACGTTATCCAAACTTTTAACCACTGAATGTTTTCAGAAAAAACGTTAAATTCAGACTTCAAAGGAAGAAATAGTCAATTATAGTTTGGTACGGTAACTTCCGGTTACACATTTCGAGACTTTTGAGAACATAAAATCGATTGAGTTTGAAAATACCATAAATCTTTTCAACTATTTTTAACTTCAATTGATTCAAAACATCATTAAGGACCACATGTCATTAAAAAATCGTAATAATAATAGAAAAATCAGAGATATAGTGATTTGGGTACGGGAAATTTGGTACGGATACGGGTTACAAATATCGGGGCGTACCTTAGTTACTGATAAAAAGGCGATATTTTTTCACCAAAAGTGAATACGAATGATGTGCACCGATTACCATAATTTAAAAAAAAATAATTATTTATACCACAAAGCTTGTAAGATAAGGACTAATCTGGGAATACGTAAACTCCTACTGAAGTGATACGCATACACATATCCATAGTCCGAGAGTGGTTCTGTGTTTGTGGAGTTTAAATTGTGTTTGGTTTAAATTACTGCATGTTATTATTATCATTATTATTGTTATTTGTTTGTTTAGTTTAGTTTCTAATATGTAATTGTATTTACTAATATTAAATTCGTACAGCTTTTTAAACATGTCCATAGCGTTGGTAGGAGCTGGCGGCATGGTGAATGCTGTATTCCACTTTTATTTGAACTCTGGAAAATACCCTCTTTTTGCCTTTTTTTATGGTTGATTGTCTAAAAATCGTTCCCTTCACATCGTTACTTGACGATTTAAAAGCTTCTTACCAAGCTTAAAAAAACTTTTATATCAAAACATAAAATATATGCCAAAGTCAATTATAACACCAACCCAGAAAGTACGTTCAAGACGTTTTATTAATTGACTCAGTTGCATGTATCTATTACCAAAATACAGCTTAATTAGTCAAAACATCTTATAACTTAATTAATAAACTTAAGTTTACATGCAGTTCATGTTTTTGGCAGACGAATACGTACTAATTGCACTGTCGCGCCCATCAGTAAAATGTCTAAAAAAATAAACTTTCATCAATCTTTATACCGTTTCATCTAATTTGACACGTAATACAAAAGTGTTTTATATGGTTACAGCTAATGAAGAAAACATTTTATATTTCCCAAGTTATTATTTTGAATACTGTTAAATTAAGCGTAAGAATCAATTAAATGCAACTTCTGCTGAAACCCAATTTTTTTTTCAACAGTGATGTAATCAACTATACTTAGTAGTAAAAAGAAGTTAAGATTAGTCGGTATCAAGCCTATATCAAATCTATAGTAGTATATTTTAATCTAAAAAAAAGAAAAATAATGAGATTTAATTATTGCAAAAATCCTACTAATCAAGATGCTTGTGTCAGGCGAAAACATAATATACGCTTTAGTGAATTATTACACCAACGCAGAGAAAAATATGTCAGAAATTTTACTAATTGACTTTTGTGTCCGTCAACAGAGTACTTAATGTTCTAGCATGAAAGTTTTGTTTATTCTTTTGTTTAAACTCATTTTAGATTTTTTTTCCCTGTCTAAATCTCATTTCTCTTTTTTTTATCTTCCTCACTGTCTACATGTCGTTTAAGCCACAATGTTAATTTTTCATTATACTGACGTAATAATATTGTGTTTACATACGTTAAGGGGTGCAACATCGTGCGTAACGTCTATAGGTCTTAACGATTACCAGGGCTATCATTCGAACATTTGATTTGTATTGTAGTTCCTAGTTTGAATTCCTAAACATGTACTTACTTTCCTTTCACTAAAATAAAAATGATAGCAACCAGACGTACTTTCATCCGGAGATGAACAATTTATGATCTAACGTACGTGATGTCACTGAGGACTTGTCTTATATACATGTACTACATGTACAGTATATTCAGTTTCTTGAAATAAGATAATTTCCCCGTTTACAGCTTATACATCAAGAAGACACATTACTGGCAACCAAATAAAAAATAGGTACTAGATTTGACGGTGACAAATATCCGTTTACTCCGCTTACATGTCGCCAGTGCACTCAATATTGCCACCGCTGAAGCCAAGATTGACGCCTCCAAATCTTCAAATACAATGCGATGCGGTTATCTCGTAATTTGACTGGTTCAATAGAAAAGAGAAATAGCGGAAAAAGACCAAAGACGGCCTGGCTCAAGTTTGGGTATTTTACTTCTGCAAACTATTATTCAACTACTGAAACTCATTGTTTTAACGGAGTAATCAACGGAATCAAGATTCGGGCGAAAATGAAAAGAATATAATCCAAGTACTAGTATAAAGACTAGACAGGTAAAATAATAAACAAGACAAAGAAAATGACATAATCAAAATAACACGCAGAAAGAAACAAAACTAAATGAGCAGCTGAGAGCATGGACCAGCTGCACCGGTTGGGTAATCGTCCTCTTCTTTTCTAAAAACTCATGCCGAGTTGCTCATAAAATTTCTCATCCGGGGTAGACGAAAAGGGGCAGGAAGACTATGACACGGTGAACAAATCTGTTTTCATGGTGTCGATGGATACACTATTACGATTCAAGAGTTAATGACGACCATAAATCTTTTGTAGTAATGACTTCAATCTTATAGCAAAACAACCTTAAAAGTCATCACATTTATTGTATAGTTTGGTCGATTATTTTCTTAAACTATCGATTTCTAAGTGAAGGTCAAGATACGAGGCTGACTTTATCTTTTATCTCAAGTTCTTTGGTATAGATGCGATGTACAAAATCACCGAAATTAGGATTGTTTAATGATAATACGTCATCTTTATAGCGGAAAGTGAGATATAAGGATATGGCCTAACGATTTTTCTTCTTTTTAATCAGCTATTAATTCAGCCTCAAAGAAAGACTGAATAGGTCAGCTAGTAGCGGAGCACAATTTGTTTCCATTGGAATGCCAATCGACTGTTTTTTGAAAAACGTATTCACAACACTGGACAAATATGTTGTCGATAATTAATACCAGCATTTCGATAACAACTCCTTCGATATATTTGGAAGACGATTTGCAATCTTATTTTACAGTGTGAGGAATCTCTACCATGTACAACACATGTATCTAGGTGTACCATCTTTTCTAGAATAAAAACGATGTATAATGTTTTTTTTAATCGGGTAGTCGAGATTTTAAATGTGTATGGGGAATAGTAGTATAAAGGTTGATGCTATAGTATTCTAAATACAATCTAACATTGAGGGTGTCCAGAATATCTTCCGGATTTTCCAGGATCCACATTGAATTAATTTCACTACGACAGGAGTAACAAGTGCTGTAGGATAGACTGAAGACCTTCTTTGACTGCTGTAAGTTTGGCAGTTTTAAATTATTCACCATTTTAGTTTGGAAATGATAAATTGTTACAATGTAATGACAAAGATATCCTCTGTTATCAACGCCGTCAAAACGTTATGTCCTTACCAACTTCAGTTAAAATCACGAAAACCCAACTTTTTAATTGGAGATATCCAGACATCTTTTTTTCAATCGGAAATAATTAATTTGAAAATATTACATAGTCTAATTGAGGATCAGTCTTATTATCACGGGTAATGTATAAAGTTTCTACATTTTCTTGGAATAAACTCATTTCCTCATTGTTTGCAAATCCATCAAGATGACAAATTATTGGCGCCAAAATAAATATTATGTGTATTTATAGAGCACTCTATTATACCTTGATTCACACTAAAGTATATTTATCTCCAATCCCACGCTAAGCGCAGTGCAGTTTTGATAAGCATATGCATGCAGGGGATATGGCCAAAAAGTGAACATGGCAATATCTTCCACGCAACAATTCAACGTCTTTAAAGCAATCAAAGATCGCATGCAAGAATCACCAAATCACTCCAAGAACAATACGTATTGAATAATTCATTAAGCTATCTGGACAACACGAAAACAAGATAACAGAGCACACAGATGCCGCAAGTTGTATGTTTAGTCCTAAGAGTTGCTTCATTGGCGAAGCATGTCGATCAGGGAATGGATATACTACTCGCTGTATCTATGGATTTTGTTGTATTGTTTAGTATTACTTATTATCACTTTAAGACAACCCTTAATATATTCATAGATGTACTTGTAGGGATTAATACGTGCGGGTATTTCTTTTCTTTTGTTTTACGGTAATATTCTACAAAAAGCACGGAAAGCTGGACACTCACCCAGTATATTAACTAAACCTTTCGTTGAATAGGCTCATTCGTAAGGGATTTAGTTATGATATTATTGTCAAGTCGTTAAGGATAGCATTTTTTGGCATTAACATTGATTCGTTCATAGGGTCTTTACAAAGAAATTAAAATATTATATTCAAAATCAGTTTTTGGCATGACGTATGTTGTGTCCTTATTGCATGACTTATGATGTATCGTGAATCTCAACCTCGTATGGGAAGAATTGGGACTGATTTTACATACGATGGGAACATAACTTTTTGTAGATTTAAACTGGTATGAAGCTGGCATGGCAGCTAACAGCGAGTTAGTTTGTACATTTGTGTAATTTATATTCAGTTTCTTTCCGTTGTAACGAAAGGACTCAGACATTTTTAACTGATTTTTATGTATGATTTATTGTATAACATTTTTCCACGGTGGTCATATTTTACAGGGAGAGTGTAGCGATCACGCCAAAGTACTTTAACCCCGACGCATTTTTGCCCCTATTCCCAAGTCAGATGTTCTGGCCTCTATATGTCTTGTTTCGTTTTCACCTTTTATTTCTATCTTACTTGAATATATAGGGGCAACTCTTTCGCAGTACCTGTGTAAAATGATATTTGAGGCCAGCTGCAGCCTGCAGCCGCTGGCCCTTGGGATGATATAGAAGTCTCGGGAAGATACAGCATGTGATTCAGATTTAGACATGTAATATTCAGTATATACTATCTGTAATAGTTGTATTGGACTTGAATATTCATGAGAAGCAAATAATATCTAAATTGATTGATTATTTGTCAGATTCATACGCCGGTTATCTATTTAACAGTGTTATTTGGGAAACTTGGACAGGTAATTTACTAGCATCATTATATACAGGAGGATTGCAACTTTGGCAATCCTATAAGGCGGAATAATCTCTGAAGATAATTGGTTTATAAATAGATATTTTCCTACCTGTTTCCTCTTCCATATCTAAGATTTTATCCATCAAGTCTTCTTTCGTTTCCCCTGACATAGCATCCGCTTCCGGTAACAACTTTTCCTTCAAACTTTTATTTTCTGTTTCTAATTCGCTAATTCTAATTTGAAGACTATTCACACTGCTCTGAAGTTCTTCGAGCTGTTCTAAATTATCACCCGAAACATTAAGATTCAGACTATTTGAATTTTCTTCCGTCCAGCTTCTTGTAAAGACAAGTGTTTGTATCGGAGATGCGCCTGTACCCTTCCTGTCTTCGGGTGATATATTATTTTCAAGAATCCGACTGTCATTACAGCTAATTAATTGCTTGCGATATTGTAATTGCTCAGGAGAACATGCAGCACGCTCATCGTTAATTACTTTATCTCTTAAATCAGCATTCTGTGAAAGATCCAGTTCCAAATGTTTCTTGCGTTCTCTGAAGTAGTCGTGATAATCAGTTTCTAACGACCGAGTTTTACGTAATTTTGATTGACGACTTTGGGATACTTCTGCTGAGAGTTTTTCAATCTCTCGATCTTTTTCGATAATCTTCCATTTTAGTTCGTCTACTTCCAGGTTTATCTCCTTAAGCCTATCTTCATAATACGCATTAGGAGAACGCGGCGGCTGTGGAATGGAAAGTTGTTGATCTTTTTGACAAAGTTCACCTTTCAAAATTTTACAATGGTCAAGCAGATCTTCGTTGTCTTTTTCTAAGTCTTGAACTTTTCGTTTGGCGACCATCAACTCTTGTTCGTTTAGATCCAGTTGCAGCTGCAGTTCAATTTCGGCCTCCGTAAATTCTGGTTCATCAGATTTCTTATTTTCCATATACTTTGTGACTTTAGATGCTGACATTTTTTTCAACTGGACGCTTAGGTTTTCATTTTCTTCTTCTAATTCATCCCCTTTCTTCCTCAAGCATTTTACTTCTTCTTGTGCGAATTCCAGTTGATCTTTCAGATCGGTCTCTCTTTCCATACTATCGTACAAATCTCGCGTGAGTTGAGAAATATCCTGCTCTTGACTGCCTTGTTGTCCAATTCTTCCAATGAGTACCTGGAAAATAAGAACAATGCGTGAATATATGAAATGTTTAAACATCAAAACGTTGAGAGAATGTGTCTTACAAAATCACCACAATTTAAGCGTGAACATTTAAAAACATATGTAGCCTAACGTCTTTACCGCTATGAACAGTATCTACGTTTGGAACATTTTAGACGACGGAGAAAGCCCTTTAAAAGTCATTCATTAGATTTAAATACTCCAATTTTGAGAGGTCTGCTTGCAACGGTTGATTAGGGAATATGAACACCTATATATGTATTGCACTAAGTTCGTGGTTTTATACAAGTTTTGTTCAGACTTTATTGAACTATTTCTGGTCCGTTTCTCTGTTTGTTCCGATGTCAACATCATACCTAAGTATCAGTCATGGCGGCTCTTGTTTTAAAGTTTACTTCCATAAACATCTTTTAAACCATAAGAAATTATGAATGCACAGGAATACTGCAACTGGTATCTCAGGATTTTCTCCTTACATACCAGGGTTATTGGCTCAATTAAAGGCATGTTTTATTAGGTGCAAATGTGAAGTAATGACGTCATAAAGTAAATATAGGTTAAAAATTTACTTAATTTACTTCAAACTTGCTATATGCAAATCAATTTGAAGTTATAAAGTATTCGAATATAGTTGTCTATATTCCAAATAGAACTTCAATTAAGACCATCTTAAAGTATTTTACTTATATCTATCACTGTAAATATTTATTCAATCAGCATAGCATATTGTATGCGGTAGAGGCAACCAAATGGTTTGCAATATATCCATGGTATAAAATATAGGGTCAAAAGCGATAAATAGAGAAGTTTGGGTGTTTGGGTTACAACAGGGCTTGTATGTCTCGACACGCGACCATGTGAAACCATGATACATTACCCTCCTCTTTTTTTCTCCCCCCCCTCATTTTCCCTCAAATGCAATTAGAGTGAGCCTCTACGTGAAGTAAATTTGTGATTTTCATGTAAAAGGGAACTTTCTATATTTGTCCAGGTGGTAATAAAGACATGGGAGATGTCGATTGGACAATAATGTCGTAGATATATCACGCATTTGATAGTACTTTTCAATAACACTAAGGAATTGTCATAGACCCTCAGTCTTTTTGTTTAACATTTTTACCGTTAACAAGAGTGTTCCTCAAGAGCGGGAGTACTAAAGCAATAAGAACAAGTAAGGTATTTTCTGTGATGTGTGCATGCTATCAAAATTTAGTTATATCTATTTCGTCGGCCGACTCGACGGGATACAATATCACATGTACGATGTGTTATTAAAAAAATATGACTTTGTCTAATTATGAACTTCTATCTTAAATTGATAGTTGCCGTTCTTCAAATACATCTTCATTGAAAGAAGTTATGCAATAAAAGAAGACATCCCTTATCTTCAAAAACACTTTGAAGTAATTTTTCCTCCAAACTGATGAATTAATTGATGAACAATGACAGCTAACAACTTTTGAAAGTTTCAGATTTCGAACACCTGAGAAAGAATGTGAGAAGATTTATGTTGCAAGTTAAATATTTTTTGGCTGATTGTCTAGTTTGATCAATTGGCGTATGTTTTTATTTTGAATCGAGGTTAAGGTCAAGAACTACACATTGAGGAAGTCATTATAGATCCCGAGGTGCACTAGAATGCACTGTCTCACTTCCGGTTTGAGTGGCAACAGAAACCGCTTATAATTCTTACACAATGATGTAATTGAAGTTACATAAGAATATGCGTTTTGTTCATATTTTAATCATCACTTTATTAAACGCTCTATGATTTAAAGCATTGATGACTTTCATGCCATGGATTTTATTAGTTAACTGTATAATATACAAGTATTTGTAGTTTTATTACAGGTTTTTGATTTCAGTTTTATGAAGCTACTGAATGGTTTAATGGGCGTTTTACATTCCAATAGTTTATTACATTAATGAATGTAACAAAGTATTTTAAAGAGTATAACAGAAACTTGTTTGCCTTAGAAGAGGGGAGAAATAGGGAAGGGAGGGCACAAAATTCGAAGTTTGAAAATCGATAAAACTTTGTGTCACATGTTATGCATTGACGTATATATTTTTAGAGTTATTCCCCCTTTTCTGTAGATGCTGCCGTCTTGGGTATCTAGAAACGTTAACAGTTACTATACTCAATTGAGTAAGTCTTGGTGACTTAAACAAACACAATATTCAATCTTAAACTTGTCCACAAATACCTTGAATATTAACCTAATATATCTTTGCGCGATATTCTACCGTTGCCAAACTTAAATGAGTGGATTTTTTTTTTGGTACTGTTTTCTTTTGTTTTGTTGTTTGTTGTTTGTTTCTGTTTTATTTGTTTTGTTTTTTGTTTGTTAGGTTTAATTGCTTGTTTTAATTTTTTGTTAGTACTTTTTTTTATTCAAATATTTTTTTTTCTTTTGATAGTTATTTTTTGCTTGTTTGTAATTTTTTTATTGGTTTGGTTACTTGTTTTTAATTTTGTTTGTTTGTTTGTTTTTGTTTTTCTTTGTCAAATGTGTGTTTGTTTGTTTGTTTGTTTGTTTGTTTGTTTGTTTTTGTTCGTTTTTTTGTTTGTTTTCTCTTGTTTTTTTGTTTTTTTTTTTTGTTTTTTGGTTTTTTTTGTTGTTTTTTTTCTATTTATTATTTTATTTTCATTATTCTTTAAAAGTTATTCAAAAACTTAAATTCATTTGGTCAATGCAGACTTTATAGACCAAAAATTTACAAAACAGCTTTCATTCACGTTGCATTTCAAAGGCGGATCCAGGGGAACCGGAACAAGCTGATCCTGGGACTTGAACACAAATTTTAAAACATGTGATAATTAAAAACGGATTTTTCATCAATTCCTTTTAATGAATGTGTACGTGTGTACGTAGATCGTCTTTGTTTCCTGTTTTTATGTTCAGGTCGTGTATTGGGATTTATTTTAAATTGTCTCATTATTGACGCTTCGATGTGATTCATGAAATTACAAACTATATGAACCAAAAATTTCATATTTATACTTCAAAGTTAACGTTATTATATAACACCACTTAATATGTATAATCCACACCATAAGTACAATATATTTGTATAACGTGAATATTGATTAAAAATTCAAAATTTAACCAGAACGATGAGAAGAGCGATAACTCTGTTAGAGTAAAATGCAATCGGAACCGATACACTTAAAAATAAAGGAGAATTTCTTCTTGAAAAACTTGCCAAAATTGTAGTGCTACGCATATCAGAGTAGTTCCATCAACCAGATGGTGCTATAAAAATAGTTAAATATCACTAGAATTAAAGAACAATAACTCTACAAGAATTTCGGCGCAAAGTGAGGAGCTAAAAAGTAATGGTGAACAAAATCAATCAGTTTAACTATAGGAGAGTTCACCAATCTCATTGTGATGTCATTTTTCACTAAATTGCATATCCTTAAGTGTCAATTTGGTTGGCACTTAAACAAGTAAACCTACAATTAACAATTTCATAAAAACATACCCAATTTTCTTAACTTCATAACTTTGTTACTTTGTATCCAATTTTGGTTCTGTAAAACGTTTAATTTGGATAAAATAATTTATATTTTGTATGCGAATTTGTAACTTTTTTCATGAAAAATAAATTTGTAGTGATATTTATATTAAACCTCTATTTTCATACAAAATTGTTATTACAATTTCATGCTATATAATGTTGTTACTGGATATTTATTAAAACATTACAAGGATAAAAAAAGACTTTTATTGTAGATAATTTTCAATTATCTTAAGAGAGGAAAATGTTATGATGATTCAAAATTGGCGCCCCATGCCACTTCATGGGTTTCTTTTGTTTGTATGTTTTTTTTTTAATTTGTGTTTTGTTTTGGTTTGATTTATTTATGTTTTTTATGTTGTGTTTAGTTTTGTTTTGAATTTATGTTTTGTTGTGTAAATTAGTTATTTTACTTGTTTATATATCTGTTTCTACTTTTAAGGTTTATAAACAAATACTTATATATAGGATAATATCAAAGCTATACTGTACTAAAAGCTGATTTTGCCAGGAGCATTTCAAAGGAAAGCAAGACAACTCTACGAAATCATTGCCGAATTTCATTGAGTAAGATAAATTGTTGTTATCGCTCTTTTGCCTATAGGCTAGTGTTGTAGGTCTGAGTATCGTATTTTTTAGGATTTTTTATATATGTAAATTGATTCCATAGAACTTTCACTTATGTAGAAATGACTTGTGAAAAAATAATTTCCCGCAAAAAAAAGTAGGGCGAGTGCACGAAGATCGGACGGAAAAGTTGTCTTGAACTACATTAAAGTAGCAATTTTCTCTACTTTCACTTGTACTCATCAAACCAACCTTTTCTGTGGAATATTTGTATGTTATAATGTTAGATTTTCTTAACAAAAAGTTTGTCATCTCGTAGTGTTATGATGCAAAAAGAAAATGCACTATATTTTTATACCTCCATGTTTTGACGGATAAACCAACACCCGCTCAGGGATATGCAATGCGATGGGCATCGTCCTTTTGCGCCAATTGGATAAAAAAAATCGTAGTTAAATTGCGCCAATTTTTTTTTTCGTCTCCGATATTATGAATAAATTGAGTTAACACGAACAGTTCATCTCGGTCTTGGTGAAACCAAAATAGGTAACCAGTTATCTGGAATTAAACCCTCACATTCTGGTATCCCATCATTACTGGATGATAATGAATTGATTACAAATGACCTGGACAAGGCAAATCTATATAACAACTTCTATGCCCTACAATCAGTTCTAGATACAACAGATGCTGAACCACCCCCCACCCCCGCCCCCTCGTACCAGTTCTGAAGAACAACTCTGTGAAGTTGTTCATAATGACAGTGAGGTAGAAAATGTGCTAAAAATCTTGGATACAAGTAAAGCATTCGGTCCTGATCTGATAAACCCCCGCTTGTTAATAGAAGCAGTTTCTGTGTTAAAGTTTCCATCATGCAAACTTTTTAAATTGTCACTTTCAACTTCTGTCTTCCCAACTGAATGAAAAAAGCACATGTAACGCCAATTTTTAAGCATAATAACCCCTGTGAAGTGAAAAATTATAGACCAATTTCATTATTATGCATTCTTACTAAATGCTTTGAAAGATGTGTCTATAAACACGTCCATAATTTTCTATTGGAAAGCAAGATAATCACTCCAAGTCAGTCTGGGTTTACAATGGGTGATTCAGCTGTAAATCAATTAATAAGTTTTTCGAATGATATTGGTCGAGCTCTTGATAGTGGTCAAGACATAAGAGTCGTATTTAGTGATATTAGTAAAGCATTCGCCCGAGTTTGGCATGCTGGACTCTTATTTAAAGTGGAAAAATACGGAATTACGGGACCGCTGCTACATTGGTTTAAAAATTGTTTGTCGGGGAGGGTTCAAAGGGTTGCTTTGTATGGAAGTAACTCAGATTAGAGACCAATTAAAGCTGGTGTTCCGCAAGGCTCCATTCTGGGACCTTTATTGTTTATACTATTTATCAACGATATAGTATTTGACATTGGTGCGTCGATCAAGCTCTTCGCAGATGACACTAGTATATACGTCATTGTAGAAACTCCTGAAAATGCTGCGGGAATCTTGAACTGTGATCTAGAAAAGATACGCCGTCGGTCTTGTCAGTGGCTAGTAAAATTTAATCCACAAAAAAACTGAATCATTGATTGTCTCACGTAAGTCAGTAAAGCCATTACACCCACCTTTGATGATGAATGGCCAAAAAGGGATGGAAGTTGAATCCCATAAACATCTTAGTATATTTTTTTTCAAATAATGGTTCTTGGCATGACCACAATGACTATATAGTTAAAAAGACTTTTAGTATGATTAATATTTTACGAAAGATGCGTTTCATTCTTGACAGAATCACCTTAGAGAAAATGTATTTTTCATTTATTCGGCCAATTTTAGAATATGGTTATGTTATTTGGGACAATTCGACAATGTCCTTAGTAAACAAGCTAGAAAATGTTCAGATAGAAGCTATCCGAATTGTGACGGGAGGGACCAAATTAACATCTATCAAGGAACTGTATAAGGAAACGGAATGGGAAAAACTTTCGGACAGAAGGGAAAAACATAGACTCATATTATTCTATAAGATTATCAACAAGGTATTTGCAATCGTTAATTCCAAACTCGGCTGATTCCTTGCATGGACATTATACTAGACAATCACAAAATATTTTAGAAATTCGCACGAGAACTAACTTCTATTCTGAATACTTTCTGCCATCAACAATTAAACTGTGGAAAAAACTTCCTCAAAATACCATGAGTTCTAGTTCCACTAACATTTTTAATAATAAGATTAAGGAACATTTGATAAAATGTCCGAATATTTACTTTATTGGAACACGACTAGGGCAAATATTACATGCCAGACTGCGAATGAACAGTGCTTCACTAAACAAACATCTGTTCAGTTGTAACCTTGTTCATTCCCCTAATTGCACCTGTGGTCATGTCGAATCAACTTCCCATTTTTTGCTCTTTTGTCCCAAATATACTTTATTACGAAATGAAATCATATTTTCTATGGCACTTGATGTACCTATTACTATAAATGTATTGTTGTATGGCTCAAATATTCTAAATGCTGAACAAAATGTAGAAGTTTTTCTTAAAGTTCAGAAGTTTATTATCAAAAGTAAAAGATTTAAAAATGCATGACTTCCATGTACTGCATCTCTACACTAATTTTGTAATTCCATTTTTTGTATTTCTATTCGTTTATCTTATTTACAAGTCAATTGTGAAAATCATTCCACATGCATCTTATTTATAAGAATATTCTTGTAAGTTTACTCTTAAGGACACGGAATTTTGTTTAAGCTATCCAGCTTCTTTCCGAATCCTACCATGATTTTGTGTGTAAATGTGTATACTGTATTTGCTTGTGTTTATATTTGAATACATATGTTTAAACTGGGAGATTTTTTTAAAATAGGGAACAATATACAATAACCACACCACGCATCTAATTTAGCACTAAAACAATATCAAACTACGAAAATCCAAAAGCAAACTAGCGCAAAGGGCCTCCTTTATGGCGCAAAAAAAAACGCCCAATGCGATACCGGTACCTGTAAAATTATGTCAAAATAGTATAAAGGAAATTTCAATGCAGCAAATGACACAGTTGTCCCCTGACATTGAAGTTTTAAGGACAATGTCCCAAATATTAATTTTGTAAAAAGTCTTCTGATTGGTAAGATAACTTTTGGTAACCCAAATCATTTTGTAATGTGTAATTCACATCGATTGGTCAACTGTGAAATTCAAATAATCCGGAAATGAAAATCAAAGTACTCAGTGCTAAATCAATTTATACCGATTGCCTATATTTGTTAATATCAAAGGAGTGTGAAGTTCAGTTAAATGGAAATTCAAACAAAAGCCTATTGTTGTTAATTGTTATTGCTGAACTTTTTCTGTTTAAATCACCGTACTGATAACGAATGATATTTAACTTATCTAAAAACAAATACACCAAAATTTACGAAAATACACCACTAGCTAGTGCTATATTTTCCAGTGTCTACATTTCCATGTCAAAATGATATTGAAATGAAGTTTGTGTTATTAGTTTGTTTTAATCGAGTAGCCTATCCCAAGTCAGGAATTTCTGGCCTCTGTATGTATTGTTTCGTTTTCACTTTCAGTTTACTTTTATGATGCTGGGGACAACTATTTCGTTGTACCAGTGTATAATGTTTTATTTGGGGCCAGCTGCAGCCTCCCCAGAGGTGTAAGAGTTTCTTTGTCATTCATGGAAGATCCTGGGTGGCCTTGAGCTAACACTATTCTTTCCAGTGGGATTGTTGTCTCTTTGACGTATTCAGCATACCCATTCTTGTTATATTATGGTTAATTTGTGCTATTTTTGTGCTTTGTCTTGCATCGCGGTCTAGTCTTGAATATCCTTATCCTCGTTTTTACTTTGGTCTCTACTCAGCCAAATGTGCCTCATATGATAATCATATGGTGCTCACTTCATATAATAATAATATGATTATCATATCACGCTCGTTTCATATGATTATTATATGTTGAAAACTATATGATTATCATATGTATCACATGTTTCTGTGTGTAGTTTTACAACAAACCAAGACAACGTAGAACGACATGTAAAAGGTTCCCGGTGTCAATCTTATATTCTATGTACAACTAATTAAAAGTATAGCATTTACAATTGTATGAACTTACTCTTTTAGAGTAACTCTATCCAACCGACCTACTTTTAATGGAGGCGGAGCAGCTTTTTGCTCGATTATTCGTTGATGCTGAAGTGATGAAGTTATTTGTTGAATAAAAGAATATGTGTGTATGTATGCGACCACTTAAATCTAAAATCCAAAATGAACGCACGTTGAGGAAGTTGAAACTTTATTTTTCCCATTTCGAACAAAGTTAATAGTGATTTTTATGCATGTGTATTTGTTTGCTTTGGTTGTCCAAGTGTTCACTTGTTTGTTTGTTAGTTTTTGTTTACTTTTGTTGGTTGAACTCAATCTTTTTGAATTCCATTTTTAATGGGGTTGTGTGAGAAGAGTAATGTAATTCCACAAATGTGGGTATATACATTCATAATTTATAATTAAAGATAATGAACATTCTTTCAAACGAAAGTTGTGAACTTGTGATATACTCTTTGCAAGGTGGTTGCTTTATCAACGGAAGATCAAAATCCTAATAAAATAAAACCATAAACCCATTGGAACAGGTGATACAATCATTATTATGAATCTCGATACATTTTATCTGATCAAATTCCAATGTAGTACAAAACCATCTGCTTCTGTTTTTATTGTTTCCATGGCAACAAGACTAGATAATCAAGGTATTCTGTGTTTTTTGTACGCTGGTTAATTGGCCACGGTTTGGCGTTGACATGAATTTTTACCTGCACGTGTGGTTTTACAATCAAGCGCGTGCTTTGCCAAGAATACAAGAACTTATCAAAGTGAGTGAATTGGTGTTATTGTAGGGGAGATCTCTATCTGGAAAAATAGAGAGTTTGTTTATCTTACTACAAAGTGTCTGAGCGCTATGAAAATATATGCATGCTTTGTCTGTGGTTTTCATTCATAAAAGAGTGTATGAAAACAACAATTCATGTTTGTGTCTTTTGCGATACATTTTCTTATGTGTTTTCCGGGTTTTTCTTTGTATTTCTGGTGAGTAAGAAAGCTTGCATTAAAAGATACCTTATATCCCATGCCTACCTACTTTATATTTACAAGTTATAACAAGACTAAAGAAACCAGAAAATCTGTCGATGTGACACAGATGTCCCGTTTGCACCATCCATTTAAAAATTATAAAACTGGAAAACGATTTTTTAATTCATAATTTTGTTTAGGTGTGTGTTTAATTTATGGTAATGTTCCCACAGTAAATATATGACTGTGTCTAAGGTATTATGGAAAAACGGTCGGAAGGAGCGTTGGACGGGCGGACAAAATAATACCGGACTCAGTGGTCAGTGTGGCCAAATTTAAAAGGTATATAAAACAAAAACCATTAATGGTAAGCCCCCTTTAGTCGGATTTAATAATCTGTTAATTCGCCATTTGTTAAAAAAGCTTCCACCGACAATGCGAAAAAAAAATGCCCTTTTTCCTTAACTGCCCAAATTCCTAAGTAGTTGATACATAACGAGAGACTAAGAACGTATGCCAATATCATAAGTACATAAGTTAATACAATTAGAATCAATGTTGAGAACAATGTCCAACAAATAAATAAATTGGACGTTCTTGCTATTAATCATCGTTTGTGTTTCTAATGCACTTTTTGTGTCTTAGACAAGAAGTTGTTTGATCGCGTGAACAATTAGAAAAAATGCTGGTTCAGTTATAATTTTCAGGTTGTGCAAATTTATGAACGGATTGCAATTTAATTTTTATTACGCCTGACACCACCATTTTTCGCAGTTTCTAGGGAGACATAAGATACATTAGGATAATACTGATAAATTATTAATATCAATACAATTCAAGCATCTTAGTTATATACAAAGACAATATCAGAACAAAAATAAGATATTGTTGAGGCAGCTCGCGTTTTTTGCCGCTGTAATATTAATATCATGATACAACTTAGCAGGCTTACATACCCCACGTTCCACATTGAAGTGGATGGAAATTTCTATAAATTGATAATCTACATTCACCAAACAAGGGGGGGTTCAAAAGGGTATAACTCCTACATAATTGAAGGGATCAAACTATTCTCTTACTACATACCAAGTTTCGTGAAATTCGGTTCAGTAATTTGCTGCGATAGCTAGGATGCTTCTACCATGTACTTTAATTAACTAAGTTGAAAAAGGCATACCATCAACGAAATTGGAGGGATCAAAATGTTCTGCTAATATGCATAACTGCATATTGTTTCCTATTTCATTTCGTGAAATTCTATATGTAGATTTTGAGGTATGGAGTTGACAAAAAGAAGACAGACAGGCTGTCAGATTGACTGATGGACACTTCAAAAGCCTTTGACCCTCGGCAACTTCGTTGTGTGGGGTATAATAACGACTCTACAATTTTCCTGTTTACAGAAAACCATCACCTGGTCAAACACAATGATGTCAGGTACTTAGTACTTACATTTTTACTTGACAAATTTTTCGGTTTTTGTTGTGAGCAATTTTTCAACAGCTAAGTTAGTTGAAATTCGACCAATATGTCTTCGTATGCAATAATTTGATATATATAAAAGTAAAAAGTATATAGGTAATAACTTTATGGATCGATATTGTTTTTCTTTGCTCTGAGTCGTTTCTTTGCAGTTTGTTTTTTTGGGTTTTTGTTTTTGTTTTTTTGTTTTTTTCGGGGTTTTTTGTTTTGTTTTGTTTTGTTTTGTTTTTTGGTGTAAATGTCTTGTATGAATTTTAAAAATAACAAGGTTATATGTCAGAGATTGTGAAGCATAACTATATACGTTTCCTTTATTTAGTGCAAGAGTCTCAAAAAATGAAGGACTGTATGTACGTGTTCTATTCAAGAACCGCTTAGTGGTCTCGCGATAACGTGTTCGCCTACAGTGCGGGAGGTTATGGATTCGATACCAAGCAGAATCAGTACTTTAAAATTGGAAGTCACTCTTTCACCACCAAGCACATGGTATTTATGGAGTGATGACTGCTTGATTTAAAGTCAGGATAATGTGCCCCAGTGGGTGGCATACCTATACCTGCAGGCTGTTATTTTTGTGAGCTAGCACTTTTGAGATCCGACTCAGCGTATCGATCTAGTAAAAAGCAGAGTTTGTTCGATTGGTCAAACTTTCTCGTCCTGAAATGCATGAAATATCAGCCGTAGGAAGTTAAACCACAATCAATCAATCAATCTGTTATATACTACATGATGAGCTTCACTGCAAGATCCACGTGAGTTACCTCAACCAAATATTGTATATCCAAATACCTGTTTAAACTGACCTGCCCATTAATATGCATATAACCTGGAACTGTTATCAATTCCGCTGTTAATCATCTAGTATTTATCATATGCTTGTTACAAGCTTTGCAAAATTTCTAGTATAAAAACAGTTTGTAACAAAAGAATTCGAAACATCAGACGTCTTAGATCTAAAATTGGAGCCAGAACATAAAGTTTCGGAAACCAGTTTAACCAAATGATTATCTTATCCGCTGAGACCAGTATACTAGTATATGCATCTCCCTAGGCAGGCATAATGTCTATAATCTGTACTTAATCTTATTCCAGAGGTTGTTCATTTAGACAGTTTCTACGACACAAACCGTCTTGGAAATACAATATTCAAAAAATGCAATATATTTTTGTGATAAAGTTTGTTCTGACGAAGTTGATCTATATGTCCCCTTTTGAAGAAAATGTCCGTATACTGGCAAATCTGAACACATTGATTGTTTTGTCTAAATATTTTTTAGAGATAAACTGATATAACATACACAGAGCGGATCCAAAGATCTTGGAAAGGAGTGTCCTAGAGAAGTGCTAGAAAAGGGAAGGGAGCCAGGCTATTATTTGCCCATTTTCGCCCAAATTTTGCACAAAATTAACAAAATAGTCGAACCCAAGAATCCCCTTCAGGGTCCGTCAATGATGTACCAAAAATTAAATGATTAATAAGCATTTTGACGGGAGTGCCAAAATATTGAAACGATAGTGTCTCACTTATTCTATAATAATCGTAATGTGGTGACAGAGACAATATACGTATTAGTATTTCCCCAACTCAACTTACTGGGTCCGTCCGTTCGGATTTGGCGGAGATTTAGCAAAGCCATGCATCACAAGAGAGCAACTCAGAAAGGCGGGAAACCCAAGCATGCACACATCGTTCCGAGCAAAAACCATAGCAAGCAAAATACGCCTTTAAAGGAGAGAAAAATCAAGTCTTAGCAAAAAACATTTTATTAAAAAAAAGATCTGAACACGATTTTGAGCATCACATAAAAGACGCGCAAGAAATCCATGCTTTGCTGTTAGTTGCAATACGTTTATGCCATTTTACTATTTAACAAAACTTTGTTTTAAATAAAATGAGAAAAAAATAAGTGAAACGAGTTTACATTCCAAAAATAGAATTTGAATGTTTTGATATGTGAAAGATTATAGGAAATGCTGTATGGGAATCGAAAGTTTGTTTTTAATCGTCGGAACGATTTGGCATCCTGCTGGCTTCCGGCTTCTTTGAAGCGCCCTCTGTGACGATGTCTGGTGAGCACGTGATATCACAATACCTCCAGGATGATGGTCAATTATCGAAATGTCAGAACTGAAAAAGAGGACACGCTCATTTTATGGTAGAAAACTATCAATGAGCCAAATGTTCCACCGAACAAGATGGGGAAGAACCATTTTTTGCAACGCTATAAGCCACCAATACACTTTGAATGGTCATCCGGTGGGTCATTTGTCCCCAACCAAATATACCGGACTTCAAAAAAGAAATGAAAACTAGTAAACAATCTAATCTTTAAGTTATTTTCCAATAAAAGCTGTAATTTCTAACCATTGTAAAATGTCGCTACTATCGAACGACACGAACAAAAAGGTGGCAGGTAGTGCGAAATGATGCTAGTGGTGGATCGAGATATTTAGAATAGAGGGTCGTTAAAAGAATTTATATAAAGGGCTGTCAAGGTTATTATTTGATCATTTTGGCAACATTTTGCTGAAATATATGAACTTTTAGAACAAATGAGAGGTTACAATCCCAACCCTATAAAACCACCACTGATGCAATAAAATGATAGATTTTCCTTTAAATTTATAGTAATATGAGGCAGGTGTAATCTGTAAGAGAATAGTTGAATATATTGATATTTTTAAAAGTATGAATGCCTTTTACAATAAGGATTTATTTTCTTCATGAAAAATAACATTTTTTAAACCTTAAGACGTCATCTTTAAACATTTAATGTTGTTAAAGATATGAAACTAAAAATATCTTGCCTTGAATTCCTCTTGGTATAACAGGTTAACTTCCTGTCGGACTGAAATCAGACTGTCAATGCTTCTAAGGTCAAAGGTTAAATTTGCAATTTTTACCATTATAAGGACCGTCCTCTATAAATTTGCTAGAAAGAGGGGATCACAGATTGTTTTTCGCACGTCAGATAAAGACGGTGTACTAAGTCGTGGCCTTAGCTAATTTTTAACCATGAACAGAATCTTAGGAATTTGCTTGGCTTTAAAGTGACTGGAGAGTTGACGCACACAAATTCCATTTTGAATAATACGCACGAGAAGTTTATATTTACTTACCCGACGTGCTTTGGAGTCATCTTGTGACACAGGTGTACCGGGGGCTGTTTTAGTCTTCTTCAATTCTGTCACCTAAAACACCACAAATTAAACAAAATTTAAAACTTAATAACGATATATAAATATATCTAAATAGATATATACAACCTTCTATTTATCTATTTTCCCTGTATTTTGTCGTACTCCAATGGGGTTAGAACGCCCTCTAGTTTCTATTCTTTGTCAGAGACAAACTTGTATACGTCATTAAGGTATATTAAATACTTCTCAATCTAAGAATCAGGCATAATGTGTATAAAGTTTGGCACGCGAAGGGGAAAAATGCAGAGATTTTATTGCATTAACCAAGTATTTATACCCAATAACCTCCAGGAAAAATGGCGGGAAAATAAGCAGTAAAAAAAATATCTACGTCACAGATGCTTCAGGATAAATTCAAATAACTTTTCAGTTTTTTCTAGGTGTATTGAATATATTTGAAAAAAAAGACCAAACTGAGAAATATGATGTGCCACCCATTGCCTGATTCTTACACAGAATAGTACTTAAATAGTCTGCGTTATCCTTCTTTGGCAAAATCTTTAAGAGACTGTTCATTTAGAAACTAGGCAGTCTCTTTGATATCTATGGCGCATGGAAAATTTTATCCCACAGAATTTTTTGTTCCAATTAAATATTTATCACATATATATGTTAAATAGTACAAATTGTTTTTCAACGGACAATGGATGGCTCAGGAAATGGTTTCCCTCAGAAAGCAACCAGATTTTGCACAAAATGAAAGAGTTATTTTCCTTTTTCAATGAATTTCAATGCTTTAAATGTAATATATTTCTCTTTAACCATTACAGTAAATCAAAAACCAACATTCAACTTTGAGAAAGGATGCGTTAGCGATATGAAATAGATGATCTTTTTTTAAACAAAATTTGTCATGTGCAATCCACTGCCTGGTTTTTGCGTGGACGCCCTCTTAATCGTTTCCATAAAATATAAATTGCAGTCCCCTGTACTAACTTCCACCCTCAGATTAATAAAACACCTGAACAAGGGATTTCATAAAATCTGTAAGTTGCAGTCCCCTGTACTAATTTCCACCCTCTGATTAATAAAACACTCGAACCAGGGATTTCATAAAATCTACTGCAGTCCCCTGCTTTGGAGGGTTCTTCCCCTGAACTAACTTCCAAACTGTGATTAATAAAACACATGAACAAAAGAAACATGGTGCATATTTTCAAAATAAATTTAGTTGTAGTCCCCTGCACTGGAGTGCCCGTCATGAAAACAAAACCCGGGAAACAAAAAATAGTTCTATCAACCAATATCGGACAAGCGATGTTGCAGTCACCTGTACTAACTTCCGTCCTCTATCATAGTGCATATTTGCAGGTCCATGCATTTGAGTGAACCTCATGTAAACAAATATCATTCTATCAACCAATATTGGACAAGTGACGGACCACACAAATGTTAATATCTTTAACACTATATATTACAGTCCCTCAGTATTACGTTACACTCCGATGTCAATAAAACACCCCTTCGTTTCTATTCTGAGCCAGTGACAGACATTATCAATGTTTGCACCAAAACATAAATATTATGGGGATTAATATGTAACGCATTAATCACGTAATGATAACATATGGAATCCATGAATTTGTCTGTTCTATCACCTCTAATTATACGCTTCGGCTTTGTTATTCTGCTCAGCCTGCCAAATGTCCCATTGTGTTCGGTTATAATATATATACATGTTCGTTGTGTACTTGTATGTGAGCAGATGCCGGTACATTTGGAGATGCACTAAGACTTTATGAAATATAGAAGTCAGCCTTAAACATGAAATATACATCTTGCGATTGATCTTAAGGTGAAATTTGTGATCGAATACATTAAATGTGATCGATCCTCAATATGAAGTTCGTTTTACATGAAACCACAGGAGATAAATATCTCGTTTTCAATACATCTTGTGATCGATGTTAAACATGAAATACATTTTTTGATCGAAAACACATCTTGCATCTTGCGTTCGATCTAATAAATGATTCCTTACACGTTTTCTCAGATGCAAGTAAAAATAGCTGAAATAGTTTTTTTGAAGGAGTAATCAAGGGAACCAAGGTTATAGCGGTAATCAAAAGAATGTAATCCAGGGACGAAGACCAGACATGGAAAACAGTCATTCACAACAAAGAATATAAAGTAACTAAAATCATACATACAAAGTAACAAAAGTAAATGAGCAACTCGGACTCCACTAAAAACTGGGAGGGAAGGGAATTTCCTAAATGGGGAGGTCCGATCAAATGAAAAAATAAAAAAGGAGTTCCAGTCTATTTTCTGTCGAAGCGTTGCACAGATTCACAAAAATATTCCAATAAATGGGTTCAACTCCTCAAACCCTTCAAATAATTGGGGTTCAACTCTCAAAACCCTCCCCTGAATCTGTCATTAATCACCATGACAGAAAAGTTATTTAGGAAAATAATGCAATATCAACGAATTGTTGCAATAAAATAACCGGGCATTTCTATTGAAAAATTATACTTGGTATTCCGACAAAAGAATATTTCAGCATATAAAAAAAATGTATCCATCACATTCTTGCGACTAATCCAAAGGGACGGATCCAGAAATTTAAAGGTGTGCGATTTAGAAACTTAAAAGAATAGGATTCCATAAAATAATTTGCTCCTTTTTCCAAATTTTGCACACTGTCACGGCTCATCTATCAACCTATTCTAAAATATGTCAGATTATCAATTTTGGGTTGCCTCCTTTGACTTGAAAATTATTTTAAAACACATTGCAAGTTCTAATTGCCAAGAATACCTCTAAACCGCTCTTAAAAACCTACTGATACACAGTTGATATCGATATTAAATGCATCATATGCAATACACCGCACGTGCACTGCATAGAAAACACGTGCATATTCAAATGAAATTGCACGTGTAGGGCTGTCAACAAATGTGCGCATGTTGCATTCCACGGTATTATTTACAGATGTATTGCATTAGAAGGTATAAAACAAATAATCAAAGTATCAAATCGAACGAATTCCTGGCCTCTATAAGTCTTTATAGTTCACCAGCTCGAACATACCATGACAATGAATTCATGGAGATATTTTTTTTTCAATGCGAGGAAGGGTTTCTTATGGTTTTGGGATATCTTCCCTATTAAGTATTGAAAATTGTACTAAATCATGTTTTCCGGTAATATAATAGTTCTTCACATATAATACATTCCTACATGACAACAAAGTATCATTATACCCCTTCCTCTAATGCCAAGGCTTTATTTTGACAATTGCTCTAATGAACCCGTTAAATTTCTAAACCACGTGTTTACAGGCCGTTTAAAATATCCTGGATTGGCAACAAAGGACAGGTTAAATAGGCTCTGAGTTATCACTGGAAAGTCAGAATCAAATGTAAAAGAACATATCCTGGTTAAAAAAAACATATACCCCAACCATTTAAAGTGTATAAATATAAAGTGTACAATAGGCACTCTTTATGAAACCAAACCACTAAAAATTGATTTCCCCCTTCCCGTAAGCTCCGACCACACCTCCTCCCCACCCCACCCCACCCCCACCCCCATCCCCCCCCGGTCTAAAAAAATAGTCTTGTTTACTGATACCAGCAAGAAAAACAGGTAGGTTGGGAAATATTTGACTTTTCAAAAACATTTTACACTGGTTTAATGGGGAAACAATCTAGACTTTAACGGTGCTTGAGCCAAAATGGCTATGAAATGTTTTGGGTAGGCACACAGAAAGGGAAGTTAGCGTAGCAAGAAACATACATATTATCATTACTTAATTTTTTTTATTTATCTATCTATTTATTTTTTAAATTTAATTTTATTTATTTATTTATTTATTTATTTTTTGCCGTATAAAATCAAACTGTCGATGGTTGCTCCTTTTGACAGGGTTAATGACTGCGCCAGTCTCGTTTTACTTCGTTGTTCATGGTTTATACAACCAAACAAATATTTGATTTTTTTACCCCCTTCCCCCATTCCCATAATAAAATAAAATTTATGATGGTTGCTCCTTAATTTGACAGGTATCATGATTGCATCTACTTTACATCGTCGCTCATGTACCCACGGGGCACGTACCAAAGCGCAATTTTGGCATGTGGTAATGTATTTCTAATCTCGCGAGAGAATGCGATACTATATTCTCCAGACAACAGAGTGCTACAATCACAAGCATACACAGATCAGATTTAGAATGTAAATAAACACTGTAGAAAAAGTTATCTGTTCTATACAAGATAAATCCTTCTTAATGTGAGCATTTGTAGCCTCCCTGTTTGCACCTAATGGCCGTAAAAATACAAGTTGTTAATAGATGGGAGATATGTATAATTTACATGTGCGAAAGAAAAACTGTTTGTTTGGTTTGCAAACCACCATATACATCAACTTTGTTTAGGTCTGTTTTATACGTTTACAGGAGCAGGATCAAATCTAATTCAGACTTTTCCGTATGTACATTTAATTTCTTGACGGCTATACTTTTCGTGTCTCTAAAGCAAATTCCTCATTTTTTAACAAGTTGGGCTTAACGTACTATCCGATTTTGACCCATCAATGAACCTTTATTTCTTTTAAATTTGACCCTAGACCACATAACATCAAACCAGTGGCCCATGCACTATGCAGGTGAAAAGGAATGCAAATAATGGTTGATATAAGTTGTAAATGCTTAAATACCATCCTATATAAAAATAAGGGAGGTGATTCATGGTATAAGAGTAATCAAGGGAACCAAGGTTATAGTGGTAATCAAAAGAATGTAATCCAGGAACAAAGACCAGACATGGAAAACAGACATACACAATAAAGAATATAAAGAAACTAAACTCATACATACAAAGTAACAAAAGCAAATGAGCAACTCGGACTCCACTAAAAACTGGAAGCATGGACCAGGTGCACCGATATAAAAAATGATGCTTTTTCGATCTACATATGCTATACTTTACGTAACGATAGTCCTTCCGCATTGAGATCTGTATTTTTGAGAAAAAAAACTTATTTCGTGTCCCATTTTAATCAGACAAATCAAACCGAATCATGAAAGATAACTCTTGCAAAGTGCACCAACCAATAAACAACTACGACTCTGTATGTGGACTATAACTGTTTCAGAATAAGAAATAAAAGTAAATTCCGTGGGTTATCGACATGCACGAATCACCTCATGTCCAATTTTCACGAAGAAGTCTTTCTAATAATTCCAAACAGCCAAGCAAGTCCCATAGTAAAAAAACCTGGTACGTAAAATAATGCGGATTGTTTTTCCTTGCTTAAACTTAGAAACATCACGTAATACTTTATGGAGTAGGTCCAGAATAAATAGAAAGGTTTAATCACTTAAGCATCGGTTAAAAATGCACTGCCTATTTTCCTACCCTTCAATTTTATTCCCTATACAACCAGATAAAAATCTCTTCGTCATGCTATTTTAAGAACAATAATCAATGTTAAGAGTGTTTTCTAATTCTACCAAGAAAAAAAATCCACAAAAATGCTTTAGGTGTTTTCCTACCTGCCTGATTTTTACATTAACAAGTTCTTGTATATAATCATCTGTGTGCATATTCCATACCATTAAGAAACATATAGTAAAAGATTTAAGTAAAATAGAAGAGTGTTTATTTAAGGAGAACTAGAGAGAAAATGTATTTTTTATAAAAAAAAATTCATCAAAGACAAAATCAAAAACAAAAACAGAACAAATAGTTTCTAAAATGAAAATAAGAACACTCACCTGATCCCTGAGTTTATCCACTTCTAATTCCAGTCTAAACTGTTTCTTATCCGACTGTTCCAAAATTCTTGTGATCTGGGAATTTTCCTCTTCAAGTTTGCACTTTTTCTCTTCAAGAATGTCCAATTCATCATGCAGACGTACAGACACTTCTTTCGCTAACCTCAGCTCATCTTCAATATCTCGAACATGAGATCTAGTGTCTCCGTCTGAAATTTGATTTTGCAAAGCTGTGATTTTGTCCTCATAATTTTCTTTCTCTGCCTCAAGTTGTTCGTTCATACGTTCGTATTTTCGTAATTTGAAACTTAAAACCCTACAGTTCTTAGCATGCATTTCCATTTCTCGTTGGATTTCGCGGAATTCTTCTGCCTCCTGATCTCGAAAAGTATCATACATTTCTTCCATCTCATTTTTCAAGTCTAGAATTTCTTGCTTTAAATTTTCGTTGTCTTCTCTAAGTTCCTCCACGATGTTTTCACCCTCTTGCAACTTGTTTCGAAGGAGATTTAATTCCTCCATATGTGCGGCTTTGAGGTCTTCGGCTGTGCTGCTTTCACATTTTGCTTTCATGATTTTGATGTTTTCTATCAACTTCGCGTTTTCGGATTCGAGTTTTGTGCATTTTGTTTCAATCGATGTCAGGTTTTTCTGCAAGACTTTAATCGAGTTTTCCACGTCTTGTTTCTGTTTCACCAACCGTCCGGAATGTTTTTCATTCTCAACGAGCCCATTTTTTAGATTTTTGTTTTCTTCTTCAAGCTCTTGGCATTTTTCTTCCATTTGCTTTAACTGTTTTCTCAGCCTTTCAGTTTCACTATTGAATTTTTCGTTGAAAGCACTTTCCACTTCATTTTTGCCAAGAGAGCTATTTGATATAATGGTGGTTCCCTGGATCAAGCGTTTGTCCAACCCTGATCTATCTGTTGCAGACGATACTAACGAAGGTGTCGCCTGTTGAGATGTAACTGCTTTATTCCCAATTCCTTTACGACCTATGCTATTATATTTATCGTCATCAAAGTCATCATCGAGCAGAAATTTGGCAGCTTCTTTGATTTTGTTTATTGCATCTGTATTCAATTTGGAAGATGATCGGGACGGACCGTCGTCCTTGACCTCTATGTCAATGTCAGAGAAATCATCCTTTTTGTCTTTAGATGATTTGATATCTTTCTTATCAGATGTTTCTACTTGTTTGCTTGTTGTGACGTCAATTGGTGTTACAGGCGATTTTGCTGGCTTAATTTTGTCATCCTTAGGCTGAGATTTAACTTCCGGTGACTTAATACTAGATCCAAAACGAGACTGAGGTTTTACTTCCGGCGTTTTTATGTTATGAACATCCTGAGATTTTTTATCTTCTTCTGCTTTTATAGATGTATCAGATTTGCTTCTAGAATAACCTTTTTGTTCATTGTTTTTACCTGGAGAAATGGTAGTTGGTGTTTTTGATAATTTTTCGTACTTTGCCTTTCGCCAGTCGGAATGTCCACTTTCCTTATCAGTCTTATTTGCTTCCTCAGCTTTCTTTATATCTAACTTCAACTTTCCTTCTAACTTTTCATTCTTTTGATTGTCATTTTCAGATTTCAGTTTATCTTCATCAGGCGGTTTTGAATCTTTAGTCTCAGGTTTTTTAAGACCAACACCAAATGTTTTTGTCACTTTGGATTCCTCACTTTTATTACTTTTGTTTGAATCAAATTTTGATTTCGGGCCCCACAATTTTTTCTGTTCATTTCCCGTTTTGACGTCTTCCTTTTTGTCAGTTGATTTAGATTCGTCTTTTTTATCCATTTGTTTGGATTTTGTTTCGTCTGTTTTTGGCTTTGGTGACTCTAGTTCTTTTTGAGAGGACTTGTCTTTAATGTTTTTATTCCAAGGTTTGTCGTCTTTTATTTGCTTATTGTCTACTTTGTGTTTTTCCTCTTCTTTTGATAATTGTTTATCTTCAGGTTTAATTTTGTCAGAGTCTTTTTCAACAGTTTTATTTTCAGATTTAGGTTTCAACTTAGCTCCCCACAAATTGCCACTGTCTTTCGATTCGAATTTTCCACGTATAGAATCATTTTTCTTTTCATTTCCGGAACTAGGTTTTCCTGAATCTTTTTCATCCGTTTTATCAGTTACTTTAGCGTTTGTGTCACTTTTTTTGTCTTTGTCTTCACTCGAAGCACTAGCTTTTTCGCGTTCTTTTTCTTTTTCCTGCTTTTGGCGATTTTGTAAAGTAGAACCCCACATATCTTTCCATTTCATTTTAGAGTCTTTCGGTTCAGGAACTTTAAATTGCTTAACTCCTGGTTTCGTTTCCGGTTCTCGTTTTTCTTTATCGTTACTTGATTCTTTCTTTTCCTCATTTTGTGTTTTTGATTCAAATTTCGATTTTAATCCTGACGTTTTCGATTTATCTGCTTCTTGCTTCGATTTTTCATCTTGCTTCACAGAATCTGCTTTGCTTTCAGTTGCTTTAGAAGTTTCGAGTTTGGTATCAGATTTTGATTTGGTTCCCGAAGTCTTGATTTTATCTTCAGTTTTATCTTTTGAAGTGTTACTTTGATTGGAAGACTCAATTTTTCCTTTTATCTTATCAGACGCGGAAATTTTATCTGTTTCAGTTGTTTTTGATTTGTTATCAGTAGCAACACCATCAGACTTTTTATTAAATTTGTCAGCGATGGAGGTAGTCTTTTTGTCTTGTTTTGGAGGTTGTGATTTATCAGCCGAGCTTTGGTTCGATTTGTTTTTGTCGTCTTTGAGTAGCTTATCTTTTAAGAGTTTACTGTCAGTTTCCGTTTTCTCTTCGGCTTTATTTTTAGCATTCTTTTCATTTTCAATTTTATCGTGTACAGTTTCTTTCTCTGCGTCAGCAGTGTGTTCTTCAAGAGAGTGAAAACAGTTCTTACAATACTTTTTCCGCCATGCTTGAGGTTCAAAGTTTGAACAAACAGCACATATTACTTCTGGCTCTTTTGATCCTTCTCGGGAGTGAGATCGTGATAATTCTTCGGTACTCATGCTAATGGTCAATTGCTAGATCTAAAGCCACTCACCTCAACGATAAAATAATTAGGTATATTCCAAATTTATATCCCCGGTATTACCTTAGTCTAGAACAATATGGCGGATAATTAACACAAACTTTGCATGTGAATAACAAAAATAGAACTTCCATGGCACCGTGATTAGTCCTTTCAGTTACAGTCATAAAGAATTTTGAGTATCACGTCATCACTTTTTGCGTACTTGAGAATCCTTATTCGGCGCCCCACATGACGTTGCTTACCAACTATCTCGTTTCATGCACATCGTTTACAATTCTGAGGGGTTCACCACAGGTCAAAATTACTGGTAAATTCATCGATTGTGGAACAATTACGCAATTGTCTGGCAGTGCCGAGTCATGATATGTGTTAATAACTACTAATATTGTCAGTTTATGATAAATATACAGATAGACACACACACGTATACACGAAAATATTTTACCGCTTTGTCATAATACTTACACTAACTTCGTTAGTTATTGCTTCGGCATTTTCTTGGTCCTAATCCAAATTCAATCAAAGGCTAGCACCTTTGTAAAAGCAATTAAAACACTACAGAGTGCAGAATGAAGGCGTATAGCGGATAGTAACATGCATTATTTCATCGTTTACTACGATAATGTTTATAATAATCGCTAATTGCGGCTTTTAAATTTATTTCCTGTTTTATAAATCCGTTTTAACAGTTGTCAGTTAATGCGAGTACGTCAGCTCTTGATTTAAAATAGGGTTGTTCGTTCGTCCGTTTAAAGTCAAATTTTTATTTTGACATAATTAATTATCATTATGGCCTACTAATCAATTCATTTTAAACATAATAAGAACCTCTTTAATAGTTTACACAAGCATACATGTATCCTCTAAATACTGCTTTCGAAATTCGTAATTATAATGCTCAAATTGAGCGATGTTTTAGTATATGTTACTTAACACAGAATATGAGAAAAATACCGAGATAAGACAATTCAAATACAGCAGAATCCAAAGACATGACCAAGACAGCACGCGCAAAAAAAAACCGCTTGCACTATTTACGGGGACTCACATCATGTGCTCCTATATATCAAACGTATGACGAAGGATCGTAATGAAATCTGCAAAAAATCAACACTCGCAAACAATTGCGGGTTCGGGGTTGAACCCCTATCAAAAATGTTATTTTGTGATTTTCTTTAATAAGAATTGACCAATGATTACTTTGAATCCTTTTTTCTGAATCCGCCACTGAACCCAAATAAAAATAGAGATAATACCAGAAGGACTGTATGCATACGTTTTCAATTACGGAATTCAAATTGTCTAAAGTTTCATAACAAATCTGGTTTTAAGTACCATTCTGCTTAAGAATCGGGCACCTGGAGGAAGGGGGTATAGTATTTTTCTCAATTCGGTCCTCTTTCCTCAATATATCTAGAAAACGACATAACAAACACTTTGATGATTATTTCTGGAGGTGTAACTAACTGGATGATGCAATAAAACCTCATAGTTTTTACTCGGAAGTCATGTGACTTCTGAGTCTTAAAACCATCTGATGTCGATCAAAGGGACGTCCGGTTGATACTGCCTTAAAAGTACTTCCACAGCGAAAGAGATCTAGCGGATGAATGTTAAAATGTGTCAAATCGATAATTCCGTACATATACATTGCCCGTTTTTGCAATATACGATTCAAATTATTTATTTTCTATATATGATTGTCAAAGAAAAATTCAAATACATTTATAGAAGTTTGAACTATATTTTAAAAATGCTTTTCATATCCATATATATATGGATTCCACGTGAGTACATTTAAACCTAAAAATAGGTTGTCAAGATTACATATTGCGAAACAAAACAAAAACGAAGTGAAACGAAAAAAAAATGGAAACGAAATTTAAATGAAATTTTGAATGACCAGTATTGTGTGGATGTGTGGTTTTAGTATTGGTGAAAGCGCTGATCCCATTGTCAATAATTAATCTTTTTAGAAATACAGAAAGAACAAATTGACATCAGCGGATTATGATTAGCCTCTTTAAGTTTTTTTTTAAATACTTATAAATATCTCGTGACTTCCGAGGTTCAGCGCCATCGACTCTTTGATTTAATTCATGTGCCACCACAACTAATTCATATTTTGCCTGATTCTTAGACATAGAATCCAATAGTGGGATGGACTATTGCAAGTCGTTACACTTTTTGTTAATGAAACATTTATTTCTAATTTCAAAATATCTATTCAATGCAGAAGATGCAATACATATGCATTGCATTATTATCTTTACTACTGAGCATTGCATTACATATACTTGGGTCAAAAAGCCAAGATTGTGACTCCATTGTTTAAGAGTCTACGCCTTCCTGGGACAGCATGTGTTAATAAACTAAATAGATTGATATATCATCGTGTAGCCAAATGCCTCAGCTTTACAATAGTATCAAGAAAGTTGCGGCAACATTTAGGGTTTCGGAATAAAATGAAAAAATGTACCCCTACCCCACCAAAAAAAATCGCTTGAATTGACATATATTTCCATGTCAAAACCCCTCGAGTATTTATGCTTCAGTAAAAAATTGCTTATTTAGTATTTTCTGTTTAGTATTATCACAATTAATACTTCTGGGGTTCTTTTGATGACTTTTGGCGGTTTTCGTTGGCAGAATTTATCCACAATGCAAAAAATGGGATTTTCGATTTTTCCGTAAAAAGTCACATAAATTTGAAGTTATTAATCGACTAAAACTTCTAAAATTTGGTAACATTCGATAGATAATTTGATTTTCTACATAAATAAACTTCGAAAACTAATTTTCAAGAAATATTTTTCAAAAAATGTTAAAAATATTATCCCTACCCATAGAAACTAGTCTTAGTATCAAACAGAATTCTCATTCACAGCATAACGACACTGTAAAACTCGTATTGTAGGCATTCATAATTAAAATTAAGATGTACCCAACATATATGATCAATTCAGGCACTTAGATTTTCTATTTGGGATTACAATTATACTATGAAATCGTCTAAAGTGTGACTTGAAGTCGGATAAATAACAGTCTCTTTGCAAATGTCTGTTATAGGTTGAAAAAATAGGCACATACATAATTGGGACTGATACATTCCAACTAGCTGTAATAAGAAGTCACATGTTAACCCAATGAGGACTTCTGTAGGCCTTGTCATATACTAAGAACCACTTCAGCTATCGAATGTTAGTTTTCAAGTTACTTTGTACGTTTGTCCTGCTTTTAGAATTTTCGCCAAAATTTTATTGTGAATGGCCTAATATGCACAAGTTATATTTTACGATGTAAAGGAAATGTACTACAAAAGATAGTCTGGTTTGACCAAGGACGTCGGTAGTGTAACCGCAGGATCATCTATGCTACATGAAAGAAGCTTAAGAGAATCAAAACACTCTGATTAAATATGCTCATTTTACCTGATTGGGGAAACAACCAAACAACCCCAGTATCCTGTACTATTACAGAACTTGACTATGACTTGTTCAATACTTTTTTTTATTCTAGTTATAAGATCAGTTCTACATAATTATTACCAACTGTGAGCAATGCTTGTAAATTTGATATCCCCTGTCCCATTTGACAACATGCCCCTTTTTCCCTCATAATTGATTTCAATCAAAATCTGATAGTCTGAATCGCTCACTTGGAGGACTTGTAATCATGTGCTCATTATATTTGACCATTTAAAGCTAAATGGCCTCTGGCAGCCATCTTGTTTAATCTAGCAAAACCAAAATCGTTATCCGATGTTTATGTTGTCCATATCAGGTTCATATTCTGAAACACTTTCCCAAGCAAATTTAATAACAAAACTTTCATCCTACCCCATCCCAAAAGAAAAAAACTAACTTCTATACATAATATACATTTTATTAAAATTAAAATATCTATAGAATCTTTAAAAAGCAATATAGTTACCACAAATTTCACACTCAAGGTGGAGCAAGCTTTTCTTTACTCAAATATGTCTGTCAGTGACTTTCATTAAGAATAAGCCAACCTTTGTCAACTACTGTCTTGAGAACAATGGTTAAGTTGCAAAAAACTTATGTCGTGTCAATTAAGTTGTTGGTCACATGTTTAAGCTGAGATAAAACAAACAATAAAAATACATAAAATACAATACTACCACAATATTTCATCACAATAGTACATAACATTTGGTCATTCATTAAAGGGAGATAATTGTGTCACTACATTTTCAGGCATAATGCAGTTTCTTGTCTATAAGCAAGTAACATTCTGCATTATGTAATTCTAACAGCAATGAATAAAAAGAGGACCCTAAATTGTCCTTGTTAAGTTGAAGTTCTGTAAAAATCTCCTTTTTTTCATTAACGAAACCGAATTCTTTTAGTTTATGTTTTGAGAAATTACGTACCCTGCACCGATCCTTGTTCATAGTGTTCCAAAACGGATGATAAAATTGTTTCGATTTCCATCAATTGCAAATTTTTTTCTTCTGTTTTTCTTCTCTTTTTTTTAACACTGTGTTTCTAGTAATAAGAACTACCTGGCATGTTAAAATGCATTTTAAACATCCATGCCTGTTGTCATGCTCGCAATCTGCTGAATATTGAGGTGGACAAAAATTACAAATCCCTACCCAATTAAAATGAAATTTAGGAGTGCAAGATGTTGCTAATGAGGCAACTCAATGGTTCCATAGAATTGTGAAACTCTGAATAGCAATGGCTATCCTAGTTCTGAACATGGTTACTAGAAACACTATGTCTTTATAGCCTAACCAAAATTTGAAATTTTGTTCTTCCATGACTTTTACTCTGTTTACTGTGTTTGTTCAATATCTTTCGGAAATCATTATTAGATTGTTCTTAACTTTCTTATATTGATCCACTAGCTGGTTGTTCTAAATATTTGTCATAAAGATGATAGATATGTTCCTTCACGAATGACTTCCCTTTTCATGTCTTTCCTTACACAAGGAACTTCTCAACATGGTCAATCCATGTAAGTAAAATGTTCTTCAAAACAGTTTAAGCAATTGCTTTTGAGCCTTACAAATGAACTAAAGTACTTTCACTTTTTAAAGTAAAGCCCTACTTTTTGATTAATTAGATTTATAGAGATTTCTTTACAGATCTTTCAAATCAGATTCAAATTTTCCCTACAAAATGATTCATCTAAATGCATTTAATATTTTAGATCAGACTTTTAAACTCTTTATAGATCTAGGTTAAAATGAGAAAGAACTACATCAAGTTCAGCTTTAAACCCTGTTTAAACGAGATTCCGAATGGCAAGTTCATGTTTGCTGCTGAACTTTCACAAGTATGTGTTGCATGTCAAAAATAAATAATCACATTATTAATTATTGCAGGAAAGCCCACTCCCAATTACACAGATTTGTATAAAACCATCACAAGAATCAACATATTTATTGGGTCAAAGGTCACTTCTTTAGATTTGCCTAAAATACTGACTAAGCAATTCAAGTATTCAAGTAAAATGTACATTTTGGAGCTAAAATTATCCCATTCTTATCACAATTTCTATGTATAAGTGACAAATATCCCCAAAATATGCTGAACACTAGTAATAGCCAACTTAATCACAGCCTCAATCTGCAACTCTGCAGCTATAGTATCATATTACTTTCCAACAATTGTAAAAACAATGAAACAACAGAAAAAAATTAGGATTCTCACAACACTTCAGAAGATTAGCTTCTCTTGCTGTGCAGGATGAGAATAAAACATGATTACATCCAATGTACAAATGTTATATATCTATATACAAAGCACCCACACTATATATCAACAAGACTAATACAAAATATGCAAATTATCAACATGACTAATACAAAATATGCAAATTAGTTTCAATGAACCTGTTCTTCATGCTATTGCATCAATGGTAATACTCTAATCTGGCCATGTGAGTGGATATGTTACTAACTTGTGATATGCACCAGTCAGAGTATCCCACATTTGCATGTGACAAGTTCAATATTGGACACAAATTACCACATGATTTAAGGTTGGAACAGAAAGTTTGAAAATATTGATTTGGGGATTAACATGAAGGGACTTGTATGACCATTCTGGATTTCTACACTATTCTGTAACAGGATTATAGGTATGAAAAGCATGATTAAACAGCTACTTTTGCATTTCATATATACCTAAAGTTAGCTTTAACAATTAGTTTGACCTAAGAGTCTTAATACACAAATGGTAAAGATGTTGTAGAAATAATCTCACCAACTAATGCATGTATCTACACCCTGTTCCTAAAAGCAAAGCTGTAAATGTTAGGAAAAAATGTTATGGGATGTTTAATTTCAAACTTTCTGTTCTTGACACCCTTGGAATCTCATCGAAAGACTAGCACAAAAATTATCTTACATGTAGCATTGGGACAATTGGAATGGAAACCCGCCACAGCACCAGAGCTCGTCTTTGGCAAAAAATTCATTGTCATGATCATTTCATTTCATATTTCCGTAGAGGATAGGCAGGGTTTATGTTTAGCTTTTTTCTTTACCCCTGACTCCTGGTCAACCAATTTGGGAGTGTTAAACAATCATGTTTACAGGATCAGAAAATATCACCCCTCAGCTGTGCCTCTTCTTTTATCACAATTCAATACACCCTTACCAGTCCTACTTCACAGAGGTATTGAGCAAGTATTTGGAAATGTGTGCTCCATATTAGTCATGATTGATCAATAAAGTCAGAAAATAATAGAATCAAAACGTGAATAAACTTGCATTGCAAGAGGATTAAAATTGATAAAAATTTGATTTTTGGTACAATAATATTTCTTGAAATTTTCAAATGATTGCATACAATCACAAGCAATATGTAAACAATTAAATTTATGTTGGAATGACTTTGGATATCATGACTAGATAAATTATCTCCCTTTATGGCACTTAAGGAAGTAAAATTATAATACAAATTCCAAACCTGATTAAATAGGCTTTTAAAAAGCACTATTTGGCTTTCCCATATAAATATGCTATTCATCAAAAACTAAGGTTATGAAAATATAAAATTCAATAGCATTAATTCCCCGCTTCATAATTA
This sequence comes from Perna viridis, assembly GCA_037379345.1. Taxonomy (NCBI): domain Eukaryota; kingdom Metazoa; phylum Mollusca; class Bivalvia; order Mytilida; family Mytilidae; genus Perna; species Perna viridis. The sequence goes on from CM074524.1 coordinate 14,175,614, forward strand.
TATCTGGCCTGATTGAGTTCAAGTGATTTTTATTGCAAAAGCTTTTAATGCATGCATACATTTCGAGAAAAATGGTTAGGTTATCACATCTAAAGGAGCCCATTGAGTTTAAAATCGATCTAATGGGTCACTGATTGCTTTATCCAATTAAAAAAATATCTGTTTAATAATGACTAGTATTTAGCATTGCATATGAACAATGGAAGTCCTTCAAGATTAAACATGAATATGAGAACTGACCAAATTATACCTGAATTTAATTTTGAGTGAAAAAAATTCTTGCAAAAATTATAAGTTATAAAAGCTGAACCTATTTTGACAAAAGTTGGAAATAATATCAAGTGCAATCATGCTTTAGAATTATTTTTTTTTAATGAAAATAAGATATGAAGAAGGATTTTCAAATTAAAAAAAAAATCAATCTAGAAGTTCAATAAATGGGACTATAGGTGGGAAGACATAAGTTACCTCCCCTATAGGTGGTTCCTGCCTGGTGGATTGTGGGTTTTTATATGAGGTGGGACTAAATGTTAACAACAGAAAAAACACAAAAGTTTTGGTATGAATGATGGTTTCTAATTCACAATGGATTAAGTAAGGCCTGGTCAAAATATATTGAAGGTTATCATCAAGTCTCAAAAAGCATCTACAGTGGTGTAGAAAAAGTATTCAATATTTTTCTCTTTCACATTATGCCAATTTTTACAACTTGAAATTCACAAAAATATGTTTTCTAAAAACATTCATGGCAAGAAAATTAAGATACAGACCCAATTTTTTTTTTCTAGAAACAATAATTAACATTGTCATGGATAATAAATAAGCCACTTACAATATATTTCATCTACCAGTTAATTTCTGAAATTTCAGGTTTTAAAATTCTGCTTCCCTTTGAGGATTACAATTTGGTAAGAATTCTCTCCAGTTTAAAACTAAAATAATGCACAACAAAAGGTTTTTGATGTTTTTTTACAAAAGGAATTCTAGAATGGCATGGTGTTATTATTCAGTTTCTAGAAGGTTCTACAAGTTAAAAAAATCTAATGGTTTCATAATAGCATTTAAACTAAAAAACGATATGATCATAAAGACCCACTGCAACTTGATAAAATAGTTCTGTGTAACCACCAAAGCAATAAGTTATTTATGCCAAACTACGTTAACATTTCTTGGGTTTCTAAGTAAATACAATGAAAAGTAAAACACACATATTGATGATCACAAAGTCACAAAAATAAAAAGAAAAAGGAATGACTTTAAAACATTGATATGAATAAATTGTTACAAACCTATATATAGTTACAAACAGCTATAAGTTACCTTTCCAACTATAATTCTCAGTGAGCCAACTGTGTTAAATCAAAGGGACCACTGCAATCCCATGCTTTCAAGGAATAGTTGTACAGCTGAATTAATTATACTTTATATAGAGATCCAAGGGGAGGGCTCAGTATATCCCCCCCCCTCGATTTTTTCATCCTTTAAATTTTGGTTGTCACTGAATATCAATGAAGGCCATCTTTTAATGCAAATCATCGTCCCCCCTTTTTTAAATTTTTGGGTACACCAATGTAATTACATGTACATCAAAAAGCTTGCTTGAAACAAGAAATTGATTAAACTGAACATTAATGATTATACGTCTGGCCAAAATGTGCTATTTTTGTTCTAGTTCACAAGGACCTGTGTCAGGTGCCCTCTTATCAATGGTTGTACTTCTCTATCCTTATTCAAAGCTGTTAAAAAAAAACTTGTTCCACAAAAATCAATAAAATAGCTAAATAAATAAATTTGGTTATCTAAAAAAAAATTACATTTTTGTTTTCTACAAATCTATTCATTTGTTAAAGTATTCTGATGCTTTTCATGTCAGGAACTTATAGCTGTTTGTATATAAATGTAAACATATAAACAGATAAATTACTACATTATACAGTTTTTTTTCAGATTTATCAATAGTAAATATTGCTGTTACATTTGACATATACAGCACCAAATCTGTTTGCCCTCTTACTATTTCCAAGAGCAACCACTTAAATAATCACTGGGGAAATTGAACTTAAGACTGGACCCATCAACTAACATAATGAGTCAAAACAGAAACATAACCTGTTCAGAAATACTTTTTCCATTATTAAAAATTAAAAGTCTGAAAATTAAATAAAATTTCTGCAGTTAATATCTATTGATTGCTTCATGAATGCAGTGAGTGCATTGCCTAAAAGAGGCTTATATAACAATGCACACCTTGGACTTATGCAAATTATTTTACTAGACAATCCGCAAGTACAACAGTGGTCCAAATTAAATTCCATGAGTGGGAGGTCCTAAATTTTTCAATAAATTGTCAATGAAGGTCTTAAGACCTAAGTAAATGAAAATCTAAAGGTTCTGGGTCAGAAATTGAGTTTCCAAGACCTGGGAACACTAATAATTTGAATCCCTGTAAAATTCTTTAACTTGATTTTAATTAATACAAAGATTCTCTGCTTTACAAGATAAAAAACACCAAAAATTGACTCCACTGGTTTCCAAAAACAAAAGCAAAAGAGAAAAACTCATTCAGAGTTAAAAGGTAAAACAAACTTACATATTACACATTAAAACTTAAAAGTCAAACATCATTTGACTAGCAGGTAAGGCAATTCACAATTTTCCTCAATCTTTAATTCCGTGAAGAATCCTAGGAGGTCAATAGTTCAATTCATTGCAGTTCACAAGGCATTTCAAAGAAATAAATAAATAACTTAAATTGCATTCAACCTTCTATCTGATCCTCAAACGCTGTCAATTGTTTGGAGGTAATTCACAAAAACAAAAGCCAACAGTACTTGTACCATTCCGCAATTAACAACCACAAGTAACCAACGCTCGAGGAAGATTTCATACAACTTTCAGTAGGAAACTCAACCTTTATATATGATAATAATAAAAATAAATGTTTACACAAATAACACTATGTACATTCCCGGCCTGGTGTATATAAATAGTAACAATATATCATTATATTGTGGGGCTTTTTTGTTCAATTTCATCAGGTCTATAAATAGAAATTAATTTTTTCACCATGTTTATATATAGAAATTCCCGCCAATTTTTTCTCACAGCACTTTTTTGTCCTCAACAACAATAATTATACAACTGGGTTTGAGATCAAATGCCCGGCAAATTTCGATGACTTTGAGTTTTAAGCAAAGTACATGACTTTAGTTGTATCAGGATGAACGGTGACAGCTCTGGCCATAGCAGATGGAGTACGATCTTCACTATTGTCTGAGTGACGACTGCCTTCTCCACTGAAATATATAATTATACCTTTCTTCATTTCAATTCAGATATTAATCAATTTAATTTATTAGATTCATTTAAGGAGGTAGACCTAGAGGAAAGGACACAACCCTTACAAATCATTGGAATGTTTGTATTCACCATTTTACATCTATCTCATGTAGGCATCAAAGTAACTTGGACTGATTTCATTCTGTTTCAAAGGAAAGCTTGAAAGGCCTTGGTAAAACTGAATATGATACAAACATATCACTGATTTCAAGAATTATGTCCCTAATATTAGGTCTACTTCTTTAATTACAGCAAATAAGGACAAATTCAAGAAGTCAACAAATTAAAAGACAACTTCCATTAACATTTTTAAACTTCTGTCCACAGGGTAAAATCACTATTTCAAAGCTTCACACCTCTGCCACACTCCGTGCTAAACCCTACCCTTTATTAAAATTAGTACAGTACATTGAAAACAGCTTTTCTTTTTGCTGTGTGACTCACGATTTGAAATAGTTAGTGGTCAAGCCTTGTGATTTATTTCTCATCAAGCAGATCCCATAAGCTAGCTGAGTTAAATACAAAATATGGAAGCAATTGCTGTTATGAAGAGGCCATGCTAAAAGTTCCTCAAATTATGTTACAATAACATCTTTGACAATATTTTACAGCACATTAATTTGTGTTAAAGGTCTTAGAGCAAAAGTTTCACAGTTTTAATAATGACTGTAAACACTTGTGACTGACCTGTCATGTTCTTTTTCGACTAGATGATACCGAGCCCTGAAGGCCACAAGATGTGCATAATATGCTGGAGCGGGGATTGAGACACTTCTGGTGCACCTGACATAAGTATGGCATAGCTGGTAGGTCAACATCTGTAACTCATCAGCATTAAATCTGTTGTCATCCCAGAGAACGTGGTAATGGGATGGTCTGCTTGTACCCTGGAACAGAAACATCAATGTCAAAAATTGGATCTCCCAGTTGATTATAGTTACAGCAATTTGAACTAAACTGAAACCACTATCAATACAAATGAAGTATGCAATGTAAGGCAATCCACAAAAGTTTATGATACTCTAACAACTCATCTGAAGATATCTCTAAGTTAAGAAGTTTCAACTTAAAAAGAAATTCATAAAAAGAATTGTCATTACCAACTTTAATATTTATTACTTTTGTCACGAATTATGGTACGTTATTGGGTCATATTTCCATTACACCTTGGGTTAGTGTACACAGGTAAAACTCAATACACAAAATAGATGAGTGGGAATTACAAATAAAATCAGTATTGTGGCAAAATAAAGACCAACAGTAAATATTCTTTTACTGCATCAAATTTTAGCTGTAAAAGGTAGAAGATGAAGATGGTCTTCCTAAAACATTTACAATTTAACATTGGGCTGTTCAATGCTGGTGCCATGCTCATGTTAATTATCAAGCTTTTGACATTTTCAAGCTGAAAATTTTGGTTCATAGTCGAGATTTCATCTATAAGCATTTAAAAAATTTAGTCCCAAAAATCTGATTTACAGGCAAGTATATATGGTAATAGGGAGAGGATAACTGTGATTAAATTTGGACAAACAGATGGAAATGGGACAGAAGGATGGATAAAATGATTCCAATATACCACCCACTCACCATTGAGTAGATGAGCTACATACCTGAATTCCTGCATGACTGCAAAGGTAGAAGTCAAATTCTGTAGGATGGGTTATTCCAACGTCAACCGTTGTACCTGCTGGAATGTTTCCACTTCTACCAATCTGATCCTTTCTGTCAGCACAGAACAGTCTGGTGTGGTGGCGTTTCTGAACAACAATGAAAGTAATACCTGGCTGGTACCCAATCTCTAACCTCATACATGCTTCTCTCACTGCTCTCAGTTCATGGTATAGCACCTAATAACAAAGAAAAAAGTAAAGATTTTTGGCTAACAATTTAGCACAGTAAAACCTCCTCCTGGACTTGTTCAGTTGAGACAGATGTTCAGTTTACCAAGGTTAAAAAAAAACATTTAAATTGATGAAAAAGAACTTTGAAAAGTGTCTGGTTTAGACTGGTTTTTCCAGATAATTCTGTATTTGGTCTAGACAGTTTTCACTGTACTAATGTTTAAAGTGACATCATCTTTTATTGCCTAACGTATAAACCTATGCTTCAATGTCTGCTACGGCAACACCATGATAAACCTGAATCGCTCACATGGTTAAAGTTTGTCTTTCAATAGCAATAAATTTAACAAGGAGTTGACCAACAAGTCTGACCTCTATGTTCTATTTTTCATGACGTTGGCAATGTTCTTCAATGGATCAAAAATCCCCACATCAGTTCTATGTAGGATACCCCAAGGAACATTCATACCAAGTCTGATTCCAATTGGTGTCAGAAGAGAAGATTTTTGACAGAAATAACATTAAAAATAGCAAAAAAAAAACATTGAAAAAGGGCAATAAATCAAACGTGGCTTAACATATTAAAACGAAAATTTGAAGATAAATTTCATCGTGCTGAACACTTTAACTACAAAAAAATACCAGTTTCATATATTGTAAATTTCGATATGCTGTGCACGTGTTTCAAGGAGTAACCTCTCACTAGCAGCATTAAAATCAAATATGTAGGAAGATCATAATCAAAATATTAGTTGTATACAAGAAGTACTCATAACCAAATCTATCAAAAGAGGAAGCCAAATCCATCACAGAGAGGTTCTACCATATGCAATACAAGGAATGAAGCCTCAGTGTTTTACATATTTTTAAATTTGGAAGACTGCAAGATTTCATAAATAGGGTAGATAAAATGTGATATTATTCAGGGTCAGACAAGTCTGACTACTGGGTGGGTGAATACCCTCGACGGACGCCAAATGATGACAATAGCTCACATGGCCTACAGCCAGGTGAGCTAAAAACTGAAACTAGTTAACATAACATTCCCAGTGTAAAACAGGTGTAAAGAATGATTGATTGATTGCTTATTATTGAACATCCTAAGGCAGATATTTCACAAACCTGCAGCCACAAACCCACTGGTAAGGTGTCAAAATAAACAGACATTAAGAAAAATCTCAAGTAACTTAATTTCAATGCTTGTTCTGATGTGATTTGGACACTAAAATATTGATGGGTTTGTTATTACTTACAGTTATATAGTTAGTAATTGTGTGGACAATATCACAAAATGCGGACACCCAAAGGCTAATGATATGAACCATTGCCCAACCATTGATATTGCCCAAGCTGGAGGCGTAATGATATGAACCATTGCCCAACTGTTGAAACTGCCCAAGCTGGAGGCATAATGATATGAACCAAGGAAACTTATATTGCCCAAGCTAGAGGCATAATGATATGAACCAAGAAAACCGATATTGCCCAAGCTGGAGGCATAATGATATGAACCAAGAAAACCGATACTGCCCAAGCTGGAGGCATAATGATATGAACCAAGAAAACCGATATTGCCCAAGCTGGAGGCATAATGATATGAACCAAGAAAACTGATACTGCCCAAGCTGGAGGCGATGTGTAATATCAGTTTTCTTGTCCATATCTTGTGTGATATAGCCTCACCATCAATTAATATTCTGTTTATTGCATTAAAGAACCATACATTAATAATTCAAAGTCAGATGTGGTGATGCGTTCTTTATATGGGGAATAACTGGCGGTCGGAATTTTTGGTACTGACCATCAATATTAGATAATTGGACCTGTTACTTCCAATACTTCGGATTTCTTCATATTAGCTTATCAACATTTAACCAATTGGAAGTTAAAATTTATTAACTCATATTAAATAAAATGTATTATTAATCTAAAATATCTTTTGGAAAGTAACATTTCCATCAGACTTTGTGATAAATTGTAAAATAAAGGAAGAAAAACAAGAGCAGGTACATGAATGACCACTACATACTTGCTGAAATTGTCCTTCACTGACACCATCTCTGTAGAAAATAATTCTCGTTGGTTTGAAACGTGTTGCCTTGTAAAACTGGATGAGCAATTCTCGTACCATGGAAGACAACTCTTGAATGATTTCCTGCCTGTGCTGCTGAACTCGGACGGTAGCGGAGTATCGACTAGGATGGGCATCCATACTGGCTACAACCTATAAATAGATTTACAAAATCTATTAATAAACTATATTGTATAAATAAACAAAGAATTCTAATCCATACAAGGCAAGCATAGTTTCAATACTAGATTCTGAATAAAACTGATAATTTGAGTGGTAGTTATTTTGCAAATTCTTACAAATCAATAAAAACGAACCAAAAAACAATACCAATGGGTTATTGATGTAATCTTCCTCTGATATTCAACCGAAAAGTGCCTTGGGTTAAAAAAAAAGAGTTTAATCTTTTTCTGACATGTCATGTCTGTTTTATCATTGGCATTCCAGTAATTCTAATAAGAAAGTCTGGAAACATGTTCACAAAAGCATTTACAAAAGATAAACTAAGGGGAAGATAACTTTTATCAGCATTAGGGGAAGATTACTACTTACAGCAGCAATGGATGGTTTGCTGGCATCACCGGCTGGTGGATGTGTTACATCAGCACCAAGGAATATCACAGGCTCTCGGAACACTGCTGGTCTGAAACAAAAACAAGCATTATAAACCAAGGGAGTAAAATTCATCTCAGGGTAGAGTGAAGGTCATTGAACACTTTACTTTGAAGATTTTAATGTTTAAATAATAGAGAACAGAGTAGTTCACTAGACTTCAAGAGTGCCATCAAACTACTGAAAAGATCTGTGCACCAGTGAAACCAGGATCCATGGTACAGGTAATAGAATATTCTGAGATCTACTTAAAAACTTGGCTTGATCCAAGACTTCATCACAGGCACTGATGGACTCGTATGTACTGCCAAAATTGTATTTCCAAATGCACTCATTTCAACATGGCCAATAATTATTTTGAGCTTTATAGACAGATTGCTTAAATAATCAAAATAAGCAGCCCACGAAAATTAACCGTTTTATGCTAATTTGGTTATGATTAGAACAATCAATACTATTGTGGGGGGGGAAAACAGGTAATGGCCCACACCCTGATCTCGATTCCTGAGTAAAACTGTTTTCCACTCATGTCCCAGACACCCTGGTTGGGCATTGCTTGTGCTTTACTCTAGAAAAAGATACAGGTCCACGTAACCTTTCAAAACCATTTATCATATTGTTTCTTTAATTACTCTGATTTATGGAATGTTAAGCAAAAGCTTTGAGATAAACCTTACAAAGAAATAAGTTCTTCTTCCAGTAGAATCTAAGTAAAGGAGGGAGGTACACTGATTTTTCTCATCTTCAATTTGGTGGGATTTGGAAACATAGGTACTGGTGTTACAAAAGAAAAGCAAGTCATAAGTCTTACCTAATGCTTGGCAGCAGTATGTTGTTGATTCCACCGAGTTTGACATTGATTTTAAGACAGAGATTAGATAAAGTCTGTGGTGTGGTTTTATTGACATTCTTTGCCTGTACACACTGTGTAGCTAAACCAAACAAAATATCACCGACTCTTTTAACCTCAGCTGGAAAAGAACAATAATAGTATATGTGTTATGGAACAATGTGTTATAATTGACTTACCTGAGACAAGTGCAAAGTATAATATTTAAATGTGTTTGGTAATGTAAAATGAGACTTTTTGCAATATTTCCTAAATGAATTTTATTAATGAAAATTATTTTACTGGGTCTGAGTCACATGAAAATAATTCACATTTGGATCTAAAACTTCAAAAAACATAAAAGCAATGGACTAACAAATTTCTGAATTAACACTTATCAAACTAAATGTAAATAAAATGATTTTGGAAATGAAGTGTTTTGTCATATTTTTTCATAGCCATACCATAAACTGGAGTTTTGCCTGGAAGTACTACGACAATCAGCTGAAGGCCTTGGTAGGTGTTCTTTAGGTAACGAAACATTGGCTCCACTTGATCTGGTCCTGTAGCATATTTACAGAAACAAGGCTGGCCTAGAATGGGCATCCCAGCATCGTTGGATATTCTCTGCAGCTGCTGGGTGAAGTTTCTGAAATTTGCTGATACTAATAAGTTTAAGATAAACAAATCATTATCAACCACGGCTTTGGTGGTGTCTCACCATTTCAGCTTTCCACAGTGGATACAAATTTTTACTGGTTAACAAACAAAACATAAAGTTGTAAGCATTGTCGTATCAGGTTTATCCTCTCTAGTACTGGAAGTTGATATCAGACAGCAACCAAATAGAACTATGCCCTATCTATATAAAGCAACATACCAAATTAGAAATCAATTGATCCATTGGCAGTCAAGATAATTTGTGAAATTGAAGATAAAAATCAATTTTAAAAATTCAAAAATGTGTCCACTGTGGTTAGGTGAAAATGGCGCTTTCTTTCCACCATACTGTAGTGTACTTGATTGATACTGTGCTATCTGTTCAGAGCTGTGTTCTCATGGGTGGATAACAATTATAATTGCTGTTCTGTCTCTCTCCTATTCAGCATGAGGATGAAAAGCATGATTAATTTTGTATCAATGTTATTCGCTTCTTTCTACTTATGTAGAAAAGAATTTAAATTTTCATGATTCATGATTTCAGAATGGTTTCAGACAAAGAGAAACTTCCATTACTCAAATCAAGTGCAATTTGGGTGAGGAAAACTTGTTTATTATGTCCCACTTTCCCATTGGCAAGTAAAAAGCTTGAATTTTGAAAAGACTTAAGTTTAGACAGAAAACTTCAAATATGGTAAAGTTAGTTTGTATTTAGAGTTTTCTCATGCAAACCTTAAATTTTGAAAAATCCTAGAACACTGGTTAGAGTTCTAGGTGCCAGCCCTCATGGGTAAAGCCTAAAATCATATCATTTTGACCAACAAAAAAAAAACCTTAGTGAGCGCACTCACATACCCCACACATCCCAAAGTTGGATACTCAAGTAAATTGTTCGTAAGAGAAATACATGTAGAAGGACCCCAATAAAAAAGAGATTAAGAGTGTTTTTTCAGGCTTTAGACCTTTATCTTTTAACTACATTCTGTTACTCCAGACTGTGATTTCTTTTCAAGTTGTAGTTAATCCATAGTAAATATCATCATAGCGGAACAAACAGTACACTTGACCCTTAAATTATCTTGGTGAACTTACATTCCAAAATCATGTCATAATCTGCATGTGTTTAGAAAAAAAGTCTGGAAAAATGTTATTTTTGTGAATTTAGCTAAGTTCAAGGCCCGTAATTTCAGTAAAAATCATCGCAGCGGAACCAACTACAAACTTGTTCTGTAACTTATCATGGTGAACTTATATAATAAAATTCATGTCAATATCTGCAAGCATTTAGAAAAAAAGTCAGGGAAATCTGTTATTTCTGTGAATTTTGCTAAGTTCAAGACCTGTAATTTCAGTAAAAATCATCAGAGCAAAACAAAACCTACACTTGACCTGTAACTTACCATGGTGAACATATATATATTTAAAAATCATGTCAATATCTACAAGTGTTTAGAAAAAAAGTCAGGAAAACTTTTATTTCTGTGAATTTAGTAAAGTTCAAGGCCCCTAATTTCGGTAAAAATCATCAGAGCAGAACATAAATTAAACTTGACCTGTAACTTATCATGGTGAACTTATACCCCAAAAAACATGTCAATATCTGCAAGCATTTAGACCCAAAAGTCCGGAAAACGTTATTTTCTGTGAATTTTGCTAAGTTCAAGGCCCATAATTTCTGTAAAAATCAAAGCAGAACAAAACATAAATTTGACCTGTAACTTATCATGATAAACTTGTATACCAAAAATCATGTCCACATCAGCAAGCATGTAGAAGAAAGTCTGGAAAAATGTTATTTCTGTGAATTTTGCCAAGTTTAAGGCCTGTAATTTTGGGTACAAATCACCAGAGTGGAACAAAAGTTGAACTTGACCTTTAACTTATCATGTTGAACCTGCATATGAAAAATTATTTCAATATCTGCAAGCATTAAAAAAAAAAATTCTGCAAACTGAAGATGGACTGACAGACTGAAAAAAATTATGCCCATCACAACTTTGTTGCATGGGGTATAATTATTACCCCCTGTAAATATTTACACATCTGTTTAGACACACCATGTCAATACCTTTCTATACTATCACAGGTGAACAAATTTAAGACTATATGTTTTTCAATTTTTTTTTAACCTTGAATAAATTTGCATTATTTTTTGAAATCATATAATACAATTCAGTTAAAAATCAGCTTCACAAGGTTACATATCTCATGCTTATATATTAAGTGTAAATTTATGGTTGAAAGTATGACATGTAATTTTTTTGGCAGATATGTCAACTCAACATGCATGTATTTGAAAGTATTGATTTTCATAATTCCCTAAAAATGCATTTCTTTATAAATTTATTTTTATGGTAACCTTTTTTTTCCTCTCTTTTAGTCCCCAACAAAAAAGACATTTTTAAAACATAAAAAATAATACATTTTTATTTGCAGAATAACTCTGCATTGGGGCATCCAAAAGTGAGAAAAATAGGGAAAATGGTACTTTCACCCACGGAACAACTTCAAAAGTACTGTGGAGTTAAAATCTAAGTCTAGATTCTGAGTATTAAAACCCACCACAACATGTGAAAATATATGAAAATTTCAACATTGGAGCTTGTTTTATTGATTGATAGTCAAAAGAGAGCCTTTACCATAAAAGATAAGAAAAAAACAAAGCATCTTATGTTTCCTCATCAGTGAATTATCACCTTCCGAACAAATACTGTTGGCCAACATTTTAAAATGTTATCTTTCTTGTGTCTTGAATTAAAAAATATCAGAATTAGAAAAGGTTAGAATTGTTTATGTCGAGGGAAAACCCAAGCCATGCATCATTCACCAAGGCAATGTCTCCAGTGTAAAGAAAATCTGCATAATGTCCCCTTAAAATGTTCAAAAATATTGAATATTAGTTAACTAAAATACAGAAAGTTTTGATACAGATAGATTATCGAAACATTTTGGGAGAGTAAATCAGTAATCTTGCCAACTACAGCAACTTTGTTCTAAATTGAAGACGGACAAAAAGTGAAAAAGAGCTATATCCTTTCTAAGCAACAAGACTCCAAAATCATATAGAAAATGAAATATTGTTACAAAAACACCATGATATCCTGAAAATCAAGAGGTAAGAAGTACACCAGACACACTGCAGATTTGACATGCAGAAAAGTTGATGGTATTAGATAGTCTCTTACCTTAAGGCATCCTCACGAACTGTCCGCTGAGGAGCGAAACAAGCAATCGCCCAAACCTTAATCTCTATTCCATTGAAGAACTGCTTGCCCCTCATATCCCAGACGCCCTGGTTGGGGACTGCAGCTGATTTAATCTATAGTACAGAAAGGGGAGATAATTAATACATACCTCAACGCGTCTTCTCGCACAGTTCTCTGCGGGGCAAAACAGGCGATGGCCCACACCCTGATCTCGATTCCTGAGTAAAACTGTTTTCCCCTCATGTCCCAGACACCCTGGTTGGGCATTGCTTGTGCTTTACTCTAGAAAAAGACGCAGGTCCACGTAAAATTTCAAAACCAATTTTACAAACTGAATTATTTTTTAATAAAAAAAAGTACTTGAATTGACAAATTAAGATTTCATGTAAAAAAAATTTGACTGAAAGGGAACACTTCAACAAGCTACAAGGATACCAAAATCTTTGTTCAATCACAATAGTCCTGATAAAATTAATCAATTTCTACCATAAAATGTTTTTTAATTAACAGATCTATCACCATTAAATCATGTTAACAAAAATCTAAATTCAGAAACAAAACCTTAGCCTCTCAAACTTCTTATTAATTACAGCAGAAAATAGTAGGCACAATTAGCAATTTATTAGTTCGGCAATCTAAGATTGAAAAAAAAAATAATGTAAAAATTCTAAAAATAAAACCCTGTGAACAGATTAATTAGGTGAAAGAATAGCAAATGTCAATGGCAGTGTGATACACACTACAAAGATAGCAGAAACCAGGTGTTGGCCAGCACTGTAATGTCCCACTCGTGTACATACTAAAAACATTGTAAAACATTAATATTCCCCAATGATAGATACAACAGAGTTATCTCCCATCCACGCAGTTATCTACCCTTTCATATCATTTGCAGAGATATCTACCATGTCTTCATACATTTTCATCACAATTGTAGTTTTTTAACCTCTCACAGCATATTTTCATTACGTGTAATTGAAGTGAAACTTCTTCTAACATTTAATTAGCATTATTTGTCATCCGTGTTCACCCTTAATCTTCACAAAGGGTACCCAAGGGTTTGAAATGTAGACCAGTTGCCTGATACCCCATCTGTAATAATAACAAAGCGCTTGACAAACAACATTTGCTGCAGATGAAACAGAAACATGTTTTTTAACAAATAAGGCATATAGAGGGAGATAACTCATGACAGGGAATAAAAACATCAATATTTGATCAGACAGAATTCACTAGTAATAATCAATGGGATACTTCTTAGATATAAAGAAGGAAGATATGAGGTCCATAGTAAAACAATTAAAAATATTCTGAAGTCTGGAAACAGATATATGTCATGTTAGCTGTTAGAGAGATAAACAATAAAAGTAAAAGAATTTCAGACTTCAGAATTAGAAAGTTCAGTGGCATATTTAAATGGTACAAACAATTAGGGGAAATTTTGAACCCATTAAAAATATCTTGTAACATTTTTATTCTCCACACAGACAATGCAAGGGTTCAATTTTACTTTCAAGAGTGGTAGGTCCTGGCCTTCTTGCATTTTAAAGGTCCACTGTAAGAAAATGAAAGGTCCTTAATAAAAGTAAACATATATTGCATGTTCATACACAATTGAAATGATATTTCAAAGGTCCCACATTAAAAGTTAATGGTGCCAGACCTCAGACCAGTGCTAATTTGGAACTCCTGCAATGCCTATTTATCAACCCAATCAAAGTCCTCAAATGTAAATGTACATCCCTTGATAACCATTACTAGAGTTCTTATCTAATATGTACACTGAATAATAACATCAATATAATATCATGAAATATATCTTTAAATGCAAAGAAATTTGAATGATTTGACAGTGGTTGACCTTCAATACTAATTTACACCGAAGATAAATTGATTGGTTGTGGTTTTACCTCCTACTACATACAGTTCATCTATTTTAGGATGAGATTTAATCAATCCAAAAGACCATACTTAGTAAAAGTTCAAAATACTGCACCAGATTTTTATTGTGATTCCTCATAGAAAAAAGTCTGCAACCACTCAGATATATTCTGATTACCAAATATGTCAAAGGTAAAGCTAAATACTACTGAGTAATATATAAAAAGAATAATTTGTAAATGCCCATACTGTAGGCATGGGTACTTCTTAAACCGATCAAAGCCAAGGGAGACAATTGTTAAAACAGGTTTTTCTACATTGCCTTTAGTATCAGCCAATACAATCCCATTAAAGCAATTTCAAGGTTTTCAATATTCCCACTTATTGTTTTTGCATAAAACCAAAAAGATAAATGTAAAGAATAGCTGTAGTTTCTGCAATGTACATTGTACATTAACTGATAATGAATTGTGTTATTTGGTTATTTACAATTTTGAACTGGATCCCAGAAATTGTTTTAGAGCTGTGTTTTTAGTTTTTGTTTCTTGGTACATTAGAAAATGAAGACTGATTTGCAATCAATGGAATTTAGAATTAAGAAAATTACAATCACCTTCATAAACTAAGGCTACAAATTGAACTGATACACAATAAGAGGCTTTGGCATGTTTACTACCATAAGAAGTAAGATAAGAAAGTCAACCGCTGTCATGAAAATCCCACTGGCGACATTAAAATACAATCTTTTTCTTTTTAGCAATACAGAACACATGT